>CAXAJV010000014.1:20274875-21507791 GCA_963969225.1 Xylocopa violacea
ACCCGAACGAGAGGATCGTCGATGCGAAACGAAGCTGGAAGTATTCGCTGGTAACGGTTAGTTGGTCGGCTACGAATTCGATTTCCCTGGCACGAACTGGAATACCAAATTCTCTTCATTATACGCACACGCTCGCCTCTATTTTCGGGCCGGGTCAATTAATTATGCAGTTTTGTTCGTTCATTAAGCCAAGCGCCGCCAATTCGTTTTATTAGCCCCTTTGTCGTTAATTTACGAAAGATTCGCACGGTTGATTTCCACGTGGAAATTATGTTTCCGCGGCACTTGCTCTTTTAGAGCGCGGTACCGCTCCACACGGCCCGTTCTCGTTAAAGTATAATTAATTGAACAGTACCACCGTCGACTTTCGTTCTCTCGCCGGTTGGTTAAAAGTGAGGCCGCGAATAAATGAATAATTAATTAAGCCCAAGGAAATGGGCAGGGAATCGAAGGTAATGGAGGGCTTAGGGCGGCGAGGCTAAAACGGAAGGGGTTGAAACGACAACAAAACCGTCGAAACTCGCGGAGCGTAGGAAAACACGGCGAGCGTATAGAGGCGCGCGAATCGGCACCGGGGCCAATTTAAATGCAGATCGAGGTTTAAACGCCGACCGAACGTTCGAACACATGAGTCCATCCGCGGCACCCTCTCGTTTTCATCCGGTAATGCCACCGTTGGGATTTTAATCGCGAATTTCCAACCGAACCGATCCCCCACGCGCTCCCCATTTCCCGCCCGCCGATCCCTGCCATTCCTTCTCCTACTTCCTCGACGATAACGGCCACGTATCTCGCTCCGATTTCGGACCCGCGTCCGACGCGGCCGATAAATTCTCCTAACCAAAACCGAACGAAAGTCTAAAACGAGCAGACGCGACTTCTCGCCGAGATAGAAGGGAAGATGGCGCGAGATAATGGCGGCGTCTTGCCTATCGGTTGTCTCGCGTCATAGTACGGGGGATCCTCGAGATAATCCGCTTAGACTTGACGGACAGATAAACTGTTTATTATTACTCCGGCTCGAGCGGGCGGGCCCGTCTATGAGAACTCGAACGAGTCGATGGAAGGTCTCGATATCAGTCAGTCAGTCAGCGAGTCAGCCGTTCTTACCCCTCGCCGTTCTAATCGTAAAACCCATTTTCTCGCTTACTGGAAGGGGCCGGATTCCGCTCACGCGGGGGACTCGCCGCGTGGATTCGCCGCGTAATCCAGTTTTATTACTTTTCAGTCAGCGCGGGGTTAGAACGGGAAGAGATATTCCCCACTTATCCCGGATTATATCGGAGTTAATATCTAACGAAGGAAAATAATCGCGGCGCGCTGCCGCGACCGCCGCCGACTGTTATCGATCAACCAATAAAATAATACTCGTCGTAGTCGCGGCGCAAAACGAGCTCATGTAAATCCGTCCCCCTGCCCTCGCGCACGTTCGTCCACCCTTCCGGTTTGTACCGCGTTAACGATTTTTTATTCGCGCCGCGCGACACGCGATTTCCAGCTCGCACCGCTTCGATCTTTCGAGCTTTTCGCGCTCGCCGCGCGACACCCAGACTGGGTGAGGACGACAAAGCGAGCGGGTAGACACGTCCGCGAGGAATTATCGCCGCTGTGGTGAGGGTGTCCGGAATCGATGAGTAGCCGTCGCTGTATCGCCGCCGCCGTCGACGTTATTGGTTAATCAAATAGTAGATCCTCTTGATTAGCCCCGGGATGCTCGTGGCATCTATCGAATAATACCTGCCAGATGGCCGGACAGATTTCTGTCAGACTGCGCACCGCATCTCCTGGAGCGTGTCTAATTCTCGAACAATATTAGCCGGGTCGCGGAATATCGACGTCCTGCAGGATATTTTTCAGCGGGGTGTTCTTTCGCAGCTACCCTGCGTCGCATCTGGCGGCTTCGAGCCGCCCATTTCGGGAAACCGGATCGATCGATAATCCGCTAGCGAATTTAAATCCGTCCGATTTTATTTAACCGGCACCAATGTTTATTCAGGCAACGCGGTATAACCTGGCGAAAATGAGGCGCAAGCGATTACAATGTAAAGTACAATATTAATATACCGTATATTAAAATGCGCGAGTAACGAATGTCAATATGCAAATGTCAACAGCAATAAATCGCGGTAAATTGCATCGAATATGGAATGAATCGCTTGGTTCGAACGCGCAATCTTTCTTTCCTCCAGTCGTCTGGGAATAGAGTACGTTCGTTACTTTTAGATTCGTTCGCTTCGAAACCGGCAATTTTAAGCAATTGGATTCATCGATAACCCAGAAACGAATATAAATCTCATCTGGGATCAATCTTTGATGTTACTGACGGCACGGATTATCGATGTCGCCTAAGAATGGTCCACTGAAAATACCGGAACCCGGTCAGCGGAGGACGCGTTTCTGTTCGCCTCGAAACGGAAGAAATATATCGCAGGCAACGCGCGAACGAATTGCCGCGGCTGGCGCGAAATGGTCGCGATTAAATTATCCTCAATTTATATCTTAATAAACGCCACGGGGCTATGGGTACGGAGTTTCTTTGACGCCAGCAAGACGAGACACGCGTCCCGTTTAAATTTACGCGGAGGTACGCGAATCGTGCGTGAGCGTACGCGATTTAAGCTTCACACACGGTCCACGACGATAGAGTCATAACGCGTCGCGGTAATGGGCGGCGTCGTGATTAAATGCGTCGCGAAGCCTCGATCTCCAGCGTCTAGGCTGAGGGAAATTTTACGATTCCCCAGCAATCGATATTCAATGCGATTTAATACGCGATAAAATACGATTGTACGTATCAATTTATTCCTCTGACGTAACTATCATTTTGACCGCTTGGATACGGATACGCGTGTCGTACGCGGTCATTAAAGTCGGTGATTCCGAAGTTAAGATACGGTTGACGGTCTCTGACCAACGTGTTTGTTAGCAGTTCCGTCTGGTAGATTAACTTGTCAAATTCTAGATGAAATAGAAGGGGAATAAAAGGTGGGATTAGGACGGGTATTAGGGTTAAGACTACCGTTAAATTCCTCTCCGTTGGATACTTAATCCTTGTAGTCGGATGTTCGTCCATATTTATGCGCATTCCGAGAAGCGTTGTACAGGAAAAACAGTAAACAAGAAGTAAGGTGTATCCAGCAAGTGTACGATAAAAGTGTCGCAGAGAAAGCTGGACAAAGATATCAAGAAGAAAGTACGTTGAAAAGTTGCAGTAATTAATGAGGAAGCCAGTGCGAGGACAACTGACGGATATATTAGAGCGACAAGGGGCGAAACAAGTGTCTCGAGGCTTAACAGAAATGCGATTAGACATTCTCTGCGCAAAGAAGTCCGTGATCTGGCAGGAACCTGTTGAGAGGATTCAAAGGCATCTTTCTCTCGCTTTTCTCCTCCCTCCTCTTGTTCTTTTTCGGTCTGGGCGTTGTTCAGCCTCTTGAGAAGCGCGAAACGGACGGAGATTGGCGTCCCGTGTCGCGACCAGTTCGTTTTTCACCCCCGCGCGTGCTCCGCGCGCAACTTTTAATCCCGTTCGGCAATTTTCATATGGAAAAACGGCGGTCGTGGCCGCGCGAAACCATGCGTCGCGCCCTGGTGCAACGAGATGCCGTGAAAAGATAGTCGCACGCTCGTACGCGCGCCTTCTAATTAAGTCGAGCTTTTAAACAGAACGTGCCCGTGAAACCGGAAGGTGCGCGCCTCGCGATAGTCACGGCGGATGGTTAAGCGAGCATCGTTAATTCTTAGGCGGTTAAAGACTCCGGGGGTGGAACGGTCGCGGAGGGGTGGCGGAGCGCGCGAGTACGCGGAGGGAAACGTGTCGCGCGCAATAGCGCTGTCTAACCGCGGTGGCATCGCGGGGAAAATAAAAGGAAAAGGATGAAAAAAAAAAAAGGAGATATTATAGAAGGTAGGCGAAGCGGAAAAGTGGCGCGAGCGTGTCGCGCGTGTCCTCTTTTCAGGCTAGAATCAGGAGTCTAGCCGAGCGCAGGGCAGGCGCGAAGCGTCGGCGACGAGCGAGCCGGGAACGGTTAACTCTTCTTGCAAGACTACGTAAGGGAAAACCGTGGCGAGATGGGGACGCGCAAGGAAAAACGTGCCTGCTGTCTGTTGCGTGCCTCGAGTTAAGTGGTACTGTTTATTGTTTGAACGCTTTGGAACGCGTGGGTCTTCATTAGCAAGAACTGCAGCGAGCCTTCGCGAAGGGCGGGAGGCGGTGGCGCGTCTATATATATATGTAACAAAGAAAAAGTTGAAGAAGAAACCTTGCTACTTCCAGCATCTCGTTAATTAATTAAATTAAGACGCTAGCAGTTCGTCGTCGTCGTTGCTGCTACTGCTGCTTTAGCGATATACACTATACACATTTTGTGCGACTACTAAATGCCGGGGGTGGCATTTATGTTTATATTATATTACGTTTTCCATGAATGCATATTAATTGCGCGATCCCAAGACGCGTCGTTGAAAAGAGGCATAGAGGGTGGGTTGGGGATAGTCGAAGATGGGGCACGAGTCAAGGGTGGTAGCAGTATTTCCGTAATTGTATAGTCAAACGAAAGACGGATCTGTCGGGGTTCTCATGTTCCTTTCGCAGGAAACTCATAGATTCCTTATTAGCCTTGGTACATGCTTGACAGATCACGCTGTCGTCTCTTCGATTTATATAGCGGAAAGATTCAGATCTTCTCGAGGTACCAGCTTTCTTCGAGACTTGCGTCGAGTTTCGACGGTGCGATTGGAAAGCGGGTTGCGAGAGACGCGGAACAACGGCCCGGAACGATCACCATCGACGCGTGAAAGAACTCGAACGATATTTCCATCGAGTTGTCCCGGTGCGCCGTTTTTCATTATTTAAGTCAATGCCCACGGGCAACGCGCTATATGCGATTAGCAATTCCGCCTGCACTCGCGTACGTACGCGCGTACCAGGGCGATGCCTGCTCGCCTTTGTGCCTGGCCACCCCCGATTTCTATTTTTCGCACCCCGTGCGCACTCCCATAGGCTCGGGAAGTGAGTCAGAAGTCATACAGGCGTACGCGCGCGCCAAGGGGTGAGCGATGGCTGGGTCGTGACTGAGAGCGCGGGGCTGATTTCGGCGGTGGTTACGGGGCGCCCCATCAGCTGAGTTATGGCATCCATAACTAGCACCTACGTCTTTCATTAACCCCGGCATTGTCGCCTGCGCTGCGGCCAGCTCGTTAAAGGGGGGCACGCGGAGAGATCGACTGCGGGGGTTAGGGAAGAGAAGACACCTATTTGTTTTTTCCTCCACTCGTATTTGCCTGCCATATGTCCCACTTATCGTGCTTCTATACCTCCGCGCCTCGAGCACCGTTCCTCGTGCGTTGTTCAACGATCGATCCGGTTCCTTTGTCTCTTTGCTCTCCGAGAGATAGAATCCTCGATACTGTGCCCGGTGGATTAAGTGACTCAAGCGGTCGAGCGTGCCCCTCCGCTGCAGCTACGACAAACAACATCAATCATGATCGCGTATTAGACACTTGCCGACATCTTTGGTCGCGCGCGACGCAGCCTGCGCGCGGATGTTACACTCGAACAGGCGTCTGCGGGAAAAAGGAAAGGACAGGAAGGAGGACGAAATCCTGATCGATGGCCAGCAGGATGATCGCCCGACGCGTTAACAACGGATAGCGTATCAGCGTGCGAACATCTGCGACGAGACGCGTTGCGCGGTATCGTGTACGGGAGACGGTGAGTCGCGATTGCCTACGCTCGAGCTTTTAAGCTCGTTCTTTTTTTTTTTTATTTCCGCGTCCTCTCTCTTCTCGGGACGAGCGTAAAATATCGCGTGCCCTGGAGAGTCCGAATTAATCGCGGCTACCTCCGCGCGCCGATACGAACAAAAAGATGGAAATCCCACCTGCGTGCACGCGGGGCCAGCGATATCGCGATAGTCGCTGTAATTTCAGCGGGAGGAATTTTCTTTTCCGTCTTTTTTTCGTTTATTTTCTTTTTTTTTTCTTTTTTGTTGCTTTTCGATTTCATTCCGTAGTCGTGCACGCGCCGCGTTGGCCGGTTGGGCGTTTATTAAAATGTTTATTCGACTACGCCCCCGGAATCTAGCCTCGGCCCACGGTTTTAACAGGGCAGCCGCGTTCCTACGTACCAGGCATTTCGAACTACCATAGTTTAACGCGCACTGTCTGCGGTCGAGTGGCCGGCAACAAAAAGAAAATCCTCCGGGAAAAATTTGCCCGAGTAACGGCCGCGCGAGGGCAAATTCCGCCCTGTTGCCGGCAAATTGCTCCTTTGCCTTGTTTTTTCCCGCCGTCAGTGCGTGGACTTTTCCGTCGATACGAGCCGCGCGTATCGTACGGTAAACAGGGAACAGCCTCCCTTCCGCGTTCCGTCGGGGGTTGCTGCGTGCACCCGGCTGCGTGCCCGGTAAAAAATTCACCGTCGGACCGGTTTTTGGAATTCATCGTTCCGCCGGCATTGGCCGCGGTAACTTTATCGAAAATTAATCGAAAATGGTATTGTTGCCCGTTGTGAAAAAAATATTCGTTGGAAACGGTCGGCTTGTCGAACCGGTCTTTCCTCTTTTTTTTTTTTGCGCGCGCGCGCGGCGCAAATTTGATACCAGCCATGATACGTAGCCGCACAGGTCTGTTGGCACTCTCGCGTGTTGTCGAAAATATATCTCCTTCTTGTTTCGTTGAACAAACATTCGATAAACCATGCGACTCGATCGGCTGACAATGGGTGATAATGGACATCGACGCGGTAAAAACTTTTGATTTGTTACATAGTGTACGTAGGTGTAGCGAGATATATTTGCATCGTATAACTATATTATTAGCTGCAATTTCGCTGTCTTTCTTTGGTAGCATTAATTCATAACGTGATGTTTGCGCGAAGTGTTAATTAAAACGATCAAGCTTAGCGGAGCTGTTTCGTTTTACCGATAGCAGCATTTTTAACATTTCGCCTCCTGAAATTCACAACTCGAATGGCAGAACCGTATCGCGGTTTCGTCCGACTTCAGCAGTTCTTTTATTCGTGAAAATTTGTTAACATTCGCAAAAATCGCTCCGCGCGTGGAACGTTCGCTCGTCGGACGAGCTTATTATTTTGAAGACATCGTGGCTGCAGCAGCGCGATTTGAAAAACGGCCTGGAAAGGAAGGGTGTCGCGATGAGGGACGAGCCGTATTTTTAGCGCGACTTTCCGCGTCTGGGTGGGCTGGCTCCTTTTTTAGCGTCTACTAAACACAGCCCCAAAGATAAACTAATTTGTCCGGGATTTATCAAGCCCGTCTGCCTGTCCGCGTCCCCATGAAAATGATACATAGATCGTTTATACGTCTAAACAAACATCGACTAAATCACATGCGCGTGCAAATATTGTCGCTGCTTGTTTGTTCCATTTCCAAAATATCGACCAAACTATCCTGATGGGAGTTCTCTTAATTTAATGATTGATACGCATTTCCCCGTTCGGGGGAATAACGTTTTGATTGATATCCACCGTTTGACGTTTGCACAAATTCAAGCATTACTTTGTAACGTTATCGTATAAACGTTGGAAACGTTTGGGACGTGTTATTTCAACAGCACGCCGCGCTGTCGCTCGTGTAATTTCTTTTGCCTTTTCGTCCTAAACTGCAACGTCGAGCTGTTAAGTCGAATCGAAGGATTCTGCGCTTTCTACAGACCACTGTGCAAGAAATCTCCATTTTCAATAACATGTAATACATGGTACCTACATAATTATATTTCGAATCAATTTCTGCCTCAAACGCAGACATTCTAAAAGTAATAACGCATGCACAACTGACGGAGACAAAAACGCGAAACCTTATTAATTAACCGGAACAAATTCTCCGAATTCTATCAATCCGTAAATCGCGCGCCTACAATTTAGCGGCGCGTTGCGTCCTCGCTGTTATCCGGCCGTCGACGCGCAATCCATTCGGTGCCATTTCTGTCAGCATTCGCCGCGATTGAGTGCCGCCATGCGTAAGAACGCGATCGTGCGAGGAACACAGAGGGGGTCGTTGGGTGTGCAAGCACGTGTTATTTTCGACACGGGATTGCCATGAGAACATACCAGACAGGTCGCACGTGGTGACCGTCGTCGCGGAATGAGAAACTCCCCGCACGCGTATCGCGGGGGTGATTTTCGCGCAGTCCTTCGTCGCAGCGCTTCGATGATTAATAGGAATCGACGTGATCGTGCGCTTTGCGGAACCGCGAAATATCGTCGATAAATTTTTGGCTCGCCTCGTAATGGGTCCGCGGACGAGGAAATATTTTTTTTTTTTCCAGGCTGGTACGTTTCTAACCCCCGCGTGCAGTGCCAGCCATCGTTTCGCAGATGTAACGAATGGCGCGAAACAGCTTGATACGTGACGCAGATTGCGTCGTTACTGTTCCGTATAACGGATCAATCGAATGGAGAGTAACGATCGAAAAATGTCGAAAATATTCCTCTGCTTTTGACCCGGCTAAAATTCTTCGGTTTTATATTTCGCACGGTAAGCACTCGGTGTAGCTTCGACCGGTTCGTGCAACAGAAATTTGCTGATTCTTCTCGCTGGCTACGATTTTTCGTGCCGAACTGATCCTCGTCAGTAGTCGCTGGTAATAGGAGTTCGGCAGGAGTTGAATTAATTGGCCAGGCACTAAAATTTCGTTCCAATAAATGGAGTTGGAACAAATGGGGGTTATTCTTTTTCAGCACGACCGATCGATTTATCGATTCCCTGGCGAGCGAAAATAAATTTTACTGTCACGGGGTATACGCGATATACCCGGGGAAGATAATATTAACCGTCGAATTTTGAAACGCACCGAGACGGCGGTGAAAAAAAGGAGAAAAAAAAAAAAAAAATTGGACGCGCACCGTTGCCGATAGATTTTAAAGTATTCGAATAATTCACGGAATTACAAAGACAAATTATTACGCGCGCGCCAGCGAATTCGTCCCGAAACGGTTTTCCTCTGTCCACGCTGGGGCTCTGTGAACGGAAGCGTGAAACGATGAATACAAGCTGCGCGATTTCCATAATTTCAATAACGCGCAACTTTCGCGCCGGCTTAATATACCGTAAAAATAATTACTGCCGCGAAAATGGATTCAGGAACGATCGCGTCGCGAAGTTGGGTAGAAAATGCGATATCGTCGGACGGGGATGGAGGTGCGGTGGCGGTACATTCATCGTCTCGCGAGCGCGCGAAGGGCCAGGGCGAGAAAGAGAGATCCTGGGCGTCGTCGTAGAAGGGAGGGCGCGCCCTGGCATCGCGAACCCCACTGGATGCACGAGCACGAACTTTCGTGCCTTCGCACCATCGCGATGCATTGTTTTTAGAATACACGCATATACATATATATACTTGTACACCAGTAGTGGAAATACGTCGCTTCATTTTTCTCTCGTTCCCCGGGTCGGTGTCAGCACAAGTGTATTTTCCTTTATATCCCTACATCCAGCGACTGCTTGGCCTTCCGTTTCCCCCTGTCTCCACCTTCCTTCCTCCGTCTTCCTCTCTCGCTCTTTAAACGCATTTGTCGGCCCTCGAGTAGGTGTTATTGTGTTATACGCGGGGCACGACAGCTTTCGAGATGCCTCTGCCCGCGCGGGGACACGAATCCTGGATAAACGTGATTATTTTTCGCAATTTGCTAAGCAGATGCCTCCATTGTGCGCGGCTCCGCCGCGGCAGGAGTTTGTTTTCGTCCTTCCGCCCCTTCCATCTTTTCCCTCCCTGACCTTCTCACCCTCGCCGCGTATCGAGCCCTCGTCTCGCCGTGTCGACCAGCGACAGGATTTTTCTCTTTTCACCTGTGTACACGTCGCCGTGTACGCGCGCTATTTGCGAATACACACGAGCCACCCGCGACCTCTCGCCTCCTCCCCCGCGACACCCCTTTCGTTCTAGACCATGCTCGAGCGTTCGTTCGTTCGTTCGTTCGTTCGTTCGTTCGTTGATACACACGCAGGCAGACGCGCGAAACGCGCGAATCCACGCACGCCGGGGGCTGCATATTTTAACCAACTTGCCTACACCGTGCATTGTCTTCCCGAGCGTCCCCGTCTCGCAACGCAACACGGCCGAGAAATAATGATCGTACCCGACAGCATCCTGCTCCTCCGTCTATTCTTTGTCGAGAAAGCTAAAGCATCCGTGACAACAATGTTGCACTACGCTCGAGAGATTGCGGGAACCGTGTCCTTTTCTTGCTTCGATTGTGTCCTACCCCGATCCCTAGCACCCCGCACCCCTCCTGAACGGGGTTGGAACCGGTGCGAGTGGGGCAGAGACAGCGGAGACAACGCGCGCGGATCGCTGCGAGGCTTCTTTCGCGGGGTATCCTGTTCCTGTTTACGCCGAAACGTTCCGTTGTTGCGTGTACCCGAGAGGGGTTGCTGGCACTCGTGCGCGCTCCTCTTTCGACGGCTCGGGACGAGTCAGGCGGGTGAAACGAGGCGTCGAACGAGGGCGATGCATCGGGAACGTGAACAAGAGGGCTGGATCGGTGATTAAAAACGATAATTTCGAGTCGAGACCGGGCTTCTATTGACGGCCGATGTTATTGGTCGTCGTGGGCTTTCGAGTCGTCTACGCGGACTGTTTCATATTCTTCTGTTCGGTCTCTGGCTCGCCACGTTTTTTTTTACTGAAAATTATGCGGAAAGTTTATGTTGATTAAAGCGTCGCAAAAACTGTGGCAGAACGTCGATGGAAGGACGTGGAAATGAAACGACGCGTATCTCGGACTAACAATCGTTAGTCGATTTTCGTTCGAGATGCGCGTTGCGGACAGTCGCTTCGAAGACGTTCCGAAAGGAATCCGCATCGATTGGCCCGCGTAATTGATTCGAATTCGAGCCTAATGAGCTGATTGTACAGCGCGCGGTGCAGTTCATCGATGCGCGTCGGACGTATCGGGCGCCGAAGCGTCGCTCGATTCGGTTGACGTGACAGTTGAATTGCCGCCATCAAGAGTCGATATTCCGATTGTTCCAGCGGGGTGGCACGCGGGGAACCGAAGGGCCTCGCGGTGAACGGACACACCTGTTTGCGTCTTCCTCTTCGTCGTGATTTATGCGCGTGCCAATTGAATTATATTCGTCGTGCCTTCTTGAACACGATCCAGCGGCGTGACGGGCGGAAGGCGATCGATGAAACGTTAGACTCGCCGTCGGAGCCGTGGCGCGCGCCGAAGAAATTAAATCGACGGTGAATTGAATATCCTGTTGGCGAACAATAAGGAAGGGAGCTTCCTTCCATTGTCTTCTTATTACGCCTGTCAAACTAATTCGAACAATGAGATTTATCTCGCGTTCCTTCGAACTTCATTAATAAAGATGCTAGACTCTGCCCGTCCATAAATTCAGGTACGAAAAACACGCAGCCGCGGTCGCGTCGAGATCCGCGTTTCTCCACCTCGGGCCACTTCCAGATGTAATTCATTTTTCGATCAACTTTTGAAGTCATTGTCGGGAGAAAATACATCCTCCCACCATCTTGACGATACGCATCGCGAACGCTTTTACAACGCGAAAGTTCACGGAGCTCGCACTCCTTCCGCTAGAGCGACCAGGCTGCGGAACGACGTTCGCTTCGAACCGGCGAATTCCAAAGAATGGATCCCACAAGAGGGTACAAGTATCCGTCACGCCGCTTGCCTCCAGAAGGAGTTGCCTTTTCCGACTCATCTTCAACCCCTCTCCGCGGTACATTATGTTTCCCCGAACGCATGCACGACCTTTTGCACACCGGGAGAGCCACCGGAAGCCGCGCGCCGCGCAACTTTAACCCTTTTTCTTCCTCGTCTTCTCTCCTCTCGAGGATCTTTTTGAAGCTCCACGCGATTTCCAGTCACGCTCGGGAAGATCCGCGAGTGCCTTCGAACATCCCTTTCTTCAATTGAAACTCGAACGCTCGTTCGAAGACTCCCTCGCCTCGCGACCCTCCCGGCGTAACGCGGCAAATTCGATCGATCTTCCTGGTAACAGAACTATCGGCTCCCCCTCCCCCGCTGTAACGGGCGCTGTAATTTAGCCCTGGATTTCCGCGAGGAAATATAAAAATGAAAATACCCGTCGCGACTCCGCGCGGCGACGACGGGTGTTTTCGACTTGGCGCGAATGCCGACGACGCAGTCAATCGCGCGTCAGATGGGAAGGGAAAAAAAAAGGCGGGGAAAAGTGGGAACCGAATTAAGGGTGGCGGCGTGTTACATCGGCGCAGGGAAATCACGGGGAACGCGGGATAGAACGAGCGTGGGTGGAGGAGCGAGGAAGGAGACCGCCGGGCGTCACTTTGGTGGTGGCAGAGTCAGCCTACTCTGAAAGCGCTCATTGAAATGGCTCGCGGCAGTCTGACGTACGCGGATCATTAATTGAAATTCCGTTACGCAAATGCTACGCGCACGTACACGCGCTTCCTATGCGAGCATGTTCGACGCGTGTTTCGCAACACGGGCAGACGGAACCGTCTCGGGGACACGCTCGAGCACCGGCACCAGACTAGATTCTATCGTTTTTATCGGGGTGAATTAGCGGGGGCAATGCGTCTAATTAAGAGCGCACGCGTATCGCCCGGGACTTGCTCGCGTTCCGTTCGCGGCGGACGACTGTTTTTATCCAGCGCGCGGTTGTAAAAATAATTGAACGCGCCACGCTACGCGGCGAACTGTTACGCACCCGTGGCTCGGCGGTAAACGCAGGAACGGTAGCGTGAATAACGGAGAATCAACGGTACGGTTAAATAAAACAGCGATTACGAAAGTGGACACGCCACTCGTTGCGTGTACGCGGTCGCTGCACGGAAACGGGGGGTGAAGCTCGCGGTGGGCGGCGCGTTTTTCTGCCCGGCGATTGTTGGCAGAAAAATCTGTTCAGAAAGTAATTAAAACGTTTAAATATCGGATGTCATTCCGCGAATGCGCGTGACGGACAAAGTGGGCCCTGGGAACGAGGGATTTTAGTTTTTTACCCCGCGCCGCCTCCCCGTCCCTCTTCTCCGTGGCGAGGGTGGCCTCTCCTCTATGCGCGCTCCCGCGCGTTGTGCACGCGACTTTCGAAGTTCACCGGCAATCCGTGTGATGTCTGCCTGGCCCTGCGAGCGCACAAGAGAAAATGGCACTTTTGTGTCCCGGTTACTAATGCGTCTCGTAATAATTTCGTTTTTTTTGTCGACTGCCTTTTACGCGACTCGCTCTCTCCCGCCCTCTCCTCTCCTCCTCGTCGTCGCAATTTCTGGATCGTTCCTTTCTTTCGCTGGCGGTGCGCAGACCTCGGGGTACAAAGAGACGGGAACGGGGAGGGGGTGGGGGGCAAAGAGAGCAGCGGGAGGTGCGCGTGTGTGGATATCAGTCGACGGAGAGGAGATGAAAAAAGAAAAAAGAAACGAGGAACGCGTGGAGAGAAGAATCCGCGAAGTTTTATCTCCGGTGGTCTGACAACGCGGCATTTTTGGTTTATTTTCCAGAAACGAGATGGAAGTACGGACAGAGAGACCTCGAACGGCTGGCCGGATAGCGCCGACCGGACGCGTTACACCGACCATACATCAAACAGGTGGAGGAAGAAGAAAAGCGATACCAGTCCCGCCGCCGAGGGTGCCGACCCCTATGCCCATCGCGAACAATAATCAACAGAAGTAAGTAAATTATGTTTCCGATAGCCTGCCCGCCTCGCGTCCTTCCCTCTTCCCTCGATCAGGAAATACGTCTCGCCAAAAGCATGTATTTAATGCGTACCTCTCGCGGATGACGAAAAATTCCGAGAGAGAAATTCTCGGAATCTGCACTGCGATCTTCGCAAACCAGAACTGACGCTTCGAGCGATTTAATGATAATTTCCTATGAAATATTCGGTGGTTTCGCCAGTGTCGCGCGAAGAACGCGTTTCGTACGTCGAAACCCAGGTTGTACTACTTAAATGGCGGCGAACGATATCCGCTGCAACGAGGGCGCGCTCGAAACTTGTTCCACGCTTGTTAATACTTCGCGCCGTCGAAATATCTCAACTATCGCGATGATTAGATCGGTTGCCGGATTGCGGGTCGCGAGTTACTATCAGTTTCCGGCGCGACGTGTGCTTCCTATTGACGGCGCGGCGCTCGAGTTCGTTGCTCGCGTCCGATCCAGCGGTAGAAAGAGACGACGCCATTACGTAAGTGGGATTAGGCGCGCGCCGCGGAGTTTGGTCTCGGCTGATCAAAGTTTACCAAGCCACCGGTCACTCGCCGGTACTCTCGACCAATTTCAAGATGTTCCCCGCTATATACACTATTTCGTGTAGTTCCGACAGGGAATAGCCTGTAACACCGTGTCTGGTTCAATTACATTAGGAGTTCGATTGTGAGACCGTTAAACCGTCCGCTTTAGTTTCTCCGCCCCGGGGAACCGAGATTCCAAATTGCCGTACGTTAATAACCTTCGAGTAACCGGATGGAAAAGCTCGAGTAAAAAGAGGCCACGAGGAGCATCCTTAAGTCGATGCTCGCAATTCGGAGTGCCTTTCATCCTCGAGTCTGCGTACTCTCTTGCCGCAAATAGAATTAGCACGTGGAAACCCGACTGTACGGCCAATCGCGCGTGGCGCTAATTGAATCGACATGTGTCCACGCGCGACGAAACCGACTCGAATCAAGTGGCGTCGATGAAATTTACACGCGGGAATCTGGCTCGACTTCTGGCTCGCAGCGGCGCGGTTACCTGTTATCGCGGGAAATGAAAATTGGAGATCGTTGAGCGTTCTCGAAATGAATCGCGACTGAATGCTCGCGGGTGCTCCGCTCCCGGTCGCTCGGGAAATGACGCGGCCGTTCGCCGTTCACCCTCGATAGACCGTACAACTTTATCTTGCGGTTCGGAGAGGATTTTGCGCGAGCTCCCGTCTATATATCGGCCCGGGGAACTCCGCCAGGATAGGCTCCATTAAGTAGAGCGTAGCAGCGAAATACAGGCGGTTCGGTCTGTCTGATTAAAGTTCACGAAACCCCGAGACCACCGGCCACTTTACTGATCTCTTCGACCAATCTACTTCGACCACACGTTGGATTCGGCCGGTACACGGATTTGCGGGGCTCTTTACCGCCTCCGCGTCCCTCTGCCAACCGCCTAGCTGCCCATCCCCTCGCACCGTCGCATTAACTCCAGAGTACATAAACGTCTATCGTTACGTTCCCCCGTTCAATCGTTATTTCTGCTCCCTAAAAGATTAGCAAGTCCGATTCCACGAGGATACTCGGCCAGGCCACGGGTCGCCGTTTTAATTGTGCCGCTTTTAGATGCTCGTTAACTAATGCGGATTATATTAAAAGGGAACGTTACTCCCGTTCGGGTATCGGGAGGGGGAGCAGGAGAGGGTGGTGTACGAGAACTCGCCGCGTCCAGTCAGACTCGTTATTCCGCGACACGGTGGCGGCCGACGCGACGTCGCGATAGACCCATAAAATGTACAGCCGAGCACGGTCGTGGACCACTTACCGCGCAACTTGTGCGCCGCGATGCATTCGAGACACGTAGAAGACTTAACGGAGCGCCATTTCCAACGGGCGGCCGCCGGATTCATTTCCCAGACGTCCCATATACAGCGACGAGACGCGATTTCGGCGCGTCCGCGTTTCGAATCGTCGCCCAAACAGACGGCCCGTCCCGTTTTCCCTCGTTCGAGCGTCGTGTTCGCTGCTATCCGGAAAATTGCCACCGCGTCGTTTGGCTTCGATCACGCGCGAAATGTCGCTCGTTCGAGGCATCGAGAGGTAAGCGTGGCTCGTTCCTCGGACGAATTTCAGGCGTGCGTATCGCGTGCAGTCGCTGAGGAAGGAATTACTTATCCGGCTAGAATTATACGAGAGCCGAGCGTAGGAGTAGGGAATAAAATTCAGTAAATTTAGCGTTCTCGTATCGCGGCGGTGGCGATCGATGCTCGGATGGTTGTTCAAATTTTTAACGAGTCTCGCGGCAGCGCGAAATTAATTACTTAACGGCTGGAGGTTTTTTTTCCACGGGATGGAAATGAAACCTCCCACTCTCCGCCTCTTCCCGTTCCTACAGGTTCATTCTCTCCCGCGTTTCTCCGCGTAACATATGCATCGACGGTACCTTTGTGTCTCCGAAGGTATACGCGTCATTAAAATGCAATAAGTATTGTTACTTAATGGACGCCGACGTTTAAATGCCTTTTGCTTCTTCTTTGTCGATGCACGAATCGATACGACGCGGCTTCTATCGTATCTCTCTGTTTAGTACGTCAACGGACGCTTTCTTCTATCGAACAATTGGTCCCATTGGATTTTTCACGGGGATCCCAAAAATCGCGTGATTAAAGTTTCATTTGGTGTCTCTCGTGATTTTCTTTTACGAAACGACGCGCAAAGTCGGTAAATTTAATGCTCGTAATGTTAATTAACGGCAGGTAGAATTTTCTCGGCAAGTCCATTCGTGGAATTAACAACGACCGTTAAAAAGTTTCACCGCGGACTCGAAACCGCCGCGTTTCTCGTACGAATATTCGACGAACGGTCGTCGAGAGAGGGACTTAATCCGGGGTTGGTGGTTTAACGAGAGGAAGACGCGAAGGCGAGAGGGTCGGCGGGGTCCGCGCGAGACAAGAGAAAGCGAAAGGGCCAAGGGTGGAGATTAGAGATCTACGACTTATCCCGAAAAGTGGTTTCCGGTCGTTGCGCGTGTGCTCGTAAGCGGTTTAAGGCGCGACTTTAATGCGTGGACAAATCTACGTTTCGTTAATTAGATTTTCGGGTCTGTCGAGTCTGGTTCCGATACGCCTGTCCTTCGTGGTCAGCAACGACGACTTTTCCCGGGAGTAGCGATCGCAGGAATTCGAACAGCCAAGCGCGATGGACTCGTTTCACGTGGCATTTACCGCACAAGTGCCCAGACAGCCAGTCAAGTTTTACCGCGTGCACGCAGCGGCAATGAGTGCAACTCGAGGTGGATAAAAACTCGCGAACGCGACGGATTAAGATCGTTTTAATTTTATTGGCTCGAGCTAATTACCTTTCTCCCGACGATCGGTCCCGAATATCCGACGGTCTCGCGTTTCACGCGTCCGCGTGCGACGCAGGATTTCCTCCGTGCCCGTGGAAGCTGGTCTCGCACTCGAGCCCTTTCCACCCATCGCCATCGGTTTTCTACCACTCCCGTTCTCCTGTTTCCCTTCCCGGCGTTCTACGAATCCCGATCAGGCAGCCACCGGCACGGGAGCGATCGCGGGGCTGGTTGAAAGCCGCGCGGTTTCGCCTGTTTCAAGGGAGACGCGGACCGGAAACGCAGGCCGAGCGTGGAACGTCGGGAAGTTTGAGGCGTGCAATGTCTACGAGGACCGGCTAATTATCCAAAAATGTCCGCAACCATGCGAATTTTTCCGCCGGGATTTTAATTAATTAGCGAACGGTGGACGCGCGGTAGCCGATTCCCCGTTCGAACAGGCGGTGCGCGCGCGTAACAGGCAAAGGTTCATTAGATCTTTCAGCGTTGCCTGAAATTCTGTGGACCGCGGGGCAAATAGTTCGTTCGCCGCTTCGTGCGGAGCCGAGAGTAGCTTTGTATCAAAGAGAGCTACCCGTATGTATTCATTAGTCTGTATTTAGCATAGTTCCAATGAGCGATGGAGGCTTGGCCCGTGAATTGCCCGCGGCTTAGCATGGCGCGCGCCTCTGGTTTGACGAAGAATTGTCGATGCGAAATCGTGGAATCGCGGTTGCGTCCGTATCGCCGTGTAACGCCGTCAAATGGCGTTTAGGGTTTCCTGTTTAATCGGATCGATATTTTTAACGTTAATTAATTCCGCGCCCGGGTAAAACTCCGTGCGATCGTTCCATTGTATTCTATTAAATATCGTTGTCGAGCGTACAGAAAATTTCTCTGTACAAAAGATCAGGGTGCAGCAGAATTTTCATTACGGAGCTGCATTAATTTGCGCGGGGTATAAAATTTCGCGTAGGTAACGGGAATTCTTTTCCACCTGATTTATCAACGCGGAACATTACTGGTCGCTGTTAACGAACGAGCATTAATTCAGCTCGAACACGGCGCGATGAAAAAAGCGGAGATGCGCGATGCCCACGCTGGAACTTCGATTCGCGCGTAGGTGAACCCTGCGAAATGGCGGCAAAGTGTTCCCGGTACGGCTTTTCACTGGCAGACGATCGTTTCGACCTTTCGGGGGTGGTGCACGGCCGGGCTGGGAAAAGTTGCCGGCTCGTTAATGAAGCGATACGGAGGCAGCCTTTATTACTATTTACTGTGACAAGCGGGACGGAACCTAAACTCGCTCTTTCGCCGTCCGCTAACCGCGATACGTTTCTCCTCTTCCGTCAAAGGATCAAAGCGCTTTCGTTCGCTCGCTGGTGCTGTCCGCGGGATCGTTCCGCGGCGCGTATTCATTTTTTCGAGTGCGCTCGTTTGGACACGCGTTGCTTGAACGTAAGCCGCGGAGGCGGAAAGAGACGCAGAGGAACCGTGGCCCGTCGTGTCTGGAAACGCTATGGCCTGGTGGGCACCACTGGAATCGAAACGGTGCCGCGTGTCCAATGGTATCGATCTTTCTCGCGGGACTCGTCCGCTGTTCGCAAGCTTCGCTCGTTATGTAAGGTTAATCTGGAAGAGAGTCTTTATTTGCGCTCGATCTTTGTCCGTTTGTACACAACCCGTCGTCCACCTCCGCCTCCGGTTCGGTCGACCCTCTTGATCGTTGCGTTTCATCCGGCTCCACCCCTCCTATTCTTTTGGACGCGGATACAAGCCGCGCGCTTCCGATAGACTTCACTTTCTACTTTTAACGAGATTTGTTTTTCACAGCGGCCGATACCATAATTGCATCAACGATTTGCTTGTACCCCCGAGGGCTCGCGGGCTCATTAGCGACGATAAAGCGAGCGCCGGTGCTTTATAAATAATCGCGAGCCAGTTGCAACGATTCTTCTTGAATAATTTACCGGGCCGCTATCAATGTCGATCGACTTCGCTGCTTGTTCCTTGCCCGGAAGGAACGATTTAACGATTTTCGAGGAGGATTAAGGGTGAGCGTTCGAGCGAAAATCGGATAGCGGTCGTTCTCCAGATGAAACTCCCGCGATACGCGCGTTTTTGCCGGAACTTTTTAGATAAACGCTCGATTCGAGCGCTCTCCTTCGCGGAGGCGTCAAAGAATTTCACCGTACGGTTGCCCCCTAATCTGTTTACGTTTAATATATTCATTATCGCGGCGGTGCCTCGAGGGGGTCGAGGATTTGATTTCTCGACGCGTGCAAACGCGCTCGCGAGGATGGTGAAAGGAGGGCACAGCGGCGCACGCTGCCTTTGATGGAGGCTGGAGGCCCGTGCGAAACCCGCCATCTCGGAATACGTCAAGCGATTTAATGAGCCGGATTTCACGGGATCGGGTCCGAATGGGGAACCGGGAATCTTCCTATGGGAACTCAGCGGCGTATGAGCCGATCGGCACAGGGTATTGGGGAACGAAATGCACACAGCCGAACACGGTGAGAGGCGCTAGCTGAGGGGGTGGGGGTGTGCGCGGAAAACTGGGGTCAAAAGCCCGCAGAAATTTTCAACAAAGCCGCTCATTGTGTTCGCGAGCGGCAAAAGGGGTGCCAAGCCACGTATATAATGTTCGCCAGCGAACTTGGTCCGCTTGCTCTCTTTCCACCCCCTCCGCAACCCCCGTTTCTCTCTGTTCCTCTCGCCATGCTTACGCACCGGTTGCGTATCTGCTGTACAAAAAAAAAAAAGAAAGAAAAACGCATCGCAGGTAAACCACTCTATATACACAGTTTCCGCGCGCCTCTTTTCGTAGTTTTTCCACCCTCCTCCGGCACGCCTCTGTGTCAATGCGCGTCGTGTTCGATTGTCACTCGCACGGGCCTCGACTTTGATAGGCGTTACAGTTGCTCTCTCCCGCTCGACTAATTTGTCACGCGTAATATTTGACGATCTTGGGTGTATTTTATCGGGAGCAGATCGATTCGCTGGACCCACCCCCGCGACGATTGCCGCGTAACGTCGCGCAAAAATGTCCCCCGGACAAACGATCGTCGGATCCGTGCACGAGAAATATCGCGAGCGTGCGATTTCGAGGTTTTAATTGTCAGTCCGTTCGACGTCGGAGTGTTTAAAAGGAAATCAAGGGTAGCGGGGAGGGTGAGAAGTGAAAAAAAAAATAGCGAATCGAAATCCACGCGATAGGTGCGCGTTCCCAACCTTTGAGACTGGTTTTTTTTTTTTTCGCAGAACACTGTTTGACAGATGCCCCGTGATCCTCCGCCACCCTCGTTACGAGCCTTCAATCGTTTCGAATCGACAGGGTCGCCGATTTCACCCCTTCCGCAAACTCTTTTTTTTTCCCCCGACCGTGCCCCGTTCCCCGCCGCTCCTCCACCCGTCACGCACCCTCTGTCGCGCTTTTCGGGGCTTTAGAAAGCTGTGAACGCGTGATAATCGAGGACGTCGCTTCGATTGGCGCGATCCCGCACCTTTGTCGACTGTCGAACCGTTATGCTATAACGAGTCAGCGACGGTTAAGTTGGTTAAAGTGCCTGCTGGTTAAAGAGCACACGCGTCTCCCTTCGTCTCGTCCACCCCTCGCGCGCTCTGTCCGCGGTTTCTCGCGTCGTCCGTATCCGGACAGGATACGCACTCGACGTCAGGGTGGCCCATCGTTCTTCTTTCCCCAGACTGGAACGCTATCAATGATGCTGCGCGTAGTTTTCCCCTCCCTCTCCTGCCTCGCTCTCGTCGCGTCGGAGTCGAGTGTTTACGGTGTACGGCAAATTTATATACAAATCCCCGGGTTTCCCAGGGAACCGGAGTCGTTCTTTCCGCGAGAGCGCTATCGCGAAACAAGATCGATCGCGTTGAAAAAGCCCGAGAGATTTATTTCGCCGCAGTCTACCGCGCGATTGAGATCTCCCGGCGGCTGGACGGTTGCGCAACTCATTTCAGCGCGATTAGCATAATTGAATCGATCGGAGATTTATAGCCGGATCAACGATCCTGTTTTATCGGCGCGCGATACAGGTATGTGTGCGCGTATCCAGCGGCGCGATTAGAAGCGAAGTCGTATCTCGATCTGGTGGCGGCCGGAGGAACCATGGACGTCGAGACGCCTGGCGCTTCGAGGCGTCTCCGTTGGTGGGCGCCACCCTACGGTTGCGGGGTAGCCGGCTGGAGAACGTTTCAACCCTTCGCGTCGCTCGCCACTGGGACCTCTGTCCACTCTGCGTTCGACCTTCGTAGGAGCAGCTCGCGTTCGCAGCTGCTCCGTGAAGCAGCTGCCAAGGGTGCTTCGAGCGCTTCGACGAAATAATTTGAGAGTTCCGCGGAAAGCGGAGGGGCTCGATTCGCTTTTGAAATGGATCAGCTTTACTCTCGAGCGAACGCAAACGGTAATCGTCTCTATCAGCCGTTCAGTGAATGCCCATTCACTCGAGCACAGAAGACACTGAAACTGCTGTTAAAGAATGGGTTCCACGACTGATTGAAGTGGCGTCTAAATCAAAATCTCCTATTTGTCCGACAACCGGTCTAACCAATTGAACTATTCAGCGCGCCGACAGATTGCCGGCTCGTAATGGCTACCGTCTGTAATACAGCGGCGCGCCTTTTTATTAACGCCAGTGGGAAGACCGCGTTCGCGGGCATCGATGAGAAATCACGAGTGGCTCGAGACGAGGCGTTGATGGACGGGTTCCTTCTACACGGGCATCGGGCGCACCGCGAAGGAACGCGAAATTTATGACTCCCAATCACCGTCCGGTAGTTGCCCTCGAAACGGCGCCGCAGACGATAGTCGTAACCGCGCGAGGCGGAATCGCGTCGCAATTATCCGCATGGTGAATAGTTTATCAGCCGTGTAGGGTCGTTAACCTAATGGAAACGGCGTTAAGGCGTAGGATCGATATGGTGCACTTCGCCGGTCGACATCCTTCGGCTGGGGCCAATAGCGAGAGAAAACGGGCCGCGAGAGAGGCGAGAAAATCCGCGCCCCGTCTCTAATAGCGCGTGAATACATTTAATGGAGCCATTTGAATTATAATGGCCGATCGAGATATTCCGATTGGCAGTTACCATCCGACAGATCTACAGCTTGTTTCTCTCCCGTTCTGCCTAATCATTTTTTCTTTCTTTTTTTCTCTCCCCTCTTTCTCCACCCGGAGATTAGAAACCGGTACGCTCTCTCGACCAGGTCCCGTTATTGAGCCATTACCGGCTTTTAGAGTTCCCCGCGATTATGATCGGACTCGACCAGCGCGAGCTTTCCTTCCGACGGCAGCCGAAGAAACGAGATCTTTTCCTCGACTCTCGCGCGGTTACTCGAGGGATTATGATAATTCGTCCGGAGGGGTTACATACACTCGAGAAGGCTAAAAACTGGAAAGAGTTATATCTAGGAACTAATTTGCTTGTCAGCATTTTTCTCGTGACCAGTTATAACTCTCGAACGTTAGAAAGTGCGACGACGAACTTATTTGACAAGAATTCCTAAAAATGACCGAGCACGATAGCCTCGACGAAGAGATAAATTATAATATCACGCGTCGCTCTCGGGAGAAGAATATTTTCAGAAATTCGCCCGTTTTTTTACTCGTCCAGGTGTACGTAAATTATTCAGGAACCCGCGTTCGGAGGATAGGGTGGAGATAAACAGAGACGCGACGCGCGATGCTGATTCTCACACGGAAAGTGCCTTCGCCGTCGAAAGGTACGCGCGAACGCGGTCCTTTTTTTTTTTTTTTTTAAAGCAACGGCAGCGAACGTTATAAAACGGCTCGTAGCTTTTTATCGGCGTTAATTCCGCGGGAGCACGTCGCGGTTGGCTTTACGACGGGAGATCCCCCGCGTGCACGCGTCGAATTCCAGATTTCCCGTCGACCTCGTAAAAACCCCGACGCCCGCAGCGTCGTTTACACGATTTCACGGCGATCGAAAACCGCGCGACGCTCGTTAACCCTCGATTAAACCCTCCGCAGATTTTATTCGCGATTCGCGAGGGTGCGAATATATCGGAATAAATATTCCGCGGGACTTTTAGCCGTGGATCGCGGGCCCCAGACAGAAGTCGAGGCGCGCGCCAAGAGGCTCCTCCCGTTCGCTTCGCCGTTGCAATCGATAACGTAAATGTACCCGTGGAGAGCGGAGGCAGGCGTCACCGTGTTGCTGCGGGCTGGGATGGTCGTTAACGGCGTCGAACATAATTATTTATAATTTATTTAATATCCATGTTTTAACGATGTTAATTACAAGGGTGGAGGCGCCTAGCGTCGACCGCCCCGGCGTAATCACCCCTTGGGACGCTGGGCGCTCGAATCTCTCCCACGGCCTTTAAAACGCCCGCCCTCTACTTCTTCGCCGTGTCTTGATAATGACTTTCGTTCCACTTCGACACCGTGACAATTGTTGCCGTTGCCAACACCTTTTCATCGCTTAACGCGACGACGTCGAAGATGACGCCTCTTTCTCTTCGCGTTCCTCGCCTTTTTCTTCTCTCCTTATTTCCGCTTCGTCATCGTGATCATTACGTATACCCGACGTTACACCTCGCGACCGCAATTTAGGGACATCGAGGAAACGACACGTATCTCATACACGCGCGAGCCGCGTCGTCTTCGATGCCCGACGCTCGCTGAGAATCGAGTGTTTATCTCGACGACTGTTAACGAGACGGTGAAACTCATCCGTGTCCCCGTGGTGAGAACGAGTCGCGCCTCGTCGACGCACGTCGCTCGTCTTAGTTATCGATAATGACGGTAAATTACCCTACATCCCTGTCCGCGACGTCTCCGCGACCGCGAGGAGCGACGCGAAATCCGTGGGACGCGTGGGCAGCCGTGGTAACCCGTGGGTCCCCGGTTATGTACTCGTTCACGACGTGTTCCATCGCCGAAGAACAGTTGTCGGCGTGCGCGCGGGTCACGTGCAAAGAGGGAAAAAGAGGGGGAGAGACAGGGACACCGGTGTCCAGTAAATCGGCGAGTTAGCCGCGTCCTGGTGCAACGATCCCCTATGAATAATCGACACGGTGTTCAGCCGCGTTTACTTAGCACGGTGGGTGTACAGGTGGGTGGCGGACGTGGATCATGGGATTATCCTGTCCACGGTGGACGCGGCGACCCGAGGATCACCCGAGACAGTCCCGACCGTGAGACTCGAGACGTCCGCGCGGAAAAATGTCCAGCTCCTCGTCGCGTGTAAATTAGAAAACCAGTATCATTTTTACCCGCGCCTTTATTCCCGGCGTTCCGCATTGGCGTTCGATCGCGAGCTATGGGTGTAGCGTGGGTGGGATCATTGGCGCAACAGATGCTCCACTCCGAGCGCGTACCAACGATTAACGGTAATCGTTTCTTAGCGCTTATTAAATTTTATTATCAAAGCGGTAGCTTCGAACCGCGGTCAATTCTTTTATACAGGATGACCGCGTAAAGGAGTGAATATGCAGTACGCGAATATGGAGTACGCGAGTCCGTGATTTATCTGTTGGATCACAGATTTTTCCCGATCGAAATAAATTGCGCACGCGGGGAAGATTTGTTGCGCCGGCGTATCGGCGGGATCGACAGAAATATTCGCCGGATCGGCTTTCCCCCGTGTTTATTGCCGTTTCCTCGTTTTGCCCTCCGCGATCCGGGCGCGAGAACTGGATCAACGACACGGGGGACAACCCCGGCATCTTAACGAGCGACGCGCTGAGTCGCGCCGTGCCAGCAAATAGCCCGACGCGCTCGGCTTATCCGCTTCCATTCGTCTCGATCCGCGTGTGTCTGGTTCATTATCGGTCGCAACGCTCGGTTACATCTTTTAACGAACGCGTAACGAACGTTGCCAATGATAGGTCGCCGGATAGCGGAGCAAATGGAATTGTCAGTGAGGACGACGACGACGACGACGACGATGGCGGAGGATCGAGTTAACGATTGGCGCTTCGGCTCTTCGGGGAGTACTCGTGCACAGCACGTGGGACCTCACGTGTCTGCTATTTATCCAGATGGAGGATACGATACGGTTTTACGGCGCGAATCGCGGGCTCCCTGGTGTTGCTCTACATTTTAACGCCATTTATTCCGCTTTATGGCGAGCTTCCAGCTATAAATCGGGGACATTTTCATGTTTAAGCGAGATCGGGGTACTTGTGCGTATATTATCGATCAAAAGTCTTCGAATACTCTTCGAATACCTTAAACTCTTGAGCAAATGAAGATTTTATTACATTTCACCTCCCATAGCCGCGAGACGATTAAATTAACAGATATCATTCAAACGAAATACCATTAACGCTGCGAAAGCACGTTTTCAGAGATAAAGATAGTCGATCGAAACTTTTTAGGGGCAGTGCAGCCACATCCGACTCGGCTCTGGCCCACGATAATACATCGATCTTCCAGGTGCGCGGGGTTGGCGTCTCGCCGCGCGATACACAATGGCCGTATCTCCAGCGATATTGTCTCCGTCCCGTTTCCGCGTATATAGCAAGAAATGATCGCGCGCACGTGAGAGGCACACTTTCGTCGCTAAGTTTTACACGGGCCGATAATGCTCGCCGGTTTTAAGCGCGCCCCGCGGTAAATTATTCTTATCTCATCTGGGGAACGCCGTTCCGCCCGGATACCTGTCGCCGCGATGACAAACGCGCGTTTGTTCATTATTTTATCGGCGTCAAACCGGCCGTTTCGAAACGGTCCGCGGATCGACCCCTACATTGTTCCACCCGGTTCGTTCTTTCGCGAGGAGAGCGCCTGGCGAACCGTCCGACCTTCCGAACGCGATGGCCATGTGGGAACCTGGCCGATCGGCCTGGCTCTCCCCCTCGGATCGGCGCACAATAAAATCGCGGCTCGCGATCCTTCGCGCGGTTATTTATCGCCGGACGGAGATTACAGGCGGGGTAAATAAACAGTAAATTATCGTAAAGGCGGCGCACGGTCGCATGGCGCAATCGTCGCGCGGTATCGTCGATCCGTAAAACCGATTCGTTATTTACGCTCCTCGTTCCAACGATAAAAAAGTTCGATTTCGTGTCGCACGGGCCGCGTGACCGACCCAGCTGGTTGGGTGAAACCTGCGGGGATACCGAGCCGCGGATAGGCATAACTCGACGAATAATTACGCTTGCGTAAATGCTCGTATTTCACGTAAACCGTTTGCGGTGATGTCGAGCAGGATGCCCTTTCCAAATCTCGACTCTCACTTTCACGTTGGACTCGTGGACACGTCTGCCACGCCGTACGACTATATTCTGTTAGGTCTCCTTTGATCTAGACGTTTCTTGGAACGTTCTTCAAACTTTCTAGCTGGCATTCATACTTTGTTCGCATTGTAATCTCGTTTATCGTACGCGCCCCCCCCCCCTATGGCTCTCAGACTAATAATGCTTATTCGAGCGTCCATCTTCTCAACGCAAACGCTCCTCGTTCGGATGCGAAAAAATTTTATCGCCCCGGTAGGCAGCGCGGAAAGGTAGAAGGGTTAGGTGAGAAAACGCGCGTTGCCAGCGAGAAACTGAGCTGACAATGCGAGCAAAATGACGAGGAGGGTGGAAGAGAGAGAGTCGCCTGCATTGTGTCGGCTCAGTGAGGCATCGTGTACGACACAAGCGCCACGGGATGAGAGGATCCCGTGCGCTATGGCGTGTCCTCATCCGCGTGTATACTTGGCGTACATCGCGGAACAGAGGCCTCTTAGGGGTGGCGGAGGTAGGAAGAGGGTGGAGCACAGCGCGAGCCTCCTTCCGCACGAACGATCGGACGAGAGTGCCGTGCACAAACAATTGAATGCGTTAATTTTTCCTCCCCCGTGCTTTTCCCTATCGATGGAATGCGTTTCTACTAGGTGCCGGTCCTTTCCCGCGTTCCACGGTCCGCTGAATGCGAGACCAGATCGCCCATTCAACGCTACGATCGATGCGATGCTTTTCGTAGCGGAGAACCTTGCGAATTCCCTTTAACCCTTTGCGCGCAGCGGTTTTACTGGGTGGAACCACTTGAATTCCAGAAATTCATCGTTCAAAGATACAAAATTCATCAATGGACGCCAATTCTCTGCGCCTCTAACAGTTATTGCAAGGAATTGAGAAGCACGGCTCACGGAGTCAGTTCCGTTAGATCGAAGAAAAATGTTCGGCCAGTGTGGGAAGAAAAATCGTCCAGTTTGTTACTGGCCTGTTTATGGCTAGTCGAGGGGCCGTAAATCTTGTTTGACAATCCGGATCGTCGCTTACGTAGAGGCGATTCGACCGGATGTCGCGCGGTCCCCGGAGGCGTCTGGTCTCATCGGTATGGACGCAACGCGTGCACGGATCAATCGAACGCGGAACGTCTGGCCGCAGAGCGCGGGTTTCGTACTGATGTTGATGGATAAGCGGCTCGTGGCCCGTTGATACTCGATTTGTCATCGTACAATGGATGTGTGCGCGCCGCGGCGAGAAATAACGCGCGTTTTTGAGATCCATATCGCTGGGCGCCATTTACGACACGAGGCGTCGCGCGAAGGACGCATTCCGTGGCATTGTCCTGGGTACGGTGTCCCGTGGAGCAACGGGACACGTTCGCTGGAATCGTTCGTCGACGGCTCAAATTCGATTTCAGCCGTCGATGCTCGATAATCGACGAACGTTGCGCGCTTCCATCGATTTCGCAATTTATAAACTCTCAAGAACGATACGACGAACGAACGAGTGGGACACGAAGAAAGTTCGAGGCTTCTTGGTTCTCGAAGAGTCGCGTCGTTTTCTTATTCTTCGGCGGTCGTGTAACGATCGCGCGTAAAGCTGTTCGCGACCGTCGACCGGCCTGAATCCGGCGTCCGGATGAAATATCCTAAAATTATGCGGTAATATCTGGCAACGACACACGCGGGCCCCCAAGGGCTGGGGTTGCGTCACCTGCGAGAAAGGCACAGGAGGAGGATACGACAACGAACGCCCTCGGGATCTTTGTGCCACGGCGCTTCTGCCACCGATCCCCCTCGCCTCCTGTGGCGAACATTTTCATAAACTCCCCCATAAAGCATACATTCGCATTCTTGCGCCAGGTAAAGAGTACGCCGGAGCTGATATTAATTATACTCGAAACGTACGTCGACCTGAGAGGTTTGTTCGAAGGTAGAATACCCTGTCAAGAATTTTCAAATACGCATCTTTCAAGAATGCTTGATTTATCGCGAAAGACGACCAACTCGAAAAATGGAAAAATTGGAGTTGCTTCGTTGTTAGAAGAACAAGCTTTCACGGGCGTCAGAATGAATTGTAGAAGAGGATTGGAAGGATGGACTGCAAGAAGTTTTAACATTCCTGACAAACGGAACGCGTTCTCGATTGAATTGGCGTCGGAGGTACGACCGTTCCACGTAAACAGTGATCGATAGGAACCGTGTCACGGAATTAATTCGCTCGTGACGGACGAGAAAAAGGAGCGTCCCTGTCTCCTTTCGTGGACGATTCCATCTCGTAAGCAGCCGATGAATATGGATGAACGCGGGCTTTGTCCTCGGTTCCCCAATTCGCACGGTCACGATCTTCGGATCCGCAGTACTCGGTCGCCTCGTCGCGATCACGCGACCTTACGAAGCGGAGGGGGGGAGAGAGGATTTATTTTATTCGTCACCACGTTCCTCGAGGGCTATTGCCAGGCGATTTTTAAACGGCGCCAGGTCCCTCGCTGCGTCCTCGTTCGCGAACGCACGAAACGTTTATACGAAACGCGTAACGCGTCCCGTCCCGGTTGCATAAAACTTTCCACGGACTTGTTACGATCGTCGTCCAGCTTTATGGATGCCTGGTAGTTACGACTAAGAGGGTGAATTCGTCCGAACGACGTAATGAAATGTCGCGCCTAAGACGCTATTGGACGACAAGACAACGCACTTATGGGATCCGCGGGAGTATGAGAAGGCGAACGATGCGAACACGTGGCCACCCCTATCCGTAGGGTTGCTGCTAAACAATCGTAACGCAATCGCGTCGCCGTTACGCGTCCACATCGTGCACGCGCTTCTATTCGTTCCGGACACTGTTCTCGTCCTTTCTGGTATTTTCTGTTTCGATGGACACGGACGGGGGAAACGATTTTCAAGTTTGCAAAGAGAAGGTTCGATACATCGGGCAAACTTTGTTCCGCGAGTGTGATTACGTGGGGTATTTGAAAATACGGGGCGGCGCGCGTAAAACAGAAGGTGAATAAGAGAAAAGTAATACGGAAAGATCCATCTTGGGACTCGGATCGTTGCGAACTTCTATATCGTACCTCCCTTTTTCTTTCCGCGCGGAGCTCCGCAGATCCGCGAACGAGAATCCTGGGTAACGGGCGGGAAAACGACGAGAAAAGTAGTTGTCGGCGAGCGTTAACGTTTTCTCGGCCAGTGGCTCGGGCCCTAAGAGGAAACCATTTTCCCGCAGCGAGATTCTCTGATCCGGTCGAACAAAGGGTCGGGAGCTGATATACCTTTCGAATATTTGCCGCGCGGAGGAGAACGGAAATCGTATCGCTCCTTCTGCCGCTTATGAAGCATTACGTAAGCACAAAAAGAGGGGCGCTCGAAGGTAGGAGGGGAGGAGAAGAAGAAGAATCGTTTCTCCTTAGGGTGGAAGAAAAAAAAAAAAAAAACAGTAGGGAGATCGAGATGTTTCGTCGGCTGAGATCTACCGTGACTGTGTCATTAAAGAGGATCGTTATTGCGCGGCTTTAAGGGGTTCGCCTGTTAGAATATTGGCTGCATGACGCATCGGAAGTCGTGTCACGCGTTCAAGTTTGCCTGGAGTGGAGCATCGAGGGCCCGTTAACTCCGTATTATCACCTATTCCGTCGTTCCTCCAGCGATATTTGGAAGTATAGTTTAGAGGGTGTATAATCCCAGATTTATCCTCCTTTCGTAAGCTAGAGGAGGACGTATAATTTGTTCCTGAGACACGTTTCTTCCACGTTTCGAATCCCCCCGTTCCTCGCTCGAATCCTACGCGCACGACGTATGGACGTCGATCCATTTGAACCGACGACAGCGTCGCGTCAAAGGGATAGCAGTGTCCCTGTACTCGCTACGATCAACCAAATTGCCGAGTAATTAATCGAGGAATTCCGTAACTCGAACGGCGTAGACACCGTCTCAGGACACGTCCCCCCGCGCATTAACCGCCGCTCGCTCAGCCATTCGCCGTCAATTTCGATCCGCCGTTCCATCATCTCGAGGCTAAAGTGTCGATCGAATTACATTACGGCTTGTAGGCCTCGCCCTCGCCTTTCGCGCTCGCTCCCGAGAAAAGCCCGCCGCGTATGAATATAAGTGTATTATCATAATATCGCGCCCTGGGGTGGCGCCTCTTCTGGTTCGCTGCTAGGGGAGGGCCACGAAATCCGGCGTTCGCGAGCCCCGCGCCCAGGGGGACGCGAGCCCACTTTTACAGGACGCGTATGGATGGGAATCCTGATCGGTATACCTAGCGGAATGCACGGCTCGCTGTCTCGAGGAGATCGAGCAAAATAAGCGCGGATGTATATGTATCGTCTGAGCACATGCTTAGCGTGAAGTATGCGCGCGTTCCAAAGAGGAGACGCGTGTCTCTGTGCTGGCGTACGTGCGCGAGGGACGTCCCGCGTGAGCATCGTCGCGAGATCTCGGAGCCTCGTTGAGATTCTACGTGAAACAATATTATCCGAGCACGTAATCGCTTAGCTATCGTACATTGCAATTTCTTTCGTAGAACTCTTGTGCTAAACCATTCATAGAGCACCCCGTTTACGTCGAACGTATCGAAAGGAATAGGATAGGTGAGAGTCGCGTGAAAGGGAGAATTATGCCAGGCATAAAGTCACGGTGGCTCCAGCCGTGATAAATGAATCAGAGGATAATCCAATAATTTAGATGAAGAGATTACACGCCAGCAAAAGTTGCATTTACCCTTGCACGTAACATCGTAGCTCTATCGTACGAGTACTTTCACGGCGGCTGCCTCGTCTGTGCAGAGCGGTCAGAGGTGGAGAGAGAGTGAGAGTGAAATAGAAAGAGGAAGAGAGAGAGAGGCTTGGGGTTGGTTGAGTTGTGATACAGGTCAGCGGACGGGCGAGGGATTAATTTAATTTCCACGTCGATAGAACGGCCGATATAACGCGGACGAGCGAAATAACCGTCGTGGGGATTGATTATCTTTTCTCCACGGGAAACGTTCGCTCGACAGGCTGGACAAGTCGCATCCAACAATGCGTTCCGCATCTACGAATTTTTGTTGTCGTAATCAAATTTCGAAGAAACTGTATTAATTCTGATTCGATACAAATAGGTATCGGTACCTTTTCTAGATACAGGTAACCTTGGCGGTATCGGAACTTGTTTATCCGCGTCTCAATTGGGACGTCTATGTTTATCCCAGTGGCTCCTGACAGAATTTGTACAGCAATTAACGGACGCGCCTTAATTAACGCCAGTCTCTTCGAGGCGTTTCGAGCTCGTCCAGATAAAATGTCAAAGGATGCTCCTTGGAAGGGTTTCCCATTTGGGACTTCTGGCACAGAGAAAGAGAGAGCGAGGGCCCTTTAGCTCTCTTTACGCCAGACGAACGCAAAGCAGATTTCGCGCGATCCACCGTGCAGAGGGTGGGTCGGTATATCTCGCAGCGACGATCCAACGTTTCGACAAACATGTCGCGCAGATCGCGACAGGGGTGGCGAAGGGCGAGCGTAGACTCTAGTCTCGCAGACAATATGCAGATAAAAGAAAAGGGATCGCTGGACGCGGATGCTCTCTCCGCTAATGGAATAAATAATGCGGAACGGAGAGCAGTCGCCTTAACTGCTCCATTGTGCTGCTACTGGCCCGACTTCCAGCCAGGAATCGAGTTAATCGTTTTATTATGTCCCCTGGCCGCCCTTAGAGGCCGCTTCGAGGAGATCTAGAGACTTCCTGGGAAAAAATCCCCCGTCCGGAGAGATCTACGATTCGACGAATTGAACGGACTTTAATTACCGTAAAAACGACAGCGGTCGTTTACGGACGTCCGACGAGAGCCGCGCGTTTCGAGAGAGCTCGTCGAAATACCCCATATTGGCTGTGCATAAACGCATCGAGCGTTCAGAAACGAGAGTAAAAAAAATCGCAAAATTCTCATCCTCGCGACGCAAATCGACGCAATGCACATCGGTGCACGTCCCATCTGCCAAGACAACTTGTTCACCCGGGCAGAAAAGCTCGAGCGATTGAACAGCTGCTGTTGAAAAACTTAGAAAGCTCCGCGCGGACACGTTTCGCGTCCGCTCTAACAAGTGCCCGGGGCTTGTCTCCGTTCGAGACTTATGCGGTGTCGATGGTAAACGCGGCTGAAGCTGCAAAAACTGTTGCGGTCGGGTACCGGGCGGACGCGTTTCGCAGGCCAGCAGAGCCGGGTAAATCAATGGCCATTAGTTCGATAGCGGAGTTTTTACTAGGGTCTACCCGGGTTGGCCCTCCGGACGGTTACCGCCGTTTCTTCGGCTACCGGGCACGGCCGGAGAACAATGGGCCACAAATCACCGGTGGAACCAGCTAAATCTCGTTTCGCGAACTCTCGAACGGGCAACGTAAGTCCTCTAACGATACGCGGAATAAAAGAAGCGGTTCCTTCGTCTCGTCTCTCCTTCGTCCGGTCTCGCACCTTTTTTCCCTCCCCGCGGTCCGAGCCGGGAGAATCAATCCGGACGAATAAATTCAATGGTTCTTTTGTGCGCTCTGATTCGATTCGCTTCTCTATTTCCTCCTTTTTTATCCCGTTCCCTTTGCGCTCGGCCTGATCCAACGGCGGCGCGTCGTGGCCCGAAAGGAGGGCACCGTGATAAAACGAAGCGGTTTCCGCTTTATTATCACGTTGTTACGCGGCGGCGGGACGAAGAAACGTTCGTCACTCCCTCGATTCGTTTTATTCGGGTCGCCGATTTTATCAAATGTTTGTCAATGCCAGTCTACGTTCATTCATTGGTCGATCCTCCCGGTTGGTTATCAGAGATACTCGAACAATCGTTACATTGTGCCAACTTCGCTTGGCGATTTTTACCGCGAGTTCTTTCGACCGAATCCACCGAACGACCGCGATGAACTCTAGACGACACAGATTAGCGTCAGATTTTCCGTCGCGTATTACGTACTCCGCGTTGTCCATCGTTCCCATCACCCTTGATGAGCTCTGCCAAACAGTGTCTCGTTTTCCCGCGCTAGTCGCTTCCCGTCCTAATGAAACGCGCGCGTTCCTCCGTACAGAAGCAACCTTTGATCAAGGATAAACGCGTCCGTCTCGTTGTCGAGGTTTACTTCGCCCGTTGGCTGGCGAGACCCTTCCGGTTCTCGCGTCCACAGGCAAAATCTGGGCTCGTAAAACGAATTCGAACGGTGCCTACGAGCGGAAGAGAAATACAACGCGGCGGGGCTATGGTGGCGCGAGATAAAACGGAGAACGAAGCACCACGGGCGATTATCGTTATCATCGATGGGCGAGCGGCGCTACCGACCACGAGCGCCTCGAGTACCTACTTGGAGCCGCGAGGGCGCGATACTCGGATATTACAGATATTTCTTCGATACGTAGCCGCGCGACGTGTGGCAGACAGGGAGGAAACTGAACGGTGTAACGGGGAGGATGCTATACAGCGCGGAAGAGCAACGGGGGTGAGGAGCGGGAAGGGTGGATAAAGCCAGGTTAAGGAGAGACGACGGCGCGGAAGCCCAGGGGCTGCTCCGCCGTTCCGATACGATCTGGATAGTCTATTTATCATTCGACGCGCTTACCTTCCATTGCACCCTTCGTTTAGTTTTCATGGGGTCTTTACCTGACGGTCCTTACCGCGTCCTTACCGCGTCCTTACCGCGTCCTTACCGCTTTCTAACCGCTGCTAGGGAATCGCGTCGACGCGCCTGCTCCCAGCCGCTTTCGCGATGCATCGGGTAAGCAGGTACGCGAGAGCAGCGAATGCTTGTAACCAGTACTCGAGCGACATTAACGATCGGATGCTTACGCTAAGATCTCTCGTATACGCGGAACGTTAAGCGTGTTCAGCCTCGGGGAATACCAATGTTGGCGGAACACTCGCGGCGACTCCGAGTTATTTCTATTGTGGCTCACGTCGAGCCTCGATGGTTCGCGCGATGAATATGCCACTGATACGAGGAGCAGAGGAGCGCGCAGGGACGGAGGGGTGGGTGCACGTATGTTTGACGACTGGACCCGATTGTATCGTACGGGTGAGCACGGTTCGCCCAATGGCAGATCGATATCGCGGCTCTTAACGGATTTACGACCCGTCTTATCGCACAAAGGCACCGCGGGCCACGCACCGCGAGATCGCCCGGATGGTATCGCTTAACGATTTCGTTCTGGATTTTACCTGCGCTCGATGCCAGCGGCCGTCCGACAGCCAGGAAGAGCGCGTGCTCGACCGCCTCGCGGGGAACGATTTCGTCCCGACGCTCGATCGACCTCCTTTCTTCCGGCACTAGATCGCGAAGCGCCATTGCGTCCGCGACAGGATGACGCTTGGACGCGCGTCTCGCAGACCGCACTAAACTCTACGCTGTTCCAATGGCGATTCCACTATAAAGAGAAGTACAAATGATATCGTAAATCCGATCGCAGAGTAATCTTGTTCGCAAAAAGTTGGGACACGAAAGATGTTACGTCCTCGTTCGTCACGTTCGACTTTCTAGTTCACACAGTAACGTCGTAACTTTCCCGTTGAGATACCGACCGAACGCAACGTGGCACAGCGCGATTTCTTCCGCGGGACTTGGGAAACTCGTATCGTACCGTGAATTCCAATTCCTCGCGCGGATCGTCCGATTTCTCTGCGAACGAACGAATCTCTCGAACAACGAACGTATAATGTTCATTTATATACCGCGCGAAGAACGAAACGGAACGGTAGAACCAACGAACAGCGACACCGACCCAAGGAGAAGCTGCCAACCAGACGACTCGCTCTCGATAACGACACGAACGATAACATGCTAAACGGAAAACGAGGAGCGACAGGACGAAAGTAGTAACGAGATAATACCGGTAATAATAAAGTTGTAGCAAGAGATTTTTGAAAAACCGTCCAGAGGTAGCCGCGGAGATTAGACGGAGGGAAGCCGTCTCGTTAGCCGGTAATGGCCAGGCATCGAGAACGTGCGAACGAGCTCCAAGGCGGAGCCGCGAGATCTCGCGGATCGGACAGCGCGTCGTTCGTGCCCGCGATATCGCCGCGGCCGACTTCCGTGGCTGCTCGTCTCACGACCGGTACAATTCCCCCGATGCGAATCTCCGTATGGAAACCGCGCATTACCAAGCATTACGGGTTGGCGCGCGTACCCGCCGCGCGGATCCCTCGCGTAATCGAGCGCGCCGCCAGGGCCGATTAATACGCGAGCCTGGGAGCCGGCTAGGAGCCGGTTCCGCGATAGACGCGGCTATACGGAATGCGCTGGACGGTAATTTACATATCGACGCGTTCGAGCCTAGCGCTGGCTCGAATTACCGCGAAAACCGGGGGTGCCAGCTCTCACCAGCGGGTAGATGCCACGATAACACGCACGCACGCACCCCGACGCGCGAGCGCATCGAACGGGTATCGTGGAATTCGTCTCTTTGCTTCTTGGAGCACTGGCTCTCGAGGGCACGCGGACGCGTTCCATTGGGAGAGGGTGGATGTAGTTGGGTTTGGGGGTAGTCTTGGGGTTCTGGTTAATCGTGGCGAGACGTCAGTTTGGGATTTTGCGAGTATGAAATCACTGTGAACTTTGTCTGGAGAAGAATACGTGGTTGGTTCGTTCAGAGATAAAGGTTTTGGGGGTGAAAAAGCTCGAGAATTTTCTCAATAACGGAACGCTCGACATCGACCAGTAGAACTCGACGCAACTCCATCGAATCGGTACGCGGATGCGTACAGATGTAACAGCGCACTGAAACGTGTCAATTCGAGTATAATTCGGTCGTAAAGAACACGCGATATCGGGGATGGAATAGTAATGAAGCTCGCGAGCCGCGTATGGTAGCCGCGGCTCGGTAGCGTGACGCGGGGATCGCGCGTGTCTCGCGACTCGCGTCTGAGCGAGGGGAAATAGACTTTTCGAGCTGAACGTTCGTCTACGAGGCCATTAGCCGGTCCGCTGATCGTACGTTACAAACGAAACAGCCGGCTCCCTGGAAACGACCGGCTAAGTGGATATATCCCGAAGCCTGGAAAGAAAGGTTCGAGGGATCCGCCGATCGATTTCACTTCCACTAAATACGCGGATTTACGTCTCGCGCCGGGAGCGGTCTAACTGCGATCGTCGTTTTATCGCTCGTGAACGCTGCCAACAGGGTTTCCTCGTGCCCGTTCGACGGTGTTAGACGCACCGCGGGCGGAGTCTGGAAAACGAGCCTAGCGTGTGTACCCATCGAACAACACGGTTTTTGATATAAAACCCGCGATCGAGCGTGTGAATTAACGACGGGGCCATAAACGGAGCGTTTATTCCCGTGGAAAGGGGCGCTCGTTGCTCTCGGATTCCAGCCGAGGCATCCATCAGCGTTTATAGATTTTTCGGGCACCCTGATCATCGTGGTGCCGTGAGTGCGTTGCACCGCACTCACCTGCTGCGTTAGTGGCCTGCCTGTTGCCTTAACGACGCTGCGCGGACAGGTAGTGAACGAGAGTGCCCGTTAAACTATCGAGTTTATCGCGCGGAAGGTCGTAAAATCTGCCGCGAGAATCCTCACGGGCTCCTGATTCCGCCCGCAGACTCCGACGGGATGAATTACAGCCGGGACCGAAATTTGCCCCGGCCCCTTTTTTATCATTATTACCCCCGTCCGGAGGGGAGGAGGGAACGAGACGACGCGAACGCTGCCCGCCACGATTTTTATCGAAACCCGCGCTCCAGCCGGATCCTCTCGCCTAGCCGCCTCCTCTACGCTGGACCACCGACGATTTATCGTTCCGTCGACTTGACTTCCATCGAACGATCGCGAATTTCTTCGTCCATGAATTCCCGTGAGAAAGTCCGCCATTCAGAGTGTACAGAGAAACACCTGCGGTGCCGGGGCGAAGCTTGTACAGGGTGCTCTCGACGCGAGCCGAGAACGATTCTATACTTCCCACTTGTATTCGATACCAGCAGCCTTACGTCCTGGAACACTCTGTATAACCGTGGACAACGGACACGTGTTTAGTCGAGGTTTACCGTTGAACACGGACTTGTAAACCCTGATAAAAGTCGGGCGTCCCGAAAGATTATCCGCGAGGGGCAACGGTGGTCCGTCCTCGATCTTTTCTCGTCCGCGGTCCTCTTGTCGCCACCCTCGACGCAACCTCGACGCACCCTTTCTCCTCTCGGTCCGCTCGCAGATGGCTACTCTTTCTTGTTGCGTTATTAACTCCCACACTGATCTCCGCGCTCGTCAGGCTGAAAGGGCGGGACGCGAAAGAGCCGTGCTCCTCCGCGAACCACCCCTGCTCGCTCGCTCGCTCGCCTCGAACGGTCGCGGACCGGGGAAACGTGCATTCGCAGGGACGATAATTAGCGCAAGTGCTGGCGGGCACGCACGACCCGCGGAAACGACACAGGACGAATTCGTGGATAGTCGTCGCGCCGAGACGTCGAGATCAAAGCGCGACGCTGCAGTTGTTTGCAATGGCAGCCGTGGGACGGGGAAGTCGAGGGTGGATCGCCAACCCCGTCGCGAATTATTTCGTTACTCGTTCCCGGGCTTCGTCGAGAGGTCCTGTTAGCGGCGCTAAATATTCCTGGGCGCGGGGAAACACTTGAGGCAGCGTTAAATGAATTTTCCACGCGGAAGCGATCATTTTTTTCTAACCAGCCGAAGAGTGAAGCGCAACCACTAATTGAAACCAGTTACTCCCGGCTCGCTTGATTTGTGGCGACGCGATATTCGTTCGAACGGTCGGCTGGCGACGTACGACGTGGTTCGCTGCGACTGCAGCCTAATTCCAGGGTAATCATCGACGATGGGGTGTCTCGGAGACGGCTGGGCGTCGATCCGTGGAAGGGCCGATAATTTCGTCGGTTTCCAGGGATCCCAGGCGTAATTTAACGCAGGGTCTACGGACGGCAGCTGCGCCTCTCGAAGACGGCGGACACGGGGCCGCGGAGTCACGATAAACTCTCATAATTCACTTTGGCGATACCCAGGCCCCCGTATAAAGCCGTCGGTAAAGCGCGATCGCGCCGTGGAAATTCTCTATTGAATGCGAATGCCCGTTTCGTAACATTTGTATACGCGCGTATACGATTATTCATGCCCGGCCATTGTACGCGCTGAACGCGGATCCATTGTGCGTTCGTAATATTCGTCGGGAACGCGGACAACAGATGGAAATTTTGATACACCGCGCACGGTCAGCCGGCAGAGTAATGAGTTCCATGTGCGTGAAATTCCTCGAACGGACACGGGAGAGGATGGAAAAATCGTTAAGCTCGGAGCGAGCTAATAAGTCAACGATAATTGCAAAGTGGGCAGAAATCCGCGGGACCGTTGGAAAATTCTGTCTGTTCGTTTTATTTGTCTATTGTTCCATCGTGGATCCATGCTGAACGATGCGGAATTGACCTCCCGTATGCGAATTCGTACATCTTATATTAAGTCTTTGCACTCGGATGTACCCTGCGAAGGGACGTCGGTATCTCTGAAGTTTTCTATCGCTGGGAGACGTTAGCGATCGAAACAATTGCCAAATATTGCTGAAATATTGCTGTTTAGCAATAGCTTCTATCGCCAACGTCCGAGAAGGAGCCGAGTGCAAAGGGTTAACTGTCAAATCCATCGACGAAGCACTTCCACTATCACGCGCAATGTCTTTCAAGATCGTTTCGAAGTTGCACGATCGCGTCCGATTCCCGGACGGAACCAATCAAGGTATCGTTCGCGATAACCAGCGCGCGGAGCGTAATGATCCGCTGGTGGTGGCGCGATCCGTATTGCTGTCGGTCCTCCTAATTGCGAACTGTTTCAGCGTGCAATAGGCGCGACGTGCAATCTGGGTGGGCGCGCGCGGGGCGATGGTCGGTGACGGTGGTGATGGTGTGTGGCGGTCGCACAATAGATTCGGTTTGATGCATTGCCAGAGCGCCGGAGACCGTTAATTTGGTGCCCTCCTGGGCCGCAGCGTGGTCCCGCGGCCGGATTGCCGCTCCTGCTCGCCCCGTCAAACGTCGTTCGCGTTAATAACTCATCGAAGTAAATAATAGCGTTTGCCAAGGCAGATCCGCCGGAGAACGGCTGGCACCCGCCAGTTTGTCACCGGCCGAGATTCCGTGGCATCGATCGCCAGCCTCTCGTTAATACGCGTTCCGTTTATCTCGTTAATACGCTCCGCCACGTCGATCTATCGTTATGAATTGGTAAGCGCCTCTTGCCACCCCTGTCGATCGACCCCCGTGAATCCGTTCGCCGGATGATTGATGAGACGGGAGTACCGTAACAGAGTGTTCCGCGAAAGAATTTAACGCCGCTGGAATATCCGAGATAAACGAGAATCCTCTGCGTTCGTAAAACTGGATACTCATTCTTGGTAAACTTTCAACAATTTTAAGGGGGGGGGGGTGGGCCGTCGCGAGAACGGGGTTGGAAGAGTCTGTCGCGGAACACGATCGCTGACGGTTGAAGTTGCGTAGAATGACGTGAAACTGTACGACGCACACCGCAGCGAGTTTCCTGAAATATTTACTTTGAAGGAATTTATCGCAGCGACTGTTGCGGGATCTGTTTACATGCACGGTCCTGTAATGGTGGGCTAGCCCTTTGAAAGCTCAGTTCGCAGGTTGCCCGGGCAACGCGCAGAGAAATTATTAGAACAAAAGATTTGCTTTATGAAATGTTCGGGTGGAATAATAAATTCGAACGTAACGAATAAGCGTGTCAGAGGGTTGGAAACAAATGCATTCTTCATTCTACTCCGCTGGCATACGCAGGGACTAAAAAAGATGTTCGTGCGTTGCGCACTCTGGCTTTAATTGAAAGTATTGTTTTCCCGGCCTCGCTATGGTTAAAAACGCTTTTGATCCAAATATGTTCGAAGTACAAATATTTGTTCATTCTCTAGAAATGCTTTTTGAAAGCAAAATATCGTTGTCCAGAACGTCGACTCGCATTACTGTTTGTTTCAAACTGCATCGCGCAAGAAGTAATTACTTTAAAAATTAAACGGGAAAAACACAATGCTCTCATACATTTCGCAATCGTAGAAACGCACACCATCGTTAAACCGAGCGGCCAACGGGCCAATGAAAAATCTAACTACGATCACAACTCGCGCACCAATCCAACGTTTGCGTAAACGTCCCTTGCTCTATCCGCTGGTAGCTCCGCCATCAAAGAGAAACATCCCGATCGCTGTCATCGATTGCAATCACACCCACGATTATTTACACGTTCGCGGTACGCTGCGCGTCCACGGAAATGTTCCACGATACGCTAACGAGCCGTGTTGACGCGTTTGTTCCAGGAACAATGTGAACGTCGACGCCCCGGTCCCGGTGCCGCCTGTGCCGAAGAAGGAGCCGCACGAAAACATCGCCCGGATAGCGAAGCGGTACCTCGACGATAACATGCAGCAGGCGTGGATCAATCCGCGTCTAATATCGATGGTGAGTGAATATAAATGCAGTGATTATACGCCGCGTTAGCCGGATGGTACCGTTGCCCCAACGTTCTCACGTTCCCCGCCGCGCGGGAAGATCCATCATCCCTCGTGGCGAGCCAGACACACGTTCGGCTGTAATTTCAACCGGACAACAAATTAGTTCGTACACGGGAAACCTGTAACGGGCGGGAAGTTTTTTTGCGTTAATTCGCGCCGCGGCAACTATCGAGCGAGCCGCGCGGAATTAAATTGCTAAAACTCCGCCCGTGGCATGCCCGATATCGAACGGTTCCGTCGGTTCTTTCCTCCTTTTTTTCCCCCTCCCCCTTCTTTCGTGCTTCCGGAACTTTGGTAAATTTCAGTGGAAATTCCTCGAATAGCGCAAGGGATTCTCTCTCGTTCGCGCGCGCGCCGGGATTTCGTTTATTAATCTGGACAGCGCGGCTCGCGGCGTCGTCCCTCTCAGTCTCCGTCGCGCGGTTTGCGCCCCTCGAAGCGTTTTAAACGGTCGCGCGGATAGGTGCAACGAGCGACAGGCGTTTGGAACGTCGCGGGGGTAAAACTAGTTGGCAATGGGCCCCGTGACGGGGGCTTCTCATTAGCGTTCGAGAGCTGGGACTGGTCGGCTCTTGCTTCGAACTGGTCTTTTGGTATTAAGACCTGCGTCTGCGAGAGTAATCGTCTGCACGCGCCTCGTAACGTGTTCGTCGCGTTCAAAAATTCATTTTATTGTCTTACCGCGTTATCATATTATGAAATAATTAACAAGAATTCTGCAATCGATCTACGCTCGTCTACGTTCTCGTCGAGGAGCAAGTATATATAATTATGTAGATTAGTTCACTTAATAGTTGTTCATCGATCCTTCTTATTAGCCACGATTTTTCGTGTCGAAGCGATGTTCGATGGTAGTTCTGGTAATAACGGTCTGTCAGTAGTATAGGCAACGCTGATCCGGCAGTAGTTCGGATAACGAGGCATTCGCTAAAATTTCGTTCCGCTAAATGGAGTTCGTGTAATTGAACTTCTACGTTCAACCGTCGGTTAATTGATTTTCTAAATACGCCAGCGATGTATACGCATTATAATAAGCGAATCAGCGGGTAGACGCAGAGCACGACAGAGCCGCAGAGGCGTGTTGCATCGTCGTTCGAAGTAGATTGGCATTCACGCGGCGGACTTGGAGCCGTGGACCGACGGAACGAGCGAACGAGTCATTAAGGGAGCCCAATAACAAACTCGTGATCCACATAACCCTTCGTTATGTTCGCGGCCGTTATTAGCGCATGCGAGGCAGCAATCATCGCCAAGGCAGGTACGACCAGTCGTTTCGTAACGGCTGGGTCCAGAGCGCGAACTCGTTATTTTCTTTTCCCTCTTGTCAGCTTCTCCTCTCCGGCTCTTCTTCTTGTTCTAACCTGTCCGCCGTTGCCACGACCTTACGTAACATCTTCGACGCGTTTCCCTGTGCACGATCCAGTCGATAATTCGACCTGCCAGCTCTCGCACACCTGCGTGCACCTCGCAACGGCGTAATCAAGTGCACCCGTCTCGACCCTTCTCGTCGATTCGGGGGGGTTATTCTTCTCGCGCCTCTACCTGTGGAACCTTTAAACTCGTTTTCATCCACTTGGCGTGGACGTTGTGCACCTATATAATTATCTGCGAATTTTAGTCCCTTCTCGGGGTCTTCGAACATTAAATACGGCAGGGAAAAGAAGGGGGTTAGGGAACGAATTGTTGATCGACTCGAATCACGAAAAGGAGCACGTTTGTCACCTCGTCGTCGCGAACACGGTTACAAATGACGCGATACGTATCGGGTTAAGCGACAGCCGACACGAGGCACGCGTGAAACAATGAAACTCACCCCCTCGAGCCTCGTATCCGTTCGCCACGTAGCCAGGTATCGTGAACTCGTCAAATCGGCTGAAACGCGGCGAGTCCACGTTCTACAGCGAGGCTGTCTCGCGGTTACGCTACTGTCGCCGCACTTGTGCGTGCCTGTTCACCAGCCTTGTCAGGATTTACGATCGTTCCACGTTACTTATCGCTGCCGGCTTTATTAGCATGATCGGCCACGCTCGGAGGATAGATTACCCCGTGAAACCGGATCATCGTCCGAACAGCAATCCGATCGTCCACGGCGGATCGAGACTCGTTTCGAGGCGGACAAGACGGTAGTCGGCTTCCGTCATGAGTCGAACGATGCCATTTGTAATTTCGCTACGAGGGTGCCTCGTTACGACCGGTTCTCGATGCCCGCCGCTCCTGTTCCGTATTTTAACACATTTTTTAACACATTTCTTCGACGTTGGTCAGCCACGATTCGCTGAAGTATACTTAGAATCGTCGCTACGCTCACGATGTATTCTAATTGTGCGTCTCTAGATACGAGAATTATCGCTCGGCTGGAGGAAACTGGGACGCCAAGTAGGAAATAAATCAGAAATCGGCCGTTATCGTTGAGCCAAGTCGCAGCGGAGCAGTCGCATCGGAGCCAGAAAGACGAGGCGAAGGAAGGAAACGCGATTGATAGCGCGGCGAGGAAAGTTAATTAAGGGACGGACGAAACAAGATTCGTTCGCAGTCTCGTCAGCCGTTTAATAATCTCGAAAATTCGGACGATTAGGCGAGCGTCCGTGTATGGGAGCATACGTACACTGCCGTCACTCCTCGTTCACGTTCCCAGCCTGTATCTATACGAGGCCCCTTTATACACAGAGGAGCCATCCTGTCTGTCCCGACGCGATTCCCCGAGTGCCCTGCACTCAGTTCCTCTAATAACAATAATAATAAGAAGGGATGGAGGCCCGTTTTAATCAGAGGGTCTGCCTGCCTGACGTGATTAACTCGAAGAGCCCAGGGAAGACAGGGGCAGAGAAACGGCTGGAGGGTCGAAGGGGGCGGAAAAAGGGGGAAAGACGCGGGATGGATGCTGTCATTTTCGGTGTTTATCATATCAGCGCGAGAGGGGCTTCATTTCGTCGCCTCCGTTACCGGTGGGGGATGGGGTTAAATCTTGGATTTCACGGCCGATTTGTGCCTCCTTCTAGCCAGGTCTCGACTCCGTCTCTTTTTCTCCTCTCTACTCTTTTTTTCCTTCGCTGCGAGCGTTCACCGCCGCTACGATCTTCACCCTTCACCATTACTCAACCGTTCGAGCGTGGAAAATGCTCAGCAGTTTGCCCCCCTTTTATTTTCGACGTGGCCGTTTTCCGGCTGGCGGGAGATAGTACCAGGTATTACGTAATGTTAATGCACAGCCGGTTGGCTTTATCGGCGCGGCCATAAATCGAGCCGGCGCGACGACGTCGAGTAATGAGGGAAAAAGGCGGATAATTAAGTCTTGTCCACCGGGTAAGTTATTTCCCCAAAGGATTCGCGGACGTGAACGCGCGTATGCGTTTCATACGCGAACACCTCGTACGTGCGTCCAACGATATTCTTTGTTCCGCGAGAGCGCACAGTGTTTCGTATCGGGTCACTTGATTGCTCGAATTACTCGATTCTTCGTCGCTCCTCTCGACTTCTAACGCGACTCGACACAAGGTCGGACGAGATACCGAGTAATAACTCCAGTCGCGTCTATTGTCCGCGATTTCACCGTAGGACAATTTAGAAAAGAAGACCCAAAGATGAATGCTATTATACGTGCCATTCAAAACGAGGCAAGGGAGGGCCCCCTCGCGATGCGACAGAGGCGGATTTTACCCCGGCAGACGTCGCTCTTCTTCCCGGAATTAAAGTCATGTCTATGGGGTCCCGACATTGAGAACGTCTCCGCCGCCGTTGCCTTACGTTTCGCGCGCTTCACTTTGGACGTCTAATTAACAAGCTTTTCCTGAGGATTTCCAAGCCGTCTTGCTACCGACAAGTAACCGACGGAGCAGTAAATACCGTCGCGGGGGCAATCGAGTCGCCTCGCGGTGCCTCCCTTTCTCTATCTCTCTCCCTTCCCGCCTCTCTCGCCTTATCGAGCACCCCCTCGGTGCCATCCGCGATGCTCGACGAATTTTTCGATAGAACACCTCCCGCCGCCGATATTTCTCCGGGCGCGATCCCACGCAGCCAGGTCGGAGGACCCGCGGAGCTTCGATGGCGCGGAAGAAACTGGTTTCCATTTCGAGTCGAAAGAATCCGTCGAGTCACCCCGCGTAGAAATTACACCGGGGGTGCGATGACTGCTTAAGCAGTATCGCGTCTCGGTGTTCCGGCTGTTTTCACGGTGCGTCGCTTCGTGACCTTGGACGAAAAGGTCGACGAACATTTCCAGCGTCTCTTCTCCCTTCGTTCCTTCTTCGTCTGGCGTTAATGGAAAACGCGAAGCACGGCGAAATGATCGGTTAAAATTGATACAGCAGTCTCGTTGTATCGATCTGTCGCAGCGCGAAGTTGCCAGGAGGTTACGAAAGCGAAACGTCGTAGACGCGTTGGGGACAGAGAGATAAGGGAAGAAGGATCGTAGGCTGGTTTAATATTCCGCTTTGTTCGGTTCATTAGCGCGGCACAAAAGTGGCTTAAAATAATTGAGTCTACGCCGGGTATAATGGCCATTCTGATATCCCATTGTCGACCAGCCTCGGACTCTTGATTCGCGGCGTTATCAATGGCTGCTTATTTCCTTCATTGTGATTGCGCGCAACCCCTTTGTTTTTGTTTAATTTTTCAGCCCCTCCGATATCTTCCGACTCCTCGTATACGTCCTGCGCGCTCGTCTGCATCGCTATTCACCGCCAATCTCACTGGCCCCGCAACCCTCCGCGCCGACGAAAACTTATGATTTATCATCGAGCATCGCGTGCCGCGATCTCCACGCTTTTTCTCGCGTATATTACCGCTGACAATCCTCCCGCGACCCGCTGGTCATTCGTCAACGACGAATTTCTTATTCGTTCGACTCGTTACGCGCAGTAGCCGACCTGGTAAGCATCCCCGTAGCTTTTTTTTCAATTACGCGGAATGGAGATCGCGCTGCTGGATCCTCGATGGGTAGGCAGAAAGTTTTGTCGTAATCGTTAACGATGTGCTCGAGGTGCGGCAGTTGAAGCTTGCCGAGGATCGAAAGGGTTGCTCGATTCTTTCGAGTCGCCCGAGTTACTATAAAAATTGTCTCTGTTCCCTCGAGATAAAGGACGAAAAAGCACCGACTTCGCGATCTATAGAATCGCTGACGAGGGAACGATGTCCCTTTTTGCGCTCTGCCCCTCTTAGCTAAATTGTCCTATCCAACAATTTTTTCGTCCTCAAAGGGCTTTATCGTTAAAAAGTTTTGATTTCTCCACATATTATCGCGAATGCTTCATTTTCTTTGGGGTGGAAGAGGGGAAATTCCGTTTAATTATCATCTCTGCTACGCCGGCCGCAAATTACGCGTCCGTACAACGGTGTAATTCCTCGTCGCGACGTCGCAGCTCACGACGACCGCGCGGCAAAAAGAAAACAGCTCGGCCGGCCGGGAAAACGCGGAATCCGAATCCCAAATTAAATAAAGCATTCATAAATTCTCAAGGCAAGGGGCAGCTGGCCCCGAGCCGGCGATGGCGTGCGCAGGTTTTACGCTTTTCCCGCTCGAGAAGAAAGTACACGGGGCGGCGTTTTAATTCCGTTGTTCAATCCCCTCGCCCACCCCCCTCGTCTCTCACACTTTCTCCCGCGCCTCTTTTTCATCCCCCTCCATCCCGTCCTTCGTCTCTCTTCCTCTCTCGTCTTCAATTCCTCTTTTTTCCCCTTCACCCACGCCTAATATTACGCCTTATCCGGTCGCGTTCTCAGTATCGCGGTTCGCGTTTCTCGCGCTTCTTCCGGTAATATCCGGCTACTTTCTCTCCATAAACCTTTAAGTTTATGGTAAATTGGCCGAGGGATTCTTATACCTTTTCCCGGCGATGTTTCTTTGTTTCCAGCTTTCCTCTTTTTTTTTCTCGTTCTCCCTTCTCTCTTCTACCAGCCTCTCCTACTTCGTGGCCGTTCTCGCTCCGTTTCCAGGCGGGCATTATTTCCTACGTCGCGTTTCCCGGCGCGATATCCGCGTTCAAACACACCGGAAATACCGGCGAGCTCTTTTTTTCCCCAGCGCGTTTTCAAACGTCCCTTTCAAACGGACGCGACAATGCTCGCTTTGACGAACACGACAACGCCAGTACACTGGATCGCGTGTCTTTGCTGGACGTTGTTTTGTGGAAATAAGATGATCGGACCGACGTTGCCAGATATTCGTAGTCCACGTATTTTGCGCTACAGTTTAGACCCGTATTTGGACCGTGTTTCATAGGAATGATAGTTGGATACTGGAATTTTCATGTTTCCTCGCCAGTCGGGGTGTTCCATTACGTAGATAACAATGTCCTCGCGGTGCGGCACGAATTTTTTCATCTCTCTGCCAGACTGCCGCGGAAAATAGAAGACGCTGCGGTGAAAAATTATCTCGAGACGTCTGAAAAATGATTGACCGGTCCGCGGATCCATTTACCAGGTTCGCAGCGCCGTAAATCCGGCGCTGGAGGGCCCTGGGATCCGTGTCGGCACCTTGTTTTGATGGGTGCGCGGTTAGAAGAGCGAGTTCTCGTGTAATTAATAACGAGAAGTCGTGTACACTGTTTTAGGGTGGCAACTTAACCCCCAGCCGCGCTCCTCGACGTCGAAGAACGCGGGGGCGCAAATGAAACTTCCGAAGTCTCGTCGAGTGTCTCGAATGCCGCGAGGTTTCTCGTTAATATGCCACTGTTTCGCGATGCTTGTTCCTTCCCGTTCGATCCGACGTTACTACGGTATCCGCTGAAAGAATTTCATTATACTCGCCAAGAGCATAACGATAGTACCATTAATTACGAGTTTACAAATTCCTGCAACAGAATTATTAAATTTAACAGTATTCCTAAGGAAGTTGGCGCACGGAGGAGATCGCTGAGAAATTGTTACACGCACATCCACGAGCTGTATTACGTTTCGTATTAACAACGAAATCGTCGATTCGAACAATCCAACGTCCGCTTCTGCGCAGCATTGTCCGAAACCGCGCACCCCTGCGATCGCTCCCGCTGGTCGACGACCCTCGAAGAATCCCATTCAGCGAAAAGTCACACGTGATAAGTCACTTCCGAGAATCAATCGGGGCCAGGAGCGCGGCGAGGTCGGTCTCGTAGGCGTCATAAACGCGGCGGCGTCATAATTTTATGGGTAGCACTACTGCCGCGTACGTGTGGACAGCCGCGGTGTGTGTACGTTCCTCGAGAGCGTAAGTCGGCCGAGTATAAGGGGTAATATCGCGGAACGAGGGATACCTTCCGCAAATCCCCCTGATCCCCCTTCAATGCACAGGGTCCGACGTCTTGAGGTTATGATACGTTCACGGGAGTCGCCGCGATACCCGCCCAGTTTAATATTTATAAACCAGCCATAGCCTACCTGCGGAGCGTTCCCGTGCAGGAAACGCGGAAGTCTCGCGGCGGACAGGAATTGACTGCGGAACAGAAACGAGGTCGTCGAGGAACGGGGACGGTTTCCGGCACTGCCTCCAATCTCGCGCGATTGTCTTCAACTTTGTTGCCAATTATGGAAACGGCTCAGCTCGACCGATCGATCGCTCGATTTTTCTCAACCACCGTGGAATTAACCTCGTTCGTTCCTCGCGACTCGAACGTACGTACGGGGTGCTCGGTTAACAAACGAGAGCAGCGATCCTGGAAGACAAGACGAGGTAAAAATAGGAACGCGATTCTTCGAATTCGCGATCATTTATAACCGGATACTCCGTAGACGCGAAGAACCGTTCAGGGGTAACTGCGATCGGGATCGAAGGAGTTTCCACTCGCGATTCTCGCGACGCCGTCGTCGAAGGCGCCCTAAAAAGACTCGGGTCATTTGGCAAAGTGCTACTTTGTGTCGCGTAAAAAAAGCGACGGCGTCCCTCAGCAGTGGCGGTTATTTCGCAGTCAGCGTTTTCCGCGGTTGGAATCTCGCGCACTCCTCCCTCCGCTGGCGACCCTCGAGGAACCGAGTCGTCGAACCGCGTCTCCCCGTTTCGTCGCCACGCGTACCAAGGGCGCGCGTCGTGGAGGCTTTCGCGGTTCCCCGATCGAGCGACCCGGCAACGGGATGCAAATGGTGCGAATTCGGGCCGCGGCGGTTCGGGCAATTAGCTTTAAAGGGAGGAGAACGCGCGGTGGTTCGAAGGGCGCGGATAGCTCAATCGATGAAAGCAATCTGGTCGCGGGCAAAGGAAAACTTCGATTTCGGCGCCGCGGTCCAGTGAACCGTGCGTACGATCCCCCTTTTCCTCCGTGGAAATGGTCGCTGGGAAACGGCAGAGGAGGAGGAGGAGGCGGAGGAGGAGGCGTTGGCCCCAGATAGACAGACGCGGGCCACGCCGTTTCGTGCACGCTCGAAATATCATCGTCGTCGTTCGCGCGGCCGGATAATGCCTGGAACTGCAATAAAAGATAAGAAGACGGGCTACCAGCGAAAACCGCTCCGCCATCGGAACGGAGTTGCAATGGATCGTGAAAGATTAACTTTCACGTCGGCGATTTGCATAGCGAATGCCTAGCGCGGCGCAGATAAGTATCTATTTTCCTGGGCCGTACGCGTGCTATCTTACGTAAACGTGGCAGCGGCGGCGGTCCCTGCGGTGTTCCGTGGCTGTACGCGAAACCGATAATAAAAACGTTCCAGCATCCGACCGTCTCGGGGGATCCGGTCGCGCAGCGGAAGAAATAGCCTGGGCGGGGGTTTTTTTCCCGCTCGAACTGCGTTATTGTGTTGCCAGCCTGTAGGTAATTACAGCGCGACGAGTAATAAAGACGAGTCGGTTGCGTCCCTCTCGTGGTACCGGAAGTATATTATCGCATGACTCGGATTTACCGTTTCCACCGGAACAGCTTGGAGACAAGTCATTCTGCCGATTGTATTGGACGAAAATCGTGCGTTACATAAATTAGCGAACCGTGTTTCGCACGAAATGTTTCTCAACCTCTGAGAATCTTCCTTCAAACGTCTCGTGCGAATAAATAAGTCGAGAACGCTACGATAAGTATTTCCAGCATCGCAGATCCGTCCTCCGCGTCCCTCCGTTGATCCAGCACCCTTGGTAAGCCCCCGGGAAACTGTGTTGCGAGAGTTTTCATAAGTTTCTCGGGGAAAGAGAGTGCTGGCGTTGGAAGGGGGCGAGGGAGGGTGGAAGAAAAAAGTCGGATAACAGCTTAATCGCTTCGGAAATGCATAGTGCGTAGTCCGGGCAATAAGTTATCCGTGGCGAGGGAAAAGATTGTTGGCGCTCGACAGAGGGAAGGAAGCTGGGCGAGTATGTCGAGGTGGTGAATCAGGGATAAGAGACGGAGTGGGGCGGCGGGCGATGAGGGGGTAGCTGGGGGTGCAGGACGTCGAGCGTCGTTAATTTATGGACTTATTTTTCCCGGCGTGCGGTCGCAATTAATCCTGCGCCTTTAATTGCTTCGTAACGCGCCCCACGAAAGGATCTTTCGATTTGATTAATCGGATTCGACGGATGTCGCCGCGCGGTCCCGACGAAAGGGACGAATCATTATACGAAGGAAAGAAGGAGGAACCCGGCACCACGGGTTTTTCTGCTTGTCGTGACGTTTGTCGCGACCGACGTCGACCATTTCGATCGCGTTGTCTCGTCGCTCGGATCGGTGCACGCCTTTCGCGCGCCCCGTTCGCGCCGCGCGTTCAATTTAAAAATCAACGATTCTTCGCCGCCGAACGATCGATAACGAAACGCTGTACGTCGTCGCGTCGTTATTGCGCGCAAAAAAATGGACCAGAGCGTCGAGACGCGACGACGAAAAAAGTATTCGAAAAAGGGTGATCCGCAGATACGCGACGAACGGCGCGACCTTTTGAGAAAAAATAATCCAAATATTTAGGGGGCTCGGCGCAGAGGGCAGCCTATAAAATTCCATCAAATTCCCGACACATCAAACCGCTATGAAAACCGGGTGTAAATTAATCCAGGGACGTTCGAGCGTCCGCAGACACCCCACGTTGGACCGTATCGGACGTTTAAATCGTTGAAATACCAAACCAGAGACAATGGGCTAGAGTTTTACGGCGAATATCGGGGATAGCGTAAAAAATTAAAGGCCGTCCGAATTTCGTAGATTTATTGACAGAATACTGGCTACGTTGCCGTGCGAGGGGGAGGGTGGAGGGGCTAGCTGGTTCCGCCACGGAGCGAATAATAATTACTGTCCGTCCGACGAGTCTGGGAAACGGCGCACTCGCGCGAAATATTCTTCGCCACCGGTTCTCCGTCCACCTTTTTGTTTACGTTCCGCGGGAATTTGCAAAAATTCGCGGGAACCGTTGCGTCCAGCGGGATCGCGCAAGTTATGTGGTGATTTTCACGCGCCGGCGGATAAATCAAATCGGCGGCCAGTTTGCCGCGCAAGCAAAAAGTTACACCGTTTGTTTCTCGGTTATCAATATGTATGGTTTTCATCTAAACCCGATCGAAAACGTAGAATTCGTCACGGTCGGCTGGCCGTCGACATTTTTCCCAGGTGCGTATGCGTTAAGTGTTTCCTTTTTTTTTTCCTTCTTTTTTTTTTTACATTCGTTTCTCCACGCGACGTGGTTCAACACCTGCCAGGTGAATTCTTACTCTCTGAAGCGTAAACGATACTTGGCGCTGCTCGAATTCGTTTTACGACGGCTACTGCGGGAGACTGGAGAACGATCCTCGCGGAACGTAGCCAATCGCGCACGGGAAATTAGCTGTATTAATTGACCGGCAACGGAATTAGCGGCGCTCGAAATTTACTCGAGGACCACGCACGGAATCATGACCGGAAGGAGTTCGCTGGTGGGTTGCCCCTCTGACCTTTATCTCTGGCACGAGGCCGGTTGTTTCCACCGCAGTGCAACATTCTCTCGGTAGAAGTAACAACCTCCTAATGCACTTAACGATCTGCGCGCGGTATCGTTCGCCGTTTCACGGTCATTTCTCTTCGGCCCCGAAATTAGTGGGGCGGAAAGATACGCGATTCCGCGGATATTTCTGGCAAGTGGTGGGCAGCGGTCTAAACACTTATATGCTCCTGAAATAGGAGATAGCTACGAGAAAGAGAGAGCTACGAGTGGCGGAAGGCAAAACGGGATTTACGACCGCTTTATTTCTCATCAGACTGACGAAAAAGAACGGGCGGGGATAAACGGGAGAGAAAAGACAGAGGAACGAGAAGGAGAAGCGATCTCGAGGTAAGTCCTCGTGCGTTTCGAGACTGTCCGCGACGACGACCAAAAATTTATCGTCTAATTTATTAGTCTCACGGCTTCGTGCATAGTTTACTTTAGTACACTCGCGAGGGCAATGCAAGGAATATTTGATCGGCTAAGGTGCCCATGGGTGCCTTCGAAACCTCATTTTCGCTTTCGCGCTGCTGGAACGCGGCGCAGAAAACCGATACACGTGCGGTACCCATTCGATTGAATTTTCCGTACGATTTATGGGGATATTCGGAAATTTTAAATTTCATAGTCAGAACGGAGCATGGATTAAAACGATCGCTACGCGCGGCGAATCGATAAGTAGATTCAGCCAGATGGACCGCGTTCTCGTCCGAACGTTTCGCGTCTGACTCGGGTAGCGCGCCTGGTTCAATCCACTTGCAAGTAGTTGCACCGTCTGTCGTCCATTGCGACCTTTCTCGACCTGTCCGACAGTCGGTCAGGCCAAGATTAATCTGCATCGCGTCCCAGATAATTACAACTATAGACAGCGGTACCGAGGTAGATACAATTTACGACCTCCTTTTTGTTATCATTTATTCAATGCTTAATGATCTCTGGTTGTCCACGTGACAAGCTATTTCCTCCCTGATTTCGGGTTCCCGTTCTGACGTTTCGCCAGCGTGCCGCAAGAACTCTCGTTTCCTCCCCCGATCTTATAAATCATACTTCTATTCGGTTGGTTAACCTGGGGACCCCATCGCCTCGGCCCACACCCCGCGGCTATGTTTATGTGCCATTTGCCGGGAAAGTGAAATAATCGTCGTCGCGGCTACACCCGTTGTCGTCGACGTCGTCGTCGTCGTCGTCGTTATCGTGGATCAGCCGCAGAATTTTCCGTCGTCGCGGGCGCAGGAAGAAGGGAATAATCGTGGCTGGTAATTCGTGGGAAATTCGAGCGACGGAAATCCCTCCGGAACCGGAACCGAACGTACACGCCTCGCGTCTGTACACACGCGTACGAACAGTCTCGTCCCTTTGGTTTTATTCAGCCAGCCAGCCCGTCGAAATTAAACGGCACGCATTAATAAGTAATTTAATGACGAATACGCGGCGCGTTGCGAATGCCAGGCATCGGCGTATCTTGCATCGCGAGCTCATCGCTGCACGCTCGCTCGACGTCTGCACGCGACGAACATTCTTCTGGCCTAGCAGCGAATCGTTAAATACTGGCCATTAACGAGCCCCCGGCTGTGTTATATAATATGTGTATATAATGCGTTATTATAAAAGTGTTAATTGCCACGACGATGGCCGGGTATTAAAGCACCGGACCAGGCGTAATCGGAATTCGTTATGGGTTCCGGGGAACGCGGGCAGCTATCGACAAAACTTTCTCGTCACTCTTGGTATGGGCCGAGAGGCGGCGAGGTTGCCTCCTCGGGGGGCGCGCACGATATATTATGCCCGGATCGACGTGCGCGCGTACCGATTTCCATGTTCAGGAATTCCGTCGGAATTCGTCGGTTGTCTCATTCGCCGCGATTTCGCTCGCCTGTGAAGGGCGCGCACCCTTCTTTCTTCTCGCTCGCCATTCTCCTCCGCAACGGCCTCCCCGCTCGATCCGGTGGCTCTAACGCGGCGGTCCTTAATTCTTTTTACCTTCGCCTCGCATTGTTTCTGCGCCGCTGCTCTCTTTCGCCGTGTTATTCCGCGTTACGAAAACTTTGGCGGACAATTCGCTTTAAAATAACCGGAGTCTAAAACAACACGCTCCTCTCGGCCAGTTTTTCTCTCGGTTTCCGCGTCCTCCTCCGATTAGTCGTTGTATCCCGCCCCGACGACTTATCTGACTGGCGACGCGGCGCGGCGAAAATCAGGGATGAAACCGATATTGGGACGCGACCAGCGTGCACGAGGGTGCGCGAATAATTTTCAACGGCCAGGGACCGGCGGTGGGCGAATCGATCGGGAAAATTGAATATTCTCGTTAAGAAAATATTTCCACAGGCTCGACCGTGCGGATTAAGCTGGCTTTGAATCTCGCCCGTTTCACCCCCGGTTACCACCCTCCTCTAGCCGCGGCGTTGCCTCTCGCCGTTTCAAGCACGTCAACTGTCTCTTCTGTCTGGCCGCCCCGCGCCGACGCCTGGTGCATCGAGGACACGCGTTTCGAAAATCTTCAGTCTGGTACGCGAAGTCGCAATTAAAATAATTATTTCCAGAGAGCGCCCCGTCGTCCGGCGAACGTATTTATCGACGATTATTGCGCGCCCCGGAGACGAATTTCGCGGCGCGTACCAGTCTTGTCGAAAGAAATAAAAAGGGGAATGTCTTTGTTATTTCCGACGATAAAGCGAAATGTCTGCGGACAGAAAAAAGTATCCACGGACTGCTTCGAAGGGATTGATCTCTGACAGAGAGTTTCGTAGGCCGTCGACTTTCTATTCCTCGCAATTCACTGACAGATGTTCGCGTCGTCGAAAGCAACAGTGATGCTTCTGCCCGATAATGTTTGCCACCCCATCGTGTGTATACAGGAATTTCGCTGCGTTCCGTCAAGGGTGCTTGTGGCCTGCAGCGCTCCACCCCTCGCGACCGCGGACTTGACGGCTGATTGAAAAGTTACCGCGCCCCCAATCTGGAAGATGAGTCTCCGAAATTAAATCACCGCTTTCGAGGGAGGGGTGGGTGCGCGGGGGATGCTGTAATCGGGAACGATGGACCCGGTCGGGGTCGTTCTGGCGTTTGTTTCGCGGACCATTAGGCCACCTTAGGGGCTGCCTTCATGGGAAACGTTAAATCTTTTGTATCCCCGAAAAAGAATTATGCGGAAATAAATCGCTTAACTATCGTTAATCTCCTCGTTGTGAGCGTTCTCACAATTTCTATCGACGAGTGTCTACGCGCCGTGCGATCATCGTGCGATTTTAAAAGAAATTCTATCGATTAAGATACGAAACGTAGCAGACGCGACAGACGCGTTACGACTACGTATGCGCGACTGACACGTGCGATCGAGACTTAAGACGACAAGTTTGATCGTTCCTCGAACGGTCTTTCGTCGGGACGATCGTTGAGCTCGTCGACCGATGACACGAAGAGCTGACGAGAACGATAGGCGACGTGCGTGTCACGGTGCAATTTGTCCGAAACGGTTTCGAATCGCAACCGGAGGGGACCACCCGGGTCGGCTCGCATTAACGACATTTTTACGTGATAGCGCGTGGGACACGCGAGCCACCCAGCGGGGATCGCCGGAAAAAGGAACGGAAAAAACGGGGACGCGGAGGACGGGAAAAGTGTGGAAGCCCGAGGAACGCATTTAGTTAATCAGATCGGAGGTGTAATCAGCGGATTCGGGAATTCGAGAGCCTGGCCGACGTATCGACGCGTCGCGGCTCGTGCACGCGTAAATCCCTTGGACGACGCAGTCGCGAAGGTAATTAGCGATCGCTGGTCGTTAATTATACGCATTAACGAGAGTCCGTGGCATCGAGATGTGGCCTCTGATGGATCCTTGGATCGCGTGGCGGCAGCAGCGCGTTGATAATTAATTGTCGCCAGCGGGAAAAAGGCACGCGCGACGTTTACCGTTGCGTCGCCGCGGTGCTCCTCGAGTTAGAGAAATAGTTAAAAGAGGCTCGTTCTCCATTTCTTAAGGAGAATGCCACCATTTCTCGATGATCACGAAGTTGAGCCGGGAGAAACGCGGATGATCACGGTAAGCCGCGCATCTTTCTCGTAATTAAAACCCGCTGGTCCTCCTTCCATTACGCGAGACGCGAGCCAGCTCGTTACATGAGCTGTGTCCGCGCGTGGAACGCTGGAATGGGGGAGGTTCGTTCGGCCTCCATTATGCGAGGGTCACGCGCGTTAGGCCAGCATAATGCGCGGCTGAGGCCTGTTCTTTTGGTTTGGCGAGCACTCCGCGGGGCTCTCGAGGCAGCCGCGAAAGAGGAAGCGTCGCGATGCGAGCCGGGCAAATGAAAAGCCGTCTTCAGACGTCGTCGGCCGCGGCTAGGATCGCTACGTCGGGTTCTTACGAGACCGAGAACAGAGGGGAAGAAAAGATGGACGCCGCCAGAATCACGCCGCCCAGCCTCGGGGTTGTTAACGAAAGTAACCGTCGACCTCGTTATTTCTTTGCGGGCTGGCCGGAAACGCGGCGATGTCGATGCAGACGTCCCGCGAACGCGGTGATATTTTAACCGGTCAAGAATCGCGACGATGGGAGAGGAACGTCTTCCCGTCTGAGCTTTTCCGTAATGGCACCATTAACCCCAATGTCATCCTTCCTCCTTAACCGAAGAGGGATGCTGCTTGTTCGTTTCGAAGTATCGTTCAACTCTGCGCTCCGTTCTCCATCTTCGCTCGCGATCGATCCTCGTACTCGACGTACGATCGCGCGTCTCCATTTCAGGCGATGCTTTCGAAAAATTCCCCCTTCATTTACGGTAAATAGGCAGCAAGTCGCAGCGGCGCTTAATTAAGATTTACGGTCGGTCCGCACGACTCGCGACCTCCGACCTCGATCGGTCGAAAGCAATCGGAAGCAATTTTCACGGGGTGCGTAAGACATAAACCACTCCGGCACCTACTCGCTCCCCAGAAATCGGCCAGGCGTCATCCCTGCCAGGGACAGACCGCAGGAGGGTCGCGGAAACGTCGAACGGAAACTGCGAGCGGACCATCTCGTCCGCAGTACGCTTTAATCAATGCTAACGATCCGTTTATTATTCGAAGGGTCCGACGAGGTCGACAGGGACAGGGAGTGACCTTTCGCGGGTGCTTGCGAGGGTCAGTTCCCTCTTGCGCGTCGATGAAATTGCGTTACCGCGTCCGAGGGTCGCGGAAACATCCCGACTGAACCAACACCGGAGTGTGTCCAGCCCCTCCACGGTTTCCTTCAAAGGAACGCGCGGGGACGCGGATTAAAATCACTCGGAAGGACGCCCCATCGTTCGAGATCAAGGATGACCCGCGTGCATAAGTTGCGCTTCATTAGTCGGAAGTTAACCGGAAGCGGGACCAGCGGTGTTCGCGAAAAATGTCGAGCTGGTCCCGAGAGTCGGTGTAGAATTAACCTGGGAATCTTCGAGGGCGGCTAGCCTGTCGTGCGCGCGAGCACGACCGTCGAAACGAGTTCCTTCGGAAGTTCTCGATCCTCGAGGAGGCCTGTGCACGTCGGTTCGTGACTGGCCGCAAGAAAATTGGAACAGGGCCACTCGTCCGAACGCAATTAAAGTTCCAATGGGACTACCGCTGATTTATGGATCGTAAAGGAGATTCGTTACTCGTCCCAATAGTTCCCTTCATTTTAAATAGAAGGCTGCGCAGCCCTCCTTCCTTTGCCAGCGGCCACTTTCCTCCCTCTCGCGGATCGCCTTCGACCTCCGCGCCAATTCACTGCCAAGTTCGCTGCTCCTACCAGCAGCCAGCGTTATTCCGCCTTCATTTACTCGCTAGGGCGTCTCGTTCACGGAGGCTGGACGCGCGACGAAACAATCGCGATTGTTACCCTCGAAGGTACCTCTTTGCGCTCGCGATCGAGCGTGCAACGGCAGCGCGCAGTGGGAAGTGCACTCAGGCGTGACGCGCGCGCGCGCGCCTGCGCACACTTTTCGAAGCGGCCCCCACAAAGACGCCGCAGTTTTAATTACAATGCAATTTTCCTCGCGCAGCTAGTCCGTTTAAAACGCTGTTAGACTTCCACTCGAACGCACGGAGCAATCACGCGGCCTGTGTGCGAGCGTCGGTCGAGCGTGGGTCTCGTGAGGACGCAACGCGCCGCGACGTTTTGATCCGCGAAGATTAAAGGGCGGCCCGCCCTTTTCTCTCCCTCGTGCGCATCGCGAGCGCTTCGAGCCAGCCTCCTCGGGTGATTCGTAGCGTCTACCACAAGCGCGCAACTGTCTCGAAGATGCGCGATCACTTGTTATCGTGACTCATCCTCTTCAGATCTCGTATATTTGTCTTTCCGTGCTATATTTTACAATACAGCGTGCAAGCGTTAATTCGAGTTCGTTTACACCGTACAAGCACGATTCGAGTATTCCATCATTTTCCCAATGCTTCATCATCGGGTCATCGCTTAGGCAGCGACTCGCGTTCACCCCCCAGCCGGTCGAGGTTCAGCGTAAACCCCATTTGCGATCCAATTCGGGCTGATAAATTCCAGAAAACGCACGAGTCACCCACGGAATAGGTATCGAAGGGCCTAGGGAGAGAGGATGCAAGAACTATAATGGATTATCGGTCGAGGGAGAGGCTGATCGGTAATCGAATATCAGCCGGGGTTAAAATCCATCAAGTCCTCCTCCAGCGTCCGCCGACGCGACAAGTTACTCTCGCTTTTCTATCTGTCGATCTCCCCTAATCGCGTGGCGGCCGCTGGCGAACTGCAGCCTCATTGTTATCGCACGGTTACGACGTCCGTTCGTAACGTTTCATTGCTCGTGCTTAACTCCCGACGCTGGGTGCCTTGGCCTCTCCGTTACGACTCCACCGGTCAGAGTGGAGCCGGCTGGCTGGAAACTTGGCCTTTCGCAGGAGAATCGAGGGCTTCCGCGGCGGTGGTTGGTCCGTCGAGCGGGAAAACGAGCCTACGAGCGCCGAGTAATTTCTTTGTCGTCCTCTGGAAGCGGCGCTCCCCAGATGATATAAATCAAGGAGACCTCTTAAGGGTGGCGTGATTCAGCGGGCCGCTTTTGTCGCAGCCAAGTGGTCCTTCCTCTCTCGCGTTTGCCCCGATACTTTATACCCGCTCGAGAAGGACGTCTCGGGAATCGAGCCTTTCGCGAACACTGCAAACGACGCGTTCCTTCGCTGGTCCGTCTTCTTGACTTTCAGTCGGAAAAGTCGCATAAAATGAACGCTATCCGTGATCCGACTTTAAATAAAGATTTCCGTGACTGATCGCACGCGCCATACACGAGGGTCGTGCTCTCGGATGGGCGCGCGTCGTGGCGATTTTCCGGGTTCCTCGCGAGCAGCGATCAACCATTCCCTTCGTCCTGCGCTCCGCTCTTTTCTGCACGATGGTACACGCGATGGTGCCCGATTAGCGGCGGATGATCGATGACGGCGGAAAGTTCTGGCGTGGCGGACGCGAGTCGGCGGAAGTGGACACAGCGTAGCGAGAACGGAACACTCGTAACGTTATTGTTTCGCGGCGGACGAAGCTCGCCGCTGTAAAGGTTGACGTTCCCATCCGTCATGATGTCGTCAGGCATCCAGCAGCCTTTCAACCCCCATAGAAGCGCCATCAGCCGCGCGGAACCCCATGTGCGCGCGGCGCGAACGTAATCGTGCACCAGGTGCCTCGCTAACGTCTCTTAACGAAGGACACAACCCCCGTCGCGCTTTTCGTTCGTTCTCTCCCTTTCACCTGCACTCCACCGCACCCTCCCCCCTCCCCGTGTTGTCTGCCATCTCCTTTTTTTTTCGCCTTTTCTTCTACGAACGCAGGAGAGGCACAAGACACTCGGAGAGACGGGGCTGTGCTTCTCTTAACAAGCATCGAGCGACTCTCTCTCGGTGCTCGGGACGTAAAAGGGACTTTTTGCTTGTTAGATTGTTTGCTCTCGTCGAACGAGAGAGGGGCAGAGGTTTTTCAGCGGAGAGAATAACGCGGCGCGTTCGTCTTCTTCGAGAATGCGCGGCACCGTCGCGCGGGGAACGCCAACATTTTTTTCATTTTTCCTCCTGCCTTCCTCCTTTTCGACGATCCATCGTGGTTAGCGGAGGTCGTGCAAGATCGTGAGATCATTCGATGCTATCGCGTCGTTAGATATCGTAATCGCCCTCCTCTGAAGTGCCGACGCAAAAACTATGTGAAAGAACTGCCCTCGAATAATATTTGTTCGCGTCCGTAACGCCGAGGGCCGTTTCTTCCCTTCAGTGTGGGCTATATCTTTCGGTTCAGCGGTTTGTTAGCGGCTCCACTGCTATCGTCTTTCTTTGTTCTTCGGCAAAAACCGTGGAGGGTAATCCGATAGAACCCTCGGAAGGCAGACAGGTGTGATCGAGTAAACGCGGACTCCTCAGTTTCTAATTGAAACTTATTTCGTCTGCGAGACGATCCAAGTACAATAATCTCCCATAATCGATGTCCAACCCCTACGATATTTTATCGAAATTTTCGTTTCTCCTTGTTAAATCAATGAGGCCGTTTTATTCCTCGCCCTACTTGCCGATACCTTCTACAACCGCTGCGAGTATCCACATGGGTATCTCCGCAGATTTTACAAATCCTTTGGCCAAACAAGTGGCGAGGATCTGGCAGGTGCCATTTGCCATTGAAATCCTGCTGCCATTAGAGACGTCCGATCTAAATCCCGCTGGCATTTGCGCACCGGATTGTCGTCTTATCCCGGTGTCTCTCTCCCCACTATCTTTCTCTATCCATCATTCCGCTCGCTCCTCGCATTTTCCGCGAGAACCCGGGGTCCGACCAGCGCCGCCCGTCCTCGCTCGTGCACGCGCTGCCTCGCGCGTTCACCCTCCCGCATCTCGGTCTTGTTATTTCACTACTCGTCCCTTCGCGCCGCTTACCCGGCGACGCGGAATCTCTCCTGGACCGTTTCTGGCGGCGAACGTTACCCTGTTAAGATCGACAAAGCAAACAGCGGTTCGGAGATAAGAGTGTCCTCCGGGAGCCTGGCAAGGATAACAGAGAGCTTTAAAAGGTTCGCGACGTCCCCGCCAGTGCTTCTCGCGTGGCCGTTTTTCAAATTCGATCTGCTGGCAAAAATGACGCGCGAAGTGTCCCCTTTAGCTGTTCCACTGCTTTACATTTCCTTCTACGCTCGAACGACGGTTCGCGGAGGAGGTCGCACGCGCGCGACCGCCAGTGAAACTTCGACTTTCCCGTCGAAACTTCGTACGCAACGCGTGGTATGCGTGGGAGCAGTCGCGTGCTTAGGCATTGTGATCGCAGCGAAATGAAACTTTCTCTCGCATCAAAATTCCGCCGTTCACCAAAGTCCGCCTCATCCGCGAGCACCGCGCTCGAGCGCGCGACTCGCGACAGAGTTTCACCCTCGGTAAACACATCGGCAGGTGCATCCACCGTTCCCTTCTTACTCGCTCGCGCGACCTATTCATTCAATTTCCGCAACGAACGATGAATCTCTTTCCGCCGTCCCGTCGACGACTTCCCGCTGTCTTCCGATTCAGCCTCCGCTTGTTACGTATTCAATTAGTCCGCGAGTCTTGCGTGTCCCAGGCACATCCCAGGCCGCGTTCCTCGAGACGTTCACCAGAGACGGGGATAAGGATTCGCGACGCAGCCGAGTCGGCAAAATTCGGGAATAATTCAAGCCTTTATCAAGGCTAAGTGTACCGAGTCCTCTCATTCCAGACGTAGCTCTGCGTTAAAGGGATTAGCTGCTTAAGAAATATCGCACGGGTCAGTGAGATTCCTCTGGCAAATTCGTCAGCCGAGGCGAACTCAAAAATTCCGCGTTGACATAACTGAATTTAATTAAGTAAAATACGCGATCATCCCTTTAATCCGTTGATCCGCTGATTCTCCGCTGTTGAACGACGAGATTAGCCGTGGAATTCGTTCTTTTCCAAAGGACACCCTTATTCTCGATGCCCCGATTCGCGCGAGGACCGCATTTCGACGCCCATCGGTGTCTCGCTAGCGTTCACATTCCACGGTCCAGGTCGACGCGCGTTTCTCGCGTCATTTCGCGATGATTCGCGCTGGCCACCCTCCGCCTCTCATTCTCGTAGATGCGACGACGCGAGAGAAACCCTGGCTGCGTGTCCCTGGCGATGATTATTCGGAGTGATCGGGGGTGGCGGTCCCCCGCGCCGAGCAAACTCGACCGTAAGAGATTGTTCTCCGCTCCGCTTTTCTATCCTCGGCCCCGTTATCCCGGAGTTTTCCCTTTGTCTCTGCTGGCCCTTTGGCCGCGCGGCGGCCCCTTTGCCGGCCGCGTGTCAGTCAGTCAATCAGCGGAACCCAGCGGCCCTACGCCCTCTCGCGCCCTTCAAAAGCCCTCACCAGGCGCCCATATTAAAAGACGCGTCCCTTGCCCTATTCCCACCGCCACCTTCCTCTCCTTCGGGAAACGATAGCAGCAGAGGAGCCGATCGTGGACGCTTCGAACGTCAACTTCGATAGCTGCAAACTGAACGTTCTCGAACAACTTTCTTGGAGCGACGAATATCGCGCTTGCAATTCTTTCGCTCGCGGAGAGCAAAGCTGAAACTCGCGCGATCGCGTGAGGAGCGTGGTCGCTAACGAACGACTCGCGAATTAATAATTCATGGGTATTTATTCGCGAAGACACTCTCGCTGATGAATTATCGCTCCGGACCCGGAGGAACGTTTCGCGACACCAGGACCAATCTAACGGCGTATCGACTCGAAATTGCAACCCTTTCACCACGACAAGCCGGTTTATCCTGAAACAAAGCGCGCGACAAAACGGGCGAAGATATTCTCATTCGACCGTCCAACCGACCGTCTCTAATTTGATTGCAGCGCAGGGCGAGGGAGGAGGGTGGACGAGGGTGGTGGGTATTGAGACAGGTCGGTCCGCTGTGAAAATCGGATATGTTCTGGCCCCGTTAACCCCCTTTCTCTCTCTCTCTCTCCCTCTCTCCCCCCTCGGGGGAAAACGGGAAATCCAGTTATGATTTCGTGCGAGCTGAATCGTTGCGTTGTTTTTGTAGCCGTCGCGGTTAGCTGCGAATCACGCTCGTCGATCTACGCCCGTTTGGCGGTCGCTCGGTCGCGAAATCGATTAGTTACGCGGAACAATAAACGAACGATAAATTAAGTTTCCGAACAATCGCGGATCGTTACTGTTCCATCGTATCGCCGCGTCGGAGGAAACAGTTTCCGAAGATACGATTATTCCTCGCGTCCTTATGAATCACATTTCGTGAACCGCGCGCGGCTCGACAAATCGGTAACCGCGATAAATAGAACGCGCTTCATTCGACGCTGTTCGTCACCAGAAGAATCGAGGACCAGGCGAGCGGAAACGCGGCCTGCGAAACGGGCCAGTTATTTTCCTCCAGATAGTATTTGTGGCGTGTCGCCAGAGGTCCACGAGCTCGACGACCGGCATCGAGTTTGTTACCCGCTTTTATTTCGTGTTTGGTCGCGGAACTTTGCGCGGGGGTCGCGTTTGCACGGTAACCAAGGGTTCCAAGGCGAGACCAGACGATCATCTAGGGTCGTGCCTACCCTTACCAACGTTCGCTCCCTCTCTTTCCGTCTCGCTACGCCCTCCTCTCCGCGCGCCTTTGTCTACCTTCTCCTGTCTACAAGCTCCGGTATCCAACAACCCCTCTCGCCCTTCTGACCGCTGGTGGTTCCCCGTGGCTTCGAGGAAAATATTAGCCGCGGGCTTCGCAGCATTAAAGGGGAACGGCTAAATTAATAATTCGCAAATTGCCAAGAGAAATGCCGCTCGTACCTCAGGGCTGCCCCTCCGCTGAGCCACGGGTCTCGCAGCGCTACTTCCGTTGCAGTTTGCGGTGTTTCGACTCGGCTGCGAGGGGTGGGGCTGGGCGACACAGGCCACCCCGTGTCGGCCCTAGGCCGCTATTTTCGACGACCACCGTCGATTAAATGGCCAATTAGTCTCGCGAGCCCGCGGAAGAAGATCCGCCGGCATTCTTGGGAACGTTCAAGCGTCGACTTCATTAGTGGCCAAGAAAGGTCCCACCGAGAAAATTGTCGAAAGCAACCTCTTTCCTCCGCGAGTATTCCATTAGCTTCCGTCCCGTTAGGATTAAGCGGTCTGACGTTTACGTGGAATTATTCACGACACGTGGTGCTACTAATTTGCGATCGAGTCACTCTTCTTCCGAACGACTCGTTTAAGTTGGAAATTGGTCGGTTCGCGGGAGGCTGGCCGTTCAGGCCGCGGATGTTTATGCAAATTTATATTTTCATAAATGGCACCTACGCGAGTGGAACTTTGTTTCACTCTCTCCGCATCGCAACCTGTACTTTACTCGCGACACTCCGTACATCTTAAATTTCCCACGTAATCGCGTAAACGTCCGCAGTCCGGCGATTATCGGGCAGCACTTTCGTCGGGGCGTGTTCCTCGAGTGCGAATTCTTGGAAACCGTCCCGTTCCGGCCGAGATTAATTATGCCCGCGTTACATAGGCTCGTTACGGAGATCGTGGACTCGATTTCTCTTTCGTCGTGGACGATTATCGATCGATGGTGCGCGCTGCGCAGCGTATAATCAGCCGATTCTTTTCTGGTACGCGGGCCGCGTTTCCGATGCCGGGTAGATAAATCCCGCGCGGCGCAGCACGTGCAGCACGTGCTTTTTCTTTTGGAAAAAGGAGAAAAGGGGTGAAAAACGGCGGGGACGTTTACCGATTTCGCCTAGCCCCGTTAATAATAACAATCGCGCGGTCGAGCTGACCACGCGAAGGTGCTCGTTTCCTCGCGGGACACCCCGTGTGTGTATCGCGCGAAACCGACCGCCGGGATAATTTTAGTGGCGGCCATAATTACGGGGCCCCGTTCGCAGACACGGCACGGGTCCTCGTCGAAGCTTCGCTGCTCTCCGCGCACGAAACTTATTATTGCCAACGCAAACAACGTCGTTATCGTCTTCCGGAATGGTACTTTAAAAAATTCCATTAATATTTATGCCCGCGGAACGCTCGTCGGTTGGGCTGTCGAAAAATGTCCCTCGGTTTTTGCCAATTCCGAAGTCATTGCTTATTTATTTGTCGCAAGTAAGGAACCAGCGGTGAGTCTGCCAGATATTCGTGCTTACTTTTCGAGGCTAAATAAACGGAGAACGAATTCGCGGCGTTATTCGCCCCCCATACCCTCGCAGGTACCAGCGACGCGTCGCGAGAGCTTCCTCGTCGGCCAATTTCGGTGTCATTATTCGGTGCAGAATATTCTGAACCCGGCCCCGGGAAGGGACACGAGTCTGCTACCTCGCCTTAAGGGCATACGCAGCACCATTATTCGGTGCAACGTATCATAAGCAGGTACTCGAATTTTATCCCGGCACTTTACCCCCGGACCGTTTTAAAATCGGCCCGTGATTGATGGCCAAAGCCGGATGCCGCGTAACTATGGGCCCCCTCGTTAATAATATCGAAGGCTGACCCACGCCAGAAGAAGCTTAGGTTGTTGGGCTATTAAAAATGCAGGATTAAAGAGGCTGCGGGCTCGCGTAGCCCGTCGGGTCCATTAATTATCGAAAGATTGCGCGGAGCACGATGATAAATAATCGCGGGAAAAATAAGGAAAATATCCTTTCGTTGGCCCGTCTACTCTCGAGCGGCAGTTCGGAAGGCTGAAAGACTTTCTGGCCGAGCCGAGACGCAATATCCGTCGTGGTAGCCGCGCGGAATACGTACAGAGGACCGTCCACTTGGGGTAGGTGTGTACTTTAGGAAACACGGTAGCCCTGTTTTATTCCTGGCGAACGAAGCGGCCGCGACTGCGATCGAGCACGTGTACACGGGAAATTGAAGGATGAAGATAAACGAGGATTCTGACGGGGTGGACTATCAATATCGCGCGTATCGTGCCACCGACGCGACACGTTCTACACGGCTCGAGCGTCGGATCCCGCGTGAAACGATCGACCGCTTCGCTCTCATTTGCAAGGGACTTCCGGTTTTCGCCTCCTGTGCCGCGCGTTTTCACCGTTCCCCTGGTCCCTCTTAATTTTCTTCGCCAGAGCGCGGGGTGTGCCGCAACGTTCACCAAATTATAAGCAAGCGATTGCAATTACTTGGAATCGTGGTCACTTTTTTTTCGAAATAGTCGCTTCGAACGCTGCGTTCGTTCGAGGAAAATAAACATCGATTTCAATCGTCTGATAGCGCACGCTTAAGTATATATTCGGCTCGAGTCGTGCTAGTCCTAGTGTTAATTTCCTCGCATCGAGCGTGGAATATAATTGAAAGAAAATCGCTGGCGAACGCGACTCCCCCGGGCCTGGACAACCTTTCTCTTTAATTATATTTAATAATGGCAGCTGCTCGCGCGGCCGGGAAAAGTGCCCCCGGTATTCAGGCCAGTTTCACGCGTCTCGAAAACCGCTCGATCTTTTCGCGCTGATAATAAACTGGCCGCGTCGAATTTTCGAAAGGCAACCGCGATAATCGACGTGCGTGTCGCGTCGTGTCTGTCCTCGTCGGCGGCGGCGACGATGGCGGGTCTCGTCGCGAGCCAACGAGTAATTTCGGCTGTGCTCGCGAGAGATAGAGATAGCCCGTGGGATAAGAAAAGGGATTACGGGTTAAGGATCCCAGACACGCTTTAACGAGGCGTGCACGAGGTAACGAGACTGAAACGCAGGACCCGGGCAACCCTTTCTTTGTCGGCGCGCGGGGCAGAGGAGCGCTGCGATTCCGTGAGAGCCAGGGGCGCCTTTTCAACATGTTAATTGTATATTTGAGGCGAGGTGATAAACAAGAGCGGTGGGCTCGGTAGCACGGCTGCCGTTGGAGTCTTCATTACAGCTGGTAATATATAACCACCGGGCCCCCGAGGGGCCACTCTCGGTGCTCTAGAAGAAGTTATGAAGTCCGATATACCCGGTGACCCGACGAAGACGTCGCTCTCGCTCGAGTTCGCTCGATCAGCGGAATTTGATTTCAGGTCAAAAGGTTGGCCATCGAGGCTGCCTGAAAGGGCCGATTACGGGTCGAATAATCGACCGTCAGTCATATTTCCCTTAATACCCTCCAGCTTTACCCTCCTCCGCCGTCCCGCCTCCCCCCATCTTGTTCTCAGCATCTTAAGCCTCGCTATACTCGAATTTTAATTCGCGATATTAATACGCGAAGAGAAGCTGGTCTCCACCGCGCAATCTCCGCGGGAACAACCTCTCGGTACTTCGTCGAATGGTCTAATCGGGGTCTTGCATCGGTTGGGCGCTGTTGCCTCCGAGCGTATTCCGCGTAAGGGCTCGAACGGTTCGGTAAATAAAAGATTGGAAGGAAAGAGAAAAAGGGCGAACAAAAACGACACCGTGGAACACGTGTGATCACGGTTGCATCGTGAAAGCAGCTCTCTCGCGACGGGCACACACGCGCGTACACAGAGGCAATCGATTGGCCTTCGGGGCCCAGGAGGTGCGAACCGGTTCCTCCGAGCGCGACTCGATTTTCGACGTGGAATTCGGAGCCGAGCGAAGGAGACCGGCTTCCTGCAACCCTCTTCTAGACGTACCCGGGGTTCGTTCGTGTATAACGCTTTCCTCGGGACCGGACGAAAGGAGACTAAGGAGAAGAAGAGGAGGAACGAGGAGAAGAACGGAGCGGCAGCGCGGCCCTTTATCCGCGAAACAGAGGTAGACGGGGACGCGAAGGCACGCCCCCTCGGTGTCAGATTTTATTTATCGCGACGCGGCTTTTTGTTTCACGGTAAATACCCCGGGCATTTAGGAGTAAGACGTTCCCCGATTTATGGTCTCTGGCCTGCCTCGAGTTCCTCCTCTTGTTCCTTTGCCACGTCGAGCGCCCTCGACGAGTCCTCTCCTCCTCGGGCTTCAACCGGTGCCTCCTTGGATCCCTCTCCCGCTATCGACAACGGAGTTTACGAATTAAGATTCGTATCGCGATATATGAGACGCGGGGGAATCGTCGCGACAAATTTTAACGCGCACGTTTCGACGCCGGTGTCGGTTTCAGTCTCGATAGGATCCATTTCGGCCAGCCTCCGAGCAGTCGTTCATCCCTTCGCCTGTTTGTTTCAGATAAACATGGAGGCCGTCACGTCAACAGATTACGATTCCTCGAACCTCAGCAGAAACTTCAATCAGGTGGGCTTCAACACCTACAACTACTCGCAGTTCGAGGAGAAGTACAAGCCGCAGCAGGTGTTCAAGTACGGCGACGAGTACCTCGAGTACGGTCGCAACTCGGTCAGGCTGGGGTTGAACGAGAGGTTCGCGAGATTGTCGTCGAGGCACCAAGACGGCGTTGGGAAGATCGATCAGAGGTACACGCGGAGTCACTCGCAGCCCGAGAGGCAGCATCATTCGACCCACGAGACGCGATCCAAGTCGCAGGACTCGCGCGAATTAACCTTCTACCACATCGATCCGCCGGTCAAAGCGGAGAACGCGCAGCACCACTCGAAGGCTCACCGTTCCGCCCTCGACAAGGGCCAGAACAAGAAGGAGCTGACCTTCTACGAGATCGACGGGCCAGCGACGCAAGAGAAGGCGAAAGACGGCAAGTTCGAGGGCTGCAAGGAGAGAAACGGCGACAAGCGAGACAAATCTCACGCCGTTCAGGACAAAGTGGTCTCCGCGAAGCACGCCAAGCAAGGATTCCAGGAGCAGAAGACGAGCGCGCCTCCGAATTATCAGCTGAACAGGTCCCAGTCCGATCTGACCGAGTGTCAGTTGCCGAATTATTACAGGCACCAAAACAACCCCTACATCGATCCGCCCAAGTACAGGCAGTTCGACAGACCGCCTAGGTACCAAGAGATGCCACCCAAGTCCGAGCCTCCTCCAAAGTACTCAGAAGTAGCTAGGCGACAGGACGACTACAAACGCGTTCAGGTGAGTACTACCAAAGAATCGGACGATTTCGATACTCTCGTTCAGTCTAACGAATCCGCGAGAATATCCCTGCGCGCCGGCTTCGATACGACTTTCACTATCTTCAACGGTGGCTTTTTATCGCAAAACGGTCGAGCTATCCGTTTCTTTCCCAGCAACCCTCCGTAATAAAGCCCCCTTTCCGTAACCCCAAAGTATCTCGATCGAATCTGTTCGCGTGTCCCCTCGATGGTCACGATCGAGGTGGAACGCGTGCAAGTTCGAGACGATTAGCGGTTACGCGTAACGTTATCAATCCCGCAGGAGGAGAGGGGCAAACGACAAGGTTGCAGCGGAGGTGGAGGAGCAGGTGGAGTAGGGGGAGGTAGCGTGGGCATCGGTAGCGGCGGTGGCGGCGGCGGTGGCAGCAGCGGTGGTGGTAACTCCAGCAGGGGAACCGGCGGCACTCATGGCGCCGAGACGCCCTCTAATCTGGCCAGTATCACGCCAACCGCGCGAGAAGCAACACGCGCTCCCTCGTCGCGGTCGCGGCTACCATACAAGTCCTGTGACACGCGTTGCTCCAGCATCAACAACAACAACAACAACAACAGCAGCAGCAGCAACAACAGTGCGATTAAAGAGGACGCGTGCCAAGATGTTAGCGACGATTCGGACGTGATACCATCGCCGCGATACCACGGCGACCCGTCCAAGTCGTATCATTATCAGAATCGGTCCTCCTCCGGTGCGGTCGGTGGTAGCGGCGGCGCTGGTTCCGGTACCATCGCCGGTAATGCCTGCCACGGTGGTTCCGGTGTGCCGTGCGACCCGTCTACGTGCGACAGGTACAAGGGCGCCGTGGACTCCCTGCTGAAGGCCAGCGAGGCGGTCCAAGGTCGTCTGTGCGACAGGTCGATGTTGAAGATCGAGAAGCCGACGACGAAGGCGATCGTTCACGGCGTCGAGGGGATCGGGAAGTGCGGGGATAGAATGAAATCGACCCAGGAGCTCGGCTACGGGAAGCACGAGGCCTGCAAGTCGAAGGGCCACGATGTCGGTCACGGGTACAAGGTGGAGAACATCAAGTACTACGGCGAACTGAAGGGGTACGACTTCAAGTCGTACGGGACCATCGACAACCCGTCCGTGGTTTCCGCCCACGAGAAGTCGCACTCGCACGGCCCGGAGAAGAACGGGCACGAGAAGTGTCACGCGAAAACCACGTCCACGTCCGCCGCGATGCAGAGCTACGGGCTGTCCAAGGTCGCCGGTGAACGTCCACCGGAGAAGAGCGTGTACGCGGATCACTATTATCACAGATCGTCGCACTCGAAGCCGCAGAGCGCGTATCAAGTGTACCAGGAGACGAAGTACTCGTACAACGTGAGCGGTGTACCAGGGACGCCGGCGCAGGCCAGCGCAGCCGCAGCTTTCTTCGCAAGGTCAGTTACTCAATCCTACCGGTGGTACCGCCGCTATACTACCCGCGATCACGCGCGTCCACCTGTTTCCGTCCGAGATTTACGGCGCAGCCTTTCATTCTTCGAACGCGGTCATTGTTCCGTCCCGGCGATCTGTAATTGTCCACCGTCTGGCTGCCTGTTTCTTTACGTGACGCCTCCTCCGGCTGGACGTCCGTACCTTCGACTGGGAACGGACTCTATCGTTCACCCTGACCAAGACGTATCGCCGCGACACGGGATATTCGCGTAAACGATTCGTCCGCTCGTCCCCCTCGACGACTCCCGCCGCTAATTTACAATAACGTACCGCGAAACGTTTCTCGACTCCTCGATCCCTCGAGGATCACCGACAGGTGCGCTCGCGGGGGTTAAACGTACATTTCTACCTTGCCACTTGGTTCTCGCTGTTCTCGAGAAAACAAAATGGGGAGCAATAATTCCGACAAGCTTGACGCGAGAGCGCAAAAGGGGCGGGGGGTTGCGTTCTGGCGAACAATCGCGGACCCACGGGGTGCAGTCTGAAAGGTGGCGGCTGCAACTAGCCGTGGGGGGTTGCGCTCGGTTTCCTTAAGTCCGCGTCTGGAGCTTTGATCTCCGCGGCGCGCGTTTCAAGCGGCCGCGGGATGAAAACCGCGCGCGGCCAGGCGCTCGCGTGAGAGCGCTCGGTCGAGCGTGAATCGCGTGCGGTTTACGCGGCGGGATAAAGCTCCTCCCGGGGATATCCCTGTTTTCCCCTTTGACCCCGGCCGTTTAATAAACCTTACCTCTGGCTGGATGTTGCGAAGTCCAATGGCATTCTACGGGCGCCGCGTTACATTCACAAGCCCGCCGATCGTGTCGACGCTACGTTTCACGACCGCTGTGATTGTGCCACGGCTCCGCGAGTGTACGAGTTATTAGTCGAAGGCAATTACCAGCGGCGCGGTTAATAACGATCTATCGCGAAATCGGGACTTTCTCAATCGCCGCAATTAACAGAATACACGAGGCAGGAGGACGGCGAACGGATCGACTCCACGGACGAGTTTTTTTTTTTTTTCACTTTTGCCGAGCAAAAAAAGAAGAGAAGAAAAACGTTGCCCTGGAATGTCCACCGTGTGCGTCCAGCGTTAATGAAAGGCAAAGCTTCGAGGTTTCGAACGAAATTCCGGATCGGGGAGCAGAAATAATCGCCAGCGATCGCGTCCTCTTGTAAAAATTTTCTGGAATGCGTTCTCCAAGGCGCCTGTAATCGGTAACGATAAGTACCTCGTGATTCAGGCCCGATCGAATTTCAAGCCTTTCCAAGCTATCAGCGGATGTATCCTTTAATGAAGGAATAAATTAACCGACTATCCGTTCAGTTTCCAACATGGCGGGATGCATCGGTAATTTTCGTCGTTACTCTTATTTCGCTATTCCTTAGCGAATTTCGAACAGCGGTCCTCGAACGCGATCGTGACCCTGTCGCGAACGATACCCGATGAACTTGTCTCGCGAGTGAGTGGCGCCTCGCCTCGATCCTCCTTCCTCTATCCACGCTGTTCCCCGTAGCTCGTGGCGGGATTCTTTGGGATCGGTGTTTACCGTCTCGTAGGAAGTGGTCGAGTGCGACGAGAATTGAAATTAATCGCGCCTCGACGAGCCAGTCGACGTGTCTGCCACCTCTCCTTCGTACGACTACTGGTTTCGACCCGAGGAAGATGGCCATTCTGCTCGTCGTACCCGAACGAGCCACTACCAGAGACAATCGGCACCGGAACGACTTGGCGAATTTATTTCGGGCCTCGAGAAACTCGCCTCGTTTCGAGCGAGATTCGTTCCTCTTCTCCCTCTCTCTCTCTCTCTCTCTTCGTTCTCTTATTCTTCTCCCCTTCTTTTCAATATCTCCTCGTTCTTATAACCATGATCGGTCTGCGTTTATACGCGACAAGCATGGCGCGGTATCTGGTCCTCGCGAGCAGAGGCTGCCGTCGAAGTCCCCGTGCATACCAGCGTCGTCCCGTTACTTTCGAACTTCATGAATATTCGCCGCCTTCGCGAATCAGCGGACTCTGCACACGCGTGTCGCTTCCAGGAAAAAGGGCTCGCGGACGAAAGTAACGTTTCGAGAAAAACGCGCGTTATCGCTCGCGACGTCGTTCGAGCATTTCGAATATCGGTATCGCGGTCGATCGAAGCGTCGATAAGGAATTCGAAACTAAAATCTAGAAATCAATTCTCGATCCGTGCGCCACCCTCCTCGAGAGCGTGGGGTCGCGCGGGTACCGCAGGCGGTTGTATCACGCGAGACGCGAACTTCTATCGAGCATCCCTCCCCTCCTCCACGACGTTCCATCTTCACGCGTCAATTTCCCGATGGGTTTTGCTGAAAGATTGCAGCGAAGTTGGAATTTCAGAAGTTCCCCGGAATACACGCGGCTGGAAGTCTGGCGAGTCTGACGCGACAGATAAAATTGACCAAGGGGGTGCGGGTCGCGTTCCCGAGTCCGCAGCCGGGGCGAGGCGGAAGAAAGAGGGTGGCTGGGCGCGAGAAAGCGAAGGTGGCGAGCCGTGAGTCTGCCCGTATTGTTAACCGTCGTGATTTTATTGGCCCTTTATATTGCCTTCACGCTCCTCTCCGCCGTTCCTCGGCTCGCCGTGTTCGACTCTTCCTTCCTCTCGCAACCGCGCCGGGGGCTCCTCTTTATTCGCCTTTATTTCACCGGCCGCGCTCCGTCTCTCGAAAACTGCTCCGGTTGCCTCGGAACGATTTTTACGACACGATTGCTCACCGCCTCCCTGGAAATTGCGACACGCCGCGGTCTCGAAAAGTAACCTCCTACCCGAGCGTGTTGCACGATTTTGTTTAAGCGTCGAAGGGGGGGAAAAAAGGAGGAGTGCGCGGCGGGTGTTCGTGCGCGCCTCGAACTATCGAGAGCCGATCTTCCCCCGACGCTTACGGTTGCGCAGCGAAATGCTCGCAGATAGATACGTTGGGAGTAGAATTTTTTCAAATCGCACCCTGCCTCGATTTCCGATCCGCGATGGCAAGTTCGAGCGTGAAAACGAGCCGAGTTCCGTTTCAATCCCCGACTTCCCGGGAAACCGTCGTCGATATTGAAATGCACGAACGCGTGCCCACGATTGAAAAACTACGCTCTAGCCGATGAGCGCATAATCTAGCAGGCGTCGTCGGCCGTTCGACGAGGCAGGACTCCGTGAAAGAGAACCGGAGGGGAGGAAGGAAACATCCGGAGTCCTGCGGGTTTTTGATTGACACGCGCACTGCCCTATACATATTTATGCCGGCGACGACGTTTGTCTCCGTTTCGTGGAACGGTGCCTGGCCTCGTGCGCGCCACCAGATCGTATCGTTTATTGAGGAGTAGACCTTAATTGGACAGGTGACATTTCCTCCTCGGTTTTCTCGCGCGCCCCTTCTTCTAACTTTCTGTTGTCTGTCGAACGGATCGTTCCTTCTCACGACAGTCCTCTCCGTGACTATTTCGATGGGTATACACAGGATACACGCGTGTATAGACGTGGTGCTGGTTAAAAATTAATTCCAGTCGGAATATCAGCCTCGAAGTAAAAATTCTTGAGAGCCGTCGGTGGAAAGGAATCTCGAGCGTTAACGAGTGTCGGCGAACCCGTGGAGGCCTGAATGAAAGGTCCACGAGTGACCTCGAAGGCTGGGGCGCCGGTCCAGTCGGGCCGAATATATCTTGTAGGTCAGAAGCGGGTTTGAACTCTCCGTTCAACAGGTAGCGCTCTCGTAGCTCGGGTTTGCCAGCTACCCGGCCCTCTCCATTATATTCATATCATGTAAATGCGCCCTGCCGCCGCGCCACGCCGACTGCCTCCCATTTTCCACCCTTGCGCCAGGCCAGACGCGCGAGAGCCTCTACCGAATACAGACAAAGAGAAACAGAGGGAGAGAAAGAGAGTGGGAGAGCGCGAAGGGACGAAAACGAGTTCGAAACGAGAAAAGACGACGGAGGCAGAGGCTCCGCTTTGCATTTATTCTAATGGGATAATACTCGGTGTCTTGGCACCCAACGGTGGCACCTCGTTTAGTATAATAATTCCGGCGGAATACGCTCGCCCCGCGACACCTTCGATTATCCACGGCGAGGCTATAACAGGATTTATATTTTCCTCTTTTTCATCCCGTGTCGCGTGTGCAAGTGGGTGCCACGCACGAGACGATCGCCCTGTGTCGTCGCGTGGGCGACACGCACGTAGGCCTCCTCCGTCCCACCGTCTTTCTTTTATAACGCCAGCCCCGTGTTAACGCATCGACTATTAACTTAAGCGACGTCCGTATGTCACTGTAATACCTACACGGGCCGAACCGGCCATAAAGGATCGCCGAAATCACGGTAAAAGGTTCCCAGGAATTAATCTCTCGCCTTTAAACCAACGCTCTATTCCGTGTACGCGCGTCCACGGCTGCGAGAGGGAAGATTTAATGGACGGTGAAAGGTATCCGTCTTATCAGCGTTGATTTTGTCTAATTTCGTGTAACCCCGCCTCTTGATAAACCGCCAGCGATATCGGAGCCAAATTTTAACCATATGTTGCCTCGCCAATCCTTCGCGATAACACAAAAAGCGATCGCTCTCCGCGTTTAATTCAGACAACGGGACGCGTCGCGCGAAAGTAAGGATAGTTCAGCTCGCGGTTGGAATTCGAAATTCCTGGTGCAACGTGTGGCTGCGCCAGTTTGGCGACGGGACGTTATTTCACTCGACGCGCTCGCAACATATAACCCCGCGTTGTTTCGCAACAATTCGCCCGATCCACCCAGCTTAATTTACAGAGGCCCAGCGTTCGTTCCATGGCACGGTGAAACGGGGTGCCGGGTCCCGCCTCGCCCCGATTGAGACCTCGATTTCGCCAATTAAAGGAGAAATGCGCGTATTACGCCGATTAATCGACGGGATCTTAACGAGTTTCCCGAGCGATCATTAAAGGCCGATATATAGCTCGCGTCGGGCGTGCGGACGCGAAACGACGCGCGTCGATCGAGAGAAACCGTGATCCAGGCTGCGCGGCGGGGGATGGGCGATGTTTGTAATTATCCTGCCGGACGTGGCCGCGGGTACGCGAGCCAGTCCAGCCGAGCAATTATGTCACACTTCGGTACCGATATTACTTTTCAATTTGATCCCGATGGGAGCCCGCGACTCGCCGCGATTACGACGTCGTCTCGCTGATTATCATCGCTCCCCTCCGCCCTCTCTTTCCATCACCCAGTTTGCTTCCCTCTCCTTCTGTTTCTCTCGTTTTTCGCCCGATTTACGCGACGCTCCACTGTTCGTCGTACCCTCTCTCCTTGTTCGTTCGTGACGTCAATTAACGGACAGCGTACGTGCACGCGGACACCTATGATTAGCTGGTTAAAGCGGCGCGATGCGGATATTGAAATCGCACGTCCGCGTAATTGCGAAAAAGGAACAGCGCGATCCGCTCCGCGGTGAACTTGGCCCAAATTACCGCTACGCTAAGTGGCCGCTACAGTTCATTATTTATGGAATAATAACGGCAACGCGATTCGCGGACGTGCTGGAAGCAGCCACCCCGTCGTTGAGAGGTCTGCTCTCCCTGATCGAGCCTGGAGAACTCGCGACGCCATTCGACGCTCCCTGTTAGGATCCTTTCTTTCAACGGTACGATTGAAGAGCGTGAAACTGTTTCCGTGTATCTACACGAAACGTGGATTGATCCGAGCAGTGGAAATGAAAGTAATTCCCCGTGGAGGGGTTGCGGTAACTACCTGAACCGCGTTAAAAAGGAAGAGTTATCGTTCGTTTTGAAGGGGCACCCGATAAGCTAACGAACGTTCCTCTCTATTTATCTCACGCTCGGTCATTGAAATGCGAGTTAAACGACTCGACGGTGTTACCGTATCGAAAGAGCGGTGCATCGTACGTGACCGAGAGGTCCTCGTACCTGTCGCGATAGGAGTCCGCGCTAGGGTCATTAGTTATCCGGCATTATAGCCCGGCAACGATTCGAATCAATTTGGAGGTTCGTAACCCTTGGTACGTGGGGTTCGTGGCTACTCCATATATCACCGCGCGGTGGTCGAAACCGGCGCGGGCCAAGCCAAGAGCGAGAGGGATTGAAATTTTCTTCGAGCGTCGAGATTTCCGGGCTTCCTCTGAATGGATCGGGGTAGAAGCGATCCTGACAGGGGCGCGATTCCGTCGGGTCCATTCAGCGTGACCGAACGGTTCTCCCTCTCACTCGCTCTGTCTCTCTCTCTCTCTCAACTTACCGCTTCTGTTCCTACGGGAACGAAGTTAAATTGTTTTTTAAATAGAGATCTTGACGGGGTGTACGTTCGGTCGTTCGTTCGGCTCTCGCGTCGAACGGGCAAATTGCACGTGGAAACGGGTGAAAAGAAGCGAACGTCACGCGCCGATCGAGCGTCTCGTCTCGAGCGGGACAATGACGCGGTGGATTGCGCCCGTGGAAATTTGCATACATGTAAATTGAACGCGGGAACGGGGCTCGCATCGGCGCGCGCTGTAATTATCAATTATTTTCGCCCGTTGTTTTCGCGCCGTTAATTTAAACCGGCGACCTTTCTCTCGCCGCGCGGGTAAATGACTTTTCCGACGATTAACTTGTTTGTTTCTGGCTGAAAGAGGCGTCGCGTTCCGTTCATCTCTGATTCGAACGCGTAGCGCGTTCCGCGCGCGTGTGCGCACCTCGCAACGTGGATCTCGTTTCAGAGACTCGCGCATCGGACGCGTAAAAACCATTTGCTCGGCTGATACCGCTTGTTTTTCTCGCGAATCCGCTGATTTCCATGCAGGCGGAATTAAAACGGCCGCTCGTACGCTCGGACTGTTCCTCGACCTTTCGCGATTGTTTCACGTCCCGACAAATGGCACCTTATCCTTTCCGCGAAGGAGAAAACGTAGCCTCCGCGTGGCCTCGCGATGACTCTCACGATCTTTCCACCCATTCCACCGCGAATTGCCTGTTATCATACAGATATTTCACGATTACGAAGCTAGCAAAGCGATCTCGCCGGCGGGACGGACAGAATTTAAACGACGGCCGGCCATTTAGACGCTCGAATCACGTGCGCGAGGAATTTTTCGCGGGGCTCGCGTCTCGCGATTTTCCCATGCCCGTTCTCTTCCTCTCCCTTCCTCCTTCCGTCCCGCGACAAAGACGGTCCATGCTCGGCCATGGGAAGGGCGGACGAAGATTGAAAATGAATTTGCCGGGACAACGGTGCCGCGAGTCTGATATTTAATTAGGAGTATGGTCCCGGCTTGCGAAAAAGAGACGAAGGCCCCTCCTTTGTTTATGAATACGCGGCTCAGCGGAAGGAGCTTTATGAAAATACTCCCGACAATGGAACTAATAACGCGAAACGCAATATGCTTTGTGCGCGCCACGAGGAAACTAACAAGGAGACCAGGGGTGGAGAGCGTTGTACGCGGTCGAAAGTCACCGTCCATGGAGTGGCAAGGTAAATTTAGGTGGGAAGGGATGACGACGGGCTCGAATAAAACGTTCTCGCGGTTTCGTCCTCGAGGGGAGCGGAAACGTCTCACGCTGTTGTACGTACGTGCAACGGCCTCGTTCCATGCATGCACGCGTTCCCTTCGAGGAAAGGTTTTCAATATTTTCGACGGAACCGTTCGCGCTCGTCGGTCAGTTTTCTAGATTCAATTATAGATCCTCGGCTACGCCCAGCAAAAAGGTCGGTCCCGTTGATAAATCGACGGGGCGAGAGAACATTCGTGAGGCAACAGAGTCGTAGGCTGTTCTACCTTCTCGGTTCTGGGTCAAAGTGTCACGATTCTGGGATAATAACGTCCGCCAGGCTAGTTTCGTCATATTCCGTTCGACTCGCGCCGATCCTTGCCTCGATCGCTTTGCGTCGAGTTCTGTGCCAGCGCGCGATATATCGTATACCCGGTTTCTACCGCTCGAACGAACACATTTTCATTTAAAATCGACTCGCCTTTAAACAAGTTAAAGCACTCGTCGTTCGACGAGCTCTCGCAGTCCGTAACCACCTGTTCGTCAACGTGTTACGCAAAATTTCGAGCGCTCGCTTCGAATTGTTGTTCTGCTCGATGGCCTTCCTGAATGCTCGATCTCGAGAGCGGCAACTCGATCGACCCGTTCGCTGTTCCCCGCGCTCATTACGGAGTCCTGACCGCGAGAGATCGCTCGAGCAACGGGTGGCGATAAAACGGTACGCGTGTGCACCGGGCAGCTGGGAATCGCCACGACGAAATAACGAACAGCTCAATTAGACGCGTCGTAAAATGCAAACGTATGCGCGTGCCCGCTCCTCGGACGTGCTAGCCAAGCTTTTCTTGCGCGAACGCGAACGCGTGTCTCGCCTGGCGATGCGGCCGTGGCCGAACGCTGACCGCCCTCCGATTTGTTATTCTCCCCGCGAGCCAGCCTCCTCTCGTAAAAGAGTTCTCAAAAGCTCGACGACGTTTCAACGGCGCGGCCGCGATATCAGCGTCCGTCCGCCTCTGTCTGGAGGCCACCCGCGGGTGGATCGCTCGAAACGACCGCCCCCGCCCTCGAAAAAGGAGGGCGGCACGTCGAGCGGTGAAAATAATGCTCAAAGGACATTAAAATTTCACGGTTACCCTGGCGCCTTTGAAAATTTCCTCGCGGGTATCGAACGGACACCATCGTCGCTCGCGGGAAACCACTTGCTAGACACGCGAACACAGGCGCACGCGCGTCGCTGATTCCGCGCGTAGGCAGAAAAGTCGTTCGTCCGTGGCCAAACGGATGTAATAACTTTAATTGTTAATTAACGCCGGCTTTGTGTCGGACACCGAGAGTAACCCCTTCCCCCTCCCCTCCACCCGCGCGCCATCCGCTCTACCCCATCCGCGCTCGAATATTGCTTTACCGCGCTTTGTTCTTTGCCCGTGGCGCACTCTTTGCGATTCAAATGTCATTTCCTAAGTCCCGCGTAGCGAGGGTAATTAATACCCTCGAATTTAATAACACCAAGTCTGCGGGTATACCTACCTGGCTGGATGGAGATTTATGTTTTTAATTAGCGCAGCGCCGCCCTCTGTCGTTTAATTATGATCCCCTCCGCGAACGGACCTTTGAATTTCCCGCGTTTGAACCCGGCTGAAATCCACTCGCCTTTCGGCGCGTCTTCCTCCTTCAGGCTTGATTAGGCCCATTCACGGTCGCCAGGCCACTGGATGCGTCTGTCTCCCGTAATTGGCCCGCTTACGGGATCATTTTTATCGCACGATCTTCACCGGGTCCTCGTCGAGCACGGGAAAAATGTTTATTAATTGTAAATGCTCGTCGAGTCGCGTTTAGAAAGCCGTTTTGGAGGCTTTATCTTCCACCGTGATCTCGTTGTCGGGCTACCGTTCTTCGTCTTCGAAGCGAGCGATTCGAATCTCGAATCGGCGCCTAATTATCCGGAATTAGGAACGGCGGATAAAAAAGTAAGGGGATACGCGACCGGAGGCGATCGAGGCCCCATCGAGAGGTGGGCGCCTCTGGCTCTGTCCGGCGCCAAGGGGAAAGAACCGCGGGCGGGATTTGTCAATCGGTTCTCGGGACGTTCTTATAGAATTCGTGCAGCGTAACTTTTTACGTAACCCGACGTGGTCGATTCATCATCCTGGCCACTCGATCAACGCCTCACGGACGTTGCTCCGCGAGGAGCTTTCCAGAGGGAACGAGCATAGAGGCGGACGATGAAGTCGTCCGGTTGGGACACTTATCGTGAGCACAGACGCATCGATAAAGGGAACACGACGTGTTCGATATAAATTCGAACGTTTACCACTGCTAATTTGGTCTGATAAGATATCGTCTCGTGACGAACATTGGTATAACTACAACATGCTCGTTGAGCGTCGTACATTTTTCAGAAGCCTGTTCTCCGTGTCGATGATTAAGAAGAGAGTGTATCCGTTGTAACAGCGGTGTACCAAAAATATTAAGCGTCCAGTGCAGACGCTGAGAGTGGAAGAACGATCTTCGTCGCAGGGCGAGGAGTAATTACGCGAGCTTCTCCCCTAGCGAGCGCATTAATACCGAACTCGTCGATGAATTCCCGCGGTCACGATGTAAACGAGGGGAAAAACGACGCGAATCATGGCGGAAAATCGTGCTCCTCTCGAGGATGAAAGAGGAGAGCGAAAATGGTCCTGGCAGCGGTGGCCGATTCGATCGGGCAGCAAAGAGGGCGCGCGCCCACGAGCGCAAGACCGGAATGACAAATTATGGCCCCGGTGACCCTAAGTTTACCGTAGTCATAGAAATCGGATTAGACCGCGTAATCGACAAGCGATCCATCAGGACGTCGATCCGTCCCCAAATGCGATCTTAATACATCTCTGGCCATCGGCCAATCGCTTTCCCTCTATCTTCGCCCGATCTCGTGACACCGTACCGGGAGAGATGCCTCGCGTAAGCGATCCTACCTGACTGGCGTGCTAATGCCGTGCCCCAGCGACGAAGATTGACGGACGAACGTCGTGAAAAAGACGCGAGCCTCCCGCCTCCATCGTCGTTTTTAAACGTTAACGAGGGTTGCGCCGCGTGAAATATCGCCGCTCGACCGACGGGACACGCTTCTTCCTCGTCATTTCACGACTTTTCGACTCGAACGAGGAGTTTCCTTCATCGAAGCATTCGCCTTTGGTAGCTTCTCGTCTCGAATCGTGATTGCACGCGACACGTATGCTGGAACAATAGCGCGAGAAGTATGTAACAACGTTCGACGCACCCTCCTCCGGTATCGCGAGCTCGTACAAGAACGTGCTAAATCTGATTTCGCAAATCTGCTCTCGCGGAACGTTTATGACACCATTCCACGCTTCCCGCGTTGTAAATATCGCTGCACCGCGAACGGGGGACGATACTCGGCGCGAGTGGTGTAGGTTAATGGAGCACGCGTTTCCAGATCGCACGCAACTATCTGTAGAGGAATAAAGAAGTAGCCGGGGAAAACAGAAATATCTGAGTATTTAAGTGCATCTTCGTCGAGCGATTTATGGCCCGTTTCGCGAGGCTCCTAATGTCGAAGAACGCGCGCCGCCCAGCGGGGCGCGGCGATAAAACGCGCGAATGTTGCTCGATAAATTCGCTGCGGATGGTGAATTTCGCGTGTAGACGAACGCCAGCGGCCGATACGGGCCGCAGAGGGGGGAAATTTAACGGAGCCGCGGTAACGTCTTGGAATTGTAAGCGAGCTTGGTCCATTAAACGCGGGCATATTTCGTATACGTGTGCCGGGGGCCCCGCGACAGCAACCCTCTTTCGGACCGCGTATCTCGCGCATCGAGATGTCGACCCCCGATACGACCGGCAATATACGCGGCCAGCTTCGAACGAGACCTCCCCAGTTGAATACGGAATGCGACGGCGGGACGTGTGCCGACTCCGGCCTCCAATTCGACTGCGGCTGATCACCTGGGCCCACCGTGCCTCGAGGACGGTCGAAAACGAGGAAACGTCGTATTCAGGAGTATTTATACTTTTAATTCGTTTCGTATGAAAAGGCACGCGTCTGTTAATTTCACTAGGGGCGCAGAAAAATAGAATCTTGAGGATGTTGGGTTTGGATGTAAGCAGGAGTGCAGGTTTACATCGAGGAAAATTTTCATACGTTTCTGTAAAAAAGGCACGTGTCTGCTAATTTCGATAGGAGCAGAGAAAAATAGAATCTTGAGGATGTTGGGTTTGGATGTAAGCAGGAGTGCAGGTTTACATCGAGGAAAATTTTCATACGTTTCTGTCAAAAAGGCACGTGTCTTAATTTCGATAGGAGCGCAGAAAAATAGAATTTTGAGGACGCAGAGTTTGGACGTAAGCAGGGATGAAAGTTTACATCGAGGAAAATTTTCATACGTTTCTGTAAAAAAGGCACGTGTCTGCTAATTCCGATAGGAGCAGAGAAAAATAGAATCTTGAGGATGTAGAGTTTGGACGTAAGCAGGGGTGAAAGTTTACATCAAGGAAAATTTTCATACGTTTCATACGAAAAGGCACGCGTCTATTAATTTCGATAGGAACGAAGAGAAGTAGAATCTTGAGGACGCAGAGTTTGGACGTAAGCGGGGGTGAAAGTTTACGTCGAGGAAGTATTGCTTCATAATTCAGACGGCGTGTTCCGCTATCTGCAGTGGAATGTTTTCGAAATTCCATCGATGTACCAGCAGGCTCGAAATTATCGAAGGGACATCGCGAACCAGATGCGGCCGCCGCCGATCGGTCCGTGCGCGCTGCTCCTCCTTTAGAAAGTCTCCGTGGAATGGTAGCTCGGGGCAACCCTTGGCGCAGTTATAGCTGGATAACGTCTAATAGATGCGCCTCCGTATCTTTAGATAGGATTTTAAAGCCGTTGCGGGCGAGATTAGATCGATGCATATGGGTTTTACGAGAGATATACCCCCGTAACCGGGGGATGCTGCGCGGGATAAAGCCTGCAGTGATCTACGAAACGACGATGGAGACGTCTCCTGACTGCGCTCGGTCGTGACTGACGCGTATACTGGGAAACGGGGATGATTAATGATTCCTGGAGACGAAGGCATTGTCGTGCGGAAGGAGATCACTGGGTGCTGTTAGACGGGACGTCCGGTGAATTTTAGTACGTATAATAAACAGGAATGCGGTTTGGTATGAAAAGACTTCTTTGGTTTCCGAGAGAGATAAATTCAAGTGTAAAGTGTCGTTCGTTGATCGAGATGTGTAGGACGCGTATGACAGCGTTATTCATTATTGATTCAGCGATCGATCAGTGGTGATATCTTCCATGTGTATTCGTAGAAACGATACCCATGCGCTTTCCACTTGCAACCCAATACCTAAACAAATCTAAACATCCTCTCGATCCGCCTGATTCTTCTCTATCTCTCCGCGAGCCTCAATCACCACTCGCGAAGTTTATTAATTCCACGCTTATCAGCGTCTACTAAAATAATAGATATTACCCGGACGGCAATTCGATCAGACTCGTTACAATCAATCGGCAACACTATTTTTCAGATTCGAAATCACTTTCAGGAATCCACGCGCAAGCCGCTCGCAACTTATCGCCCGATCGGGGCTACGGAATTACACACGCGGCAAGTAGCGATCTTTTCTTTCGTAATCTCGTTACACGCGCAGCCGTGACGTTCGTAGACGCGGAATCTACACTGGCACCGCGTCTAAACCTTAGCTAACCATCGTTGTTACCGGTAACTAGCGGGTAAACCCGGCCGATTGCTCGAAGAAACCAAGCGCCACGCTTTCACGATGAAAATCGATGGGGTTACGCAAGCGAGCGCGCGGAACTCGCGCGATAGTCGATCGTTGGTTCGTCGACGATCGAAGCGGACGCGTGCCCCGCGGAGATACCGCAGCGGAACGTTCCCTGATCGCGAATCGAGTATCCTCGCCCGATGCGTCGGCCTTCGAGCGTTCCGCCATCGACGATCCGCCAATTAGAAATCTCACGTGATACCGGGAGCACGAGGCGGCCAGGCGTATACAGGCGCCGTTTTCCCCGTTTCCACTATTACCGTTGCCATTACGCTCCGCTACTACTGTTACTCTCGTCGTTATTTCGATAGTCACGCAACGGTGGCTTCGTCTCTCCTTCCCTGGTCGAGCCACCGCGTCGATTTTCCGCCAGCGCATCGCACCGCGCTCGGAGGCTTCCCATCTCTGGAAATCGATGCGTGTACGATCGTAGAAAAATCTGTGTCTTTGCTCGATGGTATCTAATCCGTGGCGAACTTCACGATTGCGCAATGACCTCTGAAACGGGTTCGCGGAGCAACATCGAGGGATAACCGTAGGGTTTGCAGAGAGTATAGACTCCATTCTTGATGGAGTAGAAGAAAAAGTAACAGCGTAAGCCAGATTGGCTGGGACGACGAGAGACTCTAGTTTCTGGCTGGTTCCCGGGTCGGAATTATGCCGTTGGAAAATCCATCTCGCGAAATATCGCGAACGCGGAAGCGATCCGGAAGCAATCTCCCCGTCGATCCGATCGAAATCTGATACGCGATACACGGGGACGTTAAACGGAGGGAAAGCTATCCAGGACGGGGCGCAACGAGAGCGCCTCGCCTCAAATGTCAATGAAGGAGAATAAATAATGCCCGGGGATTCGCTGGGATCTGCGGGGCATTCCTATTCGGGGTGCGGTGCTCGCGCGGTAAAGATAAATCCATCTTCTACCGCCGTGGAATAAGATATAAGTGTTATACCGGGGTCCCGTCCCCCCTCGAGCACGCGGAGGCACGCGGAAGCACGCGTCTTTCGCCTCCTCGAGCCGAAACGGTCGTCTCGCCCCTGGCGAGGTCCTCGAGAGAGTCGCTCGAGATTTCGAGGGTCAGAGTTGGGCGCGCGAAAGGTTAGGAATATTTAAGAGCGTCGTTACGAGTCGTAACAGTCTGCTCCCTTTCCGTTCTCGGGATTTAGGGGAGGGTGGACCTCGCGGGGATTTCTTGAAACGGGGAAAAGAAAGTTCAATTGCCGCTGCGGCGTAAAGCGTACGTGGAACGAATGGAATTAGAGGGATGGGAGGTATACATTGAGCCCAATTCGTGGACAAGAGAAATAGAATCTAATACGCGGTATAAATAGATAGCAGGAGGCACGTAACACCGTAAATTGTTAACAAACACCCGCGGAAGCACGAAGCAAAGGGCGCGCGCGGTATAAATGCGAACGGAAAATAACGAGGACCCGTTTCCCCACCGGGTCGGGGGTGAATATCAGCGCGCGGAGGATCGCGTCACGGTAGTCTGCCGACTGTTTACACTCGGAGGGTGAAGGTAAGTGAATAAATTTAATGGGTGTCATCGTCGCCCGGCTGAGCGCGCGGGGAACCGACGAAATAATAGACTGTTTTCGCCCGTAACTCGAGTCGAATTCTACCTGCCGACGAAACCCACCCCCTCGAAAGTCGCCCTGGCACCGGTTCCAGCGAAACTCGCCGGGAGAGAGTAACGAGCGACTAAATCGATTAGCTTCCTGGACGCGTCGTCGCGTGGTCAAGACGCGGTCGCGGACGGTATCGGAAAGCGCAGCGCGCGTTGCAGCGCCGCTTGTTTACATCTGGGGGGTGGTTCGAGGCCGGTAAATAAAGTTAATGGTTCCAGGGGGTCGCACGGGGGTGGCGTAGGGCAGCGAGAACTGGCAATTAATTACGAGCGATAAAGGAAGAGTGGCCAAGTGGTCGTTTCGAGGGGCGGGGAGGATTAAAGGCGAATGGGAGAGGAGAATATGGGCATTGTCGGTGGTGGTCCGTTGCGGTGGCACGACGTTATCAGGGTATCGTGTAATATTGTAATTATATCGCCTCTCGTCACGACACCGCGACTGTGCACCGTGGCGACGGAAAAAACCTTTGGCCACGATTCGTCTGGCTGAATGACGGCTACGCTCGCCCGATCACCACGGTTTCCAGGTCGAGCGTGACTTAACCTGCGTCCTCTCCGTGGTGGCGGCGGCGGCCACAGACGGTCGAGCGAATCGCGGACCCGCTGGAAACGCCTCTCAGCGTTGCGTGAAATAACGAAACAGGCCCGACCGTTCGCCTGCAATATCGTTCCTCGTTCCCGGCGATATCCGGACCCGGTCCGTTCCTTATCAGGGGCGAACGGCGCCCGTTAATGGGCAAGGGTTGCTCGCGAAAAAAAGCTGGGACGTGCTCGCGCACGGAAGTCGATCGACACGGACGGGAGCGCGAGGTCGTTTCTTGGTTCCGTTCCCCGAGATATTGTTTAGCGATACGTAGCGTGGAGGAAGTAATGGACACGGTCTTAAAGGATAAAACGATACCCCGGACATCGAAAATGAAATGAAAGTAGTTTCAGAGCTGCTGTACGCAATAAATAAGTAGTTCTGAAGCCAGATCCATAAAACGATTTAAGAGGCGGATGAAATGATTGTTTGCGCAAGTTTGTACAAAGACGCTCTCGCGTCTGATAGAACGTTCCGCGCGGTGAAGCTGCGGTCTGCGAAATTTCTAGAGGTAGAATCGTTGCCGTAAAATTCCTGATCTACGTTGTAATTCGAAAGTTTGAGATTGACGTTTCTTCGACGGATGTTCCCGCCAGGTAGAACGCACCGGATATCTAGGGAACCTGGTCTAAACGTCAGGTTTGACTCGAATCACAGCCCCAGAACTTGAGATTCTACCCACCCCGCGGAACTAATCTCCTATCCGACTGTCGCCTACCATTAATCTCTCGAATCCAAGCCCCAATCTCGTTTCGCTCGTAACATCTAACCCGTAATATTTAAATCTACCGCCCGAAGTTATCCCAAAATTCCAGCGACGCGGAAGATCGCGCCGCTACGTAGAATCCCGTACGATGGAAGACGACTCTTCTCGAAGGATCTTCCCGCGTCGCGCAATCGAGAACGCGTAATTCCGCGACTAGTTACGCGCTCCGTAATTATCGCGGGGCATATAGAGGCAGACGAAGAGGGAACCTCCTTATTTGCATTCTCGCGACTCGAGACACGTGGAATTCGCGATCTCGCTGTACAAACTGCAGGATTCGTATGGATCGCGTTCCGCGAGGAATCTCCGACGTCTGCGCTGAGATTTCGTAACTTATTCGAGCGGATTTCGATGACGTTAATTGTATCGATCGATACAATTGTACATCTGCTTGGAAATGTTTCGAGACCAGAGAAATTGAAGCGTAGAAGGTTTTAATGAAAAAGGACACGCACAGTAGTTGGTAACTCGGTCGCCATGATCGATTACGATGGTTCGAATTCATCGCGTTCGATGGTACGCACATATGCTGGAATGATTTTACTTCTGATTCTCGTACCTTTTCGCAGATCGAAAGTAGGCTAATGGGAGGCGCATTTCCGAGAGCGTGTCATCGCTGCCTCCTAATTATTACAAAACCTGGCAACCCCCTCGACGCGGCACGCCAGTCGACCACCTCTCGAAGTTGAGCAATATCTCTGCATCGAGGGCAGGATTTCCCAACTTCCGTAACAACTTACCGTTGATGAAGAGTTAATTACTCGATGTCACAGCGTGCCCTGTCGCGCGACTTGCCCACCGTCGATCCGTTTCGAGTCGTCGACGTCGTTGTTCGCGTACCTCCTATCGATACTTGATGATCCGACGTCGCTCGCCCGGCCATTTCGATATTAGGATTGACAGAAGGAAAGCTGCAAATGACCCGGATAGCTGAATTGACAGAGGGAACGAAAGCGCGCCTCCCTCGCCGTGCCGTTTTCCTCTCTGCGAGCCTCTCCATTTCCCTTTTAATTCGTGTCGTCCGCGTTTGCCAGCGGGACGGCTATTTCGATATTAGGATCGGCTTGAAAGAACCCAACGATTCAATCGACAGGACACTTATTCAACGAACAAAGGCATTCGCGTTTTCGACCGTGCAGTCGCTCGATACGGTCGTTTCGGTTGTGCATGCGACAAAGGAGTCAAAGAGTGACCCTAATACGGGGGTAAAAAGTCGGAATCGCGTAATAGGCGGACTCGCTACAGATAGGCACACATTTTTCAGATACCATCGACTGTGAGCTACTTTCGAGTCGTTTGAAACCTGCAATCAGGTCAAAACGTTCTTCATTGGCAAAATTCAGACACCAGTTCGCATATCTACTCGTAGCTCGCATTGCAACTCGAACGTTTTCTGTTGTTACACAAAGATGACGAGTCCTTGGTCGCAGTACCCACGTGGAACGCTTCGACTCACGAGAACGCAACGCGTGCGGGATCGTTGGCGTTTTCGGGGGTGAGCATTTCGCGCGACGACCGCGATCGGTCGTGGGCCTTTATCTCAGATGGAGATTCGGGCAACGCCACGCGAGTTGACAGCGTTATGGATCGCTATGGTGCGTGCGTGACTGCGTGCGTGCACCACACGTGCGTGCTCTGCTCGCCGGTACGCCTCGAAGCGGTTCGTCGACTCCCTTCGTCCTTCCGTCCGACGACCGCTTCCACGGCCAGGATCCCCTTTTCGGCGCGCGGGGTGCCGCCACTAGGTCAAACGGAACGAGCACGCTCGATATATCGTGCTACGTGGCGCGCGGGTCCGAGCCCCGTGCGGTTCCCTGAAAATTAGCTCTTTGTCTCAATCCGGAACCGCTCGGCTCCTTCTGGCATCGGTTCTTCCGATCCGGAACGAACCGACCGCTGTAAACTGGCCAACTTTACGGCGGCTCGGTTGTTTTCCGATGTGTCCCCTCCAGGAAATCGTTTTCTGGAACGGCCTCCGATGGTCGTTCGCCTTTCTCGATCGTTTCGACACGTCAGGCGCAGATAACCGCGGTACTGCGGTATCGGAATTTCGTAGCTAAATAATTGATGGACGAATCGTGTCTGCTTCTATTTTAATCGAGAAAGGAAATTCCTTCCGATTGAAACAAAAATTGCGCAACGACAGAACCAAGATTCTTTAGCGGTACGAGAGAAATGGCAAAGACAGAATGAGACGTAACGAATATAGCCAATACTCTTCCACCCCAAGTGATAAACCACCACCACCGCTCTCCTTGACACCATTCATCCTCGGCTACGATTACGACGTCTCATTACAGCTCGCCATTATTTACCACATGTTCGTAACCCAGTCCTGCAGTCTCGTGCAACTTCCCGTCGCGCCATTATCGATGCACGATGGCGTGCTCGCGCGTATTTGTCACCGGCACACCGCGCTTGGAGACGAAACAACAAGCCACCTCCGGCCGCGATCGTGCGGCGAGGGGTCGATTATTCGAGCGTCGATTAACGACAGCGGGGGTGTAGCAGTCCTCGCAGCTTCCCACGCGAGACGGAAGCCTCGTCCGACGGCGTTCTCCACCCGGCAGTGTGTCACAGTCCCGCGGTACGCAGCCGCGCGACGCGCACTCGTACTTCGCCAGCGTCCGCTCCGCTCGGATACGCGCCGGCCATTCACCATTGTTATATTGCTCGCTAACACGACATTAATACATCGCGGGAGAGTTATGAGGCCGCGGCATGGCACTGGCAAGGGAAGGAAGGTCGGGACTTTGAAAAATCGTCTCATGCGCTAAAAGCATCAGAGATTAAAATTAAATCCAGCCACGGCCGCCCTCTCTCGATACCACCGCCCTCGTTTCCCTCCTCGCACCCTTCCCACGGTTTCCTCCGGCTCCACGTCGCCGCGCGGTGCTCGATACTCGCCAGTCGTGCTCGCCGCAACGCTTTCTCCCCTACGCTCCCGAGGGCTGGTGCGGCGATTCTTTTTTTTTGTTGATAATTAAACGACGATAAATTACGCCCGCTAATCTCGCCTTCCATCGAATTCCAAAGCGAGAATTTTTCGCCGAATATTTCAATTTAATCGCACCCCCCTCGACCAGCGGTCGCCGTTCCCACCCCTATCGTTGCTCCTTTGCGTGTTGGCGAATTCTTGTCGGGGAAAGAGGCGAAAAACGCGGTGGAAATAATTACTAGCTGTAAACGACAGCCATGTCCGGTGTCTCGGACAGCTTCTCGATGCCATTATTCAAGCTGCGTTCCTTTTACGAAAGTATTATTCTCATTAAGTTGTTACACAGGCTGGATAACTGTTAGCTCGTTTCACTGTAGCAGTCGCGTGTTCATTCGTACGTTGAATCTCAGACGCAATTACTCGATCAATGTAGCGGACCAAGTTCCTTATCTGGACCATCTGAAGGCGCATTGTTTTCCTTTTCTCATCACCATAATCGTACAGTGTTCATCCCATAACTGGCATTCAATATCTCGCCGAGGATGTTAGTTTCAGCGCGGTCACCCATTACACCCTCCAACGATACCATCGAAGTTATCCATTTTAGTAGACCAGCTAGTAGGCGTCAAGCTTGATTTCTGTCACGGTTGAAGCTCTTCGATGGGCTCGACGCCTGGCTTCAATTGTACTGTAAAGAGAACGTGAGAGAGGGTAGGAAGGAAAAAGAGAGGAAAGAACGTTTCGTCCTGGGCCTGCTAGTGGAATCATCAGTAAGGCTACCTAGCAGACCCTGCCTTAAACGTTGGGATGGTAGGGATAGGTCAGAATTTCTATTATACAGAAACGGAGTAGGACATGGAGTACTCGCGAGAAACTGACGTGTCTGCTGTCCCCCTAATGGCGAAGACCGCCACACGACCTCGCAGTTTCCGTTCTCCGAATTAACCTCGCGCAGCGCCAATCTTCCTAACTCGATCGCAAGTTTTTACAATCTCCGTCCACTCTCGGCGATACTGTTTGCGCGGCGGAACAGCGACTGTCCCAGGGAACCGGAGCAATTTTTGGGGTCTCTGAAAAACGAGCCGCCCGCGCGTTTATTTGCTACCAGCCAGCGGCCCGCGAACCCACCCCCTCGAGCTCCACGGGGCACGGCTACCAGAGCACTCTGCGATCTTTTTGCGCGCGGCCGCTCGAAGGTTTTTGACGGACCGGGGCAGAGAGTCGTTCGGAATTTAATTACGGTACCGCGGCTGGCTTTTCGGGTGAGTGACCGGGACGAATTTACCGGCGTAGACCGCGCGGTTAAGCCGAAATTGCCACCACCGGGGCTACGCGCGAGCCGACGCGCGAGCCGATAATTGAAATGCATTTTTCCGACCGGCCTGGAAGCGCCTCTGAACCGGTGTATTTAACCCCGCGACCTTTTTCCCGCCCGCGGGATAGTTTTTCATCCCAATTTGCCCCGGCTGAAAGCGATCGAGCGGCCGAATTAGAGCGCCTTTCCGCTCGACACCCTCGATCGCACTCGATAGCCGACCCCCGTTTTTTTTTCTTTTTTTTCTTTTTTTTCCCTCCTCCAATTTCACTCGATATTCCGCGCTTTTTCTTTCGCTTCTCGAGCACCGTTTTTTTTTTTTTCATCGCGTACATACGCACGCTCGCGAACGAGCGACGCGTTCGCGTGGACAGACGAGAGGGTGTTTGAGGGACACCCGGTGCGTGCTCGCATCGATTGCTCGGCTACAGTTTCCTACGGTTATCGTCCGCGCTGGACCCGTCTCCATTTTCGACGCCCGCTACGAAGGTGGCGTTAGCGTTCTATTTCGCCGGGAGAACGCGGTGGTTTCAATTAAAAAAAAAAGAGAAACCCCTCTTTTTTTTTTCTCCCTCGCGCGCTAATGGGGCGCCAGTTTCATTAAAAGCTCCTCTTTCTTCCGTGTCGAGCATCGCGTAATTATTGTGTGCATTCCAGTCATTAAGCGGCGCGCTAAACTCTGTTCGTTCGCGCGTTCGCGTTTTCAATTCCAGTATTCAGATCGACCGCGCGCGCGATTCGAACCGTTACATGGAATTCGCTCGCGAGAATCGCGCACTCCAATTATCGCGGGAAAACGGCGCGCTCGTCGGAGCTGAACGGCTCCAAGATGACGTTTTCCACGGGAATTCGATTAATCCGGGGCCCGCGATAATTGCAACAGCCGCGCTGTCAGATTCCATGGACGGAATCTGTTCGATGAGCCATTAAGAGCCCATAGCGGAGCATCGATTGCGCGGCAAGATACTGTTCTTCCATCCAATCCCGACGTTTCCTTAATTGCCAGCTCCTGTAGGCGAGCCACCGCGCGAGAGGAGGAGAGGCACAAAGGGGACGGTGAAAGGGGAGGGCACAGATGGAAGATCGAGAGCCGAACCGCGGCCGCGAGTGGCAAAAAGAAGAACGAAGGGGGAAAGGAAGACGGGCTAATCCCCTAAGATAATCTGACGCGAAAACAAATTAAAGATGATAATGCTCGGATAATGGGTTTTTGAGCGTCAGCCTCTGCTCCTGACTTCTCGTCGAACAGGCAATTTCGGTTTTCGTGGCTGCGATTCGGCGGCCTTGCCCTCGAACAGCGGAAGGAGGGGCAGGAAAAAAATAATCGTCGAAACGAAATCACTGGGGGATGATAGGGAGTGGTGGCCACGCCCCGTCGTACCATTCCCTGGATCGAACGATTTTGCGATATTTTACCAAAAAAAAAAAAAAGAAGACTCATCAATGAGTATCATCGGAAGTTAATAAAATTTAACGAGAATTATAATTGAAATTAAAGCTTCCCAAAAAAGTGGAAATTGTAAAAAATTGTAAATATAAAAAAGATGAAACGTCGAATCGCAACGGTAACATTAACACGATTTCATTGGAAATACTTTTGAACGGTGTTCGATGATGCAAACCACAGCGCCGGCTGCGGAGACAAATATTATTGGTACGAGATTAATCGTCCGAGATGAGCCCAGACTGGCGGCGGATTCCTCGTGAACGAGCCACCGGCTCGTATTCGCGCTCCCCCAATGTCTACCGCGTATTTGCAGGATATACAGGTCGGAAGATAGAGGTTCGAGGGTATAGGGTACTTGGTATCGAACACCTATCGCAGGTTCCTCGCCCCTTCGCAATTTCGCGCGACAACCGCCCGGCGTCTGAACGCGACGCGTCGATCCCTCCTCGAGTTTACGCGAACCGGAGACAATCGAGGCCCCGTCGATCGGGTATTATCGTCGATAATATATACGAGACACGGCTTAAGCTCGCTTATACACGCTTACGGGACGGGGAGGGTGTAGAATGCGTGGGCCAGCGGTGCTACGGCTTCATTCCGATTCTTCGATCGGCGGTATCGCGCGAGTGTTTCGTGGTATTCTCGAAGGGTGCATCGAGAATGCGGCTAAGGGGTTGAACGATCGAGGCAAAGATTCCCTGGTGGCCTGGCACCTATTCAGACGGAGGGAACAGGGCGGACGGGAGCAGTTGGCGCCAAAAATATCCCAACTATTCGGGCCCATTAGACAAGGGACCGAGAATGCCGGAACCGTTCTTCGTCGCGTCGAGGTTCACGGACAATCACTGCTGCCTGGTCTGTTTTGCGAAATTTCCACCTCGCGGCAGACTCCTTCGGGTGGTTCGACGAAACTGTGCGTCGCTGAGCGCGCGAAACCGGATGCGACTTCGATCGATCGGCGCTGCGCCGCGAAACGCGAGCACGTTGCTGCGAGCGTCAAGAGGAGGCGAACACGCTCGACCGTCGCGGGAAGTGTAACGAACAACAGGCGGCGCGATGTAAATTACGCGAGTTGCACAGAAATTACACGGCCGCGCGAAGAGGTTCGGGGCGCGCGCGTGCGTTAACGAGCAAAAATCCGAACAATACCCGGAAACGGACAATGTAGCGCCATTTCCCGGTTCCGTACCGGACGCATTGTTACGCCGCGGCGAAATAATTAACGATCAATGCCCGCGTCGGCGAACGGCAACGTTTCCCCGCAATTAAGACGGGAAAATACCGCGACGTCGCGTCGAGGGTCGCTACAATAAAGTAGCCACGCGGGGGTGGCGGTGCGGGGGCGCGAAATTCCGCGCATCGACGCGTCTACGCGCGGACGCCGCGAAATTGATATCATCGCTGATCCATTGCGTCGACCGAAAAATATTTTACTCACCCCTAACCCACGACGCCCCCCTGTCGCGAGGCGTCGCGCGAGATCTACGAGAGTTCCGGACCGCGGTCGCACGCTCGTCGACGAGCGCGGGGAGGCGAAAAAACGAGACGAAAGAGGGCGGAGGGGTGGAGCGACGAGCCGCTCCCGGGGCAGCGTTTTGATATTCATTATCGGTGGCAGGTTGTCAGCGAACGAAACATAATTACGGCCGCGCGGTTGATCCACGAGTCTGGCTTTCGTATCCCGTCCGACCGGTATAACCCTCCTCCTCCCCCTCTTTGCCAGGTAAATTATATTCATATTTGGGGGATTACGGCGACGATCCCTGCGGATCAGTAGCCTTAAAGGGAGGACGCTCGCTCGCCGCGCTAATTATTTCCCGACGGCCTTCCGTCTCAGATTGAATTTCGTTGCGCGTCGGACACGGCCAAGACGATGGGAATTGCGCCGCGTTACCCGCGTCGTCGTCTTCGAACCTTACACTAATTAGGATGCTCGCTCCAGTCGCTGGAACGGCGGGAGGGTCTTCGATCGCTCAGACGTCAATCCGAAGATTGGGCCGATTAGGGTAAGCTCGAATTGCCGGTTCGCCTCGAGACAAGATTTTTTTCTTATCGCGGGTATTTAAATTTGACTGGACTCGTTCGTTTAATTGGGAGTCGAACAGCTTTTAATTGAGACTCGAGGAGACATTACCAAAAACGTGGTTTGTACGCGCGTAAATAATATCGATTAAGATGTGAGATAATATCTTCATGCGAGAGAAAGGGAGTGCCTGCCTCCTTGCAATGTTATCGTACTTTTTTTTGTTAAATTTACATCGACCAAGGTTGATTCGTCGTAATCACTTGTTTCTGTTTTTATTCGAAACTGTTGACAACCACCGACTTGGGCGCAATAATTTAGGGCAGTCTCCATCCTCGAGAAGCAACTTGGGGTGAGAGACGACGAACGCCGCGGGCTGTTTCGCGATAGTTCTCAATCTCGCGATGGCTCACGAGTTATCCCCGCGACGACGGTGGCTGTTTGGAAAATAGCTATCGTCGCCCATCGAGAATCCACCTCGGGAACGTCCTCCTTCGCGGAGTGGCTGCAGCTCACGGAATCCACCCCCAGCGACGTTAACCGGAAAGTAGGCTAAACCTAGCTACGTCGGGAATAGCAATCCTCGAAAAGTTCTGGGACAACGTGGCAAGAGAGGATCTCGCACGAGAACAGAACGAATGGCTTCGACGAGTGCACCGGATCCCCTTTCTCGATGCGCTTCGCGACCGGCGACTCATAAGAGGATGAAGTACTCGATCTTCCTCCTCCGTTCTGACTCTTTCACTTTGACCCAGCCGTTTTTTAGCTGGTATTGTATAAAGTCTGAAATATGATATCTTATCAAACTTTAACCAGGACAAATTTATATTTGCGATATTAGTTAAATAACGTATCCCATTTCTTTGTAGCAATATCGCGAGCACAGTTGGTACCGCGCAATCTTGCAGGCTTATAGGTAAATGGAACTCATTCCCGAGAAAGGGGACGTTTCGGTGATTCAAAGGAGAAATCTGTTTCTTCTCAAATGGAAACATATGTGTACGTCCCTTTTATGGTATCGTATAATCTAATCGTTCCGGCGTTTCGTGGAGGGACTCGAAACGGTGTTCGCCAGTCACACGGTAGCGCGAAGCGTCATCCAGTATATCCAGTACGCTCCCAATACTCGGTAGAATTCGGGCGCTGGCTTCGCTGTTAAAATATAAACACGTCGTCGACATGAATTTCGAGCTACTGTACGGGAAGCGGGTACACTGGCATTCCTGTTCGCGATTTCGCGTCGGAACGGTCGCTCGACGCCAATCGCGACGGTGCGGATCGTTCCAAGATGTCGCTCGAGATTCCCTCGCCGCGCACAGGATTGTTCGCCATTCGCGTGCAGTCGCACGCAACGGAAACGGCTTTAATAATCGCATTTATATTCGCGTCGCGCGAGGAACGACCCCTCCGGAGATGTTTCTGTTGCTCGACGAACCGACGCCGTCCTTCGAGGATTGCGAGGCGGCGTGATATCCGAAGCCGTGCGCGCACAGTGTATCGAAACAATATATAAAACGACGCGCCGTTACCACCGGGAGGAGAGAGAAGTCGGAACGCAGGGAGAATTTATCGTGCAAGTTTTCGCGAGATTTCGTTTCTCGTGCAATATGCATAAAACGGGACGGGGGACCAGCCTGATTCTAGGCAAATTTCGGGGGTTACCGCGGACACGCGATCGTTTGTTTTTATAGGCTGAACCTCGGGATCTCTTTTGGCTGATCGTGACGAGCGTAAGAATGTGGGATAAAATTGGAGCGATGGTTAAAACGTGTCCTCGTGCGAGAAGGCTTCAACATGAAACTATTCCGCTTGATCAACTACGCGAGAGCACGCCACGCACCACCCTCCTTGTTGGCGACAAAAGGTACCGCGTAACTCCTTCGCAACCCTGAGAGGCTTCAATTGTTCGAGTGCTACGAAAAAAGTGACGAATCGCGAGCACTTGCGAGCAACACGGAAAATTAATAGGAAAATTTCTTCGAACGTTGCACCGGAGAGGGTAATACCGACGATTCCGTCGTTGCCTGGATATATTTATGGGTTTTATATTCCAGCCCGGTTTTTGTCCCGTCCGTTTGCGTCTTGCCACGCGAGAAGAAGTACCGGCATACACTTTCAGCCCTCCGCCAGCAACTTTTTCGCCTCGCCCCTGTCAAACGTCGTTCGTTCAACCCTTCCGCCGCTAATACGGTGGCGAGTCACGAACGCGAGGCGTTCGCACTCGCGGGTTTCGCGACGTCTCTGAGCCCAGCGGAGACAATTTGCGTGCGACGTCACGAATTTACACTCGTGTCGCCTTCCGAGTTAATAAGATACGCTCCCGTCAGCTATGCCAACCCCTAATTAAGCGTATCTTTGCGTGGCGCACAATTACCGGCACTTTAGTCTCGTTTACTTCGTCTCCCGAAAACGTTCACGGGTCCCAGTCAAATTAGGGTGTCCTTTGCGACAGCTATTCTAGAGCCTCGAAGAACAACGTATCCTCAGCGATAATGAGACAGCATAGAGGATCCACACATATTTTGTTAGCGTATACCAAGTATTTTGAACATGCCAATTATCGTCTAAAAGTGTTTTACGCTATTCCGCTTCTCGCGAAGCAGAAGAAGGACGCTAACGAAACTGGAGCAAGAGGTACTCTCAACTCGTTACCTCGAATCCGAAGAAACTTCTCACGATCGCTAGCAGTCATTTCGTTGATGCCCCTCTAGCAAAAGGGCCTCTTTAAATTGAACCCAGCAGAGATCAGTAGGCACGCGTGTCGCTTGTGTAGAAAAGAGATGCTTCGCGAAAGAAAGAAAGAGAGAGAGAGAGAGAGAGAGAAAGAGAGAGGGATGTGGGGTCGACAACGGGCTCGTTTGAGCGTGCTAAACCGCCGAGGTTAAACCGCAGTCAGTCGTCACGGACGAGGCTCGTAGGTTCGAGACAGGGGTGGATTCCGATAGACAATGGGGGTGGTATCGTGGAATCGCGTCCTGGCACGCACATTGTGCGGGGTGCCCCTAACGACGCCCGATTACTATCCCTCGGTCGCGTCTGCTCGTTCCGTGGGGTCGGAACGGCCGCGTCTTCTCCCGCCGCGCGATCTCTCGAATTAAGCGACGATCCTTGTTCCGTTTCCCGGTTTTCGGGGTGGGCCCCGAGGAGGAAATCGTTTCGAAAACGCGCACGACCCCCCGTCCTCAGCCCCGGAGCGGCGGAACGAAATTTATTCGCTGTACGACGGTGTCGATAAAAGTCGCGCGCGGGGCTTCTTCTTCGCGCCTTCCACCCTTCCTTCGACGCTGAGGGGGAACATTCGACGCTTCCCACGAACGTCTGCGCGTCGCGAAAGGGGCTGAACCCTTTAGGCTCTGAGATTTACTTAATGGGAGAGGATATCGTCGTTTTTGTTAATTGTTCGGCGAGATCCACGTTTGTATCGAAAAGAAACGGTGATAAAGTTAAACTTGGGAGGGAGAAGGAGAGGATGCGAGAGAGTTTTCGTTCAGACACCCGAGGGTTAACTGAATCGATCAGACGCGAACAAGGGTGAACGCTGGGAATCGGAAACGGCTCAAGAATGACCAGTGGTCGTAACACCGGTGGAAAAAATCTTGATTCATAGTCCACGGGCGCCGATGTCGCGGGATTTATGGCCCTCTTTTGGCTGTAAGTTATGCCCTCGTTCTTCCGGCCCCGTGGCTCCGTTGAAATCTCGCGACATCGGCCGCATACGAATCGTCGTGCGCGAACGATGAATCTTGCGCATCGACAGGTTCACCAGCTGGAGAGAACAACCGTGTATCCGCTCGCAACGACGATCCCGTGATCCCGATCGAGGGTGCTGTTCGCGGTCGATTTTTCCGCTCACGATTCAGACACCGGGTGGCTCGATTCGCCGTTGCGTTCGAGTTATGTCTCGCTGGCAGAGGGCGAGGAATTTTTCCTGGTTTTCCTCGCTTTCTTCGCTTCCGGACGTGATCCAGATCCCGATCCGTGAAGTCTTCTTTCCGAGTCGTTGTTAACAGTTACCTCGACCACGTCGCGTGCTGCTGAAACATTCCGACGATAATTCAGCGCATCCGTTATAATTCAATTCCGATTCTGGATAATAAACCGTAGAAGTGTCAGAATGTAACGTATCGTAATTATATTAAGTAGAATTAGGAGCGAGGGGTGGCGGAGATTTCGAATGCGCGAGGCTCTGTATCGACCAGGGCGGAAATCCCAATTTATACAGCGCGGCGGAATAATTAGCCGCGGCGGAAAGCGGTTTTTATCGCGATCAAACGAATCGTCGAGTATAAAACGATCGTTATTGGGCATTATTATCGCGGCGCGGCTTTAATATAGAGCGTCCGGGGCCGGGCTGACACCGCCGCAGGCCAGGATAAGCCAATATACGAGCGGGGCTTACCGTTAATCCCGCGATTTTTAAATTATCTTCACGAAATTGCGTCCCGGCCAGAGGATAGAGGACAACTTCTGAAACTGCCAGATAGGAGGTGCGCCGGCGTCGGTGTGCTTAGTGTTGCCAAGTCCCTGGCTAGCCAGGATCACGTTTGATCCTTTCGGGTATACGCCTGCAATCCACGGACGCTGGTGTCTCGCGCGCGCGCGTTTCGCCACGCGTCCGTCCGCGGACGAAGACAGATTTCGCGGCTGGATCCGCTCCGTCTCGTTCGAGACGCGAACCTTTAAAGCCTCGTCCGCGCGAAGCGTCGAGGCGATATCAGGCTCCTCGTGTCGACTGCGCTTTCCAAGGTTCTTCCAGCCGAAACACCCGCGACGGAACGCGCTGAAGTCTCCTCGAATTAATTACAAGCGACGATGTCCGACTTTTTCAACCCCCACGGTCTACCAGCAACGAGCGAGTCCCAATAATTGCACCTTGTCTGACAAAGCACGGTCCAAAGGCCCGTTCGAAGGCGCAGGCAGCGCTTCTCGAAGCGAGACTCAGCTGAAACGGGGTAATAAAAGGAAGCAGAGCGAAGGAAAAAGGACGCTCGGAAGATTTTGCTGGATCTTCCGCGGGCACGGCAACCTGCAGACAGGGCGAGGGACAGAGATGAAAAAACGTGGATGCGAGGGATAGGTCTCGTTTGCATGAAAGATAGAGCGGAATGGGGGTATAAGTCGCAGAGAGAAAGAGAGGGAGGAAACGTGGTAGGGAATGGTTGTCGGTTCGACCGCAAACACCTCACGTAGCATCGCGTAGATTAAAGCCGGTCCCGACTTGGCCGACGCTTGTGTGTGCACGCCACGCGTGGCGAAAGCACACGGGAAATCTTGCGAATTCGCGGCCAGAACTAGGAGGGGGAGGGCGAGGGAATCTACGTACGGAAACCGGGACGGGGTGATAAGTAGAAGGGGGTCGGGTCGAAACGACGGAGCGAAATCAAGTGGAGAACTCGCCTGCGGGATCAGACACGCATTCCGGGGGACTTAGTTTCCGTAAGCTGTCGCCGCCTTCTTTTTTTTCTCCCTTTCCCTCCGACCGAGTGGCGGGGGGCGAGGATGGCGAGGATCAACGCGCCACCGCAGAGAGGAGCCCGTGAAAACTTTTCCAATTATCCCGTATTAAAAGCGCGCGATCGTGGATAGAGCTTGTCGTCCGCGTCAATTTTTTGTCACAGACACCCCGGTCACGAAGTGCCCGGCGACGCGTGAACAGCATGCTCGAAGGGCGCCGCACGGAGGGTGTACGGGTGTACTCGCGGGAGACACTGCGAGATATTACGCGTTCGACCGTCTGCGTCTGCCTCTCCGTATCGCCATGGGAATGGAACTTCAATTTCGCGGAAGGCGTCAACGCGCCTGCCGAACGACCGTTTTAATCGGACGAATTCCCGCACTTTTACGAGCGTGATTCATCGAGGCCACCCCCAGGCGCCGCGCTCGTGGTTCCTCGACTTCGCGCTGTCGACGCGCCCGTTCTTACGGCCCGTATTTTCCGCCGCTGCTCTCGAAGGTAAAACGTTCGAAATTCGCGCGCCTTCTCGTAACCAGCGAAATTTGATGTCCCCGCCGTATTCCGTCGCTGGGAACGACTCGAGCCACTTTTCCCTCTTATCATCCATAAAAAAATTTCGATTTTCTGGCTCGTTGCCGCTTCCCGAGGAGCGTAACGCGAGACGATACTTAGCGGGGTGGCTGAAAAATCTTGCGGAATATGGAGTTCCGGATTGACCAGGGGCGGTGGGAGCGCGAGGGCGCGCGGCGCGTCGTCGAGGGTCGTAAACGCGGCGGAGGGTCGCGCGGCCGTAATTTTCAGCCGTAAAAGAGAGGAGGTATAGGCCTGGGGGGGCGACTTAGGCTAGCTTCAGCCTAGCCGTTATTATTTTACTGGCCTCTAAACGGCCGCCAGTCGGATATCACCGGGGAGCGGCGCAATGATAGAGCCGTTGCGCGATCGAGACTACTTGATTCGGTTTCGGGGAAACGAGCGGGGACGTTAATGCAACGTTACGTGTTACCCGAGAGCAGAAGTTCGGAGCCCCGTTGTAATTTCAGGGTTGATTCGAACGTTTTCATGTTTTATGGACGTCCGATGGATATTAGACACGAATCCGGCCTCGGCGAGCCCCGCGTTTCGAACCGCGCGCGCGCCGTTTCGGGGCTTCGGTTGATTAATTCGTTTTATCTTCGAACAGTGTGAAATTCCAGGCCGCGTTTCCGCGTCCAGTAATTATCCTTCTTAATTACGCGCGGCAGCGGCTTAAACAAGCCATTAAGCCCGCGTTATCTCGGAAAACGTCATAACATTTTCATAAAAAGGTGGAAAGGTCGTTACGTGCCTGCAGCACGGCTCGAAATGCACATGCACGACATCGAATCTAATACGTTTAATTGAGCAGCCACGAGCGTCCCGGCGAAGAGGCCCCGATGTTATCTGAACACGAAAGGTCGATGAAGTTCGGCTGCACGAAAGAAGAATTAATTCCCGGCCGTAAAGCTTCCCATTATGTTAACAGCCCCCGCGGACGATAAACTTCCTGCGAATCGCAATTATACGGCGCCTACGCGGATGACGTATGGCCGTTTCATTCCTTTTTTTTCGCCGCACGCGCGCCAGATTCCACGCTCGTAAACGGAAAATCACCTTCGCCGATAGATACGTCCGCGATGTCTGGTGTTCGAGGAGAGGTAGAACGCCTGGCAGCGATGAAAAATCGTACGCGCCGTAGGCGTACGAAACGAGAACGAGCCACCACCTTAATCCCCGCACGCACTTACGCGGGAACGTGGCGTGAAAACCGTCAGCGATGGCCTCTATGGCGGCGGCTGGATCAGCCTCCGCCTGGATATAATGCCGTTGAAATGGTCGCTTTAGTATGATATACGTATCACTTACGCCGGGCGATAATGAAAAGATTTGCTGGCTCTTTATGACTTCCGTGCCCGCTAACGGGCTCCCGCGGCTCTCCCTGTCATCCCTCTTTCCCCTCCGTTTCTCAGCTTCTCCCTAGTCCGTGCACTTTCGTTGCGCTCCTATTAATTTTTCATTAGCCTCTCATCCGACGAAATTAACCGTCGCCTTCTTTCTTTGACTCGGAGCCCGCGGAGGTCCGAGCCCGGGGGCGGAACTTTCATTCGCATCAAAAGAAATTTATATTCCTCGACTCCGTCTCTTGGTGCTCTTCTCTCGCCTTTTTTTCTTCACCGTCCCGTTGGTAAAACGCTCTTCGCTATTCGAGGGAAGGTGAGGGGAACTCGCACGTCTATTCCTTGTAAATCTAACGCGAATAGCCTGACGCGAGATCCGAGTCGTAAAGCTGCTCGAAGACCTACCCCATTTGCATCAGCCGCGTCTGTTTCAGCCGTTTCTCCTCGCGACGCCCGCCATATCTTCGGGTTGCTCGACAAATCCTTGGCGACAAATCTCGAACGAGCCGCGCTCGCGTCACCCGGAATCGCGCGGCGGAGCGTCGCGAATCGGCCGCTAGTTAGCCGGATGAGCGATGCTGAGAAAACGAGCCGCGCGACGCCTCGCGGTGCATTATTTCCGCGCGCGCGCTAAATCATACTTAAAGCCACAAATCTATCCAGCCTCCTCCGCCACCTCCGCCTCCTTCGCGCGTTCCTCTCTGTTTCCAGCAGCAGCAGCAGCAGCGTTTACTCCCGAGACTACGCGGTAACGAGCCGAGGCGCATCGAGCCGAGGAAAAATTGGATTCCTGAAATTTCGAGGATGGAATTTTTTAATACGCGCCTCTCGCAAACCGTTAAGTCCGCTGTTCCTTCGGGAGACTTCAAAGGGCTCGCGCGAGGGAATTTTCGTTCAACCAGGAGGAGAAAAAGCGGGCTGCGGGAATCCTTGGCGAGCGCGCGCGGTTATTTAATTGAGAAACTGCGGGCAGCCGTGCGATTAGTTTCCAGACGGGCAGGGGCCGTTATTAATAACGCTCGCGACGGGACCGATCGCGCGTTTATGCGCTCGCGATTCGCTCGTCCTTTTGTCGCCGCGCGGCGAATTTATCAGACGAAAAAGCACCCCCTGACAGTCGGCCGCGACGACGTCCGCGGAACACCATTTAGCACTCTCGCCCACGCGAATTCCCCGCGTGGATCCGCTGCGTATCGGTGCTTAAAATCGCGTCATCGGGAAGGAGCCTGAATAAACAACGCGAAAAGTGGCAAACAGGGGAAAGCCTTCGTTAATTCGTCGAGGGTGGCGCTGGTTGAGGAGGAAACACGGTGGTTTCGGTCGATCGGTCGACGCTCGACTATCGGAGGGCGATTTTTACCGATTTCTTACGCAAGTAGTCCCTGAAGCGCGTCCTGATTCGTATTTATCTTTGCACTTTGTACACGAGACTTCGACGCTCGGAGAGGGTACTATTTAGACAACCCTGAAGTGCCTCGAGCATTTGACTATCTTGAAACAATTGACCACAGACGAGAAGTACAAACAGGAGCACCGATTCCGGTTCTACCGTCGCCGGCAGCAGAGACGCGTGGCGGCGCGCGGCCTCCCAGTTGGCTCTATCTATTTAAACGAGTAGATCGCTCCTCGTGGGACGGCCGCAGCCACGCGTTTATGTTCCTGTTCATTTGCTCGCCGAGTGCATGTTCACCTGAGAGTAATGCCAGCCCGAGTTGCCCTCGAGAGTCGAGTTCAGCCAGGCACGCGTGTACAGCGTGTCTCATTGTAGCCCAATGACATTTTTCATCGCGCTGCGCGTGCCTCCGTCAGGGGGTTGAAAGCCCGACCAGCGAACGTCAGCCGCGGACATTTTTCTCCGGTCGATTTAAACGCCGTCTACGCCGTTTTCGTGGCCCGTGGAAGGTTCACGCGTGCCTCGCGACGAGACACGTGCCAGTCACGCGTATTTTTCTCCGCCTCGTTCGCCTTTTCCTCGTGGATTTTATTTACCGCGCCGCGAAACCGCCGCGCCGCGACGTCCACGGACGTCGAATAAATTCACCAGGCCCTCGAAGCAGTTCGCGGACGAAAATAAAGCGTGTGCCGCTCGAGCGACACCTCCGTTTTGCTGGTCTTGCAATGGCGCATTCTCTCCGGAGACCGAGTCGAAGCGGGCCGGGTTAAAGGTCCGGGGCACGGTTGAACGACTCGATTCCTGGTCGCCGCGACAGGGCTGTTTGTCGCAAGCCAAGTCGAGCGAACGCGCGCGCGCGCGCGCTTTAATCAGCCTTGTACTCTGGATGTTCGTTAGCTGCCTGCGGAAATGTTAATGGCTGTTCCTCTGGCTCGCTTGGTATATCGGAATGGGCGGTTCGAGTCTTTCAGAGTTTCGAATTTGTCTCGCGCGTATGACGGATCAAAGACAGAGCTCATTAACGGATAATGCGTATTGTATGCAAATCCAATCAATTTTATCGATCCAAGATTGCGCAACACAGTACGCGCTTATTGATGCACGGTTTTCTTCGTCTTCCGTGTACACGAGCCGCGAATATTAACCCAGCGATCAATTAAATGACTGCACACGATATTTTATCAAACGAAGGGTGCACAGGAATCACCCTGGCACCCATCCAGACTCCGTGTCCGCGCTGCCAGCGTAACCGCGGCTACTCTCGCGTGACCGTGGCGTCGAATACCACCGTGGAAACGAGCAATTGAACGAGTCGAAGATTTAATTCACCGCTGGCGGGGCTGCGTCCTCCGACACCGCGGTGACATCCGTCTTCCGCGGTGTCACGCGACTCGAAGGCGAAAATGGCGCGAATGGGGTGCACGCGCGCTGGTTACGCGGAGCGCAGGGCGAAACGCGGGGCGAGGCGCGGACGTACGCGAGGAGGGTGCGTCGATGGGCCTCGAAAGCGATCGATCGGGTTCTCCTGAATCATGCGGGTGTCTGGCGCGAGCCACGCGGAATATTTCACCGCGGTCGTTCGCCAGGACGAAACGAAAGAGCTCCACTTAGGTGGGGGGTAATATACGTCGCCGAGGGCGGTAACTGTCCCCGTATATTATGTCCCGCGTGTCCGCGGGGACATGCATTCCAGCCGGCTGTATCCACGGTAAACAATGTTCCCAGAGTCGTGCGCCTAAACGATTCCTCGTGTTTGCAGTTATTTTGGCAATTAATCGCCCGCCCCCGCTGCTGAAACCATCGTGCTTCTTCGCGTCCGAGTTTTTCGTCCCTCTTTGCTTGTGTCACTCTTACATTCAGTGGAACGGTGTCCCTTAATAATCTCTGTTTGCAACAGCAACCGTGTGTTCGTTCATTCCGTATTACGAAAGTAACGTTTCGAAAAGCATCGAATTCAAAATCGAAGGGAAGTCGGGTACGAGCACCTTCTGCGGAGACGAAGGACGGACGAACGCTTTTAACGATTGCTCTTTGCTCCTGCACCGGCACGTACCGCAAAGTTTCCTGGTCGCGGAGTATCTTCCCGCGATAGCAGAGTAGCAGCACACTTTTTCTTCCCCCTTTCGTAGATACCCGACCACGAGGAACTCGCGATCCCCTCCTCCACTCGTTGCCACTTCTTCTTCGCCCTTCCATCTGTTCGTTTTCTCGTAGATTTCTCTGGTGGACTCGATCGCCGTCCGGAATTTTTCAAACGGCCGGCAACGAGAGGGTATCTATGTGACGAAGCCGCGACGAAGTTTATTACGGATTTCCGAAGTCTCTTGAGGGTAGCTGTTCGAAACTTCTCCTTGAAGATGGGAAAATCGCGAGCGATTATCCATGTATCCTCGAGTTGTTCGTGTATTTTTGAAACGACAGATTCTCGCGCCACGACGATCGACTGGAACGTTTTCACGTTCGCAGAAAAGCCTGGTGGCCGAGAAATTTCGAGAAATTTGAATTTCCCTCGCGCTATCGACGACCCGATTCGCCTTCGAAGGAGGCGAAGAGTTGAAAAGACAGCGTAATTAAATGTTCGCCAAGACACGAGTAATTAGCGAGCGATAGCGCCGCTTCTATATTCTAAATTTATCAAGTGTCCGATGAATTATGGACAGGGGTGTACGCAAACTACCCTCCGCTGGAAATTGCTTGCCGCCAATTCGAATTTAAAATTCCAACTAATTCCCGACGTCGTCGAGGGCTATCAATCTTACTTCCGAGTCGCCACTCCGGCCAGCCGTCTTCCCAATAAAACGATACTCGCGATAAACCTTTCGAAGCCAATTAGGGGCTAATTGATTTTAACTGTAAATCTATGAGCCTCTTCCTCGGGCCGGTTCCGCGGGATTGCGGTCGGGACACGGGGCTGGGAAGGGTGGGGGGTGTCGAGAGGGGGATTTCTCTTTCTCTCTGCCAAGCAGCCAGTTGTTCCCGATAAATTTACGATGACTGAACCACCCCTTTTCTTACGCTCCACGCTCTCGTTTTCCTCTGTTTCGAAGCGTTAATGAGACCCGATCGCGGCGCACCATCTGTCTCACCGCGATTCCTTTTGTCTCTCCGCGCCACTGTTACCTTCCCTTCGTCGTTTTCTTACCGAACTCGCGCAAGAAGTTATTATTAAACCGCCCCCTACCACCGCTCGATTGTTCTTTAACTTTATTAGAGCGTAATTGGCGGCGGAAAATAAGCGAGGATTGTTTGGATTTTTCAATGCCAGTCAACGCTTTATTGTCATCACTACAGCGTATTAGAGGGCTACTGGAGGTTTTACTACGAAGGATAGAGTCGGTTCTACATTATTCGGTGCGCTATTCGGAGGTCTCGAGCGATTCACACGTTCGTGACGTTCTTTCGGTGTCCCTTGACTATAAAATAGAAAGACAGAGGTTCCTGTTGTCGCGAAGTCGAAAGTAGCTCAATATACTCACTGCATCCTATGTACGGAACGCAGATCTGCTCCCTGCCGCAGTCGCCGTCCTTCTTGCAAAAATCACGGGTTTCCCGTTTGCGTCTGCTGTCCGGAAACTGCAGGGCCACTACGTCCGACTCGTCCTGTCGTTTCGAGCAAAGTTCGTTCAATAAAATTTCATGGATCGAACGCTCGCAGGCGTCTCGGATAGCTTAGAGGAAGCACCGGCAATCTCCAGCCGTGCAGTCGAAATTTCGAGCCGAGAAAATGTTCTTTGTTACCCCCCCCTGGAAGTGATTTACTACGAAAGCGTCGAAGCGAAAGCTTCTTTTACTCACTGACTCTCCACTGCGATCTCCTAAGCGGATCACGTGAATCTCCGGCTCGTCCTGCGGGCGAAGGACCAAGGACGATTAGAACATGATCGCGATTTACCAGAAACGATTGGACTACGCGTTTGTTCGGTATGGCAAGCTCGTATCTCTGTACCTTGTCGTCCTTGACGATGCACCGTGTCGCCGCGACGACGTACACGAACAGCAGAATCAGAAACAGTCGATTCATCCTCGTTTCCGGTCTCGTTCCCGCGATCACGCACGACACTCGCCGTTAGAACTCGCGTTTCTGCTTATATTGGAGACGGACGCGCCACGTTCGTCGTAAACCTAGATCCGCTATCGACGCAGATCGCGGGTCAATTAGCCGAACAAATTAACCTTCTTTTAAGCACTCGTTCGCACTCGCGATCTTTTAAATCGGAGAACGAACGCCGCATGCGTTGAAGGAAGATGGCGAGCGCCATAAACCACTGTCGACGGAACCGGTCGCGATCGCTTAATTTTTGCGGACGGTCTTTATCTAAATTGGAAAAGCAGAACGGTCGGTGAAACGGGCCACGAATTGCAACTGGCGACGATTGCGTCCCGCTGTTTACGAGCCGGCGTCAGAAACGCGTCGAAACACGCGGACAGATTCGTGTCGATCGTCCACGATATCATCGCGATTCGACAGTTTCATTACGCTCGATACGCGCAAATGAATTCCGCGGAAATCGTACGTGCGGTGAAAAACGAACGCTCGACGACGTACTCGCTCTCTGAAAAAGTGCGCCCTTCCCGCGATCGCTCTCGTTCGAAAGCGTCGATTACCCGCTCGAGTCCGTTGCCATCGCAAAAATTACTCCGTATCTTGGTTCATTGCTTGGCGAAGTCAGTTAAATGCAACTTTCAGCAGAAAATACTCAGTCAGACAGATCATCGCTCCAGCATCTCCGATATTATCACGGTCCTCCGAAACTTCCCACTTTCGTGTCATCGTAAACACAAAGCTATAAACATTCCTCGGGTCCGTTCATTTCGCGCGGCACTTTACGACCCGGGGAATTAATTATGCATGCCCAATGTACCGTCAGCCGTGGGGACGCGGCGTAATAATTCCGCAATTGGAAACCGGCCTGCCATGACCGCGGAGCCGTGAATGCGTCGTCGATTCACGAAGAGTATTGGATCGACGCGAAGGGCGAGACGGTCGCGTTTGCATAGCCGCGTACGGAGACGTCGAAGTTGCGGACGCCTCGGAACTGCCAGCCCTTCGACGGAACCCTCGACGTGGCCGGAGGTCCTTTGTTCGCTTGATTACCGGACACCCTGGCCATTGGTCATTAGCTTGGCAAACAGAGAGTTGCGTGGCCGCGAATCGAAGGCGTTCGTCGTCGACGAGCACCCGCGACGCGACGCCTCGTTAACTAATTGAACGCCGCTCATTTGTTCGCCAGCTTCGCGGCACGTTTCGCTGGAGACGCGTTGGGTTGACGGTGGTACCATTGGGAGATGGAGTCGAAAGATGGAGTCGAAAGATGGAGTCGAAAGATGGAGGAAGACATTTCCGATCGTCGAGTGCGAACATGCGTTCAGGTCTGAAAGAGGAGGAACATCGTGCGACTACTTGGGGGTAGATTTCAGGGAGGCTGGGATTCGGGGAATCCAGATGCGACGTGAGAATGCGGGACGCGAGCGGAGTCTCACGGACCCATCGCCCTGTTTAACCGTTTTTTCCGCGCTCCTTTTATTTCGCGATTAATTAACCGGGATAAGCGCAGCTGTTGACTAAAAGGCATCCGTATCCGAACGCGAATAGGAGGAACGCGATTAGACGCTATTCCAGCGGCGTTCCGCGGGTCTAAAAGCGTCGTAGGGTCGACGAAAGAGTTGGCGGAACGCTGGCGTCGCTCTTGGCGATCCCGCGGAGGGGCAGAGCAGCAGGGTGAAAAAAAGGGAAGAATGTCGCGAAGAAACGGTGCGCGGAACGGGTCAAACGACGCTTGGCGATACAACTAGCGGCGTTAAACGGCCCGCTCGGTGTCGGACACGCGCGCGAAAATAAATGAGAGGAAAACGCGTCGAATTCGGCGAGATCGCTCGTCGCTCGCGTATATTTAGACCGCGTTTCTCTCTCTCTGTCTCTCTGCACCCTATTACGAATCCGTTTCGTGCTCGTTTCATCCCTATCCCGCGCCCATCCGTCATCCGTCTTTCCTTCTTCATCGACGAAGAACCTTCCCCCCACCCCCTCGATCCTCGTGGTAAATAAAATTCGACGCGGTCGAATCGCGTCGCGGATTAACGTTTCACGGTTGCAAACCCGCGAACTTTATATTCGTCCCGAGCAACCGGTTACGATGCCCATTGTCAGCGTATAATCCAGGTTTAACCGACGCGGGGCGGGGTTGCGCGGTTGGAAGGGATTACAAGTTAAAATTTTACAGACTGATTACCGGCGAACCGGCGGAAAGTAACAAATTATTTAATATCGATACGCAACGCTGGTTCAGAGCGAACGCTGCGAGGGTTGGGGGTGGACGCGGAGGGGGCGAGAGAGTCGGTTGCTGGTGGCTATTATTTGATATTGATTTCGTTCGGAGCGTGCACGAGCCGTCGCGATACGAATCGTGGGAAAGCGGCTTAATTGGACCGATTATCTACACAGTCAAAGAGATAGCGACCAGCATTTCATGATGCACTTACGTAACGATTAAATCGCGCGTACATAGGCCAGGAGGATACGTTCGAGGCACGTCGTTAACGACGAAACTAATGCGGGACGGAGATTGGGTGCGCGTGGTGGTCGATAAAGGATTCGCTCGTCAGGGGCTCGTAGCCGGGACCACGTGTGCCTCGTTCCTTTCCATTTACGTGCGATACCACGCGGTATTTAATAGCCCCGGCAGCCTTGTCTTACCGTTCATCGATACGTTGTATCGAAAGAACACTGTAATTGGGCTTAATCTGTATTACGTTATTAAATCGGTGGAATCGATTAAAGCGGCCGCTGCTCGGCTGCTCGAGCGGGCTGCTTTGCCCGGTTCCCGCTGGCCCACAGCGCAGTAATTGATGGCATTAACTTCTTTTCGGCCCCGGGGCGTGCGATAAGCGATTATGGTCGTGGACAGAGAATATTCCGTTCTTCTTTACTTTGTAATCTATCGGAAGCATCGATTGCGCAAAGTATCGAGTGCGTGTAGCCATATTTTTTAACGACGTGGCTCTGCTCGTTCAAATTCATACTTCGTCCTTACATCGTAAATCTGTGCGTCGAGGAAGATCGACGCAAGGATCGCTCTCGACGCGGAACGACTCTGTTCCCCATTAAAGTGCTGCGCAGATATCGATGGGAAGAGGTTCTTCCCTCTCGAACCGTGTCGATCGAAAGGCATACGTCTTCCTCCGTCGACGAGGCCGTCGCCTTTCGAAAACAAACTGGCACCGTTTGGGAACGCGCTCGCCACCCTCGCGGCGCTTTTGCTCGCCAGATACAGACTAATTTCGACAAGCGTCCCTCGTGACGTCTCCTGGGAGCAATGAGGGGCCCCGAACGAAGACCGTTTCCCGGTCCGTAGCCATTCAATTCTATCCGTTTATTCGAACGGCCCGCAGAGACGAACCGCGAAACTTCTAATTCCGCCTTTCCCACGTTAATCGACGCCATGGTTTAAATAATCGCGGATGGGATCGAGGGAATGCGGCGATAAACGTCAACGGTCCCGCTTCCACGCTCGCGGATAGTTTCGACGAAACGATGGGACGGCGTAAAAGCGTAGCACCCGATGCACGTGCTTTTCAATCCACCCTCGCGTATCGCCGCATATTTCCATAGATCACGTTTATTTCGAGTACCGCGGAACGCTCGTAGGCATCGTAAATATACGCGTGCACCACAAAGTTCGTGACTTAATCTACAAGGGTATCTACGAGCACTGTTCTACGACCACGTTACGCCATTCGTGGATTTACGAGCCGATTCCGACGTTCGTGCTTTCAGATCTTTGCTTCTTTTTTTTTCGTCCGCCCATTTACCTCGTCCTCCCCCGATATCGCGGATCGTCCTGTAATATCCGCGATGTGCATTTGCGTAATTGCGCCTGGGTTTCCATTTTAGCCGGCGATTTTTCCTGAACCGACGGCCAGATTCGACAGCGTTCCGAAATACGTAAATAAGTAATAGCCGAGCGGCGGGTTAATCGGGAGATTGGTCGGTATTCGGCGAGCTGGCTTCGCGGTTGCCAAGGTCGTTCGAAGGCCTCCTCGCGACGGACCCCGATAAAACTCGCTCGTGCAGTGCAACGTCATTAAAAACCAGTCCCGAAGTCATTCAACATCCAAGTCGAAGATTCGAACCCCCAAAAGCCACCACTACTCTCCTCGTCGCAGGCGGAAACCAACCCCCTGATCCGTTCGCGCATAGTCGTCGTAAGCGCTCCATGCAAATCTGAAGAAGTTCGAAGCTCCGCGATATCGCGAGTTTCGCGACGAGCTCGGAAAACTGCGAGAGAAGCGAGAGCCGCGATAAGGGGGACGCTGGGGAAAGAAAAGAAGGGTATCGAGCGCGTGGTTGCGCGGACGGTCTCGCGGTGTACACACGCGACCCGTTCTCTCGCGGCTTCCGCGAAAGTTCACCGCCGCGCGTGAACACCGTACTCCACTCCTGGGGATCCCGAGCCGATGCAGCGACCGGGATTTTCGGTTTAGACCGCCGTGTGTACCAGCGGATCGTGAGATACGCGAGGGTGAACGCGACGCTTAAGCCGTGGCGCGGGTATATATCCGCGGTCGTATAGCTTTTGAGCTTCCCTCCGCATCGTGCGGGGGGCGGAAAGCCTCGTGACGTTGCCGCAAAGACGTCGCTGAGGAACGATTTACGTCTTTCGAGGGAAGCAAGCGCGAGCAATGAGCCAGCGGTTCACTCGAGGGTCTTCAGTTTTTCGCAATTATATAACCATTTTCGTGTATCGTTCTAAATCGAATGTGTACTCAAAGGTTTGGTACGCGAACAGAATTTGATTATTTTCATATACGATTAAGAATTTGACGAGATAAGTGGAGTTCCAGCGTAAACGATTTCGCTTCCGAAGACCTTGATCCTCGTCATTTTTTTATCCTCCCTTTCGAGGGATGTTTTGACCTACAAGCTAACGGCGCGTCCCGAGGTTCCTCCGTTCTTAATTGGGCCATCCATTAATCCCCTTCAAGTGTCCGACCACGACGATTCATCCGAGCAACGGTGGCAGTGGGAAAAGTGGGAGATAAGCAAGACGGAGGAAAAGTGGCGGAAGGACGCGCGGGATTACGAGGACTTAACTAAACGGACAGCGTCGGACGAGAGTGGATATCCCTTGACGTTTTATCGCGGCACGCGTTGCTCTCACCGTCAACCCGATCGGATTAAGCCTCGTCGCGAGAGAATTATTCGAAACGCGCCTAAGTGCGTATAATACATGCTGATGGATTCTCCTGCGAACGTGTTTGTTAACAGTGTCTCGCGAACGACGAGGGAATTCGTCGATTTCACGCGATTGGCAAGTTCTGGAGGGTACGAGCCGTCGACACGACTCACCCCTACCTCCGCGCGCGCATATAATAATTGGTAATTATTTAATAAAGCCGGAGAGGCGCCGGGCGCGTTGCCCGTTGTAAAATTGGCGGTAGCAGGCCGCGCGGAATCGACGGGAAATATTCGAATATAATTAACGCGCGCGCGCGCGCGACACCTTGACGTTTTATCCGTTTCCGGCCTGTTCTCGTTACGGTTAATTAATAATAAGCGCTTAATTAAGCGAATGGATGAACGCTTTTGCTGATTGCGCTCGCGTTCCCAGCCGTACGTACGTGCGTGGCCGCTTAATGCGTTGGTATACTGGGTGGGTCTAGCCACCCTTGTGTCTTGAGCCTGGGGAGGACGGTGTTAATTAAAAAACATTTCACTCCCAATTCCGAATCCCTCGCTATTCACGTTCCCGAAGACAAATTCGTTTGCTACGATAACTGCCGGCTGGATTAATCATACGAGATTAAATTGAATAAAAGACAACAGCGAAAGAAGGGTGGGAAAAATGGGTTTTCACGTTTCGCAAGGAATCCATATATATATTCAGTCGATAATTGTATCTTTTTCAAATGTATCAGAACGAAAATAAATTCGGCGGATTCCTCGCGCGCACTCGCAATATCGAATTAACGTCTCGTCGACGCACCCAGTAGATACATCCGGCGGATTCATCGCGAGTGCCCATTTGCGGCGCGTTTTCATGCCGCCTCGCGTCCACGCGTTTCGTCACGGTATCCGACGATTTCGCGCGGCGGCTCGCGTCACTGTCACAACGCAATCCACCTTTGAAACATATCGTTCAATTATTCCTAAACTAATATTTATCACCGGCTGCACGGTCGTAGGTCGCGCGCATTTATCGCGGGCGCCCTCAGTCCGCACCCCCTCTCGTTGTCGTCGCGCGCGCGCGCGCTCTCGCCACCCCTGAAATATGAACGAGCAACGTTACGACTTCGCGAGAGATTTTACGAGCCATCGTAATTCCACCGGTTCGTCACACACGCCACGGCTGAAAGAATCGCGGACGAATCATAGAAACGCTTCCGCGTTCCTGGCTGCTGCGGACGGGAGAAGAACCGGAAGGACGCAGGAGTTTAGGAGTCGTTTTTGGGGTGCGCGAAGGGTGCCGCGGCGATGCCAGTGGAGGGTAAACGCGCCAGCGGTGGCTCGTATCGGAGCTGCAGCCGGTATCCGTCTTAATTTTCCATCGTGGCCCGTAGATAAGTTTGCGCAGAAGTGGATAGCCACCCCTGCAGAGAGATGGGGGCGCGTCTAACTGAATTATGGGAATTAGCGAGCCGGTGATTTGGCACGGGGCGTTGAAGATTAATGGAACGAGCTCGCGGACGATTGAAATCGTTCGCCTCTTGTCAACAAGTTGCTTCGAGAAGATTTCAATTTGCACCGTCTTCGTTACGCAGTCTCCCTCGGTTACGTAACGAAAATGATATTAAACAAGAAAATGATCGAAGCTGGAATACGCGTACATACGCGACCTTTTTTCTTCCGCTCGCTCGGGAACGACTAAATTAATCATTCGCTGGTGACTGCCAGGATCTCGTAATTCGAAACGAAACGTTGATATCAGATCGGCGATTTTTCTTGCGTATCCGGCTAGCCGCGATAAAGAAAATGGCCGGGGTTTAGAAGTTTTATAAACGACGTGTCGTGCGTTCGTGCATCGGTCCGTGATTCTGATCCCGCGATTGCGATCGAATTTCACTCGTCCTTCCTCGGAACGGTCGGCACGGTCCGCGCATGATAATTAATAAACAAACTCATAGATATGCGATAGCATGGCGGGGGCGAGCAGGTCGCGTGAGATTTTACGTGCCGTGGGGTGGTCGGCTCGCTTATCGACGATTAGAAACGCGAATGCTCGTCGCTCTTCGAACGCCGCCGCGTTGCACGGGCTCGATTCGTTTTCAGAGCGTACGGAAATATCGACAGCGGTGTTTCTTCGATAATCCCTTTAATTTGTTCGATCCGTCTGCGGAGTTGAAATTCACGAATTCTGGCTTGCAATGGAGTCGACCGGTTCGCCGCGCGAGTCGATCGGTTGCGAGGAGCCTCTCCATCACTGCTCGACTGCCACCCCTTATTCGCTTGACCTTTTTTATTTCCGTTTCGATTCGAAAGAGCGACACCACTTAAGGGATGAAAAGGTTTTAACGGGGGAAAGTAAGGAGGAAAGGGGGGCGAAATTCGCGGTAAAAGTCTAGTTGTATCGGACAAAAACAAGGGTGAGTTACGAGCGGAGGGTGCGCTCGCTGGTCCTCTCTCGCTCTACCCTGGACAACCTTCGTGCCCTCGCCAAGCGGATAATTCGAACGATACATTTGAATTTCCCGCCATTACTCCGCCTACCGTCCCGTATCTTTCGTTTCCTCTTATCCCTCCCGATACCTACCATCCAGTATCTACAACCTCCTCTCGGGCCATCAGGAATTTCCATTAGCTAATTACCGACTCGACGGACAGGCAGCTCGACGTTTTTGCCTCTTTTAACCCTCTCGATGGTTCCAGGGATTAGATTCCTCCGCGCAGCCTGTAAGAAACGGAGAATCCCAAAGTCGGGGCAATTAAAGCTCAATTAACGTCCACCGCGCGCGAATTTCAAAATTCAACGTTTTCGAGGCTGCGTTTTTATTTTACGCGAGGATCGTTTCGTTCCAATTGGGTATTGAAAATACAAATACGAATAGCGCTCCCTGTTTGCAGCATTAAAGAGACGTGACTGGAAACAGGTGCCGTTTTGTATCTAATCCAACGAGTAAATCGACAAAATGCAGCCACAATTAATATAACCGGGATTATTAATTCTTATCGCGGCGTTTCACTTAGCGTACGCTCGATTCGTGACCGTGGCCACGAGGAGCATTTAATTTTCGCCGCGTTCCGCGCGATTATCGCCACCGCACGAATCCAGCCGATGGAAGGCCAGGTTTTATCATTTACACCGTAATTAACGCCTGTGCAACAATTAGCCGCGATTAGAGCGAAATCGCGTGGAATAAATTACGCCGCAGGAATCAACCACGCGGGTTCGTGTTACGCTGTACCCCCTCCTTGATATAATAATTCATCGTTGCGATCACGGCCTCGATATTATTTCTCTAATTGTGTCTGTTTTTCCCTGTTTCAGGTAAGCGTCGCAACGTGGTTGCTTTCCAGCGTTTCGCGACATTCGTAGCGTGCACCAGAATTTAGTGGTAAGCATCTATTTTTATTCGCGACATCTATTTCGCTGTATCGCGAGAGAAGCGAGCGCATACAACACGCCTGGATCGCGGCGCGCGATCAGTGGATGGTCGCATCGGAGGAAAGGGAGACAAAAATAAAACGGAAGAAAGAAGAATCGGTACCAGCGAGGGTCTAAGTGGGTAATGTAATGGGCCTCGGTTAACGCGAGAGCGTCCAAAGCCGCTGGAGGGTGGCGGCGACGGAATTTTAGCTATTTCCTGCGGATTGTCTCAGGGACGTATTTTTCGAAGGGTGGCCTCTCTGTCACAGGAGGCGGGGAGGCAGAACGTATTCAGCGATTCCCAGTAATGTTATTTGCAATATATTTTGTTCATGGTAGCGTTACGATCTTGGGGATGGGAAACGAGGAGATTCAAGTATCTAGTCTAATATACGAATGACTCGAATGTTTCTCAAGCATTCGATAAGGGAGAACGAGAAGGTATCCCTGTTCGACTTGGAACAGGTGCAGCGATTGCGCCACCGAACGAGATGTTTCCGAATTTAATAGTCGAAGGATTTCTTACTGGTTCAACCGAACCGACCAAGCGAACGCGATCGTTGCTCGACCGCGGACGCGGTGGAAAAAAAGAGCAATTTTCCCGTCGATTCTCAGAGGCTCTGGACGGTCAAGCCTACCCGTCGGAATTCCATAGAATAATAGATGGTCCTTTTAGCGTATTCGCCGGCGTGACACTCGCCGCGCGACATATATTTCACAGTCAAGTTCATTTTATTCCGTTCTCCCTTGGCAGCGCTACGTTTCGTGCCCGACCCGCGTACGATCTTGCGCTCCGCGAGGGTTGCTACCACCGCTCTCCCTCTCGTACGCCGTCCTCGATGGACGTGCCGCCCGATAAATTATTCTTTCCTCCGCTTTTACCAGTCGTAACGCGCGCGTGCACGCGCGTACCGCTGTATCGCCCCCGGAATCCGCTCGAACCCCGCGTATTTTACGCGTTCCCGCTAATCGACGTCTCCGCACAATGCTCGCCCCCTCTCCGTCCTCGCTCCAATTTCTCTCAGAGGCGGGTTCACTCACGAAGAACGCGAGGCTGGAGCGCGCGCGCGCTGACTTATGGCGCAAAGTTCTCCGGAGCGATCCAAGGCGGCGCGACGACAAAGTTTTTGGAGACTCGCGGGCACGCTGGGAACCGTTTATACACCCGCTGGGCTCGCCCCAGTTTACGGTGGTTTAATTATCGGCTGTAAATCAGGCTCTCCCGTCGGTGGAAGGGCGTAGGGTGAAAAGGGGTGGGGCTCGCGTCGATAAATCTACTCGACTACTTTGCACCGAAATGATCGAGCCTGGCTGCGGAACGTGCCGCGCGAATCCACCGCGAAAATTGACTCGCGCCGTTCTCTTCTTAATTAATTTTTGCCAGCGTCCGCGCGGCTCGATCGAGTCGACGCCCGTCGAACCCAGAGACGGGAATCTGGCAAGTTTCGGGAAAAATTCTGCGTTCCGTCGAACGTCGAGGGAAGTTTTCCATCTGCGGACTGGATGATGTTTGGCTTGAAGTAGTCTGTGGGATCGTTGAGCGTTTTGACAGCCTGTATTAGATATCGGAAGTTCGAAACTCTCGGAAACTAGAGTCACGCGCTCTGGCATTGGTGAATGTCGTTATCGCGATTCTAACCACACGCTAGTCGCAAACGACGTTAACATCAACGTAGTCGAATATAATAGCAGCTTTGAAAAACTTATTTCAATCGAAATCAGAGACATTCGAGATGTTAAATGCTGGAGAGATAGAATTCACGCTTCTCGCGTCAGCTAAAGGGCTCTTCATCGGACCAGAACTTATCGAACGTTCAGCGTTTCGTCAAGGGAGCGTTTTCTTTGAGCCCACCTTGCCGAAAACGAGGGATTTTCGGCGCGTCTGGTTGCCAGCCGGTTCCGTAACGAAGGGACATCGTGGCAGAGCGAGGGAGAGGAGAGACGAGGCGGTTCGCCTCCTCAAGATTCGAGAGAAGAGTCTAAGACAAGGGAAAGATTTGGTGTCGGGCGGGGAATCGATTTCTCGGCTCCTCGCCGGACTTTCGCGCGGCGAAATTCGATCGTCATCGAGAAAGGCTTTCCTCGAGGACTCTTCGGGGAGACGGACAGCGGTGGGTGGGGTGGCTGTGCTAACGAAGCCACTCCCTCGTCTCTTCAGTGACCCTTGTTTCGCTCCACTTTGCGCTCGAAACTGCCCTTCGTCATGGAAATTACTTCCGCGCGTGGTTCTCCTCAATGTCCATTTTTTCTCAACCTTAGGGTTCGCGTCGAGTGTCGTTCGTTTCGAGATCGTGGTCTTCCGACGGTGCATCGATCGGTCTTCAAATTTTCCAGGTTCAATCGTTTAATTTTCCTGCTATTCTTGTATGGGTATCCACGAGGTTGTAGAATGGGGATGGCTGCATCTTTGTCGGCGACGATCTTCGGAGGAGATAAGCCTAAAGACAATAGGGTGCCAGTAGGAAATGACAGCGCGCGGGTTTCTCTCCTCGAGCTGAGATCCAGGACAGATTAAGGGTCGTGAAATCTTCCCCTGGTTCGCAACCTGCGCGCGGTCCCCCTTACGGTATTTTATAAACTTGCCGAATCCTCGGCTCGCGAAAGTGCCTCCTTAAGTTCTCGACACACTTGCCGTGGATACAGCGAGTCGGATGGGAAAAAAGCTGGCAACTGGGGGAGGAGAGGAGGGGTGGACTTTCTTCCCCTCTCCGTGACACGGTAAATCCCTTGGAAGTTGGCGGAGGCACGCTGCTGATTCCGAAGGAAAAAAGGACCCACTTCTCCGTTCTGCTGTGCCCGCTTATGGTCCGCGGAAACGCTGAATCGTTGCTGAATTACGCGGGATCCACCCCCGTGTTATTTCATAACCTGCCCTCGAGAGGGTCGAGCGGGACGCGGGAAATCATTTCGTTTCGCGGTTATTAATGTTAAAGCTTTCGATGGCCGTGTAAGCCGTGTCCTAACGGAGGAATCGGTTCGACGTTTCAGCTGGCTTCTGGTCTGGGACCAGATGGCGGATCCGATAATGATGTGTACCTTGCGGTGACTCATTTTCACTCGCTCGTCGCTTGCCAACCGAGAAAAAACAGCCAGCTCGATGGTCAGCTGAGCAATTAGAAAATTCAGAGCGAACGGCCCGGGTTGGGTTCGACGGATGATCGAACGCCCGCGTCCATTTAGGGAACCCTCGAATCACCACCGGTCTCCAATCGCTTTTTACCCCGTTCTAAGTGGACGATCTTACCAGTTGCGTAAATCTCGGCCCGATCGTGATTCACCTATTGTTAATCACTAAGTGCAACGGGAACGACGCGTTAATCCCGCGAAGCAAAGCCGATCTGGAATCTATGCAAATACAATTACCCTCCTCTTTGGCATCGAGCTTCGGCCCGCAGCCCTTGGCATGGAAATCGGTCGGTCCTTATCAGCTCGTTCTTCAGAGTATCCTGCAAACGAGGCGGGATCATCCCAGGGACTATGTTAATGCAATGGGGAGAGCCTTATCCCGCGGGATTAGCCGGGTTCGCGGCTCATTTTTCCCTTTTTTTTTTCCCCTCCTCTGTCTTTTTTGTTTCACCGTCACTCCACCCCTAAGATCGATCGAGACCGCCGCCTGCTCGGGACTGCGCTCTTACTTATAATTTTCTGACCATTTAACGGGGCCGTGAGGGCGACGGAGTGTCCGTTAACAAATTCATTAGCGCGCCAGCAGCAAACAGTCGGCTGGTTATCGCCTCGCTTGCCGCGAGTAACGGCCGGGGAACAACATCGGGACTTATCAGGATATGCAACCATCGCTCTTTTGCCTCCCCCCCCGGCTGTTTAAAGTGGCCGCTAAAAAGCGCGTTTCCGCGAACGCAGGATGTTTTCGCAAAGCTGCGGGCGCGCAGCTCGCGCCAAAAATAATCGCCACGTCTCTGCTCTGGCCGGCGGGGGCGAAGTTTCGCCTCGTAAAAACAAAGTTACGCCGCGGCGCGCGCTCTCGCCCCTTATCTGGCTCGTTCTGGCCAGGTTATAGCCGGCAGCAGATAACGGGACGCGGGATAAAGTGCGTTCCGACGGCCACGATGCACTCTCGCGGGCACTCGAGGTCGCCCTATCGACCGTCTGCCGGATCGTAATCGATGGAAACCGCCGGACGGGATGCTTTATTGCGCTCGCGACCGCTTCCGCTCCACCAGTTCCTCCTTGGAACACTGGCGGCGACGCCAGTCAGCGCTCGACGCTGCGAGACGCGCGCGAAAAACCGCGATCGCAGGAGGTTAATTTGGACACTGCTCCTTGAACGATCGAAGCAAGAAAATAGACGACGTTTCGGTAATTTTACGCGACGCGTCCCGCGTCGCCAAATTCGCGCGCATTAATTTCGCCAGATAGACAAAATGGCCGCGTTGCACGGTACATTACACGTATATAGCGCCGCATTAAATAACAAGTTCGTACGTCATATATGAAATAATTAATTCTAACACCTTCGTAATAACACGTGTCGCGTCACGAGCGACGTTCAGCTGTCAGAGTGGAATTAATTAATGTTCGACGTCGATGGCGGCGAGCGCGTCGAGCGCTCGATTCCATAATTGTCTCGTTACGACCTGACACGCTCCCGATTTCCCGCGGAAAATTCGTCCGGAACCTTTGAGTATGATTTGTGACGATAGTTTCGGTTTGGGGTGCAGCGACGCGTTCAGGGCGAGGGGTATATTTAGAATGGACAGATAGGGCACCGAAATGGCACGGTTCGTTCCCTACGAAACGGTCGGAACAAGTGGAGGGCGGTTTTAAAATAACGATGTTAACCACCGGCAACGGTGTAGCCCTTGGTACGAACATTTTTATGACCGCCAAGTGTTTTCGGGACCTCTAAGTCTCCGCTTAGCCGGGAGTTAATGGTGCCAGACGACGTTGGAACGGTTTTTGTTTCCTCCTCCGTAAAAAGAAACGCGACATTGTTCCGTGGATTGGATTTGTGCCGTTAATGAGGGGTGAACGTAAATACCTGCGAACGTCTGCCCTCCACGTCGCTCTCTGAAAGAAGTCGAAGGGGTGGATTTGTTCGATACACGTAACCAAGTGTGCACAGGCATCGTATCGCAGAAGTCAATCGATTGCACGCCTATCGCCGTAATGATTCCCAACGAGGAGGGGTGGCCGCGCTTGAATTATGCACCCTGCAAATAGTCTTGGAGAGTCGCTAGTGTACAGACGCTGTATCCGTTTTCACGACGCCGCGATCGGGGATTGTCGAATCGCGTTAAACCTCCCCAGCGATGGCCGATTATGCTCAACGAACCTTTCGTGCTCGATCACGGCAGACGTCACAAACCGCCCCGCCGGGACTCGACCGATCCGAGCGACCGAGTCGTCTGTCAACGGCGCGAAAAAAATTGATCGCTAATGAGAGTCGGGGCAGCTCGGTCGAAGGGGCGTTAAAATCGCGCCGCGGCGTCGAGAGACTCGTTTCACGGGACGATTGTCCTCGTTCTTTCGAGTTAATTGGTGGCGAATTTACCCTTTGATTCATCGACGCGGCGCTGGCAATTAATGGCGGGCGAAAATGTAATTAATAAAGGGACGGATACGGAGGGTGGAACGTTTCGAACGTTTCGAATTTCTATCCCGACGTTCGTGACATCTCGTAGTATTGCAAGCTTGGCGATTCGCACAACCATATGTCAATAATTACGTAGGAACTGATTGAAATTGGCTGAAAGTGACCAAGATCGGCGAGGACCGCCCGGAATCAGTCGGATCCAATCAACTCTGTCCTACATTTCCCGCATTCCTTTCCGGGTTAATCCGTGCCCGCTTTTTCATTACTTTTATCCAGCGAAACGTGGGCGCAAAAAAATTCTTGACAAAACGCTCCGCGGATCCGGTAGAATAACCCGAAACGAGCACAAAGATCGCAACAGCTCGAACAACGGACGACCCATCGAATAAAAATTCCTTTCGAAGCGTCCCATAAAAAAAGATCAAACGAGTGCTCCAGCGCTGAAAAAGGCACGCGCGGCAGAGAAAACACAGAAAGAAAAAAAAAAAAAAAAAAAGAATTACACAACGTCCACGCTCGGAGGAAACGTCATCGCGTACGCTCGGAGAGGGTGCGGGCGGATAAACACGTCTGGTATCCGCGGCGAACGATTTCGTGGACAACACCGCAGTCGATTAAAACCCGGCCCGGGATACGAAGATCTCGCTTCCAATTTCGATTCGCCACATTTTAATCACCGGCGATAACTCTTCCGATAGCGTATCCCAGTCGTGTCCGTCCCACTCTGGCGAACCTCCGCCCCCGTCGCGCGGCTCCTCGATGCCGCAACGCAATCCCGCGGAAGGAAGCAATTCGACATCGAGTTGGCCCCGCGATTGCTCCGGTTCCTCGATAGCTCGAGGGTTTCGCGCACCGCAACGGGGATGAATGGTTAATTTTTCCACGGCGCCAGCAGGCTGCCAGTAAGTGGGCCAGTGTGCACCGCGGGATACGCGTCCCGTCTGCGTCGATATTTCGTCGTACGCGTATCATTCTTCGGGAGCGGGCGTGCAACCCCCGCGCGGGACGCGCAACCCCGTCGGGACGCGGCGTCGATCGATGCTCGATGAAAGGTCTAATCTCCATACGCGTCTAGGCTGCCATCGCGCAAGGCCCTCGCCATCGAGAATTTGTATTTGCCTCGGCTGTCCGTGCACACGAGTCTGTCTTGGTGCGAGCGGAAGCTCCGTTGAAGGCTGTTGTTGGACGCGCGCTACGTACTGGTAGACTTCTAATCCACGCTTCCGCGTTGGACAGAGCGAATGGTTGGATTTTTCGCGAGCTGGCTTGTTCTTTACTCGAACCATGTACAGCGGGTTTTTCAGATGTTTTTCGCGTATACGCGTTGGGATGAATGAGGGTTCCGCTGGCTAGTTTCGTTAATTAGCTTCGTTGGGTTAAGGGTGAATGGAACTGGACGAGTATATCTTTTGCATTGCAGTTGAAAAATTTTACGCGGAATAGAATATTCTTGTGGAGGAAATTTAGTTCGATGTTTTATACTTTCGTTTCGTTATGGCCCCGTGAATTAATCATCTTTCTGGTGGTTGTCGCGTATCGAAAGATTTATATCGTAGAACGAAATACGTAAACAGCAATAATAAATCTCCGGTTCTATCGCGAAAATGCCCGCGGAAGTAGCTCACGCTACCGTGCGCGTGGTTCACGGTCGCTGGCGTGGACCGGAAATGGGTCAAAGCCGAACAACACGGCGGCCGGATCGATTCCGCGCGATCTCGCCCGCTGCTTTATCGCCGCGGCGGGGTATCCGGAGGTCATTAACGTGGGAAGAAAAGCTGGCACACGTTTCGTGCCAGCCAGAGAGAGCACTTGCGCCGTTCTCCACGAACAATGATAGGCTTTCTCCCGGTAATGACGAGGGCGATACTTAATAACCGGCGTCTTTTGTTGCCCTACGGTGCCATATCGCGATGCAGCTGTCGCCTTTGAACCCGTCGACTTAAACTCCTCTCTTCCAAGCGAGCACGACCAATAAGAAATCTTCAGCACTCGCAGCCAAACAAAATTTCAATCGCAAAGCGCTGAACAACGAAACCGCGCGCCTCTGTGTGTTATCTTCAAACTTCATTCCGCGCCATTACGACCGTGAAAGAAATAAAACGGAAACTTCGTCATCGCCCCATCGCGACTTCATCCCCAATCGCGCTGGCACAATACGGACCAGCTCCGGGAGGCGAAATCGAGAGCCTTCGAACGGAGGCGAGGACGGACGGAGCCAGCTCTAATTAGCCGTGTTATTTCCTCGAAGAAGTTGATGTTGATCGAAAGGAACGTCTCCGTTCCGGGCATTTGTCCCGCGCGGCGGCAACGGAGCGAAACCCTCCGGCGTAGCCAGGCTAGGAGTCGTCCCGCGGGAGCAGCGAGCGTTACCCGAGAGGGACGCGCGAGGGATTTGTGTATTTTGACGACTTTCGGCCTCGTCGGAAACCGGATGTCTCCACTCTGCCGGCTCGAGGCGCGACCAGCTGTCTCTACGCTTTCGCACCCCCTTCTTCTCGCGCCTCGACCGCGTCCAGATCCTGCCTCTCCTTCCGCGCGTCCAGGACGCGTCGTTATAAATGCAAATAACCACTCTCGTTCCATCTCGCGCTCCTTCCCCCTTTTTTTTCCGCCTCGCGTATCCTTCGCCTCGCGGCGGCAACCGCTGGCTAATTAGTAAGGGAGATTAAGGGGAAATTTATTTGGTCGCGATCTCATCCCGCGCTCCGATGCACCTGACCGTCGTTCTGTATGAGGGCTGTGTCTCCCTCCAGCGAAATTGACGGTCCGCGTTGTAACCCTTTCGTTTCGACTCGTACGCTTCGCTTCGTTACAACGGCGTTCTTTATTCGACGGAAGAATCGTGGAATTGTGCGGCTCAAGTGGACCAGAAGGGGCAGCGATTTCAAAGACTAACATTTGGATTTTCGTGAATGTAGTCGAAGCACGTCACTCGGTGCCGCGCAACAATCAGTATTAGAAAGGGTTGACTCGATAGGACATTCACGAAAGCTTATCGACGACGAATCGAACTCATCTGCCAGACAAAACGAACGACCAGCAAGGAGCAGTAATTTTAAAGAACAATATCCAAATTCCCGTAAATGTAGTCAAAGTACGCCATTCGGTGCCGTGCAACAATCGGTATTAAAAATGGTTTATTCGATAGGAAATTCACGAAAGCTTATCGACGACGAATCGAACTCATCTGGCAGCCAAAACGACCAGCAAGGAGCAGTAATTTTAAAGAACAATATCCAAATTCCCGTAAATGTAGTCAAAGTACGCCATTCGGTGCCGTGCAACAATCGGTATTAAAAGTGGTTTATTCGATAGGAAATTCACGAAAGCTTATCGACGACGAATCGTACTCATCTGGCAGCCAAAACAACCAGCAAGGAGCAGTAATTTTAAAGAGCAACATTTGAATTCTCGTAAATGTGGTCAAAGTACGTCACTCGGTGCCGCGTAACAATCGGTATTAAAAATGGTTGATTCGATAGGAAATTCACGAAAGCTTATCGACGACGAATCGAACTCATCTGGCACGCAAACGAACATGCAAAGGGGTGATCGCGAAACGTCATAAACATTGTGACACGATTCGTTGAAAGAGGGGTGGGATCGTTTTTTCGAGGGACCGTTTGCGATCGTCCGAGGGAAAAGTGTCGGGAAACCGGGCGGTGGCGCGTGCGCGAGCACTCACCACCGTGGCGTAGTCTTTGCCGGCTTACGGCGCGGTGGCGCGACGCCAGGCGTCGTCAGTAGCGCGGCGTGCGCCGTCACACTCGCACGTTCCTCCTCCTGAAAGCCGCGCATTCCCATGTAGCTCGCGTTGGCGCACGTTCTGTCCACGAATTCGTCGCGCGTAATCGCTGCCAATTTTTCTTCTTCCCGCTAATTCAGCAACATCTTCCGCACGCTCCATTGTCCGCCCTCCACTCGTCGTATCAGAAGTAAAATAGAAAAGAGAAAGAGGCGCACCGTAAGACTATTCGCATAGTGTTCTCCAGTGAGGTGATTACCAAGGAGCGAAACGCACGGTCGAACTCGATTTCAGAGAGTCGAGGAAAACGTACACACAGCTCTTCCCGGAATCGACGCGCGATTAGAGACGAGCACGAGCGCGTAAATAAACGAGCGAGAGTAGGAAGGCGTACGCGACCAGTCGATGGAAAATTAAGCGGAAAGAACGAGGCCGACTGCGCGTTTCGCGGTGGCGCAGATAAACACAGAGGCACGGTGTATATAAACACGGGTCGCGGTGGGCCGCGCGCGACGCCCCGACCTTCCCAGCAAAATTTTTCCCGATCCGCGGCGTCAGTCGAGTTCCGTTACAGCTTTCGTGCTGTACGGTATTCAATACGCGGGACGTGCGTCCGCGGTTATCGCGCCGGAGTAAATCGCGATAAATTGCCGGTTCGTGCGGAGCGCCGGCCGCACACACGCTCGCACGGCCTCCTCGCACGTGTCGCGCTTCCACGGGCTGTGAAAACGAGGTTCGTGTTTCCCTCGCGCGCTCCTCGCGTTTTCCGTTATTACAAGCTCATTAACGTTCGCTCGCGTTCGATCGATCGGTTGAGAAGCTTCGTTGACATCGATTTCACGCCCCTGGTTCCTATCTGTCCGATGTTCCTCGCGCGGATCACGCCTGTGTTGAACCACGATCGCTCGAGAAGCTTTCCCCAACGCGTCGCGATTTCTTCGTAGAGTTTCGCGGACACTTTTATATTCGCGGATAATCCCTGGCGATGGTCCATTCGAAGGGGATCGTTGATCGTGTCGCGTTGTCGTTCGATGGCGAGGGATGGTCGCACGTATGCGTGTGATGTTCGTCGAACGCCACCGCGGTCGTACTCCTCGTCGCTGAAGAACCGTGAGGAAAGTGTTGTGAAAGGGAATATAGTGTTAAGTTGATCGTGCCAAGCGACGAAGACATCGACGAGGCAAAGGAAGACACCTTCTCGAGGCCGGTGGGACGACATGGCGACTGGACAGCAGGAGGGCAAGGAATCTCCCAGGTATTCTTTTCATTCGTACTGTCGCTACCGAGCGTAATTGTTGTTACTCGCTAGACGCGGTTTCATTAACCTCGAGACGCGCGGAACGCGTCTGTATGCGTCGATACTCCTCATCTTCTTTGTCCCGACGAATAATTCAGGCCGGAACCGGCATTTGTCGCTTCTCGAGCCTCTCGTAGCTACCGGAAACGCACGAAAGACGAGGCACTTGACTGTCAGAATGCGCTCAGACATGATACGTACACTTTAATAATCACGTACATCATCATTAGTTCCGTTGTTAGCATTAAGATTTCTGATTAAACCTCGTATTACGCTGGGAAGCGGTTAAGATAGTATCGTCTGCTCGACAAATCGCTCGCATAAACCAACATCCTCCTGCAGCGAGTCTACAAATCGTGGCAACGTGAACGCCTCGTTGTACAACATTAGCCGGCGCGATTCCCGTGCTCATTATCCGGCCGACAGAGCCAATTAATTGGCAGCGAGCGATCAAATCCGCGAGCGTTCCCCCGGCGCGTCTTTGAGCCGCGCCATCTCGCCTCCAATTACCGGGAAATCGGCCGATTCTCGCGGATTACAGCGGCGAGTTCGCGCGCGAGCCGCCGCGGTCTCTCGTTTCCGGCGAGCCGCGTGAAAATTAAACGCGCCCGCTAATAATCGCGTGGCCAGGCACACGTACACCTCGCCCCGTCGTTTCGTTTCGCGAATCGCGCGATCGACCATGTTCAGAGCCGCACGTGTGCGCGCACCACCTCCGGCTACGGGGTGCCCGACCGTGGGCACCGCGCGAAATTACAAGCAAAACTCGAAATTCCGGCCCGCGCTCGGCCGGCGTAATAACTAATTAAAAATACGCAAATTGCCGCGCCTCGTTAACGGGAATAACGCGGACGCGCGCAACCGGACAGGCTGATGGTAATTATTCGCGATTTCGTCGCGAGGCGATCGCGGACAGAGCGTATCGATACGGGTGAATTCGCGCGATGCGCGAGGGTAGCCGCTGTAGCGAGCCAACGATGGAGAGAGAGAGAGAGAGAGGCTGCCGGAAAATGTGAACGGGTAATAGAGCGGGGAAATTTGATAGCAGTCGAAATATTTATTGCCGTACTCGGGTATTAAACGGATTATCGTTATAAATCTCTCCTGGTATTAATACTAGGAAAATATCGTTTGAATCGTCCGGCAAATTAAGGTTGATGCGAAACGCATTTGTACGAAACGCGAACTCTGTTTTGTTTAATGAACGATCAACTAAACGAGGCGCGTATCAAATATGAAACGTATAACGGTGATCGTCGAAAACGCTTGTCCCGACGAATTAGAGTCGCGAATGGGACGAAACGCGGTTCAGCGCTTCAGCGGGTTGGAGCTAGTATTTTTAATCCGCACAAATTACTCGAGAGGAGCTGGCCTAGTTGCGGTTCCATCCAGGATCGCCAGCAGCGGTTGCGTAGATGAAAATCGTGGGAAAAGGGCAACGAGAACGACGCGGAGCATCTGTCGCGGAGCGCGCGAGGTAAACAGCCCGGTGGCGGCGTCGCGCGATGCGAAATTCTCGTGATCAGCCGCGAACAGAAACTATCTAAGCCGCGAACGCGGCTGGAATTTAATCTAAGCCGACGATGATGCGAGCGAGTAATCTCGAGAGTTCGTCGGGTCGTGAAACCGGGCGGCGAATAACTTTTCCTCTTCCGTTCGACGGCAGACTCGGGGATAGAACGAGACGAGAACGGGAAGCCAAGGGAAAGAGGTATGCGCGAGTAGACGGAAAGGAACCTCGTAATTTTTCCATGGACAGGGGTCTGACCTCTGGTCCCATGGTCCTCCTCGCGACGCTGCTCCTCCACTTATTACGATTCACCGTCGCTCCCTCGAAAGGAGACTCCAATATTCCGGATATTGTACGAACACCGCACCACCCGATTATTTTCCCTTTTTTTTTTCTTCTATCCCCCACTCCACCCCATTTCTTTTCTCTCTTTTTTACCCCGCTGCGCTCGTCCGGTTATTACGAAACTCGTTTTCAACGGAGGCTGCCGCGTTCTGCCACCGCGGAGGCTCAACCTATACGCGGCAGAGCGGAGAAAAATGTCGGATGTATGCCCGTAGGGCTTTGTCATTTTCGTCGTGGGCTCTCTCGCAGCTTTTCCGCGCTTTTCTACTCGACGCTCGGTTCTCGGCTCGCCAACGGCGAGGGAACCCTCTTCTTCCCGGCCGCGGCAATGAAAATACGCGCGCGCGAGCGCCAACCCCGCGCCGTCATCGTCTGTCCTTTATTTTTAACGCCCGATATATATTGGCAGATCCTTTGTGCGGCGTCTCCTCGCGCCTCCAATCGGCGGGACGCGATCTACGCTCGCGCGACGCCTGGGGAGATCGCGAATTCGATTTCGCGCCACTTTGATCGGCCGGGTGTATCTTTAATTAAGTCTCCGCGGGGTAGGTTGATTTTCACGGATGTTCTTTTTTTCTTCTTTTTTCTTTTTTTTTCTTTCCCCTCCCGGCTTTATATTTCCGTCACCATTGAAACGACACGCTGGAGCGTGGATGCGATAGGAACGGCATTGTGAGGGTTAGTGTTCCGAGATATCGATTCGCGGTATGTAGAGTAATGGGATGCCACGTTAATGGTGTACTCCGTGACCGTTTATATTTAATCGTCGCAATCTTTTCACCGAGCCTCGCAACGCTCCGTCGAACGCGCACCATAGACCTATATACGCGATCTCTCTTCCATTTTTGCAGACGCGGTATCGCGATGCGCGGAATATTGGATTTTTGTGGTTGAAGCGAACGCGTTCTGACGTTTTACAATTTATAGAAATTCGCTTTTTCGAAAAACACGATTCTTTGCAACGAATATATTCGCGTAGCCGTCGTAGCCGATGGCCAGCTTCGATTCATCGATCGACGATAAATCTAGCACGGTTAGCAAATGGCCGTCAGTTGCTTAACAGGTTCTCATTGTTCTCACGCGTCCGAATCAATTGGTCACGGACCATCCCCGAGCTCGTGTTCCTCGAGGAGCAACCCTCCGCCTTTAGCTCGACCGGGGAAAGTTTCGCAGGGACGAAAAAGAGGATGGCGCGTGCACGGACCACGAAAGGGTAGTACGTGAGGCCACGAGGCAAGAGGTAGCCCCCGGTAACGAGAAGAAGGAGCGATGAATTTCATTGGGCTGTCGGGTAGCGGTACGTGTGGGCTTACGCGTGTACTTCGCCGACCGGCTGCTGCTTCGTACCCTTCGTGCCCTCTATTTGTTTATCTCTGTCTGGCTCGCCTTAAGCTTTTCTTGCGGATACGCCTTCTGTGTTTGTACTCCTCGCTCGTCGTCGTCCCTCTTTCTTGGGATCTCCTTCGAACCGTTCGTAGAAGTTTGCACAGTCAAGGCTACCATCAACCCCACCCCTCGAACCCTCTGATACATTTTTCTCCTTTTCCTCTCTGTCGGAGGTGCTTCGAGGTAGCGGGCCGACGCGAGCACCGAAAAGGAAAATAATAAATCTAATATTAATCCCATATTCCTGGCTTGGCCCGTCCTTTGATGCTCGAGCTTCTCTTTACGGGCACACCTGAGAGGATAGAGGCTCGGGTTGCTTCGAATTTTCTCTGCCCAAACCGGGCTCCGCCGTCCCTCGCGACGCCCGCCACGCCAGCTACCAAACTAGGGGTAGAAAACGCTGAATCTCATTTCAGGCTGGTTTTTCTTTTTCGCTGGAAATTTGCGGCCTGACCACAGCCGGGACGAATTTCTTTTCTGCTATTTTTTTTCTCTCTCCCCCTCTCCCTCTCCCTCCTTCAACCCGTTCCTACGACAGGTCGACAGATCTCCGCATGGCGGATCCGTTCAGTGACGTTACATAATACCTATTTCGTCGAGTCTTTTACCGGTGGTCGGTGACTAACGAACGATTCTTCGCGGCAGAAAGGAAAGTGTCTCGTCAGCGTCAGATCTGAAAGGACGAGGCAAAGCCTGTCGGAGGGCCCCGCCGCGAAAATTGCGCTCCGCCCGTTCCCGTGCACGTGCGAAGGAACGGGACCAGCCGAGTGTAATTTGTTTTCAGCCTTCTTTGCCTATTCCTCTTTTTTCCACTGTTCTCCGTCTCTTCCTCCGCCTCCTCTGCCTCTACCTCCTTCTGCTCTACCCCTGCCCTTGACTGCTTTCACTCTGTCTCGTGCGTATTTTCGCGAGGCAGCCGGCTAATGAAGCTCGTCCGAACGGACACGAGCTCCGTTTCATCGACGAATATCTCTCGTTGCCTCTCAGCAGCGATCCACTCGGTCTCCATCTAATTTCGTGGCTTCTTCGCGAAACGGACGTCGAGCCCTCGACCTTCGCTCCGCTTCCCGAGGTCCCCCCCATCCTCGTTGGCATTTCGTCGCGCCTTCAATACTCCTGTCAGTCCCCGTTGACACGCAATTATTCCGGCATTTTAGACCCAGCTCGGTTCTTATCCCTCCCACCCCCTTCCTTCCATCGCGATCTCGTGGACGGATCTGAGCCACTATCGCGGCTCGAGGCTGGAGAAACCAACATGGCGCTTCGAAACAAGTAAACAGAAATAATAAAAAAACTTTTTCGAGCGATACTACAGCAAAACTAAGCATTCTCATAGCAGCATCGTCTTCGTTCGCGGTACACCCCGTTAGGTTCGAACGTCACGCGGGTCTCGTATGCATATATCCATGGCATAAAAGTGGCCAGGCCTGTTCGTACGCGTATAAGATCACGGTCCCCTTCAACCACCCCCCTCTTCCTTTTACTCGCCTCGTCTTTTTTTCACTTCCACCCGACTGTTCGTGACTGTAAATCATCAACGAGGAAACGAATGCGAACAGTGGGGGGTCGGAACAGGCTCATACGCTTTAATTAATTACTTTTCGCCTCCGCGTCGGCGGAAGTTTCCTTTGGAAAGCGGCTGCCGGACTCTTAGCGGCGCGCGACTCCATTACTCGTCTCTTTGAAAATTAGTTTGAGCATCGCGGCACGAGGCGAGGACACGCGCGCGCGCTCACACACACACACACACACACACATATAGAGCTCAGCAGGGTAGTTAGACGGGGGCGAGACGGCGGGGGCTAAACTCGCGCATAATGACGCCAGATTGAAAAAGTTTGTCGGGGCCGGCGAGCGACCGGGGCGAACGAGGGACTCTTTCTCTCTCTCTCTTTCTTTTTTCCCCCTTTCACCCCTTCTCCTTTTTCCGCGGGAACATCGCGTCGCAGTTCAGCCGGCTTAAATGGAGGTTATGCGCGATTATCCTCTTTCGCCGCGTGCCTCAGCGCGCGATGATACCATTCTGAAAGCGCGAGACCGACACGGATGCAGTTCTCGCGCGGCTGCTACGCGAAAGTGATACGCGGGAAGTTGGCTCCCTCGTGGGGCTGTTTGCTGACTTTTTTTGTGCGCGTGCACGCTCCTAGCGCCGTTCCGTTACTTTGGAATTGTCGCCTGAACGAGGCGCACTTATCGTCGAGATTCTATTCATACGCCGCGGGAGATGCGTCTCCAAGATTCTGCGTTGATCAGTCTCATTCTACCGTGATAGAGATGTGGGCGACGTATTCTGTAGCTCGCATAGAAACGGGACGGGTAAACACATCATTTTTCTCGTTTCGAGATTGCTTAGGAAACGTGGACTCTGACGTACATGAATTTCAAGAAAACCTCGTACGTCGACTGAAGCAGCGATCAGCTGAGTGTGGAGAACTGGTCAACAATTTCTTCGCATTCTTCGCCGGAGATTTGCCTTTCAAACAAGGCGCCCTTCCCTCGAAAGCATGCGAGTCGGAGCATCGCGTGACTCCATCTTTAATAGCGAGAAGCGTACGCGAACGCCCATACGTTTCCATCGAGAAAAGAAAAGGAAAGGGAGACAGACGAAAATAGCAGCGCGAAACAGTAGTTAATTACCGTCGCTTCTTTTATCTGGAGGCACTCTGGCGCGTACACGGATATCCCCGTAGCCGTTAAGGAGGGCTAACGGGACGAGCGAACGACGCAGTTGGTAAGAAAAGGGCGGCGAGCCGCGAGTTAAGACGAAAAAGCCGAAGGAAGAGGAAGGTGGAGCCCCTCGAATGGTCGAGGTGCGTCGGCGATCGAGCTTACGGCACCGTGAAGAAGAAAAAGCGGTTTCTTGACCGGGAGCACCGAGGCCTATCTCTCCCCTTCGTGGAGGGCACCTTTGGCAACCGATCGAGCCCATTCGAGTTAAACCGGGGCGCGGACCAGCACCGATTACGGACTTATTTATCGGCCCTATTGTCCTCCCCCGTCGATCCTTCGGGGGTTCTTACGCGAGCCTGTGTTCGCGTCAAAGACTCGACGGGCTTTCTTTTCCGTCGCGACATATTACCTTTCGCGTTCGATCGGACCGTCGGACGCTTTTCTATCCGCGTCGGTTTTCGAGTCTCCGGCAATTTGTCAACCCACTCCCCACGCGTTCGCCCTGGCTGAGGCGGTGTGCTGCCTTAAATCAACGTTATCTTTCCGGGGCGAAGTCGCACGGCATTAGAGACACCGCGGACGTTCTGGTTGGTTTTGTCAGTGATTTTTCTCAACGCCGACGGAACAAAGTGTTGGCTCTCGTTATAGTTACTTCGACCTCGAAGTTCCTCCGCAGACGTCCGTGTTCGATTGTCTGGTATCGCTTCGATCTTGGGAAACTAGTTTGTCCGACGGTGTTGGTGAGTACCGTTGGGGTGTCTTTTCTTCATTCTACAAGTAATAAAACGAAATAATAATATTAAACACCGAGAGGAATAGTTTGGTAAACGAATATATTCTTTTCAAAGTTTATAAATCGCCATTACGTCTCGAAGGAAGATGTTCGCTGGGAAGAGACACGTGTGAAGAAACAACGGTGATGGCGCGTTGACCATCACGGATGGGTGTCTCGCGTCAGATAGGAGCACGTACGCTGCGTCCGTGTCGAAGCGGAAGGTAAGGCTTTAACTGGGTCCTCGGGGAGAGAAACAGCCCGGAAAAGTTTGCTTTTCAACAAAAATTACATCTCCGGCTTATACACAGCGGCTGGATGAAAGTCAACTCGAAATGCATCCCCGGGTCGTATAGAGCTGGGAAGGAGAATAAGTCCACCGAAACGGCCAATGGCCTCTCTCGCTCCCTCCATCCCTCGCGCCTCCCCTTTAGAAAACCGATATCCGCTGAAAGAGGTGTCTGTGGCACATTTCTTCGCTTGGCCCTGTGTGTATCTGGACGACGATGCAAAGTGCACAAAAGCGACGAAACGTCGTTGGAAATAGCATTTTACAAGCCGCTCCCGATGTATATCCATTTGTATTCGTTCCTTCGCCCCTCTCTCCATTTCTTTCGCACCCTTGTCCACAGCTGGGGCTGCGTTTCGAAGGGGAACGCGGAGTGTGTGCGCGCACACGTACAGACACCGCGATAGAACGGCGAAAACGATACGAGAAAAGCGTCTTACGCGATACGGATGCTCCGTGACCAATTTCTGGACACGAATCGCCCTTGCTCCCCTCGTGCCTTTGATTTACCGCGTTCTCGCCACGTTTTCATCAGACTAACTAGGGGACATTCCAGTCTGGGACGATAATTTCCGATTTCTATGAAACGCACGAGAAACGCGGTTCTTCGGGAGAAGAACTTATTATTTATTGCACCGTGCAGCGGGGCTCCGGGTGTTTTCTTTCTACCAACGGACAACGGCCATGAATCTTCGCGGGGAATTCATTTTCCTAAACCAGAGACAATTTAATCGGGGTTATTCGCTCCGCGAATACGGAACGACAGGAAAGGAGCACAAGAAGAATAAGATTGTCGGAAGTTTCTTAATTATGCGAGTGCGTATCCCTCGAGGATAAGCGCCGCTTAAACTGTCCTTTCTCGCGGAGCACAGTGAGTAATTTCACGAACGTTCGCGAGCTAAGTGAAACGTTTCAACGCGGGAACGAATACGTGACAGCGCACTAATTTCGAACGGAACGCAACAAGAAGTACTCGATTTCATTTTGGTTCATCTCGTTTTACCGAGACAAACGATCCAACGTTCGTCACGCGGGATAACGTATAACAAATATTTCCGGACGGGTGGGGTTGTCAAACATTGATAAAATATCAAGCCCAGCTGAATCAGAAGAATTGGTCGCATCGCGACGTTCCTGTTTGGAATCTCTCTCTCTCTCTCTCTCTCCCCCTCTCTCTCTCTTCTCTCTTTCTCTCTTTCTCAGCTCACCTCGACTACGTTGAGACGTCTACGTGACGCGCACGCTGAACGTCCGACATTCGTCGCTCGATATATATCTCGAGGGGGTGCAAGTCTGATCTCGCGTCCCTGTTGCACGCACCGTCAGCCCTTTGGCCATCCCGCGTCGCGTCGCGGCTCCTCCTTTGAGCTTCTTCCCAGTTTCACCCTCGCCCGTCCGATCCATCTCTTTATAGCCACCGCCTGCTCCTCGCCCAGCAGGTTACTCCGCGGTCGTCGGTTGCGTGGGACGAACCGATATGGAAATAAGATCAATACCATTGTTTCGCGGTTTGCACCGCGAAATTGGGTCGTATTTTATTTGCTCGGAGGGAACCAGGCAACTCGCGACGTCCCGCTCGTGTCCCTTTTCTCGTGACCGTCGCGAGGGATCGGTTCCTCCAACCCGCAGCCCCGCGTAACACGCCCTGATTTATTGATCGCCGATCGTGCCTTTCTTCCTTGATATTCATGATACGATTGCTTCCCGCCTATTTTCCGGCGAAGGAGGAGACCGCGGTCCCCTTTGGTCGCCCCCAAACTCGGGACGGCTCGTCTCGCAGTCGATTTCGATTATTTCTGTTACGATTACGCGCGTGTCGCGTCTGCAGAACCGCAGGTGCGCGTTCCACGCGTTGTATGATATTGCTTACGTGGCTGTGTACGAATTCTGCGGGGAGATTCGCTGGAGTGAAACTAAATCACACGTGTATAACGTGTAGGGTGTCTCGCAGGCATAACGCGGTACAACTCTAAGAAGTCGAACTTGTTTTTTCGGAAAGCATCCCCCAGGTTGCGTCCTCGGTTCCTGATGGCGTACGGCAACGTGTCCGGTTAACAGAGAGACGCGCGTCGTACGAATCAGGGGGATGAAAGCGTTCCTCTAGTCGGCGCACGCGATTAACTATTAGAAGGGATCCGCTCGCAGATCCGTCGCGAGGCTGGGAAATGCGATAACAGAGGCGACAACCAGCGCGAGACTCGGTGGATCATCGAATTACCGGGGAAAACCGGCTCCTCGCGAGATGCGTCGTAAAATCTAGATGAATATTACGGGGAAACGAGGCGAGGTACGTGCGCGGCATATTATTCCTGCCCAGGTGCAGCGAAGAGAGGAGTAGTCCGCGCGCGAACGCGGGAACGGAGCGAATAAAAAGACAGGGAACTGGGAAAGAGCGTGACTATCGCGTCTATTCGTATTACGTTATGTCAAAGCGGACGCATCCATCATACGACCGCTGACACTCGGCCTCTTTTTCATCTGCGAGCGTGTCTGTGCACAGCCGCCCCCGCGTGGATCCCCGGCTCATCCCAGGGGATGGTCGCGTTCGTTGTCAGACACGCCGCTGACGTGACCTCCAAGGTGACGACGCCGCGAGACGCGCTCAGGAATATGCGTGCGAGCGTTATTTTTCTCCGCGGCGCGCGGTAATTTCGTCCGTGTCGTCGGCCAATTCCTTTTATTCCCGCCCTGCGGTTCCTTCCGCATTTTTATTACGCCCTCGTAACCCCTTCGATGCGACGGTTCTTCTTACGCTGTCACGGCAATTCGAGGATACGATCCAATGAAAATTCACGACAATCGTACCGTCTGGGAATTATTATGGACGTCGGGAATTATTCTGAACGATCGGAATGCATCGGTGCGAAAAGCGGGGCGAAATGGCGGAGCGTTGAAACGGTTTCGATTAACGAGTAACCGTGGCAGGCACGCGGCCTCCGGTGCTGCTCCAGTCTCTTTGAAAAATGAATTACGAGCGAGAGCCAGACGACGCGAAGACGTCGGACAATTTTAATTCGCGGACCGTTTCGCGTCCCATAACTCATGCCCCTCGCGACGTCTCGAAAGATATTTTAATTGTTCGAAATTTGCCCTCCGCTTCTTTGATCGCCTCGTTGCGCCAAAACGGTCCCGCAATTCCGAACGGAAATATTGCTCCAGGAACGCGGACCAACGCTATGCGACGACTTTGAAAAAAGGATCATTCTCGAGAAGATTAAGGAAGCAGTTTTGCGTTCAATCTCCTGTTTCATTCGTTTATTTTTTCTATCGCCTCGATGGAGACTCGCCAGCGATTGGCAGGACGAGGGATCCCCTTTCGCTTGGGCACGTTAACGACGCGCCACCAGCGGGCACCGCATTATTCCCAATTATTTCGCGTCCGTCCGTCGACTTGGCGACGAACGCGCGTGCACGCGCCCGCGGTGAAGCACCCGGGCGACAATTAATCGCGCGTATTACGCAAACGAGCCAGGGGATCGTTACTTTGCCGCGCGACGCGCAAAAAGAGAGTGCACTCGAGGGAGCGAGATGCTCCCTTTGACGTCCGCGGCTCTCCTCTCCATTATCGACGCCACTCAGATGCACCGCGATCAAAAGTAAACCGCGAGCGTTCGTCGTTTCAGACGCGGCGGCCAGCCGAATCGTTTCACTCCCGTTCGCACTTCACTCGGTGAATAAACGCGACGCGACAGCCAACGCGTTTACAATGCTGGAAACGATACAGCCGCGCCCGCAGTCCCTTTTATCAGTCGCGAAACTCGAACTCTCGCGCTCGCAACCATAAGCTAATCAGACGAGCGTCAGAAGAGACCCGCGAGACGGCTGCGGAGATCGAAGATCCACGTGGAAAAGGTCGAAGAACGACCGCGCCTCTTGTTCCCCATCGGGATGGGTGTCGGTTGAACGAGCCGTTGGTCTAATTACCGATGCAAACGCAAAGGGAGAGGCTACGCAATCCTCTTAGCGCGCGTGCCTCTCCTCCCTTCCTCTCGTTCTCTTTACGCCGCGAGATTACGCGGAGCAACAAGCGGGAAGGATCTTTGTTGTCCGCGGGGGTGTGTGTATATACGCGAGAGAACAGACTCCATGGCTGCTGTGGGTGGTGAAGACGGTGGCGGTGAAGACGAGCTGGTACGTAAGCCTTCTCGAAACTTGGCGAATACTTGGCCGGAACACGAAACTTCTTGCAGCGAGTGAATGTCGGATGAAAGACGGAAGGGATAAGGCGGGCGAAGGTGGCGCGGGCGCGGAGATAGGGAAAGGGCGCCCGCGAGGGGCAGAGAGAGAGAGAGAAAGAGAGAGAGAGAGAGAGAGGCGAGCCGTTGGGGATCCTCCGCAAGAAGTCCGAGGCCCGCTCTGATGCTGTAGCTGCTACCACTGTTCGCTCGCTGGGATTGGTTTCCGTTCCGACGTTCCCGGCTGCGTATGGACAGCTCGAAGGCTTGTCTGCGCCTTTACTCCTTCGCCACAATTTCGCTGTTGCCTCGAGTGTACACAGACGCGTCCCTCTATTTGCGTGCCGCCACTCCACCCCCGCGCCGCTCTTCGATCTCCCGCGTGCAATCCCGCGAGCTGACGCGAGCGCACCGCGAGGCCCGCCGTGGCTGCGTTCAAGTTTTGAATTCCGTGATCCATCCAGTCTGGATGTTGATACGCGAACTCGCTTCTCCGCCAGGACGCGACCGACGCCAACTCGTGGAACGGTCGTTTCGCGAGCACACGAGGACACTCGAATTCCTGTCTACCGTGGACGACTATCAACTTCATATCTCCCCGAGAACTACCCATCGGACGCTAAAATTAAACTAGCAGAAAATTGATACAATAACGGAATTAATCCTTATCGCGATGCTCGTAAATGCCGCTCGTAAAAAGGTGTATCCGATCGCCGGGCCCGACAAGAATTTATAGCCGGCGCCATTACACCAGCGCGCAGAACGATATTGCGCCGGTCATCCGCGGGCCTGGACGTTGAATGAAGATAAACGGCGAGGCCGTTCCGTAGCTCGCGATGCAAAGATGTCCGCGGCGGATCGACGCGTATCTTCCGATCGCGACGCTTGGCTATCGATCCCCGCGTCGCTCGCAACCGCCACGGAGAACTTTATGATTAGAGACAGCGGAAGCGCGCGCTCGCTCGCTCGACACGAGCGGAGGCGTCTGCCTCGCGTGTATTAACCTGGGAACGGAGGCAACCTGACGGCTGATGGTCGAACGAGCCGCGGGAGCCGCGCGGGTTAGGGCTTTTGAAGTCGCATAGTTCCCAGTGCTGGCACGCAGACGTTGCGTGTCCGCGACGACCCGTCCGTGCTCTGGGGGACAGCGGGGGTGGAACGAGGGGGTGCGAGCGGTCGGGGGCGGCTGTGCGTGCAACCCAGGCCGTTTGTCGTCACGTACGCGGCACCGGGTACGCGAATAGTTTGCAAATTAAGATACGCGTACGCGTGGCGAACCGTTTCGAGCACGGTGACCAAGTGGGTAGTCACGTTCTAACGCTCGGAGAATTGATTTGCTCGCTTCTTCGTCGTTGGAAAACGATCCATCGCGGATGTCGATCGTTGGCTATTTCAGTTGGAAATTATAAATAATATCGATAGCGGTTAATTGAAAAATGTAGATTCGTAAGATAGAAATGTAACTTTTAAATTGGATGAGGTTAAGGGGCGAGTAATATTCCCGTAGCATCGTAACGGAAGCACGAAAGTCGCCCGTGCTAATCGATCGATTCGATTTTACGGTAACGGAGGGTATTTCGAAACAGTTCCGGTGCTACGAAGAAATTGCATTATACCAATGGATATCGACAAGGGCGTATTAAGCTCCAACAGTGCTTCCCCTTTGCCTTCCGCTTTGTTCCCGCCACCTTCCTTTTTGTTTCGAAGCCTTTACGATCCGGCAAAAGTCGAGGAGCGTACCAGCGGTAGTCTGTGTGCCTCCATCGCGCCGTTAAACGGTACCGCAACAAAACCTCGCCATTTCCACCGTCGTACTACTTTATACTTCCTAAAACTATCTACACACCGAACGTACGCTCGATGGATTTACAATAAACTGATTAACGCTTCCGAAAGGAACCTTCTCAGTCCGAGGCATGATTCGACATCGAAAGAATTCGAAAACCAATAGCACAGATAGTTCGAACCGGTCCAGATCCCTGTCCCGGTGTCCGTTCGCGGAGAGCGAGCACCTGTCGGCTCGTATTTGGCCCCAACTACTCAGAAGGCAGCCGCGGCTGACCGCAACAACGTCTATACTACTGGCTGCCACCGCGGCGTCCCGCGTTACATTGTCGGTGCGGCTGGCTAGGCGAAGGCGGACGGATCCCAGCAAAGTCCGCCCGACCGACTCCTTAGTCAGGATCTCCTGGGAGATGGACGACGTCTCGGCAGGTAATTGCACGAAAGCCGCCTCCTCTCCAAAGAGTGGAAGGAAAAGAGGCGGCGTAGGTGAAGCAGGCAGAGCGGAAGGGTGGAGAGAGCGGAGAAGGGAGAGGGGAAGGGCGCGAGGATGGAGTGGAAAAGTGTATTATCGGGGACGTGCCGGTTCCAGTTCGCCCAGGCTAGCATTAGAGATATTACACGGGGCCCTCTAGTAGCATTAAAGGTCGTGTTATATCTCGCGGCCGCGACGGCGGACCTTCGAAGAGGAATCGCGCGCGACGGTACGGCCAATGGGCTGCCGCTGCTCTTCGCAGCGACGATTTTAGAGGGAGCGTTGATATGTAACGAAAATTTGTAACGCGATATAAATTATTATCGAATTACGAGTTTTATGACGCTCGAGAGATTGTAAGATATAGACGGTCCGTTATCAGAGACTCCATATGGAAGCAGCTCGCATTTTTAGGGAAGCGGATGATTAAAAATACCTACGGGATATAATACCAGAACGTACGCGACCGAACGCGAGCGGGCCTGGAACGTCTTCCAATAAGCGCGATGGAAGCGTAAATATTAGCGGGGTGGATGTCGAGCAACCACGCGAATTTCCTCGAACCTGCTATCGTATATAAGAGAAAAAAAAGCGGATTAGGAAGTCAGGGGGCGGGGGAAATATCTTTATGGATAATAGGTTGTAGTTCGCGTTCAATAGCGCCGCGACGATACGAAGCCACGATACGAAGTTGCGCGTCGCCAGCGAAGTAGGCGTGCACCGAGCTCCACTTCCGGGCAGGAGGAGAAAAAGCGGAGGACGCTTCGGTGTCGTCGCGCGTCCTGACGTTTTATCGAGTTTGCCCTGCGGAAGATTAAGCTGATGGAACGCGGGGGGCGAGCGGGGGCGGCGGGAATTGGTAAAGAAAACGCGTGGAATGAAGAGCCGCCCCAGGGTGGGGGCTAAGAAAAATTCCGCGGTCGGAAGTCGTGCACCAGCTTTATTACCGGGAGATAAAAGTTGACGAGTTGGACGTATTAAAGCTGTTCCATCGCGTTCGTAATTCGCCGTACGTTTCACGGGCCGGTGGACGAGCGTCGCTCGCGGTTATCCGGCTCGCGAAGGGCCGTAAACTCGCCGCTGCGATCCATCGGGGCGAACCTCGGTTTTAGTGGCTCGTGTCACGTGCCACGGCCCGTAGTGTCATATTTAAGTGCACCGTAATCCCGCTCTGGCCCTCGAAGATTCTCTTAACTCTGGTACGCGGAACGAGCCCGCTGCCGGAAGACAAATGAGAGTCGTTCCGGTGGGAGAACTTCGGCCGGGGGTTTTTGAAATCAGCGGGTCGCCTGTTAGAGGAGCGTAACCATCTCGTGTAGTCTATTCCCCCGTAACAAAGGGAAAACCTGTTAATACTTTCGTCACGAAACAGCCAGTGGAACGGGTCGGTTATACGGAGGGAAATGGAGCCGTAACGGGTGGCTTCTTTAGTTCGAACGTTCGACTGTAAACGCACGAGAATTTCCGTAACGAACTCTCTTTACTTTTTAAGAACGTTCCTTAAAGTTTTCACATAACGAACGTATTATTCGAGAATTCCTCGAAACGCCAGTTTGACTAATATTACGATTCGCCGAGCGCGGGTCGAAAGCCCGTAAGTCTACGCGCGTTAAACGACAATTCGCAATTTGCATTTCGGAAGCACCACTCTGCGCAGCTCCCCGCCGCGCTTACGGGGAGATTTCGTCGCTGCACATTCGCGCACCACCTACCCACCCAGACAACTCCCTGTCGATAACGTGAAATTTTAAGGCGTCTCGTATAGAACGCGCGACTCCTCCCCTGCGACTACGGCAAAGTCCTGGGTGACATTTTTAAGAAATTCCTCACCGTCTTACCTGGTCCCTCCCCAGCCCGTATAACGTTTTCCTGCCGTCGCTCCCGGCTGACATTATGCTAACCAGAGACAGACTCCAACCCCTCGATATTTCGAAGCTTCGACGCTCCTCGTGATCTACGAGCTCCGCCACCCTTCGCCACCCCCGCGACGCTTTCCCCGCTTGTTAACGCGTTCCCCGCGCGGAGACTAGCTCCCGACGACTCGTCCTCGAGCAGAACTTACTCGCCTCCCGGTGGGAATATTCGAGGAATCGAATCGAAAGCGGCTTTGGCGGTTTCCGGATTTGTTATTTCTAACCAGGAACCGCGGCACTGTTTTTCTTTTTCCTCGCGTGGACTGTCCAATGTTTTTCGATCGATAACGTGACGCCTGAGAGCGCTGGGAAAAGTCTCGTCGAGTTTGTCCGCGGGTTCACGAGGTTAATCTTTTTTACGTTCATGAATTTTGTATCGCTCCCGTCCGAGAGCACATTGTACCGCGTACGCGCGTAGACTGGATTCTGCGAAGCGGAACCAGTGGACTGGTCGATGAAAGCGCGCCATTCGTTGCGATTCGAATCGATCCTCGCGGACACTTTTGTCTGTTATATTAACTTCGCATCGCTCTTTCGATATCGATCTTTCTCCGCGATCTCTTACGGGTCACGGGAACGATAATCGGACGGGTTAACATCTTGATATCGAGCGATACTTCCGGGACCGGTTATGATTTATTTTGGGGCATCCGGTGCTCAGACGCGTTCCTGTCACGGCCGTGGCATATTTCAGCGTTATTTCGACGACGGAAATTCGATACGCGCCGTCGCGTCGTCGGGACAGCGAAATCGGAGCGATCGTCGCCCGTCGACGTCGGTTTATCGAAAATTTATTCGTCCCACCGACATGTGACTGGCTCGCCCGCTTTGAAGGGAACCGACAGGCCAACGGGTATCGTCACTGTTGACAAATGAAAGTTACTCGATATTGCGCCAATAAAATTCTATCCGGCCAATAAATGCCCGGTTCCTTCAAACGGCGACGCGCTCCACCCCCAAGAAAATTCACCCCGCCGCTCTGTCCGAGGCATTCCGACGCTTACAAAAAACGAGCAGGTCGTGTTAATTATCGACGGAGCTGCATCGTGGCCAGAGAAAATGAACCTCTCGCGATTTACGATTCGACGACGAGTCTTGCTGTTGAATCGTAGAAGCGTCTCCATTTTAATCCGAACGGCGAGCAGCGGAATTGTTCCCCGAGATCTACGCTCTCGTGTCTCCTAAAAGCTTGCACGTGACGAACGAGGCGCGTAAATCCGTCGCGAGCGAAATTCGCGAAGACGCTGGAAAGTTGTGCGCGACACGAGCTCTCGCGAACGGAACGGCGTCGTTCTCGAACCGAAAGGTTTCACGTAGTCGCGGTAAAAGGCCTGGGCGAATACCCCAGGTGCGTTCATATTTCTCCCATTTTCGCGGAACCAGCGCGCGTGCTCGCGCAAATAACTCTTTCCGCGAGTTCTCGCGAGCTCGCGAACGCTTGCTCGCCGTCCGCGACTATTTGCATACGCGTCTGCAAGGAGGACGCGCGTTCACCGTCGCGACGAGCCCCGCCGAATCGTCGATCTTACGGCGACCATTAGACGAACCCTGGGAATAGTCGAACTTTCAGGGGTTCGCGGTTCCCTCCATGAATCTCCTGGTCCCGGTTTTCCAGCTGTTCCCTCGAAATTGGTTCCCCTGGAGTTACTCGCAGATTTATCGGTTTCTCAGCCGAGTCCAATTGACCTTGCGCCTTGAAATCGGCGGTAAGGACAGACGCGGTGAATTTTACGCGTCGAAACGCACGAGAAATGATATTGATCTCGCGCAGCTGTCCACGCGATCGAAGTGTAACCGCGATTGTTTTTCAGAGCAACGCGTTCACCTTGGATTCGGCAATGGGATCCGTAGAATCTTGATAGTCACGAAGTTTACGAGCCAGAAAATTAAGTTCCACATCGGGTGGAAGTCTAGCAGACGATTCGAATTCACGAGGAACGCGATAAGACGACGAATATTTCCATCAGCCGTGACTGTGGAGGCGATCGGTCTTCGAAGAGGGACACCCCTCTCGATAGCAGCTGCAATCAAACTTTTCCGTAACACAAATCAGATTTCCACGGTTGCTCGCGCGCGGTCGGATCACCGTGACTTTCCCCGATTTCCTCGCCGGATCGTTGTCGTCGCCTCCTTGAATATTTATGGTCGCCATCGTCGGGCGAACCGAAGATTCTTGACGAAGAGGACCTCTCCTCTGGTCTGCTCTTAACGCAAGAAACACGCTGGGACAACGCTTGAAAATTACTCGCGCGACGTGCCGCGAAATGCCGTCGCACGATCGTTCCACCCCCTAAAAACGGGAAACATTGCCGGGAAACGTTGGAATTTCCGTAGTTAATTCGATACGATGCGAGCGTTGGACAACGACCTTTACACATCCAGCAACCCCTCGCGTGATTACTTCTCCGCGGCTCCTTTCACCCCGTTCTTTTCCTCCCCCGCGTTGTTTCATCTCGCTGGCCCGTTCCCAGCCCCGCTCTCCTTCTCCATGGCCGATAAATACGCGGCATTTTTCATTGCACTTGCCACGGAACCGGCGCATCGTCTCTGCCTATTCGAGCCCTCCCCCTGCGCTGCTCCCAGCAGCCAACCCCCGTCCGCAGCCGTTGATGGACGAGGAGCCGCGTTCATCCCCCTTTCTATATACATACATCAATTTGGCGAGTCCGCGTGTATCGAAGGGAGCCGGGGTGATATTTTCCCTGTTCAACCCCCCACGTCGATTTCGCGTTCCCTCAGCCGCTCCTTTCTGTTCCGTTCTTATCAATTCGAGCGTAATGTGTCTGCAGAAATGAAACGCATCGCGCACCGCCGTGGATCACAAAGAGCCGCTGAAGGACCGTCAAGGGGTTCGGTCCATCTGTGGGCCGCAATTTCCGCCTTTGCCCCCACGGACGCTCGCTGTTCGCTTCATTTTTCTTTCGGTAATACCGGCAACACCGTCGCGCGGATATTTCATCACGGCCCCGCTCGAAGTTTATCGATGGATACTCGGGGCTAGTAAATGACGAACGACGCCGCTGCCGTGATTTTCGCCCCGTGAAACAGCGGGGCTGTCGTCTCCTCTTCGCGTCAAGGGGTGTCACGGCTCTTGACGCGGCGCTCGGACGTTTCGTCATTTTTCTTCCCGGTTCTCCTTGGAAATATTCATTTTTCCGTCCCTTGCTGAATTTCTGCGCTGCGAATGGCGGCGTAAATGCAACCGAGCGAGAGGGTTAGAGGGTTCCACGAGTCCAAACACTGCGAATGTCGCGAATTTCGAAGAAACAGCGACGCGTACGACCGTCGATTTGTTACGCACACGGGAAAATTGCGGAAGCAATTCAATCGGAGCTGGTAGCTGCGAGCAGCTGAGACATCCTCTTCCTTTCTCTCGAGGTGCCTCTACCCTGATCGTTCCCCGGCATCCCGTATGATTTACGACACGGGAACGAGCACGTACAGCCATGTAAGTTAAACGGTCCTCTCACGCGGCCCGTTTCCTCGAGCTGTTGTGAATTTAGCGTGCAATGCTCCGCGAAAAAGGTGCATCTGACATCCTATTGTTCTCTCGAGAGAAAAGAAATTCAGTACGAGTTTCGTTGCTACGAAGAAACGTTATTTGGGTACGCGAAATTAACATCAATTGGAGTCAATTAAATTAAAAGGGAAAATTAAATTCTTTTAAGATCAAATATTTTTTTGTTGCATTTGTTGCGAACTATCGATCGACACGGTGAATGGAGGACTATGGAAAGAGTCTCCTCTTGATTACCTTGAGCGATCGAGGCGTGGACGTAGACACGGAAAGCCGTCAAATCGACGAGGAGGGATATAAAGGGAGAAAGAAGGGGGCGGTAGGCGAAAAACGAGAGAAAAGCGGAGGATACGCGAGAGGCCGGTGAATACGTGGACGGGATTTTTCACGAATCGATTATGGCAATTCAATCAGTAGCGTGGAGACAGAGGGGGGGGGGGATTTGTCGTTTCGACGCGGGGTGAACGTCGGGATGTGGTTTATCCGGACTTCCATACGCGCCCTCTCGGATGTTCTCCGTCCATTCCGCTGGAATCCTCGGTGTTTTCTTTTCGTTTCCGGTCGACTGGGTAGCGGAGAGCATCGACGAGTGGCTGGCAAGGGCGGGCAAGTTAACGCGAGCGAAATGAAACCGCCAAGTTTGTCGAGCCGCTCGCGACTCGGACAGAAGGATAAATTGCGTATGATTTATGCAATTTCAACGTCCGAATCCAAGCTTTACGACCGCCTAATATCATTTTGATGGGCAACGCAGTGCGCGCCGATGGCTCGATGAGCGAGCAGGGAGTATCGTTATTACACGAAATTATACGGGAGACTGAAGCATGGTCGATAGTAATTAGATACTGTCATCGCCATAAACACCGCGAGAGCGCCCAACGACGCTCTTAATTTCCCCAATCACGATCCTCCTCAATTAATTTAATCAGCCCCGTTCGTCATTCTAACTCCCCGGCCGTCTGGCTCGCGGGAAAAAAGATGGAGGACAAAAATACAGCCGGGAGAAAGAGGCTAGGCCAGCGTGTGTATTCCCGGTAGCGATGGGCGTGGAGGATCGCGTGTTCGCGTCTTTTCAGAAGTTTTTAATTCCCGGTCGGTAGCGGTCCGGCGTATCAGTCGCGTCGAGAGGAGGGGGGGGGAGGGTGGAGGCGGCAGATATGCGACCTTACTAACGGCCCCCGACGTTTAAAGCGCTTCGCGCCATAATTTCCTTGATTAAGCCGAGATACGTGGCGAGTTGCCAAGGAGGGTGGCCCGTGAGAAGGGCGCGGGAGGTCGAAGGGGAGACGGCGGGCCGAGGGCGCGAGTCTGTCCGCTCGCTCGTAAATAACGTCGCGAATTAAGCGTGTAATTTCCGTGCGAATTACGAGCGCGCGCGCGCGCGCGCACCCACCCTACGTGCTCCTCGATACTTTCGTTACGATACAAAAGGGTGCGCGAGGACGAAATAAAAAGGAACAGGTCGGGAGAGAGGGGAAAAAAAATAGCGAAAGGACCGGGACGCGGGAATTTATGGCCGTGGCTGCGAGACGCGAGCCTCTGACGGACCGCGTCAACGTCGGACACGGTCAGCGACGCGTGATCGATGCCGCTGGAATCCGATTACCCGCGAACATTTTTATAGCGCACGCCGTTTTAATGCCTTTTAACTCATTCACTTTGTCAACGGAAGCGAATCGATACGTAGTCGCGGGAGCGTCGAGTGCTGCGCGTCAAGCAAGCTCGCTGCAAATGTTAGACCGCACAGTGGCTACGTGTACACGCGTGCGATAAATAATTTATTTATCAGACGTTATTTGTGGGACGCGGTTTTAATAGCGTCATCAATTTTAGCGAAACTACCCGGGTACCCTTGCATTATTTACGATATCGCAGGTGATAGTTGATTACAGGCACGTGGGAAAATGACCTTTCGTCGAAGATTGAGAACGCGCGAAGCTCCAGTACGCATCTGTTCCTCGTGATTGATGCGTAGATTGCGTTTGCGCGACGAGCACCTGGGTCCCCTGGCTCCTACGCTTCGCTTTCGGATTCTCGAAACGCGTGCCTCGACTGACGAAAGAAGCGACCGATTTTCTGACTCGTAGAAAGAAAAAACCTCCCCTGAACACAGTCATCCGTACTGATATACTTCTTTCTCGGTGTAATTAATTCCTCCTTGCTTGTTTCGTAAAACTGCTCTACTGGATATCAATTTGTCCGACAGGCTTTCTAACAGGTTAAATATTAAGAGATTTGATTAAGCGGACTCCCGAGAAAGGAAAGTGAGGCGCGAACGGGGCTACTTCCTCGCAACTACATTTCCTCGATCATTCTGTTGACTCTGGCGTCTGGCTGTTACAAAGTATCCGAACTTTCGCTGCGCTCGGAACTTGCTCCACCCGTTTAAATATTTGACCGAGTGAAATAAGTTCCTCGCGTCCGTTTCCGTCTCCTCCGCGAGCGATCGACGGTCATTCAGGAATTGTCGCCAATTTATTTTAATCGATCCGTTTTCCTTCTCCTTCGGCGGGACGCGGGGGAACGTTTCGACGAGTCGACGAATCGGCTGGTCGATGACTCGATTATCGACGCCGCGATTTCGACGAGCGGCCAGCAGCACGCTTCGTCGAGCGTGGCCGAAAAATCGACGGTGACGAATAAAAAAACGAAAAAATTCACCCAATGAAAACGGTTTGTTCGGTGCTCGCGAGTTCAGCCGGCGTCGATTCGCTCGTTCGAGTTCGTAAAATCGAAACTGAGAATTCACACCGAACAGCAGCCAATAATTAACCCTTTCTGCGCTCGGGCGTTTCACGGGAGTGCTTGAAAGTTTATTTTTTAAATATTTTGTTATCTACCTTATCACGTTTTACAGCTTACACCGCGATCGATTCTCGAACCCTCCGAGCAGTGCATATTGATTGGCTGCACGTGGACTCATAAATGGGTTTACAGCACCCGGTGAACAACTTTTCAGAACTCATATCCGCTTTCATAGCGTCGAAAGACTTAAAGAGCGGTCGTAAAAATCGAAACTTCGCGTACTCGCGATCCATCAAAGGAGCGAGCTTGGAAACGAATATTTTTTACAACCATCGCGCTGATACGTTCATTTTAATCCATCATCTGTTCCGTTCGAAATCAATTGTCCATTCGTAGCCGGTGGAACGGTCTCGCATTTTCACAATCTCGTCGCACGGAAAAAAAAAAAAAAATACAACCCCTCTAAAACCCGCTCGAGATTATAACAACAGTGGAAAGAGTGTAGCGACACTTTTATTCAGGCAACTGCGCCAGTCGGCTCTCTCCAAAAATTTATCTCCTGCCGGCTGAACCGCTTCGGCCCACTAACGAATTTTTTACGTCGCGCGGTCGTGGAACGCGCCTCGCGTTAAAAAATCATATCGTCCAGAGCGCGATTGCCCGCGCGCTGCGACGCGGCAGATATCTTCTCGCTGCTGGAGACTATTAGCCTCGGTCCATGAAGAGCCTCGGCAAACAGCGCGGGATTATTCGTACGCGTAATGCGACCGGAAGTTGCGGTGGTAGCCGCCAGGCCAGCGGGACGTTGATAACCGTTCCGTGTCCACCGTCCCCGCGCGTTGGCGGTCCTTTCTATTTTTTATGACGCCCCACAGGCCGCCTCGCGGATGCTCGCTCGCGTACACCGCAACGGGGACTGTCCTCCTCTGCGTTGAACAACGGAGTACCAGTGAGAGAGCGTGAGAGAAAGGGAGAGAGAGAGAGAGAGAGAGAGAGAGGTGGCTCTCTCGTTGGTATTTCCAATTTCACAGAGCGTGGGTTAACGAGGCCCGAGGGCTGGAGAAGTTAGGGCGACCGAGCCCCTGGAACCATTCTCCGTCCCTGCCCCCGTCAAAAACGAGCCCTATGGTCCCACTGTGTTACACCTCTTCGCCCTTGCCTCGTCCCTGTCCCGTTTCGGCTGTTTCTGGTGGCGAAACCCCTTTATAACACGGCGGTACCCCCTCGCGCCGCGCGTCGGAGTTCCGGCACATTACCTTCGCTGATTACCGGCCTGCCCCGCGGAGTATGTCACCCAGTCACCCTCGAGACGCATACCTTCCGGAATCCGCCGACACTTTCCCACTTGGCTCCGACTCCGTCGAGATAGGTATCGCGGGGAACGCTCGAGAAGAACGAACGAACGAACGAACGAACGACCGCCCCGCGTTTCTCTCCTGAGATTGAAGCGGTTCCTCGGTTTCACGGTATGCGGGTTGGTGCGTCTGTTACCTCCTGCTGGATTTCTTGCTAGTGAAAAGTTTATTAGACACCCTACGATATTCAAATGGAACTTGTGACAGTAGTACATTCGATTGTATTTGAAGAGTGCGAATTGTACGCGTGGAAACTTAGAGCGACAGGATGTACGAGAGGCCAAGGTGCGAAAGAAGAGTGTTTGTATACAAGATCGCGTGACTGAGAACGATAAGGATGGTCTGAACCATCTGAACGAGTTCAGTAAAAGACAAACAGCGAGAGAGTACAGAGCGACTGCAGTTTAATAAAATATTCATATATATATATATATGAATATTCATATATATATATATATATGAATATTTTATTAAACTGCAGTCGCTCTGTACTCTCTCGCTGGCATATATATATATATATATATATATATATATATATATATATATATATATATATATATATCGGTGAACGTGTAAATTATTTCTCTCAAGTGACGCATAATTGTACGCGTGGAAACTTAGAGTGACAGAATGTTCGAGAAGCCAAGGTGCGAAAGAAGAGTGTTTGTAAACAAGATCGCGCGACTGAGAACGATAAGGATGGTCTGAACCATCTGAACGAGTTCAGTAAAAGACAAACAGCGAGACAGTATAGAGCGACTGCAGTTTAATAAAGTATTCTTATATATATCGGTGAACGTGTAAATTATTTCTCCCGAGTGACGCATAATTGTACGCGTGGAAACTTAGAGTGACAGAATGTTCGAGAGGCCAAGGTGCGAAAGAAGAGTGTTTGTAAACAAGATCGCGCGACTGAGAACGATAAGGATGGTCTGAACCATCTGAACGAGTTCAGTAAAAGACAAACAGCGAGACAGTATAGAGCGACTGCAGTTTAATAAAGTATTCTTATATATATCGGTGAACGTGTAAATTATTTCTCTCGAGTGACGCATAATTGTACGCGTGGAAACTTAGAGTGACAGAATGTTCGAGAGGCCAAGGTGCGAAAGAAGAGTGTTTGTAAACAAGATCGCGCGACTGAGAACGATAAGGATGGTCTGAACCATCTGAACGAGTTCAGTAAAAAGCAAACAGCGAGACAGTATAGAGCGACTGCAGTTTAATAAAGTATTCTTATATATATCAGTGAACGTGTAAATTATTTCTCCCGAGTGACGCGTTCCTGCATATTCACTGATTAACTTAAACTTCGCGTTTGCTGTTTCAGAGCAGCCCAAAAGTTGAACCTCTCGTCGAGCCCCCACCGTCGACGTCGTTCAGGCGACGAGAACATCGGCTCCGACGAGCTACCGATCTTCCCGAATGGATACGCCGCACTCCTGCTGAAGACGCCGCCGCCAGCGCCGCCCGCACTCCTGCGTAGAATAGGCGTGAAGGAGCTCACTGGCGTCGGCAAGGTAAGCGATTCCACCTCCCCGTCGTAAATCATATGCAAAAATGCCGCGCATAAGTAACACTCGGACGAGCGGCGGCCATTCGTCAGCCATAAGATAGCGCCTCCACGCCTCGATCGTTTAATCGGGGACAGGTACACGTGTAGTCCCTTTCGGGGCGGAAGAACGTTCCACTTCCGGCTCGTTTGTCCGTCGGAGAGGAAGATAGAGAGGGAGGAGCATCGTGCGCTGTTCGAACGGGGGCGAAACGATCTCGTGGCGATCCGGAATCCATCGTATCGGAGATTCCATCGCAGACACGCGACCTTCTCGCTGGCTCCTCGAGTATCGGCTCGAGGTCCGTGGAAATCTTGGCTCGGCGATTTGAAATGCAGATGAGCCGTCTAGCGCCGCTATAAGCCGCGGCTGTTCGCCACCGCGCTCTTCCTCTTCCTCTTCCCGTCCCCCGCGCATGGATTTTCTTGCATCGCGACGCGTCCTTCTTACCGCGATTACCTGCCCGCTTGAATATTCGCCTTGGGTCGCCGCTGCCTTGGCTCGAAGAAGGTGGCCATAATTAACAACGATCGTTTATTAATCGGCAGTTTCGAGGATTATCGTGTCCCATTTGTCGTACCCCGATAGAGCACATAAACACGGTTATCGTGTTACAATTACGGAAGTGGTTGTTGGGTATCCAGGTCGAGTGGAAGGTAATTGAAGCCTGGCTCTGTCCGAAAAGAATATTTCCCGTTGAATTCGAGGATAATAACTCGGTGAAGCACGTCGAGGTTTGTTCCCTCAGCGAGGCAGCGAGAACGCGTCCCAGAAATTTCAGGAAACCACCAGATAGTATTACGCAGAAGGGGTTGCTCGTTACGTTGGCGAGGCGCGCCATCCCTTTGCCGCGGAATAAAAGCGGGTAACGACAGCAGCTCGCGGTCGCACATATGACGGAACCTTATCCAGGCTGCGTGGAATTATCGAAAATTAATTCGTTGGAAATAACGCCTTATTCTGCGCTAGCTGATTAAAGTGGGATGAGGCGAGCGGATGCTAGGGAAATCGGGGCTGCAGGGGGGTGGCGAGAGCGAAAAACACCAAATGAGTCTGTCTCCTTTAAAAGAACAGTCCCGTTATTTGGCAGCCAGCTTTTGGAAGCTTTTTTCCTCTCTGGTTCATTTTTATGCTCGCGATGTGTGCGCTTGTTCGCGAGCGTTCGGACGCGTGTACGTACGATTTCGTATACCAAATGGAGCTCGCGTTCGCTCTGCGAACAGAATTTCTACCGGGAAAGGAGCGAAGTTCGCTGTCACGACGGAAAGTTTGAACGGAGGGCTGGCCGTCAAACGCGACGAGTGCCCGGGAATCAATTAGGAGTTGGAGGCGTGAACGTACCGGCGGAAAGTTGAAAACAAATTTATCTGGTCGTAAATTAAGTTGCCCGGGATCTGAGGTGGGCCTCTTTGCGCATTCCTTAATAGCCAACTTTGTCGTCCGACTATTCGACGCATGCTACCGTCTACAATCGTTTAAGAAGTCAATCATTTTCACAAGCTTCGGTTATCATCTCTAAATGCGAAGTACAAAATTTCTCGCTGCGATAATTACACGCAACATCCAACGGAAGATCACAGGAATACGCCACTCATCTTCAACGAGTATCAATCGAACGCAACCCCCGGCCGCACGATTCCCTTTCACCTTTGACGCGTGTACTTTTCGCAAAGCGACGCGGACAGATCAAGACGACATCGAATCGAGCGAAGTCGAGCGGCAAACGATCGATATCGAGGATTAGACCTGCAACGTGACAGTCGCGGGCCGATACAGGGCCAGCTTTGCCCGCGTAATTATCGTTTCGACAAGAGCAACAGAGAGAGAGAGAGAGAGAGAGAGAGCGTACGCTGGTGCGCGCGCTCTGGACCGTCGAGTCCGCTCGGGCACCTCACAGACAGTCGAATATTTAGTGTCTCTATGAAGAGAGTAATTAAACCGGCCGGTGGCGCGTCGAATACTGGTCAAACGTGGCTTTGCTTTGGCTTTCTGCTCGTTTAGTCGCGGGGACGTCTCTGCCGTGGCCGTGGCCAGCAGGGGCTCGACTACTCGCTTCTCTCTCGCCTGGCGCCCGGTTATACGCAGGAGATTTTACCCGTTCTCTCCTTCGGCCGTCTGTCCGTCCGTCTGTCTCCGCTGACGGCGGTGGGTACTTTCGAGCTGCGCGCTGTCGGCTTCCAATTTGGCTTCCAGCCGATGCAACAAAGCTGCGCTCTGGTTTCGTCGTTTAAGTACAAACTCCTGTTCCGGCCCGGACGGCGTCATTTACTTGGACAAATTCTATTTCCGCGAGGGATCGAACGTGTTCTCCTAAATCGCAAATTATACTTCCCCTCCACCTTTCTATTTCTTCTTCTTCTTCTTCTGCCGCTTCTTCTTCAAAGAAGATCGATACGATTTGCCTCCCGGTCGTTTGTCATACAAGTACAGAGTGATCGCGCACGGTGAGGATAAATTCTCTCGCCATGGTTTTTAGTGCTCGTTTCCGAAATCTTTTCCCCGTTCAATCGAGACGATGAAGCGGTCCCGCCCTGTCCGAACGGGGGAAGCGCTCTCGAGAGGCAAACATTCCGATTTCCGGCGAATCTCGATCCAATATGCGACCCGTGTGGCCTCAATCTGCGAAAGAAAAACCGTGGCTGGGGCAGATTGGACGGGACGTTCGCGTGGCCGGGGAAGATTCGAGCTGCTTGCGTCCGACAAACGCAAAGTCAATAATCCAGCGGCCGAGGAGGGTGGCAGAGAGAGAGAGAGAGAGAGGAAGGGAGGAAGCGTGATTTTCATGGGCTCGTACGACCGTGTATCGGTTATTTTCTCTTTTTCCTTCGGACCGAGTCGGGCAACGAAGGAGGAAAACGGACGAGCCGTGAGCACGGAAGACGCGTAGGGGTGGAGACGTCTGGTAGCAAGGGGTGGGTCGACCAGCGTCGTGAGTACGCGACGAAATGAACCGTGATCGGGACGATGCCGGCGGTTTCAATCCGAGAAACAAACAGAAATTCTCTTAAGCTGCGTCCACGCTGTACAACCCAACCCTTTTATCCACCTAGCGGACAACTTTTCAGCGTCTCCGAGGCGTCTTATCTACGTCCGAAGCTCGAAAATATTGTACGCGCCGGTCGCAATATAAGTTCTGAAAATATATTACGCGACACAGAGTTGCAAGGGAGCATTGTTATACGACGATGTTTCTTTGGAAGAGATTTGGAGAGATTTAAAGGAAAGGCGAACTCGGACGCGCACACGTGCGCGGAAAGTCCACCCTCGACGCTCGATTCGTTGGGAAGGAACAAGGCGAGGCGGAAATGAACGCCGGGAAATGAAGTTTTAAAGCCGGACGAGTGGAACGCGGACGCGATCGAGACGATTCGTTTCGCGCGGATGAAAAATACGGGAAATATTTCCTCGATGCCTCTTCCGGGACTCGATTGTCGCAGGACGATCATCGAGAATAATGGAGGAAAAAGGGAGGCATTTTTTTTCGTACGACGCATACATCTAATAACGGACGCGATATATTTCTTGTATTGTTAGGGAACATCGTGGCCGAAAAATGGTGCCATTCCTCACGAAGATCCTCGGGAAGGACGACGCGTCGCGTCTCTAACGAGAAAAAGTCTAATTCTCCGTTTCCATTTCCTCCGCGCGTGTTACGGGAAGACACGTCCCACGTTTCCAGAAAAAAGTTCATCAGCGAACCGATTGCGTACTTCACGGACCATCGATTCGAACGATCGCGGCCACCTTCCACGGTTCCGTTCGATCTGGAAAAACCGCTTCTCCCAGTACTTTGTTAACGAAGTTTGTTAACAACGCGCGGCGAGCTTCTGGTCGACTTCGTTCCAATCAGACGGCGGTAATTCGTTTCTCGGTCGGATTATTTCGACGACGAGTCGCGGGGCTGGATCGAGTTTTAGCGACAGCGCGGAGCCGACGCGATGGAAGAGGACAGGACGGGAGGGCGATCGCGGGTCGCGTTGGGGGAGACTGATTTATGGGGGAGAAAGTGACCGTGGACGCGAGGCGCGGAAAGTTTCCCCGGAAATCATTTCGCTAATTCGAGAGAATCGACGGGCGCGGGGGGACCCGTCACCCCGAGAGAAAGAAAGTTTTATGGGCTGCTCGATGCGCCTCGACTACCACTTACCGCCCTCGACATTATTCATTTATTAATAGCTCGTTCACCGGAGATCCGTTCTCCCCTTCTGCCCTCTATAAACAGATTTCTCCTCGGTCGTCTTCTCGATGCGTTCATTGCCTCTCGAAGCGCGATGGTCGTCAGACTTCGTCGCTCGTCGATTCTTTGTCGCACGAGTGTCCGTTTCGTTCGACACCCTCGCGAAGCAAACGGAAATCTGCAGATTTTTAACAGCAACAGAGGGAATACGTCTCGTCTATCGCGATGCTAGGATCGATCGATCGCAGTTATAGCGTTGCACCCTGGAGATAGGCGCGAGGACATGCGCAATTTGATCGAGGAAGCTGCTGACCAGGGACGCGTCGTGGTCAGCGGTTTAAACCCACGCGTTTGCCAGGGTTTATTGAAATGTCCGGTCTTAGGCGGAGCTCTCTGATCCGTCGTTGGGTACAAGACGGGAGGGTTGTAGCCTGCCTGACCTCGGAATACCTAATGAGGACTTTTGATTTTCCCCAAGCCGGCGGAGGTCTCGGTTAGGCGAATCCTAGTCAATTGCGCGTATCATTAGGTTCGAAGGGTTGATCCGCCCAAAGCCTGCAGCCGCTTCGGAAACGATCCTCTTCCCAGAAGAATCTTTTCGCACGGGAGCGTGCGCGGCGAAAAAAATTGCTTCTCGCCCCGGCTTTAATTCGATTTCGCGCTGTTCCGCTCTAATAGAGGACGATAACAAGCCCACGGGTCGAATGGGGTTATTTTAATAATGAATTAATCCGAGGGGCGTTACAGGCAGCGAGAAGGGCCACGTATAGGGGTGTTTGCGGACAGTCCGTAGGGAGCACGGGTACCACGTGGCCCCACGTGGTACCCGCAGGATAATTGGAGGTCACTGCGGTTTTAGAGACTGCTCCGGCACCCCCTTTCCGTAACCGTTCTACGGAAACCCTTACGTTACACCGGTGGCCACTATGCACGGCAGTTCGACTGCTGGCATTATCCGGATTCCTCGTTCGCTTTGCTGCATAATAATTAAGGATTTCGCGTGTCGTGATAGAGTGTGGCCTGTTACTGTCGCTGGCACAAAGCGGCTCGGTCTGCTGTCACCGCGGTTTGGCCATCCTTGGTCGGGTCTCCTTCCTAACGATCATCCTGGATGCACGGAATTTTATCGAACGACCCGAAACGTGGACGGGGTGCATTAATAAATCGCTGGCAAGTCGCCCAGCGCCGTTCGCGCGGTCGGGATCGTTGAAAAAAAGAACCGCGCGATCTTGCAGGGAACGCGAGAAAAGTTGGACAAAGCTGACAAGGAGAGTGTGTCGAGGGTAATTACGCGCGGGTGTCCTTTTGGACGGTCGTTTTTCGCGTTTCGTTGCCAAGCCCGCGAGTATATCTTGGCACGGCGACGATCGGACGGAGAAGCGTTTAATTAGCGGACGAGCTTTGATCGGATTTCAATGGAGGCGCAATTAAATCGACTGGACGGACGAGTGACAGCGGCCAGGAGGAAACGAGCCGCGGAATTATTTCGTTGTTGGCCCGTGGGATTATCGATCGTCCGCCACCAACCTGGTTTTCTTCTTTCTGTCGGTTCTCCAGCTGTACTCGAATTTTTCAGCTCCATTTGCCCGCTTACCATTGCGCGTGCATGCACACGGTCGCACGTACACCAATCGGACGCGCGACAGGGGCTGTGATTAATCAAATGGCACGTGTCAAAACACTAAAAGGACGCTCGTTATTGGACATTAAGCTTCCTCTATTTTCGTATTTACCGCCGAGCGACGTTTCAAACTTGCCAGGGTTGATCGACTTCTGATGGCTGACTATTCCCGGATTCATCTACTTGACGGCGCTTGGGTTATCAGTCCAGAACCCGGATCCGTTAAACTTTCAGTACGTTCACCTGTGTGTGTTTTAATACGATTACCACCGACTGAAGTCTGAAATCCATCCCGACGTATTAGACAGACGGTTTTAAAAGCGCGGAACCCGCTATAAACCGCTTGACAAAGGCGCACTCGAACCTTGGATATTCCCACGCAATACGAACAGATGGCTGTAACAGTGCGTTCGTTTGAATGCTTTTGGACGCAGAATTTCCGCCGCGCGAGCTCCAAATAAACCGCGATGGAAAATCCGCTGGCATCAAATCGGACGGATAATTGCTAACGTTAATTTCCCGCTGTTAGGTCGACTTTGTGGGCGCGCGCATTTTAAATGGTGAAAAACGCATCTCCAACGCGAGATCCGGCCGGATGCACGTTCAAATGAACGTGGCGCATCGTGACACGTTTAATTTCCCAGTGCCGCGTCTCTAATTGAAATTGCAAGACAAAAGGGGACGCCGTGCGTGCGCGTGGGCGCGCGAAATGCCTCGAACCGCCTTTGAAAAGCGGCAAGCGTTTCCGCGCGTTTCATCGGGCTGAACCGGCCGAGGGAAGTATTTCAAAATGAGTTCCCGGTTTAATTCAACTCCGGCCCAGCCGAGAAACCGCGCTGGCGGTGTTTCCCCCGTGGGCGGCCGCCGCGTTGAACAAACCAATTAATAATTATCACGTTCGCCCGCGGTTGCTCGTTCTTTCCGCGCGTCTCCTGGCTGACGGACGAAAAAAAAAAAAAAAAAGAGAAAGAAAGAACGGTGAATAAATTCTGGAGCGCGCGCGTTCCTCTCGCAGCTATCACCGCGTCACGTATCACCAGAGTTCTCGGAACGTCGTCGCGTCGATTCGAAATGATAGCCATGGAGGAACCAGCCGACAGCCGTTCCGTTATTTACGACCGTCCGCGTTTCGTGGCCGTTCATTATGGACGATGTATCACCGTGAAAGCCGCATTTTGTATTCGAATTTTACGCCCGAACGCGTCCATCGCGTTCACCGGTCACGCTCGTAATCGCTTTACCGTCGGAGGATCCTTACCCCCGTTTCTTTCTCTCCGCGTTCAGCCTTCTTTCTTCGCTGCCCCCGTTCTCCGTCCGCTTTCTCCGTGGCCGTCCCTGGGCATCCCACAGTTTCCTTTTTCCTAATTGCTCGCGGAAGGAATGCGCGCGGCGTTCGCGAGCATCGAAACACCCACTTAGGAGTGGGTAGCGTAGCCGGCGCCTACGAACCAAGTTTTACGATAGTTCCAGCGAGGAATTTCCTGATCGCCTGTAAACTGGATTTCCAGTCGGCCTCGCGTACCGTAAAACACGATGAGCGGTTTAGAAGTTCGTTGGGAAACGGGCAAACGAGGCCCCGCTGGGGGGCGTTCGTAGACTCTGTTTTATTATTATAGGCGAACGTGCTCCGGTGCCTGTCTTCGACCAGTTTACAGGCGGTCGGGGGGTAGGTAATTTCGCGGAGGACGACGCGCAGGGGGTGGCGAAGGGAGCGTCGTCGCGTGTAGGCACTTTTAGCGCGCGAATTTATTCGAATTTTCGCGGATACGCGAGCCTAGGCGCGCCGGAAGACGCTTTTACGGGCCTGTGAATTTCTCGAGGAGCGTTACGGGGCGGACGGGGCGGTCGAGGGCGGCGGAGGCGTGATGGAAGACACCGGTGCTCGACGCGGACCGCGTGTGCTCCACGCTGCTCGCTTCGCGGACGTTAGTTTTGACAGGGTAATCCGTAAAGGAGCGCGTTCCTCGTGACGAGACCACGAATTATTTGCCCGGCGATGCGTGTATATTTTTACGGAAACGGCTCGTCCGCCGCCGTGGCACCTGCCGCCTGTCAAAAGCCGCCACGGACTAATGACCGTGCCGTGGCACTTGTTTGAAGAGGAGCCCGTGACGCGCGGTCAAAGTGACACGGATGGTGCTTTTTTTTCCCTCGTTCCCTCCCCGCGAGAAGTTTATTGTTAATGAAACCACTGGTAACGGGAACCAGAGGGGGAGGTTGGGCGCCAGGTGCTTTGCAAACACGCGTTCATTGTTTGGGAACGATGACTTGTCGGTCGTAGAATTTGCTCGTCACTCGTGTCGAGAGTTTCACGATTCTTGAACGAAGAGCTTTTATAAAACGATTCGCTTTTTCTTTTTTTTTTTTTTTTTTTTTTTTCTATTCAATCTTTCTGAACGAACGATTTTTGTTCGCGTCACGAGGACGATGCGTGATCTTCGGTAACCGATTAAATTCGCGTCGCAACGGGCTGGAAACCCGCGCAGGCGTGCACCGTTCCGTTTAAAACGGAAAGGGTAGGATCTCTGCTCTTTGCTCGCGATACGCGACCCCGTGTAAAGCAGCCCCGTGTATTTCGTGCACGGGCTTCTATTAGATCCTCTCGCCGGGCTCGTTCGCAAAGTTTCTATCGTAATTACCCATTCTAAGCGGTTTAACGAGCCGTGGTTCCACTAAACACCCCTGTAGCTACCATCTTGTTAGCCGGAGAATAACTTGACGGCTCGCGGCGGACGCGCGAACCTCCGCGCAGCTTCCTCGTGCTTCGTTCAATTCCGATTCCTCGAGCGCTTTCATACGGTTCGGTGGAGGCGTTGTAAGGCGTTGTACGGTTATGGTTATCTTGACATTCTATGGTTATCGTTGTCTCGATGGCTAACAACGATATAAGCTCGCCTTTAACGTTTAGGAGACATCCTAGTCGACTTTATTTGAATAACAATGTAGTTGGGGGTGCGTACAAGTGTACACGAGTATTCGTGACGACGTATGGAATAGACGAAAGATAAAATGCAGATTTTAATTACGAAATGGACAGGTACCACAGCAATTGTAATCCATAATTTTTCTGTTCCACTTTCCTCTCTCGTCTTGTTATTTCTCTTCTTGCTCTTCGCTTTATCTCTTTTTCAATAAAGTGATCGCAGACGGCGCGTAAAAAGAACCGCATGTCCGACAAACGGAACAGGGAGAAGGCGGCCCGCCCACTTTCTGTTTGCGCGGCCAATGAGTATTTCGATGTAAACGGAAGCGAATGGGACGGGATCCGACTGCTAGATTGTCGGGGTACGGCTCGCCGACCGAGTGCCGAGGAAACGTTGTTTAATTTCGACGAACACGTCCGATGCGTCGGGGGTTGCTGTGTATCGCGGACGAGCAACACGACTGCAGGCGAAAAGCAACCACAGTCACAATCGAAATCCCTTCTGACAAACTGCAGCGTCCTCCCTGTCACCGTTTTCCATCACTTTCTCTTCTCAACCCTTTAAAAAAGTCCCTCGCCGATCGCGCCCGCCTATACTCAAACAGTAACACCAGTTAATTTCTTGGATACCAGAATCCGGTTCTTCTCGCTTCTGACAAATTTCTCTTCGATCGTGTATACAACTCAGCATAATACCAATCAGTCCGCGATTTACCCTCGTCGCGGCTTTTAAAAACCCCTCGTCGATTACGTTCCACGCGGGTATCCGAGCACGGCGCGAGTGAATTCTCGGGAGACGCCAGCTCCAATTGAAGAAACCCAACGGGATCCCTGGGCGGCGCAACGCCAAGGAGAATCGAGACTAATTACGGGATGGAAACGCGATAGAAGCTTAATATGGAAAGTTGTGCGAAACGTCGCGCGACCCTCCGACGGCGCTCTCCCGAACATTGGGCGATCGCGAGTCCCTCGAGGGCCAGAGGCCAGGCGAAGCGGTCCCACCGCCCATCCCGTCCCTTTCCGCCGCCTGCCGCCCCTGTCGAATCGGTGCCGCTTTAATAAATGTCCCTGACGCGTGGTCGGCAAGGGTACAAATCGCCTGGAACCGCAGACACAATGCTTAGTAATGGTGAGCGACGGATTCGTGCGACGGCCCCCCCTCGTCGCATTACCGGGTTCCTGGTAGCGGGCCGCGCGCGATACCCATTCGTTATGTTCCTTGGCTGCGGGCAACTCGCTCGCTCGTCCAGCGCGATTTGATTTCGGCGCAAATCGCCGGACAAACGGGCTTAATTAATCCCGCTCGTTCGCTAACCATAGCTGGGTACCACGCCTCTTGTCTCTCTCTCTCTCTCTCACTCACTCTTCCTGTCTCCCTCTCGCCATCTGACGCGAGTCCATCCGGAGCGTCGATCGCTTTGATCTCGACGTGACCATGGATCGAGCGCGGTATTTCAGCGCTGTAATGATCTCGTTCCAGGTTCCTTAACGAACGATCTTATCGCGCGTGCCGTCAGATCTACCTCGATTTACCTGGGAATTCTTGCGCCCTCTCGTCTACTCTCTCGAGGGGTTGTAATTGCGGCGAGAAAAAATGCTAACGCTGGTAGTGAAATGGTAGCGACGTAGGAGGAAAGTTAGGTGTGTTGCGGTGGCATTTAGGGCGGAGTGAAATACCACTGCGAGTAGGTGTATCGTGCGGCGCAAAGGTTAGGGATTTTGCATAATGCACGTGAACGGGCAACAATGACGGGGGAGTCTGGGCGGTTGTCGAAAAAGTGCGATCGACGCGACACAGGTTCGACGGAATTTCGTGATGGTTCGCGACGAAATTCCACGCGCGAACTGCTCAGGAATTCTCGAGACGACGAGGACGGAGCGGAGGACGAAGCCGCTGGGGTAATACCGTAAAACTCGATACGCGCGCGTGCTTATGGATTATCGATATTTACCTGCGTCGCGCGTATACGTCTCGTCGCGAGGACCAAGCCCGTCTTGGATCCTGAATAAACAATATTCTCAGCTCTGCCGAGGAGAAAGGGAGGGCCTCGCTCTCGCTCTGCCCGTCGTCTAGGCAGCAATCATACGTCCGTCATCCTCTCTCGAATTCCCTTTGAATTCGCGCCATCGTCTTTTCTCTCGTGTGCCCTAACTTTGTTACTGCGAAGCAGCTCCGTGCACGAATAAAATATACAAAAACCGCGCGTCGCACGGCGTCCTCCGCGTCTTAGCGGAGTTCTGACCGTTTCACCGTTGGCGATCTACTCAAATATTAATTATACCCCTCGAAACGGAGAGGCCAGGGTGATTTGCGACGCGATTTATCATTCCGAATCCCCTCTCGATCTTCATAGAACCGGCGCGCAGATTGTCCTCGCGTAATCCACCGTTCCTCATCGTTCGGGGCGAAAAAATTAGGGGGTCGCTGGTTTACGACCGTGGCGAGGCGGCGGAGGGCGCACGGTGGGTGAAACGAGGATCGGTGGGGAGGTACAAAATTGCGTTGCGAACGAGTAACACGAGTCGTTAGCGGCTAATCCAGCGGAGAGCCAGAGGGACGTAGGGGACGCGTAGGGACCGCTCTCTCGAAGCACCGCGAGTCCCATCCTCCCGGGGTGACAGGCCAGGTCGTGCTGAAGAGTTGCGCGAAAACAGGCGGACGGGTCTCGCGAGGGGTCGCCGTGGAGGAAGGCGGTTGGAGCGACGCGGCGGGCCCACGGCGGTGCAGTTGATTCAAGTGGGCACGTGATAAAAATGACAATGATGAGTTAATGCGATAACTGTGTACCCACGGACCCTCGGTGCGTACGCGCGTCTAGTTGGGGCCGCGCGGACACGCGTTCCGTTTGCGTTCGCCGGTGCGTTTGTCGTCTGCACTGCAGTGCCCATAAGTACCTGCACTCGCTTTGTGTAATGGACATGTTAACCGGGAGACATCTATCGAAGGATCTGTTGATTTTATTTGGTGTCGGCTCTGCTGGTAGCTCCATTAACAGCCTCTCGTTGATTCGTATATCTCTCAACATTAGAGACCGCACACTTTTCTGATGTCAGCGTGCACTTGTACGGAGCCAAATAAAGGCTACCAGTCGCTGAAGCAGTCGGAACAGCCATGAAAATAATGACGGAGAGACACTTCTAGACCCCAGCGTGCTGTGTACGCTCGTACATCCGGTGGTGCGCTTCCCAATTCGAGCTCTCGCGCGCCCTTTCGCTCTCGTCGCCCTTCCTGCAGCCGTACGCTCACGGGATCCTCCATTGGCGTAGGGCACAGGCGGACGGAACCGTCGCGACGCCAGGGGAGAGGGATTCGGATAAACCGTGGCCATAGCCAATGGAGACTGTATTCCTGGTATTTAGCACGGGCCCTACCAATTTACTTCGCGCGGGCAATAAACCCTGGCTAAACGGGATTAATGCCTGGCAACCCTGTGCATTCCCAGCCTTCGATACTCCTACCACTCTGTCCTTGCTCTCGCGCGAGCCGAAGAAGCCGGTCCATTCGCACCGTTGTCCTTCTCGATTCCTTTATTTCTGTCTGACCAGCGCCACCGCCGAGTCGTTCCATCTTTGTTACGCGACTGGCATCGGCTGTCGCGCGATTATGATATCTGCGGTTCGAATTAAGGGTTGGAATCTGGGGTGTTGGGATCGACGCGTTATCAGCTAGCCCAATAAATCTCTATTAACTGCTCCAGTTGAGCGTCCGTGGACTCTGATGGAATTGATTTTTAACACATGATACGCGGAGAAGATGCTGAGTCACTAATTATTTATGTTTATTCGTATACAGGTATGCGAATGGGCAAAGAGTTTCAGCTAACGACGCGCAATCACCGCGTGACTCTTTCCTGGTGCCTTCGCAGCACCGATGGACACGCGGATTTTGGGTCTTGCGACTGTTTTTGGAGTTAATTGGCCGCTGAACGAGCGAGAACAGCGCTGGCTGGCCGATGCCCGGTGCATAATTAATCCAGCGTCGGCTGACCTCACGGCGCATCGACCACTGTTGCCGGTGTTTGCGCATTTCGAATGGCCAGTTGGCAGCGTGGCCGACAGCCAGTTGGCCGTGGGCGCATTGACTTCGCCGGAGCCGGCGGAACTGCCCGAAACGTGGCCGCCCGTAGGGCACACGGATTGGCAGACCTTCGTCCTTCGCTTTCATCCACCTTCGCTGCCACTGATCGATCGCTTCGAATCGAAAACTTTGCCCCGTGATTCCACCCCCTCCCGTTCGCTCTACTCCGTTTACTCTGATACCAGGTCGAGATTTCGACGCCTGGCGAAAGTTTTCGTTGAACGCGGTGCGCTCGATCGCGTTTTGACGAAGGTTTGCGTGCTTATCTGTATCACTGTATCGTACGTGGGATGTTTCGCCGAGAGAGAGAGAGAGAAAGAGAGAGAGAGGGATAGATACCACCGTTTAAGTTGTTTACAAAAATGTACAATCTTCAAGTCTCGTTTTGCTCGCTGGCGCGATCGAACAGGTTCAACGAACCCCCTCGGGGTGCAACGGGAAATCATATTAAACCGCGGCATTTTTCGCAAGAACTCCGCGTTCGGTTAATCCTCTTTCGCGGTCGGGACCGTATCCGGAACTATTTGTTCTGCCTTAATGATTTGCTCGTAAATAATTCGTTCTCCATTAGAAGGTCGCGAGGCGGGGGGCGAGGTTGCTGGGGAAGGAGACCGTAGCGGAAAGGGGGGTAAGCGGGGGTGTTTACCGAGCCGAGGTACCGGCGTGTTCTAAGTGAACGAGTGCATCGAGCGACTTCCACAAAGAGAATATTCATAAAGTCACCAAGACCGCCCTTGTCCTCTAGGGCGAGGCTGGGTGGGACGGCTCTGGTCGGGTGGCACGACGAAGAGGGTGGAGCGGGTGGAAGCAAGTTGTACGGGGTGGCTGAGCCGCTTAACGGTAGACGATACCCATCTAGTTCGCCTCTACCCCCTTGGGCCAACCCCTTCCCGCCGTTGGCTTCTCGAATCCTTCTTGCCAGGGCTGGAAGGTAGCGAGCGAGCCGATCGTCGGCTTCGGATCTCGGGCGCATAATAATTTATGTCTCCCGGTGCAGCTGCGCGCCTCTGGTGGAGGCGACGTCGTTCCACGGCCGTTGCGGGGGAGTTCCAATTTTATTAGAACGCGACCCTGGAACCGAAACTACACCGGCGGGGGGCCGATAAAACGCTGGAGAGCGAACGGATCAGGTATATCGAGTCGCGCGTCGTCGTCTTTATCAACCCTTCGCGCGTGGAATCTCGCATACAGCAAGGTCAGTATGGAAAATTCATAAACCGCCGCCGGGGTAAATTGGTAAAACGTATGAAACGACGAGTACGGAAAGTCTGGAATTTTTTTTTTTACGAGAAAGTCGCTTTTTAATTATTGAATCGGCGACGGAATGGAAGGGGCGAATAATTTCTCGAGCGGAAAAGGTCAGCTCGTCGCGAATCCGCGTGCAACGTGGACGCGATTTTAACGAGCATTCTATGGCATTTTGAAGCTGTCGAGAGTCGAGGGCTGTTTTGTCGATTCGCGAGGTCGTATTGGTTGTCGATGAAAAGTCGATGGACACCATCGAGAGTAGTGCCGCGCGCGGAGCTGTCGCCATTTATTTCTTGCGGATACACCTGCGCAGTTCGTGAACTGCACTCGATCTCTGTATAAACTAAAAAACAAATATGACACATTACGATGCGAACTGTACATTTCGAGCACTTTGACGGCTGTTGGATCTCTTGGCCTTTGAGGGATACGCAGTCAATGGTAACGCGAGGGTTTAGGGGGTGGGTGTTGCAAAGATCAAGGTCGAGCGGACGGGGCCACAGCGAGCAGGTTCGAATCAAATTTTATCGGCGGCTCGTCCCGTTAGCGCCGAAGGCCTTAGCCTGTTTTACATTTAAAACGCATTACCGTGCCGCCCGCTACGAATCCCATGCGGCGATAAAATGAAATTAATGGTCGCGCCCGCCAATTCGAGATATATCGACGGAACGGGCGAAGCTGGCGGGCTCACGGACACGCTCCGTTGTAACGGGCGGAGGGTGGGCGATGGAAGAAAGAGGATCGGGACGGTAGTAATAGGGAGAAACAGGTGAACACACGGGGGGAGCGAGATAACGAGAGACAGCGATCTCGCGCAGCTCGCGATCATTCCTCCAGGAAAAATGGATTTCTGAACAGGAAACGGCGGAGCGTATATTCCGGAATACCAAAGACTTCGACTCGACCGCTCGTGTTACTCGCTCGGCCGTCCGAAGGAGCTTCGCGAACGTATGAAATTTCACCCCTCGTTAAAGGGGAATTTAGCGTAGGGAAAAACTGTTTCCGTGGAGCTCCACGGAAACCTAAGAAATTTTTCTTGCCCGACTGTAACCGGTTGCTCGCAGTTTTTATCGTCGACGGCAGTGGAGCGAATGGTCTTTGAATATTCTACTCCGCTTTGACGATTACCCCATCAGCCGAACAGGGTTAGCCTATCAAAACGTCGTCCCTAACTCGGCACCGTTTCTCCCCGGATAAAAAGGAGATCCCGGGGACATTACGAGGTTGCCCGTAAAGGTACGCGAGTACGGTTCAATCTAAGTACGGAGGGGGAGGAAAAGAAACGGCGAAAACTTAGGAAACAACCATTTTCCTGCATTAGGCGAGACGGTTTTTGCTCCCGGGGGTTGCAGCCGGTGGATATAGCTCGCGAGGGGGTAAAGGAAATATGAGGGGACCCTCACGGTAATAGACGAGCACTATTAATTAGGTAGATTAAACTTTAAGTGCCCATCGTTAGCCGGGACTGTAGGTGGTTCGTTATCCTCGAAAGAGAATGGAAAAAAAAAAGGAAGGATGGAAAAAGGGAAACAAAGTACAGGAGGATTCTGCGTCTCTCCCTCGTTTTCTCTTTCTGTCGACGTTTACGCGAACGAGCGAAAGGCGCGACAGGGAACGGGTTACGGTAATTGGGCCGCGCACGCAAACGCTGAATATGATTTCCATTTCGATCGCGGTCTGGAGAAAGATTCGCTATCGGTTTAATTCGTTTCAATTACACCACCGCAGCCAGTCAGCTCGCGCGCGCGTAGCCCGATGGAACCATCGTGACCGCTTTTCCATCGTACGAATGTACCCGGTCAACCGCACCGGTTGCTCGAGAAAAATAAGCGAGGATCACCCGAGCAACCGTTTGATACCACTTTTCCTCCCTCCACCCCTTCCACGACACGGTTGCTCTCTTCCTTCCACCCCCCTCCCCCCTCTTTCTCCCTCTGTAGCCCCCTACCACCACTCTCTCTTTCTAGCATTACTTCCTCTCCAGTTACCAAGCGTCGCCACGCTTCTTCCGTCCCCGACTCCCGCGGGACATCCGGTTCACGAGCGTCCGCTTCTAATGGACTCCCCCAAGACTCCGCGTTCTTGTTCCGAGTGGACAGCGAAAGGAAGTAACAGCTTTAAGAGAAATTGCATTTGATCTCCTCTCCCGCTATCGGCCAGCCGAGCAGCAAAATAGAGAGAGGAGTACCTCTGGAGGGGAGGGGCTGCGGCTGGACGGACCTATCTCATCCTTCCATCCGCCGCTTTTCTTCGCGTCGTTGGTATTAATTTTATCCGCTGGAATTTCCACCCGCCTTTTTCCGCCTCCCCTCTCCGTCCGGTTCGGTTTTTCCTGGCTTTTGACCGCCTCTTTGATTTCCTCCGCGGTCTCTTTCACCCCTTTCCATCCACGGCTCGCTTTGAGCATCGACGAAATTCGTTTCGTAGATTCGATCATTGGTAACCTCCTTGGGTATCCTTCTGACGCGCAAAGGAACGGATAGACCCCGGTTCCGTAAGACGTCCGTGGTATTAGGGTTCCGAGGGTAATTCCACGTCGCAGAGAAAGTAAAGGGTAATGGAGGGGTAGCATTCGCGAAATCTTGTTACAGTCGAGTCTCACAATCGACGAAGCCTTTCGCGAGGCGGTACGCGTTGCGATTCATCGCACGTCCATTGTCGAGCACTCGAATTCCACGTGTATATAAGCGAAATCTTTGTACCACGCGGAAAACAGCCCACTTAATCAGTACAGATTGGTCTGGCCGGCGTTCTGATAATTAAATATCCCCGGTTCATCCGTCAGGGTCTAGGATTTCCCAGGTGGACGAGATCGGAATGAAAGAACGCAGGAGCCGGGTGTATTGCCTCCGCCTACGTTTCTCCAGTCAATAATCGATAGTAGGTCCGCACTCGCAGGACTGCGAACCGCGCCACCCCTTTCCCGACCTTCGCCCCTTTCTCTCTCGCGCCGTGTCCCGATGTCGGCCCCGTTTGGAACTTTAATAAAATATTTGGAATGCCGATATTGTTTCGCGCCCACGGTTCGCCCTGTCACTCTGACAATGAGAGGAGGACCGACCGTCGTTTTCCACCTCGCTAATAGTATTCGTCGTCGCCACGATTTCACCTCGATCGCGAAAACATTTGGCGCGCTTGGTCGTTCGCGGGGTCTCTCGAGATCGCAGCCACTGATCTCGAGAAGCCAGCAGGGGCAGAGGCAAAAAGCAAGCACTCGTGGAGCGTGGCCGTCTATTACAGTGTCGTTACAGGCAAAGGAAAAGCGGCGGTGGACGACGGAAGTCTGCGAAGTCCGCGCGGAGAGAGCAAACGGACCCTGTCAAACTTTGATTTTCAGGTTCAGCCGTCTGGGCCCCGCGTTTGACATGAACTTTCTCCGTGGAGCCCTTCGCGTGCTCGTTTTGTCTGGGCAAAGAAAGGGGAAAAGACGACGGGGACGGCGGGGCACGGGGGCGGGGGAAAAAGTTCATCCCGAAAAAGTTGAGTGCTCGTCGTCGTAACTGCGGGGCGAGGGACGGAGAAAGGCCTTAAACAATACCCACCGACCGTCCTTTCTTCGCTCGCGTATATAGTCGAGCGTAAATTCGGCTGGGATGCTCGGAGATGTTTGAAATTTTCGCTCGAAAACTCGAACGAATTTTCCGGCCCGCCCACGCCCTCGGTTGCTCTCTGAGTTTCACGGTGGATCGCGAAGAGTTCGCTCTCGGGGTGGGCGAGCCCTCGCAGGTTCATCCAAAGAGGAAGGGAGAGGTATTAATTCTTGACATAATGTCTGCGCGTTCATCGTCGCTTATTATAGTTGCTCGAGGACGCGGGCGAGCGCTGGTATACGTGGCGCGTCTTGGGAACACTTACGAGATGCCTTTCGAGAACGACGCCGTCTAGCGCCTCGAAGTAGATGCATCGCAGATTCCTCGAGCGTCGACTAGCTGCCGTCAGCCGCCGAGTTATTATCGCGATGGAGGAACCGCCGCTGTAACCCGACCGAGTATCAACCCCGAGGATATCTCGAAGATTCGGCTTATCGTTCATTAATTTCTCGATTTCAACCCTCTGCTGAGCAGCAGCGTGTACGATTTCTGCAACGATAATAATTAATGACGTGCAGGGTTACGAGGAGGGTTAAAAATAGTCTCGTAAAGGAACGAACAGAATTTCTACCTTCGTGCCAGCAGGAAAGGGTGCAGGATCCAATTTAAGAAGTCTGCGTGTATTCTTTCACTCGACGAGCGAAAAAGATTCGCGACATTCGAAGAATCCGATCTCGTTTAGTATTCCCTTTGCCGCAATTTTCCGTCGAACCGAATGCTACGCGACCACTCCCCCTGCCACTCTGTCCCACGAGTTTGTTTCTTGCTGGTAACGCGACGGCTTAGGGGTGGAGCGCGCGCGCGAGCGCGCGGGACGAGGGTCGCGCGGATTCTTTCGGACGCGTGTCTGCTGTTAGCGCAAGAAACGCCTTATGAACCGCGCGAGAGGGCAAAACAGTGTCGAAACGTCGTCACGCAGCCGGGCAACCGCCAGCAAAAACGCTAGTTTGACGCAAACTCGACCCTTCTCAGACCAGAAACGGTCTGCTGGAAAACAATGCGCGCGTACTCGCCGCGCCGTCTCCCTTCCGCCGCACCTTTCGCGTTTCCTTTCTCCCAGCTCCTACGTTTTTCTCGCCCGGGCCACGCCGCTCTTTTATATCCCGTTTGACGTTTCCGCCGCGTCAAATCCGGGGTTCCTCCGCGCTTTTTCGGTATCCACTGCAGCTTGCTGCTCCCTCTGGTTGTCGCCGATTTTATTCTTACGCGGATTTAGGAAATCGTATCCTCGGAGATGTCGCGGCGTTTCTCTTTTGGTGATTCGCAACTTTTTGTAGGATCAGAATAAGGTGAAACACAGACGAAATCTTGGAAAGAACCACAATGCACCTTCTTCAACCCTTGAAGCCATCAGTGCTGACCACATTTTTTCTTGCCTCGCGCGAGAAGAAAAATTAGCAGAGGCTCGCACCCTCTTCGACAGATACAATAATAAGAACGGGTGCTTAGAAAGCACGACGACGCTCGCTTGCGCAAATACTTTCGTCCAGGACGTCGTCGCTCGAATCTCAAGATTCAAGTCGTTGCGCTGCTGAATTGGTCTGCTTAGAAAGTTGCACAAACTTCTCCCCGTCTCGCACCCTTTCTGGTCCAGAAGCGGAGGAACGCTCGTGGAAGAAACAATACCTTGGCCGACGATGCTGTCTCCTTTCTCCTCTCCTCTCCTCTCGCACGCGTCTTCCCTCTTTCATCCGCAGGACACTTTTATCCACGATCTAGCGTGCGCGTCCGGTACGTGCCCGGGACGCTATATTAATCCATCTCCTCGTCCGCGGTATCCGGGATTAAATTCAGAAGCCGCACCGCTCGCGGCTAGGACAGAGAAAATAATCTCGGGTACCCGCATGAATGCGTGAACCCGCGACTAATATCTTTGGGGAGTAAAGTGGCGGCGCTGGAAAGGATTTTTTCTATTTGCAAAGTTGCGCAGCCATTTCTTTCGCGAATGCGATACAAATACGAGGGACTTAAAGCGATCCACGAAGCCAGAGGAAACGAAAGCAGAAGTCCCTTCAACCCTCGCAGCATCCGTACACCCACGCAAACGTCGAAGCACGAAGTGATAATTATGGTTGCATCTATGCATGGGTACGTGCATCATGCATTATGTATACGATTTCGCGTTACCCTATAGCTTCCATTAACAGGAACATTATGAGGAAAGTTCCTCGAGCTTCCAAGTCCCGAATTTCGAGCCGCCCTAAATCGTCGGCTCGACCCTCCTCGGGCGAGCGCCGCTGCCGATTGTTGTTTAACGAAAGACGAAGCTGGAATAGTATCGGTTCCCGGGGCACCCGTTGAAACGCGGCGCGAAAAAAACCGACGAATCGTGAAAACGAGGCGGCGCGCCCCGCAGGGGTGGGACGGGGGCACGAAATTGGGGAAACGCTCTCGAGATCCCGCAGACTTTTATTTTTAATGGCATCGACGGGCGGAGAAAGTTGGGCGGCCGAGTAAATAAGTGGAGATAGAAGAAATTCAGCCCTAAGCCAGGCATCCCCTTTTAAATTCTCGAGGTGCTACCGCGCCGAGGGTGGGTGTTGGCACCTCGAGAACCGTATATACGTACATATGTACTCACGAGGGCATCTATATACATATATACGTACGTGTAAATACGTACGTATAAGGAGAAACGTAAATCCGTCCTCTCCTCTCGTCTGAAATTCTCTTTGCGCGATCCCTCGTTTTTTCCCTCTCGCCGTGAGCGTTGCGTAGACGTATCCTTATCTACCGCGGGGAGGATAGGGGGAGTAATCGAGAAAGGAACGGGGAGAAGGACACCTCTTTTTCGCGTCCTCTGTTTCAGCCGAGAGGAACCACGGTTATTTGACTTGCTAATGCACCGAGGATACTTGCCAGGTTTCTGGCAAAGAGAGACAGACTCGTCCAGGGCCCGTCGAAGACCGGTTTCGCACCTCCTTTCTCTTTCGCCGCGTCCTCATTGTCCGCGACTCCTTCGCGAGCCAGGCTACCAGAAAATTTGATATCTCCGCATTACCATAAGTTAAAACGATATCGAGAGTCGCCCCGACAGATGGGATAATAACCGTGGCGTCGGATGGAAGAAAGGGCGCGACAATAAACGGGGAGGGAAAATAAACAAAACCGAAAACCTGTCGCGAAGTGTCATCGTGTGATCGAACGAATCGACGGAGGGTGGGGAGGGGGAAAAACAAACCCGCCCTCAAGTATTTGCCTCCAATTAGTCGACACGTGCCGCGCGGTTCAATACATTTATGGTTGCTTCTGTGTCCCTCGAGGGATTAACCCTACGCGACGTTTGGCGGGGGGGCGAAACTATCAAAACGCGCGCACCCTATTCTAATCTTTCATGCACCCACGCTCCGCAGCTTTGACACGGGTAACGCGAGACGAAAGGAAAAATAATGTCAGAACAGCGGGGGAGAGGTGATCGTCGATACACACTTTGGAAGAGAAAACCCACTCGAGCTCCCGTCGTTCTCCTCTTGATATTCCGATCGCTCCGCTCGGAACAGCTCTCCTTTTTCCAATGGCTTTTCACGGACAATTTAATTTACCAATCGCACTAATCTTTCGCCGGTAATTTATATGTTCCACGGAAGAGAGAAAGGGAGAGAGAGAGAGGCCTGCAAGATTTCCGTGCCCTTAGTTAAGAAATTCCCAAGGACCCGGGCTGGAACCTATTATTCGTCGTTCCCGCATGCACGTAGGGGTGCGTCGAGGCCCCTATCCGTGGTATGGGAACGCGAAGGGATGGGCGCGTTCGATGTATTATTAATCCCTGCCTAACAATGAACACAGGACCAGCGGAATTCGCAAATTGAGTCCGCGAAGAGCATTTGTAATCCGATGGCTGACGGGGCCACGTCCAGACGATTATTATTCCGGTGGACACGATCGTCTTATATTTCGCGCGGCCACCGTACAAATTTCTAATTGATCCTCCAGCCCTTTCGACGCTCGTTTTTTCCCCCCTTTTTATCGATCACGGAGAGGTAAGTGCAAATTTTGGTACGACACAAAATTAGGGTGGCCAGAGTTGGAGGTATTCGACGCTCAAAGGCAGCTCCCAGCTGTTTTTAATATCCGTTCGTTATTCAGCAAAAATGAAGCCGTTTCGGGAACGCGTTCCGTCTGTCGCGATTCACGTAACTAATTACAAGTTTCGCGTCTCCCGCCCATGAGAACGGGACGTTCCGCGGCCGTGAATATTAACGGCTCGAACCCACCCCCAGCGAGGACGGGGCAACGGCCCCGGGTCTCGGTAGCGCGACTTCGCTTTTATAAATAACGAAGATCGCATCTCTCGCCGCGCTGGACGAGTCCTGTCCCGGGTCTCTCGCGAGTCCTAAAACTTTTAAGAGGCGTTTCGAGCGTTCCGTTCTTGGCGGGTCGCCTCTCTAACCCGCCCTCGCACCCTTTTCGCCGTCGTTCCGCTGCTCCCCGCGACGAACCTCCACCCCCTCCCCTCAGCGCGGGGATGAGTGACGTCCGTCTAGGGCGCGCGGCTCGAGATAACCTCTGCGCCCGGTGGGCGAAAAAGTTAAGTGTATAATTACTTTAGGATGACGAAGCTCGCCGCTCGCCAAGAATTCGCTGACTGTAATTCAAATCGACCGGAGGGTGGATCTTGGCCCCGATCCTACGGGGGTAATTTGTAAATTTGTAAGCGACGGGGGTGCGCGCTCGATCTTGGTCCCGCGTCGACGGTATTCCTTCGGTGTTCCTCGATTTCTTTGTTGCGACCATTCCGCAGTCGGCTGTTCATCCGAGCGAGGGTAACAGCGTCTCGAACTCGTTCATTTTTCGAGCTACGTTTCTCTCGAACGCGATCTTCGCGAGAGATTACGAAGATTACGAGGAGGCCGGAGGAGACTCGCCAGGAACTTTCGCCCCGATCTCTAGCCCGGTCTGATTAATGGAGGACCTTTAATCGGAATAGAAAGAAGGAAGTCGAGTTTAGGGACCGATCTCCGCCGGAGGTATTAAAATGTTAATAAGATCGGACCGATCTAATTGACTGGCGAAGGAAAAATGGCCGGGGGTGAAGTTTTTGACCCACTGTTCGGTTCCATCGGGTCGTTCCTCGTTCGTGCCTCGCGCTCCGCCGTTCGTAAGCCGTTTCCTCTCGAGAATAAGCGCGTCCATCAAACGTCTCGTTACGACGTAGTTCCTGTACCGTTCCGCCCGTCTCGCGTTCCTTTTTTCTCCTTCTCCCCCGTGCTTTCCATCCGTTCGTTTTTTTCCATCCCTCCACCGGCTTCTCCTTCTCCCCCCACGCCTTCACTTTCGCCTACCTTCGCTGAAGAAAGAGAGGCCGGAGTATCTTGCCCTTAATGAAAATGAGTAAAATAATTTGACGTGATCAGAGAAGGAGACGCAGTTAAATTAAACCCTTGTCAAAGGGAAACTCCGCGACGCGTCAATTTAATAGAACGTAGAAGCGGAGGAGGAGACGAAGAAAAAAAAGAGGGATAAGAGATAGAAATAAAAAGGAGGGGAGGGAGAGAGAGAGTAAAGTGGTTTCCGTAGTTACTTGTTTTGCGCGATAATTTGTTCCACCCCGGCCTGGGGCGGGAGGGGCGAAGAAAAATTTACATGGAATCGTAATTGCGCGACCACCGATAATGGACGCTTTATTTACGGGTTACCGGTTCGCGTACGGACCCGTCCTCCACATTATTGACCGATAATTAAGGTCGCAATTGTCGGGAAACCGTAGCGAATATCTCTGCTCCCCGTGATACACGGGACCGTTCTTCACATCGCTCGTAATCATCTTTAACGACCGTATCGTTAAATAAAAAGTATCGCGGTTTACGCTCGTCGGTGGGGCTGATTTTATTCCGCGTGCAACCTTGCACCGTTCCCGCCGCAACTGGAAACCAATCAGCCCTCGAACGGTTCGCGCTTGCCCTTTTTCCACGTAATTTTATCACAATAGATTTTATTACACCGGATAATCGTCGCGCTGGATTTAATTGCAGCGATCTCCCTTTGATGAAAATTCATTATCCCTGCCGTCAAATTTACATCATCGATCCGACGCTAATCATCGTCATCGCCGATTCCCGGGCGAAACGGTCCGCGCTTCTAACCCCTTTTCAGCCGTCCATCCGGATGACGCTTGATCCGTCCATTTCGGATCCGCTCGTATATTTTCGAAAAAAAAAAAAATGGGAAAAAACTGGGAGAGAAACGGAAAATCCGGTTGAAACGGGGCGACGAAAACGCGCACAGTGCGCTTAACGGCACGAGGTATAACGGGAGAAATCCCATCAAAGGCAGCGTGTAATTTTGGAACCGCGCGCGCGTATACACGCGCGGCTGCGGCTGATCGCGCGCGACCCCCTACCCCCTCGTACGGACATCCGTACAAAGTAGCAGCCTGATGGCCAGCCGGGGCGACGTATGACGAGAGACTCCGGGACGGTAAATTTTTAATGGCCGCGGCTTAATTGTGCTTTGAATCCGGGCAGCGTGGCGCTCACGAGTCGGAAAGAACCAGCAAATTAGGGGCGGAACGGGACGGGAAAGGGAAATCGGGTTGCTCGTCCGTGGCCGCCGCGCGCTCTCTGATATTCATGCATAGATGAAACGTACCGGAGAAGTAGAAGCGCGGTTCGTGCTTGTTTTAAAATGCATTACCAAAAGAAACAGCGACCGGACACGCCTTCGCTCGCCTAGCGAGTTCGTGGATATTGATGTATCGTCGTACGGAATTGGCTTGGAAATTTCCACGAACACCTCTGCGCGTTATGGATCCTTTGGCTGTAAGGAATTGTTATTCCACGGCAAACGCGGTCTCCTCGGGTAGCCGTATCGGCAGCGTGGACGTCGCCACGGACTTTTAATTGCGCGAGCCCGTAATTCACCAGCTGCTACGCCTCGAATAAAAGAAACCGCTGCGGGGTGGTTAACGAGCAAAACCAGCGGTCACGTTCGTCGAATGCGTCCCTGGATTCTCGAGAAAAGGGTCCCACCGTGGGGTGCCAGTGCGATAAGCACCTTAGCTGTGAAAAATCCGTGCACTTGGCCACGGGGTCACCGTTCAGCCGTGGTTGCGGCCTGCTTAACCCACCCTCGTTCACCCCGAGTGTATCTCGCGCACGTGGGAACAGTTTTTGGGGCGCTTTATCGCGCCACGTTCTCGTTCCTCCCGAAAATTTCTCGTTATACGGGAAATAGACTCTGGGGTTGGTGTTTCCAGCGATTGTTCCAGCCGCGCAGCAAGCGTCGGTTCGTGCAACTCGAGGGATAATAAACCTTGGAAACTGCAGTGACGAGATTCTAGTTCCGGCTGGTGCAGTTATCTTAAGCCTTGATACGAAACGCGTCAGAGAATTGAACGAAAGGGTTGGACGAGTGCTGGAAGATTTCGTTGATGGCGGGGTGAAGCAACAACAAGAGGGCAACAGTGCTGGATAAAGGTAGTGCACCCTCAGGTGCTGTTCCCTGACGGTGGCAACCCTTTCCGGGTAATAATCGGGAACGATACCCCAGAGAGACGTTCGTGTCGCTGTGTATTAGAACGAATGGTAATAATGGAGCGGTGCATACTAACGATGTTTATAATTCGCGGGCCGAGCATTGGCGGAGCTCGCTCCCTGCGTCTGGGAATCTTCTTCTGAACGAGTCCTACCGTTTTACTAAAGAAAGTTGGTCTTCTCGGGAACACTGGCCACTTTAGACCCTCTTTAAAACGATCCGCCTCGTCTAGGGACTGTACCCCATCCCTAAATTCATAGCATCTCTTTATATTTCAAGAGGAATTAGAAAAGTCTCGACTTAATTAACAACGCGCTTTAAACGTATCGCGAAAATATTCAGATTTTCGCGCTTGACGAAACACACTAAATTTTCCTCGCGGAGGGACGAGAACCCCAATTCTGTTCTCTATTATCGCGACAGTAGATAGCAACCCTTCTACGTGGCTCGGTTACAAGTCAAAGGGCGAGCCAACAAACGCTGGCAATAATGCGATCTGGAGATAAGCAAAGATTACGATAATACGGGTTAACGGGAGGAAGGGGTGGGTTCTGTTACGAGGTTCTTCCCGGAAGGCTTCGCTCGCGACCATAAATCCGCTATAATTGGCAAACAATTAGAAGTTATCGAGGTTTAAAGCCCGCGTTGGACTTCTTAATCGGTGGATTTAATTGGTAACGAAGAGGGGTGGGGGGAGAGGTCGAGCGAGGGGGTGGCAAAGATAGCGGACGATAAAATTCTAATCGACGGAGCAGCGCTGTTCTCGCACAGTTTTAGCTGCTTTCCTGTGCCCGGTCACCGAACTTTATCTATAATTCAGCCCGCCCAACGGCTGGCGGATATCCTCCGGATTTAACTCGTCGACGACGACGACGGTGTCGCGGCGCGAATTATTGAATCCCGCGGCGGACAAATTCGTGGCGAGCCATCCAGGTGGAAAGGACGCGGTGCCGGAGGTGGCGGACGGATCGATTTCGAAGAGATTTGACTCGGTAAGCGGGCGCGGACGGGTTCGTCGATGGCCCAGGGGTTGAGTAGATTGCAGGAAGAGGTACTGGTTCCGTCGCGGTCCGCAAGGATGGACGGAATTTAGATTGCTTATTAAACGACGAATAAATAAACGACGACCAGCGAACGACTAGACGAATTCTCTCGTGTTCTAGAAAATTTTCTTTGGACTCGAGAGAAATCAATGGACTTGTGTTTATTGCGACGGCAGCGTGTTGCTGGAACTCTTTTCCCAGCGAGAACAACATTTTGGTATTCGCGAATTCCAATGCAGAGCGATTAATGATATTCGCAAAAATACTGTGGCTTCGAAGGGAAAGCACATTGGCGTTTCGAAACAGAGGGTTTCTTACGGAAATTAGAGCAGGGAACCGCGGCCGTTTGGCGGTGACCGCGGCGTCTCAGCTTCCGGCGGAGACGAGCCCGACGTTTGAGCTCTCGCGGACCCCGCGAAAACATTTGGACGACGCGCAGACGGTGGCGCTGCTAAACTACACTTTTAATTTGAAAAGCTCACAGACGAAGGCTCTCGCGCCACCCCATCCACGCTTCGCCATTGTACCGTTTCCGCCACAAAGGGAGCCGAAACCGGCTTTGTTGTTTCACGGCAGCGCCAGGGCCGCTAATGCGCGCGCGTCTCCCGCTATTCGACGTCCATCCCCGATGCTGTCTGCTAATCCGGAGAAGTAACGCGTCTCCTCGTGAAATCGCTCGAGGAACCGACGGTCCCGCCTCTGCTCTTTGATCCATTTTCCCTCTCGCTTTCCACTCCTTTAACGGTTTAATTCCCTTCTGTTCTTCTTTTTTAAACACCACGCTTCCCTCCCTTTTGTTTTCGTTGCCCGGTCCTATTCAGAATTTGACGGTCGCACGGTGGAACGCGAGCTGAAGGCAGCAACAGCCGCGCTCGGGAGCGAGAAAGTTCGTATCGCGACGGGTAAACGGTGGCGATCGATACCGCCAGTGCGGGCCGATTCTCGATCTCTCGTACGATTCACTCGAGCCACCGCTTGAGCCGCGCTTCATTATTCACGAGAAGACATCCGTCCCGTGGAAATAATTCACGGCAGCCGGCTGTGAGAATTCAAATCGCGAAGGAGGATCCATTAGGTCCGCTCTAAAATTCCGATTCGATCGCCTGGCGAATTTATGTGATCCCATTCGAGCCACCACGGTTTTTGACGTCCCTCCTCGCGCCGCGTAACCGTGCGCGCCAGCCGTTCTCCACGATGTATCATTTCTTCAGCGGCATCCAGACTTTCCACGGGGAAAATCCCGTGTAACCGGCTTAAATGCCATTTCGCGAATACTTTAGTCGCGTACGGGATTCCCTCGATTCTTTTATTCTTCTTGAACGTCTGAACCGTACCGACACAACCCATCAGAATTTCCGTCTTACAGGTATTGCGGGAATGGGAACGAACGAGTGAGCGCGCGCGATGCGAGCGGTTGCGACAAGCGTAAAAGGGAAACGTCAGAGAGTCGATGAGCGAACGTTAAAAACTGATGGAAAATTGAGCAGTAAAGATCGAGTTGATTCGTTTAAAACCACGACTCCCACGGTATCGAAACGTGCAGCCGCTTTGAAAAGAAAAACGTCCTGTTTTAGAAAAAAAGTAGTCGCTGCAGCGGTGCTACCGTGGAACTGAAAATTCGAACGTCCGAACGTCGTCCAGCGAACTTGCCTAAAAGTTCTGCCAGCGCCGCCGCCCGTTCGAGTAGTTGAACAGGAACTCGACGCGATCCTTTTCGTCTCGGTGAAAATTTCCGTACAGCGGCGGATAACACGCCGGTTAACCGTCGTGACGGTTGGCCAGGAAGCAAACCGGAAGGAGGACGCTCGGGGGTGGCGGCTGTAGACAGGGGTAGCCTCCGACGCTCTTCTCCGGTTGCTTTTGTGGGAAATAATTGAGACATGAAATACCGACGCGGCGCGCGCGGGTTTTGACGTAAGCATTCCATTGTCTTCCGCCGCCTCCTTTAGAGCGGCCGGGAGGATACGAAAAACAAGGGGGGGTTCAGAGACGGCTGAGAAAGAGAGAGGGTTGCGCCAGCCGCGGGGAATAAAAGCCTTTTCGCGGTGGTGCGCGCCTTAACCGAGGGGTAGAAGGAAAGAGGGCAGAGAGGACGACGCGGCGGTCGGTGCATTGCTCGGCTGAAGGGCGGTGGATTAAAGCGCATCGTTAGCGCATCCGTTTGCCTTCCATGACTCGGTCCGTCGACCGTTTAAACACGGATTACGAAGTTTATCGGCCGTGATCCGCCCTCCCTTCGATTTAAGACGTTTGACGCGAGGCCCCTGGGGTCCGGCGAAATTGATTGGCCGCTCTAAGTTGGGGAAGGGTTGATTTTGATGAATCTCCCCGACGAGTTACGCGGAACTGTGTCTGTTGAATGTGCAACGTAATGCGGGAGAGAGACTTGCGAGACGCTGTTTCGGGATACAGAATGGTAGAAAGTAATTCTTCGACGAAAAGTAGAGAGGTATTATTTTAGATAACACCAGAATTATTCTGCGAGTCCGAGGACTGTCTCAAGCATCCCTGGTATTCCAGATGAACGTTTCTCCGTGCATCACGAAGACGAAGAAGCGTTGAGCTTTCCGTCCACCAGTTATTCTCCTTTTTTCTTTTTCAATTTTTTGATCCTTGGTGCGTTCGTAGGAATCGAGGGGACGTTGTCAGCGGGAAACGAAACCAGAACAACGACGGAAATGAAAATTATTTCCGGTCGTTGAAGCGTGGCACTGTGGTTCCAGCAACGGAAAGAGAGTCGTTTACCCGAATTTTTCATGCGTACCCGCTGTTCACCAGCGAAAGACCCCAGGCCAAGATGTCAAAGTTTCGCATAAACAAGGTATATACGTATAAAACGCGCGGAGGGGCCGCGCGAAATGAAAAATGGGGCCCAGGGCTCCGGTGCATTACTTCGTTAATTTTAATTGCTCCGTCAACTCGTAATTCCGGTTAGTTTCGTGGTGGCCCATCTCTTTTTCACCCCTGAATAGCTGAAGAACCAGTTGCCACGAGCAAAGAAACCGCCATGACTAAACGAAATCCCGTTAAAACTGCGAAACGAGGGAAAAGTAGACGGGGAGGGAAATTTTCCGCCCACTTTGCCGATAGTTCGCCAGTCTACTGAATTATCAATGTGATCATCGCTAACTGCAGCTACCGCGTAACTATTATCATTATTTATGGAAAATTCTGTCACGGGAATCTGGAACGCTCTGCATAATTTAAATTCTGTTAACGAACTGTAACAGCCGAGTGGAGCGACTCGTGGAACTTTCGCGGGGCTCATTTTTCTTCTCGATGAGGAAGGAGATTTCCCGCGATAACATTCTAGCGGTCGTTAAACCATTCCAGCGAACGCGTTCAGCTTGAAAAAGCAAACGATCTCGCTCCCTCGAAACATCGTAAACGAGAAGCTAAGCTGTGACCTGCGCCGCAAAAGCATCTGAATCATCTCGACTTAAAAAACAAAAAGAAGATCGAACATTTCGATCAAAAAGAAGGAAAACGAAAATGGAACACGGGACGGGAGTTTGATCCCCAGGATCTGGTGCCTCGGTCGCAATTTGTGGCCCTCGCCCCTGCGATTCCACCACGGTTACACGGACGCGTCTGGGCGACGAGGGGCGGAAGGGGTGGTGTGTATCCGTGGCTCATGGAAACTCGACACTCGCCGCTAAATACTAGACGCGCGTTCGATACTCGATATTCGTCGGTCGCATTATCCGCACGCGCATCTGCTGAAATTCCGGAAACGAGCGCCGCGCAAAGGGATGCGATCCTCGCGCCGCGCGGGGGATGAAAAATCGACGCGCAGGGAGACGCGCCGATCAAAGTGGGCGAATTTGAGAGATACAGTTGCTCGTGAAAGTTTAACTATTTCCAGCGCAGTGCTACCATTTTTCCACCACTTCTGACCAAGGATTCTTCAATTTGACGCTCTTAGAGAGCATCGAAGTTAATTCCTCAACAGTTTTGCTAGATTAAAATTCCATATATTTATGCATAAATGAATTTTTTTAATTGATTGCAATCCGCAATTTAGTAGTCCGCAATAAAATTGGACACGACGATACGAGCACCATTTGAATCAGCCAGAACGAGTAATATTTCAAGCGTTCTTGCACTTCTGTAAGTGTGCTATTAAAGCACGCGCTTTCCAGGCGACGAGTTTACCCGCTGACTTATTGGGGACGGAACGGTCCCCGTCCAGGTTCGCGGAAGATATTTATTTCGACGGTGGTTTCGCGCAATCGTCGCTGTCGTCGCGGCGTTTCAATCGGAAAGTTGCGCCGTTGTGGACGGCGGGAAAAGCGAGGAGAACGAAAGGGCCGTCGAAAACCGAGTCAAAGGGGCCGCGCTGCAGCGTCAGACGACGGTGCACGGCGCTATCCGCGCGGAATCCGGTCGCGCGCGCCGCGATTTTCAGCGGGGGTAATTTATTCGCGCGTACAGGGCTCGATTGTCCCTCGCAAACGAGTCGGCTTGCTGCAGTTATTTAGAGACTCGTCTGTACGAGGCGGACCTTGTTCTGGCGGTCAATTGCCTAAGAGCTCGTCGAGTGAGTGCACAAAGTAATCCAGCCGAAAGGAGTGCCGTTTCAGACGTTGCTGGGCCACTTGCGATCCGCTCCGGCGATGATGCACACGTGACAAATGTTTGCTGGTGCATCAAACGAGTCTCTTCGCTGTAGTTTCGTACTAATTCGGGTCGTGAATCTAGATCGAGGAATGGACGCGATCATTTCTGGGAACGTTCGCACGATCGAACGTTAAACGTGCGAATTTTCATGGCTCCGTGTTTACGAGGAATTCTCGGCTATCTTAGCGGAAACCGAAATCGAAACACGGCGAGTCGCGCGATATTGTCGGTCGTAATTTGGCCCGTGCTTCGGGCACTGTTTAAGCGTGTAGCTGTCGACAATTTCTCCGCGGGGCCAGGCAATCTCGCGTACTAATTTCGTCGAGATCACGTCATTTCGTGGTTTTCGCGATGGGCATTCGTATAATTCAACCGAAACGGGCGGCATATGCGCGCGTCCGAGTCCGCATTGCGCGACGCGGCTGAAATACCGCCGGATATGGCCACGTTCAACCGTGTTCCGTCGCGATGCGAGCGCGCTTCCATCCTGCTAGTTCCATGGACCTCTTGCTCGTTGTCGGGATACGCGGTTCGCGATTAATATCGCAAATTTCTGAACAGATGCTGCGAACTCTGAACGTCTCTCTAAACGTCGAGAGTAAGCACTTTGTGCGATTACGTTCGATTCGTTCAGTGGTGGGGAATTATGCGAAACTCAAACTCTCTTATTCTTTGAACAGTATTACGAGCCGCAGTATACATAGTAGATTCATGCGAGAAACTCGTCGCTGCGAGGCTAACGGGTTATCCAAAACTACGAGGCACTGGCTAACTAACTCGCGCCTGTTCAATTACGCGCGTCGGTTTTACGCGCGTTGCCACCGCGGACTGTTAAAAAATGTAGAATCCGCGGAGGTCCGGCAGTACGTTTTCGCGCGTAGGCGGAAGCGGCAGGTTAACGACTGCGACCCGGCGTTGGTCGACTTTACGCTGTTCAATTATCCACGGCGTGGACGGGGCGGGGCACGCAGAAATTCGCGTTAAGGCGAATACCAACGTCAGAGTTGCACGGTTGCTCGCGGCTGGGCATAAAGACGACTTCCTCGCAGCCCTTCGCCGCCTCTCCACGGTCTCATTTCCGCCGGCTGGATCCACGAGGAACTTCCTAATGCAATCTGGATTCGCGTTCCGAGCATTGTGTTTCGTTGGTTACTTTCTGGCGTCTTAACGGCGCGAAACACTTTAGCGTCTTGTGTGTCTTCCGCAAGATCTCGAACGCTGGAATCTCTGCAATATTCTCTAATATCATTCAACAGCTTAGGCGAAAGCCTCCAAGATCGCACGAGGCTGGCAGAGCACCGAAAGGGTGTACTCGAGAGGGTCACCGCGCCCTCGTCGTCTCCGCTTTCGTCAAGTTACTCGAACGTGTCACGCTAGAAGTCAACGCTTCGTCCTCCCCCCATTTCCAGGATTTTCCACGAGCCGGTACTCCCTCGCGTATACCCGGTGACACACGTACGGGGCGTTGCAACCGGTCTGGCGCTTGGGTATTGGTTCGTATTTACGCGTGGGTCGCGTGCCTGGTGGCATAACGCCGGTCGTGCATCGGACACCCCTTTTCCTCGCAGCGAACCGTTCCGGGCGATATAGAGGCGCGCGTGCGTATCGTATATCATTGATAAACGTCCATACCGAGGCTCTCGCGCCGTTATCTTGGCCACGGTCTACCCCGCCGTTGCTCCCGGTCTCGATCATCCCGACGCGCGATTTCAGTATCGCGATCTATCCCGCCCGCTGCGATGTTCCTTACCAGAGGGACACCCCTGGAACCGCGTTATTATCGCTCGACCTCGAACGGTGAACGCGACGGAACGCCCGCACCCGATGCAGATAACCCATCCGAGACACGATTAATCCGTCGAGGTGGACCGGGGGGTATTCGTGGGGTGGGTATCTCGCTGATTTTTCCTGTACATCGCGCGAGAGGCTTCTCTCTCGAAGAACAACGCGGCTCACGTAACGTCTGCGTCGTTCCGCTAGTTCGAGGCGATGATGAGGATAAAATTGAGACTCCCGTTTGAATCGAGCCGCCTTTTTCCAGCCGCGAACGGGAGAAGCATTTAGGAAGTCTCGTGGGCCGCCTCTTGTCCGGCTCGCATCACGCCACGGTGTTCCCTAATGGCGCATTAACGCGGTACGACCGCACGCGTCTAAAAGGTGCTCCGCTGGTGCGAAATACAGCGATGGGAGGGAGAGGGGGGAGAAAGGAAAATGAGAAAAGAGCGATGAAGTACGCACGGATGGAGGTGCGGCAAGGATGAGAGGTAAGACGTGAAGAGCTGGCTGACAATCCTCACGCGTCGCTGTAGCACCGCGAAGTAGCGAGTGCATTTGCTCTGTCGGCTCGGCTAAACACCGCGGCTTCCTCGTCCGTCGACATTTAGACGCCCGTGGGATTTAAAGGCCGTTCGCGCCACCGCTTCGTCAACATCGACCTATGCCTCGTTGATCTTCTCAGCTTGCTCTATTTAGCAAAATAAATCGACGGAGCAGACCAAGTAAACGCTCCGAGACTCCCATGGTCTGCGTTTACGTAGGTCGTTGCTACTTAAAACTTCCGCGAGTGTAAACCGTGCCTCCTTTGAATTACGTTACGACTATATGCTACAAACAAATTGTAGAATACCAGTCCATCATTTCATCGTTCGATACGAACGCCATGCAGAGATACAGTTCTTAATGGATATAGTTTACAACTGGACGAGTCGAGTAGTAACATCCGCGAAAACTCGGACCACTCTAAATCCCCCGCGTTGAGCAGCTCGAGCCGCGATCAAAGACGAACGACACGTTGCGTCCCGAAAAATTCGCAGCCCCCAGACTCGAGGCGCTCATTTTTAACGCGATTAACCCCGATCACGTACCTTTTAATCTCCCTGGCAGCGAAAATCGTCCCGTCTCCACGTGATTCCACATACATTCCGCAGAGACCTGTTCCACTGGTCGCAGCACCGAATTTCTCTCTTCTCGAAGCGCTGCGACGTCTCTCCCGACTCTTTCCAACGAATCGACTAGCAGACACCAGCCGTGGGCCGATGGTCCGTCGAGAAGGGTGGACCGGACAGCGTCCAGTAGCCTGGGGTGATACCAGCAGCCCCCGATACCGGCTGCTAACCAGCCACTGCAGCGTTCTCTGGTTCCCAGGACTAATGTTCCCTCAGGCTCTGGATGCCTGCTACTATCTCTGCACACTTGGTGGAACTCTTCTTCCTCTGCTCCCCTCTCTCTTTCTCCGTCTATCTGTCTGTCTCTCTTTCTCCGCGAGGCCACCAGAGCCGCCCTCGCGCCAGTCGTCATAATAAAGGACCGATCTCGGAGATAACCTCGCGGCGCCGCTCCTCTCGTAAACTGCTTTGCATACGCGGCAAAAGAAACGTTAATCACAGAACCATCTGGGCGATGGCGAACGACGTCCGCAGCTTTTACGCCGCGTAATCGAGTCAGGCGAGGGTAATAAAGCGGGAATTAACGCGTCGTACTTCTTCTTGCCTCGCCCCTTCGCGCTGCGACTCGTTTTCGATGGGGTGTTCCTCCGTTCTTTTTTTTTTTTTTTTTTTTTCGTTGGACATAATTGAACGTTTGATTCGAGAGGGCGTGGAATTTCGAGAGGAGTGTCCTTTCTTTTAACCCTTCGCAGGGTTAGCGGTTTGATTATGGCATTACACCGAGTCCATTTCGCCGTATCAATGAGACACGCGCGATAGAGGATATTTTATTACGAAACCGCCGCGCTCCGAAGGGTTAAGCGACTTCTTTTTACGAGCCGAGCCTCGACGGATGCTCGAAATTGACATGAAAAAGACTCGCGGGGCTAACGAAGCGGACGCGAACAGCCGCGCGGGTTTCTCTTCCGTCGAAAGCGAACGCAGAAGGTCACCGACCCGAAAGGGTCAACAGCCAGGCGTCGGGGGAAGAAAACGAAAGCTCGCATCTGAATGAGTTAAGGGCCAGAGCCCCCTTCGTTACGAATATCCTTCGAGACCACCGACTACCGCGCGCAGTCAATGTTCTCCACCCTCCAGCTTCGCCCTCCCCGTCGAAGCCTCTGAAGAGACGCGATAATTTCGAGATCGCGGCGGTCGCTCGACCAGCCTGAGAAAGGCTCGCGTGAGAACGTCGCGTAATTTTCCGGCGATAGGCCCGCCCCATAAATTCCGTCCGTCGTCTCCTGTTTGGCGACGGTCCAGTCGACGCTCTCCTGGTGGAGGAAGCGGATCGTGGACCCAACGGACCGTGGCTGCTCGTCCGCGAAGGGAAGCTGCTTTCTCGCTGGACGGCAGGACCAATATTTTTGACGATTAAGGGCGTGGGCGCAGGCCGCCTCGTGCCCTCGGGGGTCGGGGGAAATTGAATCGTACGGTTTCACGTGTGTTCCTTTCTTCGAAGTCGTTCCCGTTGTCGTTGGCCCCTGTCCAGAAAATATAACCCACCACCGTCGGCGCGCGGCCTCCTACGCTCGCTCCGTCCTGTTCCAGCCTCTTCCCAAGCTGCTCGCCATCCAGAGCCATTCGCGGAACGGCCCGGACCAAGTGGCAGCCGATAAATATCGAAACACTTAGCCCCTGTTTTCATAGTGGCTGAATTTGATGTTCGAGAGCACTGGACGTCTTTCTTACGCCCACTTCGGGGCTCGTTCGTACGGTGCCACCCTAGACGCCTCTTTCTTTCCCCCGTCTCTTAATCCGTCGGTATTTTTCCTGGCCCCTCCTTGATCGCCTCCGTCTTTTCATTTGGTCTCGATGGTTTTTACTTCTTTTCTTCGCTGATAGGATCGCGGGGGAACCGGAGAGGGGGTGTTATTTACACTATCGGTGCACGGCTCGGAATCGGTACGAATACCGAGGAACACGCGATTATACGGGGAAATAATTTGTAGTCGCATTATCCGGGACCGTTCCACGGTGAGAAATCTGCGAAGATAATCGCGGGATTAATTTAACGGAATATTCGCGGTTATAAAGCTAATTGGATCTCTTCTCTTCGGAAAATGAATTTTTCCCCGCTAGCTGCTCTGGTAATTTGTTTTTCATTTTCATTTGCGGAGATTAAAACGGAAGCGGATATACGATATCGACGTGGATTCGTATAAAATAGCCCGCGTTTTCGCGCAGAAGGAGCTCGAATTAAATCTGATTAGCGAGAGAGTCGGCGCTGCCCGTAAATTTGATAGGCGAGGGTTAATGGAAAAGACACACGAGACGATAATTTGAAGCGGCGGTTCTCGCGGTCTCGCAATGACGCGCTCGCCGGTTTCAGGGCAGAGAGAAAGAGAGCGAGGGGGATGAACGTTTTAAAAATACAGAAAATAGAAAATATCCAGAGGAAGCTCTGTTTTACTGCATTATATCGAATTATCATATATCCGTTTAATAATTCACCGAAATATATATTACTTTTCATCAGGGAAAAATATCATCACGTATGCCAATTTATTCCATCAGTTCGGTATACGCGGTCAACCTGACGGGCTGAATAATTTCACAGTCCACCACTGTTTACGAGACGCATCGCTCGCATACGCCATACGCGCGCGCAGATATCTCGTACCTTAAATCAAAGTAAATCCCATCGAGTGAATCGACGCCAGAAAGCTTCCTCTCGTAATTAACAGCATAAATATTCGAGCGTCTTCGAAAAACCCAGCGAATCGACGGACGCGACGAGACCGTTCGACTGCGGTTGTCCGGGTGTCGAAGAGATCCGAAATCGTTAACGAAGGACCCAGCGGTTGAAGTGCTCGGCCGGTTTTGTTCGCGAAAACGCGAGCGCGAGCGTGGAAGATGCGAAAGATACGCGAGAAACGGTGATAATTACGCGGAGGAGGGAATCGTTGCGGCGCCTGGGAGGCATCGTTCGTCGGCGGGCGCATCGAGTTTATCTTTGTACGGCCAGGTGAATAGGGCCGCGGCTACGGATTCACCGCGACAGCATAACGGATATCCTATTATCCATTAACATATAACCGGGTCGACGACACCGCAGCGCGGCACTATCGTCCGTTCGAGGGCTCATCGATTTCGTCGGGACGTCGCCCGCCTGGCTTCGTTTCTCTCGTTCTCCTCGCGACGGTATTTCGAGCGCCACGCCGACTTCAGACCGGGGGTTGCGTCTCGTTAAACGGTCGGAATAATTGTCCGTCACGCGACGAGGCCGTCGCTCGAATTAGAAACGTCGCGGATCGTCGAACGATCGAACGACGCGCGAGAGGACTCCTGAAAGATTCAGACGCCCCCCGTTTGGAGGCGGAGGCGGAGGTCGACCACCTCTCCCGGCTCTATTTTCGTATACACACCGTGCCGCGGTTATTCGGACATTTTTCGTTTCCGTTTGATCGATGCGCGCGAAACGAGAGTCTGGGGGGCATCGAATTTTAATGGCCGACTCGTGCATTAATATCGCGCGATATTCGTTCCAATCCTTTCTCTTATACGATATACTCGTCACCCGTCCGCTCGCTCTTCGTTCAAACACGGCGCTGAATCTTTTATCGTTACGTCACAGTTTTAGTATTCCAAGCGAGAATCGATTAAAATTTTATCCCCCGTAAAATAAAATCCCGATTACGTAGAACGTTGACGGTATCTCCATTTTTGGCGGGCAGTTTCGCGTTCGAATTTTCGGAACTCGTTCGTCCGTCCGGTAATTATCTGGTCCAGAGAGAGAGGGAGAGAGTCGTCCCCTCCTTTCTAGCTCCATTGTCAAGCGTCATTTCGCGACGATGGTTCTCGCAAATTGCCAATCTGCGGCTTTCAGTTTTGTCGCTGGAAAAGTGGCTTCGAAAGACGAAAGCGCTTCAGACGATTCGCTCGCTCTCCGTTTGGAAACTTCTCGGGGCTCTCGAGGAAGAGATTATTTGGGTTAACCGGCGAGCTCTGACGAGGTTCCCGGTCCACGATTCTCATTCAGCTTGGTTAACTCTTCCCTGGGAATCACAGCGGTCGCTGATCAAGGAAAACAGCCCGTTCGCGGAACAGATTTTTGTCGCGATTCCTCGTTCGCGAGCGTCTTCGTTTAATTCACGGACGACAGCCAGGCTCGACTAATCGTCGAAACATGCGTGGCAACGCGTGAAGTCACGTTTCACGGTATTTGCATCAGTGGGACAAGAAGAAGGCGGGAGAGAGAGGGAGGGCAGCTTCCCCTGAAGCGCGTCGCGCATAAAGCCGCTCTAACGAGGCCTCGATTTATCGAACACGCAGTTACCTCTTTCCGGACGCGCTGTCATTACGTGGCATTATGCGGTTTTCCCGTTTGAAGTGTTAATCAACCGGCCGCCGCATTCCTGGCCGCGCGTAAACGAACTCTAAATAGCCCGAAACGTAAACAGGCTGTCACGTCGAAAAAGGGCTGCTTTTCTCCCTATCCGTCCCTCCCGTTTCCCATTCGTCTCCCCCGTCCCCTCTTTTTTTTCGCTCGCTCGCGAAACTGCCTGCGCCCGTCGTTTTTCCTGTCGCTTTGTATTCGATATCGCGACACACAACCCTTTCGCCGCGCGCCAAAGAGCCCCGCGAAACGAACTTGAACGCCGCGCAAGAAACGTCACAGTGGAACGAGTCAACGCTTTGCGCCCTTTGGTTCTTCGCGGTACCGCGTTCGCATCGTGGCTCAGCCAAATTCGTCTAATCTTACTTATCAGCGAAACTTTGTTAAAAAAATTGCAGAGGAAGGGATGATTTGGGAGATATTACGAATTCGTAAGTGATACAAACTACGATTGATCGGACACGTTCGAGCAACTAGAAGCGTCGCTGTTCTCGTCTACATTTCTACGCAGCAAAGTTAAATGGATCCATTATTTGCATAACATATCTCGTTAAGCATCGCGTGGAATCATTTTTCCAGCTTCGTCGGCGCGGGCTAATCGAATCGAGTCTCGAAGGTCGAGAGCCGCGGTGCTCGCAGCGAGATCAAAGCTCTCGTCCGCACACATATCCTCGCGCGACGCCCGTGGCAAAGGGCGGCGCGATTCGCTGGGCGAGGGCTGATGGGAAAAAAAGGTATTACATCCGGGGGTTGGGTGGCGCGGCGGGGGCGTGAACGAGGCGAGCCGCAACGCGGGCACCGGATCCCACGCAGCTGCGTGCGGTAATGCGAGCCAGTAATTACGTTATTCGCAGCTGATTGCCGCCACGCCGCCCATAGCAGCGTTTCGCGTTTAACGCGATTATCAAGGAATCGATCACTTATTCCAGCCCGTCCCGCTATTTCCAACTTTCCGCCTCTGCCTCTGTCGCGTCTACGCCACGTTTTCCGGCTGGTTCCGCCGCGACGTCGTCCCCCTTCGTTCTTCAAGAGCCACCGAAAAGTTCCCGCTGATTGGACGACGGCCGCGCAATTAAAGCGGCACGTGGACGACCACGCGAAAGAAGCAGAAGAGGATCGCTAATGAGCCAGAGATACCAGCCAGCTGGCTGGCCGACGAAAAGAGCGCACTTGTTCGCCTCTTTCCGTGTTTGTCCACCGGCTCACGCGACGGGATCGGGTTAATTATTTAGGGCCAGTAAATGTTTCTCCGTTCCGTGCGACCGATCGAGCGGCTGCCGTGGCTCTGCTATCGAGCTACAAGTTGCGGATTCGATGGAACGATCCCGCATAAAGATATCACGGTCGTCGCGCTGCTTCGTAGCAACAAGTTCCGCTGTACACCGAATTCTCGGAATGCCCCCGTAGCATCGACCGTAGTCGCGAACGGGAAAGAAAAGGGGCTCGCGGTACGTCGCGAGATAAGGTGTCTCGGAGTTGCTCGATTCGACAAAAGAAAGCCCGTGGAAGCACGGCACCCGAGTACTTTCTCAGGTAACATTCTCCATTGGCGTCCATCGAGCATTCCGCTCGCCCTCTCCAACCCCTCTCTCTTTCTCTCTTACCGCCTGCCCCCGTTTTTTTTCCTCCCCCTCTGTTCGAGGGCCGTTTGAAAAATCGAAACGTCGCAAAGAGTTCCCGGGGGAGAGAACGGAAGGGGTTCGAGAGGTCGCGCGTTTGCTCTCTCTCTCTCTCCCTTCTTCTTTCTCCGTGGGACTTTATCAGCGTGCCACTGGCGCGGGCTGAAGCGAAACCTCGGTTTTTGCGACGGACCAGGGAAGTACCTCGAATGGGGTTCCAACGTTTTCGTGCCGGCGGAACCGTCTCATTTGCATAATGCTGTTAGTACTGGTTGGGTGGCGATGGGGCGGGCGGTGGCCGCCCTGGACGGGGGAATTGCACTCCGGGAGAAAGTGAAACGACGACGACGACGGTGGAAACAGCCACCGGGAGCAGACTGCCGTTCCGAGACTGCGGAAGCGTGTCACTGGAAAGTGAATTCGCTTCCTTCCCCTCTGCGTTGTGGCTATTCTTCTGCTGCAACGCATCGCTTGTTTTCTTGTCGATCCTTCGACGTAATCTACCTGCGAACTTACGAAATGATTGTCGAGACGATCGTACGATGCTACGACTCGTTTCAAATTGTAACAGTCGAGCTGCAAATGCTTTTTAGTTTCTATCGAATTAGAATTGCCTTCGTTAGCTTCGTCTCGTTACGATTTCTGTCTCGAACAACAGCGACGCGGACGAAAGTCCTTTATCGTCGCGTTGGTGTCGCGCTAAAAAGGGAGAATGGTCCGCGCGATGGGCCACAGGGTGAGGGGATTTTGAATGACGGGCACGTTCCTGCAATATGCATAACCGGGACCCGAACACGGGAAACCTCTTTGTGAGGCGCGACTGGCCCGCTAAATCATTCATTACCGTGGACCGTCTCGGATGACTAATTAACGCCACAACAGATCGCTTTGTCGAGACGTTTCTGCTTATCTAATCAATCCGATCCCGGCCTGTGACTATCGATTGATAGTTTTATCTCGCTACATGAACGAGATCAAAGGCGTGCGCATTCAGCGTGGATCCAGGCACGAGATTTCATTACGCAAGACGTTTGCCAACGATTGGCAGGAGATTCGAACGACGAAGTTGCGCGGATTAAAATAGGGGAAAAATCGCGAAATTAAAAATGGCCTCAAGTTTTCAGCCAATGGTGGCCAATCGCTTTGCACAATTAACTCTAGAAGACCCGCAGAGAGTTCGATCTATTTTCCAATTCGTTTCATCCTGCTCCTCGAGAAGCTTCTCGTCATATTCCCAGATAACGATCGCCTCGCAATCTCGCAGCCTCCCCAACGTCGTTCCCACGAAATGGGTAGCTAGCGTCTAAAAACTCTCCCTCGATAAGAGCAACGACGCCCCGTGACGATCCTTAAGACAATCGGACGCTCGACCGTTCGACTTCGCATAGGAAAAATCAATTTCCCTCCTGCGCGCGACGACGCTAAACAGTTTCCTCGACGACGTACAAACGGCTACGTCCGTCCTCGGCCTTGGAGATGTCACGACGGTTCCCCAAGCGTTCGTTTCCCTCCTTCTGAGCGTCGTTACTCGAGGATCGACGCGGGCCCACGCGAACCAGCCTTTTCAGACCGATCGAACGATTTGAATTAACGGTCGGAGGGGCGGTGACGGGGCCAAGGGGCTGTTTTTATCGGGACCGATACGGGAGTGGTCGATGTCCCCGGGTAAGGAGAGGCTATAAACCAGGAGTTGCGAACAAATCAATGTGAGTGGTTTCGAGCGGCGGGACTGGCCGTGGAAAGGAGGAGCACGGAGGGAGAGGGTCGCTCATTTACTTTGACGGCCTACACGGCCGCATGTGAACCCGCGTCGGCGGAAACTATCAATTCGACCATCGAGGAACCGTTCCTCCGACCCGAGGACAGCCACCCCTCGGCGCTGGCTTCCCGCGTTTCACCGAAATCCTACGATTTGTGTTACCCTGCATCTCGCTGAAGAAGGACGTCGTAGGTGCTGGCTCGCTGAATTAACTGATTCTCGTTTTTCGCCCTCGGTTTTCGTTCTCGACTTTCAAGCGAAGCTTTAAGTCTGGTTACCCTCCGAGTAAACATTCTGTAGTGGTTCCTTTTGCGGTCTCTAGTTTCTTACTGACTCACGCGAGCTGCTCGAGTCCAAGGAATGCTTCCTAGAAGACGCGTCTCCAAAATTCTCGAGCGGTCGTTCACTCCTCGAGCTGTAACTCGGAACGCTCGTCTTTTACGGTTCTATAATTCCACGCTGGTGTTACTCTTCTCGCGTCCAGACTTTGGACGTCGATGATATTCCAGAATTCGCACGACAGTTAATTAAACTGATAATGATCGCCGTCGAGCAACGTATCTATAACCAATCGTTTCTTTCTTCGTCCCCGGATTGAAACTTTCCAGAACTCGAGGCGGTCGAAACGGATCCGAGTTGCGCGACTGAAAAGATCTCGCGAGGAGGCGAAGGAGGTCTGCGGCTGACAGACGGCCGCTGCTGGACAACGGAAGTCCAGAAATTGAAAGCGAGCGCGTTTACCGAGGAAAGGGCACGCGAGGGCTGAAGTTGTTCTCCTCGAAGTGCTCTCGAGTTTTATAGACCGTCGTGAGGCGCGTCTGAACGAACTCGGCACGTCTTCGATCGACCTTAACCGGTGTGGAACGTCCGAGGAAATCATCCGGAAAACGCTCTTTCGATGCCAATTTTAAACGCCGCTGTGTTTCCTTTTTTGTCGCGTTAACAAGGCGTCTAACGAGTCCGCGATTAACGAGGAGGCATTGTCGAAGGCGGGAAGAAGGTGGCTGCCGTGAGAGGCAAGAAGCTGGCGTTACGTGGCGGACAATAAAATCATCGCGAGGCGGAGGTCGTCTGGAGTTTAAAATTAGTGTGGCAGCGCGAGCGCCGGGAACTTTCTCGCCGCATAAGAATCAATTGTTCTTTCCAACTTTCTTAATAGCCTGGCCGCGTCTTAAGACGCCGTTGCGAGTTTCGCGGCGCTCGTTGCAGCAACGTGTGACGTCGTGGATCGCGTCAAGGGAGCGGAGGCATTGTCGCGCCGGGTTTTCAAAGGCCACTGGCGTCAGTTTTGTTGCGCGTGTAAACGCGTCGATTCAACCGGCGTCCCTAAACGTTGCCACAGAAAAGCGAAGAATAGGTGGCCATGGTTTACAGTATCAATAGCCAACTTCTTTTGCGAACTGCACGCGAACGCACAAAGGAAATAGTCATTAGGGGTTGTAATAAAGTTCTTGAGGGCGTGGCAAAGAGTATACACGTCGGTGTGCCAGTTAAACGCTAATCGAGAACTATAGCGACACCAACTGGCGCTGCGAACACAAGCGCCATTAAATTAACATGCTCTGTGACGCCAATAAATTTCCCACGCTGAAACCTCGCGTTACCCTCGAAGTAGCTATTCTTTACCCCTTACACAGGGGCATGATACCAAGAAAGTAGCTTAAGTGTATCGTAGCCGTGATATAGAGGCGCTATCGACAGCTGGAATGCCTGCTGGCGAGGGGTGCATTAAAATAAGGAATAGAGAACGGCGACGCTTGACGCCCCAGCCTCGTCTCGCAACCCTTTCTCGAGCGTCTCCCCCAAAGTTATCGTTCAGACGCGAGGAAGAAACGGACCATCGTCGGTTCCTCGAGGTGCAGGCGCGCGAACGATGAATCGACAGGCTCTATTTCCATAAAATTCGCGACAATGGGCGGATGAAGGACGACAGTCGGACCCGGGGCTGGCGGAAAGTCGTCGCTAAGGTCCAGGGCTAGGAAAGGGTGCGAGCGTAACCGAGGTATGGCGGGGCCAGGTCGGTTTACGAGCGACCAGAGGGCACGACAAGTCGGTTTATCGGGTCTCGACCGGTCAGGCTATTGAATGAACAGCCGTTTAGCCCAGGCGGTGTGTATTGTCGGGGCAGACATCGCGGAAATTCGACTCACCCCTCGCGTCCTTCTCCCTCGCCTCGTTTTCCCCGCTTTTCTTATTTTTTCGCCCCACTCCACGTAGCTTGACACGTGGAGAACGATCGGTAGACCACGTCGACACCACGCGTAGAAGGAGAGCATCTCATGCATCTTTGATGCACCACGGTCGAACCGTGGCGCAGCCATCTGTGTGGCTCGTGCTAACAGTTGAAGTGTACGTGGCTGGAGACACCTACCCTTCGAGTTTACTCTGTTACCTATGGGGATTCCGTTGATTCCCACTATTTTATTCGGTTTTTTCGCGGCTACCCGGCAGTCTGCTGTTTTTCCACCCGGTCCCAGAGGGCTTCGGATAGATTTTTCTTGCGGCGCCTAGGTAGAAACGTGAGGAGCTGGAGCCTGACCGAGCACGTAGGTTGGAGCGTTGGCTGTCGGATAGAAATGTCTGGGCGCACCGAAATGGACGTTTAACCTCTTGACGTCGGACTCCGTGTCTTCCACGAGTTACATATTTATCTGCAACATGTATTAATTCATTCAATACGTTCCTCGAGTTCTCGGTTCGACGAGCAGCAATGCGCGTTTCGCGATTCTCACAATTTGGGTAGGTTGTACAGAAATTGGAGTGTCCCCGCGTGGGATGCGCATCGATTTCCCAGCAACCGTTCTCGCTGGCGCGTTAGTTCGTCTCACTGAAGATCTTATCGACGGTTCCCGGTAATCGTTGGTAATTAGACGGTGCAAATTATTCGGCGCTCCCTCCGAGTCCGGTCGAAATTTATGGAAGAGTCGCGTTCGTGGCCCTCGTACGGCGCAGCGCGATAAACTCTCGTCCGGGACGCGATAGATCCGCGGCCAGTTTGCGCCTCAAAGAGGAATTTTTGCCTCGAGCGCGTCAAATGGACGAGTTTTGCAATCTGCTACTCGTTTCATCCTCCGAGCAGACGCAATTACCTCGTCCTGCGCGTTTCAGATGCCTTTATGAACCTCCAGCGGGTCCCAGACGGACGTACGGAGGGAACGCTCGAGCATAAAACTGCAGAATTTTATTCGCCGCGGAAAAACAAGCACAATTAGTAGCGATGCGATCCAGGGATTACAGCGGATCAAGGAAACGCGTCCAGTCAGTCCGCGCGATTTATTTCCAACCTCGACCGAGAACCATCCCCCACAGGTCCGCGTCGCCATTCGTTCTCCGATGCCACCCCTCTGCCCTGTAGTCTGCGCCGCGGGCTGAAATTATCATTTAGCCCGCGAGGCTAAAGCGTATCCTCGTTTAGTCTGCCGTTGTAGACAATTTACGACACTTTCCGCGGGCCAAGCGGGCGCGTTTAATCCGCGCCTGCAGCCCCGGCTGCGAGTTTCCCCGCGACTGTCGCTTCGTCGTCTCCTCCCCCTCTCTCACCCCCTCTCTTTGCTCGTTGTTTTACGCGCGTGTGTTACGTACCTAATATACGAATCGGGCTTAATCCCAGGAGCCGGCTTCTGCGCGCGACAACGCGAGATCAACGCGGCCCCGCGGCTTTGGCGAACTTCAAAGACGCTCGCGCAGAACAAGCAAGCCCGATCCTCGAGCGACTAGTCACCCTTAAAGCGGCTCCCGGCGCGCGAGCAACAAGCGCCTGCCTGTAAACAAACGGATTGTAACGCAAATTAGGCCGCTTTGTCGTAAACCCGGCAGTATTTGCCGTGGTACATGAAGAACGGATTGCGCGCGACACTGGACCCTTCACGGTATGCTCGTTAACAGCCAGACGTGGATTAATTCCCCGTGAAAGGGTTCGCGGCGGTGGGTTCGAGTCTTTATCGCGAGGATCTCTCTGAAGGGATTTAAATCTCGAGTGTATTAAGAGGAGCTCCATTATCAAGTTTCGGAAGTACCACGCGTCTCGAATCGCGACTCTTTGACCCGACTGGCGTGTAAAATAAAAGCGTCGCACGCTCGACGACGCGCTCGCCATTGATCGAGGAGCAACAGTTTCTTTCACGCTCCTCGCATTGTCCACCTGCGGCATCCATCAACCAGGCGCGTTCACTTAGCCGTCTAATAATTATGCAAACCAGCCGGGGGTCCTATTAACACCGAAAACGAAGCCGTACACGCGGGTCGATAATTGAAACGCTCCACAAATCAACGTCGAAGCGCGTGTAGGCACACGTGCCACGGCTCAACATGTCGGGGGCCTATAACGCAATTTGTCTGCGCCTCGTCGCTCGGCGAAAGAGAGCCAGCGGCTTAAAACGTTTTCCTCCCAACCCCAGAAAGTCGCGGGCGCATCGGAGAGGACGAGGGCTCCCTTTATTAAGCGGCGAGTCGGGAAAAAAAGAAGAGAAGGAGAGAGAAAAAAAAAAAATGGGCGAAGGACCGATCGGTTGCCCGCGTTGCCGAAATTTCCGGCAATTTTTCATCCCCTTTCGCGGGGGCGGTGCTCTCCTTCACGCCTCGCGTGCCCTCCTAGCCCAGGCCGAGTAATAAATCGCGTGGACGCACCTACTTTTCAATCGGGCCTTGTAAGAGTCAATAAGTGTCGACTGATGATGTACAGTTTTGCGCGCGAGGTAATAAAAACGCGTGGGTCGCAGAGCGGGCGCTGCGAAAATTCTACCGACCCGCGATCGAATTTCTCTGCTGCCTCCTGTGGGGGTTGGAAAAATGAATGGTTGTAATACCAGACGCGGTGTATGTTCAAAAATTAACAGACGGTTGTCCAACGGGACATTCGCTTGACGCGACGAGAGCGCCATTGCGCACTCGCAGACACCAGACATTTAACGCCAGTGTGCCGCTAAGGGGTTAATTGAAAATGCGTCGAGAATGGCGAACGAATTTCCCAAGTTGCAATATTATCGTGAATTCCATCGAGGATCGTGGATTTAAAACGCGCGGAAAGGGTACCCAGTGACATCGTGGCAGTCGTTTGGACGCGTGAAATTCGTTCGTCGCGGTGGCCCAGGCAACGGGTGAATCGTAAATAATGATTCCGCGGTGATTTCGCGGGGAACGCGGCGCGCACACCAAGGCCAGCGCCGGCCGCAACAATGCTGAATAATAAGCAACATTGAAATTAGACGAGCCACGAGAGTTTTAATATAAATTCATACGAGCGGCGGGCCATGAATTATTCACGGGCGTAATTTGGAAAAACAAACGCCGAATAAGCAGCTCGCGCGCAAGGGCCGTGCGCGTTGCGGGGCCGCGGGAACGGCTGCGAGATTGTTTTAAACGGCCCTGAAAAAAGCGATAAAGCCTGACGCTTTAAAAGCGATCCGACGCCGTTGCGGACGCGTTCTAATTACACCGGTGAAATATTAACCTTTAGTGGTAAAACGGAATGCTTTAAGCGGAGGCATAAAAACCGTCTTCCGTCCCTGCCCAAGCGGTAACCGCCGCCGCCACTATTCTCCTCGCCTCTGTTCAACCACCTTGGCCAACTTGCCCTCCCAGCGGCCGTAAACCGTAGACGCGACGCAGGTGCCGCGATGCAACGCGACGGAGAGACGGTATGAAAGATGAAAACTGTGTTAACGCAGGCGGATGATAAATCTCGTCCGGATGACGACTCGAAGAATCAAAGGGAGCGGACGCGCGGTGAAAGGCGGGCGATGTCGCGAGCCATCGGGTGCCGCGCGCGCGCGCGCGCGCCTCGAAGAAAGGCGCGCGACAGACGCGTCCGTCTGAGGCCGGGTAAATTGCATCCCCGAGTTATCCGCGCATACACGCGGAGGCTGGTCTTTTCGCAGGGGCAAACACGAAAGTGCACTCTCGCGAGTTGGCAACTCGCGAAATACCATTAGGAGCGCCGCTTGCTCCGTTTATTAAGAGTTATGATCGCGCGACACACTTATTAGCTTCGCCGCGCGGCGCCGCGCGCCGTTGCGTTGACGTCTAACGACGCGGCTGCCGCGCTCAGAACAGACCCTTGATACGGCTTAATTACGCGCCGCCTGGTTAGAGGCTGGATCAGCTGGAAACTCGGACCCGAATTTCAATTTAAATTTCCGACTCGCGAAGTCGTAGCATCCGCGGAATTTCGGGGAACCGGAGAGCGCACACCGATGGGGCGGGGGTGGTGGTACAGCGTCGTCTTCAACGTACTGCCTATTAGGTGGCTCCGCTCGCTTAATCCTCGCGCGTTACTCGAATAATTGCCGCGTTAGAACTTGGTGGCGCGCGAAGTTGCTCCATAAAGGAGCGCTGGTCGGACGACAAAGATCGTTCGCCACGATTCCAGCAGCGTAACACGTGTTTTAACCCACGGAATACATCCTGCGCGCAACGCCGTTCGAGGGCTAAACATCGCGACTCGCGATCTCGTTTCGTAATCGAGGAGCCTCCTCCCAGCCTGGCGCCCTCACGACTTGTCCTCCGCAGGGTTGGATCGAGCGACGCACCCTCGTCGAACGAGCTCTCGATGGCCCGGTAATGCCGACATCCGGACCACTTTCGCCTTTCGTCTAACGAAGCGGCCAGGGCTCGAACTTGATCTACGTTTAGATATTTTTCTCATCAGCGTGTTCAGGGCCGACGAAACGGCTTCGTAGCCACCGGGCGGATACCAGGGAAGGGTACGGGACAAAGGGCGCGGAGGAGCCGCGCGGCGGTCGCATAGGGTGGACTTGACAGCGGGGGGGACATATTTTTCTTGAAATTTGTCGCGGCTATCTGCCCAAAGGGATCTACCCTCTCGCTTATAATTCCCGGCCGGAGAAGCTGCAAATCTCGAGTCCTCTATCTCCCCGACAACCATCCACCCGCCGCCCCCGCGTCACGCCCACCCTGTCCGCTCCCCGGGGCTGATATAAACGTTTAAGATTTCTGCGTTCACGCGCCCCAACGTCCGCGCGTCGGAGCCACCCCGGCGCTAAACGCGAGCTAAACACGTCGTTCGTTCGCGATTCTCACGATCTGATGTCTTCCGTGTGGGATAACGACTGTGGGCTCGAGGGGGAGACGTGGTCGTGTTTTTTTACGCGGGGTTGATTCGCCTGGGGATTGCAGTTCGAAGTTCGTCGCTATCTCCGAGGGGAGCAGTTCGTCAAGCTGGTCAAGCTGCTTGCACCACAGATTTTGCTATAATTTATACGCGCTATTGTTCACGCGTAAATGGCTTGTATTACGTCTAACTCATGGTACTTTATAAGGGGATACGTGCTCTGGATCGGTTCTGGTTCACCAGGGATCCGTGAAGAAATCCTAAACACTTCGTATCCATTTTTGATCGACCCTCGAACGCGTAACGCGAGCTTCCCCTCTGAGAATGGAAGTCATCCCTTCTAACGAGCCTTCGAAGCAGAGTTCCACGACGTATCGGGGAAGCAAAGCCAGCCCGTCGTGCCACGGATGAGCTACATTTCCTGGCTGTGGAAATTTCGTGGGTTCGGCGCGGGCGATGATATTCGTTATCGTTAATCCGCCGCGCTGGTATCTTCGCGAGTGGGGGGAGGCGGAGTTGAGTTATGCAGCGGAAGAAGGGCGCGCCATATTTCACCTAATCCCCGTCGCTGCGAGGGACTCGTTAAGGTACGCATCCGAGGCATCCCGCGACAATCGGGCCCCGCGTTTCCATCACGCGTCGCGGGCTCGAAGATTTGTGGACGACGCGCGAAAGGGTTGTTCCTCGAGGCGCTTGGGGGCTGAACGCGCGGAGAAGGTCGACTCGCGCGTCGGATAAAGTCACGCGCGAGCAATTTAAGAGCGGATTTCGTGCAGGAAGCGGCGTTTAGATTATTGTCACGCGCCACGTTTCGTGCGTGGCCGTAGCACCGTTTCTTTTTTTTCTTTTCTCTCTGTCGACGACGAGAGCTCGGTGCAGCCGGGGAAATGTAAATTGCGTAAATTACAGTCCAATGTTTCACGTGGGATATTTTAGGGATCACGCTGGAGATTAGTTTTAACTGTTTGCTTCTACGAGCGGAAATTTCAAGTCAAACAACCCTTAACACTAACGACGGTGCTCGGAGCTCGTAAGCTATATAATTTCCTTGTTTCATCAGCTTAAATTAATCTTCGCGCTGTAACCCAGATTGTCAACTTTTAAACTAATCGTCGGAGTTAAGCCAGCAATACACTCGATCCCTCGATGCCGCGCGTTTCTTAAGTTTCGAACGCTCGATTCGTAAATCTGCGCGCAAGAGGGTATCGAAAAATTTCCGCGCGATCCCTCGTATGCACTCGAGCACCCCAATCTGGGTCACCGGTGTCAAGGTCGTCTTCTTTAATTCGCCGATTCCCCATGCAAGTTACCCCTCGGTTGGCTCGCGCCAATGGCGGGAAGCGGAGGAAAGACGCGCGCGGTCGTAGAGACAGTCGACTGTGAAACTCGTCCCCCTGGCAAAGAAGCCACCACCCCCGTGCTGGCTCGATCCCCATGAAAGCGTACATATTTAACGTGACCCCGCGTGAATAATCGATGCGCGAAGGCGCTAGCCATTTGTACTTCTCCGGTTGCTAACTGCGCCCTCTTTAAAGATTCACGCGCGGAAGGTCGAGGCGTCTCTTTTTCCGCCGCCCCGGAACTACAACCCCGCATCCTCGCCCCCTCCCCCTGGTGGAAAGTGGCGAACAAGGGAAGTCTCGTGCAGTTTCTATTGGTTCCGTCCCTCCATACACTACACACCCGTATCCTCGCGTTTCTCTCCTCCTTTTTTCTGTTTCTTTGTTTCGTTTTCAATTTATCCGTTTATACGTCTCGATGAGAAATTGCCACGGTTCCGTTATAAAATATCGAGCGCAATTTTCGTATCGCGTCGAGGAGGGGTAATTGATGCGTTTCCCGAACGCTCCGCGGGGAGGGCCCGTATAAACTAAAATAGATCCATTCGTAATTCTATTATACAGATTCGATCATGGTCTCGTCGTAACCCCGTGGAGAATATCTAAAAAGTAAATCGCCGGTGGCGCGAAAGTTGGGATCGGACCGAAATCATCGGCGCTCTCCGTTTCGGGGTGGGATATAAATCGTCGCTCGGCTGGAAAAGGGTCCCGGCGTTCGTTGAAATTTCGCTGGAAGAAAAGGCGGCCGATTGAATCGTCGCGGGGAGCCGGGCCACCCCTTTTCTTCTCTTTTCTCGTAGATCGGCGAGGATACGGTTCATGAATAAAATCGTAATTTTTCAGATTACCTTCTCGCAACAGATTCCCCGGACTTTTCTTAGAGGGCTGAGATTTCGCGATAACGCGTGTCTCGAAAATCACGCACTTCCCCACCCCACGCGTTTCGCATGCCGTATCGGGTCTCCATTTTTCACTGAATTTCTAACAGAAAGGAAGAAGGGGAGAGAGAGAGGAGAGAGTGCTCGTCAGCGATGTTGGCGCGTCTTTCAACGAGGCCTGGACGACTATCGAGCGAATCTGACGACCCGTCTCGAGCCTGTCGCGCGAGCAAACAGCTCCGGCTAATGAAAGCAAAACAGCAAAGCGCGTACACCCCGTCGTACTCCCCGCGAGATCGATGCAACGCCGGCATTTCTTCGCGAGGTGCGCGCGTCTTCAGAAATTAATGCTGCCGCGAAATTAAGTTCCACCTCGTCCGTAACAAGAATCTTCTCGCATTTACACGCGCACGCCTCCTCGACCGCCCCCGCAGAAACGAACCTCCGCTTCTCCGCGTCCGCGAGAAACGAATTTCCCCGCCGCGTATCGGTGCGAGATCAATTTACGAAATGCACCAGACACCGCGACGCCTCCCTCCTTCCCAACCCTTTACCCGCGGAACTCCCAGTGCGTCGAGCATCGAGACGCTCGGTCAAAGAAACGGGACCGCGCGACGCGTTCACGGGGCTGCAATCCGAGCATAAAAATCTATCAACCCCTCCGCGCGAGCATATTTCATGCACCGCGGCGCACGGCTCGCCCCGTCCGCGGCCTCCTCGCTCCATTCACCCCGTTCGTCGACGGGCTCAAGTGGCTTGCATCGAAATTATTTCGCGAGCACACGCGAGACCGAAATTACCATTCTCTGAAAAGGTACACACGCGGCTGGCTCGCGTGGCTCCCCGTGGCAGACACGAGGCCCGGGCACATTGATATTAATGTTGCCCTTCTCACTTCTGGGTGGCGGATTAATATTAATCGCCGCGGGCCGTGCGTGGCCCGTGTTTCGCCGGCCCGGATGTACCCAGGGAGATCTGTTCCTCCTGAAAACATCCATCCTCCGGGCCGCTCGGCTGGCTGCCAGCCCCTTCGAGGCGAACGCCTCCCCGCCCCCGCCTCGTGCGCTCGACGTCCTTGAAAACTCGACCCGCCTCGACGTTCGCCACGCGCGAGAAAGGGTTCGCGCACGGCCCCGCCAGCCCGCGGAACGCGTTTTAAGAAGTCCCTGGTGAAACGGTAACGCACGCACACACGCGCCGCGTTCTCCACGCTCGCCAGTTATTTACGAGCCGGGGAATTAACGACTCGGTCGGCACCGGGTATAAATTTATACGGACACGGGCGTAAATTTCGTTTGATAACAGGTACGCGGCGGTCTGGCCGCGTCGATTATGCGGCTTCTCGCGGGCGGCCCGCCGTCGAGTCAACGTCCGTCCCCTCGAATCGCGCCGCGGACGACGCGAGCAGTTCGCGAATGGGCGTTTCAGGAAAGTTGCCAGACGTTTTTTGACTTTTGTGCACGCGTGTCGTCGATCCGCGACAAAAGCGCCTTGTCCGCGGGCGGAGGACAGGGGCGCGGTCCGTTAAAGGGTTATTTTCTCTTCGCGCGCTTTTCAGACGCCCGTGCTCTGTCTACCGCGGCGTCCGCGCGCTCGGTGAATGCGTTCGACGGAAGCGCAGACCCCTTGGAAAACGCGTGGGAAAGTAGAAAAGATGCGAGGAGCGCGAGGGACAAGGGGATGAACGCATCGACGAATGACCGCGCGAGGTAACACGGCCGGACGAAAATCCTCGCTCGACCTTAATCCGTCGTCTCGCGACCAATTATCGCGTGGTGTTCGCGGTTCTATTAATTAACGACATCGGTCGGTGGAACTGTGGCGGAGCGAGGCATTCAGAGGGAAACTAGTCGGCTGGCGAGGCTCGCTGCCAGCGGAATCGAGCAGTCTGACGGGGATGAAAAAGAGAAGCGAAGGAGACCGGAAGAAAAGGAAGGAAAGGAAACTCCGCGCGAACCTGGGGGCGAGAAGAGAGAAAAAAAAAGCGGGGGGCGAACGAGGGAAAACGCGCGCTCGTTCGCCGCGCTCGACGGTTCCCGATTGTGCGCGTAACCGCGTTACACGGTGATAAGAGATATTTCGGTGGTGGCTGAGTTATCCGAGCGATTTTTTCCTGCTTGCCTGCCCGCGTGCCCGCGCCAGCCTCGCCTCGTTAAAACTGTACGAAGAAATAGCGCGAGCGAATTAACTTGTTCCGAAACGTTCCATCTCGCGCTGTCTCGCTCGCGCGTTTTCCGCCGTTCAACGGATTAACTCGCCGGGGCCGCGGTTTGAAAGCCGTGTGTAACGCATTAAGCGAATGAAACGTGAACGTAATTGCATCGTAATTAAACCATTAGCGGGGGCGGCCGGGGTAAAAAGAATAGAGAATGCGGGGCATGGAATCAAAATGCGGGAGAGGTCGCGGATCGGGTAAATGAAGCTGTTGTGCGAGCGTGCGGAGCGGTGGGATACATCGGGAATATTTTTGCCCGCTCACGAACAAACGAATCAATTTTTCATCGCGCGGTACGTCGCCGCTTTGCATAATCCCGTCGGATCGATTGGGCACCTAGTCGGGCAACGTTCGACGCGATTGGCCCTTGATCTAGGCGTCCGAATAGGTGGGGGATCGATTCTTCCTATTTTTTAAATTGCTAAGCAATTGTTGTTCCAGTATAATTACGCGTCGACGCGAAATTAATGTTTTAAACATCGCCTCCGTACGCTTCTGCTTATCGAGGCGACTTCGAAGACGGGGTACGCCAGTCGTTGAAGGCGAAAGTCAATCGGGGTAGCGGCGGAGGCAGCGGCTCGGTCCGGGAAAACAGGCTAAACCGCGTCGTTATCGGAAATCGTGGAAGTGCGTATTCTTGAGGCGACTTCGATGCGAAAGTGGCGCTCTGGCTTATGAATTATGAATTTGCAGAGCGGCCCGCTGTAAAGCCACTTTAACGATCCGCTCCCTTCTCTCCCGTAGACGGGATTAAACTGCCGCGGAAGTTGCGAGAACGGGAAAAGTGGGAAATAACAGAGCCACTGAATAACAGACCGTTCTATTAACTTCGCTGTGTAGTTTGACATCTTCTTCGGTGCCGCTGGTATTCGAGTCATTCTTATCGCGCGCGTATCCGCGCGTACTCTCCATGGAAGCTAATTCCATGCGCGTGTCCACTTTCCATAGAAGCTAATTCCGAGCTGTGACGAATGACGCAGCGCTGGCGAGCGAGAAAAAGAGAAAAAAACCCCGCTCTGTCCACACACCACCTCTGTCCACACACCACCTCTGTCCACACATTTTTTCCAGTCTTCCTACTTCGCCGTATCGGCTCGTCGCGTTTCCCTTTCGCGCTCGATCGACTGATTGTTTACGCGCGAGAACGCAATTCCTCCGTCGAGACACGGGATCACCCTGTACCTGTTGAAGACTCCGTGCGCGCCCAGCTGCGAGGAACATAGCTGGCGCGTATTCCGCTCGCTCTCGTCCACGGCCGTCGCCTCGATGATTCAATACACCGGGAAAACCAAACGGGGCGTCCGCCGTTCCTTTCCCTCCTCTTTTTGTCGACGGGCGTCGCACGCGCGAACGCGCTTGTTTATGCGGGCCGCGGCGACGGAACACGGGAAATTGAATAAAGTCGCAGGCAACGGCCGACCGTCCCGGATACATCGAGCGGAATGATATATTTGACAAGCGCGCGTATTGCCACGTGCATATTACATGCGCGACAGGGGGCGAGCGCGCCAGCTCGTCCGTCTGACCATGCACGCGCCGATACCACTTCGATCCGGCACTCCATCTCTTCCACCTTCTACTTCCTCCCCGGTTTCGTCCTCCTCGTGGACGCGCCTCTTCCTCTTCCTCTCTCGTTCGCCGTTTCGCGTGTCCCAGCGCTCGTCCTCGCTCGTCCTCGCTCGTATCACGACCGATATGCATCATGCGAGACACCAGATACGTCTGGAAACGCTAAACTGTGTAGCGCGTTTACGTGGAACGGACACGCGTGTAAACAAGCGAAATCAGAGAGAGAAGAATGTCTTTGGAACGGTGAATCGAGCCCGTAACCGGAGACATAATTGATCCTCCGCTCGTTTGCGTCTGACCACGCGCGGGTTCGTGCCACTTGTTCCCCGGCTCTACTCGATCGCCCGCCTCTGGTTCACGAGCGTTTATCGATTCAGGGCTTACCGTGGGATTCCCGGTGTCGATTGTTGGGTGTCCGGTAACACGTGTCACCGTTGCCGCGCGAATGGAATTTTCTTTCGATCACGCGTCGCGCGTTTCGCGATTTTTTCCTCGATCTCTGATCACCTACCGCGACACGCGCGATATTTCTCTTCAGAAACACGCTCGCGCGTTTCAGTCGAATCTACGATTCGAAGAGAATCGACTTCGAAATGACACGATCGTATTTTCGCCGAGTAAAAACGAGCCGAAAATTCCAGTATCGAGCGCGGAACAATATTTTTCAAGGGGTTCAAAGCGCGCACCGGTTCCATCGAAATTCGAGCTGTCGCGAAAAACTGTACCGCGGCCGACAGCAAACAATTAACAACGATTCAATTGCGAGAGTCAATTTGCAGGATCGGATCACGGTTCCGATTTTCCGCGCTGCCCATCGATCCGTGAAAATATATGTACGTGTACATTTTTTCTTTTTTTTTTCTTTTTTTTTGCTTCTTTTCGCTCTCTTCTTACGCACGCGTCGCGCATCGCGGTGTTCGTTTATGAATATGTAGCGGTGGGTGACGGCGGTGGTCAGACACCGGAAAACTCTAGATAGCTGCTGGCATGAATATGCTAAGCGCATCGCGGGCGCGGGGGCCGAAGTAATTTTTTTTTTCCACCCCCGTTGCATCGACCCCGAGCCGAAGGCCATCCGTTCGGGAAGATGATTTCGCGCCAGGCGGACAGCCTTTTTTCCTCCCAATATATCCCGTCCGCTCTTTATCTGCCCTTCTTTCGCCTCTGACACAGCGTCGCACCGACGCGGAGCACCCGACAAATTTTATCATTCGCTCTCGAGGACTCGCCCGTTTTTCACGTTCGAGGCGGCGAGCGTGAAATATGATAACGCGAGAGTCGTTTGTTCTTCGAGCGAAATCAATTGGCCACCAGGGAGTATGGCGCACGATGGCGTTCGGCTACTACCATCGCTATCTCTGCTCTCGTAGTGTTGCGTTCGCTGCGCGGATCGTTCCTCAATAACGCGAGGATTTATCACGCGCGCGTGCGTTTAAATAGAAATAACTACGAATTACAGGCAGTTCGAAAATTGATGCGGGATATCGAGAGTCGAGCGTAGGAATTTACGCGAGATCTCTGAAGGCGAGCAGAGCGTCGCGAAGTCCGCGAGTTCAGACAGGGAACAACAGGCGCCCTATCGAGCGGGGAGCCGAATTCGCGTGTCGCCCGGCCGTTTACGCGAGCGTGTAATTATCGTCCTAACCGGCGTGCCTGGGCATATTTTTCGCGACGTTTCAGCGAGAGAAGTGAATAATCAAAGACCAGAACCGCCGACAAGGGCAATTTTCGCGGTCGTCGCGACTCCGATCGTTAGCGATGCGAGATTTAACGGTGCCCGACTCGCGCGCTGCGAGTGATTCCTCGCTGAACCCGCGTCGCACCGGCGTAGAAAAAGAGAACGGGAGAGTTAAAAACGGGGGTGAAAACAACGTCTGATAATAATATCTGGATGGCGTGACGGGTGGCAGTAAAGAGCGCCGCGTAATTGTTGTCGTCGCTGGTAATTGCACGTATTTCTGCACCACGGACCTCTTTCCTGCCCGCCTAACCCCGTCGCCGCTGTCTTCCTTTTTCTCTATGTCGCCGCGGACGGGCCAATCTCGCGATCGATGTGCTAAAATCCGAGATAAAGCTCGAACTTTCCCCCCCGCGCTCTCGTAATTTTCGGTTTTCATATCGAGGAACGGACTTTCGTGACGAGCAGTCGTAACGAACGGAACTGCGCGATATTAACGGGCAGATTTGTCGATAGCTTTCAGCCGGAAAGCGGTTATTCAGCCTGTACGAGTGCTTTGAAATTATTTACCACCGATTTATCAATCTTTTCGTTTTTTCATCGTCGATAACAACTTGTGCACGCGGTTTGTATTTTGTTCTGACCTTTCGAATCCTTTGATCCTCAAATACCAAACTTCCTCCTTTTTTTTTTTCGAATTAATTTTAATCTCTAAGATCGTACAACGAAAGAGACGATCTTCGCGACGATCTTTAATCCTCGTGCGTGATTCGGGACTTTATCCCCGTTCCGTAGACGGCAATCGTCGCGTCTTCGCCGTCCGGATTTATTGCCCCGTGGCTTCAGGCAGACGCGAGCAATTTACATTCCCGGATATACGGCGTGTGCTTGGTGCCCGTTTCAAGGTGTAGCCAATCGTCGAGACGTCTCCCAGACTAGTCTACTCGGCTGCTCGAAATTACCAGGGATTACCTCAACAGGCCAGTTGCAGCCGCTGAGACGCGGGATCACGTCATGGAAAAATACCTTCCAGACCAACTGTGTATACATATACGTCTCTTACAATAATTTTTAACCGATCAACTATTAACGCATTCCATTCGTCGATCGAGTCGCAGTTAGAAATAACAGGAACGTGGTACGAAAAGGATTCCTGATTTCGAGAACAATGCTGATATAAAACGGGGCACGCAGTGACGTTTAATGGGAGATGCGTCTGACTAGTCGTCGACCGCGATCACGACGGCTAGGACGGACGAGTGGAAGAGCCAGGGTCAGGCCAGCCTTGATTATTTCGCGAGGCAGCGACGAAAAATTCCACGAGCTCGTGGAACGAGCCTGAGCGGAGAGTCTTAATGGACCCCCAGTGCGCGCCATTATGCTCAAAGGATGAAAGGGTCCTTCAAAGGATCCTTGGCTCCACTTTCATTTGCATTCGGGATTGGAGGAGAGGCCAGGCCTCCGTGGCCCCGGCTGGTTTCGTCGAACCAGACGATGATCCCGACCCGTGGCCTGTTCGCGGTCCCAGCCTCCTAACGAGGAATTGGGTCAGCTGGGTTAGGGGGTGATAAGTAGCGGTAAAAATCGACGACGATGGCGGGCGACGAGGAGGACCAGCCACGAGGCTCGTAACGAGGGAGAACGCTGCCGCGCAGGGGGTGGCTTCTTTCTCGTCGAAATTAGTTTACCTTTGGAAAGCAATTTCTTTCTTTCTCTCGACCCGTCGCGCGCCCCTCCGCTTCCTGTCGGACGCAACGGCCATTCCTCCGCTCCACGGCGATCCCGTCGATCCTGCGGGGGAGATTGCCGCGGAAACGAAAATAATAAAGGAACTACGCACGATCGAAGAGCAATATCTGCTAACGTCCCGAGTAATATCGGCCGCGATCCTTCCAGCTTCGCTCCTCGTCGTCTACCTTTCCGACTCCGTTTGTTTCCCGTTGCGCGCGTCCCGTGGTCTCGATAGGGGAGTCCCGTGTCTCGCGATCCTATTTACTCTACTGCGGCGTTTCCCAGCCGGAAAGTTGCGAACAGAGAATCAGACGATTTTGTGACGCAACGAGCTTCAGTTTGGTAACGGAACGAGCTGCGAAAGTGGAGATACGCGCAACCCGATTGCCGATACCGCTGGCGTAGTGAAATGCCCAGGAGGGTTGGATTGGTGATATCCGATCGAATTTCCTTTGGTACCGCGTATCCTTATCGAATCATCGATCTTCTTCTGCCTTCCTGCTCGACGGTACGCGTAGGCTTTTTACCGCGGTAACAATTGGATCCACGCAGCATCGACGCGTCCTTGAAAAATCGACGAATTACCGCTTAGAACTTTTCATTCTTTCCCTCTCTTTCTTGCTTTCGCTCTCTCTTGAGGCGCTGTTTAGAAATTCCAGCTCTGAGGGATGAAATCTACGCGCGACAACTTTACGCTGGGTTAATCCGTATAAATCAACCGGAGTTTCAAGTTTTCCCGATTCACGCGGAAGACTGAAGCGGCGCGAAGCGCGGAGAACAGTAGCAAGGGAATTGATGACACTCATAATTCGCCACCCCCGTCAAGCTGCCTCCGCTCGTGTTTCGACTGGCATAATCCGCCGGCTTAACGCTCGAACGACTGTAGCGGGCATTTATCTCGCGCCTGAACTAAGGATTATTGTCGAATAACCTTTTTTTGGGGGGGGGGGACGAGCGAAGGGACCGTAGGTGGAGGATAAATTATCAAACACCTTCTCGCCTGGGCGATAACAGTTTCAGACCGCGACCCTCGCATCGATTTCCCATCCGAACCGTTGGCCACTCGTTTCGTGGTACTTTCCGCAGTGATTTGGAACGAGATCGTTCTCATTTTTGCGAATCAATTAATAGCGTCTAGCATAAACTTCCTCGACAAGGATTAAAAACCATATTAATTGGAGAACTACGTCTCGAAGGGTGAGATCCTCCGAGTCAGCGTCCCGCGACGACGGAGTCTCTGGGGCGACTCCTCCCATCGTATCAAAGCAATTAAATCAAAGGCGGATTCGTTCGAAAGTTTGCTCGACTCGATTTCAAAGAGTCTCCCGCGGAACGAGCGACGCTTCCGTCGAAGAAAAGGGTGAACGCTGAAGGGGTGGTGGGATGGGGACGGGCAAGAACCGATAAGCGGGTGTAACTAAGTAAACCAAGCATTTCAGGTTGTTCCTTTCCACGTCGCTAGACGCCGGGATACTAAGCGTACGTAACGTGTACCACCGCCATTATACAGCCATTACTACGTCACACCGTGTATGTATATTCGCGGACCGAAGTAGCGTGTGGCACGCTTCTGCCGTGCCGCCTATCGCCGCTTGACTGACAACCCTAACCGAGCCGCGCGCTGGCCACCACCTCACCCCTTCCTTTCTATCGGCTACGCCAGAGAAACGACCGCGGAAGTACAGGGTGGACCGTAAATCGTTCGACAAAGGTACAACGTATCCTTAAACATTCGCCTTTTCTTCTTCGCGCCTTAATTAAAACGTACACTGGATGATCGATTACGCTCGCCGCCAGCGCGTTTCCGTTTCGCGACGCAGCAATTAGATTTCCTCCAACAAAATTTCGCGTTCTCGTAAAATAAGATGTATGCATTCCGTTGATTCCCCCGTAGAAAAATCCATCGAGGTCAATTCCGGTGAATAATTGGCCGGCATAATCTGTATTTATAACCAAGGAATTACACGCCTGGGGATGCTCACCGGGGAACCATTTCATTATAACATAGTTGGTAACAAACACTCAATTATTTATCGAACAGCATAATTGAGATGCATAGGCCGCGCTGTTGCATAAATATTAAAAACGAAAAAACGACCGGTTTCAAGGCGCGCCACGGTGTACCGCGTTTGTCACGCTCTCGCTATCGCGACGTCGTAGCTTCCTGATGGATCGCGGAATTCCACCATCGCGGCGAGATAAGCGGCATTCCACGGCCGACCGGAAACGCCGTCGCGGATGTTACTCGTCTGGTCGCGTGCGTGCGTCGCGGACGATTTTCGATCGCGAGGAACTTCAGTCGTCGCGGGGGTGTCGAAGAGGGACGCGCGCACAGACGGTCGAGGTGTAAACGAAGGGGTTGATACCACGAGTAAGGGGATGATTCTCGCTGCGGCCCTGGCCCTCCCACGGTGGCGCACGGTTTATCGCGTATGTTCCTTTATTACGTATTAAAGTAGTAACCCTCGAGGACGAAAATCCGGCTGGCAGCGTTCTCTGTCTACGAATTACGCGCCGTTTTCGGCGAGATCGCGCGTTCCGCTCCGGTGGAGATTGCGTTCTCCTCGTCTCGGGGAAATCACATTTGTCGACGACCGCGCCCTTGATGAAGGGCGACCAGCCCCTGACCCATTTCGCGACGCAAATTTCGTTCGAATAGCCCGGAGCAGTACGCGCCACCAATTCCTACGCACTCCTCGACTTTCACCCTCCGACGCTTGCCTCCGGGCCGAGTGTTTTAGATGCGTCTGCGCGGTGGGACGGATAACGGGGCGGTATTACCGTGGTGCTGGTATTTAAGTCGTCCGTAGGGCCACGTCGAGATTTGTATCGTCGTACATTATACGCAAGATACGCACAGAGGCAAATATCAACGCGCATTCGCTTGTATTTACGTGCATTTGATCGCTTTCGTTGTCGTCGACCCTCGAAATTGCAACTCATCGAATCGAACGTTCCCGCTGTTTCTATACGCATTCTCGTTGTCTCTAATAACAGGTTCAACGTTCAACCATAAACTGATAACAGTTGGATGTGGGTTAAGTTTCCAATTCCGCGGTGAATCAGAAACTTGCGCCACTCCGCTCGCCAGCTGGAAATTTAGTCTAATTATTATTGAACGGCAACCGTGCACTCGGGCCAGGGGAGTTTCCGTAATTATATCGTCGAGTTCGCGCCGTTTCGCGCCGCTCTCCGGCGATGCCAGCCGAATTTGCATATGTTTGTTTAGCTAAGGAACGCGGCCGACCTCTTGCACTCGGATGGAACGTGTGCTCGTCGCGCTGTTGCACTTGTTAAGTGCATTCTGTTGGGTTTGCGTTAACGCGGACGGATTAAGCGGCCCGGGGCGGAGGATCGAGTTTTTAAAGAATTGAATCAACGACGCGAGGTAAATAACGAGGTACAGGGCGGACGAAGCGGCGCGGAACGATCTCGCTTGTTATGTCTATTAGCACTTCGTCTTTATCGTCCCTCCAGATGGAATTCAATTTTCGCTCGACCCGTGGAACGCGGATAGCTTCGATAACGCATCGAGCAGTTTCTCCGATAACCGTTCCGCGTGGGCCGATAAAAAAATCCAAACTACGATTGAATTTGCATAAACGCCCCGGCTCTTTATCGCGGAACTCGCGCAGTGGAAAAAAAGCCGCCGCTGGGAATTTGATTACCGGCCAGGAAATCGTTAACAGGCCGGAAATCGATTACGTACGCGCTCGCCGCGTCGGGGGTGGGCTCCTCTTTAAACAATACCATCGCTCGTGGAGAACGTTGTCGCGTTAACCATATTTTTCATCGATCCGTCAACATCGAACGAAGCGCGGAAATATTCGGAGCAGCGTGTCGATGTCTTACTTGTGCAAACACTGCAACCGTGTCCACTTTTTGTCTCTTCCTTCTAAATCCATTCGGGATTTTTTACCCGCGTTCGTAAGAACAAACAGTTTTTCCATCCGCTTCCTATCCGCTGAACGCGTATTAATTGCACGCTATTGAATTAATTTCACTGCATCGTTGCGCCGTTATCTTTCGATCGGAAAGCTTGACCACGGTGATCGTTAGTGTGTTATTGGTATTAGTTGGAGGCGCGCGAGGGTTTGCAGACGTGACTCAGCGCGACTGAACGCGCGGAAAAGGAAAGCAACGCGGCCGGCTATCTGCACGGTAATCTGCCATTAGAAGCAGAAATCAGAGGGCACATAAAATTCGCCCAAGTGGCCCCGTAATGGGCGGTTGAACGTTGTAAAACGGCCGGTTAACTTTCATCTTTCGTTGGCTCGCGGGAGCCAAGCGTGTCGAGGAAGTTCCTTATCAAGCGTGTCGGATAAAGTCGTTACACGAGACAGAGAGGCATTAACGGTCGAAATCGATCGACGAACGGGTCGCCTCGGGCCACGTTCGTCGATGACGTTACCTACCGTTTTAACGAAGGGGTTGCCTGCCACCAAGGAATCGCGTTTTCCCCGCAGACGATGATTATTTAGATTATCCTGCGCGATCGTCGAGTAATCTCCATGTACGGCACGAGAGAGAGAGACATAGGGATGGAGAGAGAGGGAGAGAGACAGATGCCTCGTCTCGCAATCGCTTTCATGACATTCGTCTTCAAAGTTCGAAACCCCCGAGGGTTGCGTTTCGTCTCTCCTATAACGGGATGAAGCCGGCTCTTGTCGCGATTAAAAGCCAAAGCGCAGTTCGATTAATTCCGGTTATTTGCCCCGGATCGATCGGTCGGAACGTTGGCTGGTTTATTTGTCTCTACCCGAGGGTGTGCTGTGCCGCCGTCTGTTTCACCCACGGACTTCTTTCGAGCGATCTCGCACGCGAGACCGTCACACGGGGGGGGGGTGGCTTCGAGCATCTTCGTGACTCTCCATTGTTCTCTCTTTGAGGCCAACGTGCCGTGTGTGTTTGGCGAGTCGCGGGAAAGTACCTGCTCGAGAGAGAAAGAGAGAGAGCGAGCGAAAGGTCTCTCGCGACTTAGCTACTCGTAATTGAGACTGTTTCGTGATCCCTGGCTAGAGGAGACCGTATTGTTTAAGCATTTCGAGGGTACCAACCGCGATACCCGAGCGATTTCTTTGATCGCGTCAACAATCGAGTACTTTACAATCGCACGAGAGAGGATACGATGATCGTCCCTCTTGTAACGTTAGCATCCAGACACGAGAGACTCGGCAGACGTGAAAATGCGAGTTCCGTGATCAAAGTTCGATGGTTGCAACGGTTGATGCACTGCATCGCAGTCTGGCAGGATCGTAAATTAGCGGATAATGCCAGCCGACGTCATAAAACATTTCTACACTTTAACGCCCGTCCGGAAAATGACGGCGGGGGTGGTATACGAGGCAAGCGCGACGCGTTCGGACATTCAGAAATGAACTGCGACCTTCCGGTTTCAGCCCCGTTTCCGCTGCCACCGACCTAGACCTCGGTCGATCCTTTATGACGCAGCGCGATTTAAAAGTTGCCACCAAAGTATTAGTTGTGGACCGTTTGAAGCGAGATATGGTGTTTAGAAAAAAATCTATGGCACAGATTCAACCATCTTTTAGCCAACAGAGTAGATTTTGTAAATGGAAGATCTGGACGTTCGATTCCAAGTCACGTAGCTATCGTGTGTCGTAGGATTATTTGGAAGAAACCCACCCTGAAACTCACCCTGAAATTTTCATCGCGCGAAGAAATCAAAGGAATGTAGAAGATTTTTGTTACAAAATACGAAGGCGCGGATCCTTCAGAATAAGGTGGCTTACTTTCGCTCCTATTTCAACGGCTAGAAATAACAACGAGAATGTACCATTTTGCACGCGCGCGAACTGGAGGAAGAGCCATGAAAATGCAAGCTGGGCGTAAGCGAAACTCGGGTCGTGGGGTACAATTTACACGGAAAATCCGTGGCGCCACAGCGGAAGAGTTCGAACAAAGGGATAAAGGTCGCTGCACCGGCCTTGAAGATAAGCCCCGCTGGTTAGAGCGAAAGAGTTATGACGACAGAGGCAGGCCGCCGAGAAATTTAGAGAATCGGTGAATAGAAACGGACAAGCTGGCAGCATGCCTAGCCAGAGCCTCGCAGGGATCATTAGGGTAAGATTGAAGATTACAATGGAGTAAATTGTGGAGACGTATGGCGGCGCTGGCCCGCGGACACTATTTATACGAGCGTGGCTTCGCGTTGTCTGTCGTTGTTCGACTGCGAAGAACTACGACTACCATTTGGTGCCTCATTACGCTAATTAACGCATAACATACGCGACGCTCGCTTTCTCGATGTACTCGGCATCTCGTTCCCTGATTTATGCGGCAAATTACGCAGCTTCGCAATTGTGCAATCCTTTACGAAACGAAGCAGAAATTTACCAGCGCGGCACCTCGTTGCGTTCGACGAACGCCGTCGTGTTACGAATGAAAAAACAGAAAGTGTCGATTAAAAAGAAATATCGGTGGGCTGAATCAACGGTGTGTTTTATGAATGGTGGAATGAGGTTCATCGAGAGGAATCTGGCATTCGGTGCGGCCATTCCGGTGGACAAAAAGGGGCTAGGGGACAGAGAAATATCCGCGTCGGGGTTTCGAGAGCACGACTCTTCGGATCGTTCGTGCGGAACAGATACGTCCAGCTCCGAAATCAGCCTCGTTACGAGATATATGAACGCGAGGTTCAGAAAGAGAGGGACTACGAGTAAAGAGAGAGAGAGAGAGAGGGAGAGGGAGAGGGGAAGACAAAGCGATCCTCGCGCGAATACGTGCAAAACTGGGTGGCGGAAAGGAAAGGGAGGAAAAAAAGCGAGTCGAACAAAGTGGAAGGCGGAGGCAATCGATATGCAGAGTTTCCCCAATGAGACTAGCAAGGAGCTATTTTATTTCCGGTCGGTCGATCGCTAGCATCCACCGATCTCAACCCTTTTCACAGTGAAGTACCAAGTACAGAGACGTTTGGCGTTCGTGGAGAGGGAGAGGAGTGTCGCGGAAAGAAAAACGAGTTATCAGCAGCGGCTGAGAGTCTCTTTTCCATGTTTCGCTGTGTCCCCGTGGCGGTGAGGCCGTTCTGTATATGCAAAAAAGAGAAAAAAGCGAAAAAATAGAACGCGTGGTGCAATCTGAACGAAATCTCGAAACGCAATTTCCTGAATGGCTGATCGAACGGACCAGCCGCGGTGCGCGTTGCCTGACCGTTGCATCATCCCGTGGAGCATCGATCTTTGTGCCAGGAATGCTGGTTTAATGACACGTTTCTACGTATTCGTTCGTTTCTCTTTTTTCTATATCGCGTCCGACCAGGTTGCTTATTTCAGGATGGATACGCGACTCTGATCTTTGAATTCACGTCGCTTCATAACTGAGCGACGATTTCAGTTTTAGCGCGCATCATGCAAATTTCCGGATCGCTTAACCGTAGTATTAATAACTTTTAAACGTCACTTATCGAATACGAACCAGTCGGATTAAAACGTTAAACGTAACCGACGGCAAAATGTTAATTATTCTCGGATAGAGCGCGAGGATGAAAGATTAATCAGCGGAGAGAACTGCTTAATTACGAGTCGCTGAATTAACGTCGATCAGAATTTAAACCGTCCGAATCCGGTGGAAAATATCGGCGGGGACTCGAAACGAAGACGGGAACCGTAGCATCCCGGCTGCTGGAAGTTCATCAACCCGGTGTTGTATTAGTTTCTATCAGAGTGGCCGGGTTTAAGCGCGAGAGGAGCTCAGCGCGCTGCTCCATTGAAGCAGATCGGTTAATGTGGGTCGTCGTAATTCCAGCCCCGCCGTCGTCTATTTTCCGGCCGAAGCTGTCCATCAGATAATTCTGACGAGGCTATTGTTCGGCTGGGAGAAGATTTCATTCGTTACGTAACGTTAACCCGTTCCACCGGACTCGCTGGACATCCGCCTCGAGAGGAACGGATCCGTACCTCCTGTTTAACCACCTTTTGCTCCGTCCACGACGGATCGACGACCCCGCAGTTCCTCGTTAACAGCAGTATCCCTCGTTGCTAGAATCAACTTCAAATGAGCTGTTCTTGCCCGTTTGCAGGTGAAAGTCATGCTGAAAGTGTCGCACGGGGAGGGCGGGAGCTTCTTCAACGCCGACAAGAAGAAGAAACAGGTGACGCTGGTGGACCCGACGGCTGGCCAATCCTCATCCGCGGACGATCGCAAGCCGACCGTGCCAGCGCCGAAAATGTTTGCCTTCGACGCGATATTTACCGAAGAGGACTCTCAGGTAAGGCTGATTTTTATCGTCGCGCCCTGCCCCCGCTCGCTCGAGCGTCGGCAGTTCCTTTTTAGAGAATTCAGCGTCGAACGACGGGGGGTGTCTTTTCTCTCCGGCGGGAGAATCGTTTCGCCGCGGCTGTTCGACGGGGCGGCCCCGGCATCGGACTCCTCGAGGAGTATAAGTTAGATAAATAGGGAAGAGAGCGGAATTCTCGAGGAGAAGTTAAAGAGGAGAACGCCGAGAGAAGTCGGGGCCCGTTGGTAACGTCTACGTGCTCCGTCGACGACTCGCGTTCATCCTAGAGACGCGGGAGACGTCCCTGCCGGGCGCATAACTAAACTAATTTCCCGACCTCTAAACTCCACCTCCCGACAGGAAAATCCGACCTATCCCCGGTCTCTCCGCCGCGAGCCCTCCGGCGAACGTTGCTTCTTGCCCATGACTTCTCTCGCCGCACCTCGTCTCCTCGAGGAAATCGAGTCGGGGCACGATAGTTTTTCGTCCTCCACCGGGGAAACGCGTCGCTCCGCGGGGGATGGTTATCGCGTAGGTCTTTATTCTCATCGTTGCTGCGAATCGTCGCCGAAATCGACGCGCCGTTTCAAGAAGGCGTAACGAATTTCACCGGCAGCAATCACGGAAGGTATCCCACTAAACGCGAGGTTCCACTGATCACGGAGAGCTACCGCTAAATCATCGCCCCCCCCCCCACCGCACCCACCCAGCCCCGCAACGCAGTCCAATCCTTCATCCATGTAAATGAAAGAACAGCATCCGATCGATCAGCGTCACCCGTCGGCCATAGCGGTCCCAAAGACCAGGTTGTTGCCCTGTTCTTTTTCCCCGCTTACAGCCGCGAATTTTATTGCCGTGGCATTGATGAACGACATCGCGGACGTCGCGACCGAGGGGCGGCGGGGGGGCGCGTACGCGTAACAATATATCGCGGGTCGTCGCATGCACGGGAACGCGAACGCGCACGTACGCGCGGCACCGAGATATTTCGATGCTCTCCGGGGACATTATCGAGCGTCGGATTCAAATGAGCCCGGAGCTACTCGGTTTTCCCTCCCCCTCTCGCGAAGCACACAGATCTCTCCTCCCCGTTCGACACGATCCTCTCTGTCCCGCGCGGGCTTACCAGCCCTCTCTAGGGACCGACAGCCCTTCGTACCCCGCCGGCGGCGCGTTCCTCCGGCCCTTTGACGCAGTCCGCGCGCCACCCCCCAGCGCCCCCCAGCCGGGGCTGTGTTTAGAAGAACCATGGAAAGCGATCGATTGATTCGATCAAATGCCCGCGTCGCGTCCGCCGCGGCGATTGTCATCGAAAGTCACAATGGATCTCCCTGTTCCTCTTTCTTTTCACAATTCCCTCCGCAACCCCCCACCCCCTCGCCCATTTTCCCCCGGTTTTTTTTCGGGGGGGTGGGATTCCTCTGCTGCGTCGCGCGGACGCGTCGCCGGATGTTTCTCCGGCCGAGTGTGTTCCTCTGAATCGGTCGAACTTGCGGGGCAGAGTCGCGGAAGAGGGAGAGCTCTCCACGGCAGAGAGGAAAACGCCGGGCGTGTCGGTGTTTGCGTAGGCGTGTATGCCCGTGTCCTGAGGGACGGTTCGTTCTTTTCGACGACCGCCCGTCAAACGCAGGCTCGCGTGAATATTTCAGATCCGGCGCCGACCGATCCCTGGCTCGAAAGTGGTTCATCTTTAACCAGCCTCCGCAACCCTGCCCCACCCTGTTCCCGCTTTTTTTATCGCCCGTCTGTCTCCGCTCGTAAACGTCGCGAATCCCGGGCTGATCACGCAGGTCGCGATTGTCCTGCAAATTGGTGCACGCGCGGTTGTATTCTTTCGTCCAACGGTCCTTGATTCCGCGATCTATCGCGGTGAATTCGATTCGCCGCGTCTACTCGTCGATCTCGTTAACGCGTTGCCCGCGGCCTTGAAAAACGCACATTTCCCCGGATCGAATTACGCGCACGGGAAATGTAATCTAGCCTGGCCGCAATTCCCGTCGAACCGATAATCTTCGTCCGGCGGATACCTTTGCTACCTGAGTCCGCAAATACGCGGACCGCGAACGCCCCGGCAGCCGGTGGTGTGCGTGCGCGCGTGGAGAACCGTTCCGATATGACGCGCAAACAGACCGCGCCAGTTTGATTATGGGTCAGTCGTAAATTAACGCCGCCGATGGAGGCCATTGGTCGTTTAATGAGCCGCTCTCCCGTTCCGTAAGAGCTGGGAACGCGTGAAACCTGCTCCGCGCGTAACTCGTGGAGGACCTTAATGGCTCATTGTGACCGGAACGAGGAGAGAGCGGGGGACAATTGTACACGCAAAATGTTGACACGAGTCAACTCGTAGGTGCGAAGGGTGATATTAATTTTTCCGATCGGTATTCCACGCGTACTCGCAGGGAACAAAGTTTCGTAGAACAGCAGCGTTATCGAGCCTGTCGTCGGCGTTCGCGTAAAAAGGGAAGAGACGTAGGAAAAAGGGGGTGGAAAATTCGACGAGTCGCGGGCAAAGTGTCTCGGGTGGCAACTCCCGTCAGGCAGGCATCGCTCGGAGAAAACTTGCCACGGGAACCCGAAGGGGGAGTGACGTTACGTCGACTAAGCGCCGGCCGAATCCTCGATAAATTCGTAATATCGCCGGCTGTCAGGGCCATTCATCCCCGCGAGTTGCGGCCATTACGTAAGAATAGACACGTACCGGGTTGCCGTCGACGCCGCCGCCGCCGGCCGGGGTAGTTTCACGCTCGCGCTTCGAGTTTATTTCCGCGGGACCAGGTGCGCGGCGGGTAGGAAAAAGCCGTGAGAAGAAAGGGCGGCGTTTCGAAGGGAAATGTCTTTGAAGTTCCAATTTGTTCGACGCTCCTCGAGCGCGACATGCTTCGAGACGTCGTTACGCGAACGCACTGCACGCCGGCGCGAGCTTACAAAGCCGGCAATTTGCCAAGCATAATACCTCAGACTTCCGAATCGCGTTACGCCTACGATAGGAGGCGTCTACGGGACCCGTTATTTTCGCGCAAACTAGCTTTTGAATCGATTAACGGCGGGATCCCGTGACAAAGAAAGGGGTTGAAATTTAAACTTCCATCGGCCTTCTTTCGTGGAATCCCATTTCCAACGCTCCTCGCGAACGGGGATCCATCAAACCGGCGGTGTAGTTCAATTAACCGAGAGATCGCACTTTTCCGCGAGCACAAAGCCTCCTCGAGCCGCGTGCTCGACGATCCCCGCCCTCCACTCCCGCACCCCCAGACGCGTCTGACGACGGTATAATCTTCGAGGCGTGAAACAAACCCCGTTCTCGCGCGGTCAGGACACTTATCCGTCAACAGACGGAACGAGGAGGCGGAGCTGTCGATCTCAGGTGTCGAAGAAAAGGACGCCGTAGAAGTGCGCTCGAGGGCGCAGGGGGTGGCGTGGAGGCGGTCGCGCACCGATATCGGTTCCGCGTGTGCAAATGAAACCTGGCCAAATTAATTGAACATCCATCTCAATTACGAGCCATCGTAGGTGAATACGCACGGGTTCGACGCCGTCCACGTTCGAGATCTTACTCGTTGTGTGTACACACGCCCGCGTATATACGCGCACACCCCCGTGTACGTGTATGTACACGCGTCGCCGTTGGCCAGGGCCGACAATTCCATCCCCGCGGACGATCCGGCCGGACAATGCATCCTGGACAGAATAATTCACAGGAGCCATTATGGTCGGTCCAGGACAAGGGCTTTATTATTGACTTACGACTAATAGTCACGCTGGTGGATTACGCTCGCGTGTACCCTGCGCTTGGTACGCGCTTGCGTACCACACTCTCCGTGGCTCTCTTCCTCTTTCCACCTGCCGTCTGTCGATTTCCACCCTCTAACCCCTTCGCCGCTCCGCCGTCCCTGTCTCCGTCCGTCGTCCGCGCGTTTCACTTTCTCCGACTGCACCCAGGCGGGCCAGGCGTATTCCCCTCGTCTCTCTCTCTCTCTCTCTCTTTCTCTCTCTCAGCGAGGCGGCTTCGATCTATTGCTCATTTCCCAGCGAGCGCTGATCGAACGCGCGTTCTGAAACGCGTCTGGAAATCCACGGTCGCCCCGCGGTGGCTTCTTGTCCTCCTCTCCGCGGCTTCGCGGGTCGTCTGGACGAGAATGGATCGGGGCCGCGCGTTATTCCCTTCCGCGCCCTTCCGGCCGTGCCGCGCAGACGGGATTAGCCGTTCCCCGGGTTCCAGCCGTATCGACGCTGGATTCTTATTAAGTCGCCGAAGGCTGAGGAATCGCTATCAGGAGGAAAGGGAACGTCGATATCTTCGCGTCGCTCCTTTCTAATTTGCCGGCCGGATTCGATTATGGAGATTACCGAAAAATTATGCCTCGCCCCTCGCCTGGTTGCTGCGCGGGATTAACGAGGGGGTATGGGGTTGCGGTTCAATCGTTTCTGGGGCTGGATCGTCTGCGTTCCCCCCCCCCCCCCCCCCACCCCCTTTTTTTCGCGTTTTGATAAGAACAGATACGGTTGAAATTGTAGAACGGGCAAATGTGCCCGGGCCATTTACTTGTTACAAGAATATATATCGGTCGACAAATATTTTAACCAGCCTCCATTACCACGTGCCGCGTACGCGACCGCCTGCGCGTTCGATTTCCCATCGAACCGTTACAAACCGCTCCTCGAACCAATGAATTCATTCCGCGCGCTCTCTCCCGGTTAATCCGTTTTTTGATACGGCTGATCGATCCACAAAGCAGACGCGCATCGCGTTCTCCTATTCATCAGAATTCGTTCGCCGCGTCACAGTCAGGCTTCCCATTATTCGTAGACCCGCAACAGAGTGCGGCGTGCGCGCACTCCGCGGTCTCGTCGATCAACCGCCCCGTCTGCGCCCCGCGCTCCACGTTCGATTCGTTCCGGTCCTGCAATCGATGCACACTCCGTCGACGTTAGAAAAACTCTTGAACCGGCCGCTGGCTGCCTTGAATCGCGTCCCCCCGGCCCCGACCGGCTAAGCACTCCGCGAATAGGGGTTGATAGCGGCGTTCGAACGCGGCCGAGGAGAGCCGCGCTAATCTGTATACCAATCATACGGGCCCGTGGAACGGATCCACCCCAATTGGCCGCTTCTCTGCACGCGTTCCTTGCCTCCTCCACCCCGTGGCTCGCGCCCGGATCCGTTCGAGCGGATCTTCCGCGCAGCTTCACCGTCCGAACGACGCATTTCCATATTACAGTAAGATTAATTCGGGCCACGAGCCGGGTTTCGGGAAGCGCTGATGAAGTTTGGCAGGTGTCCGACGCCCGTCAGCCGCCCCGCTGGCGAGACGTCACTCTCCGTGAGGATCGTGCTCTCCGACCGGGAACGCGATTCCCGATTCGTTCGCCCCGCCGAAATCCTCCTCTCCTCCCGCGCTGCGGCTCGAAATCGTTAGGAAGTTGCGCGAGGAAAAAAGAACAGCAATTTTTTTCTCCCCCATTTTTCGAGCCCGCGCAGCCCCGAAACTCTCTTAATTATTTTTAACAACCCGCTGTTTCAAGCGCCCGGGAAATTCACGGCACGGAGGGGCGGGAAAAACGAGAGGAACGCGCGTCGACGCGCTGCCCGGCCAGGATGGCAGGGGAGGGGCCGGAGGAGGCGAAACACGCGGATAGGGTTACTAACGATTTCGATTTTGCACCGGTCAAACCGAGCGTTGGATTTCCCGAATGTTTTTTTGATCCGACACGGCCAACTGGTGTGCGTGTGCGTGTGCGTGCCCGCGCGCCACCGCTCCCATCGGGGGTGGTGGTCCCCGTTGCCTTTCGAGCGGTGCGACGCCGGGAGGACGCTCCCTCCCGCTTGCTCCCCAGCCGACTATGACGCCAATCTCCCATGTAAATCGCGACATATTTCAGCGACTGCTGGGGTCGCTCGCGCATACCCCAGCCTTGGTATTTCCCTTCTGGGAAGCGAACGCGATCGGTCTTACCGCGTTACTATGCAAACGCGTCGGATAAAGAGTTCTTCGGCTGTTATTCGGAGAGTTATCGCGTCGCTTCGAGTTTCCCGTCGACGCGCGGCGTCTAGTCGAGGCGGCAAGCATCGACGTAACCATTTTCAACCATTTTCAACCATTTCCCGGCCGACTCGGATTAAAAACGGGTTATCGAAATGGTCACTGAACAGGGTCGGAGGACCGATCGAGCCATCGAGCGCGTGCTTGCCAGATTTCCGTCTGCGATTTTTAAACGCGCTCGCGTTTCGCTGTCCGGAACGTGGAAACTCGAATTCCGGTCGAACGGTCCGCGGGCACGTCGACCTGTCCGATCGGGGCAGCGTCGAATACTCTCGCGGCGCCGATCGAATCGGAATTTATTTATAAGCGAGTAAGTCGGCGAACGAATCACGGTGCGGTGAACAAAAAACCGGGTGTCACGCATATGTGGCGGCGGCAATTTTCGGAATTATCGGCTCGTGAACGAGGGAGCTCGTTCGCGGCTGTTCTCGTAGACAGGTCGGAACGAGGGCGAAAAGCACCCCCTCAGGCCTGTTTGTTTTTGATACGGTTCCCATCGAACGACACCGCGGCGATGTTCCACGCGCCAGCTGCGTCTACATGCAAATAGGGAACCGCGCACTTTCCTCCTACGGTCGTATCTTACGTTTCTTACGGAACGAGCGTTGCATAGAATTATCGTAACCAGGCTGTTACGCGTGTCTCGCAAGGGCCATGTAACGTGCTCGCGATTCGGCTTGTTATCGAGACCCATTCGAACGCCTAGAAACGCTTCTATTCCGTCTTCCAGCGCGCGTTACATCGCGCCGTCCTCTTTATTTCACGACGCTTTCACCATTTCGCAATTGATACGCGAACGCGTCCCACGTTCTTCCGCAGGCCTGGTAATTATTTAGATTGCCTGTTTTCGGGACGGAACGTAATCAACGAACTCGATTTTCGTAACGTCCGCGCAATTAACCGGCCAGTAATTACGCTGACAGATATTATTCGAGAGACACAGTTGCCGGGCGAGCATCGTAACCTGATAATTTGAATTCAACGTGATTTTCCGCGAGAGGTACTAACTTCATGAACGTCCATCAGAATGACCGATCCGACCGAGTTCAACTCGCATAAATCATCATACATTTACTCTCGCCGCGAGCAAATAAACATATACTCATCCATTTCCGCGCGGAGTCTCGTAAGAATACGCGTCCAGTATCTCCGTTCCGATCTGTCATGCTTCAGATTCCTTCTGAATCCGAACGGAGAGAAACGTTACTCCGTTCGCGTTTCCTCGGAATAAGCGAGCGGTGCTTCGAGAACGAGAAGAAAGTTGGAACGACGAGTCTACGATATCGGCGGTTCGAGAAAATGGCGTCGGCTGGAACACCTGTTTCGTTCGCCTCGACAGACCAACACCGACCGAGGCATCTGGAAACTTGCGAATTAAGAGATTCGCGAAAGAGGGTCATTCGATTATTTCCAGCCATTAAAAGGGTCCCGTGCACACCACCACGTTAACAGCCCATCGCGAACGCCGCTCCGTTCCTCGTAGCTATCTTCCGAACTTTCTTACACGAGTTTTACATTTCGTCGCGGAGGGTTGGCGAAAACGGGAGACGAAAAAAAGGAGACAGAAACGGTATTGGCGAAGGGGAAGGGTCAGGGGGTGGAGAGAGGAGAATGGCTGGAACTTCCTCCGCGACGAAGAAGCTTGTCTTGGGCCACGAGCATCGACAACCACCCCTCGTTCCACCCCCTTTCGACCCTTCTCTCCGTGTCATTGGTATTCCACGCAGCGGCGCCAATATTGCGTTACTAGAACGCGTCCTGCAAGTGGAATCGACGCGTCGCAAGCTACGATGACACCCGCAGACGCCGCTTGTAAGTCACACCGCGGCGTCCTCCGCTCCCTTTTAATTTGCACTCGCTGAAATTAATGTCCGCCTCAGTTCCCCGCTCTCTTAATAAAGACGTTGGCTTCGTGGCCCATTCTTTTCAATCGCTTCTCCAGCGATTTCGAGGAAACGTATCCAGCAAAAAGTGGTCGACTGTTCTCCCTCTTCAATTTTTGATTCGATCCTTAAATGGTCCGCGAGGGGACAGTAATCTCGTTCGCTTTTCCCTGACTGCGAGTTTTCCACGTGATTTTTTCCTGCGATGGGATCGCGATCGTCTCGGAGCCGTACAGTTCGAAGCTGCCCGACCAAGAAATTCTCAATTTTCTCTTAACACATTCCTTAGCCGTCTCCCGCTCCGCTCGGGCGGATAAAAATTCGCCCGATAAAGAATTCCATTTTAACGCGTCATCGTGGGATACGAAATTGGTAGGACGACGGCACCGGAATATCGAAACTGCAGAAAAAATGAATACGAACGCATCCGAATTGAACGCTTTGTAAAGCGTACGAGCAACCGCCGCCGAGGGGATGTTTTCCGCGCGGCGAACGACGAGCGAACCCTTCGCTCCTCTCAATTCCGAGCGGGATCGCGGAATCAAGTGTTTGAGATTATGACGGAGGCTTCGGTCACGTATTTCATTAACCGTGATGCCGTCGGTTCCGCCAGGCAGAGGCGAACCCAGAGGCGGGGGAGAGAAGCGAGGGTGGCGGGTCTCTCGAGGGTGCAGGTAGCCGCGAAATATGTTTGCTTTGCGTTACATCCCCGGGGATGATCCCGTTATAATTATGAATGTCCTTGTTGTCCCGCGGACCTCTTCTTCGCCATCTTTCAACCCCTCCTCCGCCCCCTCCGCGCCTCCTCTGAACCGTTAATCCCGCACGGAGGATTCCAACGCGAGTTTCCGACCGCTTTTCGAGGCCCGAGCGAGTCCTTTTTCCGCGATTAAAGCGGATAAGTCGCGGGGATCGGCGATTCTCGTCGATCGAAATCGTTTTTCAACCGAGGTTGTGCGTGCGCCCGCGCGTCTGCCATTGCAGAGGAAATTCGTTCTCTCCGGTGCGGTGGGCGTGCGCTTTGAAACGAGCAACGACAGATTGGAATTACCATATTGGAAGAGAGGGACTGGACTCCTTATTTCCGTTTCCTTTCGGACGGGGAAGGAAAAAAAAATCGCGGAGCCCGAAGGGTTTCTTCCATCTAAATCGCTCGCGTTCCGCTTTGCCTGCGATTCTTCTCCCGCGTTCCCGGAGAACTATCTCTGCCATTTCTCATCCTTACCCTCTCTCTCTCTCCTCCCGCCAGGTTCTCATCTCCCCTTGGCTCGAGATTCATCCGATTCTCGTCCACGAAGATTTCAATCTTGTTTGGCCGAGGTATCGACACATCCTCATCTTCCTCTCGATATTCCCGGCAACCTGCTCCCCCTTCGCGCGTTTTCTCTCTTTCGCTCCGACCGCGGCTACGCCGCCCCCTTCCGGCCGCGGGAACGTTTGCTAACCCTTGCGAGAGCGAAAGAGAGCACGGTCGATGTCTATATCGATCGGTCAGAACGAATCGAGGCGCGGGCCAGGAGGAAATTCCCGGTCGCTTCCGCAGGAAATTCGCGGGACCCACGGAACAGGCCGACCCTTCCACGATTCACGGCCTCGTTCCCATTATTTTTCCACCCTCCGCCTCGTTACGATATCGAGCATTTATTTCGTTAAACAATTTCGACGGGATGTTTAATATTTAAACTGGTTAATGCGAAATAAATCCGCTCGACGTCGAGCGCGTATCCGGAATACGTTCAGCCGCCATTACGTCGATTATCAAATAAACTTCGCGCGCGAGAGCCTGGGCTGAGGCTGTTACGTTAAACGCGCGTCCGAATCGATACTCCTCGGCGCGAGAATGATTGCGGAGCATGATTTTAGCGAGTCGTAAGCCCGCGCGAGGATAGACGAGCTCAGCCAGGCTCAAGACGGAGGAACGAGAACGAAGATCTGTGCCGGTTGTCGCGTTCTTTCCCGGCTCGAGAAAGGACTTTCCCAGTCTATGAATATATTAAAAGCAAACAAAGCCGCGCCCCCTCCCGTAATCCTCGCGTCCTCCTCCGTCTCGCGGGCCGCCTGCGCCGGGCGGACGTAACGCGCGTTTATTAAAACGTCCCGCAAACGCTTTCTTAAGCACTTTAAGTTAAGCTTCGTCGTTACCCTCGAAAGTCCTGGCTGGCTTTCCCTCCCCGCTCGCGCCCCGGCCCGCGGAAACGAGAGGCGCAGCACCCCGCGACGATGAAGAGCAATTATAATCGCGTCCATCGTGCTCGAGAGCGTCTCGCCTGACGTCGTTAAGTAACTTCACTCTCGAGGCCAACTTGGGATAACCAAATTGGGATCAATTATCGCCGCGCGAGCGGAAAAACACCCCCCATTGTATGGAAACGCTGCCGGGGGATTCCGTTCCCTTTCGCTTTGCGCGCAGGCCCCTCCATTGTCGACGTCTTTTGTCGAATTCTTTGCGCAACCATCAAATCCTTTATTCTTCTTTTTCAGACCGAGATCTGCTCGAGCGCGTTGACGGACGTCATTCACGCGGTGATCAACGGGACGGACGGTTGCCTCTTCTGCTTTGGACACGCGGGACTAGGTGAGCACGATTTTAATGCTAATTAATCCATCGTTTCGACCTGTCGGATTCTTCTACGTAAAACGCGACCCATCGCATGGGCTGGCAGCGGTTCGGCCAAACGTTTGCTCGCACATCGGGACGAGAATTGAATCCAGCAGCTCGCTCGTCCCGCATAAAAAGCGGGTTAAACGTTTTTCCTACTTCCGCGTGCGACGACAACGTCTACCCCGCCACCATCTTCCCCGTTCGTCCTTTGTTCGACAAAGTTCGACGTCCGCGTAGACAAAACGCCATTGTCTCGCATCCCCCTTGGCGGAACTCGTCCTGCCCGAGCATGGAAGTAATTACATGAAATATGAATACCTCGGATGGATCCTCGCCGGGTCTTATCGTCCTACTGCGCTCCTTTCCGCCGTGATTCGCTCGAGCGTTAAGGCGCACCGCGGGGTGGACCCTCCGCGCAATTTACATATGCGCGTACGAAGTGATGGAGGCGCAGGAAAAAAAGCTCCAACCCTCTTCAATCTTGAGCTTCGTCCGCGCGATATCGCGTTTGTCGCGCGATGCGTTCGACGGAAGTGCAAGCATCCTCTCGCGACATCGCACGCGTCGTTAAAGTTCCATTTTCGAATTTCTCGATCTTTCCGCAACGGAGTGGCTCGAGTTCTCGAGCGGGGAACGAGGCGACGCTGTAATAAGAAATTGACGAGAAACGCGGGGGATCGGAGAACTCGAGACCGCTTCTGGAAACTTGAATTTCTTTCACCCGGAAGTCTAATACATTATAGAAGCCGCCTTCGTAGTCGCGAATTAGCCGTCCCCCAGGTGAGTCCGCCGCGAAGTCGATTCCTTATTTAGGTATTCCCCCGTCCGTCGCTGGGGTGGGCCGTAAGAATACTCGCGTCCATTTTCACCGTCAGTTTGCCGCTCTCGGCTCTCGTCGAGAAGTGAAGCCTAACCGGGAAGAGGCGCGCGCGAGTTGTTTTACATTTTGAGTAGTGATATCGAGTTTGCATGCAAATGCGTGATTATGCGAGGAAACCGAGGGTAAGGAGGGTTTCCTCGGGCGGCTGGCGGAGGCCAGGAAAGCGGCAGAGAAAATGGAGGAGGAGAGAGGAGCGAGAACGATGGACGAAAAGGAGCGAAAGGAAACGGGATAATGTATGCTACTGGGACACGAGCTAACTCTCCTACCTCTCCGTTTCGCCTCTTCTCGCCCTCCGCCCTAGCTGCCATCTTTCGAATCTTAACGCGCACCGGAGATTATCTTCGCCTCGTCTCTCGAGCCGCGCTTTCAACGGAAATAACTACCGAACCGACGGATTTATGGCGAGCCTCCGCGAAGAGGAGACCGATTAAAGTTCACTGCCTCGCCCTACCGCTCGCGCGCATCGATTGCGTGACCCACTGGTTTCGTAGGGCTACCAGTGGAACTTCTCTATCTTCGACACTATCCAGATGGTATTCCTGCTGTAAACTGGAGGAATTCTAATTTTTGAGCTGGTAGTTTGCGAAATTTTTATACGTAACTGTACGCGTCAATATAGTCGAGTCGCGTTTTCCGAGGCATTTTCCAGCAATCGAAAGAACAGCCTCTTCGTAACATCGATCGTTCGAAATCGCGCGGAGTGCTCGAGGTATCGAGTGAAATTTACCGGGAGGAAAAAAATCAATGGAAAGAAGGGATGCGTAGCTTAGGAAAGTGGAGAAGAGCGACGGAGAGAGCCACGAGCGGTAGATAAGAGAGTCTACGGGGCGAAGATAAAGAAACGGCGGGAGAAGAAAGACGCTGGGAAGGAAGCCGAACGAGAAGTTTCCATCCCCCTCTCGGCACCACGGCGGGAGATACTTGAGGCGAGTCCGCGAGCGAAACTGCTTTTGATCATCGCTACGACGACGCACCTTTCTCCCTTCCTCTTTCCCTCTGTGTGTCACTCCTATCCGCCTCTGTTCTTCCCCCTTTCTTTTGTAGAACGGACTCCCCTAACTCTTTACCTCGCCCCGCCGCCGCCCTCCGGTGCTTTGACACAGAGAAGCGCAGGCGAAACGCTAGACAAAAGGACAAGCGGAGAGGAGAAAGGGTGGAGGAGGCGAAATCCGCGAGGGGAGGCGAGGGCGAAAAAGGAGTGCGCGCACGCACCGCGGAAACGATCGAGGACGAGCCCAGACGATCTTAAAACGACGCGTCCTTCAACCCTCTCGCAGGAGTCTTCGCTTGGACCTCATCGAGCGTCGCGAGAACGCGAGACATCGCGACGAGGAACCGCGCGACGACCCGCGGGACCGTTTCAGGGCAACGGAATTTGTCGTACAGAAATTTCCGCGGCCGGAGAAAGGGTTGGCTACGCGGTGAACAGTCCCGCGCGACGGCCAGACAGCGCGCGGCCTTTTGTACTCTGTAACGCGGTGCTAATTACTCCGCATCAGACTCTCCGCAGAGCCCTTAAGGTACACAGGCTGTCGAACCCTTTCACCGCGAGGAACCACTGAGAAAGCAGATTAACCAACAAAACGGGAGCGGAAGAAGAACACGCGCGGTGCGTCTGTCCTGGCAGCGACGCGGACCGCGAACCACCCCTTTGACATGCAAATGCTCGCGATGATTATACCTGGCCAGGCTGATTCGTTTCGCCCGTTGTTTCATCTAGCACGCTTCGATTCCTCTCGACGAAGATACAAATTCCGTGGACGCTCTCTCTTTCTCGCTGAGAAGCAGAACCTGATACGTATTCGCTTGGCCAATACGAATCTAATTGTGTCGCTGCTGCTCTTTCTCGGCTTTTTGCTCGTCGTGGATTCCCGAGCGACTCTTCTCCGACGTTCGATCTCGGAGACGTTAGACAGGACCGAGGAGAGTTTCGATTCATCGCTCGCTGTTCGCGTAATCGACAGGACGAGACGCGATTCTCTTTCGCGAGGGTGAACTCGAGAGGGGAATTCCAATCGGTGCATCGACTTTAAAGCACTCGCAGCGTCGCGATTCTACGTTTCTCGCCTTCCTTTCGTTCGTCGTCGCTTTCCTTCGACGGGAGTCGCGGAATTTTTCCGGATCAATTTCGTTCGCCGGGATTCTTGGGGACGTAATAACTCGAAACGCGGCGCGACCCAAGTTTTCCCTCCCCGGAAAACTAATCAGGGCCGGTTAATCCGCGCAACGTTTCTGAATCCGAGCGGAAAGTCGACTGAACGTGGAATGGCTGAGAGCGTCGCCCTTCTTGCCGGTTTCTAATTAAATAACAACATAATTCACCGTGTCTTACGTTAAAACAATTAAATAACGTTTAAGATTCAGCGACGGCTGCCGGTGCTTTCCCATTATTCCGCCGTTGCCGGGAGCCAACGAGACCGAACGAGAGAGCGAACCCCTCGAATTCTTACGCCTTTCGCTTTCAATTCCAGTCGTCTCTACTTCCGTTCGTCTGTCACTTTCGCCAGTGCCCCTCCCCCGCCCTCCTCCTTTATTTTCCTCGCCTTCTTCTTCCTTCTTTTTTCCCCCTTTTTTTCGGCCGAACTCTCTCGCCGCGCCCGTATTGTTTTACGATTTTAATAAGACCCTTTCCGCCTTCCCTATCGGCAATACCCCCTTGGCCCGCGTCCTCGCCGCCTCTCCGCGCTGAATTCCAAAGTTTTCCCCGTCGCTGACAAAGAATGCTTTTCTAACCGGGCGTAGACTGCCGCGAATGGTTTTATGTACATTAAAAGGGAGGGGAGAAATTGAATGGAAGAGATTAGCGTTCGATAACAGGTATCGAGGGCGATAAGTAGTAGCGCACCGTTATGGTCAGACATTCCAGGATTCTCGACTTCTGCGCGGAACTTTCATTATTCCTGCTGTTTTCTATGGAATCTACCTTCACTACTGTGCGATGCGAGCCGTTACGAGAGTGATTTGGAAACGAATGACAAGCGTAGAAGAGAAACGTCGGAGAGTTGATCAGCGAACGTGAAAACTGATTGTAATTGAGAAATAAAGATCGAGTTATTCGTTTAAAAACACGATTCCTGCGCTACAAAATGTAATAGTAACGTAAAAGAGGTACTGTACAAACGGAGGGACTATTTACAACGTAACACGCGCGTTAAGGGGTGAGTTCGCGCGTCCTGTCAATGGAAATCGACGCAAACACTTTCTTAACTGCCGTGCATAAATAAAGGGCGACGTTTGCGTCCGCAAAGCAGACGCCGTTCTCGATTACACTCGTTTCAATAACGATTGTCGAAAGCCACGGACTTGTAATGGTAACCGAATTAATCGGTTCCAATCTGTCCGTTGTATAAATTAGACCGCCGCTGACGGGCCTCGTTACGCGTTGTAACTATGATCGAGCGTTTATCGCCGCGTTCCCCATCGCGGCTCGGTAAATAGTAAACAAATTAATCGTTGCCGGTCCGGGACCACAAATCAGGCGTCGCGATTGTTGCCGCTCGTCGCCGAATCCGCGGATCCGCCCCGTCCGCGGCGTTTTCAAAGGTCCGACCGCGCGCGAATCGATTCTCGCTGCGACGCGAAAACCGAGGGAAATCAATCGCGTCGAAAGTCGTTCATTGTCCGGCTAATGGTTCATAAATTTCAATCAACCGGCGAACGATGGATCCGCGGGCGAAAAATGTCGGTCCGCTGCATTGTTTTGCCGTGCTGCTTCAAAGTGACGAGTCGACTTCGCCCGTTGTTTCGCCCTAATCCGAATCGATTAAACCCGATTTCATTCACGATTATACGAGCGAATATCTGGTCCACTATTCGGCCGTACTCAATTGAATATTTCACGGTTCGCTAATTCAGGGGGGGTCGGGGGAAATCAGTCGCGAGCACGGCTATTTGGTCCGTGGTCGCGATGTACACAATCGAGACCGCGCTTTCCACCCTTTGATCCGCGGCCAAAGGCCCGCGGAGATCGGTGAATCGACGGATCCGCGAATGGCTGACGCTTATAACACCGAGCACTCGTTTCTACGTTTGTTTCCAGGCAAATCGCACACGATGCTGGGCACACCGGAGGCGGGCCACACTCTGGGAGCGATCCCGTGCGCGATCGCCTGGCTGTTCCGCGGGATAACCGAGCAGCGACAGAGGACCGGCTCGAGATTCAGCGTGAGGGTCAGCTGCGTCGAATTAACAACCGGGCAACAGCAGCTCAGGGACCTCCTCGCGGCCTACGCCAACGGTGAGTAACCATCGGTCAGGGAGAGATAAAGAAAAGACGGGCTACACCCCGATGAGGCTCGAGGAGATAACTCTCGTTCCCCTGTTTCCACCATTCGTCATCGAAACCGCCCAAGTTTGAACCGAGTCGAAGGGGGCGTGCACAGTTTCCGGTTACAAATTACGCGCAACATTTGCAGCGTAGCCTGCGGCTGCGATGGCGTTCCAAGTTTTCTCGTTCGAACGCCACTCGATCGCGATAGCATTGTGCTCTCCCCGTCGAACAAAGTTGAGTCGTAAGAAACACTTGTCCCGCGTTCGGTTCTCCCCCCAGGTTTTAAGAGTTTCTACGCCCGCGGACGATCACGGTATGACCGTTACGATGAACGTGTCCCGCGTACGCGTAGACGGCCGCTCGAAAACGGGGCGAGAAAGTTTTCGACGGCGCTCCCCGCGAGCGCTCGAACGCTCGCCGCAATTAATTCGTTGCGCGGAACAATGCGGGCAGGTACAATCGTTTTGGATTAATTAGTGCGGAGTGCAGAGGCCCAGGGAAGGGAATTGTGTCGTCCTGTACTATGACCCTGCCCGTCGATGAACCGACTGCGGGAAACTCGGTCTAATTTTCAGAACGTCGTTCCTCTCCCCGTCGTATCCGCGTGCCGCCACGACTCGCAATCAACATTAACGCGGTCGAGTCTAATTGTCCGGTCCATCGACTCGTCGGATGCTGCTGTCACCGCGACGCCAAAACTTGACGAATCTCTTATACTACATAGGAAAGGAACACCTCCTCCAAACGAACGTCTCATTTTAGAAGGCTCGAATCGTTGACCTCTACTACTGAGAGGAGTCCAGAGGGGAGAAGCTAATATCGAAAAGCACCAAGACGCAAAGTGAATTCGCCGCTCGAGAAGCCTCTCGGGAGGCAAATTGCGCCGATAAAAAAGAAGGTAGCGACCTGGGATCGTGAAACCCCACTGCGGTTTTAAATGCGCAGCGACGGCAATAAAACGAGGAGCCCGACGACCGGATGGGAGGGAAATTACATTCGAAAAATCGCATGTTCCATTTGCTCTCGGGGCTCGCCCTCGCCGCGAGCCACCGAGGACGACGGACGTCTTCGAATCGACGGGAATGCCGCGTAATATTGCTGAGAGGACGCATCGGTCGAAAGACTGGAAGAATGGAATCGGCTGTCCCCGTTTTTGCCTGCGCTGCTCGCGTTCGTCGGGGATTCCGCGGGGTAATACGCTGGGAAACGGGACGACAATCGCCCCAGCCGCCATTTGGTGTGCCGTCTTCACGGGCCAGCTCGTCCACTCGGTGGTCCGTAAAATTGAGGGGCAAGATTATTTCCTTTCCCTCCTCCCCCGCGGCCGTCGCCTCCCGTCTTCGTTGTTCCGCGTCTTGTTTCACCCTTCGCGACTCCTCGTTATCCAGCCGGTTGTTTCCCGCCTGCGGAAGAATTGCGAGCAACTACCGGCTGGACTAATAAGAAACCGAAGGGTGGAGCGCCTCTCTTCTGCTGCGGTGCACTTATGGGAACACTCGAAGCCGGGGAGCATGAGGAACGAGCTGTCCTCGACGACCTCTGGAAATTAACCGACGACGACTTCGTGGGATCGTTGAACTTCCGATGTCGACGATGAAACGCGTTGTTTCCTTCGTGTGCACATGCGTAAGGGCACACACGGAGTTTCGTGGTCGTTTTTAACACGGAGGATTCCACGAGATAGTTTAGTCGAATAATTTACAAATCGTCGCGATACAAGTAACGAGTGAGGGTAAGAATTCCTGTCGGAAGGGGACGATGTACTCTAGTTCCAGGAACTTGACTATCGAGAGAGTGTATCAACGTGTACGAGGTTTCATTATCGTTCCTTTAGGGACGATCAGAGCGCTGCGCACCGCTAGAACGGATGTCGAAATTATCGTAAAAAGGCGACGGTGGTTTACGGTCGAACTTGAAAATTAAAAAGGCCACCGCGTCGCGGGGCCGCGCGCTGCATTAAAAAACAATTCGCGGCGCACAATGTAACCGCGGGGGTTATCGCGATCGTGCCGGTGGAAGAGGATAAATGCGAAAGGGTCATAATCTCAAAGGGTTTAGAATCGTTGTAAATTTCGCAGCTGACATTAACGCAGAAGTCGCGTGCCACGGTGGAACGTGGCATATTAAACTGCCCCGTCGAATGGAACAGAACTGCCTCCTGGAAACGTCGCCGCGACGCGGAGGCCGCCAGCCTATAAACTGGTACCGATCCCTTCTTTTTTTTCTTCGCCCATTTCGCGTACCCTTCGCGACACGCGCGCAATTTATAGCCTCACGCTCGAGTTCAAGTGACTCCATCGATGGACGTTGCCTTCAATTTTTACGGAACCGCGACGCTGTTCTTCGATCAAAGCGAACCGCGCGCTTTCACCCTTGGCGAGGTTGAACGTTTGTTCCCGCGGAGCGTTCAACCCTTATCCCGACGCCCGGAGAGCGAATTTCGAGGGACAGAATTTCCCTCGACGCCTCGCTCCTTCCGAAAGCACACGCGACGTGCACAAGTTTCGCGCTGATTTCGAAAGGAGACGGGCGCGCGAATCCGGGTCTTAACGAGAGCGACTCTTTCCGCTTTCCTGAAACGGCAACTAATTAAGAAGCGGTGCAATTAATTTTCCAGCTTATTAAATAATTAACTCGTAGATCTCGAGGTCTGTCCTGCCCCCGTGGAAACGTTCGGCTGCAGAGCGCTTCGTTCCGTCTCCACCCCCGAATTTCCCACCCCCCTGAGCGCGCGAGCCTCGCCTCGTGACTCGCGGCACAACGCCTCGCTCGACACACCCCCGGAACTTCGGCTTTTCTGCCGGGGAAACTCGATAATCCCTGCCCTGGTAATTATTTCAAGTTTTCGACGGTTCACGGGCGCCCACCGCCAAATACCCGGAGCTGCAGGGAGAACGAAATGCCTCTCGTCTTTGCGGTAATTTACTTTTGTTTCTTTCGACCCTCGTCCCACTTTAGTCACCCTTTTACTTCCGCGCCATTTTCGACGGATTTCTATTTACACCGCCCGGACGCCTAAATAAATTCCGTTCAGGCCCGTGGAATCGATCGAACGTCGGTCCCCAACGTTCGCGACACGGAAACGCGTCGGTCCAGCTGTCAGTTCGTCGAATTCACCGCGATGATCATTGACCTGGCCGCCGTGTCACGGTGGGTGAGCGTTATCCCTGCCAAACGCGTGGCCCCTGGCTAAATTAAATCGACAGACTCGCGACGTCGATAATCTCGACGCGTGGCAATCGGGTTTAAAGCGTTCGAGAAAGGGGGAGCGCGACGTCCGCGCGTCGGAGGAGCATTTTCCGGGCCGCGAAACGGCGAGGAAGAGTGCTGCGAGGCGCGGCGTCGAGGATCGAGCGTCGCCGGATTTTTAAGCGGTCGCGTGCGTTTCAATGGCGGTGGGAAGGAAAATATTTCCCGGAATACTTTTCGAGCCGGTTTCCTCGCGGTGTGACGCGACGAGCGCGAACGCGGAAGGGAGACGGAGGGGTAAAAGGGACAGAGAGGCTCGCAATAATTCTCATCGTGACTCGCGCCGCGGTTATTGTTTTATACTTCTCCGTTGGCTCGCGCGTAAAGCGGATAAGAAGAGAGATAAGAACGAGGGCGGGTAGAATAATGGAGGAAACGTCGCGGTAGATGCAGCGTCACCGGAGCACGCGGCTTTTAACGTAACGTGCATAAAACGCGGCCCGGCGGAGTGTGTTCTCCTTTCCGCGTTTTGTTCACCGGAATGCCTGGAACGGAGACCACGAGGGATCGATCGAGGATTGAAAAGGCGGGTCCGTGGGAATTTTTATTTATCCGCCCCGTTCGCTCGCCTTGGAATTACAAGGGAAAACTTTCATTCCATTACGCGGCCAACGCGGAGGTCCTGCGCGCGCGGAACGAGAAAGAAACGGTTGTTTCATCTGCAAATGCACGGCAGATATTCCCCGGGATAGTTTATGCCCATCGGGCGCGCGGCCAGTGCAGGTTGGATCGCGCGAATTATTTGTTAATATCCATTTGTTTGCCAGCAGACCGAAACAATCGATTAAATAACCTCGAAGCCGCATGTTTGCGTTTCGATACACGACGAAAGTATATGGAATCGATAGCAGAGCCGGCGGTGTAACCAATGGTGCATCTGCGGTCGAAAACATCTCCGCCACTGGCTCCTATCGCAACGCGAACCGTCGCGTTGTTTCCGGTTATTTCATTTCTGAATAAGCTCGCTTCACTCTGACGAATTGAACGTTCGCGCCAGATCGTCGAAATTTCGTTTCTCTTTCGTTTCCCTCGCGAAGTTTGGATGGAAAAGAACACTCAACTCGTGCGAAGTGAAATCAGATGATTGCGGTATATACGATCTAGGTTACGGTCGAGGGTTAACGTTACATCTGCCGCGACGCACCCTCCTTTTCCTCGAGAGACGGTAACTTTTACGAGGAGACACAGAGCGGAGCCTACCGCGCGCGGACGACAATTAAAGAAAACCATCGCCTTCTTACGTACCGGGTGGCTTCCGCCAGTAAAACGGTGAGCGAGCAATGGTCCGCGCCTCTGTTTCTCTGCTCGACGCGGAACCAGCATCGAAGGTCATTCCGTTAACGACAGCTTTCCTCGCCTCGTCACTCGAAAGTTTAACGACGCGAGCCCTCGCCTCGGTCGAAAAGCGAATTGACGATTCACGCTGGCAATAACTTTTTCGTCCGTCGTAAAGCGTTCTACGATCCAGACGACTTCGATCCATCGATCTAGCGTTCGGAAGATCTAATTTTGCGATTTGTACGCGTAGCTTGGTTGCTTCGAACGCGTTCGTTCCTGTCGCCTTCAAACGCCAAGCAGGAGCCTTCGATCTCGCGGATAGTTTCAATTTTCACCGCGCAGCAACCGACTGTAACGTGCGAAGAATTTTTCGAATTAAAAACGTAATTGCCACGGCGCGAGGATCGAGGCACCGGATGATATTGATACGGAGAAGCGGCAAAGTGGAGGGTAGAAGAAAAATACAATTAGAAGGACGCGGGATAGGGTTCGCAGCGGATGGAGCCTGGAAACGAGGTGGTGGAAAATATCGCGGAGGTATCGCGAAACAACGGTACGTGGTTAGCAACGGAAGCGCAGGGAAGACCTTATGAAAGAATAACACGTGAAGTTAATTCTAATGGCCATTCCGTGGATTAACAGGATACCGTGGAGCTCGATGGCGGGCTCGCGAGTCGCTGGTCTCAATTACCCCGTTTCCCCTTTTTTGCGGGATTTCATTTGCCCGCGCGCGGCTCCGCTCGCGAGGCGTACGAACGGTTCTCGAGCGCGACGAGTCGCGCGTGTTTCATTAAGAAATTCGATTGTACGCGATAATAAAAGTGCGCCGCGCGCTTCCGCCAGTTCTCGCGGTGTACGCGGGGACCGGAAGTATCAGCGGCCGCAAGAATCGGCGATCGAGAAGAGGGGAAACCAAGCAATAACGGCACCGCGAGCGTTAAATTAAAAGCGGTTCGAATTAAAAGTACCGGGGCAATTTATTCCCCGCGTATAAATAAAGTTAACGACTAAATGAGCATTCCGCTGCTTATTACTGCGAGAAATGATTTATAGAAAAGTTTCTCTTTCTCTCTATCTCTGTCTCTTTTCCCCCTTCTTTCCCTTTCCACGTCTGTCCGTCCGTCCACCCTCCTTCTCTCAGTTGCGGGGAAAAATACAGGAAACGTGGCTGGGCGCGTCTCTCCCTACGGATCCTCGAGTTATAGTCAAGACGGGACCGAGTTTCACGACGGACGAATATTCGCAGCCGCTTATTACGAGCTTCTCCCTTGGCGCCCTGCAGCACCTCTGTCTCGACGACCTGCGACCTTCGCCCCCCGCGACTCGCGCCTACTCGCTGCGTCACCTGAACCAGCAACCCCTTCGACCGCGTCGCTGCTCGACACCCACACGCGAGATGTTCTCAACGAGGAGGACGACGAGTCTTGGGCGCTGCGATCTTGCCAGCTCGCTTTTATCTCTGCGAACGTACGACTGCGTAAAGAACCAGTCCGCTTACTTCCGACGCGACCACTGTTTCTACTTCAACTCGTTGCTCCAGTTGCGGAATGCAGGAATTCGTTTTCGGCCGAGCGCTCGTCTCCTTCTCGTGGAAAACGAGCGATGAAAAGTTAATGGAAGATATAAAACGAATGAAATTTTATACGACCACGTGAAAGTTACACGGGGAGTGGAATATGCTAATGGCCGTTGGATCGTCGCCGAACGAATTATAGGGAAAAGCTGCGCCACGCTCTCGACGAGTTATTATCGATCCCCTCGGAAACGGGTTACAGCTTCCGCCGTAGCCGATCCGCGGGCTGATACAACGACCGATGATTATCCATCCTGATCGAAAAAGGGGAAAAACAATGAGGAGTACCGCGTAGCGTCCTAGAAGATGCTTTCAACGTTCCTCTCCTTTAACGTTTGATACGTTCTTCTAATGAATTCTACAGTTCACCATTTTCCCCACCGAAGAATCCATCGCTCTCGAATTCTAACGAATAACTACCTCTGCCCCTTTCTGTACTCGAGCCACGACTAGTCGAACATTCCGAACCGTTCGCTCTATTTTCAGCCCCTTTAATAGTCCGCCGCCCTTGCGCCAAACTCTTCAGACCCTCTTCTCCGCAGGAACGGTAACCGTTTTAAGGATCGCGCGCGACGCATTTGGGAAAACAGTCTCGTCTGTCCCGGTCATTCGAAAAGGCGGAAACAGATTTTTTTTACCGCCCTCCGACAGGTTCACCCTCGAGGGTTCCGATCGTCCGAGTCCCGATGGCATTCGAGTCGCGTCCAGAAGCGATTTATTCGACACGCTCGAACCTTCCGCGAGACAACGGGTGGACGGGAAACAGCGGTGGCAACCGGGTCCCTCTCGAAGGCGTCTCTATATTCCGGCGAGTTCTTCTCGCGGAAGATCGCCGTTTCATTTCCACGGAAGTTCCAGCCAGCCCGCGCGGCGGTGTCGCCTCTTTCGTCGTTGCGAACCACCGTCACGCGGCGCAGATGCCGACAATATTACTTTCTCCTGTCCCTTTTATGGATATTGCCACGCCTCTGCTGCATTAATACCAACCCGCGCGAGGGAACCTCGTTTTGGCTTCGTTAGGTCCGCTTGGTTCTCTCCTTTCTAATGAAAGTGGGTTTCGTGCTCCGTTCGGGATTAATCCTAACGACGGGTGACGAACCTATCCTAATCATCAGCAGGTTTCAAGAACGGTACAATCTTCTCCGGGACGTCGTAGGGAAAGAAGAGGTCAGGTTTTTTACGAGCCCCTCGTCAATGGACCGATAGACGTATAATAACGATCGTTGTCCCTCGATGTTCCATTCTCCTCCGCTGGTCCGAGCATTGAAAGCTCCTTCTAGGATGCGGGCAATATGTCACCGACGAGGCTCTACGTAAAACACGCTGGTTTACGAGCCGATCAGATGGCGCGCGTATTATTACGAGAGCTTCCGAAACGTCCTCTCGAGCGCGCAACTATCGACAATAAAAATCTACCCTCTGAGACTCTGCAGACTCCTCGATAGTCGCGTAACGTCGAGTAGGATTCGTCAAAGTTTTATTAAAAAAATGCACCTTTTTAGCGTTCCTTTATTTCTCCGTTCCTTCTTTCGGGAACCTTCTTTCCTGTCGCCTCCGTGCTTTTATTAAAATCTCCCGGCTACAATTTACGACGCTCCCGGTTTCGTATTATGCGAAGGTGACAACCCTGGTTACGAATGGGCCCGCTCGCCGGAATGCATCACGCGGCAAGTTTGCGCGCGACAGCGAAATGGCGCGGCTATTAAATCCTATCGGAACTGTCCGTCGTAACGGATGACGTCTCTCTCGCGAGAGATACACTTTGAAAAAAATCCGTGACGCTTGCGAAGGAACGTGGAAAGAGGTTGTAGTGCATCTAGGCGCTGGGCCGCTGGCAACAGTGCTTTTACGCTGATCACTATTTACAGCCGCGTCCCGCATTTACGTTGATTATTCGTACCCGTGGTCATACCCGTGTACACGCCACTCAGCGATAGTTATCCGCGATAACGCGCCGTGATACCACCGCGGCGCGTATCTTTCGACGTTTTATCGACGTCGTAACTCAACGCGGAGACGGTCCCGCGGATATTCCGCGGCCGATTTACGCGCTCGCACCTGCGTCAGCCCGTGTCCCGCCACCCACCCGCGTTGTTATTTTTCCCCAGGAAATAACAGTATCAACCAGCAATGGCCGCTGTCGCGATCCGCTCGCCTCTTATTCCTTCTTTACAATCCAGCGGCGTTTGTTGCATCCTCGTAACTTCGCATTTGCACCCGGCCTTCCACGCGCGACTTTCCCTTTAAATCGCAACGCGAAAAGTCATTTTCGTACCCGCGCACAATCGCGCCGTTCCACAGGACGGTTCCACGGCGGTCTTGTTTATCGCGGTGGATTATTAGGGACGCTTGTGCTCGTTTTTAAAGTTTGCAACGTTCCCCGGTCCGAGCGCGGCGCGTCTCGACCGAATCCAACCCTGCAAGAAATCGCCGTCCCCGACAATAAAGCTAATAGTGTTCCCGTGTCGGGAGACGGTCCAATGGCACGCGTTCTTATTTACCCGCGCGGCGGGCGCGTAACAGGGGACGCGTGTAACGTGATTTGCGCCCTGGCTTTGTTCACAGATTCCGAACAGTCGCCGGCTGTGTACTTGAGGGACGACCCGCTGTTCGGCAGCCTGCAGCTACAGCAGCACAGCGAGCTACGCGCGTCGACCGCGGAACGCGCCGCCTTCTATTTGGACGCGGCGGTCGCCGGACGGCAACGAGAGGACGGCGGGGCGCACATGCTCTACACCCTTCACGTCTACCAGTACAGCGTCGCCGGCAAGGGCGGAGGTGAGCGTTCCTCTCTGCTTCCAGCGACTCTTCGCGAGATCGATGCTGTTGTCTCGAACGCGGCGCGTACACGCGAAGTAGCGGGACGCTGCTTCTTCCCGCGTCGCGTACGAATTTCTTGGGTACTGCGACGCGACGGTAGAATTACTTAAGAATTTTGCGAGTTCGAAGGCACCTCGATTGGACACCCGCTCGAGAACTCCGCGCGACGATCTAATCGGTCTCAAACGGAACATCGACTACATTTCTCCGTATTCTTAATTCCCCAGTTGCCGGCGGCAGAAGCAGACTCCACTTAATGGACCTGGGCAATTCGGATCGCGGCAAGGCTTCTGGCGGGATCCCCTTGTCCGGGCTTGGCAATATCCTCCTGGCGATCTTCAACGGGCAGAAGCATCTGCCGTACAAGGAGCACAAGCTAACCCAATTACTGAAGGAGTGCCTCGGCTCGTTGACGTGTCACGCCGCGATGATCGCCCACGTGTCCCCCGACGCGCAGCACTACATGGAGACGCTAACCACCGTGCAACTGGCGTCCCGTATTCATCGGATGAGGCGGCGGAAGATCAAGTTCGTGGGCGGCAGCACACAGGGCGCGGGCAGCGGCGGAAGTTCCGGGGAGGAAGCAGCCAGACAGAACAGCGAGTGCGATCCGAGCTCGAGCGACCTGTCCGCGGACACGGTGATCTACGTGGGCCCCAGCACCGACGACGCGACCGACGGCGAGCATCCGCCGGTTTACATACCCAGTCTGAACTCGGGGGACAATCGTTGCGCCATGGGTCGGGTGTTGCGCGGATCCGCGGCGGAGAGGCCCTGCAGGATCCCCGAGGAGCGCAGTCCGATCCACAAACCCACGAAAGCGGTCAAGACCATGACGCAAACGGCCTCGAAGCAGACCTCGCCGGCGCACACGGCCACTCCAAAGGCCAGTCCAGCCAGGAAGATCTCGTCGACCAAGATGTCCGCGTCGAAGGCGAACGATTCGCCTGGAAGTAAAATTCCGGTGGCTGCGCCGAGTGGCGGATCGGACGAGCAGTGGATAGACGGACCGAGGATCTCCAAGTCGAAGGTCGCGGAGGCCAGGCACATGTTGAAGGATCCTCATCACAAGAGAGAGACCTGGGTCGATGGACCGATGCAACTGACCGGTCCACCTACCTTGCAGCTACACACGCAACAGCATTCCTCGTCCGGTTATGGGTTCATGGACAGCCACAAGAAGAGCATGATCAGGAAGTGGGTGGAGAATCAGTCGTCTCAGATCCTGAAGAACAGGCACGCCGCGGCCAGGATGGAAGCCTCGAAGATGTCCGGCCAGTCGTCGCAGTTCAAGGAGCTGACCACGTTCAAGACGTGCAGCGGCCTGGACGACGACGACACCTCGTTGTCAACGGTGGACAGCGACAGCTTGAAGGCGAACGAGATCGAGGACATCACCGAGAAACTCGGGGCCAAGTTGAATCTGTTGAACGTCAAGTCTAACACGGACTCGGGCCTGGATCTGACGGCCAGCCCCGTCATGGACGACAGCGTGGACAAAGGGAAGCTGGATCTTCAGGAGGACGAGGACGACGACGAGGAGATCGTGGTGCCGCCGCCGTTACCCCTCATCGAACCGCTGAGCAACGGTGTCAGCAGAGAGGTCTCGATGGAGAGCCTGAATTTGTCGCACAACGACATCGTGCTGCCCTCTAGGCACTCGTTGTCTTCCGAGGACGAGATCCTGGAGATCGTGGAAGTCGAGGACTTGGAGCCAGTCCCCATGCAGGACTCCTGCCTCCAGGTGACGGAGGAGGACATCGCGATGTGCATGGGAGAGAACCCTTTACCCGAGAGCGATCAAGAGGAGCACCCTCTGAGAATTCTCAGTCAAGAGAACCTCACCGTGGTCTCGACGTTCACTGGTAAGTAAACGAGCACATTCCTCTGATCCCTCCTCCCCACGTAAAGTATCAAATCACCTTTCAGCAGTATACCCGGATCGCGGGGTATTACGAGGGTGGAAATATTTAGAGTCCTCCTCGACAGTTTTTCGCGACGTTTATAGCGCAGCTCGCTCTTCCGGTCTGTTCCTCGTCTCTCCTCTTCGTACCGAGAGCACTCGAACGGAAGGCTTCGAAGATTGTTCGCCGGGAGAGCCGATTCTTAGATCCTCCTGGCTCGATAATAGCGCGCTCGATGGAAAACAATCATATCGCGGGATAGAGAGAGAGGAAGAGAGGAGACAGCTCGAGGACTGTAACGATAGAGGAGAGAAAGATAGAGAGGGGGTGGGGAGAGACAGATTGGAAGCCGCTCGATATAATTACTCGTCAATACTTTCCGTCTTCGAGCCGCGCTCGAAAGAAGCAGCTTTCAAGCTAAATGCGCTTCTCCTTTTCCTCGCTCTTTGCCTTGCCCGCTTCCTTCGTTCGTATCGACGAGCGAGCAGCGTCCAATTCGCCAGCGAGTTCGACGAAAAAAAACCCCCGCATTAACTTCCAGACTCGATGTCGGTGATGTCGGACACGGAACGGTACAGGCCTCAGTATCCACCGCCGGTCGGTGCTGGCCTCCTGCCCAGGCCGTACTTCGACCACGAGGACTTCCTCGAGCAAGAGACCAGGCACAAGTTCGACCAATTGGCCCGGCTCCACGAGCTCTATCAGAGCAAACTGGCGCTCGCCAACGTCTCCAACTCGGTCACCTACCAGAGGGAGAACTCCTCGAACGTCAGAGAAGCTCCATGTAAGTTGCCACTTGGCACTTGGTCGAAACCAGGAAGGACTCGTCGCTCGATGCTTCCACGATGCTACACGCGTCGACGGCAATTTCGTCGACGGCAGAGCATCGAGACGCGAGTCCTTCGAGGCAAAACGGCGCGCGCGCTCGCACTGTCAGCCACCCGGCAACAGGTCTACAACAAGTATGACATTAACGCAGGACAAATTCCAGCCGCCCCAGTCTTCCGTCCGCCGTCGCGATGTCAGTCCCTGTCCCTGTCGGACGTGATGTTCAACGACAACGCGAGCAACCACGGCAGCATCTACAGCGAGCCGGCGTACATCGCTGGCAAGTCCGACCAGGAGAAGTTCTGCGACAACTGCCGCCAGAGCATGACCAGACCCGCGACAGCCTCCTATTGGTACCCCAACAGCGTCGCCCACATAGCCAGCCCGAGGAGGTACTGCGGCAAGCTGGGCGACTGCAACATCTCTAGTCTGAGGCATCCGGATGGCGCCTCGAATCCGAATCTGAAGGAGGAGGTGGAAAGGCTACCGGGAAATGGCGCTTCCGGCTCGGATCCGGAGGAGGAGTACGTCGAGGCGAAGAAGCTGTTCACGGCTGCTGAGAGGTCCGAGAGGACCGTCACTGGCAAGTCGGACATGGAGGAGGATCTCAAGGTTCAAGGTGAGGATTTTTTTGGGCCAATTTCTGGATAGAAGCTGGTTCAGGGAACGGCATCGAGGATTGACGATTCGATTGTTTCGCAGCGACAGCACCGCTGCAATTGTCCATTCCATCGCCAGCACCGTCCTCGGGTCGAATACAGCGGAAAATGACAAGCCTGGGCTCCTCGTTGGGCCTGAACAAAGAGGGCTACGATTCCGGCGCCGACTCGACGCCGCGGGCGGCGAAACTTTCGCCAGCCACGTTGTCCAGGCACCGCGCGGAGAGTTCCGGTTACGACAGCATCGTCAGGGACAGCGAAACGAGCAGCATCGCGAGCGACTCGTCCAGGCAGACTGGCGCTCTCCAAGAGCACCAAGGTAGTTGATATTTATCCGTGCTACCCCGTTACTTTTATCGATCTCGTCGAGAAACGTAAATATGTATCGTCGAGACGGAAGTGCGGAGTCCTGGAGGAACGTTTCAATTAGCCGTTCGAGAAATCACTCGACGGCCAAGTTCTCGAGAGATTGATCAATATCGCATGCACACTTCCAGCCATCTTCTCCTTTGCCACGCGTAGCTGCATGCCATTTAATTTTCCATCGAAACCGCCTTTCACCCGGGAAACTTTGTACAGCATCACGTAGTATGAAACCAGGCCCAGAAGCGTAGCGTATATAATAAACCCTCGAAAAGAGAAGAGAAGAGATCGATATGCATGCGTGCACACGTAACATCTGACGATTGCACAAAACACACGTAGAGAGAGAAAGAGAGAGAGAGAGAGAGAGAGCAGGTGATGTTCGCCAATGAAACGATATGGTGCAACCCTCTAAAATGGTCCCTCCGTACGGTGGTTCTCCTCAGGTGGCGCGCTGGGGGTTCTAACCTCGACGTTGTGCGGGTGTTTCAGCGGTGGAACAGCGGGCGGCAGAGTGCGGGCACCGGTCACGGGCCCAGTGCCGGGCCCATCTGCCACCGGCGCCGTCCGCGGTCCCGGGGATACTCGCGTACACAAGCGAGGACGTGGACATCCTGGACAGACGCGCGCGGTTGCGCTCGGATCCACGTGGCACGATGTCCAGGATACACAGCCTGCGACTACGGCAGCGCCTTCTTAGGCTCGAGCTGCGCGACGCCAAGAGGCGCCTGATGGTGCCCGACGCCCGCTGGAGCTACGATCGTGAGTACTTTTCTACCCCTGTCACGCGATGCTCCTTTTCGAATTCGGGGAAACGAACACGTCTGAAACGTTACACACTTTTCTAATCGCAGTTCACGTGGAGGAGAGCATGGACTGGCGAGATCCGTCGTTCCTGGAGGCCCTCGAAGCGGAGACGTGGATCTTACAGAAGCGCGTGGAGGCCTGCAAGAGCCACGTCCTCCTGATCACTTGCTTCGACTCGTGTCCGCGGCAGGCGGACACGCCGTCTGGCATTCGGATCACCTAACCTAGACTTGGATCAGCGCGTACGACCGCGTGCTGATCGCTAACGAATCGCCACACGTGAACTAGTTATAGTAACGAAAGAGTGGAGATTAAGGAAACAGAAACGAGACGAGCGAGGTCGCTGATGGTGGGGAGCGTGGGTCGAGGGATGAGAGGAGCATCCAGAAGTCGTCACGATGTCGCTCGACTCCGTCCAATAGTTGTTAAATGACAAATTTAGCCGTATTCGTGATCGTCGTCGCCATTGTTACGCACGTGTAATAATCGATCGTATGGAAGCTTTCATCGAATGCTTGATTCAGCGTGTTCGCGACACGGGGTGTCCCTTGCGTTCCGACGTTTCACGCGTCTCGATGTACCGGGTGAAAGGGTTTAACGGTCATTTCCGTGCTGTGTTCGAGACGCAACGCGTGGAACGCGAGACGCGCGAACTTGTTGACTTGAACGTAATTTAGCGTACGAGTTGGTGCTGCATTTTTTCTACCGATCGAACGTCGAGAGGACTCGACTCTTACAATTAGGTAAATTCATGGGGCCACTGGCCCGGATACGGGGCCGACGAACCGTCAGTAAGCCACTGAAGCAGGTACGGAGGCGAACTTTGCTGTGAACACTTGACAGAAGTACCCTGCATTCGTCGTGTGTCGCGCACACTATCGCTCGACTACGAAAAAAAAAAAGGTGAAGTTTGCCCGTGCCTGCTCCAAAGGCTGCTTCGTTGGTGGGTCAGATAATGGGCCAAGCTTCGAGAACAGCGACGAGATAGCTAGAGCAAATAGTCAGCTGGGTTCAGAACCGAACGACCAGCATCGAGAACAGTTATCGTAGCGTGCTGGAGTGCCGTGCGTGGTTGGTCGATCGAGGATCGAGTGTCGAACGCCTCTGACATGAAAAACAGAGAAACTGGTGATAATAGGGGAACCCGTTGATGTCGATCCTCGATCGACGATCCGATATCGTAATTAGAATCACGTCGAATTCGAGGGAACAGAACGAAACAGCAGCAGAACGAAACGCGAAGGAAAACGCTGCAAAGAAACTGTGGTCACCGTGTGGCGCCCACTGGCCAAGTAAAAGAAGAAGAGGATCCTTTCGTACGGCGAACGATTGACGCGACAAGAGGCGAGGGAATGGAGGAAAATGAAGAAGCGGCGATGAAACGCGTCGCGTAGCCATTGTATTTAATGCACGCACGTTAATTCATGAATAGTTATCGTAGCTTTAATCGTTATCAACAGTTACCGCACTTCGTAGGGCTCTGTAATTCACTTTTTAGAGGCGAAGATGAGAGAACCGAGAATGGGTATGCAAGAGAGAGAGAGAGAGAAAGGAAGAGAATGCGTGCGCGAGAGAAAGGAAGCGAACGAAAGGGACGTGATAACGAGAGAGCGCGAAAGTAACCGAGAAGACGCTGCAAGGGAGAGAAAGAGAAAGAGAGAGAGAGAGAGAGTGTGTGTGTGTGTGTTACACGTTCTTCACACGGTGAACGTATTCGTAAACCGTGGAACTGTGTTGCTCGGTACGCGAGCACCGAAGGCATGGACAGGGAGGTGTACGGGGGATAATGGGGTGCACGCGAAGTTCGAGCGCGAGAATCACGCGCAGAGGCAAGACGTGGGCGTGCGGAGCGTGGACCCGCGGAGAATGGAAATAGACGGGATGAAAATAAATCGGGAATATGCCAGTAATGCGTGGTAGAAATAGAGAGATTCCAGCCTTCTGATTCGAACCGTGGCGAGTCCACGGATGAAAATTCGTGAAGACCACCGATACCTCCGCCGATCGTACCTCTCCGTCTTAATTATCGCGCGGTCCTGGACGTCGCACTGCCAATCCAAGAGCTTAACCAGTTTTTACGAACAGAATACCCAGGTATTCCTGCGTCTATAGACATCGTCAGGTCGCTCGCTACTGCCAATACTATTTTCCTTCGATTTTCTCGCGCATCGATAGCCACGACAACGAAGCGATCGCGCGTCGATCGAGCCTCGTCTACTTTCGGTTTGACGGTACCTATAGACCACGCGAGTCGGATAATCGATCGCGAAAGGGCCGCGCGACTCGCGAGCCCGCCTACCGAGCAACGTAGAACCGTCGATCCAACGTTAGCTCCGCAGAATCGTTCTCGAAGCTATCGGGCTGGATCGATCGTAAGCCAAGATTCCTGTGTCGTTGTCCGTTGTTAAACGAAAACCCGTACGCTGTATTCGTCCGTGTTTCTAGAGACTGTTCTTGCCCCGCCACTGCCCGAGCACAACGCGTACACGATCGATCTTTACCTCGATCGTCGTCCTCCGCGCCGATGTTCACGGTTCCTTGCCTTCTCCCTTCCGGTTCGATTTCCCTTTTCTCCGGCCCGGACTCTCGTCCCGCGAGCGACTCGAGACCGCGATCGAGCACGACGATCTCCTCTTCCCGACGATGCCTTCCAGCTGCGCCGCCGTTCTTCCTCCTGGCTATCGAGCACAGGGGGACGCTGTGCTCCGCAACGAACCACGCAGCTAAACCGAATTCCGATTTCCCGATCGCCCACTCGATTACAGCTTACTTCAACCCTCTCTCCGTGTCCCTTCGTTCCGTTTTACGTTCGAGTTATAGGGGAAACGCGCCACTCCGTCTACCGTGAAATACGACTAGTAAACGATTCAACGGGTAATGATACGTGGCCGTCCGAGAGCGCGACCATGGTCTCGCTTCGGGACGGACAGGTATTCGAAGGGTCGGTGCAGACGAGCGCGTTTCACGGAGGTGCGTTCTCGTCTGGGACGCGTGTTCGCGTCGCGTTCGTGCACGAGCCTTCGAGAGAGGTACGCGCGCGACAAACGGGGCCTCTCGTCTGCATCGACGCCGATAGCGCCGTAGCAGTTAAGGATTAACCGACCTCCGCGCATCATCCCGCTCGTGATAAGCGAACGACACACACGCGACACGCCATTATCTGAAAAAGAAACCAGGTACACCCACACGCAGACACATACTGTACACGTACACACGCACACGACAAACACACACACGCGTCTACTGTACCATAGTACTTGTACCATATTTATATTTTATATGTACAAATTAGTCATGTAATTTCTTGTAATAAAGATCAATTTACAACGTGTACAGGGGCCGCGTCACGGTTTCAGGTCGTCGCGGTAGCGAACTTCTTTACCCGAATCTGGATCGACGAGTTTTTCTCCCGCCCTCCCCCTTCTTCCTCCTCTTCTTCGCCCCGACGGATTCCAGTTCGGTTCGTGACGAAAGAGAGGAAACGGGGATGAGGGACGGAGCGGATCCCGGCGTGGAATTCCTCGGACAATTTATTGGATCATGGTACGAGCCGTTGTGTGCCAGGACTCTACGGTTCGCGTATGTATAGCCTCGGGAGCGAGGCAAAAGTGGCGTCGTTTCTAAGAGTTAGGGCGACAAAGTCCGAGATGAAATGATTTTTCACGCGTTTCACGCCGAAATTCCAGGAAACGAGCCTCGTGGGAATCTACGACGCGGCTCGACTACGGCGGAGCCAAGTATAAACCCGCATTGCGCGACACCTTATTAATAATTAGACCTAGCCGGGGTATTTTTATAAATTCTCCCAACGCGGCGAGCCAGCACGGGACAATGCTCCCGAGGAGCGACGCCCACGCGCGCACGACTCCGCGCGACGAAACGTGGCGGCGCGATCAAACGGGTCGCGATGCAGGTAAGGAGGTAATTAGAGGTGGAACAGACGGGCCACGGAAGCGGGCTAATGACGCGGAAGAGGAACAGCGATCTCGCTGGATCTCCGCCTTCTGAGAGACTTCCGTTTCAGAGGGGTTCGCGCACTCTTGGCAGTTTCGAGCGAAGGGTGCCTCGAAGGGGAATCCCTAGCCGAACGGGATCAAGGCATAATCGCGCGCTGTGCTCCTATCGAAACGATGGGGCTAATTAATTCCCGTGAATTATATTCGGCCGTCTATGCGTTACATCGAGACCGTTGTGAGAATAGTACCAAGGTTACATTGTGCGCTATGATTTCACTCTCTTATCGTGAATTGAATTTCAAGCGGTCTTACGCTTCCTGTCTGGCTTAATTAAACCTTAGACTGTCGGCGAAATGAGTTACCTCGGGGAGGGGGAAATAATCGCGTCGGTTTGGAAACGAAATTGACCGCAGTTAACGGAAAGGGGTTAGATCCGCGGCTGAATCGCAGCGCTGGTGGAACGGATTCACGCTGAAGGAGGTGTTAGATCGGGGGACTCGGAATTGGACAATAATCGCTGGATCTTTACGATCGTTCGATGTGGGTACGGATTAGAGCGACCTTGGAGACCAATTGCAAGGCTCCCCGCGAATTATTGCCGCGGATTATTGCCGCAATTAAATCCTTAAAAAATGCTCGCGCTGATATCCGACCGTCGTAATCCGCGGACCTTGGCCGGACGGATGACAGGCCGAAGGTGCAATTGAATCAATCGCGCGGCGTCGGCGGCGGCTGATTCATTTGCATCACGCGCAACAGATAACGGATAACTCCTAGCTTGAATAAAAATAGACGCGGCGTAACCTCTGCTCTAGCCGCGTCCCTCCGCGGATGTAAGCGTTAGAGCGGCGCGATCGTGCTGCTCGCGCTGGTCAAAGGAAATTGGTATGGTTAATTGACCGTGAGAAAAGAGGAAAAAACGATACAATTGAAACCGCTCGACGCGGATGGGGCCACGACAATCGGCCATTGTAAATCATTGATACCCGCGGCATTGTTTCGCGGAACTCCGACAGGCAGCGATCGCTCGAACACTACTCGGCAATAATACATATTCCAGACGATCGTAAGTCCGTAAACAAGTGAATGGAATGAATGAAACGGATCGATCGGACAAAAGAATAAACCGAAGAATTGAATCAACCCTACCACGGTGCATCAGAATCGGAAAGAACGCGGGAACCTGACAATTCTACCGATTATGCTTCGTACGATTTATCCCAGACGATCGTGAGCTCGTAAACAAGTAAACGAAACGAATGAAACGAATCGATCGGTCGGGGGACAAAAGTACGAACCGAACGATCGAATCAACCCTTCCACGGTGCATCAAAGTCAGAAATAACGCAAGAACCTTACAATCCCATCAACCGCGTCTCGTACGATCGTTCACGATGCTCTGCACGACGGCTCGTTCGAGCACCCCCGTCGCTGCACCCGCGAGAGGGTTAAAAATCGCAATCGCTGCGCATACGTCGGCTCGCATCGCCAAGGTATCCCCACGAAGAGCGCGGCGACGCTCGCGCGAGCCCTCGCGGGGAAGAGCCGAGCGATCCACCAAGACGAACTGGCCAGGCCTCGTCGGGGAGGGGGTCCCTGGGCACGAAATTATCGGCGGCACCGGGAGAGAGCAGCGAGACGCGGCCGCTCCGCGTTTCATACGTTCGTACGAAAGAAGAGAGGACGGCGCGGCGCGGGCAAAGGCGATTAGGGGGCGGCGAGAGAGAACGACTGGTTGTCGCGGCCGTGCCGATCGACAGTACCGTGAAGGCAGTCCGAGAGAGAGAATGACTCGTCGCGCGCGTCATCTCAGCGTCTCGTGGCCGGCCCTGGCGCTGGCCCTGCTCGCGCCCTTCGCCGCCGCCCTGCACAAGAACGAGCTCTACCCGTACCTGACGCCGGGGGTGTCGATCCTCCAGACGGACGCGAACGGCTGGCTCATGTCCGCGGAAGCGCCCCTCAAGACACCCATCGCGTTCTACGACCAGATCTTCAACTCTATATTCGTGAGTAAACCGTGGAGACCAACAACAGTCTACTTTTGTTACGTCGTTTCTTGGGAAACGTTTGAGGGGATGACTTGGATCGTTCCTCCGCGACGCAGAGCAACTCCTTTTACGTCGCTCGCGAGATTTCTGTACCCACTGCGAAACGTATACTTTCTTTATGTAAAGAGAGTTCTAATCCTCGACGAGCAGCCTCGAATCTCAGAGATTTTCAAAAAGTGCAGAATGGTAGATGAGTTGGTTTCGCGTGTAAACGATAATGGTTATTAATGGAGGACGATTCTGTTCGGCCGTCGAATATTTGATTGCGCGGAACGCTCGACCGAGAGAGCGGGTCTATTTTAAAGCCGGACGGAAAGGCACGCGATTCGGCAGAAAAATCGTTATTTTTACCCGGAGCGAGGGCGGTCGTCGCGGTTTTCCGTCGGACCCGTTTAATTTCGGCGCTCATAAAAATACACGGTCGAACCGCGGCGGCGTGCCCGCGGCGAGGGCACCAGGGGGCCTTGGGGGCGTCGGCCAACCCTTTGGAGCGCGCGAAACTATGTAAACACGAGCGGCGCGTGTCGCTGTTTACTCGCTCCGCGGGTCGGACGAGCGGCCGCGCAACGCGAGGAATCGTTTATTTAATGTTTTAAATTAGGACCACTGTTTGCGCGCTGCGACGGGGGACCAGTCTCTTCTACCCTCGTGTAAATACAACAAACATCGTGTCGCGCGCCGCGGAAAACGCCAGCCTGTTCCGAAAGAGGCGGTCGCGCGAGTGTTGGAGAGACACGAGTGTCGACGAGATCCAAGGGGACGCGGGAGAGAAAACAAAAAGGAGGCAGCCTCGGGACCGTCGGCGGCGATTGTGTAATTCCTTTCGTTAATATTAATTCGCGCGAAACGATGGAAAGCCAGGAACGTTCGGTCATCCCCTTAATTCGACTCGTGGTCTAATCTGTCGTCATCTTCTGGCGTGACACGAATTCATTGTCCACGATGACGGTCAATCGGCCGCAGCCGGCGCGCAATCGCTTAATTGCCGCTGGGTCGTCGCACGGGTTCCTTCTTCGCGCTGCTCCCTGCGATCGGTTGCGCGACACCCGCCACAGAGGAGATGGGATCGACTTTAATGCGTGTTCGCTAATTTCAGTCGTTTTCGGTACAGAAGTCCAGCTCGCGTGCGCAAATCTGTACGAATCTGCGAACTACTTGTAGAATTGCAAAGTATATTTACGAGCAAAGGACGCGAGGTTTGAAAGAATCGGATCTTTCAGATACAAATAGTACTCGAGCTTTGGAGCAGAGCTGAAACGCAGATATTTACGCATCAAGTGCGCTGAGATTTCGCGCGAGTTCAATAGTGCACGCAAAAAACGTACTATTCTAGATAATACTTTGCTGGTGCGTAACGTTCTTTGGAAAAACAGATCCGGTCGAGGCGTTCGCCAAGGATGCTCGAATCCATCGCTGGTAGCCGTCGCGACTCGTCAGCGGAACTCGCCCCGTCGCGAAGCTCCGAGCGAGAGGGGCTCGCGATAAGGCGAGTGGACTCGCGGAAAGTTCTTGGACGCCAGGGAAAGTCGTGCACAAGAGGCGACGACTCGCGCGAGATCACTCTTTGAGCCGGGAAACCGATAAGACGGGGAGATTTCGGGAAAACAGTGAATCGCATTGAGTCAGAGAAGGCAAACAGCCAGAATGTACTCTCCGTCAGATTAGAGGAGTCCTGGCTGGTGATCTCACGTTTCCACGAACCGATTCACGGTGCACGCGCGAGTACGCAGCGTGAATGAACGTTCGTTCCGCGGCACGTACACACACCCCCGTCCCCGTGCGATCTGCACGTAACGTATCCGTAGGAATCGTCGTTCTAATTGATCCAGCCGAGCCAAGGTGCATGATCTCATGCGTGCCCGCGCGGCGTCGTGTGTTTTCATCGCCGCGTAAAAAGTCGCGCGTAGGAAAACACGCGATCGAGACCGCGGTAATTGCGTATCCGTGACTGGTCACGCCGCTGGGGCCCATTTACGGCCGACCGGCTAACTTCGTTAAGAAGATGTCCTTCGTTGATACTAGGAACGTTGCGTAGACAATAATCACCTGTGCGAGGTGGAGTCAGGGAATTATAATAAAATCTTCTTCGCTCGAGTCGGACGTGCGAGTCGGACAAGGTTAATTAACGAGGGAGGGAATTCCTTCGACCAGGTCGAACGTTTCCGAGCCTCGCGAGGAAAACGCTCGAGCGCTCGGATGCAAATCGTGACGCTCGTTGACTCTCATTTTCATAGAAATCTCTCGCAGTCAACTAAACGAAAACTTTCCACGTTACCACGCGGACGCGCGCGCGCGCGTCTCTCGTCGTACCTACAATTTTATAGCTTACTTCATCGCATGATGCACACGCTTTACTACGTCGAGCACGTGCACGACGGCGATTGTGGCTCCGTAGTACACCGCTCCATTCATCGAGACGCTCGATAACGCGATCGCCGTGCCGAATCACGGTCGCATTATCGCGATGGCGCCTGCGTTTCGGCGCCAGGGCCACGCGTCTGTCGAATCGACCGACGTCGAACGGGTCGGACGTTTCCCGCGACCTAGGAAGGAAGCTAGAACCTCGCAGCCGCGGCGAACGAGAGTCGAGAAACTGAGTCCTCGATCGCAGGGAAGATACGCGCGGAGAGCGTTCGTGTCTTCATTCATCAAGCCGCGGTCTCGATAAGTAAAATCGAGCCGCCATAAATCGCTCCGGATCCGTTTCGCTCGGGGCCTGGAAACCAGCCTCGCTTCTCGCTCGCAACCACGGTTAATTAACCACCGAGCCGGGCATCAGATAAATATTTAATTAGCCCACCCCGTTGCGCAAGAATACAGAGCAGCCGCGATAAATTCACCGGTATCTGGACAAGCGGACGAAAAAAAGAAGAAAAAAGAAACAAACGACGCGAAAACTCACCGCGTAACAATGTAAGAACGACCGTAATTAAATAATTAAAGCACGTAAGCGCGATCCGAAGAGCGTTTTGATTGATCGCGCGGGAAACGCTGGAACGGCGGCCATTACGCGGCTGTTTCGCGGAAATTCCTGCGGGCGAAGGGGGCAAGGAGAGGAGGTGTACCTGTTGGTTTCCGCGTGCTCCGCGCGCGGACGATACGATCTGGCTAAACGAATGGTATCGGAAGCCGTCCCGCGGCAGATTTGCATCCAGACGGACGTTAATGCGACCGACGATTTACGATTGTAAACGCGGCCAATTAGCCTTGACGCTTTCCCACATTAGTTAGCGGACGATTTGTAGGAGGAACGGCTCGACGGCGTTGCGAAATTCTCGCGATTCATCGAGACGGTCGTCCAGCGAAGGCCAATTAGGCTCGGTTGAAAAATTCGTGGCTAATTAAATTACCGCCAATAACGGGGGCTCCTCGTCCCGAGTCACCTCGAACGTCAACGGGGCCGCTTAACCGAGCCACGGTTTCGGGAAGAGGTGCGGCTAATTAATAGACTTGGTTAACGACGCCGCGTCGCAATCGGGACGCCTTCAAACCCACGCGCGGTTCGACAATTCGTTCGGACGGACACGCGACGCGAATGCCACGACGGCGCGCAATCTTCTCGAGGAAGCGGACACGACGGATGTTTGGCATGCAGACCCGGGTTTAGGCACTCCGCCGGTCTGATTGACACAGATACTAGCCGCGATACATACGCGACGGTCTACTTAGAACCGCTGCCTACACGACAATCATCTCTATTTCGTCGCTTATCGTCGACGATTCGCAGTCATCAAAATGATTGCGGCCGATTATACGATTGCGTTAGCGCGTGCTGTCCGCGTCGTCCACCTCGTGCCTCTGGAAAAAGTGCTCGGCTTCGACGTCGTTCGATGCGACCACCAGAAGGTAGAGGTTCGGTGCGTGGTCGACGAACGAGCGGAAATTCGTTCCGCGCGATCGACTCGCGAACCCTCGCGACCCCTCCACTGGCGAGGTGTCCCGCGAAACGATCGAGTTTCGAAGTTTAAACGAGCACGAAACTGCCGTTTAACGCAGTCGCGCGGCCCACCGCGGTTGTTGTTTGCCCGGCTAATTGAACCCACGTCGGGTCGCGGTTTTCCACCGACCGCGGTCTCCTTTCCCTTTTAATTTCTTTGGCGATTCGAGGGCGGCCGAGTTGACCGCCGCTCGTTTCATTAGAGCGCTGTTTTTCCCAGCCAAATACGAGTAATCGAACCGCGAGGCCCTTTGCCTCGATAGTAATGAACAGCTAATACGAACGGCAGAAACGAAGGAGAGACGAAGAAAATTTTAGGAAAGCCCTCTCGAGGGTGACTTCTAAAGCGGAGAAAACGTAACGACGGACGTATTTACGAGCGCAGATAAAAAGTAGGGCCCCCGATCGTTCGATCGTGTACATTTCCAATTACGAGTGAATGCAATTACTATTGATAGAGAGCGGCGTCACGTTACTCGGTTACCCCGCTGGAGTCGTCTCCCGTTTATCGCACGAACCGCGATAATCGGTGACATCAGGAAGAGAATCGGCGAGTAAGACGGTTTCCACGTATTACTACCAGCGAGTTCCTATCTATTTTCACCGTTTTCCCTCGCGTTCACGATTACCGGGGATTACGTGTGTGCGTGTGTGTCATCGGCTCAGCTGTGACCTACGACCCGAGCGATAGCCCCGACCGAGATAGCGGGAGCCAGGCTACGATCCTCCTGGAACGCGCCACTGTCAAAACGTCCCAGCACGGAACGAGGGAGGAACGGAGCGGGAAGGGAGGATAAACTGAAGTCGAACGAGAGGGATACAGTGCCGTGAAAAAGTTTACGGGCTCTCACCTGTGTCGCCTGGCATTTTTCGTGTCGATTCGAAACGTGTCTGTTTGCTCTATCAGATTTTTTTTAAACGTCGACGAATTTCGAATCGGTGTACCAAGAGTCACTGAACATAAGTGGTGCAGAATATTAGTTATTCTACGGTAAATTAATCGTAATCGTTAATTAATTTCGAACGAGGAATATTCTTAGAGTGGCTAGTCGAAGAATAAGAATTCTGCATGGCACTGTGGTCGATGGAGGCGCGATCGATGGCCACTCTAAACTTTGGTGCAAAATGTTAATTGTTCTATAGTAAATTAATCGACACTTATCTTTGATTAATTTCGAATGAGAAATATTCCTAGCGTGGTTAGTCGAAGAATAAGAATTCTGCACGGCACTGTGGTCGATGGAGGCGCGATTGATGGCCACTCTAAACTTTGGTGCAAAATGTTAATTGTTCTATAGTAAATTAATCGACACTTATCTTTGATTAATTTCGAATGAGAAATATTCCTAGCGTGGTTAGTCGAAGAATAAGAATTCTGCATGGCACTGTGGTCGATGGAGAGGCGATCGATGGCCACTCTCGAACTTGTCGCGGGCCCCATCGATTATTGGTGATCCCGGTTTGCTGGCGCCCCCGTAATTATCGCGCGTAAAATCGTCTAATCGGAAATGACTAATCCGTGCCGATTGCTATCGATCGAGGCTGGGATTAAAAGGAGAGAAAAGCTCGCTCGATCGGAATAATTACGGGTACGTGGCTCTGAACTCTTTTCTCTTCGCTCCTTTTCCCGTCTGTTCACCTTCCCCCCTTTTTTTCCGCTTTTTTGTCGGATTCGACTGGCGCGAAATTGGTGGCAGCGATCGCGAAAGAACAACCACGAGCACCGATCGTGATTTACACGCCGTCGTCAAAAGCGGCAGGGGATTAGTTTGAAAGAAACCATTGTTTGTAATAAAAGCTCCGTGGCGTGTATCTCAGACATGTTTATTAGGCGAGACGCGTCTACGAAGATCAAAGTAGAAGAATCATTTGGAAAGAAGTAACTGGTGTCCCATCGTCTGTTTAATGGAGACAGATCGTTCATTTCTTGGATCCGAGTTGAGTAACGACTTCCTTTTCTTCTTTGTGAAAAAGATCTAAATTTATATTCCAATAGAAGAAGAACTCTGGACATTCTAATTTAAGGAACGGACGTTAAGTGGAGGTATGAAACAAAATCCATCTCTGTTGAAGCTTAGTAACACCTTCCCCCTTTTTCTCCATAGAAAAAGCCTAAATTTATATTCCAACAGAAAGACGATTTCTGAAGCGATTTCAGAGCCACGATCCGCCGTTCTGCGCGTTGGAGCGTCGAACGCGTGCTGTTAGAAATCGACGAAACGAATCCAACTGTTGCTCGGTGGCGTGACGAAAAGAACAATAGCCTGGTTGATCTAATTCGTGTCAATTCTCGTGACCAGGTCGCTCGTTGAACGATGCGCGCGACTAGGGTGTTAAATTCAATGCGGCGCCCGCGGTATTAGCGTCCGCCATGAAAACAATACGAGCGTCGAACAATCGGCGCAAAGTTCGAGACCAGAAACAGGAGCGTGGGAGCGGCTGGAAAACCAGGCCGGAATTCGGTTGTCGTCGGTTAAACTTCGCCGGTTAGCCAGGGTCGTTGCTTATGAACCGTCGCTTCCGCCTTTCCTTTTGCCTGACTCCCTGTCGTACATCTTCGTTTCGTACCTGCGCTATTTCGAGCGTCGCTGGCTTTGCGAACGTAACGAGCTGGGAAATAATCGACTAGATGGCTATTTCCGGTTATAACACAGTGTCGAAGCTGTACGAGCTTGGTTGTGGAAATTCGAAATTCGCTTCAGCCTCAACCTTCGCCATTTTGTTCGCCTATCACTGTGAAATTAAGATTTCAGTGAACTTGGTTTTGGGAACTCGAAACTCACTCCAACGTCGACCCTTTATAGTAATTACAATTTTGTTCGCCTATCACTGTGAAATTAAGATTTCAGTGAGCTTGGTTTTGGGAACTCGAAACTCACTTCAACCTCGACCCTTTATAGTAATTACAATTTTGTTCGCCTATCACTGTGAAATTAAGATTTCAGTGAGCTTGGTTTTGGGAATTCGAAATTCACTTCTACCTCGACCCTTTGTAGTAATTGCAATTTTGTTCGCTTATCATTGCGAAATTAGGATTTCAGTGAGCTTGGTTTTGGGAACTCGAAACTCACTTCAACCTCGACCCTTTATAGTAATTACAATTTTGTTCGCCTATCACTGTGAAATTAAGATTTCAGTGAGCTTGGTTTTGGGAATTCAAAACTCACTTCAACCTCGACCCTTTGTAATAATTAAAATTTTGTTCGCCTATCACTGTGAAATTAAGATTTCACTGAGCTTGGTTTTGGGAACTCGAAACTCACTCCAACGTCGACCCTTTATAGTAATTACAATTTTGTTCGTCTATCACTGTGAAATTAAGATTTCAGTGAGCTTGGTTTTGGGAACTCGAAACTCACTTCTACCTCGACCCTTTATAGTAATTACAATTTTGTTCGTCTATCACTGTAAAATTAAAATTTCAGTGAGCTTGGTTTTGGGAACTCGAAATTCACTCCAACCTCGACCCTTTATAGTAATTACAATTTTGTTCGCTTATCACTGCGAAATGAAGAGTTCTTTTCTCGTCCCTTTGATCTTCGCGAGGGGCATTAAAAAAACCCCTCTCAGACGGGAATATTCGCAGACGTCTAGACCCCTGTCCCCATTCCCAAATCCCGCTGACCCAAAAATACGCGACGAAGTAGGCCGCGCGCGTACAGCCGCCGCGTCGACGGAATCGTTCGCGGGAAGGCAAAAATAGTGTTTCGGCGAAGGTTTAATTCGAACGGCGGGGATCGCGCCCCCGTGGCGGCTATGGGGCTTGGTATATGGAGCAACGCGCGCGCCTTTCAGTTTAGCCAATTGACGAAACGACGTCTGCGCTCGCAGACACGCGGTGTCCAGCCGAGCAGCTCTGAATCCGCGTCTTTTCCACAACGCTTCAGCCTCGTTAAACGATGCGCGCACTGGGTGAACGACTCTTGGTGCGCAGACCACCCGTTGCGTCATCGACCGATTTCGGCTCGCAAAATGGTCGAATCGATAGAAATCCCCGGAGACGCGCCCCTAAATCACGATCGGGGATTATCGAACACTTTTTTCGATCCTCCTCGCCTTCCAGCGTCTTCCAATATCAAGAGAGAATCTAGATATGCAAATTCTACCCCCGGGCTTCGTAGAAGCTCGTAAACTTTCGAACGATCTCCTTCTACGGTATATCAGAGTTAACTTCCGGTAGAATTTAGATAAAGGCCGTCGCGGAAATTTTATCCCTCGATTACATCGAACGGGATAAAGAAAGTTCGCCAGCGGAAGCCGTAAGATCGCGTAATGGGACTTCTAATTAGAGAAGTAGCCGTCGAATCTTCCCCTGGTCCGCGCCAGTCAGACAGCTGATTCATGGGGTTATCTTTCACCGTGGGTCGCAGGTAAACGGAAATGGCGTCCTCTCGTTCACCATGGCCATGCAGAGGTTCTTCAACATCCCGTTCCCGTTGGACCATCCAGTTATCGCTCCGCTCTACACGCACGTCGACATCAGAGGCTCTGGGAGAGTGTACTACGGTGAGACAGACGCGCCGGAAGTGCTCGCCAGAGCCGGAGGAGTGATCCGTTCCGCGTTCACGGACGCCAGTGACTTCATACCGACTCACGCGTTCGTCGCCACGTGGGTGGACGTTGGATATTACAGCGGGAAAAGCGACAAGGTGAGTCGAGCGTGTCGAATGAATTCAAATTCCACTCGACTGCTTGCTCCTTCCTAACGCGGCTCGATTCCCTTCAGGTGAACACGTATCAAGTGGCGATCTCCTCGAACGGCACGCATTCCTACGTCGAGTTCCTCTACCCGGAGAACGGGATACAGTGGATCCAAGGTGAGTCGCACCCCAACGGGCTGCCGGACGCGAAGGCGCAGGCAGGATTGATGAGCGAGGGAAGAATGTACACGCTGAAGGGTTCCGGGACTGATCAGATTCAGAACATCGACAAGTGAGTCACTGAGCGATTAATCGTCTTCCCCCTGAATGGGATCGTAATTTCTGTTGTCCCGCAGGCGGTCGAACGTGGACAGACCTGGACAGTGGTTGTTCCAAGTCGGGCCGATCGCCGACGACGAGGACGTGAAGCTTCCTGACCATGTCAGAGGTGAGAGCTAGGTTCTCGATGATCTGTCTTTCCGGTAAATAAGGAGGCGGGTAGAATTATCTGTTCTCGCATCTGTTCGTCGGTTAGACAGCAGCGCAACGAACCAAGTGGCCGACTGTAGGACAGGAGCGACCAGCTGCCACAGCAAGGCGACGTGCGTCGACTACGAGGTGGGCTTCTGTTGCCACTGCAAGCAAGGATTCTTTGGAAACGGGAAATCCTGCCAGCCGAACGGTGAGAGTCGTTGCGACCCTGGCCACCCTCCAATTATCCCCGGGTTACGTCCCTTTGATGTGGCCACGCTGCATAAAAATTCCCTTTCAACGGGCCTCCGCGCTTTCGGCTGACTCTTCCCTCTCGTACAGGCGGCGAGTAGTCGCGAAATCGTTCGAGCAGCGTTCCCTCTGATCTATTCATAGATCACGAGAGGCTGGCCTCGTAAACGGCGCCCTCCGCTTCTCGGAGGGCGGCCCTTTGAGCGGATGAACGTGTTTCCGACTAGCCACAAACATCGTCGCTCGCGAATCGACGACGGAGACGTGAAACGGTCCGCGAACGATTTTCAGATATCCCGCTGCGAGTCAATGGTCGCATTTCCGGGACGATCAACAACATCGAGTTCTCCGCCAGAGATCTGCAGTGTTACGTGCAGACGAAAGACGGGCGGACGTACACCGCTTTGTCGAGGGTGCCAGAAGAGGTTGGCGCCAGCTTTCAGCTGCTGCGGAACCTGGGCGAGGTGATCGGTTGGTTGTTCGCGAAACCGATCAGCGAGACGAAGAATGGCTACCAGTTAACGGGTAACGACAGTTTTCCCTCTTCTTTTTCGCTGGATCGAGCGAACTCGACGAAAACTCAACCTGTTCTCGTACGACGCGATCAGGGGGCTTGTTCAATCACACGACGGAGCTGACGTTCCCGTCGAGCGGCGACAAGGTGACGATACGAAGCAATTACCTCGGGCTGGATGTCTTTGGCCAGGTGAAGATGGAGGCTGAGATCAAAGGTACGCTGCCACGGTTGACGAGGGACGCCCGTGTCGACTACGGCGACTACGACGAGCTTTACACGAGAGCCCAGGCTGGCGTGATACGCGCGCACAGCGACAGGGTCTGCAAGGTGAACGAGGGTGACGCGGAGCGGGAGATAAGCTTCACGGTGGACCAGACGTTCTTCTACAACGAGTGCCCGTATCTGGACGTCGAGCCGGAGGACGACACGAGCCGGCTGAAGTACTTCAGGGACGTAACCACCTACGAAGCGACAGAAGGGATCATTCGCATCGCGGTGAACACGAAAGTGGCACCCCTCGAGGAGGAGGATCCCTGTATTCAGGGCAGGGAGACGTGCAGCGAGCATAGCTCGTGCGTCGTCGACGGGGACGGTTTCAAATGCATCTGTAACCCTGGGTAATTTGTAATCCTTTCTATTTGTAATTAAACAGAAAAGAGTCGGAGAATCTCGAATCTCTCAATATCTTCTCTCTCAATCAGCTATCAGTACTTGTACGAGGAGGACGGAAGCGCGACCTGCGTGGACGTGAACGAGTGCACCGCGGGAAACCACATGTGCTCCCCCAACGCGCAATGCATCAACCAGGAAGGCAGCCACACTTGTCAATGCAGGCCAGGGTTCTCCGGGGACGGCCGTGTCTGCGAGAGTAAGTTCGCGCTTTTTTACCAACAGACAAAGCTGTACCGTGACCCGATAACCGCTCGGGTCGTCTGGTCGGCTGGAAGATCGATACCCTCGAACCAAGCCTGTTTTACGTGCGGCGAGTAACCGATGCGTCATCGTCTGTTGAAAATGCAGGGCTTTTGTCGTGCGAGAACACGAGATGCGACAATTACGAGCGCTGCGTGATGATCGAGGAGCTGCCTACCTGCATCTGCCTGCCCGGATACGTGGACACCGATCACGGCTGCTATCCGCCGACACGCGGTGAGAATGTTCGCCTTCTTATCACCGCGACGCGTTCCCAGAGCTCGTTCAGCCAGTGTTAGCTAGCGAATCGTTGCAGGTTTCTGCGATACCGAGGACAACTGTTCGACGAACGGCGTCTGCAAGTTCGACTCGACGAACCAGAGACACGTGTGCGTCTGCTTGCCAGGTTTCATCGGTAAGAGCTTGCAAACCACTTACCAGACGATTCAACGAGTAACGTAATTGCCGTCTCATTTCGAAAAGTGAGAAGCTATTCGCTGATGTAGAATCGCGTCATTCATTTTTCGATCCACCGTTCGACAAATTCCTCCCATTTTAACCTCGATTACTCGAACCACTAAAAGAGTAGCTGGCCTCGCCATTCAAGAATTGCTTTCGAGAGATTCCAAGGTGAGGTTCGAGCCGAGCCAAAACGGAGCCACGGCGATCGTCCAATTTTCTCGTCCGCTTTTCGCCAGGCTCTAATTGCATGCGATTTACAAGCGAATCGTTGGATCAACTCCCGTGCCAATGGTCGCGATCGTTTCCAGGCGACGGCTACACGTGCTATCCGGACGAGACGGTGAGGCCGCAATGCGTGGACGAAACGTGCGAGTGTCCGCCAGGCTGGGACTACAGGAACAACGAATGCGTTCGTCGCGAAGAGGAAGAAGCCAGGACCGTCGACTACGATCCGAACCGTAAGTACGGATCGAAGAAGACGCTCGTACGAGCTTGAGACGTTCCCCAGTCGGAATCTCGTGCGACTTGGTCCGATTTGTCGCTGGAATTCTATTGTCAGTGGGCTTCGAGAACTCGCGACAGTTAAAGCCACGTGGGGAAGATCTCCGATAGCGCGCGAGTTCGAGGATCCGCTCGTAAGCTCGGAACTTCCGATCCCTCGAGACAAAACACTCGGGGATAGGAAAGTGGCGCGAGCGTTGATTGTTTCGTGTCTTTCGAAAGGCGGGCGAATCGGTTTTTTTTTTTAATCGGAAGGGCAGATTAAAGATTGCTGCGCTGACGGACAGGCACGAACGTTCGCGCGCAGACGGCTCTCGTGCTGGTCGATAAGATAGAAATGGTAAATTTAATCGGACGTTCGTTCGGTTCTCGAGGGATTAACGTGTATTGGAACGACGCATGAAAACTAATCGCACGTAGAGTGTACAGGAAACGTCGAGGCGGTAGCATGAGCTACGATAATAATTGTCTCTCTCCTGTGATTTGCGACGATCACTAACCGACTGCGACGAATCGGTCTCTGCATGCTGCGTTCTAGTATCGGCTCGTCCAGTCCCGGAATGCTACGAAGACCGCTGCATATGCCCTTGGGGATACGATTACGAGCACTCGGAGGAGATTTGCGTGCCGCAGCCTGGATACAACCACGAAACGATGGGTCCATCAGGAGTACACCGTACGATACCCCGCTTTGCTTCCGCTAACTTTGGGTCCGCCCATTAATAACATTTCTCGCATCTGCTCTACGCTTTGTCCTTTTTCTCTGAACTTCGCGTCGAGCTTGTTTCAGTCCTTGAAAACGTTTGCGAAATCGTACTCGTTATTTAACGTTTTAAAGGACTCTTAGAGATTTGTAAACACGATCCGCGCGTCGACTGGCAAAAACACCTTCGCCAAAACGTTCGAACGCGGATCGCGGTCGCAATTACGCGACCCCAGACCAAAGCATTATCATAATTGCGCGCGCTTGTGTCCAGTGTCGTGCAACGTGGTGAACACGTGTCACCCGGACGCCCAATGCATCTACGTGACGACCATCGGGGAGTACAGGTGCTTTTGCAACACCGGTTTCGAGGGTGACGGTATGGAGTGCATAAAAACAGGTACGTTCGTTTGCTGTGCGATCGATCGTTACGGTTTTCGTCCTTTGACGCGGGTGAAATAAACGTGTCTTGTTCTGGCCGAGGGAGCAGAGGTGTCCTGTTTCAACGTGGACATCTGCGACCCGAACGCGTCCTGCCAGCAAGAGGAGGCTCAAGCGAAGTGCGTGTGCAATCCAGGATTCGAGGGCGACGGGACCACTTGCACCCCAATCGGTCGTATCGCCTTTAGTATTTCCTTTCCCATTCGTTTGTTAAATCGCGGTTAGCGTTTCTCGTTGTAAAAGTTAACGGCCAATTAGCTATAACGAGCGATTGCTGTAACGCAGACGAGTGCAGAAGCAACGCGAACTGCTCTGAGAAGGAACAATGCTTCTACAATCCGGCTAGCTCGCGGTACGAGTGCACCTGTAATCCAGGGTTCAGCATGGTGGACGGCCGGTGCGTGGTGTCCGACTGCTCCACGAATCCGTCCATGTGCCACGTGAACGCGCAGTGCGCGTCAGACGGCAAGGGTGGCTACGAGTGCCTCTGCTTCGCGGGATACCGCGGCGACGGCGTCCACCACTGCGTCGAGGACCATATCGGTTGCTACAACTGCGACAGGAACGCGGTCTGCAGCTACAATCAGACCACCGAGAATTTCGCCTGCGTCTGTATTCCGGTACGTTTACGAATCTGAATTCGACGAACTTTTAGCCGCGCCTCGAACGAAGCCAGTAGTAGAGAACGAACGATAGTCAGACGCGCGACAATTTTTGCACGTGGCGTTCGAAAGCGGAAAGGTCCGTTATCGATCAGCCAGATGCGATCGCAGTAGCAGCGACAAAAGACCGTCATTGGTCGGACGCGACTGGTTTCCCTTCTTCAGAGGTGTTAAGGGACGAAAGTGATATCGACGAGACGCAGAAACAAGGTTGTCGTTTAACTCGAACGATACGAAACTCGATCGCGGACGATAATTTACGAAGGTAGCCTCGTTCCTTAACGAGGTCCGTGCGAACGTTCGCGCAGAACGGATGGTATACAAATGTGGCCACTTTCAGGGCTTTTACGGGGACGGGTACACGTGCCAGCCGCAGTCCTCTTGTAGTCACGACCAAACGCTTTGCTCGGAGAACGCGACGTGCGTCGCCACCGGGGAGAATCAGTTCGCCTGCGTGTGCAACGAAGGGTACGCTGGAGACGGGGTCGAGTGCAAGCCGAGGCCGAAACACGAGACGAACTTCCTGCTGGTGAACCGTGGAATGTCCACGCTCAGGATACCGTTCGCGCCAACGCTCGAGAATCCAGGCGGTCCGATCCACATCGACTACAAGCAGATGGCGATCGCCATCGACATCGACTGCACGAACGGGAAGGCATACACCAGCGATATCAACGGTAAGATCGTTGCCGCGGTGATTTCACGTCGCGTTGATCACCAGCCAATTTTCTCGCGCTGGTACCCGGCGAGGGTGGCACTGTCTAGACGAGATTTATTCTCCCAGGTAATCGAATAATCGAGTTAACGTACAACGGATCGATGGCGGAGGCGATCCTGTTGAACGTCGGCTCACCCGAGGGACTGGCGGTCGATTGGGTCTCGAGAAATATCTTCTGGACGGACAAGAAGAGCATCGAGGTGGCCAATCTCGAGACGAAAAAACGGAAGGTGCTCGTTTCGGACGGGCTGGTCAACCCTAGAGGGATAGCCGTGCATCCGTATCGGGGGTGAGCCACGGTTTTTCGGCTTAGCCGAGACCGGAAGCCAAGAGACGTAAAGACTCGTCGACGTGAGGAAATTCTGATCGTTTCCAGGAAGATATTCTGGTCCGACTGGAACCGCGCGTCGCCGAAATTGGAGTGGGCGAACGAGGACGGGACCGGGCGCGCAATCTTCCTTCAAGGGGATTACGTGAAATTACCGAACTCATTAAGCATCGATTGGGCGACCGACGAGCTGTGCTGGACGGACGCCGGGACCTACACGATAAGTAAATACGCCGCGAAATATTCTCCGTTAATAAAGGCGACGATCGCCCGTAAACTCGATAATCCCCAACCCCCGTCGTCCTTTCTTTTCTCGTGATTGCCCGCAGGCTGCATCGAGATCGACACCAGGAAGGTAAACGTGGTCGCCAACGAGCTCTCCTATCCGTTCAGCCTCGCGATCTCGCAGCAGAATTATTATTGGACCGACTGGCACACGTAAGTCCCCGATGAAATACCATTTACGCAGCGGCGACGACCCCTTTTCGCGTTTAACGAACCTCGCGTGTTGCCAAAATTCGCTACGGGTGCTCGAGCACTCCCGAATCGCTACGCTATTTAACGAAATTCGTAATTGATATCGCAGTTCCATTCAACAGTTTATTGCAATTACACGGCTCTACCGGCTCGAAACGGGGGAGTGCATTAACACCGCACGGAACGCGAAATACAGTCCGCGTAGCGACTCGATATTCGAACAATAACCAGCCCGGCGTACTTTGGACGCGATTAGGCGGCCAGTAAAACAGTTTACGAGACACTAAAGCTTAAGCGTACCGCCCTACAGCGTGTTAGGGAAATCGAACCGCGGGCTCGTAGATATTTAAATCATCCATTATTTACCGTCGTAGTCACAAAATCGAAGTCGCCACGAGGAGCAGCGGGGACAGGATGCCGGCCATACCGGTACCACCGGGAGGAAACGATAAATTATACGGAATAGTCGCCGTTCCTGAGACGTGCCCGAGAGGTAAATCAAATTTTATGCCATCGTTCCGCCAGTCCATCCCAAACGAAATCGATCGCCCCTCGCGAAGTGTTAATAAAACCAATCGACCGCCCCCCCCCCCTCCCCTCCATTCCGTTCGACCGTCCATTTATATCGATAAGAAATAATCGTCGCTCTCCTCTGCGACAGTGACCAACGTCTGTCAAGTGGAGAACGGAAGGTGTAACAAGGAGCAGCTGTGCCTGCCGAACGGACAGGGTGGCAGATCGTGTCTGTGCGCGGACGACGCGGTGCAGCCCTGCACCGACGCGCATTAATGGCGTCGTGGTTGAAGGCTCGAGGAGGACGCGAGGCGGAAACGTGGCCGATCGAGGCGACGTGGGATTCGATATTGGTTCGACCGTTTCGCGCGTTTGGCGTCCACGTCACCCGAGTTAGATTGCGTGTAAATTATACATAATATTACTACTTGGTAATGATTAGTTTTTATCGTCCACGGTTGTTTTTTTTTTTTTTTTCTTGCGAGTAACACACAGTCTTTTGTATCTAATACGGAGCCCGCGGCGTGAAGCTGGCTGTACGGTGCTGCGGCCCAGTGAGGAGCGTTATTTAATAAAAATTGTGAGAAACGGATTGGTCCCTTCGATCTCCACGCGACACCCTGATCAACTGTTGACCGACGAGACGACTGATCAGCGCGAGTGGTGCAGCTTGGCGAGTTGCATGCGAATGTCGGTGTGGCACAGCGTGTCTTAAATCTGTTGGTAATTCAACGTACACGCGATTTATTCGTACAGCCTGATGTCTTTCGCTGGGTTTCCCGTGCCAGATTTGCAGAAGAAAACGTAGGGAGAGCTTCTTGTGCGTGAAGTGGCGTCATCGACGGCCAAAGGCGGAACTTGGTTCAATCTAGAGGCGGCGGTGCCAAGATAGAGGCGGAGAAGGAGGGGAATAAGAGTCGGAGCTTAATTTCCCGAATGATTACGAGCATTAAAGCGACTCTTTGTCGTCGTTCCAGGTGTGCGGAGTAAAATAAAATTGTCCTCGTAAGGTGGTGATAATGAACAGAAAGGTTCAGCTTTCGAGCGGCGCTGCTTTCTACCGGCTGAACAAATAAACTTCCGCGCAACAATGAGCCGCTATGGACGGGGTCGCGAGAGAGAAGCCAATTACGATGCTCATTACCGGCCGTAACAGCCGGCTATTTCATTTTCCCGTCGCTGAATTGCGTTAATAAGCGAGTACTTGCAAGCCTAATGATAAGAGTAACGCTGTTGTTAGTTGCTTCATAAAAACACGACTGCCTCTTCTACACGATCGATTACCCCTCGCTCGCGAGTTTGAGCAACTCCGATAGCGAGGCAGGAGATAAAAACGAAGACGAGGAGGAAGCCGCAAGAACAAGCGGAGAAACGAAGCAGGAAGACGTTCAAAAAGTGCCATCCGCATCGATCGCAATCTCAAGGACGAGGGTCCATCGATGAACAGCCCCCTCCAGCGGACAATTAAATCTCCCTGACCGCGGTCTCTTTGAATACCTTAAGTCTAATTGGGTGACCGCAGAATCGAGTAGTCGGCGACGCGACTCGAGCCGCAGATCTCGGTAGAGGGTCGAGACGAGCAACCGGATGAAAGCGACAAAGGGCATCAAACCTTGGCTCGTCGACCCGACCGCGGAGACAAGAATCTCCTGGCGATGCGTCTCCCAGGAGTTTTCCCGCGTCGCACCGGCGTCCGGTCCGAGTTAACGACGGGGGTGATTCAACGACGCGACGGAAGCGTCGTCCCTCCGTTTCCCTGGGAAATTACACGGCGTTTCTTTCCGGCTCGCCCCTCGTCGACTAAAACCGCCTCGACCTCTCGCGGATCCTCTCTTTTTCCCTCGACTTTTTCGACATTAATATCGGGCCCGTGCTCGTTACAAACGTCGCAAATATTTGACGTCGAAACAAACGGGACCACGGGAAGAAGTTATTTGTAAGACAAACACATGGCGGCAGCCAATATCGAGAAACGCGGTGGATATTGTTCTCCGGTGAATATCGATACGAGACTCGCAGTCTCGGCGGTTCCCATCGGGGACCGACGAAGTTTGTTATTTAAACGGCGATCCCGCGACGGGAATTCAGCCGTCGACCGATTTCAATCACAGTGGCCGTGATCAAAGGTTCGATTACGGATCGGTGTCCTTTGATCAGGGAACCGGTTTCTCGAGATGAAATCGTGGCACAGGCTGGCACACAGAGCATCATTTACCGACGATGCTATGGAATATTCGACCGCGAATTGACACGCGCCACGAATATTGCATTATAATCGTAACTAAGTGAGAGCCGCGAGAGCAGATCTCGAGCAACGTCTGACCGTAAACGGTATGAACCACTGTCAGTCGTGCCTGGCTCGAGGCACAATGGGCACCCGTGAAAATTCTCTTTCGAGGTATTTCAACGTTTACACTAGATATTCAGGCGTTGAAAGTTGTGAAAGAGCTGTCGAATAATAAGCTCGCAATAAGAAAAAATACTTCCCCCGGTTTATCTTCTCACAGTCTCGCGTCTGACTCGTTCGCACGCTCGCGAACCACCCTGCTTCGACCACCCTCGACATTTAACTCCTGCATACGCGCGATGACTCCTATCCGATACAATACGTCTAAGAGTAAAACGTTCGACGTTAATTCACGTGGAACGTGGATCGCAAAGCGTTGCTACGGCGTCCGAAACGTACCTCGCGGGAGATCAAAGCGCTGCCACGAAGCAGAGGGGTCTCGAGGAAATTGAACGAAAAGTAACGCGGCGCGTCCGCGACGGAGCGGGTGGTCGAAACGAAGGGTATTCCCGACACGATGAACAAGCGGCGAGCGGTCGCTCAGAGCCGCAATTTGCAATTTGCAAAAGAGCCAACGCTTTTGTCGATCGGCGCCCGGTGAATGGCCGCGCGAATTGGAAAACGTCGGTTAGACATCTGCCAGTGACGGGTGCTCGATCAGCCGGTCGCCCCGTTGCCTTTTCGCCGGGCAACCGCCGACTTTCCAGCGCCCGGGCGTTCTTTCTTTTTAATTTCATCGCGTCGAATGAATTAGCAGCCCCGCCCACCGCCAACGAATTCCGTTCGCTCGCCGTGAAATAAACGGCGGAACGGAACTCGAGTGGAAACCGAAGTTACCGATCCGAACCGTGTTCCTCGTGTTTCCAAAGCTCCGCCACCTTGAAATCGAACGATCTCCGACCGATACGCGCTCGATGGCTTCCGTGACGCGGCCAATTTAATTATTCGCAGTCATTTTCGAACGTCGAGCTGGACCTCGACCGTTTGATCGTGGACGCAGAGACGGGTCGCGTGACCTCGTAAGAAAGACGACAGCGACGGTCTTTTCCGGTACACTGAGCCGGAAACGTCCGGAAGGAGGCGACGGCGCCATCGGCAAATAGTCGAGGAACCTCTCGTTAACGTCTCCACCCTTGACGTAGTCGGTCCTCGTGAAGGAATATTTGCGAAATCTCGATTACACTTTGTGAACGGGATATGTTTGCTCGGACAGGGGCAACTACTGTCGTTCCTGCAGATGTAACGTACGCTCTATGCATCTGCGACTACTTCGAGCTGCTTGAAATACGTATCACTTGCTTTCGTTTCGACTTTGTACGCCACGATCGATGCGTATCGCAGTCATTCGATGTTCTATCAAGAGGTACGTCAATATCGTTTTATTTATGCATCAAGTATTCTACAATTTTAGTAACTTCAAAGTAACGCGCGAAAAAATAACAAAGTGGTGCGCGAACTTTTGAAGAACTGCAAGATCTGACATCTCTTTCATCGACGTTCTCGATAAATTCACGAAGTTCACCCGAGATCCATCGCGTTTCCCAAACGTGATGAGTATTTAAGCAGCAATTTGCAGAGTCCGCGGGAGATTAGGACGGCGTCCACGCGGACGTTAAATAAATCTTCGGCCGCCAACAATTTCCCACCGCGACGCGCCAATGAAACAGATACTCGGTCGTTATCTCGGCCGCCTCCGCTTTTATTTCAATTTCGCATCGTCGACCGAGCTCTCTTGTCCACCCGCGGCACGTACCGTTCGTTCCGCGTTATCTCTCGATTTTTCCCCGCGATCGTTACGCCTCGAACGCTGGCAAGGTGTTCGCGGTCAGCAGCCTCGTGCGCGGCGGCCATTGCTGGTCGCAGCGGAAATGTAAACGCGATTACGATCCGGCGAGGGAAAATAAGAAGCGACGCTGGGCCAGCAATTACCGCGACAATCATCTGGGAACGCAATTACCAGGCTGGCCACCGCAAATTTCAACTGGTAACCAGCGCCGTGCACCGATCGTTGTAATTCGCGCGCGTAATGGCGCAGCTCGAAATCCACGCGTGGCTCGAGGCGCGGTCGACGGTCGAAGAAAGGGTCGGAAATTCGAACGGCTCGAAATTTTCGTAGCCACCGAGAGACGACGGTGGCTCGCGGGTGCTGACGCTTGGCTCGCGACCGCGAGCGGAATCCTACGAACCGTACCGGCGCGTCTAGTCCGCGTGCTCGCGAGGAGAGTAACGGCAGGAGGGGTGAACGAAGAGGAGCCGCGCTAGTCAGTCGGCGGTGAGACTCCGCGTGCGACGCCTCGTTGCCGTGGCATTTTCCTCTCCCCCTTCGGGAGCCGGTGTCCGCGCGCGATTTTCCGCTCCGCTCCGTCACGTGTGCGCGTGTGCGTGTGTGCGTGTGTACGCGTGCGAACCCTGACCGAGCCGGAGGAGAACGAGAAAAGCGGCTCGTCGTCGAGTGGAACGCGGCGACCGCGGAGTGTCCGTCGACGTGAGTGAATTTCAGGGTTGAAAGGCGATCTTCGTGTCGCGAAGGGCGCGAACGGGTCCTCGCGGACGCCCCAAAGGCAAACCGTGTCGAGCCTCCTCGTTAGATATTATTCGATGGTTCTGTCGGAGCAGAGACCGATGCACGGCCGCGACAAAAATATCCACGAAAAATCTCGGCAGCCGGCCAAGCGGCCTCGAGAGATCGCCATAGTTTGGGGCACGGATTTGATAAGATAATTTAAAGGGGATCCTCCTTTTGTCTCTGCTCCGCGAATAAATTCCGGCGAGGCAGTCTCGCTGGAGGAAAGCGCGGTGCCTCTCGGTTCCTGAAAATCCCGTTTGCTATTTTAATCGAGCAAATCGGTTGCCGTCGTCGCGCGTCGAAGCTGTCTCTCGTTGGAGCCTGATCGCTGAGCGCGCGCGGCGATCGACGGTCCGAAATCCAGGCGAGAAAGACGGCCACGCGAGCGGTCGGTTGTTTTTGCGAGGCGGCTGTTCACGTGGTCATGCATATTCAGGTTTGCCGGCGGAAAAACAACGGGAATGAAAAGTTTATGCTAGCTACGTAGGAAAAGCGTCGCGATTTTTACCGCGTGCCCCGTGTTTTATCTCTCTTTCTTTTTCACGTTCCATCCACCGCTCTCCCTCTCTCTCTCTCTCTCTGTCTCCGCGTCAGAAGTTAAACGACCATTTTTACCCCTGACCAGAGAGAAGATTAGCTAAAGAGAAGCGAAGTTAAATAGTTGACCGGATAAAACGAGACGCGGTGACTGCGGGTATCGCGGGTCCGTACGAATTTCCGACCAAACAACCCCTCGCCTATCGATTTGCCCCGCGAAATGGAAGGAATCCGCGTCTCATTTCGTAGGAAAAACACGTAGAGGCGTAGAGGAGCTCGCACCGCGCTTTGTCTAATCCGACAGTGTATCCGGTAACGGGATGGAAAATAAAACGAGTCGAACTCGATTGTGACGAAAGCGAGACACGAAAATCACCGAGAGCAAAGGGTGGGCCTATTCACGGGTTATCGAAGATCAGGCTTATCGGTTTTCAATTTTCTCGGATACGTGTATGCAGCCCGCGTGGGCGTCGCGCAGCGAGGAATATTCGATCGCCAGCGAGCGGCAGTGATACAGGCTCGATCATCCTCGACCGTGACACGAAACACCTCGACCCTCGCCGTTTTGTTTGCCCGGTTTTATCGACGCCGAGCCGCGTCCGTCTGTCAACTGTAACCCCACCGATACCGCGGGGTTTCCCCGTTCCACTCCTGAAATTCTCCGTTTCTGTGTCGACGATACCAGGGCTCGACGAAAACATTTGCCGTTTCGACAGATAACGGGGCGGTGGTCGAATCGCTCGTCGGGGGACCGCGTCGACCGGATCGGAGTCAACGTTTGGGGACTCGCGGAGGCCTAACACCGTTAAATCCGCGCGCCATCGAATTTACACTCTGCACCGACCACGGACGCCGCACTCTGATGAAGTTGCGAGCCGCTAAATCGGTGCGTCGTCGTTCGACGTCCGCGCGAGTGTGATCGAGTGAACACGCGAACGGAGGAGGAACGTAGCGAGGTGAACGACGGCGCGTGTGGTTCCCGAGGAGACGTGGAAACGATCCGGTGTTTTGTCAGTGTTTGAGAAAGGAAAAAGAGAGAGGGATCGCTCGCTCGTTATATATGTTGGTGGCTGTGAGCGTGGTTCGCTTGTGCATCGACGTGGAGACGAGGCGAGGGCCAGGCGTGGAGCGTCGACGACGGCCACGTGGAAGAAGCTCGGAGGAACGTTAAATGAATGTTGTTGCAAGGGGCGGCTGTGATCGTGAGAGTAGAACCGGTGCACGGCGGGATCGGCCGATTTCAATTCATAAATGCGCCAGAGGAGGAGCCCACAATGGTGGCTCGGCTCCCGCAACAAGTTCTACTGCTGCTCGTACTCGGTGAGTGGAACACGCTCGCTATCTGCGCTCTATATTTAGGTGGCGACCGAGCCTTCCGTCGCGTCTTCCGTTCCGAAATACACCTTGAACCCCCGACCGCTACGCGGGATCGCGAATCAGACCGATACGCCGCGTTCCCGTGGCTCGTCCGACCTGGACGAGCCGCCGCTGCTGCTGCTGCTACCTGTTACGCAAGGGGTTGACGGGCTCGAAACGCTGGGCCGACTCTTTTCCCCCTTCTCGCGCCTGGCGTCGACCGAGTTTGCTCTTCGATTAAGCGGAACCGGTCGAGAGGGGCCGGGAACCATTGAAAATGTACACAGAAATTTCGTCCCCGCGAGCGAAACGGCTTCGCAAAATCGAGAAGACCGCGCGATGAAATACCATGCAGCCGCGTCGCGCTGGCTTACCGGCTCTTACCAGTAATGCACGCGCGCGAGCGCTAAGGATTTGCAAAGTCGATTTTCTCGCCGAGTCTCAGATGCAATTTCGCCGGTCTTGGGTTCCCCCCTGCTTCGCCCTGCAGAGCCACCGCCCCCGTTCTCAAGCGTTTACAACCAAACACTGGGTGTATCCTATGTTAAGGGCTGCACGGGAGTCTGTACGCGTCACACGGGGAGGGATCTGTGTTGGTACGTTAATTACCAGCGAGGCTAATAGGAGGGCATTCGATTCCCTTTGTGCCCTAACTTTCCTCGTAGTTTCGAGGGTCGAAGGAGCCAGGCGTCCGGTGTTGCTGGGTTCGACCAGCCGTCCCCACCCCCGTCCCGCGGGGTCGCCCAGTTTTAACAGACTAATTCGCCAGCAGACCGATCTGGTAATCAGAGAATTTCTATCGGGAAGTTTGTCAAATCGAGTTAATTGTCCGACCTGTCGATTGGAGGCCCGTGAATGGCGGGCTGGTCTCTGTCGCCGGTGATTTCTGTCAATTTGCCCCGGGGTCTATCGATCCCCGTTGCCGTTCGCAAAAATCTCTGCCAATCAATTTCTCCGTCAACAGAGGCCCGGCTGTCGGCCGATCGGACGTATAATCTAGACGTTTCGCGCGATCAATTACATTGTCCCGTGTCGAGGGGCTCGATTGCGCTTTCAGCCGTGGACGGAGACAGCTGGCATTGTGTTCACCGCGAAGGAAAGCGTAAACCGCGAGCTGTCGACTTGCGCTGCGAAGCGCGCCTACGCTCGAGCAGAGAGAGACGCGTTTCTTCGAACGCGCGAGATCGTCGGGGCGGAGGAAAGTCTCATGCCAATGATTCGCGAGCTGGGCAGCGCGTGGTTCGCGGCGGCCCATTTGCGAAGTGGAACTTTTGCCGTGCCCCAGTTGATAACCTAAACTCGACCTAGTTGTATTTTAACCGCGTCGTTAGCCTAGCGGACGGAGAATTTGGACTTTGATCGCCTCGATCCGCGGTTGACGATACGATCGGACGGTTAATCCGGCCGGAGACGGCTCGCCAGGACGAGAAGCGAAGTTTAATTAAGCAGGATTATTCGGGTGGAAGTGAAATGAATAAAGTTTCCGCGAAGAAGATCGCGGAGAAGAGGGCTATCCTTCGCGTAAGCTCCTTTAAACACAAATATGAGACCAAAAGTTGATTGCCAGCGCGCCCTGGGATGTCCGCGCGATAAGATCTCGACAGGCATCGCGATGATCATACGAAGAATTATTAGAATCTTTTTCTTTTCAAAGGTAAACTGGAACTCTGTCGAAAAGGGTCCGCTAGCCTTCACGAATCGCAGAAAAAAACCCGTAAAGAAACGCGTCGAATAGGAAGACTAATGTTCGATCGGTGGCCTCGGTCGCAGGAAGAAGAAGAAGGTCCTCGCCATTTAGATAAGTTAAGCCGCGTCAAAAACCAGCCTATCGATCCGTGAAACGTAACTGTTCCGCGAGGGCACCTCAAAAGATCGCAGCTGTATCGCTTCTCACGAACCGGCCATCTTTCTCGATCGCCATCTTATCGAGCGGCCTTATATCGGCTCCTCTTCCAGCGCGCCATCGCGGCATAATTCGACGTCACTTTACGGGTGGAAATTCACGACGCGTGTCAGCGTTCGGGAAACGACCGGCCACTTTTCCTCTTCCGGAAGTCGAACGTCTCCTTTCCATCTTTTTTTTTTTTCCTCCTTCTTCTTCCTCTCGCGGCGCAGACGACAAGAAGGGGGTGCAAGTTTCGTCGCGCTGCGGCAGCAGTTCTGCTCGAGTCCGGCTCGAACAATGCTCGAACAGAGAGCACACTCGCCAGGGGAATCGTCGCAAACAACCTTCGCGGTCGCCAAACTTGCCTGGCGCGGCAATAAACCGAGCCCCTTTATTTGCATACCGCCTAATTTGCTTCCGGTCCGCGAAAAGTTAACCCCCGCGTTGAGGTTTCGCTCTTCTTACACCCTGTAGCGGTCAAATTTGCGTTACTTCCTCTGTAAATAGCCGCTTTCATACGAATTTCATGCGGGCCATTCGCGAACGCGGATGAAATTAATCGTTGGAAATGGTAGGATGGACGAGTTTGATGGGCTCTTGTAGATCGACGATAGATTTTCGTTCAGCGAACTTCCCGTGCTTATTTCCTTTTTAATCTACTTCCTTAACAGGCTCTATAAGTTGGTACGCGAGTTTGCTTGAACTCGTACATTTAAGTTTCACCTTAAAGAACAATGCGGCAAAAGTAACCGTAGGAATTTATGAATTTACTCGTAGTCACCCTTTCTCTGTTCCCTGAAAGTTGCGAATATTTAAACGAGCAGTCCGAGAAGAAGTTTCGCATCTCGAATAGTCTCGAGACACTGATAATTTCCGAAGGCAAAGCGACGAAAAGTATGCAGAAAACTCGGCTGGGTCTCGAGAGTTCCGGTTCTTTCGGAAACAGATTTCAATCGGCGCCAAATTCGCGTCGACGCGAGGAATCTAATTGCATCGGTGATTCACAAAGGATCGTCAGAGCGAGTACGCTCGCGCGTGCTAATCGGCCCTCATCCATTCGCTGATCACAGCTCACACATCAGGCGCAAACGAGCGTCGAGCATCTCGCTACGTTTTTCATAACGAGTCGCGCGATTACCTTTGATTGATCATCGGTCGACCCGATGGTCGCGTACGCTCGTAAATTTCCATGGGACCGCGAGTCGCGTCGCGTCACGACCGAGGAGGACCGCCGCAATTTCAATATCGAGACCTTTCACGGTTACCCTGACGAATTGCGCGTCGTCGAAAACGAACGTCCCGTTTTCCGCGAGCAGGGAACGCGAACGGAACGCGGCCACGTCGACTGGTTCGCGTCGCGATCGTCCAGTAATTACCACCCCCAGAGCGACGACTCGGTGTTGTCCTTTGCAGCATACCTCAAACTTTAAAGAAGCCATCAGGATTACCAGGCGCGTCGTTCGCTGCGACGTCGAGTCAATTCGTCCGCGGCAAAGCCTCTAATAATTCAAACCAGACGCGTCGCGTCTCTTCGATCTTCGGGTCCGAGCGAACGGGCGGCTTCGCGATTTCCCCTCGTCATCTGTCTCCGTGGATCTGCACCTCCGAGCGTTCCACGGCGCTCGAACACCTTTAAAATCCTCTTTGCGCCGGTTCCGAGTAAGCACATTATCGGCTTGAAGCTTCGTTACGACTCGACATTTCCATCCGTGGAGAACGGACCCGTTCCCCTTTGTCTTCGCGGCGTCTGGGAAGCCAGGGAAACGTTCGATCCCCAGCGAGAACATCGCGACCAGTCTGCGAGCTCTATTTCCCTGGGGCGGTCTCTGCGCCGGAGATTTCACGGATCTCCCGGAGCCACTCTCTCTGGCGGAAGAAATTTTGCAGAAGTCCTTGTTGCGCCACCGTTGAATCAACCCCGCCGCGGACCCTGAAGTCTCCCATTGCGGAGACAGTATCCTCGATAAGGGGTGGATTCGCGATACCTGTTTTGTCTCCACTTCGTGAATTCGGTGTAGACGAGATTAAACGGTTGCGTTCAACGCCAGCTCCACCCTTGAACGTGCTTCACGCGCCACGATTTCCCAGCACTCGGTTGGCACGTACCATCCCTTACGAATCGCTCAGCCCCGAAGATCCACACGGCCCATTCATCGCTCACGTCCCTCAAGGCGTCGATTCGCGCACGGAATCGTCCACTTCTCCGGGCATTCTCGACGCGGCCGCAATTTTTCCCGTGACACCTGACGTCGACGCCGCGGCTCGACGCTGCCAGCGACGTTAAGCGTTTCAATAAAGGAGGAACGAGGAGGCTGGGCGGCACAAAGGCGACTGCTACCCGCGGACTTATCCCCGTCGTGGTAATAACGCATTTATGACGAAGACGCGACGAAGGAGATGATCGCGGATAGGTCCGACGTGGCGTTCTCGCTCGAGGAAAAATCGTCTGGCTATAACGCGTGTCCTCGATCGCACGGATGGAACGAAGATGGAAATTATCAAGACTTCGCTCGAGTTCGTGGACTTCGATCACAGAAGTCGGAGAACCACGCGCGCTGTGGCTACGCAAGGGACGACTACGGCGATCAGCGAGTTCGCAAATTTAATATCAGCCCGGGAAAAGCATGATAAACTCGGTTATCGCCGTCGGTTGGGCTAAATCCTCCCGCGCGGTGCAGAACTTACTCGCTCCCTTCCTCTTTCTCTCTCTCTCTCTCTTCTGACTGGGTTTATTAAAGTCAATATATCGCGCGGACAATTCGCAGACTCTAATTGGCAATAAATATTCGACCACGGTGTTCCAGTAAAGATACCGGATCTCCTATCCGAAGTTCCGGTTCGCGCGTGCTGAATTCAGGACGGTGGATCGAATTCCGCGTGCAGTTATGATTCGTCGGATCGATGGGATGCACGTTGGCCAGGAATTTCGTGTTTACTATGAAATTCCATTGCGGAATAATATGTCGGGATGCACGCGTAAATTGGAGCGAGGAATGACGATGGGACGGGAAAAGGCTGTACGCGGAATTGTTGAAATTTTAGCGCGTTATGGGCTCCAAGCGTAACGTACAGCCTGAACTCGCGCGGAGCTAACCCGCTCGAAAGCCTCGGTGTAAGACTGTTTATCGTCGATTGCGGCCACGCGACGAGCGAACAGTTGATGGTCGAACGGCGATTGCGGTTGCGAATGACCACGATCGCGTACAAACGCTGCTCGAAGCGTTGCTAGCTTTCGCGAATGTACCAAATGTGTTATCTAATCCGTCTATTCGAGCTGGACGCGAAGCAGCATCGTAAACCCGTTCGCGTCCGCGCGCGAGATGCTTCTGCGAACTTTGACTCGTTCCACTGGCCAGAGCTTTCACTCGTTCCACTCGCGACTCGTCGTCGATCGCGTGACGCCCTGGACGAGAGTAACTCGCGTACATTTCCATTAGGACGCGAGGTGTCTCGACAAGGAGGCCGTTTCGCGGGACGTCTGATTAAAAACCGCGCGTTACGCGCGCCAAAACGAATTTCGTTTTATCCCTCGCGGATGTCTCGATGAAAAAATGTTTGAAGCAGACACGCGAGACATCTCGCAGGGACCGTCGCGTAGACTGCATTCAATCGCGAGATATATCGCTCGCAGGATAGATACAAAGGCACGAATTTCCACGCCAGATACCCCGTCCATAGACGCGAGAGGCTCGACGCGCGGAAATAAAGGAACGGATATCTGAAATTCGAGGGCGCAGAGGCGAACGATTCTCGCTTGGAAATATTACCCGACCCGTATACCACCGCGCGAGGATCCGGGCTGTGGCGGTTCCGCAGCGTAGGCGATAGATAAAATCCCGACGATTAAAAGACATTCCTCGCCTCGTCTTTTTCTTCTCTACCGGTTCTTCCCCGCTCGAATCCGTCGCGCGGGTCGCCAGGATTACGCGTTCGTCGCGGTGGCAGCGATCTCTAACCGGTGAACAAAGCTACCTGTCCGTTCAGCGGACGCATCGCCTGCGGAATACATTTCGCGATGCGTATACAACCGATAGAATGGCAGATTTGCGGTTGAAATTGGACCGTAAGCGGATCCCAAGAACACGCGAGCGGTTGGTTTACGAGCGGGTCGGTGCGCGAACGTCAGCGCTCGCGATCGATCCAGCATCGATGCCGCGCGGAAGTAAGCGGAAACGAGTCGCGCGTAAAAGCTCCGCGATTGCGTCCAGATCCAATAACGATAGGGCCAGCCAGGCCGCCTCGCATCCGTCGAGCGGACGCGTCTGGACGGCGGAACTTTCGAAAGAAACGCGCCGCTCGGAACGCAGCTGGCCGCGTGGATATTCGGTTAATTAAATTTGCAGCCGCGTCGATGTCAATGCCGGGGAGACTTCGATTAATTGCACGCGGAGGCGTTCATCGGTGAAATTGGATTTCGCGTCAGAACGTAGGAGCGCGTCGTTTTCACGCGGTTGTTCCCAGCCTGGCCAGTGTGTCGCGGAGTCGACTTCGTTCTGTCGTTGTCTCTCGCGATTACGCGTTTCCGACGGAAAGCGTGCGCCATGGAAGCGTGCGGACCTTTAGAAGACTCGAGCCCAAAGCTGCGCGACGAAGAGGGCGATGGTTGGTCGAGCGAACGAGGAGATTACCTGTTGGAACGAGAAGTGGGACTTAACGCGGGACTCGACGCGAGGGATGTCAAAAGAGGGGGGAATTAGTCGCGTTACGTTCATTATCTGCTGGCAGGTAAAGAAATGACGGGGAACTTTTTCACCGCGCGGCGTCGCAAGTTCCAAGAGGGGGGACGGAATAACGACGCAGCCCATGGTGGTGGTCTGCGAGATAACGAACAACTTTTCTTACCCCGAGTCCCCCAATACAAATCACGGGTGGCAAGTTGGCGTCCGCCAAGTTGCGAGGACGGGCGATTACGAGCGCGATAAGCCACCGTGGAAGAGCGACGGCAAAAGTGAGGGGGGCGTCGCGGGAAACACTGGCAGAGGGCCGGAAGGGGTGAGACCGGTGGACGACGACGTTTACAGGTCTGAGGACTATTTGAGGCGCGTAAACGGGCCTCGAGGAGAGTTTTGAATGTACTGACTGCCAGGGTAATTCCAAAGAAACGCGAACCGAGGACCGCGCGTCGCGGACTTTGCCCGCTCTCGAGGACGGGGTTCCGTGAGTGAGCGCGAAGTGGATGTTCGCGCGGTACTCTGAAGAATAGGCCACTCGTAAACATCTCCAGGGATGGCGTTAAAAGGTCTCGCGGCGACGCTACGTAGACGATTATACCACCGTCCTTCTCGCGTTGTTTAAAATATCTTTGTTCGTTTAAACATTTACGGTTTCAGAGGGTGAAACTGTTGCGCGAGACTTCAATGGGAATTTCCCTGGTGAACGAAGTACGGTGGTGCGTCAAAGGAAAAATGAATTTCTATCGAATTTTGAGAGCGCTTCGGTGAATAAACGCTGCGCAAATTAGCGGCAGATATCGATAGGAGAGAGCAGCGATAAAATTGATTAAGATACACTCTGAAGAATAAGCTACTCGTAAACAGCTCCAGGGATGGTGTTAAAAGGTCTCGCGGCAACTCAACGTAGACGATTATATCGCCGTCCTACTCGCGTTGTTTAAAATATCTTTGTTCGTTTAAACATTTACGGTTTCAGAGGGTGAAACTGTTGCGCGACACTTCAATGGGAATTTCCCTGGTGAACGAAGTACGGTGGTGCGTCAAAGGAAAAATGAATTTCTATCGAATTTTGAGAGCGCTTCGGTGAATAAACGCTGCGCAAATTAGCGGCAGACATCGATAGGAGAGAGCAGCGATAAAATTGATTAAGATACACCGACGAATATCGACGCGACCGGTGGAAAACACCGGCGACGCTTCCGCGGCGCAACGGTCCACTTCCGGCCGGAAACTTCCGGCTGCAACGGCTGACTCGAAAACAGTCCCGGACGGACGGGAACTTCTGTTCACGCTTTATTGTTCGCCACGCACGAGCAATCGTCCAACGAACCGTGACATCGAGCGCGGCCGCGTCCCGCGAAACATCGCCGCGGCAACTTTCCGCGGAATTTGAAACCAACCCCAAAGAGGTGGGCGCCAGCGGTTCCTCGCGACGCCTCCGGCGCTCTTTCATACGAGCGGAATCGATTATCGCGTTATTTATCGGCTCGCTGAACTCCACGAGATTTTTTTTCAACTTTATCGAACGTCTCTTCGCCACTTCGTTCATTGCGCCTCGTTCATGTATACTTTCGATGTTCCACGGATGTGTGGATGTTTGCGAAACTTTTTATTGGTTTTTGAAACGCGACCAAAAGAGGAATTGATGTGTATCGAATGATGCATTCATTGTGATCCCTGCATTGGATGATGGAAGCTTACGTTGACAAGAATATCGATGAAAGAATCTTTGCAGATGCTGCCCCTAATCTACTACTTCCATGGTACTTAAGGGTAACTTAAGCTGGTTCTATTCGAGTTTATGTTCCATTCAGCTTTGATTACACGTATTGTAAGTGGTTATTAATGCGTTTAATTGTGTGTGTAGATTTTTTGCGTATTTTAATCGCGCAGAGCAGCGAGAACTTGCGACTGGAGTTCTTTGGGAAGAGAACAACAAATCAGCAGGCTGCAGAAACATAGCAGACGTGTTCTTGATGGTCTACAGTTTAATTCCTTGGTTATTACATCAACTAATCGACATTATACATTATTTTATACATTTACATTGCAAATTTGTATAAGTTTTAGACGTAAGACGTATTGTAAATTGGTTTATAAGAAGTTTATAACTGGTTAGCTCGTGCGACCACTCAAATACTTTGTAAATTGTTAAAAGGCTATAATAAACGTTCAGGCACTTTTGATTAATTGTGTAATTATTTCACCCTAACCCATCTAATAGCAATCCTATTCTCAGAATTTCGAGGATTCCTGGAAATGACGTCATTTTCCAAGAAATGGCACTTTAGGATACCTCCTCGCATATCATGTTCTCCTGATACAAAGTCGAAAAATCGGGTTCTCGAATGAAAAATTCTGAAACTGGTAATTCCTGGAAAATGACGTCACTTCCAGGAAATGCCAAAATTCTCGGAATTTCGAGGATTCCGAGAAATGACGTCATTTTCCAAGAAATGGCACTTTAGGATACCTCCTCGCATATCATGTTCTCCTGATACAAAGTCCGAAAATCGGGTTTCACGCTTGAATGAGCCGGAAAAACTGGGATTTCTTGGAAAATGACGTCATTTCTAGGAATTGACGAAATTCTTGGAATTTTGAGGATTCCTGGAAGTGACGTCATTTTCCAAGAAGTGGCACTTGGGATACCTCCTCGCATATCATGTTCTCCTAATACAAAGTCCGAAAATCAGGGTGTCACGCTTGAATGAGCACCAAAAACTGGGATTTCCTGGAAAATGACGTCATTTCCAAGAATCGCCGGAATTCCAGGAATTCTCGATGACGTCATTTCCAAGAAATGGCACTTGGGATACCTCCTCGCATATCATGTTCTCCTAATACAAAGTCCTAAAATCAGGGTGTCACGCTTGAATGAGCACCAAAAGCTGGGATTTCCTGGAAAATGACGTCATTTCTAGGAATTGACGAAATTCTTGGAATTTTGAGGATTCCTGGAAGTGACGTCATTTTCCAAGAAGTGGCACTTGGGATACCTCCTCGCATATCGTGTTCTCCTAATACAAAGTCCAATTTTTCGGTCGAGACCCGATTTTGCGACTTTGTATTAGGAGAACATGATGTACGAGGAGGTATTCCAAGTGCCACTTCTTGGAAAATGACGTCATTTCCAGGAATCCTCGAAATTCCAGGAATTTTGGCGTTTCTTGGAAGTGACGTCATTTTCCAGGAAATCCCAGGTTTTCGGACTCATTCAAGCGTGAACCCCGATTTTCGAACTTTGTATCAGGAGAACATGATATGTGAGGAGGTATTCGCAAAGTGCCACTTCTTGGAAAATGACGTCATTTCCAGGAATCCTCGAAATTCCAGGAATTCTAGCGTTTCTTGGAAGTGACGTCATTTTCCAGGAATTGCCAGTTTCAGTATTTTTCAATCGAGAACCCGATTTTTCGACTATGTATCAGGAGAACATGATATGTGAGGAGGTATTCGCAAAGTGCCATTTCTTAGAAAATGACGTCATTTCTTAAAATCCTCGAAATTCCGAGAATTTTGGCATTTCCTGGAAGTGACGTCATTTTCCAGGAATTATCCAAATTTTCAGGTAAAACTTATTCGAATCTGTGAACATGATAAGGAAAATGGATTGGTAGCGGGTAGAGTTTAAGGAAAATAATAAAATTTGTTGTATTCGTCTTAAACGATTTATTTATTCAACCAAGTACAATATATAATAATAAATTACAATAAAATTTTATTTTATAAGGACACTTGTACTCAAAATATAATATATCTTACATCTATCATTACATTAACGAGGGGGAACAAAGTTTGCGGAAAATCACCCAAATCGATGTGCATATCGCGTGTACAAACGATTGCATCGATAATCTTTCGAGAATATCTGCTATCTCGCGCCTCTCATCTCGATTGCACGAGCTTGCGTCGTTTGAATAGCCGCGCAAGAGAGTAATACAGAATTCTACTGAAAAATCAGCAATCGCCTTTGCTCACTGCGCTTTGGCGCATGTAACAGGGAAACGCTCAGCTCGTCTGGTTTGTGGATAAATCGTTGCGCAGGATAAAAATCGATCGCTCGCTTTTTCGCGCCCCTGAGCAAAGCAGCTGCCCGTTTTTTCCTGGCAACCGATTAAGGGCAACAAATTATTGGCTTCTCGCTGGCAATCGTCCTGCCGATTCGACGCGCGATCGATTAATTTCCATTACTACTCGTTGGTTCCGCTGCTCGACAAATTGTAACGAGAGCCACTCAGAAATGGCAGCGATCAATTCGATGAAAAATTAATCGTTCGTCCTCTGCGTGGGTGAACGTTCGTCTCTGGAAGACCGCGTTAAAAAACGCCTAAGCGATCCAACTGCTAACGACGAATGGTAACTTTGTCTTGGCGGCGGGACGTTTTATCTAACCAAATTGTAAACTACCATTAAGAGAGCGGAGAAAGAAGGGAGCGTCGCGCAGTTAGCGAAACAGTGCTTTCGTGGTATTGCAGGATGGAATTGGCTTTCGCCGAGATACGGTCCTAAGGAAGACCCCGGAAAATGTTCGTCGCTGCGCTGGGCTATCGAATTATTTTGTGTCTCTGGTCATTACGGGCTGGTCGTTACTTTCGCGACGGCCACCTATGTAGAGGGGAATCTAATTTCATCGGAGTTCGTCGCGGAAGGGCACTCGAACCGAACTTCAGTTAATAAACGCCGCGACTAATTAAGGGAAATATTTAATTTATGTTTTTCACTCGGCCAACTCTCTGATACGCTAATAAAGGTCGGCCGAAATTCAATTTTCCTGCCGAATAAATTGTTGCATCGATATTGGAATTCTCGACAGTGAACCGAGCATCGAATATCTCTGTTTACCAATTCGGTAGGCAGTAATTATTTTTCATTCAGTCGGTGGACCGATAGCTATGTAAGCTTCCATCGATTATCGAGAATAACTGCATAATTGCATTCCTACGGGTCGTACAGGCGGCGCGATCACAGAATCGCCGATGAAACGCGATTCTTTTGATGCAATGCCATTGTCTGCGCAGCTTCTGTTAGCCGTCTAGCTCGCGTTTGATTCGCGGATTGCCAGACGGTATCCTTTAAAAGCGACGAAACAATTTCAGCGCCGGTAGGTCGCGACAGAAATTAAACGCATCGACGGAGGCGTTTCAGTAGAAACGGCGATGTCCAGCCAGACGACGTCGGAATGGAAATTAATTTGTTAAGGAATATAATTTGTAGGCAAAAAGAGAGGAAATTAGGGGTTTCAGGGCCCAAATGTTTAAAAGATATAGACTGAACGCGCGAAGAGGGAGAGTCAGGGTTGAAACAGAAATTGGGCAAAGTTGAATGAGAATTGATTGAGATTTGAAGAGAGATTTGTAAAGGTTCGAGAGCAAGAAGTCGCGAGAACGTGAGAATAGATTAGCTTTTAATTAGGACTGTGCCTTCTTTTAAAACCCCATTCTTCGAATCCCTTGAACGCCCAAATCCTCGAACATCCCCGACAAATTAAATGTTACTTTTTGATTAGAAATATACGTACGTTGAAGTGCCTTTCACTTCATTCAGAGCAGTAGGGAATAGAATGGACGCATGGCCAGACGCGGAGAGACAGCCTTCGGTTCAATAGCTGCAAAGGCTATTGCGATTGGACGCTGAATTTCAACGACAGCGGTTGCGAAAAGTACGCAAAACGCCACTGGATACGAGTACAGAAACCGAGCGCAACTTCGCTATATGATTTGGGACAGTAGGTGAGCATGCTTATAGGATTTTACGCGAAAAACTTTACAACTCTCGAGCAAGTTTTCCCATTATACGATCGAGCTCACCTTTAGCGAATATCATCTCTCCGTGCGCCGGAACCATTCCAAACAGCGAGACTGGAAAAACTTCGCCCCTTTATATTATTTATTACGTGTCATCGTACATTAAACTCAAGCAAATTATTGTACTTTACGATATAACGCGCCTTTGTACACTCAATTACAGTAGCGGCTTTGAACCACGGGAGACAGGTGGCGAGATTAGAGAGGTTGACTGGGCGCTTCTGCGGCTTACTACCTGTCGCAATCAACCACCCCTTGGATCGAGTGCCATCGTTGCCACGCGAATCGGTCGAAAATATCAGTTGAACAAACGTCGAAGGTTCGCGTAGAAATTGGAGGACGCATTCCCACGAGAACCCTGAAACTTTGTTCACCCTCGAACCGCGACGGACAGCGACGCGCACCCAACTACGAACACGTCCAGTGGCCTCTCGCGGTCCTCGATTCCTCCTCGCGAATCCGACCGCGGCGACGCGCCCTCGAGAGATCGAACCGTCTTAAAATATACGCGACACGGGTCCCGTGGGCGAGCTACGCGGGCAAAGGGCTCCGCGATCTGGCCGCAAAACCCAGCGGGTCGAAGCGGCGCTCGTACGCGAGTTAATGATATTAATACATCAACCTACATTCACCAGCGCGGCTACTCGCGCGGCAGGGCAAGAGACGAAGGTTACGCGGGCCGCGTTTTGTTAATAAACCGGCCCGACGTCGCGAGAGAACGCGCGCGTGCACTCTTCGAATTGACCCAATTCCGCGGGATTTCTGCCAGCCTCGATCCCACACGGCCGTGCGCCACGCGTTCCCGCCTGGCTGCGAAGCGTCGCGACGGCTACACCGCGCGCGCACGCATCGCAAACATTTTTCTTCCCTCGCTCGAGGGGCAGCGCACGCAATGGAGGCGTCTGGAGACCTTCGAGGGTAATGTCGGATGGCTCGCGCCAAATCGATCGCATTTACATGTAAATAGCTGGCACGTCCAGCTGCGTCTTCTCCGCAGGGCGGGGCCCCGTTTTCAATCTTCGTCGCGCCTCGATTGCCTCGATTGGATGCGCGGGCGAAAATTAATACGCCGCGGCGGCGATAATGCGACCGGCTCCGTGTTATCAGCGGGATTTATTACAGGGCGCGCGGGAAATTTCGCGCGAACCTTTGTATATTTACCGACGATTCGAACGGGGGTGCAAAAACGCGAGCCCAGATTACCATCGAATTGGAATTCAAGAGCAAACAAGGGGCGCGCCTCTGTCCTTCGTGGTCGCGGCGGAGGGAAACGAGATCGGGCAAGGGTCGTGAAAAGTCTTCCCCCTTCTCTCTACTCCTTCTCCTCCCTCCCATTGGTACACGCGGACGTCGTTCGATCGTCAGCCATGTAAATTGCACCGGGCGGTCTCGGCGTCCGTACGATTTGCTGGCTCCGCACAATCCCATTCCACCCTTTCATTCCGTCGCGCGTATCTCGTCGACCGTTCGGGCAAATAAACCGTCGCCCACCCCTTTCGCTGTGTATCGCCAGCGGACCCTCCGTTGAAAACGGAAAGTTGCCGCGAAGTTCCGGTGAAAAGGGGCCTTTTTCCCAGAGCGGGCGACAAAACGCCTATTCGAACGCGAACTATGCCGCGCTCGTTCCTCGATCGAATGAAACCGGCGCCCCGCGTTTCGGTGCGCGAAACTCGTTTGTGCTCGCTCGCGTGGACCCGCGCGCATCAAGGGCAGCAGAGATAAAAAAAAATAAACGCGGCGGAGAACAAAAGACGGGGCGCGGTGGGATGGAATCGGTCTCTCGCAGCGAGCTCTTAATTTGAATTTGTTTATCTGCAGTTCCCGCAGCAGAAAAACGGACCGAGCGCCGTGGATCTCCGCCGCGGATTCGTTGAATCTCGTTTCCTCGTGGAACTTGGTTCTATTTCCGGTTTCTTTGCCGGCCGCGAGGGAGGGAAGCTCGCTGCTTCGTCGTGTGTACACAGCCCTGCGTTCAGCCAGAGGCTGGGTGAACGTTCGCGCGGACACGATTCTTGGGGCGTCTGGTGAAAAAAGACGGAGGCTGCAGTTAAACTGGAGCGTACGAGGGAAGATAACGAGAGAGAGACGGTCGTGGATAATGCCTGGGGAGGAGGACAAAAACGCGGGGGTGCAAATTCCGCGCTCGTCGACTCGATCTCGGGAGACGCGGTGGAAGACGCGTCGCTAGAGGACTGTCGATAATTCTAATGACTCGTAATCATCTTTGAGGATAAAGCGACGGTTCCCGTGCTTGCAGACCTCATTAACAGTGCCTAGTATTGGCACGTTCCCGGACAGATGTTAGCGATACCGTAAACTAGTAAGGCGAACTAAGTTGCAGCGGAATTAATAGTCACGGAACTAGCGATACGCCATGAGGGCCTTAGTTCGCTGGAGTCGAGTGTTCCCGACGCGTTATTGTGTCTGTCTGTGAGCTAAGATTGCGAGCATTTCAGCCGGACCCGCGTTCACTTCGCGTCTCTCATTAGGAGAGCAATCTGCAGGAAGGCGTCGACAGACCCGAGAGCAAAGGGACCGAGAGGATCGACCAGAAAATTTGACGAGTTCTACGTTTTACGTCCCCGACGTCGCGTCCCGGAAACGCTCGATCCTCGTAGTTTAATTCCATCAGGCGGAACGCGGCTCCTTTATTCCGCGGAATGGAAATTAAACCGAGGTACGGTTGTTCGTCAATTTACACGAGCCACTGTTCCCGCGTCCTTTCTTTCCCGGCTGCGGGAAATTGCGTAAACAGAGGATCCGCAGGCGCGGTGAAAAAATACACGCGGCAACAGGAACGCCAGCTGGGCGTTTCAAACAACCCCTTTGACGTATTTGCACAGAACCGGTAATGGAAGTTCAGGAAAGGCCGCGTTTCAATTCCCGCCGCGTTCCGGACCGGACGAATTTTCATTTTTAATCGGTTCGAGCGCGATATCTCCGCCTCTGGGACCGCTCAAGTGAGCAGCGCTGCGAGACAATCTTCCGTCCATACGTAACACGATAAAGCTGGAATCGCGGACAAAAAAATCCCACATTAAACGAACCTCTATTTATCTGAACCCTTCGCGAAGCGTGCGGATCGCGTAAAGGAAGACCAACGATTTTTCCGACTGTACTGCCGTTTCTCCCCTTTCAGGGACGCTCGGTGGTAATTCAAACAGTAGAAGTTTCGCGGCGGTTCGCTTAATCAGACGCTCATTAAAAGTATAGAGCTCGAGCGTACGAATACGTACGAATTCCGTCGCGGAGGGATATCTCGCGCGAACCCATGAATACGAGTATTATTTCCGGTTACCTCAAATAGGACGGATCACCGTTTCCGGCTGAAACTATCACGGCTTCCGCTGCCTCGCGACGACACGCGCGAGCAATCGATGAGCGGCGACTGGTCGGATTGAACGATCGAAAAACGGCGGAATTTACGATCGCGGGGTCGCGTTTCAATCGGGACCACCTTCCAGCTGGCTGATCCAAACTTGTCAAACGCGAAATTCATCTTCGTAGATGGACAGCGCGGGCGGGACCAGCGAATATCGAGTCCAGCGAGAATTTGCTCTATTACCGTCGTCGGGGTACGTTTCGCGGGTTTGGCTCGTTTGTCAACGGCGAGTTTTGACGGTTCCGGTCATTCGCCGCCTGTGTACACGGCTGGAATTTGTCCAAGGTAGAACCGGGAGTCGGAGAAACACGGTCGAGTCGTGGAAACCTCGCCAGGTGAAGGAAAATATTGGAGGAACGAGGAACCCGGGGGAAGGAAAACGGAACGATGGTCCGAGAGCCCATAAATTGTGCCGGTCAGACGTCCAGCGAAGTCACGGTTTTAGATAAATTGTAAAATTGTGCACATCGTTGGCAACCTGCTCTCTCCCTCTCTATCTTCCGCTTTGATCGCGGGTCAGACGTGAATTGTAGGCAATAAAAACGTATTTTAAACATGGATGCGTGGCGGAGAAAGGTTCTTCCTTTCGGTTGCAAATGAGGCGTGGCTGAAAGCAAATACATCGACCCAATTGGACCAGCGAATAAACAGATCGATGAAAGGACGAGCGATCGGTGTGTCCTGATCGCGGTTACCAGCTAATATCGTAAATGTTGGTAACGCGTGAGCCCCGCCAGTGCTTCCGACCAGCACAATGCTGCGTTATTTATCGTTGTCCGCTTTTAAAATTCCAACGCTGCGGAGAATAGACGAGACTCTTCGCCGAGAACGCGATTCATCTAGCGAGCGGACGTCGGTATCGACGTTGCTGGAGCCGAGCGATTTCCTCGGTTCCGAAGGGCCAGCGTCGAATGCCCGAAGTAACTTGAAACTACTCCCCGTTCCGCCCAAATGTTCAAGAAATTACGCTCTCATACTAATCTCATCCGCAGAGGGGGACCAAGTTTCTCACTCTGCGGCTAATTCTGAGAGGCTTGTATAATACATAAATGCCCGCGAGGAAACAGGAGGCGAGCAACTGGGGCCATTGGATGGCTTCCTAAATTTCCCGCGCGCATCCACTTCGCGGTCTCACGGTTCGACTCAGGCCAGATGCGACCGATATCTGGCAGCCGTCTCGCTTTTGGCATTAATCAGTCTTCGAAATCATTCTGAGAAACGCAGGGATTCGACGCTCGGATTAACTCGAATCCTCGCTCGAAAAAATCAGCGATTTTTCGCGAGGGCGCAACCAAGCATCCCGGATACGGCCATTTGGTCATCGAACTCATGCTGGTATTTTAATACGTAATCATCCCCAGGTTAGTCGCGGGTAACAGTAGCCATTAGCATAACGGTCCATTATCATATGTCCGACAAATTCGCCGCTGTGTGTATTGATCGAACCCGACACTTTCTCTACGCTTTCAGTCGAACGCTTTCAGCCGTTCGCCCAACCCCTTCCTATCTCTCTTTCTCTCTCTCTCTCCCTTCCACGCCGCCAGTGAGAATTTATGATACGCCGATAAAAGGGCCGAACAAAAACGCCCCAGCCAACGTTTACTGACCCGCAGAACGGCGAATCGTTATTACGCGCGGCACATAATTAAATTTTCATAGTTCGCCTCCACTGTCCCGTGAAACGTGTCCACGGTCGTCCGTTTGGCGCCATGCCTTCCTCGTTCAACCCTGTTTCTTACGCTTCCCCCGTGATTCATGCGAGCGATTTTGCGAGAGACCCAGCCGGGGATTTATGGTCGACGATACGCGGAGGAAAAATAAATATAGGAAAATTGGGTCTCTTCTTCGTGTTTAAGGGCAGCTAGCTTTGAAGCCACCGGAGATACCACTCCACGTCGGTTACTGTATAGCCCAATTTCAGCGTGCACAGATTAGGCTACTTTGGAATAGATTATCCGTTATCTCAACTATTACGCTTGTTTGCCGGGGAGGGGAGAAATCAGATAAAATTGAAGCGTATGCACGCGGAGCCGGGAGGGTAACGTAACGGGCGCAGGGGCGGAGATTCGCGGTCCGATTCATTGTAACGTAGAGTGATAATATTTTCCCAGAGACGCGTGGCCATTCGTTCGTTCCAACCAGGAAATCCTGACGGCACGGAACCGCGTTCCTTTCCCCGCTGACCGCGTAAAATGTACACCGACGTAATAGCCGCGGCTGCGTTCCCTCCAAACTTACGATCACGCTCGTAGCTGTTAGAATTACGAGGAATTCCGCGCGTCCACGCGTTGCTCGCGCCACGTTGCGTTTCGAACGCGTGTCGTTCCGTTGGGGAGTCGTCGAACGAAAGACGACTCGTCTAGAACCGACTTTCCAGTCGTTCCTTCTTTACTCTTCCGTTCCAACAATCGAGGTCGCGTTGTCGAGTTAAAACACGACTAATCTAGACCACGTCGAAACGCGGATCGCATTACACGACGCTTCGAGCGCGCATCGAACGATGCGGGGTGAAATTGTGTCGCGATGTCGTTAACACGACCTCCGCTTCCGGTCGTTCGTTCGATTCGCCCGCTCCTCGAACTGCGCTGCTTGCAGCTGACGGCTGACAGATTCATACGCAAAGCGCGAGTAACGCCACGCTTCGGGCGCCATGCGCTTAAAAATCGGCCAACGAAACCGACGACGAGCGGTCCGCTTCGTCGACCCGACGCCATCGTCTCCAAAGACGGATCTGCTCGCTTGGCTCGATCGAAAATCGAATCATCGCGACGCACTTCCGTTCCATTAATTCAACCCTGTCTCGTCGCACGGTTAGACGTCCGACCTAGCACTGACTCGTTTCACTAGCCGCCAGGTCAGACGAGGAGGAACCGTTCAATGTTTTTTTGCCGGCGACGGGGCCATTTCGGTTCGTCGAATTTCATTCGCTCCGCGAGACACTTCATCAGACACCTCATTGCTGCCTCGTTTCCAGACTGTTCTAGTATTTCCTTCTGGCAAAGTGTTTCTCTCGCGCTCGCCCGCTCTCGTGATCAAACACTTTACTGCTTCCTTCACAGTCGGGCACTTTACCCAGTGCTCCGGCTACACCCGTCGACCGGACGACTGCTTCTCCGGTTGCAATTCTCTACGTGACTTTTTTATAGCTGCGCACACACACACGTGTACACGCGCTCTCTATCTGCCTCTAGATTAACGCCCGCGCGATCAAATATTTGATCGTTGTCGTTAAGGGTTGGCCAGGTCGTCGTAGGTCCTGTGGTTGAGGCAGTATATCGGGTGGGTTCTTATGCCCGGGTCACCGAGAGATAGCGCATGGATTTACCCTCTCGATTAGATAGCCTTCTATCTCTGCAGCTAGTGGCAACCCCTCGCACGGTCGCCAGGCTGCTTCACGATCGAGCGATTCCGCAGCGAACTTACATCCCAAACCTGTCCGACAGTATTTACACGGCCGGCGGGCAACGTGGACGGTCGTTACTCGAAAAAAGAAGGGAAGAGGGAGCGCGATGAACGCGCGGAGGCACCGGTTGAAAGGCTCAAAGGGTGTTACAGTAGAAGGCGTAATCGGATTACGCTCGTAATCAAGAATCAAGCATCGATCGATCGCGACGGCCGCTTCCACTCGACAGGACGAAGCTTTTTCCGAGGGAACGGCGCGACGAGACGTTCCGTGCCTCTCGAAATCCCCTCGAGCGACTCTCTTGGCGTACGTGAGCGGGATAAAGGATTAGCCTCGTTTAGGGCACGCGAGTCGCGGCCGAGCCGGCCGTGAAATCTCATTAGCCGAAAAACGCGGCACGGATGAAAAATCCCCGGATAAGATAAGGCGCGATCGAGGGGGCCCGCGAGAAACCTCGTCCCCAGCTGACTACGCGCGTCTACGAAACGATCTCCCGAAGGTTCGAGCGACGCGGGGACGAGCAGGAACAATTACCGCGCTCACGACAGCGGAGAGGGCTGGCTTTCCAGTTCCAGCGAGCACTCGACAAAGTTTCGAGACGCCACATAGGAGACTGCGGCTCTCTGAAACAGTTGGATGTTACGTGGCGTCGCTGCTCCTTTTCCGTCAAGTTATTTCACCCAAGCCGCGATTACTTCCCTTCATTTTCGAGACGAGCGTATCCCTCTCTCTCCCTCCCTCTTTCACCCTCATTCGTTCCCACCCCTGTTTCCCACGCTCCTCCTTTTTCTCTGCTCGGAGTCGGAGAATTTTCTCCGGTGGACGCTTCTACCAAGTGAACACCAACGAGGGGCCGATTCAAAGGGAAGGCAAGCGGCTTAATTGGCAAAGCAGATTGCCGCAAAGTACAAAGTTCTTAATAGACTCCGACGGTGTCTGCGTTGTTGACTTGTTACTTTTTTATGCTGGTGGCACCGGACCTTTGGGAACTCCGGAGCAAATAGTCTTCGACTCCTCCCTGATGAAATCGTGGGGCGAATTAACTCGAGGAATGCGATGCTGCAACCTGTCTCGCGCTGATACCACCGTTCGACCCCGTCGCTGTCCCGACTGCGCCAAGTGGATGCAGACGTTTGCGATCGGACAGGCGCGCCACGTGTTCGCGATAAACGCGACGAGTAACGACGGGGCGATCCGTTCGCGCGGAGGCGTTTTTATGAGGCGAGCCGCGTCCGGCGCAACTGGCGCCACGTCCAGTCGGACAGAAAACGCCTCGGACGCGTGCTGCGTCCGCGTTGACCCAAACCAGTCGCGAATAAATACCGGCTGTCACAATATTGCTCCGCGGGAATACGCTTGGACGCGTATCCCGTGACCAGCCAGTCGGAAGTCGGTCGGATGCGAACAGGGCCGACGACAGAGACGTCCGTTTCTGCGATGCTCGCGTCTGGCTCTCGACTAATCGAAGCCGTCTTCTGCGGCGAAGACACCAGGAAGACTTTGAATTTCGTCTGATGAAGCGAGAGAGCGTCTGGACCGGAGAGATAGCCGGTCGAGCGAAGAGTGTTTTGTGTCGGGACAATGGGAGAGCGAAAGTATCTGGAGTGCCCAACCAGCGACTGCTCTGAGCGTGAAAGAGCGCGAGAATAACGGTTGGACTGTTGAAAAGGTTGCCATTCAGCCGTTCGCGAATTCAAGCGTCGCAGTTTCGGGCATGTCTTATTGCTTATTGTACGCTTATCCTCGCGACGCTACGTAGATCACTAAATCCCGTGCAAGGTGTTCCTTAAAGCTGGCCACGAGCAGCAAAAAGACGGTGGCGCTGGAAAGAAGGCATACAAATTCAATGAAGCGATCCGTTGGAACGTTGCCCGATAACGGAGAGGGGGGGGGGGTTAGAGCAGCCGGGTCGGGTCTCTTTATTTGCACGCGGAAACTCGCGTTGTATCCCGAAGGAAACCGCAAGACAACCGCAACCGCCGCCCGGTCGGGCTATTGTAAGGGTCTTCGAGTGGTTCGACGCTGGTCCGTTGCAACAACTTTAATTTGCTTGCACACGAACAGCAGAACGGCGCCTGGGCGCCTCCCATTACCCGTCGACTGATAATAGAGAAGTTTAGACGAGGGCCACGACCCGGTGGCGTTCGAACGAACCCCAGTTGGCTGCAGATTTTTGACGCGAACTCTTGCTCAAGTTTCGGCGTGGGCGGCGAACGGGGAGGCGAGAAAATAACCAAGTTAGCAAGGGCGAGGAGGAACGAAGCTGTTTAAACTTCCAGCTGATACGACCGACAGGTTAATCAGGTTCCCGCGACATTTTGATTATCAGGGAATCGAGGGGGGTCTCGACTACCCGGAGCCACTCGATGAATCTAGAAAAATACAGGATTACCTCGCGGAGCGTCCTTCGCTCGCGTCTGACGGACAAATCTCGGGATGAAATTTCGCTCGCGACGTTAACGATCCGATTTAACTCGAAGGGATTAAAACAGAACGGGGAACTTCAACTCTGGCACCTATCAGAAGCGCGCACAGCCCTCCCCCAGCCTCGACTCGCGCAACTAGGTTAGTCAGATACGAACGTCTACGCGGACGTCAGAGGCATCTTGCCACCGATAAAACCTTCTCCGACGCGGGACGAATCGGTTCTAATCTGCTGTAAACACGGACGCGTTACGCCGCAGGACAGTGGAACGCGCGGCACGAAAATCTGCGAAACGCTAACGCCGCTCGACTGGATTAGTCGAAGCGCGACGCCATAAATGCCGCTCCCGTGCACCCTCTCCCTCTCGCTGTTTCCGCGAGGGCATCGCGGGCGAACGGTCTGCACCGTAACCGGGTGCAATGGACGATAAGGGAACGTCGAATGCCCTTCCACGATACCTACCCAGACGCGTAACATAATTTCTCGCGCGCGAGCCAGGGTCAACCGTTTCGGAAGGGTCGCTGGTATTTTCGGTGCGAGCCTCGCCAGTAGCTCTCGCTCCAGGATATCGCGGAAGCACGGCGTAACTGTTCGCGAAATTTCGCGCCATTTAACTTGCCTGGTGAACGCTGGTAAGAGGATTTTTGCTCCGCACTCGCGGGAATAAACCACCATTTGCCTTCCTTCGTATTGTACGTTATGTGACAACAGAAAATTTCCACCCCCAACCGTTCTTAACATTTTACGCCGCTTTAACTCGTGAGCGACGTTTCTCGAGTCTCCCGCTTCTCGTTTGGCCGGGTTATGCTTCACACCGGATAGGGTGCAAAATTTACAGCCGTTATCGTCGCGATACGCGGCACGACTGTGTAACTGTCGGCTAATAGCGAATTAATTAGCGAGCTGATAGCGATTTATAACTTTTTCTACTCTCCAGTGTCGGAATTATTGCTGACGTATCAGTAGAACGAAGACAGTTCGAGCGGGCAAGGGATTAACGAAGAGACCTCAAAGTAGTTTCATCCGTTACACCTTTTTCCTGACGCGACAATAGCCGCAAATCAATGGGGGAGCAATATCTTAGAAAAACACTCGGTGGAACGCCGTTAGCTGTTTCCTCTCATCAAACGTTTTTCCCTTTACAACCAATTCAACAGAGTAGCAGAGCAAGAGCACCTCAGTCGGACAGTCATTTACGGAAACGACCTTGGCTACTGCCTTTGAGCAAACTTTTCTTTCGCCCGCAACGATTCCTACAAATCAGTAGACCAAGATCGCATTAGTCAGGCGGCCGGTTACCGAAACGTCTTTAACTGTTTCTCTTTCGCCAAATCACTCTCCTTTCCAACCGATTCTACGCGTTTACGGAACGAGGAGCCCTTGGGTCGAGGACCCAACGACTCGCTGAAACGCGTTTAAGCATTACTTCCCCTTATTAAACCTTTCTCTCCCACGGCGATTCTACGAATCGGTACAATAGAGCCATCTTAGCCGGACGCGCAATTATGGAAACCGTTTCCGACTGTTATTTTTCCCCAGCGATCCGTTTTCTTCGCTCAGGATCGCCTGCGACTCGCTACGTCCTCGTCAGGCACACTCGACTCGAGAAACGCATCGAAACGCGCAGGAGAACGGCCGACAAGTGTTGCCCCATCAACTCGTTTTTCCAGCGATATTTCAGGAAGTCACGTACCTGGGCGGTCTCTGGTACAGTTTCTTCGACGGGCATCGACGATTTTAATAGAACCCGGGTCTATACGCGAGTCACGTCCGACTGCGATTAAAATCGAAGCGAAACGGGCTCCATCATCGACGCGGCGACGGCTGCCTCGTTCCGTTGCCCGCCGACTACCTCGTTGATGCGCGCAAAAAATCGCGCCCCATTAGCGTCGTCCCTTGTTCCCACGGATGACCATCGAATTATCGGGGATCCCTTTCCACGGCTCCGTCCCGGGTCTGTACGTTTCATTAAATCCGACTCGCGTTTCCCCCGTGTTACGTTTGTTTGCCGTCCACGGAATTCTATGGAGCCAGACGTTGAATCAGCGCCCCGTTTCTTCCCCCGTTTTTCATCGTCCATCGCCCGCGGGATCCGGTACGAATCCGCGGCGCGCACCTGCGGGGGCGAAACTGGTCCGCGCTGCTAATTATCGAAATACACCGGCGGTCGTTATCAACGAGCGCCCCCCGTTCTCGTCCGTTCTTGCAAATTTCATCCGTCCGTCGCCTCGTTCGATTGATACGAAACCGCGCTAAATATCCGGTGCGCGCAGAAACGCTCGCAACCTTTTGAAATATTTATCACCGCGCACGGAGCCGACCCACTTTGCTTAATCGAAATCCACCGTACACTTTGCCGATGACAGCGTAAATTCCCGTCCTCGCGGATTTATAAAATAATAGCGCTGGTATCGCGAGCAGTTTGCGAGCAGAAACGGGAGGACGTCGGTGGACGATAAAAAACGAGGGGCGTCGGAGGGGAATAAATCGAATACCGAGCACCCAGAGGGAGAGAGAGAGAGAGAGAGATCGCACGCTGGCCAAGAACGCGCGATCAAGGTGACGCGGACTCGAGCAAGTTTCCGAGAACAATACGCGCTGCCCAGATGAGGGTGATAAGGGCGAAGTTACGCGGAAGCACTCTGTGCCTCGCCCAAGCACCTACAAACCATTAGATTTACCTACTCGTCGTCGGTTGAACCGACGCCTGGGCGAACAACCAACTTCCTAACGGGATGGTAATTGAATAAGCGCGATGGAAATCGATATGGAGGAATTGGCTGCAGGATCGAGCCGCGATCGTAACTTTCGCCATCCGTTTCTCGTTCGCGGCTGGCTGGCTGCGATCATTTTCGCGAACCGCTTGTCGGAGCAGCTTCCTAAACACCGCGGAGGATTTTCGTTTCCCCGCGCCGTTATGTTCTAAGCGAAAACTCGCGGTTATTCTAAGCAACCAGACCGTGCAAGTTGCTCAACCATAAACTAGCCGAGCGTGGGAAGCGATCCACGCGCGAAATAAAGTCAACGTGCCGAGAATTTCGGGCTCGCGAGGCTCCATCAATTCCGCGCGTCGGCTGTGAAATATCGCGAGACGGTCGGTCTCGCGCGACCCTCGCCGCAATTAACCTCCTGATTGCGCCCCTTGAATTAACGAAGAGTCATCCGTAGCCCCGCGCGCGAGGGGGCGAAATATTCGCGGCTAACCGTGGCGCGATCCAACCGATTCCTGGCGAGCGAACGTTCGAACGAGTCACGACCGATACCGCGGCTGGCTAATTAGTTTCGCGCGCGTTTTTGGCCACCCGCTGGCGCAGCCATGTCGGCGTAATTTGAAGAGGCGGCGGGCATAAACTGTTACGAAGAGCGGGTTCGTTAAAACGGGGACGAAGGGCCGCGGCGAAGAGTAGGACGCGGTAACAATGAGGAACGGGAATAATGGAAGCGAGTGGGCTCCTTCCGCGAAATAGCGTGAAAAACGTTACGAAGCAACGGTTACGCGATTTAGAGAAAACAGGGGAAAGTGCGTGGAAGGAAACGCGGGCTCTATTAATCGCGCTTAAAAACCGTTTACCGAGGACGCAACAAAAGAACTTTATCGCATCAGGCTGAAACGTAGCCGTCGCCAGGCGCTATTTCAGCGTGGAAACTTCTGACGCGAGACAACCAGGCGACAGAGGAGACGTTATTAAAAACAGCTCTCGCTTTAATCTCTGGATGTCGTTCACGCGTTGAAGGAAGGAACGGCATTGTCGCGGCCGACTAACGCTTGGATACGCTCCGCGAGTCTAATAGGAACAACGATAGACCAAACGCTCCGCGAGAGGCCTCTGGATACCGAATTGGGTTTATGACGTGCGCGGAGTGACGAAGAGATTACGAACTTGGTACCGTATTCCATCTTAATCCCGCGAATCTGATGCGACACGTATGGCTAATACTCTCAGCATTAGCTCGTTCGCAACAGCCTGTCGAGCTCGTCCCGCTTGTCTTCCCAAAAGTTTCGAAATATGCTGCAAACCGACTCGGCTCGAGTCGCAGGAACACAACGGGAAACGACGTTGTCGCGAGAAATGCCAGCTGGAATCGTCGCGTTTACAAAGTGCCTGAACCGCGAGTACCTAAGCGAGTGCGGTTCGCTTAAGCGAAATGAAAACACGCGGTGGTCAACGCTGGTTTTTTCATACCGAAATCAAAAGCTGTACTTTACGTCGTTTCGTTTGAATTGGCCGCCGCGTCGCGCATTCAGGAACTGTTTCAATGCGTTCACACTCCCATTTGAAACCGCGCGTGTCTGGTATCAATTAAAAACCGGTCCGCCTCGCATTTTGTTGCACCCGTCCCTCGACGAATCGCGCGCGCGAGCGCGTACCAGCGGTTCGTACAAAAATAACCACCCCACAAATCGTACCTATCGCGTGGTACCTCGCATACTAATCGAAACGCCGCGTAAACATCTGCCAGTGTCAGAGGGAATTTTAATTCGAGCCACGAACGGCGAACCCGAGCTGGATCGATGATTCGAGCGAGAGGATTGAAGCGCAGCCCCTACGGGACCGGCGCTCGCGCGTTTCTTAGTAACCGTCCAAATTGTCGGGAGCGTCGAGGGCGTCGTGAGCGGCGCTTGTTCGCTAATTACCAACGCGGGGCCAGGTTATTCCGCGGTAACTCCGCGCAAACTTCCCGCGTTCTCGCGAGGCACGTCCGAACGCACCGCGAACGCTGCACGCGGAACTTCCGCGGCTGATAACGGCGCGAGAACAGACGTCGGGACGGGACCCGTCGTCGCGTGAATTCGCGAAATCCGGCAAAAATTCCGACGCGACGAGCGGCATGCAAAAGCGCGAGCCTTCCTCGCTCGCGAGTTTATTGCCTCACGTACCCAACGAATTGTATTTTAATACGCATCGACAGCGCTAACGCTTCACCGACGACCGTCGACCTCCGTTGGACGAACGGTAATGCGATTTGCGCGGTAAAAACGTGCGACTGTGAAAAAATTTATCGATGGCCGCGTACGAGCGCGGAGGCGTTCGGAAATGTTGCTTGTAAATGGACACTGGGAATTGCCAGGCGGGTTTCAGCCAGAAATTTAATAAGCCAGCGAGAAATTCGAACTCTCGACTCTTCTGAGCCGCGATTCGCTTAACTCTCGCCGCGCATGAAAGGGACCAGCTTTCGAACCCTTGGTCGATCGAGTTCCGATCGTTCTTGCTTCGCGATTCTATCTACTCGCTCTGGGATGGTTTATCATCCCCGCGAAATTCGTCGGAAGTTTATTCCGCGCAAGACCACTGAATTTTCCATCTTCCGGGGTGGAAGATGTCGACGGTAACGTGGGACATCTGTTCGGTCGGATAATCACAGAAACACGACGGAGTATCGCTCGAGAGAATACTCGCGGGTAATCCAGATTGTGTCTATACCGTGAGCCAATCCCAGGGGAAAGTAGTCCGGCTTTCGTCACCTTCATCGCGCATTCAGGACTAGGCAGTTTATTTTCACAGCGCTCGCCGGTAACTCACCCCTTTCGTGGGCGTTCCCTGGGCGTCTTCCGGGCTCTCTCGGTTCCCTAACGCCATCCTTCAGAAACGAGCGAACTTGGTCCATAATGCATGTCTCGTTAGAGCGACTGCCTAGGCAGCTCTGGGTACACGGTGAATAAGAAGGCTGCAAGAACACCCTCGCGCCCTTTTCTCTTCGCTCCCCTCTGCTTTCGCAGTCTCTCGAGCGGCGTCTACCCCAAGCGTGTAACAGCGGTTCCGCGACGAAGTTTCGTCGTCGTGAGTGTATCGTCGTCGACTGTCGAAACTCGCATCGAACACGATAATCAGTGGCGAGCGGGACGATAATGGGCCAGCGAGAATGCCGCGTGATTGATGGACGGGAACACGCACGTGTTACCTGCCTGCACGCCATTGTGACGTATCGGGAGCCAGGGGTTTAGGTTTAATGCATGCGCAGCGGGAGACGCGGGAGTAATTAATCGTTGGATGGAACATTTTTGCTGTCGGACAACGGATCACGTGTCGCGTGGAAGATGCGCGGAGGCGATCGAACGTCGAGCGGTTAACTCTCGAAATGAATCGTTTGCGGTAAACTCTCGACGTCTGCGCCGAACGAGGGACCGTTTTTGCGCCACTACAGGGGACCGATATCGAATCCCTTGACGCTTTATCAATTTTACACCGAGCCTCGACGGAAAATGAGAGTGTCGACAACTTTCGCGGCGTTATCGAGCTGCTGTAAGTAATAAAGTTGATTAATCCACGCGGTTCCTTCGTAAATGGCGGACACGTTAAGTTTCAGCTAACTGTTTGCAAATTAACCTGTATCTCTTCGGAACTTTTCAATTTACACACACCTAATGCGTGAGTCTTCGTCGCAAATATCGGAACTTCGGTGTACTTTCGGGGGAAGACTGGCTGCGAACTTCTCGGCGAGTTCGTAATCTCCCGTCGAAGATCGTAATTGAAGGGACCGAAGTTGACTAGTCGGAGTAAGCAAACCTTTGAAATCCCAGTCCTAAATTAAGCCTTAATTTCGTTCGTTTTAAGCCGAATTTAGTCGTCCGTCGAACGAATTCTGTTCGAGCCGCCTTCAAATTTTAAGCCACTCCGCCTAGTTGTGAGAACCGCGCAACCGCAGCACTGTTTTCCATATATATATATATATATCGAGCAAGAGCTATATACGCAGCGCGGTTTATTTAATAACCTACTAGATGGCCTAGAGCGTAGCGCGTTCTATCGTCGTCGGGTTTTATTTCTTACTTTCCCGGAAGCAGGTACAGAGAGAGCGTCGAACCCTTCGCGTTCGATATTTTCATTCAATTTCAAACTAGTTTCCATCGCGCGCAGCGATACAGCGACCCACCTATCGGAGGGCTTCAAATTTTCAGGCGCAGTCGCCGCTGCGATTTTTATCCCAACGTTTCGCAACGGCATCGAAAGCAAAAAACAAACGCGGAATACAAATCGACCCGGTAATGAAACGGTCATCGACTTCTGGGTGGAGGGGGATGAAAGGGAACGGGGTCCACGATTTTCCGTCAGCAGTTATCGAATTTAATATCCGAGTAATCGAGGCTGCGCGACGACGGCTTCGACGATCCTCGTCTGGGAAACTGAAAATCGAGTTTCGCGTCTTCGCAGACACGGGAGCCTTTCGTCTTCTGTATTCCGCTCGCCCCGTCGAATCGCCCCCGTTAATTTCCTCCGATCCACGGGCCCGTTCGATTTTTCAGCGAACGAGGCGCGAGAAAATGAGATAGCGAACAGCTCCTGTCCTCCTCCTCGTTTTTAACTTTCTCTCGTGGAACGATCGCCGTCTTCCAACCCCTGGCGTCGCACCACTGTGCGCGCTCGACGCGTCCATTACAGATTCCTCATTGTCCCCGTAATCCGCACTAAATACACCGCCGCGAGTGCACCGCGAGCCAGATTCCAGAACAATCTCGTATTTGCCATTCCTGAGCGTGCCACGATATATCATAGAGAGCGCGGCCTTGCGAGCGGAACCGTGCTAATTACGCGTTCAGAATGGACGCGCGCGTGTCGGAAATTACCGTGCACGACGTTCGCTTCGGATTACGCGGAACCGCGTGTCTGGAAAAAGTGATCTCGCCAAGTGAAACGCGTCTGACCGAGGACGACGCGAGTGGCCACCGATCTGGGCCGATACGTATCGCTCGATAATGATTAACGTACCATGAATACGTGTAACCGTTGATTAGATCCGCGACACTGCGTTGCCTGTATTAACGATCATCTACCCGGGATTCACGCACGCAATACCTTCGTATTAATATGCAGAGAGTAACCTCGTATCGTACGTGAACTGTAAACCCTAGAAAAGTACAATTTTCTGCCTCGAGCAGCCTGTTGAATCCCCTTGAAGCTCCAACTACCCTTCCGCCTGCTTCTCCACGTAAGTCCAGCATCCTTATGCAACGGGTCTGCAACCAATCGTGATCGAAGACGTCGAGGAGACGTTCCCAGGATTCTTCTTCTTCCAGTCCACGATCCCACGTATATCACGAGCGAACAGTCCACGGAGACACGTGCCACGTCGGTCACGCTGGTATCGACCAGCGTGGAACGCGATTCCGTTCGTCACGCTGATTCGCCGAACAGAAGCGTCCGCGGACAAGCTCGTCGGATTAGAATCACAACGATAACCATCGGATAGGCGATGACCACGATAACGTCACCGAGACGGACGCGCATTAGTCGGAACTCGCATCCGATTAACGCGAGCCGCTGTCCAACGTTAACTGGCCGTAGCATCGACGAGACACAAGCAATTCCATCCGAGGCAACCAAAGCTTCGCGCGCGGATCGCGTTTCAAATCGTAGAACGTGGGAGACGAGATCCTTAATTGAAGGCACGAGGTTCGATTCTTAATCCTTGAGCACCGAGCTGAGTTATGGCGATTCGGTTAGCTCGAGCTGGACGTTTGCGTCGAAGTAACCGAGCTTCTTTAAGACAGAAAACTCTTCAACCTGCAGATAGTCAAGATTCTTAAGCGAAACTTTCTTCCTGAAAGTAACGCTAACCTGCGTGAGACACTGCGGGTGTCAGGAAAAGAGTGTAAGGGCGGAGTAGAAAGCTCTTTTCGACTTCTTTGGCTGGTTTTAGTTTTTAGACAGTTCAGTTATAAGCTGCTCGACGAGAGCAGAAGGTAAAATCGTTTCCATAAGCGGTGTCTTTGATTTTTTTCCAAACGTGGAAAATCTCAACCTTCCTTTGCTCTACCAGATGTGGATTCAGAGATGAATGTTTGAAAATCGAAGCTCCTCATTAGTCACATTGTACACTGAAATCAGTAGATGCGACGTCGCATCGCTCATAATCGGTGACCGTGGATTACGACGCATCGTCCGAATCGCGGGTAAGCTCTCTGATGTTTCAAGGGTTTTACGAAACATTCCGTAAGCTTCTTAAGCTCGTAACCGGGACAGCTTCCTGCCGTCACATTTCGTGGATTGCGCCCAACAGGAGAATAATACGGGGACAATTATGCTGAAAGCGAGCTGACGGAACGGAAGCGGTTTTTAAAAGGATTAGCCTCGGTGATGAATCTCCAACGGCCCCGTTTCCCAGAGAATACCGCGGCTGATGTGTCAGGGCACACGATAGACGTCCACCGTACGAGTCATTAAACTGTTCGCATTGATTGATCGCGGATATGCGAGCCTCGCGGCTCCAGCTTCGCCGACGTTCGCGGTCACCGACCATAATCGAAGCGGTCGAGCCGCGAGACGACGATCGCTTTCGATCGCGAGAACGCAAAAAAAAAAAAAAAAAAGCGGAAAATGAAATACGAGGAATAATGAAATAGTGGATAGGAGAATTGGATGGCGAAATTCATCAAAAAGTTCATCGTAAACCGTGATCAATTTTTCGTGTTTTGATAACATTTTTCCATTTTTCTGGGCCCTCCATCCCCGGGGGATGAATTACTCGGTCGTTCGTGCGCGCGGAAAATTTCCTCGCGATGTAACAGTCGCACGGTCGGTCGAAATTCACTGTCCCTCCCTTCCTACCCCCATCGAGCCGCGAAACGAAACGACTATTAAGCTCGCGAAATCTGCCAGCCCGCGTAGGCAGCCACCGATTCTCCGCGCAGTTAACGCGACGTTTACCGGCGATATTTTCCCTGGCAACAGCTTGCCGGCCACTTTCTATTGTTATTCGAATTCACGATGGAACGCTGGCCTCTCCCGCGGGAGGTAGCTTTGCTCGATCGTTCGTGGAAACAATTACCGTGACGGCGTTCAGCAAGAAATATTTTACACGTCCGTAGGATCAGCGAACACGGACGGAATGTCGCGAATGATCGTTCAACTGCAGGCACGCGAATTTTTGAAATCGTCTGTCAATCTTTTTGGTAGGACCTCGACCAGCTTCTTCGTGAATCAAACGATACACCGAGATCATTGTACGCCGCTCTGATAGTTCGATACACAGCGCGCATAGCGGTGATGTTCGCGTCGTGCATCAATCATCGCCAATCAGAACCGGTTTTAATTGGGTGCCCCAACAATACTCGTGAAATTTCGGAATAAAATCCGGCCTCTGTGTTCGCGGAAAAACCGCGTATAGACACGGGCTTGCGCGAAAAATAATTTTGTTGGCGTATATATTAACAATTAAAATTGTGCACAGGTAACGCGATACGTTTCATCAAGTGCCTCGATTTTGAACATTTTATTCGAGCGATAGCCGATCCCGTCACGCGATACTGTACACTTGGAATGATCTAAAACGTCCGGACTGTCCTTGGTAATTAAATAAAAACGCAAGTAGCGAACTGCAACGCGGTGAAATCCGCGTTCACACGGCGTGGAACGTTGCAAACGTTTCAACGACCCCTGCATCAATTTGCAAATCAATCGATATCGATCGAATGAATTTTCGATGTAATCCGAAGCTCGATAAGCGTACACAACGCCCACGACTGACCGTGGATATTGCGATAATTCCCTTGAAATTTCGCTGACATTTCGCCAGGCGTCTCTCGACGATATTCGCAGCGATGAAATTAATCGGCGCAGGATCGCGCGTGCGAAAAGCGGAAGATACGAATGCGTCTGGACGAGAAAGCTCGCAAAGAATAACGGAAGTCGCGACGAGGAACGGTAAATCGTCGGACATTAACGCGAGAAACCGTGGGCTATCCGAGGCTAACGCGGCTCCACTAAAAGTCTCTCTCTTCGTATTCCAGCCAGCGTCGTTCGTTTCTCTCGCCGCGATTGCTCGCTGGCAATTTGAATTCACAAAGGCCGCAATAATAACCTGGATGAATGTTGGCTCTAAGCTCGACAAGAGAAGGAAACCGCGGCGACGACAGGGACGAACGCGCGAGACGATGCGGATTGCGACCAGCGGCGGTAATTCGTAGCAATTTCGAGCGATTTACCAGCGACTTGCTCCCGGCCAGGGAGAATTAATCGGTGGGATGCGGTTGAAAAACGCGGGGACGAAACGTTCGCGACGGTGTCTCGTCCCTTCACCCCGCTGGAGGACGCGGCAAGATCCTCCTCGAGATCTACTCGTGAAAAATTCGTTAACTTATCCCGGAAGGCGAGGGCGCCCTCGTCCTTGTCTCTCCGCGAGCGCAAAGGGAGAAGACAGTGGACGGAGGGGTTTGGTCTATGAAGAATTCAGCGCGAGGTAAATCCCCCGCATCCATCTTCGCGATGGGTGCTATTTAATTTAAACGCGCGGCGAGATTCGAGAATCGCGCGCGGACGGGGCCTCGTAATGAGGTGGGAATTAGCGGGAATTGTGACGGATCTGTTTCTTCCGCGGTAATCCCGGGCTAATTTCTGGCCGTACCGACGCGCGGCCGTGCTAATTGTCGGCGAGCCGACGGGGCGAGCAGAGGTAATTCCAGATCAAATTGGATCGAGCCAATTTTGCGGAAAAAGTACACAAACTAAGCGCTGATCGAACGAGAATACGGATTAATTAACGGCAGACGGACGCTCGAATGCGCGACTCGTTCGTGGTCCTATATTTCGACGCGCGTGTGCGCTCGTGTGCGAACTATTTTTTTTTTTTTTTTTTTTTTTTTTTTTGCCCTTTCTCCGGTCGGTTGACAATCCCGAATAGCCGCTTGTGATCGATGGACACGATTTACATGAGCCGTGACGCGAGCCGCGAAAATAACGCGGAACACGAGCCCGCAGTAAAGGCTCCATTAAATTATCTTGTTACACGGTTATCACTGTCCTGGCTTACGGATGTAAGCCCTATCATTGCGGAAGAATTATCTTCGCGAGGATCGCAGCTGGCTTCCATTGACGGACGAACGAACGTTGGATTTAACTAAGTCGAAGATAATGATTGTACGAATGGACAGCAAACGAAAAATTACATTAGCAGGTACAAATGAAACACGGAGGAGAACGAAACAAAAGGAAAGTCGGGGGTTGCGTTTGAAAGAAGAAAATGAGGTCGAGGAGTGTATATCGAGAGGAATTATAACGATAGAAAGATGTATATAAGAAAAGGAGGCGGACAATTTGTCCCAGCACAATGGGAGGGTGCACGCGAGTCTTGCAAGTGTCTATTAGACGTTGGATAATTAGAGCGAATGATGAATAATTCCGACCAACTTTCTTAAATCCAACGCGAGATTTGCATCTTTCACAGGCGTACTCGGAACGGATACGAAAACTCGCAGCTGCTTCATTTCACGGAGAACTCCTTCGTTCCCTTTGTCACCCATTTAAAGCGGTCGATAAACTTCCGGCACAAAAGTCGGAAAGAAAACTTTTCGGCCACGTGACCAGAGAATGTAGCATAACACCGTTGTAAATGGTTACGTAGACCAATAAACCTGTCCACTAGTTGCGCAGCCTGCGTAATTCGTTCCGGCTATTCTACTGCAGCCTCTCTCAAGCATAAAACCCTTACCAACGACCTTACGTACGCGGAGAGGACTTAAGAACCCAGTGTTCCAATAGTTTGCGAGTCGATAAACAGAATAGCTCGCACGTGTGGTATCCTGATGAGAACAACGCAGCGCGCAGCAACTCTTTCGCGCGTCGCGTTTGCAACTGGCGGAAGTTCGAGCTGGCTGGCTGCGAACCGTACGAGCGAAACTTTGCAAAGGCAATCCTACGAGGAAGAAGGGCGAAGGAACAAAGTGAGACGGGGTGGTTCGCTCGACAACGCTTGACAACAGGAAGTCGTAAACCCCGTGATTCGATGGCGATGATGGAAACCGAAACGTCTCCATTGAATTACGAGCGTCGAACGCGTTCTCGCAAGAGATGAACGCTTCATCGACGCGTTTGCAGGTGCGCTTGTCAATAATACCGTCCTATTCGAAAACGCGGATCTGTCAGTTTTTGGGCGACTCGCGCGCGTCCATTCCCACGATCGCGTTCGCAGATTCGTCGTTTAAACGGTAAGAGTTCGGCGCAGGGTTCGATCGAGCGAGACGAGAGACAGACGAACGCGACACCATGATGGAATGGCTTTAGGTCCCTCGGCTAGGAGTCCACGCGAGGCGTCCCGGTCATAAAAATGGAGTTGTCGCTGCTGGCGTCGCAATATTTCATGTCTGGAAGGAAAAACGAGAGTGGCGGGGTAAAAAAAAAAAAAAAAAAAGAAAGGAAGAAGAAGGAAGGGATGGGGTCTGGCGCGATCTAGAACAGGGAGAAAATCACGATGTACCGTGGCGTAGGTCGGCCACTGGTCTCGTTTCCATCGACCTTTCGATTTCCTACAGCGATTGGGAATCCTTCCCCTTTGTGCCCAGTATTTCAAGGAGTATAGCGTCCCCGGTAATCCTCTTTCTATTCCACCTGCAATCTACTTCGTTCGACCGCGACGCTGTTCATAATCGATCGACGGATAAAATGGAATCGAACGACCGCGCCTCGCGTGGATCAATTTCCCCGTAAAATTTTCAATTTCAATAACTCTATCTCATCCTTTGATTGTTTTCGCTGGAGCGCGAGCTACGCGTCGTTCCTGGATCTCGGTTCTCTACGTGTCTGACGCGTAACGACCTGCATCTACTTACGCGTCTACGAATACGTGTATACTATAACCGATAGTTATTGGAACGATAGTGATTTCGTGGTGAATAAATTCTTCGTGTAACAAAATTGTCTCGCATCGTAATAGTTGGGACTAAAATGTTTGGAATTTTGTTAGAAATTTCTTTCTTTCTAATTTCTAATTATCTGAATCTCTTCTTATCTAAATTCTTTTTATCTTTAACGAAGGATTTCAAGAACAAAAAGATACGTGTATGCTATAACCGACAGTTATTGGAACGATAGTGATTTCGTGGTGAATAAATTCTTCGTGTAACAAAATTGTATCGCATCGTAATAGTTGGGACTAAAATGTTTGGAATTTTGTTAGAAATTTCTTATTATCTAATTTCTAATTATCTGAATCTCTTCTTATCTAAATTCTTTTTATCTTTAACGAAGGATTTCAAGAGCAAAAAGATACGTTATGCTATAACCGATAGTTATTGGAACGATAGTGATTTCGTGGTGAATAAATTCTTCGTGTAACAAAATTGTATCGCATCGTAATAGTTGGGACTAAAATGTTTGGAATTTTGTTAGAAATTTCTTTCCTTCTAATTTCTAATTATCTGAATCTCTTCTTATCTAAATTCTTTTTATCTTTAACGAAGGATTTCAAGAACAAAAAGATACGTGTATGCTATAAGCGATAGTTATTGGAACGATAGTGATTTCGTGGTGAATAAATTCTTCGTGTAACAAAATTGTATCGCATCGTAATAGTTGGGACTAAAAAAATTTCTTTTCATCTAATTTCTAATTATCTGAATCTCTTCTTATCTAAATTCTTTTTATCTTTAACGAAGGCTTTCAAGAGCAAAAAGAATCGTTCGCAATTCGAATAACGAATGCATGAAACGTATCGGCATTCATCGTCGAACGAAGATGGAGAGTATGCGTGTCTGTCACTTCAGCAACTGTACGAATGGGTTAGGAAGCATTGAAACTGCGTGAGTTTCGTGAAAGACTCCTCTCGACCATGTCAGGTACAACGAGTAACGCGATAGAAAACATTTTTTTTCCTACCGCAACTCATACATTTTAAACAGTGGAAAACCTGTATTGAACGCGATGGATGCTACGTAGGAAAATGGAACATGTGTATTCTATTTGATCGATGCATTATAAAAAAATCAAAAATAGAGAAGAATATTAGAAGTGCACGTTTAATTTTCATACTTCCGATACCATCGACGCAGCTGCGACGCGAATAGAACAAATAAATAAAATTGTACCGGATCCACTAAATTTTAGTTGAAAAAATTCTAAAGGGATGGCAATACGTAGAAAGATGGCAATGCGACGTGTTACGCGTCGTTCGGATATGTAGACTCGTTCAGACATAGTACTCGAGGCGTTAAACATTACTACGCGTCTCCACTGTAAAGGGAAGAGCGGACGGACTGTTTGAAAAGCAGGCTTGATCAATTTTTGACGATGAGAAGCCAGTTCCCTTTGAGGCAAACGCGGACCGCGGACGGTTTTATTATTTATTCACGACACGATGGTAACGCAGGCATTGTTTTTGTCACGTGTAACGAACGGTGGACAGCAGCGGGAGCCTGTAACTTCGCGCTCTTACGTCCCTCGGAAATGATACCGCGAAATTGCGTGCGTCGAGCCGTTACGGCCGCGCGTTAATTAACAATACGAAACTGCCCGCTTAGTACTTTTTCCGCACGACAGGAGCCCCGTTCACTTGCCGGTTCGATCGCATTTCGTAACTCGGACAGACGGAAGGACGAATCCGGGATTTGAAAATTTGAACGCGCCAACAGGATCGTTCAAATGATTCGTACAACCGCTGTCGGAATTGAACCGCTTTGTGTCTGGTTCGGCGATTTTTCCCTGTTAAGCACTCTCGACTGTTTTTCATCCAGTTGAACGCCAGCGCGCACGGCACGCGCTGCGTGAATTATTTTGAACGCGCTGGCTCGGCCGCTGGTCGAATAACAATTTTTTAATAATTTCCTCCTAGCCGGCTCGCCCCGTACTTTTCGAGTGGGCGCAGCGCGCGGCCTCCACTCCTGGCGAAAATTCGATTCCCCTCGCAACATTTCAAATATGCGCATTCCCTTTCCTGCTCGATGCACGGCCGCCGCATTGCAATGCCAGCGGGCCGCAGAGGCGGCTGCTGGCAACGGGAGCGAGCCAATGGATCCGGCTCGCCTGCAACGCGGTCTGCGAAAGAACGAAAAGGGCGCCCGTGGAATCTGTTTCGCGATACCGGTTCGCGGCTCTCTAACGAGATGCGAACGAACCCCTTAAGTTGCCGCACCGTTCACCGCCGCGCCGATGAATGCGCGCGCGGCCATGTTAAATCAACCCTTAAGAGAGGCTGCGGCCTGAAATTGATGGTAACGAGGCTGCCCTGCGAACCAGACGCCGGGAGAAGTGCATCCGCGCGGCTTTCCCGGGGCTCAAACGAATGATTTATCATCCGCGTTCGGTCCCAACGGTGGAAATCTGGTGCCCCGGTTGGCGGACAGTAAGAGCCACCTTTGTTACCAACGCGATACGTTCGTAACAATCCCCGGGACGCATGCGTCCCCGGGAAATGAATTTTCCACGTAACGCGGCCGCGCCCGTGCAATTTCGATTCACCGAAATTGCTCGGCTTAACGTAGTTAAAAGGGAACTAACTTTCCCGGTCCCGGTGACGGTAACTCGCTCAAGATCGCGCTGGCCGTTTGGCGAGTTCGATTCAATCTGCCGTCGAGAACGGAAATTTCGCGATCGCCCTACGCCCCGGGACTGATTCGTCCCCGAGTGGCAAACAATGGGACGAGAAAAATCAATTATATCCGTTCCGCTCGAATTCCCCGACGCGCCAGCGTCGACAAAGGAAACCTATCGTCTGCTCGATTATCGTAGCGGGTGCGGGGCCAAAAAATTCTTTCCACCCGCCTCGAGACCTTAATTCGACGCCGTTCGGTCAAAGTAGCTCGATCCTTAAACGCAATGCCCGCGAGCAAAGTGAAATTGCGTCAAAGAGCGACGCTGAACCGACGCGCTCCCGCGAGTACCCTCGCCAGTTGGCCAACACATTCCGCGAGCGTCTCGGGGGTGCGAGGAAAACCCGCTCGTCCGTCTCGAAACGGATTATCCGGCTTATCGACTCGCGTAGTCGGTTCTCCATTTTTTTCCTTCCCTGCCCACCGTTTTACGCGGAAACTTTATTGGGACGCGCGTATATTCCGATAATGCTCGATTCCATTATTCCGCGACCTCTCCGCACAGAGGCTGCCTCCACGGCTCTTTATCGAGCGCTAAAGAGGGACGCTTTCGTCTCCCATTTTTATGTCCTCCGCGTCGCCCGCGCCGCCCCAGAGTCGCCCCGTTCTCCGACGACACCCTCCTCAGCGACTTCGATAAGTGCGCGGCCCGTTTTCGCGGGAAGTGAGTGCGTCTTTGGGAGCGTCCGCCCCCTTTTATCCCACGTCGACTTCGTCCGTCGGTCGGCGGAACTTTCGAAGTTTACGACGATTTTATTTGTTCCTGGAGAGTCTTGCGAGTTCGCGAGGTCGGGTGGAGTTTCCGCGACTATGAATACCGATTTGCGGGTACGATTGGCTGACATCGGCTGCTGCGAGAGTTATGGCGAAGTGTTCGAAACGAAAACAATAAGTAGCGCGATCGTTGAGCGAGGAATAACAAGCCGGAGAGCAGAACGCTGCAGAGATGAAAGTTTATCGAGCAACGATACCGCTGTTCCGGCTAATTGAGTTTCGCGTCTTACGTTCTAAGATCGTTCGTTTTTTTCTCGCTATTATTCTTAATTGCCTGTCGCGCGGTTATTCGAGCGGCTCCATTTGTCTCCTCGAATTTTCCTAATTCTTACCCTCCAAGCAGCCAGCCGAACGCGGCTAATGATCGTATTTACGTGCGACGCATTAGTCGTGCATTAGTACGCTTGGCACGATCGCAAAACGCGTTTCGCTATAAATAATCCCGGCTACACCCCAAAACACGACCATAATAACCGCGCGACATTACCATAATTCTGATAAGCGAACAGTGACACCTGCAATTGACGTAATTGTTCGCGTATTATTACCGGCAACGAGCAGCCACGATTGCCCGTTGAAAAGAACCATGTCGCGACTACGAATCGGCGACAACCCTCGCGCCTCGTCGAGCATCGAAAAAACTAACGCGTCTCCGTCGGTTCGTTCAAAAAAATGGCAACGCTTATATTTCTCGACAAGTCGCTAAAGACTTTCCGCGGCACTCTGCGAGAGCACGTCCTCCGCGTGGGATGAAAAAAATTGTAACGCGCGACACGTTCGTCGACGAGGAGTTTTGTATCAGAATAAAACCCGCGCAACGCTCGACGATACTTATTTATCGGAAGGGCGAGCGATGGAAGCGGTGCTCGAAGCGGACGGGGGATGAAATCGCGGCCGCTCGCTCCACAGGTCGTTCGTTGAGCACCGTACCGTCGTAACAGTCCGGCAAACTTGACTTTCTCTCGCATAAATTTCCCGGCCGCGTAAACTTTACGAGAAAACGATGGACGTCACGGCCGCGATACGGTTTTCAGCCGCGCACGCGAAACTGCTAGCCCGTATTGCCCGCTAGTTTGGACGCGGCCAACTGTTCGGACTTTGGCGGATGAAACTCTCCTTTGTGCGAAATATTGTACCCGGAAAGTTGATCCCGCGTTTGATTTCGAAGGACACTCGTGCGGGTCTGCCGTAAAGTATGGCCAATTAATTAGCGTATCGTATTCGTGCGTCGTTAGCGGACGTTAAATGATTCCAGATCCGCGAAGGGTTTTCGAGCGAGGTATAAAGCGTATTTTAATAAAATTTCACGGAAGAGTGGTGCTTATTATTTTTGAAACGAATTTCGAATTCCCCGATGCCAGAGATGCTGCTTTTACAGGAGATTTAAATTTCACCTGCTACATAAACCATAGGAAACGTAATACGTTCGTGCTCGAGTCAAATGGAGTACAAATGCAACATTTTTCTAGCAATGTTGCAACCGTTGCAACGCGAAATTCGGGAACGATTCGCGCGTACACGGCGAGATAATTAATTCGTATCGAACGACAGGTTCGATACGCTTCACGGTCGTGGCTTTTAATTCGATCGCCCGGAATTAATCTTGCGCCGCGTCTCCAAGGATTTACGTGGTGTCTAAAAACCGTGGACGGACGCGTTATGGAATTTCAATAAAACCGTGAAACGCAGATCTCGTTCCTACAACCGCCCGCAACCGTTTTCTGCCTCTTCCCTCGTCGCATCGTTCCGCTGCAGCCGTAAAGAACCACCCGCCCCGTTCGAACCGCTCGAACCGCTCGAACCGCTCGAACCGCTCGAACCGCGATACTGGCACGATAAAAATCATTGCCCGCCATCGCCTGCGAATTAGCCAGCCGCGTCGCTGCGTCGCGTAGCGGAATTTCAACAAGGTGTTACCGATTGTTCTCATAATGGCGGGCATTGCCGCGTGTCACGAATTTTTAATGCGCCCGACGCGCGCGCACCGATTCACTGGAGCATTAATATCAGCCTGCCTCGCCCGCGCCTCTTCGTACCTCGTATCCGTCTGCCCGCGTTGCGCTCGCGATGAATAATTCCCGACCGCTCGCATTTACGCGCGTGTCCGCTGCAACTCGTCACGGCTAACGTCTCTGCCGCGCTATCATCCGGCCGCGGAAAGAACGCGCGCACAATACGGCTCGTTACGTCGCCGACGAACATCCAGCGAATCCTCTTTCAACGCGGCTGAAACCGCGGCGAGCGCTCTTTAACCGGCCGGTTTAAAAATGAAAATGTTGCCCCGCTTAGAGCGTGAAATATTTGACAGGCGAACGTTCGCGCGCCATTCGCCGCGGAATGCGCGCGGCTCCCCGACCCGCGGGATGGAGGACGGGATAAGGGGTTAAACGGCGGCGGAATGCGTCTGAAGTTTCTTTCGCCGTTTTATTTTCGCCGCGCACGACGCTTGGGAACGCGCGACCCACTCGTCGCTGTGCCGGGCGTTATTAAACGCTCGCGACGCGGCGGATACGCGGCCAGCGTGCGCCGTTTTCACCTTTGATCGCGTATTTCGCGAGACCGCGTCGATGCGGGGGCGGAAGAGTGCCACTGGAAGGAATTCTTTCCCGTTCTCGTCCCGCTCCAGCCTTCGCCACCCTCGCAGGCGGAGGGGGAGCTGTTACGCGGGAGAAAGGGTGGATATAATCCTCGTGTTAACTGGGGAACACTTTTAGCGTCGCTCGTAGACGTGCCTCGGGACAAGGAACTCGGCCGCTGCGGGCATACTCAGCGTCTGGCTGCACAGGAACTTTTTCCTTTTAAAAGAGGGGCGCTCCGCGAGCTGGCAGCCTGTCCTCCGCGAAACGGAGAGTTTGTTCACCAGCGTCGACGGTGCGCGCGTTGCCCTTTCTGTCCCCTGCTCCCACTCTTTGTTATCTCGCCGTGTACCACCCTTTTAAACACCGCGAGAATTTCGTCGGCTTCGCGCGCCCTCGCGGAGCACGCATTCCGGACCACTTCCGGAGACAATGGAACAATGGCGCGCGTGCCGTTCGACAGTGGACTCGTTGCAGAGGCTACAATCGTTTCCCCCTTCGGCGAGGAAACGTAAGCCGTTTCTTTGAATCGCGTCCAGATATTTTCGGAGACGATCGAGTTTGTCTTACAAGACACTGCACTCTTCGTTTCGAGGAAATGGAGCAAGGTTGTGGAGGCAGAAAGCATCGGACGTGGGCCGTCCAAGGTCGCGAAAGTTCGCGCAGAATCGAGAGGGACGTGGCTGCTCTGTTTGCGCCGTTTATCGCCGCAACATCTGCCATAGTCGATCGCTGGTAATTATTAAACGCAAAACAGCCGCGAGCGATAAGAGAGAATTTCCAAACGAAATTGCTTGAACAAAAATAATGAACCAGACCAGGGTTCCAACGAAGATCGACGCGTGGTACGTTCATCAAGGATTTCCGTACGCGTGGAAAATATTGAAACGAAAATCCGCGTTATGACACGCGGAGCATGAAACGATTCTCCGTTCGCGTTGCGCTTCCTTTTATGCGGATATAAATTTCCATAAGCGCACGCAGCCTGCCACGCGGTGAGCCGCGGTTCTTCACCCGCTGGCGAAAAAGTTAACGGTTCACGTGATTCAATTAATTTAAACGAACATCGCGACGCGCTTCCTCTCGTGTCTTATTCGTACGCGGCGCGCGAATTTCGCTGGCGAATTCCAGGGACCCTCGAAACGGAACCACGCTCGCGAGCTTACGTAAAGGCGAACGACGCGCGAGAGGGTGAAAAAAGTGACACCGTGGCGCGTGGCGTCGCGTAATTAAGTTGCGGGCCTCCGCGCGCGGTTCGCAACGATCCAAAATTACCAGCGAACGACCGTCGAAGGGAAGGGGTGGCGTTCGAAGACAGGAAGCGCGTGTTGCTACCGGGGGAAGAGGACGTAACGCTCGTATATTTAGAAACCGACGCATACCGAGCATTGTCAATGGTTTCACGCGCGATGTCGAGCGTGCTCGCGGTCCGAGAGGAGCTCTCTCATACTCCTGGCTCCCCCAGAATTTAATCGCCTTGCGTATTCCGCCGCGAAAGTTAACGACGACGCGCGCCCGCTCCTCGATAGCGCCGCGGCGCGTTTCACTCGCGCAGGAAATCTCGTTTCGAAGTTTGTTTGCACGCCGGTGCGGCGAGACTGTCAATTTCGCGGATGGAACTCCGCGGATGGGGCAATTTATCGTTGCCGCGGCGCCAGAAAACCGATTATGCGTTAAATAACGCGGGGTTGACTCGCGCATGGTAAAGGGTGGACGTGTTGCGGTCAGCGGGATGTCAGCTTCCCTCGTTGTTCGATTTTTAACAGTCGTCCTGGAATATCGTGCGAATAGAGAGAGGGAAGATGACTGGGTCAGAAGCCAAATTGATCGACCCTCTCGATCGATTAACTCTTCAAATTCACGAAAGTTAGAGTCTGCGAGACGAACGATCGGTTTTCGTGAAGTTAAGCATGGTAAAGGGTGGACGTGTTGTGGTCAATGGGATGTCAGCTGTCCCTCGTTGTTCTATAGTTACCAATTACCCAAGAATATCGTACGAGCAAAGAGAGAAAAGATATTGGGCGAGAAGTTAAATTGTTCAACCCCTTCGATCGATCAATTCCTCAAATTCAAGGAAGTCAGAGTTTGCGAGACGAACGGTTCGAGTTTCGTGGAGTTAATAAATACACGGGTTCAGCACTCGGTGGAACTCGGGAAAATAATCCTCTGCCTGGCTTCCGCTATGGCATTCTGGCGATTCCATCGAGGACCCCGACGATTCGAGGCTTCTAAATACATAATCGTACTCGCCTAAGTACTCGCAAACAACCGTGCAGCCAGTTGAATGTACGAGTCGAGGGTATTGCGCTTCCTCGCAGCTGCCAAACACGCTTCTTACCTCCTCTCAGCTCGCGCTAATCTCTTTACATCTAGTCCCGAGCCTATCTCCCTCTTCGTCTTCCGCCGCCGCAAAACCCGTCCAGGTTGGTGGAAACGGAGCTCGAAGCACACAGCTCGCTGGCATTACTCTTGTTTCCTCGCGCCACGGGGCGGTTCAATGGACAGCCCTCGTAAATTACGTTGCGGGAACCGCGAGAAGTCCCAATTTCTTTCGTTAATCAAGATACATCGACCCTTGGATTCGGTTTCCGGTCGCAGCTCCGCAAGCAACGCGACGCCACGCTCGAGCTAAAAACGCGCTGCGCACCCTCGAGCGCTCGTAGCCGCGCGTCGCGAACAACGCTCGCTTGTTTTTTCGTTCGCGAGGCTCGATGAATCGTTAGTCTAATTGGCGGGCTACGAGAGCACCGGCACGCTCGTTACAGCTACTGTCCAGAGGCTACGGGGCTCGTTGACCTTCGCGCAATTAATGTCTTACCGCTAATGGTTTCACGACTGCGCGGCTAGCTCTGGCCAGGTCTCGCGAGCACCACGGGAATTCCCATTATAAATCGTCGTTCCCGCGGTCCGGGGCGAAGTCAGCGAAAAAGATGGATGGCGAACGGCCGCGGAAGATGGGGGGGCGTAGTTCCGCCGAGATTCGGCCGGAACGGATCTAATGTTACCATCCCCGTGCGCACCGATAGCCTCGACTGGCTTCGAGCCCGAGTTTCCGTGAAGGAAACGTGCGCCAGGCTCGAGAATCCACCGCTCTTGGAAACCAGTGCCGATTTCCGGTTACGAGTTCTCCAATCTCTACTGGTTATTGCAACAACGAGCTGGCGAAGTGTCCGGACCGATAAAAGAAAGAGGGATTTCCAGCGTTACAGAGATATACGATTAGCTGGTAGTTGCACCTTCAATTCCAACTTCTATCTCCACTATTTCACCCCTTTACTCAGACTAGCCGCTCTAACGAATGCGCGTACTCCGTTTCACTTTACCCAAGCATTCTCCAGAAGTCGTGCGCCCAATTGTACCGCATTTGAAAAGATTCCGTGTCCTACCGTGCGCACTCTCGAAGCGCATTTCCGGGGGTGTCGCGTTCATTAAGATTTATCTCCGCCTCGGTGCCAGTAGCAGAACCGATAGCGGGTAACACCGCAGCAGTCGGATGCGCCTCGAAACGCAGCTATGCGCATCGCGAGAAAGGCGTCCTGTATAAAATGGACGGTCGATCCGTATTCCCCGGGCGCTCGTTACTCACGCGTAGGAAACCCTACCAATCCCGTGATAATGAGAGCCAGCCGCGGAAGAAAATTAGGGGATACGTCCAGGACAGATGAATTTTGGATAAAACAAGAAAAGTTTAACCCAGGGCTGGCGGTGAAGCGCGGGCGAGCGGGCGCGACGCCACCGGCTACTGCATTTTAATGGCCTGTACCAGAGAAAGGAATCTTGAATTTCGGAAATTTCCACGGGGAGAGTAGGCGGACTTGCCGGGAAACGCCTGTACGTAAACGCGGCACAAATTTCGCAGCGCAAGCCGTTGCCTAGCCGGATCAGGAAAGGAGCCAATCTCCTGAAAAGCGCTACATTATTAAGCGGAATGGGAATGAATAAATTCGCGGTCGCGGCTCGTTCCCAGCAGGGAGGCGCGGGCTTATGCATTTTCCCAGACGCGTACCATTGCGGGCTCGTTAAATATTCGTTCGATCGCTTCTTAAATAACGTCCCAGTCACCGTGTACAGCCGGCGAACTCGGCGCATTAGACGCCGCCGTTTGGTTACGGTTGTTTGAACTTCTCGGAGTGGCTTCTCGCGACGCAAACTTTCCCGAGTCTCTAATTCCGCGGCAAGGCTACGAAATATTTCGCGGAGGCGATCAGAGGAGAGGCGAGTCGGAGAGTCTGCGTGCTCGAGCGAGGTCGCGAACGCGCGGCGTGCTTTTTAAAAGTTGAGGGATCAGGGAAGGAGCGCAGGTCGACGATAAATCAGGCCAGGCCCCGGTATCTCTCGCCTGCTTGCCCTGCAGGCGAGGCGTTCGACCGCCGCTCTGAGATTTTCCAAGATTTATTCGGACGATCCGACGGGCCAATAATTGTCGCGTAGCGCGAGGGAAAGCGGGGAACGGTGGCTGGAAAATTTAATTGCCACGATCGACTGGGAAATTCGGGACAAGGAAAGACCATTTGGGGATCCGGGAATCCTATCCCCGTTCCATCGACACCTTCGGGGGTAAGCTGAATATTCGCGTCGATTAAACGGGCTGGTCGCGTTCACTTCGTTAAACTGACCGTAAAAAATGCGATCCAAGGAGGGTCTGGCGCGCGCGCGAAACTCGGCTGGATGCGAGTAACGTCGATCCGCGAGAACACGGTAAAACTGTTAGGGGAGTTGAAAGGCGGTTCAGAGCGCGGGTGAGAGACGGCGTCGGGACGCGTGTATCGGATTCTTTAGTAGATACTGCCTGGAGGAACGCGAAGGCGTCCGTGGACTGGAAAGCAGCTGTCCCCGGTAGAAAAGAACGGTATGGCATTCTCGCATGGAGAACGCGTACCTCGCCGCCAACCGTCTCCGTGCGCATCCGCTCGATTTTTCAGCGAAGTTTATACCGATTCCGGCGAGGCTAATTGAATTTCCCCCGGCTTTAATTCTTGATGAACCGTTCTTAGGGAACTCTGAAATTGGCTTTGAATATTTCTCGGAACAGCGAAACGGCATATTGGAGAGTTCCTGGGCGTCATGAATCTCCGCGTGAACCAATTTGCAATATCCGGCCGGCGTAATGCAGAAGTTGCGGTGGCTTTAGTTGACTGGGAGTTTCTTCGAATGCGCCGCTGCGAAGAAACAACCGTGGGATCCACGGAGCGGAACCCTGCGAAACTTTCCACCGGGTTCGGGTCTCCGACGAGTCCCACGGGAAGAATCAATCGTTAGGCGTCGACTATTGATTCCTGCTTACCTCCATTTCGGTCAGTATACAGCCTCGAAGTAGCGTTTGATGTACGCGCAACTGAATAGGCGAATGAAACGGGAGTCGAGTAAAAGTTGTACGCCCCGTGGACGATAAGTCGCGCGAAAGATAGCCGAGCTGAAAGCTTTTGTCAGCGACCGGTCGCACGTTACCGTCCGTTCCTTTAATTACGAATTACGTTCGAATAGCGTTCGCCAAGTGAAACGTATTAAATCATTCGGTGCCTCCCCGATCCCGTGGAAGTTTTAAACTGGGATTTCGTTTGGCATCGGCGACCCAGTTTGCCAACGGAGGGTTGATAATTACGAAGAAAAGGGGGCTGGCACCGAAAGAAAATTAATATTGCCCTTTCCAGCCAGCTCCCGCGGAATAAAATTGCAGACAGCGAGAAACATAAATCAGACGGGGCTCGTCGGATTTAACAAAGGGTCAAGCCGTAGATTATGTTCCCTCGTCTTGGCCGTTGGCTTCGCGCCCCGACCGGCCCTCGTATTTCACAGCTGGCCATAGATAAAACTCCATAATTCATTGGTAAACACGGAAAAGTTTTTGTTTACGGTTACTGCCCGATGAACTTTGCGGCTGACGCGACCGGAATCGCGAATATCGCACGCGTGATGCCGATTTATCGTCCGCGGAATTTCTCTCACGGAACTGACCGTGTTCGCGATAAATCAACGGGACTCGGTCGAAGGGCTGCGCGAATCTCGATTCAACCCTAATCGACGGTGCATAACTCGGAGACTGTTAAACTTACGAGGTTGCGACTCGTTCAGGACTACAGAAACGTTCGAAATGTACGAAAGTCGAGAAGTCTTCGTGCGAATGTTTTCATAAATCGAATCATTATTACGCGAAAATGAATCTATGCATATTGCCTTCATTATAATACCCGTGAATGGCTAAAGTGTCGACCTACATATTATAAAATGTACGAATTAATTGGAATAAGTCAGAAGTGCGTTTCGAATTGCACAGAAATTTCGAGCGGACGTATTAAAAAGTCACTCGTTCAGCCCCTTAAAAGTAGATATAACGGAGTGAAAGGATCGCACGGTACCATATTATCGAGTACAAAGAATTCCCGGAGCCTCGCCACTCTCCGTACGCATCGTTGAACACAGGGAAGCCCATGTTTTAGTAATAATGCAAATAATTTGCATGGATCGCGACGCAAATGCGATATTCCGCCTACGATCCGATCGAGCGAGTTCTCCGTTGCAGCGACGCCTCTTTTACGGGAACAATTTCGCGGCGTGCAGGTTGCATGGGAGCCAAGAAAATGGAATTCTTCGTATCCTCGTTGGGCACGTCGACGATGCCCGTGAACATACGCGCGCGTACACGTACGCGCGATGGTTCGATGCCTGGATGGAGCGTGCATGGAAAAATTCGACCAGCGAGGGAATTTTCTCTCGAGAACCCGCGAGAGACGCGAGGATATTCGAAATACATAATAGAATTGAACTAGGATTTCGTCGAAGGCCTCGCGTCTAGAACAAATCATCGATTCGCCATTTTTCGTAACCGTACGCACCCAGCGAACTTTCTCGTCGCGTTGGACGCCTCGCATCCTTTTCGCTAGGGAAATAAAGTGGAGACGTAATAAGATACGAACCGCTTTATGACGCGATCAAAGTAAGAACAAATTACCAAGTAATAAGAAGGAGTAATATGATTAGTTTCGCAACGTAGGGAACTAAATTTTTCACGGAAACGATGGGATCGATACCGGCTGAAAATGCAATTACAACTTTTCGAAAGGAACTGTAATTTAATCAGCGACGTGAAAAAAAAAAAGCGCAATCGGGACTCTCCCTGCCGGGTCTGTTCTCGAAATTCCGCATTCGTTAGCCAATAAAAGCAACGAATAAAAATTGCTACGCAGCATTGAGAAAAAACGGACGATTGTAACGAACCGGGCAACAAAAAGTAGTCGCTGGTTGAGTCTCGTTAGATCAAACATCTGCTGCAACGTACCTCAACGTTCCATCGCACTTGGGCTTTTTCTACCGCGGATAAGAAAGCGGGAGTTTTGAGAAAATGGAGAAATATGTGCTGCCTTTATGGCTCGATCAAAGTGAGAAAAATTCCGTCGGATACTGCGAGATTACCGGTTCTCATAAGCCGCGGAACTAAATTTTCCGCGGGACCCGCGCAATGGAACAATATTTAAAGGGCGGTTACAGGTTTTTCAGCGGGATAGCAATCTTCATATGGCGGCGCGGTACGCGTGGCGTGGCGCGTAGACAATTTCGCGAAAGTTAGCCGGTAATTCTATCTTGCCGCGCGGCATAAATCCACGCTAGTTTCCCGAGCAAGTTAGCCAAGTTTCCAATTTGTGTAACGTTTCTGCGTAACGGCGCAACAAGTTTTAATCGCCATCTAACACGTCCTCGCGGGCAACAGCGAGCCCATCGTGGCGAACTCGAAATTTCAGAACCGCGGAGCGTTCCTCGACGACGGCTGCTCGGATAAGAATCCGTACGTCGACGTGCATGTGTCCTTCAAACAACCGTCCGCGAGGGTCCTCCGCGAACTAGTGGACCTTTCGATGTTCCAATGGTTTCCCAGCGTCGAACTTTTTCGATTTATCATCGAACAGTTGCCGCGACGCTCGTACGGCCGTGGAAAAGTGACAGGAATGAGGCAGCTTGGTCGAGCGAATGGTTTCCGGTATTGCAGGATTAAAAGTTGAAGGAACGAAGTTGTTCTAATTCGATAACTGCTGCCAAGCGATGAAAATGTTACGTTTGTGGCGCGAAAGAATTAAACTTGAAAGAGAATCGAGAGCTTATTCGAGATTTTCACGAGTGAATTATTCTGGAATTTATAAATGTATGAACAACGCGGACTCTTTGAACTACCGTATTTAGCCCGTCGAGGTTCTCATAATTACTGGCGCAACATTTTTGCAGGCACGAGTCAAAAGTCGCTCGTTAATTAAGTCGATCGCGAATAGGCGCAGATTCGTAATTACGTGCGCGCGCGCTACAATAATTTCGATTCTGCAAATATTTGGCCATCGCATTGCCCGGTTTCATCCTGCCTTAATTAGCTTCGTGCTCTTCGAAATATTAATGATCCCGATGTAACGCGTAGTAACGCGATACGGAGGCGCACGTTTAATTAATTGCATCCATTCCGCGAAAACATTAATCCATCCTTCGGTTCTTTCGCCTAAGAACCACGTCGAGAACAGCTGTAAATTTTCGAAACAACGAACGACAAGTTCACCAATTATTTTTCACGAAGCTCGCTCGCCAAGAAGACGTTCATCGAACGATTATATCCCGATTCATCTGCATCAACGATATCCTCGCACCGTCGCTCAACGCGTTGGCTACGCTTGGAAACAACCAGCGGAAAGTAAACACTGAAAGACAAACCTCTCGTTGATCCTGGCAATTTTGGAAAGTGGCTTCGAACAACCCCTCAAAGGTTTCACTGTGTTTCCAAGAAATTATGCAGCAGCTCGCGGGGCGCGCTCCCGATTCGATCCAACGATATTTACGCGCGTACGCAGGTGCAGAGAAGCGAGTCAGACTTGCGTTAATCCCGCAGGGATTCGCGCGCTGCTGGAATTAACGCATTAACGGAATCTTTCCCTCCCGGAAGGAAGGTAGACCGGCTGGGCGCCAATGGGTGTCCCACGGCTGGATTTATTTCGTGGAGAACGGAAGAAATCGAGTTCGGAACTCCCGACGAACGGGGCCGTTCGATGGGGCGCTAAAGCGTCCCGTGTTTCCGTTAATTGCGCCGCGCGTCGCTGGCGCCGCTAATTAATAGAATGAAAGGGGCGCGGGGGCGGCGGCTGAGCGCGTGCCTGCCCGCGAGAAAATGAATTGGCGGCAAATTAAATGACGCAAAAGAGAAAAGAAGCTGGCGTAACAGGGCTAGACCGTTCCGCAAAGCGGCGTCCCGTGGGAAATTATAAATAGGAGGTAATACACGGAGCCCGTCGCGCGACTCGACATCACGACGGGGCTAATATAAATAGTTAAACCCGCTTGGTAATTCGTACGTTCGAATAATCGTGCAATTTTCAGGCCGCTCTGATCCGCCCCGTGGATGAACCTCTATTTCCGCGTTGGCCGCGATCGATCTCGATTAGTTACGACTCGTTACGTCCATACGGACGCGATACGAGTCGAGGAGAAATAGTTGAAGAGGAGGTGAACGAGGGAAACACGACAACGGAAAGAAAAATACTCTCGAACCGAGTAGATTAGGGGAGAGAAGCGAGTGGATTTAACGCGGCGCGACCACGCGCGGACGAAGGGACGTACCCGCGACGAGGTAAAAGGCGAAATCCGGGGTGAGCGAAACAATTACGAGAGAAAGCGTGCGGGAAAGGCGAGGTGTACGTACCACGTACGAAGGTACCGGATCGAGGCGGGTCGTGCCTCGACCCGAAGAAAGATGAGAATCCCGAAGGAAAAAGGAACAAAGTCGTAAACAACCCGGTAAAATGTTGCGGCCGCGCGGGTAAGGAAGGATAATACGAGGACCGTTCGTTCTTTCTCGCAGGGGCGGTGATGGGGGACAGGACGGGCTTTTAAATTGAAGCACCGAACGGGGAAAAGGCACTGAGAGGTATGTACCACCGCAGCCACGAGGAAAGTGGAGATGAGAGAGAGAGAGAGGAAGAGAAAGCAAAAGGGAAAAGGAAATGTTCTGCGCGCGCAAAGATCAGATTTACTTGTCCAACGCTGGGAGATACACATCTCCGCAGTGTGGCTTTCGCCCGGGAAACCAAGCCGCGGGAATGCTACGCCCGAGGAACTTCTCGAGATTTCCCAGGCAACGGTGACGCGTTTCTAAATTTCAAGATTGACCGGTCAAAGCGGTCTGGCTGATAAGCGTCGCGCCGCAGACGCGCGAGAGGGGAGACGCGAAAATCGTTCGAGCGCTCTCCGGCGTTTTCCGCGTTCCCCACTTGACTCCGACCGGGCACCATAATTTCTGGCCATTTTCAACGGATTAAGTGGGACTCTTTGACCAGCAATCCGAAACTGTCCGCTCTTTCGGACGTATTATAGGAATTGGCTTCGCAGCGGCGTCGAATTTAGTCGTATTAAGCGTTTCCGTTCGTTTACGCCGGCACGCGATGAAAGCTTTCGAGCGCTTTACGTATTCGACGAAGAGCGCTCGTTTTCGCAGAGGCGGACGCAAGAACGGCATGCGTTCGTTGCGAATTTATAGCGTTTCTTCGCGGGATATTTCGAGGGACACTCGCACGGCGAGTGAAATCAACGCGAATTCGGTGAATTTCAGCTTGATAAGGTTGGGGCTGCAGCTTTTTCCTTGAAATGCAAAAACAGCCAAGGAAGGAACCGGCTGGGAACGCTCGGATCTCGCTAATGTTTGCTAATGAAATTTGCGAGTTCCGCGGGACAGCTAGCTAGGAGACGGGGCGGACGTGACTCGATTCATACGACGTTTCGCGTGAAAAAAGTGCGTCAGGGAATGATGCGAATTAATGGTCTGCCAGTGAAAGAAAATGACGTATGACCCTGGTTGATTAAATCGTGCCGGGAACGGACGTTGAAGACAAACTAACAAAACGGAGTAAAATAATCTAAATAGACGGATAAAAAAAGGGGGAATAAACTAATCGCGATGGTACGAAACGGAAAATTTGTTTCGCAGCTCAGGAGGCGAAAGTGGGAATGTCTGCGATTAAATCTCATTTTAGCGTGTAGAAATTTTACATTCTAGCGACAAAACGCTTGGACGGTATCATAGATCTCTAGATAACGGTCCTTTGAGACCCAGCCTTTAGAAGTTACTAGGCGTTCTTCTCGTTTGCAGTCTCTACTTAGCGAGAAAACAGGAAAAACTTATTTCACTCGCGACGTTACTACTCAAAAGTTTCTCTCGGTACTCCTGTGTACGAGATGAATTTTTGAAAGAATCATACGGACAATTTTCGACCTTCCGCTAACAAAATTCCCATCCCTGGCGAATTTCAGTTTCCCTTTTTTTTTCACAATTTCGCCGGTCGTAAACGAATCTCAGATTTACGCGGCCAGTTTCCATGATGGCCTTTCAGGGAAACTAGGCACGCAAGTTCATGACGAATTCACTCACGAATCGACCGGAATCCGCTCCCGTTTGTGCGTCGGTCGATGTCAAACTCAAATCGGTTCGCGTTGATGGGCGGTCGGAAAAGCGACGGGGAAAATAAAAAAAGGGGTGCGTTCGAAACCGAAAATCCAGCCTCAACGCGTGCATCTGTGTCGCGATTCGACTCTCTTAATCTTCCGTATCGAATAATTTCTCGATTCCACCGTTCACTGTACAGATTACACCTGCGATCGTGTAACAAACAAACAGCAATTGCACCAGATACAACGGAAACGACACAATATTGGCGGTAGCGTTAGAAAAAGTTGGCCATCACTGGCTTCAACTATTTCCCATCGAATTACCTCGGATCCTGGCCCAGCCCGTCTACCTTTGTTCCCCGTAGCGGGAGAAAAACTCGTCGGTGGAATTTTTAGGAATGCAATTTCCAAGGGAAATTACGGTCGATGCGCGGACAGACGCGCGTTAACGAGAGAGAGAGAGAGAGAGCGAACATAAATCTAACGAGCGCCGAAAAGTCTCGCCCCGCGCCGTGGAATCAATTCCGACCGACAGCCGCTGTCGTTGAAACGTTCCTCGGTCATTTTATTATTTCTCGCCGTTTTAATCGCTGGGACGCGAATCCTTTGAGACTGGCGCGAGCCTGCCCATTAGCGAATGACGATCGACCCTTAATGTTTCAGTCACTGGGACGGCCGCGGAAGCCACACGTCAGACGGAGGAGTCGCCGCTGTGGACTAGCCAGGACGCGAAAAGGATCGGTCGCACCTTCGCCTGGTGGTCCACTACCGTACGTAGTACCACGGGGGAGAGCAAATCTATCGGAGAGGCCCGTCGTACAAGTTCCTGGCACGCGGACAACTCGAGCCTCGGGGTACGAGTCAGCCTGGAATTAGCAGAGCCGAGCGAGGCGAGCGAGGCGAGACCGGAAAACAGGGACGACCGAACGGGGAGGTTCGAGGCGCACGGTACCGCGGAGAACGACACGCGGGAAGTGAAAATCTCGCGTCAGAACTCGACCACGTCCCCGGGGATGGCGGCCGACACGAGGCGGCAGATAAATCTATCCGCCTCGCGGACGTTTATCCAATCGACGCCGGAGCGATCGAGCCCCGACAGCGCGCTTTCCACGGAGAAGTTTCCCAACGTAAGTCGTATCGAGTTTCACCTGTTAACCCGTGTTTCTTCGATTATCGATTCTATCTTGCGGGATTAACGTTGCTGCGAAAATCCTTTCCATTAGCGGGACGTCTGACGGGATTAAAGCCCGTTCTTGCCGCCCCCCTTTTCAACGGCTTTATTACACGTGTCCGTCGCGTGACAGCGGGCGGAGGTAACGTCTGTATAATGGGAAAAGTGCGCGATATCGACGCGTAGAGAGATACAGCGTACGCGGAGTTGCCATTATCGAACCTGTCCGTGTAAAGAGCCGAGAGTAAAGTAGACGATTTATAGAATCTCCGATGCGAAGCGTTCGGTTTACCGGCGGAAAGAATAAGCGCGAGGTAATTCACACGACGCCACGCCGCGCCGTTCGAACGGCGGCGATATATTTTCCGTATGGACAATAATTTCGTAACGGCTCGATAACAATAATTTACCGGTATCGCGATGCCGGTTGGCCCAAAGCGACGTTGGGCCTCCATTTAATTAACGACCTGACACCCGAGCATCGGAGGATTATCGCTCGTCGATCGTGTAAATTTTCCTAATGTCAACTCAATTTCGCTGCGCTCGTTCCGATACGGGACCGAAGCGGGTCCCTGGGATCGCTCGCGCGAGTAATCACGTGATATTCAAATACGTGCAGATAGCGTCGACGCGGGAAGACGGGCCATCGAGGTCTTGGAAAGGCAAGAAGGACGGCAGCACGACGGCGACGCCCCCGTTCGTCGCGAACGACGTCGTACGTCGGCAGATGAGACACGTCGCAGACGCGTGCGAGAAGTTCGAGATCGGGGACGAGGCTAAACAGGAATTCTACAGCCCCAACTATCCGGACAACTATCCGAACAACACCAAGTGCACCAGGATTTTGGAAGGTGAGCGAAACTATCTTCCACTGCGCGTGCCAAATAATTCCCGCGTCAACGACGAACAATCTCGATTGCATTCATCGGAGGAGGAATCCTCGTTCCCAAAGAAACCGCTTCGTTATTATTCCACACTCGACGAGCGAAGTAAATTATACGTTACGTCAAAGGGAATATTAGAAAATGATTCGTTTATTTCTCGCTGCCTTGAAAAACTAACTTCGTTGATCCGGTTAAATTTCATCTCGTTTATCATTAACTATTACCTCGGTTAAATTTTATCTCATTTCTTTATCGAACGTGGAAAAAGTCCCCGTGATATCCCGCCACATTCGAGGCACAAAGTACCGGGAGAGTGCGACACAATGGCGGATCAAAGGGGAGCGAGTTTCCCGTAGAAGCGAATACATAGTTAATCGCGTCGAAAGACGCATCAACGCTAACCGCCCGCGTTAATTTCTATCTAATTTTTTGCTCAAAGTATCTCATTGCTCGACGTAGTTATATTGGACGACAAATTCCTCTCGAAAAAGGCACCTGAATATTATGCCACATTCCAAGCACGAACTGCCGACGAAGTTTTACATCAAAGAGAGCATTACGGAAGTGAATCCTTCCTTATTCGCGATCCCACGGAATCAACTCGGCCCTAATTGTCTTTCTCAACTCTGATCCCGTTTAGCATTCGAAACACCTCGACTTGCAGTGTAGCTGGCTTCGAAAAAATCACTCTCGATGTCCAACTATTTCTCCAGCCAGATTTTATAACGCGACGGATTCGATTAATGGTTAACCGTGTTTGTTCGTACCGATGTCACCGTTAATAAGAAAATTAACGCTTCGCGCCATTGTTCGATGCAACTGCGTCTCGTCCGGTCTATCCGAGTGTTATTCAATATTCGAGGCGCGAAACAGGCAGGGAAACGGTACGTTACATCGAGGCGAGTAAATTTATTATGGAAGCGGATCCCCACTTACCGCGCTAACTCAAGGAATTAACTCGGAGGTAACTGCTCGCGTCCCAGTTCGCGCTTGATATTCCGTTTTGTTTCGTGTGTATAGGTCCGTCGTGTAACTTGCTGGCCAGGCCCGAAGTTCGAAAAGGGGCGGGCGAGAAGCACGCGCGGCCACCGTGATTGATACACCCTGGTGGTCTCGTCCGTCCGACGAGGAGATCCCATCCGGTGCCGTCGGTAAATTTTCCACTCGCGCTCGTCGATACAATGCATTCGCGCGCGTCGACGAGTCGAAAGGGACGCATCAATTTTTACCACCCAGCCGGCCCGTTCGTTCGTCGAGCGAACAGTGGCCGGCGTCGAATTTATAATAAACGACCAAGGGTTGATAACAGGCGGGAGAAATGGATAGCAGCAGAAATGGCGGTGTACTGACGCCGCTCGCCGTCGAGGAGAACGCGTTACGATTCGCGTGGCAGCCAGCGGAACGTACGACGCCACCCTTAGCGCAGATTTCCGAGGCGAGGTCTCCACCCTTCCTCGCGCCCTCGCGAACTCGACGCGGAAAGAGTAATTGCGTAAAACGAACCGGCGAATGCGGGTCGGAACGATAAATCAAACCAGGGACCGACCACTTTCGACCTGGCCGTGGTCGCGCGAAACGGATGTACCGATAACGAATCGATAAATCTTGAATGGACCTGTTCTCGCGAGCGACGCGAACGATATTTCGATGATCGAGCGCTGGCCGCTCTTCACGTGTTATCCTTGATCCTCGAGCACCAAAACGGCCCGCGAGGATCACTTCGGAGAACGAAACGCAACTGCCCGCGTTCTCGATCTTTTCTGCGCGGCGTCTGCGAACCGTGACAGCCGCGACTCTTCCATTTCCATGTTCAATTCGTCGGAAAACGAAGGCAGAGAAAGAGGCGAAGCAAGAGGTCGCGTAAGAGAGAGGCTCGCTCCCTTTAGCCGAACGGAACGCCTCGAAACGCGTTGGATCGGGCAAACGAGGGCAGCTGGGTCGTGTTCGAAATTGAGTCAGGGTCGACGAGCCTCGGACCGTGCACGCCGAATCTTCTTCTGATGTACCGAAATAGTATCCACCGTGATTTGCTGGTCCTCGGCCGAGTTTTGGAAACGATAGGTTCGAACGGCGCGCGATCCCGTCTGTTTTCACTTTGCGAGATCGTAAAATACTTAACGGTAACCCGAGGATGCGCGATGGTGTTGCGTTCGAAATAAATCGCCAGCGCCGTCTGGTTACGCGCATTTTTCCTCGAACGTTTCGGAACAGCGAAGAGGACGCGAAAAAAGAGACGCGGCGAATACCACGGCTACGAAGAAATGGAGACGGTTCGCGAATTTTTGCTGCTATTTTTAATACATCCGTACCCAGAGTAACCTCTGCTTAAAGCGCGTGTAAACTCGCGTCGTCTCACGTGCTCGTTTTGCCGCGCGCTACCGAAAATCGCAGCGTTCGAAAAGGAAATAGAGAAATATAAAAATAAATATCACGAGGGATGGATGCGCAACGTCGTAAATCGAGCGTGGGCGCGTTCCACGCGAGTCGCTGAATAAATTCAGATCGAACGGCTTGTAAATCATACACAGCCGGATATCGATGCGAACCGACGTACCTTATTTCCTTTCTGGGCGTCTAACACGGGTTATGCTATTGGTCGGGATTTACATAGCGGGGTTCGTTCTGGATTACGGGAACGCGATACTTAGTAGCTTCGAACCGTTACAACGTGCGCTGAATAAGTTTAACGATGTATTTTCCCTGGTAATATTCTTTCCGCGGTTCAGACGAGACTGATAAGCCGCAATCGCTTCGTAGACCGATAAGAAGATGCGTTTCCAGCTTCGATTCGTTTGTGTAACGTCTCACAGAATATCAGAACTTTATCGCGTACTGGAAAGGTGTTTCAATTTTAACCCGGGCTGGTTCATAAGTCGTCGAAGATTTCGACAGAACAGCTTTCGTGACCGCGTTTTAAAATGTATTAAACGTCGTCCCCGTCAAAAGAGGACAGACACGGTCGTTGCGCGTTGAGTGATGAACAACAGGCCGCAACTAAGCGTCGTTAACCGGACTACATAGCCCGCCGGTGCATCACGAGCCGCCATTCCATTGAGCGAAGTGATTACGGCATATTAAACCCCCCCACGTGAATTACGACACCCAATTATCCGAACGTCAATACAGGGCCTGGTCGGGATTAAGGAAGTTTCGCCGTGGACCGAATCGACGCGACTCCATCCACCTTGAACTGTCCTAAATCGCGCAAACTGTCGGACGTTAAACACCGGCGCAACCCCGTGCGTTTTAACTTGACGCGCACCCCTCTCGACGCCTCGGGATTCGAGCGCGCAATCGTTATTTCGAGGGCCATTCCAAGTTCGTCGTCGCAATTCCACTCCGTACCCGTGATTTCTTACGTCCCCGGGTGAGCTCGTTAAACTCGTCGAGAAGCTAGTTCCCGAGGCCGCCGATGGACCGTCGAAACTTCTCGAGGATCATCGAGCGGCGCAAAAGGTCAACGTACCGGGTAGCGTTTCGAGGAGCGTGTCCTGGCCGGCCGTGGAAGAGCGGGTCGGATCAAAGTTTAATTGGGGCAATTCGAAGTTTCCCCCACCGGCGACGCCGTTGAACAAAGACGAAAACGTGTACGCGTTACGAGTCCGACTGGAATTGCCGGCGAATTGATGGACGATCGAGCCAGGAAGCTACTCCGCGATTCCGCGCTTGATATAACGCACGGATAACGCCCATGCCGGGGGATCGAAATTGCTGGCCCTCTATGCATTCGCGATTCGGTCTCGGATTTATATGGAACGCAACGCGCAAAACACGCCAGCCGTCGGAGAGCTAATACGACCTGAATACGTGCTGCAATTACCGGAACAATATACAGAGAATCCGTCCAAGAGATTTGTAACTGTCATCCGGCGATTTTCTGACACGCGTCCCTCCTAACCAGCCAATCGTCGCGACTCCCCTCGTTTCCTTTCCTCGATTCCCCGATTCCTTCCCTCCCTCTAGGCCCCCGCGATCGCGTCCCACTTTTCCAGGGCCACGGATTAAACGCTCCCCGTTAACTTCATACCGACGAGTCTTTGGATGACCCGTTCTCGAGGAAGAAATTCAGACGGGGACATCGCCGCGGAGCATCGGTTCGAATAAAATTCTTGGCCGCGCGCGGGATAAGCATCGCGGTGAAAAGCTGGTCCGCGCGGAGGCACTGCTTCGAACGCAAGAGCAGATAACGCTCCCACGACTTAGAAGAAAGATCGCTCGGCTGTAAACTGCAGATTCCACCGGTTCGCCGACTGGTCTCGCGAAAAGCTGGAAACTGGAACAGGGCTCGAGTCAATGGATCGGTGTAGAACGCCGCCACGACCGACTCTTCTTCCTTCGTTTAATCCTCTCCGCTCCGGCCGCGGCGCTCCTTGATCGGAGGGCGCGCGCAAACGGGCCAAGTAGCCCTTCCCGCGGTGCCAGGCTTCCGAAGGAGGTCCTAATTGCGCGGATGGAACCATTTTAATTGCTCGCTCGTGAGCACGGTGACGCGGTTACACCGGTATCATTATGAAATGTGGGACACTTTTAAGCAACCGGGGGCCACTCGAGTACGTTAATGAGATCACAGTCGGTTGGAGACCGAATAAGCATTCGCACGGATGAAACGCGATCGAATCTCTTCCGTAAGGTAACGAAGAAACCGGGGCTCGGGTGGAACAGCAGTTCGTTAAACGGGTACGCTTGGTCTGCCACGGAGAACCGGGCCAAACGACGTAACTTCTTTTCTAATTACTGGCTGGACGGGAATCAATCGAACGTTTATAATCTCGGCAACCAAACGAACCCAAGTATCGGTGGCTAATTTTTCAGCACGGTCCTGGATTTTTTAATAATCCGCCAAGACGACGCGGATCGACGCGCGACACCTCTACGCTTCGCTTCGATCAGTCGGCTCTCACGCTCGCCTTATAACTGAAAAGTCGGCCCAGGAGCCTATTTCCGCGCGATCCCCGCAATCGCGGATCGCAGTAATCATCCATAGTAACGAACAGCTGAGGTGAGTTATTGACGTAATCCCTCATATTGCCCAGCGCTGGATGGCCAATCAGTTTCGAACCCGTCGAACGTATAACGCGGCTCATCGATCCCCCCGCTTCGGAGACCCGTCGTGTCTCAATTTCGAGGCTCGGATCGAAAGTAGCCGGGAGACGGGTAACGAGGACACCCCGTCTCGTGGATGAGGACCAAAGAAAGCGGAAATCGGTCGAAACGAGCGAAGTTCCCGGGTACGGTTCGATGATTTCGATCAAAAGTTGGTGCACGACACGGCAGAGCCGGGGCCTAGTCATACGTCCGCGAGTATGCTTTTTGCAGACGGCGACGAGCTCCAGCCTCTTCTTTGCCAGTTCCTTTCCGCTGTCTCGTTACCTGTTACCACCAATTCACCGTCGCACCGCCGGCGGCCGCAATTTAAAGCGCGTCGTCGGCCGTCGCCTTTCTTACCTCTGCCAAGTTTCGCGTTTCACGCTGCAGGACACAGACCGGCAATAAAAACTTTTTTCCCCCCGCCAAGTGTAACGCGAGGGCGGGTTCGTTTATTTTCTTGTACCACTTATATTTCACCATTATTGCCTTTTTCCACTTCCCAGCGATCGAAACTCCGCTACCAGAGGGCGGCTGCTAAAAGTACGGGGTGACGAGGGAGCTTAAATTGCTCGTAAACTATTTGTTGTATCGGGAAATGCTTGAAACGATTGCCACGCGAAACGGATAACGTTGACTGAGCGATTCGCGATCGCGTTGAAATATGGATTTAAAGAGACGAACGACCGTCGAAGACGTCAACGAACTCGGGCAGCAAATAATTGGGAATATTCGAAGTGGCCACCCCGTTCGACGCAGGCAGGGCTGATACTTCTGTTGCTCGAGCACCATCCGCGAAGTTTCGGAGGGCGGAAACCGTCGGGGGAAAAAGTAACGAAAGCCCGGAGAGAAAATGCTTTCGAGAATCGTCGGAGATGGGTGGAAGTCGTGGCTAAGTTCCAAAGTGGACGAGGAAATCAAGTTATCAACCACTCAGGAGGTAAGGGGCCATCAAAGAACCGTTTAATACGATCCCACGTAAATCAAGAGCGACCGCCCCTTCTGCCGTCTCCGTGTTTCGCGGAACATCGAAATACTCTAATGCCGAGAGTCTCTGCAAGGGAAGCCATTAATTGCGGTGAGAGACTGCGCTTGTCCTTGAACCAAAATGGCGTTAAAGACCACCCACAATGTGCCTTCTCATCGATCAACTTTGCCCGAGAAACCTCTGCCGATCACGGCCCCCAGCGCCATCGTCGGTCAAACGTCTCATCGGGAGAAGGGGCAATCGAGGGTGAACTAGATTGCGGGAAACCCGGCTGAATTATTAGAGTAAAAAGCAGATAAACGAGCGGAGTGACAAAATATTAGGTCGTAGCGAAATATGTGCTCGCTGCGGTTGAAATAAGTGCACTCTTTCGAATTAATGTATTTTTACGTATAATATAGGGCACTTAATCGCGGGACGTTTCGTGTTCTGAATTTCACAAAATTATAAAACCTATCCCCCGCGGCTTTTCGGCTTAGGGAAGCATTTCAACCGCTAAAGTACTGTCTATCCGTCGGCAGAAATAATAGCCGGTACGCGAATAAAGGGAAATTATGTTCGCGGAAAATATTGGAAATCTTTTACATGTTTTCGAGCAGAAGGCTACCGCGAAGAGAGGAAACGCTCGAACGGATATTGAAAAAATGTTCAGGATTTCTGGGAGAGATAGAAAGCGTCGAGAATATCGTCCCGTGGGCATTTTTAATCAGAGCAAGAACCAGGGATTACGCGCGATTTAACGATCTCGATGATCGGAATAACGTCGGTCCGCGCGAGCATCGAAAAATTCATTCGCGAAGCGAGGACAGCGCAGTTAGCCGCGATAAAGTTCACGCTGGTTAATTCCTTCTTGCGGCTGGCTCGTTCACCATTGTCCTCGACGTTCCCCGTTCCATGACGAGTGGCATCGTCGAACGCGCCTCGAACTGCAATGAATCACTAGGAAAGCGGAAATCTCGGCCTGGCGACCGTTTAAACGCGCTTTACAACCAAGTGCATCGGCGCATCCGCATCCATTCTGCTCCTCTGTCTATAGATCAGCCGGTGACAAAACGACGCGTCCCCGTTCGAATTCAGCCACGGAACAGCGCCGACAAGAAAATCGGTGTCGCAAGAAAGACAGTCCCCGAAGTGCGATCCAAACTGTTACAATAGGGTCGCCGCGCGCCAAGCGGACCAAACGTAGCGCCGCAGCCCTCGCGAAGGCGACGACACGCTGATTTTTTTGTCGATACTGGTTGCTGGAAATCAACTTTTTTGCCAAACGATCGCGGCAACAGCGGTAAAAAGGCTTTGGACGGGATCCAGGTAGCGGGGGACGAATGGAAAGAACCGGAGGAAAGTTTCATCGATTTACATCGTCGAAGGAAGTTCCTCCGTCGCGATCGAACGCAGCACAGGAGCACGCGCGTCCCGAAGCGCAGATAAAGAGGAACGCCGGTACACAAAATCCCCGAGGATCTGTCTCGACGAACTCGCCCCTTCCTCGACTGGCTGTGAGCCGTGTATCCCCGAAAATGGCTCGCTTTTTTCACGCTGGTTCCTGCCCCGGTCGCAGTCGCCTTGAGCGAGTGGCTCGTTAAACGTTCTCACTCAGCGGGATACGTCTTGATGCGAATGTAAAAGAAGCGACTCGCTCTATTTCTCGAATTCGTGGCGCTCGTCCTTAAGCCGCTTAATACCGTGTAAAATATGGCTACACGACTCGAAGCCTTGCCCCGCGTGAAATATAACTGCAGCCCATCGCGTCGCTCGCTCCCCGTGGCCACCATTTTCCACGGCACCCTGCTCATTGATTTCTGCCTCGTTAATAAAAACCGCGGGAATGTATCGTTCCTTTTACGACGGCTGGTGATCACGGTCCAATTTTTACGAGATTCTTATCCCAGCCAACCGAGCTAAATAAAGCTTAACGAAGACTTTTCACGCTCAGTTAAACAGACCGTCTAATAATTTCTTCGCCGCCGCTTTTCCGGCCGATATTAATCGTAATGCGCGAGGGCGAAAGGGCGAACCCATTATCGTTGACCGCTCGCGGATTTGACGGTGGTCGGCCGAGAATGGGCACATTATACGAATGCACTGGCGTTATTCGAATGGGACGTCGTAAATCAACTGTAGCGAGGAAAAAATAAGTTGCAGACAAGTTACAGCGGTGGTTACGAAACTTTTTCGGAGGGGGAAGCAGCAGGGGACGATTTAAGCGTGACAAAAAATAAACTTGGGACCAGGTTCCTGCGAGACTTTGCTCCCCGTTTATTTCGTTCCAGAAGAGGAAAATTGAAATAAAATCGCGATAAAGTTAGCACGCTTGTCGCGCGACGAATACGAGATACCAGGGCTGGGAGTTCATTTACATCCCTTAAATTGTGAGTTTAATGTTCGGCGGAACGTCGGCCGCGCCGGCTGGCGACATAATTTCAGCGCCACGGAAACAGAAACCGGCTTCTAGTCGCGTCGATTGGAATTGAATGTAAATAAACAACTCGACGAGAAATGTGTCGGGTTGACAGGGAAGTAATTGAGTCAGAAATCAAGTATGCGTTCGGTAGTTCCGCGGGGAATTGAACTGACCTTACTTCCAAATTAAAAGTCGACGGTTTCTCCCGTTTGAAATGGCTGAAGCGAATAATCGTTCCAATTATTTTTCAAAGCAGACGATCGCGCTTCGAACACTCTCCATAAAATTACAGGATTAAGCGTACAATTGAAAATTTCGCCGACGAACACAATTTTCACCAAACAATATCGATTCCTCTCAAAACAGCGACGCAATGCACACGGCACGAGGAGTCTGAGTTTCGATATAATATTTGTCTTTCCGGCGATAGAAAAAATTCTATTCATTTCGTGGCGCTTTACGGATTAACAAATGTATCGTTCTATAAAATCGGCACACGCGTCGCAACGCAATCTCGCCGTTTCTACGGCGTTTCACCGCGCGAAATATTTGCGAATATCACCCGACGCGAAGTGCGACTGCAAGCAATAAACATTTTATCCGAACGGAGACGGCTGCACAATTTTTGCCGCAGCTTCTGGGATAGAGTGGCTGGCTCGTTCACCTTCCAGGAATCGCGGAAGGCACGCCTCTATCCTGCGGACCGCTATGGAAAATTCGACGAGCCACCCGCGGGTGGATGCTGATCGTTATTGCGAGAGGGTCCACGAATCCTGGATGTCGGCTAAAAACCTCGGGAGGTTTCGTTATTTTCTTTTCACGGAACCCGTTCGCCGACGAACGCATTGTTGCCTTCCGCGGGACGATCGTTGCAATGAATTTCTGGTAAACGCGTTCGAGATATCGAGGGGCGTTCCTTTCGAGCTTCATCGTACGGAAAGCTCTCCCTTGGACCGCGACGTCAATAAGGGCGAGGGCAGAAAATGGAATTATTCGAACGTGTAAAAATCAGGATCCAGCGAAGAATCGACGGGCGCAGCCTGTCGTTCGGTAGAAGAACTACCAAGACCGATAGTCGACTGGAAGTGGCACGATTCCGAGACGGACGAGTCACCTGGGATTTCAAGGTAGAACCGCGGTACACGCTAATACCATGGATGGGCGCGTAACGCGCTCGAATACTCGCGCGCACCACACCCTTCGCGACGAGGCGAAGTTCTGCTGTGACGGAAACCGTACGTTCGCCGCGTGCAGAGGCGGGGAGAGCATTCACCGGTGACTGAAACGCCGCGGAAGTTCGCGTTAGACATCGACAATGGCGAAAGCTTGAACTTGGAATAGATATTACGCCACCTCGCTGAAATGTCTACCTTCGTGGCGCGTTTGTTGGGCAACTCGGCGGGGGCGTCGATTGAAATTCATGGTTTCTTCGGCGGGCTACGCGTGTATCTGCACGGCGCGAAACTTTTCATTGAATCGTTCGAATTGTTCCGGAACGTTTGTCTGGACGCAGTTTAAAAACAGTTTCTATTCCGCGCGAAATTTCCAAACTATTTCTGCGCAAACTTTTCATCTGTCTCTCTCGTACTCCCGTTTTCCATTCGAAACATTTATAGTGCAGGCTTAGAAACGTCTGGCTGTAGGTAACTTTGAGCGTTTTTATATTGTTCCGGGAGCGAAATCGTTCGGACGAGAGAGGCGATTTCACGAACAAGCTTTAAACGGTCGCGGCGGGTCGAGGAAGCTACCGGCGCGAATGTTCATTAATTTCCACTCGGAGACTCGACAAATACGAAACGGAAGGTGACACAATTGGAAGATAATGAAGCGCGAAAGCAGGAGGAGGAGACAGTTAGATCCGCTAAAAAATGCGATCGACTGTTCCGTGGCTGGAATACCAGTATTTCTAGGCGAAAGCGGGCAACGGCTGGGGTGAAATTGTCGCCGCTTCCAGAGTTCTCTCCCTCTAGGAGGAAATGGTCGCGGCGCAGACCTTTCTTCCTCCTTTTCTTTCCCTTTTTTCCCCCACTATCCCTCCCTCGGTGCCGCTTTTTATCGCTTTTTCCTTTCTTCGGCTGGAAGAACGTGGTTTCGCCGAACCAGGGCTCGAAACGCAGTGAATGTCGCCATTCAAATGGGGACCCAAGAACGCTCGCAGCAGGACGACGATGTCGCGACGACGTCTTCGCGCCACGTACAGCGGTATCCTCGGTCGAAACGGAAGTATCGTCGACAGTCATTAATGGTGATTGCCGGTAGAGATACCCTGTCGCGACGAATTCTCTCGAGTCTCACGTACAAAGTATGCGCCCTGTCCTTCGGACGGAAATGAGACCGCGGCTCGCGTGGGTTGCTGCTAGATGATGGCCAAAATTTCATTCATACCTCAGCAGAAATACAGCAGCGAGTAACCATACGTCGAAAATAATAGCATCATCGTAACCGCGACGTTTCTGCTCGAGTATATTTGCGTCTTACGTATAGACGCTTCCTTGCGATGGCTACGCGAAGAGAAAATAATTGTTCGAATTGACTCGTCACTCGCGAACAGTTATTCCATTTAATTCCAAGCGCTCGCGTGTTCGCTGTTATATTTGCTAAAATGGTAATTTCCTGCAGCTTGCCCGTTTCATCGTCCCGCCGATATAATAGCAATAACTGATTATCATTATCGTTATTATTGTTACCATTATTATTAATTACCGCGAAAATGAGCAATCCATTTCTTCAAACGGCGGCGAATCGATTGGTAAACGTTCAAGAACAAACACGCTGCCTCCGCAGCGGCGGTATAATTTTCAGTCAATAATTTCCTTGCTATCGCGACCGGCCGCGGGTGGTCTGCGCGCATAAATTCTTGCCTGGCGCACAAACGGCAATACGAACGAGATATTTTATTCGCAAACACCGGATATTTACGAGCGAGCCACGAGCCCCGCGTACGGCTGGCTGCATTCTCCCCTATCCGTTCGTCGAAGCCGCACTTTTATACCGCCGTTTCGCCAATCTCGGCGGAGATGCAGCGGCATAAAGCGCAAACGTTCATCGGATCGTTCGGAATGTAACAGCAATTACGCGCGCGCGGTTTGCATCCACCTTCGACACGGCTGTCTTTGTTTCCCGATAGCGTTCGAGCAATTACACCGAGCCGAGGGCAACCAGCGGCCGCCATTGTGCGATTAAGCGCAAAAAATCTGATTACGGCCGCGGCGAACAATCGCGAGTTTCCGGTTTACCACTGACCCGTTAAAGTGAATCCTAATGACCGGCAAATAATTCGCGGATAACGTCCGTGCGCGATGGGAAAGTGAAGGCGCGTTTGCATCCCAATGGCCTCGTTAGAGATCGCATCGGGTATCCGCGGAATACACCGCATCGCCGTTAAGGACGCGGCGATCCAGCGGGGTGATTTTTATGGAACGCGTCGTTCGCGTTGTCGTCGCGCTCCGCGGGGATGCGCCGCGGATAAGGGAGCGGGTGGTTTCGATTTGTCGCGCGGAAAACGCGATAAGTCGTCGAGTGTTCACCCCAGGGGTCGAAGCAGCCGAGCAAGATTTTAACGCTCGAGCGTGCGTCTTCCTTTTCCCCCATCGAACGCTAAGCTGTCCGACGCGTTCCGCGATGCCGCGACGTATCCCGATAAAATGCGCGCTAAGTAGACGACGAGTTATATCTCGCTTTAGATAGCTCCGCGAGATCGGAAGGAATCGTATCGAAAAGCTCGAATCGTTGAGGAACGGGCGCGTAGTACAGGCACTTTTTAGATACCCTCCGCTGTAAATGAAAAGCTCCGTTCATGCGATTTTACACGCTGCTGCAGTTTAATGAGCGATTACTTCCGCGAATTAGCGTTGCAATGAATGATTTCCTTTTTACCCTGGATAAAAAGCGCGCCTGGGAGTGCCGTGCCGGGAACTGAACCGTGTATCTGCTCTTCGACGTGTAGCGGAGCGAGAACGGAAGGAGAAAAAAGTTGCGCGACGACTACGACGAATAACCTGGCCGGGCGCCAGGGCGACTTCCGAGACTAACGACATTAGAATATTTGTCGTGCAAGCCGACCAATCACAGCCGTATTCGTGCACGGGAATTCGAACAATCCACGGGCGACATTGCTTTACTTTTAGACCGTCCTTTTCCTACGAACACCACTTAGGAATGTTTTCCTCGTAACGCGACTTCGTCAAGAAAGTATCAATGATGCCACTGGCTGGCGCGTGTAACTGGGTTCCTCGAAAGCTGATCTGCGAATCTCAAAACGTTCGAAACTAGCGAGAAAGATTCCACGCCCACCGCCGATCACGTCTACGCGTTCAATTTTTCCACGATCTCTAACGGCAGCGTTATCACGTTCTTGTTTCAGCCAAGGAAGGTATGCTGCTGAAGCTTGACTTCCGAGACGAATTCAAGCTCGAGGAGAGCCCGGACTGTCGTTACGATTACCTCGAAGTACGTGACGGCCAGTACGGCTACTCCAATCTCCTTGGTAACTTCTGCGGCACGAACTTCCCCCCTGAGATCACGTCGAAGACGAGACACCTCTGGCTACGATTCCGCAGCGATGATAGCATCGAGGCCAAGGGCTTCAAGGCCGTCTGGAGTATGATACCACGGCCAACCTATCGTAAGTCCACGGCATTACGGTCCTTCCTCCCATCCGTCATGTTGCCACCGCGCGAGCGTATGAGATTTCCTTACCAGCTGCATCTCACCCTCGCCCTCGACTCAGAATCTCCGTGAGACGGATGAATCGACGGAACAACGTCGATTCGACGCCACAGATTATTCGCTGGGTAACGCGAGACCCGTTCGACGTCTGACACGTGTCGCTTTATATCGTTCCGGAAATGGATTTGACTTTGAATTCTGTCCTCTCGAGGACTCGTCGCTATACGCGACTCGCGCGCGTCCAAAGCGATCTCGAAGATTAGATTTTTTTTCTTCCGTCGCAGTCGATTTTCAAATTTTTCCGGACGAAAATTAATCGGATCTCTGGCATCTCGAATCAGACCGATCGGAAACTGCTGCGCATTGTGTTTGGCGTAGCGGTGACTGGGACCGGAATTCGACGGACGCCGGGGAAAGAATAATGATCGCGACCCTTGTTAACTTTCTATAGGGGAGATGGTTCTAGCGCGAGCACTTGGTGGTTCTCGTCGCGTTCTTGGTCGAGAAATTACGAGACACTTCAGGAATAGATGATCCACGGTAGTGCCGAAGTACCCCACCGTGCAAACGCGGACGGAAGCCAAAATTAATTCATAGTCACCAGGAAGAACAGGGGAAGGCTATGAATACACGGAATACACCCGCAGCTAGAACTATCGAGGTGGTCCCGCGTAGATCTCTTTTAGTGGCGCCTCGTCTTTCGAGGCGCAACGAGATTCTCTAATCCCGTTCGGATTACGTGACTAACTCGATTAGAATTTTCGTTTACGAACGAATCATCCGCCTCTGTACGGTTCGCTCCCGACTGCCATTAGGCCATTGTTCTTTTCCCCGATGGAAATTAATCGGAACGAACGTGAAAAATTTCGCGTTGTTCAGCGGCATTATCAACGAGGGCATAAAAAAAATGTTCGCGTTATTTTTACAGCTTTATCCCCTACACTAAAGCTATCGGCAGATCCTTTTGTCGCAATATTTTTAACGAGCAAATATTGCCGGGTTATTTCGCGTGGACGAATTTTATGTTTCCGGTTAGCACGTGGACGCGTTCGCGGATGGGAAGAGAGAGAGAGAGAGAGAGAGAGAGAGAGGAGGGAGAAAAAAGGGTGGAATTCGTGGCGGGGCGAAAATTGTTATCCATTCATTACGAACAAAAGCGATTGGCAACCGGCGGTTCTCAGATTAGAATTCTGATTCGGACATTAGCCCCGACATCGGTGAACGTTGGGAAGCTTCCAATCCACCGGGAATCCCCCGACTCAACCGGGATCTTTGCGCAAAGTTTTTTTACCTCGACCAGGACGATAAATCCTGGATCCGTGGATACGTGTTGAAAAACCAGCACTCGACGCGGGCTAAAAATACATTCAACGTTTCAAGTTTCTACCGCCGCTTTGTAACAATGCCCTATTTGAACGGCGCGCGCCCAGGATTTCTGTGAAAAATTTCAGTAAATCCCTTCTGAATCGGATACCTCTGTTCAAATTTCTGTTCTCACGTAGTTGCATAAATCGACAACACTGATGAAATACCGCGGCACGCGCGTGCACACGGACACACGGTCGTTCCACGCTGAGTGTTGCCTGAATCGTTGACCTTTACTACTGATGCAGCCATTTAATCTCTTGGCAAACGATATATGTATATACATTCTCTGGCGCAATTCTATAAGTGTCTGCGTGCGCGCTAATAATACATTATTTCGCGTTCGCTGTAGATACAAAGGAATACAGGATGTATAAATTACTTAGCGTACAATAATTTACGAATCATTTCAGACGATCCAGCTACGAATCATGAATTTCGCGTCACGATAGTCGCGGCTTTAGCGAATAATATGCAATTAATCTATCCGCGAAAATATCAATGTTGAATTACCAGCGTTCAACCTCGCGTCGTACAGTTCATTATTCCCTCGTGTTTAAGCCCGTTCAACGAGTGAATGCCGTTCGAATATCGCGTTGTTCCGGATACGTCCGAAACCGCGCTTTTTTCGACATCCTCGCGAGCCAACCTTAACGAGGGGCACAGGTTAAAATCGCAGATACGACGATAACGGCCGTTAAAATTCAAGCACCGACGCGAGGGGGAATTAATCAGACGCCCACGCGGTGGGGAGCTGAATCTTTTCGCGCGTTTGATTAATTTTTCCCCCCGTTCATTGTGCGCCTCCGGCCGCGAACTTTATACCGCCAATTCGAAACGGAAAATTAATTATACCCCTGACAATGGCTGGCTATTCTTTTGTTGCTTCCCATGGCCGCTGCTTTTTATTCCCCTCCCTTTTTTCCTTTCTCTCTCTCTCTCTCTCTCTCTCTCGCTCTCCCTCTTGCTCTCGCTCTCTTTGCGAAGATTTGCTCACGCAGAATACGTTCGTCATTGCCTCTCGTCGAAGTCCTTGCTTATCGCCTTATCCGCGGGAAATGGAACGCGCACGCAGATTGGTCGACGAAAGTATTGTACTCTAACCTAATGGAGTACTATTCGATACCTCGCAACCTTGCGGATTCGTTTCATCGCAAAAGTGACAATAGTATTGCAACTATACCCGATGGGTCTCTATAAGCTACCGAAAGCGAGACCGAGAGAAGCGTAAAGCTGGCTGCACATATTCAATCAGACCCCTCAGGACTACCTGCGCGAATACACCGTTTCACCTCTATTGGAGCGTGTCCGTGATACAAACGTGCGGTTAAACCGTAGTATCCCCACTCCAATCGGTCTGCACCGAGTGCTCGCGCATGCAAATCTGTCAGGTCCGACCCGAAAGTGTGTAGCCGCTTTAATACCGTAATAGGTGTGATTCACAATAGGAATGCCACCAGAACCGGAGCCGTGCGTAAGACACGTGAGCGGCGTGCAGGCGATTATCAGCAGCGAGGACGTGAAGGACAGGAAGAACGTGTCCGAGAAGGAGGGCATCTCTTTGGACTGCCTGTGGAACATCACGATCAAGGAAGGGCAAAAGGTAAAGTTGTCGCGCGTCTATACGGAGCTTTAACCGCCGCGATGTCAATCCGGTTAATCGATACCGGCGACGTCAAATGGAACGGTCCTCCGGTTTTCGATATTAAGCCGAAAACTCTTTAAGCCTGGCTCGGCCGGGAAAAAAGGCCGACGTCACTGCAAACGCGCAACCCGCGTCGCGTATTTTGAGCGGGATCCGTCAGAAAGACTTTATGAACGCGTCCCTTTGTCGAGTGCCTTTGATCCCTGCCTACCTCTAGCCGGTGCGACCGTTCTTTCTGGTCAAACGAGATCGCATCCGGCACAAAAATGGCAGTAATTTTGACGTCCGCGGAGTCCCGTAAAATGTGCCGCCTAATTGGTAAAAATCCGCCGCGCGTCCCGCTGTTCATCACCGGGACGAAGCGGTCGGGGTGTAATCGGGTGGCGCGGACAGACAGGGACGAACCTCCGGCCTTTATCGTACAGAGACACGTACAACTTTCAGATTCAGCTGACGTTCTCGGACCCCTTCAAGCTGCAACGACCGAACGAGTGCGACGCCAACTTCGTGGACATATTCAAAGAACGCACCGACATGTCCTCGAGAGAGAAGAATTTCTGCGGCAGCATCGCCGACACCGTCCTCATCGCGACCAATATCGCCTTTGTCAGGTTTTACGCGGAGCCTAAAGCGTTGAACAGCAGCTTCGAGGCCGTGATGACAGCGCTCAGGGACAGAAACCCGGGAGACAAACGTGAGTTCACAAACGTCCACGATTAATTGTTCATCGTTGCACGCTTTATCTACGCTCCGCACCCTCTGTCTAAACGCGCCATAGTCGATGATATTATTTCGCGGGACGCGTCCGCGTGCTTGAGACTCGTTTGAAAGTGTGCCGTGAATAATCGCGGCTGGAACGTTATCGTATAATTACCGCCGTTCCCTTTCCGACTGTACACGCGCAGCCACCAGTACCAATCGCGCGATTCGGCTCGATACGGGCAACGGTTGAATATCCGCTGAAAATTTCGCGTTATCTCCAATGAGAAGGGTTCGATATCTGAAGTGTAATCGACCTCTAACCGAACGTAGAACAAAGATGTAATTGTCCTTCGAGTAACGAGTCGTAGTTAAGAGCGCTGGCCGTTTTGGCTGCCACTGGGGACCGATAGCCATTGGTAGCTCTCATCGCGTAAAAACGTATCGAGTGAAAAGGCTGGGGCGAACAATGGATTGCTCGAAATTTATACGCCCGTCAAAGGGCGCCCCGATATCGATTGGTTAAATAGCGTTACCGATTAATTAGCAAACAGGTTTCGAAAAATTATCGAAGCTTGCGGAATGCGTTCGACGGCAGGCTATAAAGGCCAAAGAGGGTGCGATCTAATTACATTTTTTAATGGCTCGTTACACGATAGAAAGCGAGACGCACTTGTAATTGGTTAGACTTTCACGAGCGCCGTGAACAAGGAAGTTTAATTTCCATTAGATGACACGCTGCGCGAATATAACCGAGGTCTTTGTTCACGGCACGCAAGTAATTCCGATGTTAAGTTCCATTAAATTTAACACCACCGTGCCCTGTTCGGCGGCAGCGTGATCGGATATAAAGATACACGGTATAATGGAAATCTATAAATTAAAGTCTCGCGTGTCTTACGGTGAAACAAAAGAGCGGCACAAAAAATGGGACAGAGACGAAGGGGCAATTAGATAATTGCTAAAACTAATCGCTCGTGACAGAGTGGATAATATATTACTCTGCTGGGTGGCATTAGTATATTGAATTACTATACTTTGCTCTGGGGACTACATTGGTATCACATTATTATAACACATGATAAAGTAAAGTTAGGCGATTAAGTAGAGTTATACATCCCATTAAGTAATCCCCTATGATAACTAAAATATCCATAATGCACTCGTTCGTTCTTGACCTCCATTAAACGATTCCATTACGACGAAACAGTAAAAGGGCGAATACTAAAGAGAACTGCATGAGACAAGCCACCGCGATCGGGTTAAACCAAATAACTTCCAGCCGGTGGAATTCGGAATATCTCGATTATGCAAAGTGTCTCTAATGTAAACGAAGACTCGATAACGTCGGAGACTGAGACTGTCAATCGGATTGGAAATCACGATTTCGTTCCGGCAAAGACGATGAAACCGATGAAAAGTTTCCTACGCCCGTCCCAGGTCTCGTTCGAGGCGTCTCCCCCTGCGGCATGTTTCGAATAATTCTTTTGCCAGGAGGAACAAAATATTAAACCTCCCGCAGGGCTCGAGCCGTGGAGTCGCGCGGAATATCGTTAAAACTCTGCGAAACGATGCATTCGAGATGGAAACGCAGCCAGGAAAGAGATCGCCCGAACCTCAGACACAATGCTTTGCCTCTGTTATTCGTACCATATTTCAAAGTCGGGGGGCAAAGCGATCGGCGCTAGTCCGGTTTTAGGCGATGGACCGATTCGATTCCGCAGCTGTTGCGGATAGGATTATGCATACGTCAAACGTGGTCGATACGCGACGTGATAAATGATTGACTTCTTTGCGAGTACAGTGAAAACCCATCCAATGTTAGCGCGTTCGCGCAATTTATAGAACTCCACGCGCGAATGGCCCGCTAATAATTGAATAGAAACTTGGGTTCTGTAACGAAGATACGGCATTGCTTTTGTCGCGTCGAAACTCCATTCCATTAATCCGCGGATTGATAATTACATTGACAGTGATGAAAGGAAATAATCGGGTTAACCGGTTCGAATCGCTGGGAATAATCGGTCGTGAAACGATTCGAATTCTATATTAATGGCGGCAGACTCGGTTGAATGGCAAATGGAGTGAGCCGCAGCGGTGCGGTTACGCGTACGGAATTCTCCGGCTCCACCTCGGAACGAGAAGAATTTCTGCCCGCCCCTGCACCTGCCATACCCGCGAAACTAATATCTTACGAGTGACTTGCCCGCGGACTCGAGCAAAATTCACTTATTCCCCTATATCTCGCGCGATAAGATTTTAAATGAAAATTTCCTTGCACGCCGTATCGTTGAGCAGCCCGCGCGAGAGAATGTGCGAATAATAGATTACAAATTCCCCGCCGTTTGCGTTACAATATTTAACATCGTTCCATCGCTAAGTACGTGCCCACCCTGTTCTAACCGATCTGTCCGACGTCACGTTCGTGCTGCTTTAATGCCGCGGAAAAGCGACGTAACGGCAGCGCTCTTTTAAATCCCGCGTTAACACACACGTGCACGTGTACGTAAGAAGCTTAGACGTACCTCGAACACGCATCTGTACCTCTCCTTTTCGTTAATTTGTTCCAGCTTGCGAAGACAACGAGTACTACTGCGAGGACGCGACGTGCATCGCCGCGGAATTGAAGTGCAACGGAAGGATCAATTGCCGTTTCCGCTGGGACGAGGAAGATCAAATGTGCGACGTGAGTTGGGAAATATTATATCGAGGGGAAATTCAATGGCGATCGTTTCGGAGTCGTTAAATGTTTTCCGATTTTCGGGCTTGAATCATTTCCGCTTGAACTGTTCATCCCAAACCACCTTCGCCCCTTTCCGCGCCGTTTCGCTCGGTCCTCGCGGAAACGGTATCGTTTCGCGCAAACAGAGTCGATGGCCAAACACGTTATCGGTGGGTAAGCGAGCGTCGCGTAAATCTTCGACGCGGTCTTGTTTTACGTGCATCGCGACGTAAAACTGGGGAGTTTCAAGATTTCGAGGGACTTTAAGGAATATCCGTATAACAGGAGGACGACGAAACGGGACGTTAATAAGATCTCTTCGTTTTCCATTCCAACTGTAACGACTAGTCGCGAGCCATTCGTAAGCACGCTTCCATTGTGTCGTTGCTACGAGCCGGCTACTTCAGAGAGTAGCTCTAGTGGCTTGTACACGGCAACGAGAGAAATTCTTCAGCGTGGGACGTGCTTACGTACGATATAACGCATTATCAAAGCACACGGATGGCAGCTACGATGTTTGATAAGCAACGTGACACGGTTTCGCCTCGACGGTCGTCCCTCGTTTCTTGCAGAAACGTTGCCGTTTCCTAGCCGGAATTATCCGGCATCCCAGTTTCTTAGCGCGAAACCAGGAAATTTGGTGTACGCCGCGCAGCAAGAATGACACGTCACCTAGACTTAATCGCTTTCCATCGTTACGCTCTGCCTGCGCTTCGTCGCGGCGAGCTAATTAATTTATTCGGGACAAGTAAACCGATTCTATCCGAGAACACCACCCTTACGAGGGGATGCATTTAGCTCGTACGCAATCATATCTCGCGCGCGATCAATTAGTAAGACGTGCCATTGTTTTCTCGTTAAACGTCCTCAAACCACGTAGGAACCCAGCCACTTCGCGATCCCGATTAACATAAACGTTTCCAGAGGATCGCTGGCAATTAAATTGGAGTGTCTCGCGGAAATTCTTACGAGTGGATTGATAGACGTCATCCACTTAACGGCACCGAGAACATGCTCGTCCATAGTAAAACGCGTTGCTTCTTTGTAATAAACGACGAGCATCCAGTGTATACGACCCTGACGTGGACTTAATATCCTCCTGTCCCCCGTGCTCTGCCCCTCACTTAGTGGTTAATTAATTTATTCAAGGCCGCTTTTGCCTAACCAAGCCAGTCGTCCCGTTTTCCTAATCTCTCACTCGTATGCACCATAGACGTGGTCTCGCGCTATCCGAATAAGTACCTATCCATGCAGCTGGCCTGCCGGGGGTGGATGTTTTCGGTACCCAGGGGTGCAAAATAATATGCGCTCTTGGCAGCTTGCCAAACGCCGCAATGGCACCTACGGGATATTAATTTAACGGCAAATAATACCGGTGATACGCTGCCGTTCGATCGCGTCCTTGTTTCCACGCGCGTACACCCCTTTGAAGGTATCCAACGAGCGAGATTCGACGTGTCGCTCGCGCACCCTTAATCGGCATCTACGCGAGGAGCGTCGATTCGAGTGTATCGGCATCCTGTTTCGTCGATCCCAACTACGTCGATCGTTGTCTACCGATAATCAGATTAACGTCTCGATGCCACGCATTTCCATCAGAAACGGGACACGATCGTTTCCTCCGGACAAAGGATACCCACCAGCAATTAACCCTCGACTTTATACGTTATTGCGGCAGCAAAGGAAACACGATTTACGATCGAGTGGCTCGTTAAAGCTGACTCGAAGAAACGTAGGAATCAAACGGCGACAGTGAGCGAGAATCCTTTCCCTCGCGAAGCTTAAAGCTTCAAGATTAAACGAAGGCTAGCCGCAAACAGGGTTTCCACCGGACAGGCTCTTTTAACAGGTGAGGTAAAACGGAAGCTCCCGTTTAAGCTGCGAAAAAAAGAAGCAGGACTCGCTTTGCGGTCACTCGTTCCGTGATATTCATCCGTAAGATCGCGAAGTTCTTGTCCCTGAGCGGCAGACCGCGCTAAACAGGTTACCCCTGCGAGAGATGGCAGTTCGAGCATCCCTTTGTGCTGGCACGATTTATCGGGGACACGCTGTATGACAAAGCTTTACCTTCCATTTCACCGCGACGCAGCGCACGAACAGTGTCGCGCGGTGGATCCATTTCTATTTTCCCGGGAACTCGGCGAGCGTGAAACGCACCGGTATAAACAACCCCCTCGCGCCACCCTCGCGCTCGCGGAAAACACTGTACTGGCATTCTACTGCCATTTTCTCTACAGCCCGCGGCTCGCCTCGCGATGCAAATGTTTTTAATGCAACGATTGCTTTTGACGCGAGTCTACTCTCGCTCGTTCATCCGTGAAACGCTCGAACGGTCGTGCCGCGGTTCGCCAAGCGTCGTGGCTCGTGCTACGACAACACGTGGCCCACAATTTCTAACCGAATTCCGCGGCGAAGCGACGGGAGCGGAGCGAAATGGATTCGAAATTCCCGAATCGCGGATCGCAGCGTTCCCAGTCGCGCAAGAATGCTCCACAACCGTATCGATAGCTATCTATCGACTCCACGACGCGCTGGCTACGTGAATTCATCCCGACTGTCGAGCGGAATCGACTTTACGAGCGTGCTCCGTCGACTTCGCGTCCCGCCGTTCCCGACAGAAAGCGAGAGCGTGACGGAGCGATGTAAAAAATGATCCGCGCTCCGCCACCCTTCCGTGGGGCTTGTTTAATCTTTTAGAGGGCGCGCGAAGAATTACGGGAACGAGCGAGACATTTTTTACAGGCCGACTTAAGCGACGAGAACTCTCGAGCGGATGGTTGGCCGTAACATTTTTCAGTCGCGCGCAAAGGGGTATCGAAATTACGGGTGAACGCGACACAACGGGGTGGGATAAATGTAGAAAATGAAATCCGTCGAGCTTCGTTTTTATGAAAACTTATGGGACCAAGGAGAGAAAAATCGTTTGTAATTACAGGCGGATAATGGGCGGGCATTCGAGTCATCCTTCAACGCGTACGATCCGGAAGAGTATCCGCTGGCGCGCGGAATTAATAAAAATTTACCCGTCCATTTCCGAGGCCACGTGACCCTTGTAGAAAATGAAAAATCGCGGACAGCGTTTACGAACTGGGTTGGATCTCATCTCCGGGCTTTTTGTTGCCGTTCGTTGCTCGGCCTTATTCCGGCCCGGGAGCCAACCGCTATCCACCTGGTCGTGTCTCACGACTGCAATAAAGCACGACAAGATTGTGCGCGGCGATAGCGGACGCGTCCGCACGCGGCCACGAAATTGACGGCAGCGACGGAATGCACGACGAAATCGCGGCAGGATGCACCATACCAGCCGTTCTGTCCAATTTTATTCCCCTCTAATGGAAAGTGCATCCCCCCACGTACCATTTATCCCGTTTCGCGCTCGCGCGGAAGCACTAATGGAAAGCAGCCGCTACGGGAAAAAATGGCGTCGTTTGAAAACAGCCGGAGGTTCACGCGAAACGTTCCCTGCTTGCGCGTTATCAAACCGCGGGTGCGATTAGAGATGGTCCAAGGGGTAAAAAGTTTGGACGACGTCTCGAGCATCGCCACATCGACTCGAGAAGTGATATCGATGGACCTAGGATTAATGTTCGAGCCTCGGATTAGCCATTCAATTGTGTCAGTCGAACGAAGTAAGTCGCATTCGATTCCTCCGCGGTCGTCTCGCTCGCGTCTTCATTTCTATCCATCGTTCTCCAGGCTCTTCTTACGAAGATATCGAATCCACCGTGACGTGGGGGGAAAGTCGAGATTCTATAATAATTATCGGCACAGGAATGTGCTTTAATTATATCGGCTCTTCCGGCACTCCCTCTCCTCTCTTGCCACAACATAGACGCGTACGTGTATACGTTCGTTATTTCTCGGTTAATGAGATGTTCTTCACCGTTTTCGCTTGCGACTAATTATTTCTATCCTCGAGCGAAAGAAGAACCGGGTTCTCGGCGTACTATCATTAATTTGAACGCGGCCGGCCACGGGTCCCCTGTCTCTGCAGTGATCCAGGTCAAGAAATAGGCGAACCTACGCGAAACGAACAACGCCCCTCGTTCGTCATTGAGGGCAGCTCGGCGTCTTGGCGGAAAAGACGCCTGATAAAGCTGTAATGCAAAGCACACGGGACAAGATCTTTCTTTGTCAACGCGGGACGTGCTGGTCGTAACGCCGAGAATTGTGTCACTGGTGGAAATAACGGTATCTGGAACGGGGCTAAACGACGCGTAACATCGAATTCGCCGTACTCAATGGAATTCTGTTCCAGCTCAGCATAAATCCAACGGTGAAATAAATTTCCCTCCGCGATTCGGTATCCCGAGCTACTCGATGTAAATAGGACTTCCGAAAGGGACGTCGCGGGCGGAGGGGGTGTGGGCGAGGGGGGTGGTTTTCTGGTTTCATGAGATTGCCTGGTAGTGACACAAAGGCCGGCGTCAGTCACCCATAAGCCTGATGTGACAGAAAGCAAATATTTCCCATGGCAGCGCGACTTGCCTGGTTGCTCAAAGAGTTCGCGTTGATCATGACGTAACCGCGAAGAAGGAAATACGAGAGGGGAAAATATTGCGTGTCCAGCGGATATTTTCGACAGACAGTTCCGCGTTCGCACACCGCGCCGTGGTCCATCGAACTTCGATGGATTATACGAAAGTTCCGCTTCAACGACTGCAAGTCAAACGCATTGCGTGGAGGCAATTCCAGTTGGACGGAGGAATATTTTTACGTTGGAATATTCATTTCGACGATACGTATTGACGCAAAGCAACGTTGGAACGCGAGGGCAACGATCAAAGCAGAAATGAAACTTTTATTCGCGTAATGGCATCGGTCAGGCCAAGAAAAGAGAGGAAAAGGATAAACAATACGGATTGTAAAAACGAGCTGCAGAATGCTCCGACATCCTCTCTCTCTCTCTGCACGCGATGTAACGATCGAGTCGAATAAACGTGGGTACAATCGAGAATATCAGAAATCCGCTTTCAAGCTGGAGTAAATCTCAGCTCGATAGCGGAGGAACGGCATCAAGAGTGTCCCTGGTCGCGGAAGCAGTAGCCGCTCCATGTGTATTTTTGCACGAACCTCCACAAACGCGTAAAACGCCTGTTGGAGTGTGCTCGCCCGTATAAGCATAACAATAAACCTCTCTGGCTTACGGAAGCAGAAAGAGGTATTTTCAACCCCTCAACCAGAGTTTCTCGTTCTCCCCTCAGCCATCTCGTCGTTTCCAGCCGCCTCCCCAACCCCCAACTCTCGCGTATGCTACCACCGGTTCAAGTTCTCCCTGAGAAATGTTAGAATCTAATTCAGAGAAATCTCATTCCCTAAACATTCGAGAATGCTTCCGCGGATATCCCGGTGAAAAACAGCAACACGATAACCCCGTCTATTTCGTTAATTGTGTATGCTCCTTCGCGAGATGCGTTCATTACGCGCATTGTTTTTGTTTACGCTTATCTCGGCTACGTGCAGCCGTGGTTCAGCGATCCGAACGAGCGAAGGAAAACATATTGTCGATGGAACGAAAACGATCGTAACGCGGATGCGAAGGGAAGAAGACCATCGGTCCGCTGTTTATTTTGAAAAAAAAACACCAGACGCGTTTTATCCTCCGTTATGCCCGTTGTAGCCGCGAAACTGTAATGGTAACTTTTATTCCCGTTCATAAAAGTTCTGAAACGGACGGGAAGATTTCAAAGCTAAGCCTCTGGCGAAATATGCTCCCTGGTCTTATTCCCATCGTTCGGTAAATTTTTACGACGCGTCGCGACGGTAAATACAGGGCGCACAGTAAAAGGCGACGGGGAACCTGTTCCTTGGCGCTGTTTAATACATCGCGCTCTCGTACGCTCGCGATAATGAAAATCTCACCTCCGAATTCTGATCTAGACGCGCGCGGGGCGACGCGTCAGGGCGCAGTAAATTTTGTCAACGTATTTAACAATGCGAGCCCGCAGCTTGCGAACACGAGAAACGAGGTGCACAAAGGCTGAACAGAGAGCGAGGTTCAACTTGCTACGCTGTACCCAACTTCCTGTATCGCGTTGGTAATCATTTCAAATGAATGTGTACCTTGCGATCCATCGTCAACACGAGCCTACATTTCCGATGAAAATTCTGCGCACTAGGCTCGATAATTAGCGAGATACAATTTTCTTATGCAACTACTGGGCTTATAACATTGCCTTCGCGATTCTGAATAACTCGTCTTCGAGAGGACGCACCTCCGCAGAAGTTGAACAACTTCTCTGTCGAACGAGAAACAAAATCTGTCTTACCTCATGTTTTCGTTGCAGAAAAAGAAATCGCGGCTAATCGATTCGCAGCATATCGTCATAATCCTGATCGTATTCTCGCTGATCATGTTCGGCATGAGTTTCGCCTTTGTCTTCAACTGCGTGCGGAAGCTGGTCCGGGATCATCGAATCATCCGGGTAAGTGAATCTCCATTCACCAGTTGCTTCGTCTCCTATCTTCGTCCGCATGCTGGAAAACCAACGCAAGATATAATCCGTAGCTACGAGCATCTTTACGATCGCACAATATTCTGGCGTGGTCAAAAATATTAAAAGCCTGGTTACGACGGGGATATTTATCCGAGCAAATTTCACATCGAAATCTGTGTATACTCGTTTTATACGTCGTTAGTTTTGTTAGCTAATGTTAAAAGCAACAGGATCGCGTGTCACTGTTTCGGATGAAACTGAGCAGTTTCGAAGCAAGCGAAATTTCGGTTACCAAGTGTTCGGTTTATCCAGAATACGCGAAGCGCTTAGCATTCTACGAGGACACGTGTATCCGAAAGATCGCGCACAATATCCCAACAATACTGAGCGTATCGACAAATCACGGGAAACTGGAGATTCTTTGCGAATTATACGCGATTCGCGTTATCGCGCGTTCCAGGAATTTCAATTAGACTGGGAACATCGCGGAGTTTCGATTCAATCCACGATCCGAACTTGTCACGTACGATCATACGTGTCTAACATTCACGCATCGCGAAAAAAGAGTGATACGGCGCAATACGAAACGAGACCACGGTTCGCCTCGTCCATTCACGCTGGATACGGAACATAGAATGGCCGGGAACCCACTAACGGACGTTAACAACCGAATGAGAATCGATTTAAAACGAACGAACGAACGATCGAATTGAAAAACCGGTAACTACTTATGGCAATTCGGCGGCGCTCCGTAAAACTTGATTCATTAAACGTTCCGCCTCCGTGTAATTACATTTGTCAAATATTTCGCTTTTTCGGGATATTAGCTTCAACGCGGAAACTTCCCTCTCGACGCGTATATAACGACATTATTCGTTTTATTGATACCGGGATTTTAATGTGAATTCAAGGCGCGTACAGCGAAGTAACGGAGTGTGGAAATTTGCGATCCGAAGTAATAAAGTAACGAACGGAAAAATATTCGGTGGAGAAACGAACGGCGCCCTATTACAATTTTAATCCCGCGGGACAGAAGTACCATACAACGTATTGTGTGTTCGCTCGAAGTTAACAACCAGCTTTGTCATTTGCAGAGGCCCTTGAAACCGAAATGAAGCGTAACAGAAGCAACGTGCACGCGAACACTATCAAAGAGGGCCGAAACGAATAACGTTGCCTTTCTATTAAACGGCACGGGCGGCGTATAATAATGTTTGTCAAAAGCTATTCATCGAATAAATGTTGGTTATGACGCAAACAATGCAAATACATAAACAGTTAAACAGCGAGTTAAGTAATATAAACAGCGCGAATGATATCAACACGGGGCGATCAGCGGCGACTTCTAGTTACAGTGCGTTATTTACCTTTCAATATTTGCCCGGCTAATTGAAAGAGAATTTGTTTGTCTTTGTTTAGGAACACATCAGACAATCGAGAGAAAATCGATTGGACGAACTCGGTCGTAAGACAACACCCTGTCCAATCTCTTCCTCGAGAACTGACATCAGGGATCGGGGAAGTAACTCGCCGAGTCTGGAAGTGATCCCCAGCAAGGAACTTTTACCACCCACTACCCTAATAGCGCAGGATTACACGAAGGAGCTGGTATTGGAGATGGCCTACAATAACAGGGACATGAACGATATCCACCAAAGCAACAACGTCAGCAACGCAACGCAGGAACGGCTGCAGGAGACCAGCGAGGAGCCGGAGATGCGCGACAATTCTTGTCAAACGCGGGAAAGTCTGTTCGAGGGCGCGATGTCCGTTGGGTTCACGACGTTCGGCGTCCGTGGGCACGGCTCGCAAAACGGGACCAATCACCTTCACAACCATCGACACCATCACCTCCACCATCATCAGAGTCCACAGCAGTCGCGGCAAAGCTCTCAGAGCTCGCAACAGAGCGCGCAGCTGTCTTCGGAGCACGGCTCTCAGCAGCCAAGCTCTCAATGCTCCGGTTGCAGTCCAGCGTCGAGGGGCCGGGACGGCAGCATGGGCATTTGTCCGAAGCACAATCCAATACCGGCACCGCCTGGCTGGTCGATCCACGAGTCCACCTACCAGTTACCTTTGCACCAAGCGTCTACTTATCCGGAACCACCGGATTATCCTTCGTATCAGAGGTTTCAAAGCCCGAAACCGAGCAGGGAAAGCAGTGCCTATCGTCAATCGCCGCAGTTATTGAGGCAAGGAACGGTGGGGTCTGGCGAGAGGTATGGCAGTTCCGTCTACGGGTCTGGGCACGGATCTAGCAACACGTCGAGCGGCCAACACTCGAGCACGCCGAAGTGCCCCCAGCAAACGGCGCCCGATCCCAGATACAGGGCGGAGGCGGTGATAGAGGTGGATCAGAGGCGACCGTTTAGTATAGAGAGCACGAAGAGCGCCCCGGATGTAATCGCGACGCACTGACGCCGGGGTCCTGGGGATTGGGAGCCCTACAAGAGACGCCATCCCCGTCAAACTGTCGCTGATCAGCAGTTGCCTAGTCGGAACGATGGAAACAGAGTCACTGTAGCGACGCAGAGCTCCTTGGACGACGATGCCTCGACCAGCTCGACGGTGGAAGCGAATTCGTCCTCCTGATCCAAGCATACTGGCGCGATCGATCGGGCTGACCAGCTGGCACGTACGGACCAGGCCGATCTCAAATCTCCGGGCAAGTCCGCGAGGATCGTTCATCGGAATGCCGAAGCGTCGGGATCCCTCGGTGCAGGGAAACGGGACGACGTCCGGTTGGAAGTCGGTAGAATAGAAGAGTCAGAGACTTGTCCAAATAACACGGGGGACGTTATCAGTGGAACGAGGATAAACGATGTATCCGCCCCGGAGTCTAGCGGGGCAAATACGGGGACATTGCGCGGTGATCTTGCGATCCTACAGTCGTCCGAACGCGACGGGACAGAGTTAATAAGCGGTGTTCTGGTTGCGAAAGAATCGCCAGCCAGGGTGGCCTTAAAACTGAACGATCTCCTAATCCTGAAGCCACCCGAGGCGTTCAGGGCTCCTATCTTCCGTTGCAAAACACCGACCCTGGCGTGGCAGCACTGCGGCTGCCCATCGCATTCCCATTTACCGCCGCGGAGATCCTCGGTCATCTGGAGTGCCTTGAAACACTACAACCAGGAACCCTTCTACCGGACCTGGCCTAACAGGACCACCAGAAGGTTCTTCCGACCGTCGAGGAGGACCGTGGGCACCCAAAGTTCGTTCGACGGCTCACGATCGTCCCTTGGCGCTTTCCGTTGCGTCGTCAGATCGATCGATATGACCGAGAGGTCGATGGATCTGGAGATCGGCGCCACGATACCTTTCTAGTGTTTACTTTCCATACGCGAGGGGTTCTCTTCCGTGCGTCGGATCGATTTCATCACGGACCAAAAAGATATTTTCTACGCGAGAAGTAACGGGCTACAGGTTCTATTTATCGTTAACGTTTACGGTACGAGGTTAGAATTGTTTCTTGTTATCGCTTAAACCGTTCGTTGTTCGGTGAACGAGCGTTAATTATCGATAATTAATTACGTTGCAACGTTGGTTCTTGTTAACGTTACATGGCATTCGCTGTTGCTATATCGATGCGTTCCTTTTATTGGATAAACTACGTACAGTCATTTACAAAAGCTACCTATACCCTGCAAATTTTAAATCATAATGAAAGTCACGATTGTACTTATACTTTTCGGATACGACTCGTAAAGTTCGACGGAGTACGTTCGCAATTCGAATCGCAAAATTTTCGAAAGACACGACGCTCGATTTTTATTAAACGTTTCAAGTTTGAAGGGTATAGGAATACGTAAATTTTTATAAGTGCATATTATATCACGCCTAATCAAACACACAAATTAGCAGAATACGTGGTGTATGTTACTCTCTACTGTTATAACGAGGAGATAAATCAAATATATCGATACGATAAATTTCGTTCTTCGCCATATTGGTTATGTGTCAACAAAGAGTGAAGGACTCACCATAATTCAGATCATCGTTTTCACTGCATTTTCCTTGATTGCATCGCTCTCCAGCCGTTGACACTGGTAATCGAATGGCACGTCTCGGATTGTGCTGCACTTTGTCGTTCGAAGCCCGTGTCTGTAGAGTAAACGCAACGTTTTCTTTCTCGCGAAAAGAATTCAGCTGCACAAAACATAACATATCGTGACCGAGACGCACTTCGTAATGGCGATAGTTATAGCCGCGCAGCTACAGATGGCGTGTCGCGGCGGACAGGCGGTTGTAATCCAATTGTTTGGAGGTGACCGCGTAGTGTTTACGAAATTACGTCGGAATCAGAGTGAAGTGTACGGAAAATCTGTTCGAGGAACGACGAAAGCTATTACGAGAGGTTACTTCGACCAACGTGTAAGTAAACTCCTCATTAGAGTACGTCAACTCGCTTGATGAACGACGATATTCAGGTTGAACGTAGCCTAACCCCTTTTTATACGCGGTATCGATTTCGCGATTTAATTATCGAATGCCTAAGCGTACGGATATACGATACTATGACATTAGGCGAACTATTTTTCCACGGTATTTCCATTGATAGTCAACAATGAAAGACGTTTGCACGCACACGGTTGAAAGAGAATCGAAAGGATGCATTTACGAATCGGTAACGCGTTATAGTTCGGATATGTTCGATTCGAAGCGTACGATCGATCAGAAAGATGGATTGACCGAGCGAGTGAAAAAATTTGTCAGTTTCTTCGCGAATCTTCTAAACGACGTCTCGTGTATTTATCATTGAAAAAGAATTTATCTGTGTGCGATAATGTATGCGATATGTTTCCAGAAAATGCGTTGGCGCACGTCCTATTTCATTGGCTGTTCGTTCGTTGCTTTTCGCCATGTGCAATCCGTCGATTCACCGAACGATTAGAGAAACGGTCGTTTTCGCGAGAAATTGATATTTCTGAAGGCAGCGTGCATCGATCGTGTAGCAATCAGGTAAATAATTATTTAATTAGTCAATTAAATCGTTGAGCGTTCGAGGGAGAGAAAAGAAAGAATAGTAGCGAGACGAAATGGAAGGAAAAAGTGCGAGACCACGTGCGTGTTAACAGTAACCGTTGTAAAACAGAGTACGATGTTAAGCTGTCAGGAAATCTAGCGGTTATTAGTAATCGAAAAAATTCTCGCTTCTGTACAGGTTACGTGTTAACGTTTATCGTTTTAGGACAGGAATGTACAGAGTGTACACATTTGTATATAAACAACACACGAACGTCTGCTGAAATGATACGTCAGACGAATAATAAATATAGTACTTTTAAAATAGCCCAGATTTTTCATCCAGCTCCCTATCATAAGCGTAAATTTATCCTTATAAATTATTAATACGTTGAACTCCATAGAAGTATTGAATGTATCTATAGAAACCTGATCTTTTTCCTTTCCATTTTTATCGCTCACTGTAAAGAACAGCCCTGAAGGCATAAGTACTTGTAACAAAGGTAAGTCCACGTTGCTGTCGACGATTATATCCAAGAATCACGCTCGCAAAGAACTACTATCGTTACGTTAGCGAGAAGTAAATGGTCGATTGGCAGCCACATCCTGATGCCTCTAATATAATTTACTTATATTCCACTTTTCATCCATTTTCCAATCGAAGAAATTAATTTCAACTGGCAACAGGCTACATTTTATAAATATCCATGCACGAGATCGTTTTATGGATATTGAATTATAAGAGTGGTCTTTGCAGAAAAGTGGTCTGCTTTAAAAAATTATTTAATTAACTAAAAGTATAATAATCAATATGAGAGGTAGAAATCCGATAATGAACAAGCTGTAACAGAATTTCATATTCCGATACAATTAGCTTCTACGTAATGATATGTGATACATACCAGAGATGCTGCATAATAATTTATATGATATGTTATACAATATGTTATACAATATTTGAAACCAGTTGGCTTGCAAAGATTCATTTTTCAAATGACATATATGTTATTTAAAGTAATAGTCATGATCACAGCTAATCGACAATCTCCTTCCCATAAAAAAAAGAAGCTCTTTCTTTGCTAATATGATGTTGACCATGGTTCAATATTACATTAATTATTCAATCCATTTATTTTATCCTGTGTTTTGCGCACGGTCTACATTTTTCATCCTACAAATATATGATAATTCTGACTTTGAACAAATCGACAATATTCCAAAATACCGCGTCTTTTTTCTCGAATATTTCAGCACGTAAAACATTTTAAACGTGTCTAATTAAATGCGAATGTTAGCATTCTGATCAGGTTTTCCCTTGAAAAATGCAACGCTCGTCGGAAGCCGTGCTCTTCCGGTTTTCTCGTTTCGCTTTTATTCGACTTCCATCAAGTAACACGAAACGCCACGATCCTGAATACAAATACCACGAACCTTGTCGCTCTTAATTAACAGTAACTTATCCGTAGATTATCTAAAACACAATCTACCATGATAATTAGTTATACTTTTATGCTCATTGTTGTGCACTGTTTTAATGTGGAGCAGATTCAGTTAAATAAACTCTTCAGTCGAAAGTATTATGGCTCGCGGTGTTCGCATCGCATAAAAGTGAAAACGGACAGCGGCAGAGTTAATATCCTCGAGCATTCTGCGGATCCCTGAAAAACACCGTGTTAAATGACGAGGAGAGACCTTAAGTTTTGCTCGTTTAGCGGAAACCTAACCGTTTGACGGGGGTAGATCAAAGAAACGCGGATAATGAAGACAGATGAGTTAAATCGCGGCAAAACACCACTACCTGTTACTGAAACGTTGCAACCCCCATATGCATGCATATAATACACGCCCACACTCGGTGCACCGCGTATACGTACGTAGATAACCGTACTAATACTGCCAAGTATTAGTGCTCAGTCACCTTTATCTCTTCCGCATAATTTGTAATTTATGTACGTCCTCTCGTGACGTCGTTGCCACGTCGATGTCGGAGGCCACGTGGTGACAATGACGCGTTGAATTTAATGGCGATTCTTAACTCGCCTTGCCCTCGTGGAATTCCGGAGCAATTTGCAGTGCAGACTCGATCCACGGAATTTTAGCGAAAAGGTTAATGCACTAAATGCACGTCGCACTTTCTGGCGTGGACATTTTTTAGAGTTCACCGTTTTTTCTCTTTTTTTTTTATTTTTTGAATCCTCCGTTATTCTTTCGAGCACTCCCGCGACAAATTGAAAGCGGACGACCCGCTGTCGTAGTTCATCTGTTTTCGTAATATCGGAGTCACTTGCTACGATCTGTATTACACGGCTTGAAATAATTAAGTGAAGGCGGTGTAATTAGTGTTTCGCGCACCACTGTTCGGATTAAATTTTCATAGGGTTGTACGCGCACCCAGGCGAGAAACTGCGAGTCAGCGAAAAACCATGCCAGCAACGAACAACCGCGGCTTCGGCTAAACTTCCGAACGAAATCTTGTGCATTAAAGTAATAAGCGAAGACCGTAAAAAACCGGCGCGTTCCTTAATGAAGAAAGGGATTTTGAGTTTGACCGTTGAGCTATGAACTTCTCCTCCCAGCTCGTAACGTGGTTGGGAATTTTTTACTCGATTTTATTATAAATTACGGGAATAAACAAGAATTATTTGGACGCATCTCTGTCTGCTAAGTCAATATACGAGGAACCAGCACCAAAATGAAATTCGTGACGGTATTTCTCTATACTCTTCGTCTGTTAGCCTCGTGCTTGAATTTAATTTCAACTTAGGTGCACGCCAGACGAGTATTTAGCAGCTGGCTAACTTCATCACGCAGCCAAAATTTCTATCCTTTTATACGCATTTATCGCATTATACCTGTCTGTCAAACAATCGATCACGTTATCGCGACTAATTTCCAGTATTGTTATTCCGCGTAATTGCGTATTTATTCGTTGCAATAGTTTCGTATTCCATTGTTTATTTGAAACGAAAATCAAAAATTTAACAGCAACCTGTTATGCAAATACATCGAGCAACATGATTTAAATATTTCGAGACGTAATTAACAGACATAATTGTAATATTGTAAACAGCATGTTTCCACCAAAAAAAAAGAAGAAAAGACAGATATGGTCATTAATCCTTGAACCGCGAATTTCACGTTAATAGCTACCAACTATAATCTAAATTTCGAACACGAAAATGCATCATGAAGCTCCGAATATTCCATGCGTAATTAAATCCGCTTACGGCAGTTGAATTATTTATTGCGTATAAACGGCAGAGACTTTTCAACGTTGTCATATATCGTGAATAATGCAGCCGAAATGATTATTCGACGAGAGGTGAAGAATAGCAGCGCGTTAAGTTAGATATTGAACACGAATCACGAATGGATTTACTGACTTATTCGCGACGTCCACGTTACTTAAATCCGAATAATCCGATTAGAGCCCTGTTATTACGAAAATCAGCTTGTCGCCAGTGTCAGAGGCGCCCAGCTGAATCTGTAATCCTTCGACACTAGCCTCACCTTTCCCTAGCCATTCCCTAATTAAGAGACAGATCGAGTGAATGCAGATCGAGTTGGCTAAATTCCCTTTCTAGATGGGAATACTTAAGATGGAGCTTCTCTCCTATGATCGCGATTGACACATTCCGTCCATTTAGATGGCCCCCGTTTTTTCCCATCTTTATTGTCCGTCGTTTCTGCTTTTATGTGCGACGAGTATTTATCGAAAACGATTATGCCTTGGCTGTTCGTCAAAATGTTCTCCACGCGATCTCGTGAGGTCGTTTCATCATAGAAGGGGCAGGTCTTGGACAAATAAAAGGCAATCGAATCGATTTAATCTCGATGCGAAAATGTAAGCATCTTGGGAAGGGGTGAAATCGCTCGTATAGCGAAATGGGCGTCATTGATATATATCGCGCACACAGGATCTAGTACTACAGTAGAGCGTTCATTTTGTTGTTAGTTCCTCGGTCGTGTCTGCGCAAATCTAGCAGTTTTTATAGGGTATTCGAGAGAGAAACGCGACCGTGATGGAGATGTTTATTCGTTTAAAGAGGTGGTCTACCCCCGTGTTATACAATGGGGGTCGAAAATATAGTCGCGCCGGAGGGGAAAATGGAAAAGGCGAAACGAAATGGTACAACGAGAGAACAAGCCTCCTGTTTCAACTCCATCTGTATTTATTGGGCCGTCCGTTGGTTACTGCGAATCGAAGTCGAGAGTTTTACGCTCATTGGGAGATCGCGTCTTTATGACGCCGTGCCGTAAAATAAGCATTCCAAGAGCATCCGTAAGAAGGATCTATTCGACGTGCCGTCGGGCGAGGAGTACAAGAAAGGGGTTGCGGAGTCCGGTTTATATGGGAGGGGGTGAGGCTGTTCGAGCAGCAGACGTCGCGGTAAATATACGTTTGTAGGTCGTGGATGTTCTCCTCTTGGCCGACGCGGTCGTGCATCCGGGTGCACGCTCCCTTTCTCTATCAGCGGATAGACCCGTGTTTTTACCGGGACGCTGTAAGATAAATTTACCCTTCTTTCCCGCCACGCTGTTTAGAGACGAATAAGAACCGCCCCGCCGCGATTCCACGCCGCAACCCCCGTTAAGAGGCGACGTGGCGCGGCCACGTATCGGCCGATACAAGATAAATGTTCGCCATCGTGTCTTCTTAGAACGTGTTACACGGGCACCGATTCTAACGCTAGATGAACGCTTTCGCCTTCGAGGCGGCGACGTGGGAACAAAAACGGCGGTCATCGGCTTTCCAAGATTAATGCCCGCCGCTGGAGAAAGATTTCGCGACGTAATGGCCGCGGTAACAGCTCGGCGGTAAATTTATTCGAGGGGCGGAAATAAAAGGAGGCAAAGGGTTCACCTCCGCGTGGAAGTTGATCGAGAAAGAATTCGCCACGAAAGAGCACTTACCGTGCGAGTGGGGTGGACGAAGGGGGGAAAAAAAATGATAGGAATTTAACGCCCATTGGAAGATCACGATTTCATGATGCAGTGACGCCCCGTGTGGATTGATATACGAGCACTAAAGGGACCTCCCGAACCCGTTGTCCGGCTTCGTGCTGGCAAGAATGCCTATTGGAAACTTGCGCTCCTACGCGCAGATGGCTGTAGGACCATTATTCCTCGAAGGGCGGTATATTTCCCGCCGTCTCGCTGGGGTATAAATACACGTTAATGGTTAACGTCGTGGAAGGCGCGATCGACCTACTTATTTCGCTCGGCGGAACGACGAAAATTGGACAATACGTTTTATTGCCCCCTCCCTCCTCCTTTAAATATTTGTCGCACTTCGGAACGGCTTTCAAACAAGCAAACTGGAACGGAACAGGGTCGTATTTAACATCCCTCCAGTCTAACGTTGAATAAATTAACGATACAGTTTTCCGGCGGTTTCAGCCACGCGTTCCTTAACCTCGGCACCGTGTCCTCAACTTCTTCGGCGTTAATGGTATTGTCGATTACGGATTTAAGGCTAATGTTCCGTGGAAACGCTTCACCCGTACCTATCTACTTTATCCCCCTCGCTTTTTGCCTCTTTGTTGCGCCACCGAAATAGGGGAAAGGGTTCCAATTTCGCAACATACAACGCAGTCGGTGTTTGCAAAAGTTTTTAATCAAAGTCTTGCATTCTCTATGCATTCTTTGTTAAATATTTCACATTTACCCGATACCCACGTGTACGTGTGTGTTTGCGTGTATAGAATTCCCTGATATGCTCACCGCATATTTTAGGTTAATAAACATAAAAGCTCAGAACTTAATTAATCATAATCCGCATCAAAATTCTCTGAAAGTTAGGATATACAGTTAGGACGTAGTTTGAGTACCGTGGTGCATAGATTATCCACTCTGCCGCAAGATAAATAGGTTTCGAGATTAATATTTCTTTACTCGTAATGAAAACTCTTCCGCTGCCACCGCGTATAGATACTTTTTATCAGTTAACGATAATTAAAATCGATCAGCCGTCTGTTCGTTTAACGGCTGTTCTTCGTTACCCGTTTCGCCCCTGCTCTTCGATGGTATACGTCTCGAAGGCTCCCGTATCACTGACAGCGTAGGTGAAAATAAAGACGTTCGAGCCTCAATTTTCCGGCTGATCTGTCGCGGATAAGATGGATCGATGTATCCGCGAGAGATTCAACCCGTGTAAACAAGGTCGTTCCGTGGTTGGGAAGGAGAGGCCAGACGCGAAGCGTGTGCCACGACGGAAAAACGAAGGGGTAACGCGTCGCTCGGGGCTGGGAAAAGGGCAAGAAGGGAAATGGAAGAATAAAGTCTCAGCTTTACGGCGCGGCTTTTCCGCGTGTATGTTGCGAAATGGCCGCGGATCAGACTCGCATCTGCATCGTCCCGCATCTGCATCCGCCCAGCAACATGCGGCACTCGTAATATCGGTGGGGGCCGCGATTTATGCCCGCCCATCGGCTGCTGTCACTTTTAATAAAATGTAAATACGCAACCAGCGATACTCTCGAAGCCGTAGCAATTCGCATAATTTTGCGCGGACGATAAATGCCGCGGTGGCGGCCGGATTTAACCTTCAATTCCGTTTCTTTTCTTCCTTTCGCCTCTTCTGCGCATCGTTTGCCTAATCGACGTTAATATCGTCCGTATTCGATATTCTTGAAAATCGTGCCGCGAATATACGGTCAGCCGTTTCAATCCGCGAATATTAAGAACGAACAAGGGTATCGAGAATGTCTCGAATTAAATTTATGTTTTCCCTGCGTATGAAAATCTGAGTACTCATCAAATTCATCCTGACGAACAAGCTGCGAGAGGCTCGCAAGGAAAGACGCCAATTGAATCGCGAAACATCTTTTACAAATTTCTTCGACCACTGTAGCGGGTCTACGAGAAATTTCAGTACCACGCGTTCTATTTCCTTCAATTTAACGCGCTCTCCATTTGCGAATTAAAATGAGTCACCGTGCGCGCCACGCTCGCACCGAAACGAGCAACGAGTTTGTAGCTGATTTCCATTTGCGAACGGGCCCGGTACGTAGAAGTTGTTCGGTTTTCGGCTTGAATTATGAGTATCAAAAAGTCACCGAAATTAAGCGCGTTCTAATGGAACAGGGGGAAGAACGGCGGTGGAATCGTCGACCGCGAGGAGCGTTTCGGAAATTCGGGTCGGCCAGCGTGATATTTGTCGGCGGGAAGGTCAGATCAATGGAAATTTAATTAACCCGGATAAACGGAAAATAAAGGGGACGTCTGGCTAATTCATTCGGTCGAGCTTAATGCCTTTCCTCCCTTACGGATCCGCTTGCCTCTTTCATCGAGTTGCCCTCGCGCGGATTACGGTACGGGAATTGACTCCGCAAAGATCTGTTCGTCCGTGTACAGTCTACCATCGCGTAGCCCCTACTAGACACCCTGTCTATTCAGGAATTAAAATTATTGCCCCCCATCCGTGCTCAAATTTCATCTCGATTTTCGATATTAATAATCGCGTCATCCCCTATCTCGCTTCGTTTCAGTCGTGCTTAACGTGTAATTACGAAAATTTGATCCCATCCCCCGAGTAGCGCCCTCGCAATGGAACAGTGGTGCAGGTACTTCCAAGTTCTTGGGTGGCTTGAAGAGAGCATAAGATACGTACTGCATCTTCCCTAATTCCGTATTAACTTCAACTGGCATTTCCTTTCTACCGGATAGGCGCGGTTGGTTTAAGACTTCAATTTATGACGAACCAACGAGGACAGTACGTATTGCGCGATTTAAAATACAGAGACGAGAGTGTACGTAGCTGTTGGACGAATTTCACGGCCTTCTCTAAAATCGCTCGTACCACTGATACGAAACGGTCGACCAGGCTAATTTTGCGCGTGGCCCGCTGGAGAAGCGTGCTCCGGCTACTTCTATTTATACGACCACCGCGTAGGTACCGCGGTGTTTCCCGAATAAATTCCGTTGTCCTGTAGCTGTCGTGCCAGGCATAGCGTAGTAATCCGAAAAACGTGAATTAAATTCAAATTTTCGATTAACTTGGACCACCGCGAAGCTTCTGTCGCACAGTTTTGCATCCGCGGAACAGATAAATTCTGTCGCGCGTACGAGTTGCGATATGTCACTGGGAATACAGCGCAGCTCAGAAAAACCTGAAACCGTCCTAGTCGTAACGAATGATGCGCCAGTAACAGCTGTACGAATTCACTTGACGCGTTTGCGCTTTCCTACCACCGTGCGTCGCCTCGAATTAAACTTCGACCGCGAAGTACACGTAATCCACGAAAGAATCCCGCGACGCGACGAGATATTCCGAGACAGAAGGATGCCTCAGATTACGTTTCAACGGGGCCGCGTTATCTCTCGCTTAAGTTCACCAACCGTGCTCGAGGGTTCAGAGTATTCTTTAACTCGGTAAATTGGTAACCGAAGAGCAACCCTGCGAGCGTAGCACGGAAATGGGGGGCAAAGTCGTCGAAAAGAAACTCCGCGGATAATTTAATTCGCTACAAACGATGGTCACTTGGATCGCAGAATCGATAGTAATTCAGCGAATTAATTTGATAGATCGCGCTGCGCCCGTTTGACGCGGACAAATTTCATCCCCGCCGTGTCGACAGAGCGATCGTCACCGTATCACGCGCGCCGATCGGACAATTATCAAATTAATATCTCTAATTAACGAGCCAACTGTAATTGAACCGCCGTGTAAATAAACCGTGTCGTTGATCAATGGCGGTGTCGCACGACTGGTACGTGATGGGAATGGCGTTTCGGTACAAAGGTATCATCCCCGTTCGTCGACGCGCAAAGGGTCGCGAATCATCGAACGGTTTAGAAATTATCCAATCGCCGGTCCGCGACTTTAACGCGAACCGTTTCCGGCCCGATCCGCGACGGAATTTCATTGCATTTACATTCGACACGGCTCCGGTTATGGCCGAGTTTAATTTTATAAGCGTGCCGCGCGCGCTAACGTCCCGAAAGTTACTTCGGAACCGGCATCGGGCGCGAATAATAAACCACGCGGAAGTTGTCCGCGGATCCCCAGCCGCGCAATTGGTGGCCGACTGTTGTCTCAAGCACCTACACCCCGGTGCCCAGGCTATATCCAATTAAGGTTTACGGCGCGGATCAAGCCGCGAAAGTTTAATCCGTCGCCGGATGCCCGTCGGGATGCGGACGGGATCGCGTCGCGTCTCCTCGCCTATATCCCACTCGAATTACGGTATAACGAGGGACACTTGCCTGAAATTGTGCAATATACCTTTTTATCCGGCCCTGCCGGCGGACTGTTTATCCCGCGGTGCTCGGTTGTTAAGTTCAGAGGTAATAAACTTTATTATCTCGTCTTACGGCGAAGTTCTCGCTGTAATGGAAAGGCAGCGGATGGACTGACGGTGAAATTTCGATGCCGCGGCGTGCCGTTCTGTACACGCCACCCTGTTGGCTCCCCCGCGGACGGTTCCACGTAGATCAGCGCGAAAATTTCGTTTTTATCGCCGCTATCGCGGGCCCAGCTCTGTCTTCGTTACATTATCGGCGAGCACGGTGTATTTAATGCCTCTTCGTTTACTTCGAAGGGGATCTGAAACTTAAGTGGCAGTCGATCGATCTTCCCCGGGTAAGAACGAAAGGAGCTCGAAGTGCGTTCCGAGATGCATCCCTTCGTTCGACTTTCCGTCCCTGTTTCCCTCGCTCTGGCTCACTTTTTTTTTGCCCCCAGTCCGTTCGCACCCTCTTTTATCCGCGAGGGAAGCGTACTTCGTCTGAGTATTTAAGAGACGTTTCGTTGGAAACGGCGCAAACTGACGCCTCGGAGCCGGCCGAGATGTCAATCGCGTTAATTAATGCGAAGGCAGCCTTCTTGATAGGTCGGATAATCGAGTCAGTCGCGAGCGAACGAGCCAGACAATGGGGATGGTAGATATTGATAATAAAATTACGGACACCGCTTTATATCGGATTTCGCTGCATAAAGTAAATTATATCGTCTCTCACACTTGGAGCGCTTATTTGACCGGGCGGCTGATCCGTATCTGGAAAAAGGAACGAAGATAACGAATAGATCGTGAATCACCTGAGAACTATTTCCTGAACTGCTTTGCATCGTTCAGAAGGGATGGCATTTTTTAAATGGATAGCGGATTCTTACTTATTCTATATCGAAACAAACCTGAAAGCAGAACGCATAAATATGTTGAAAGAGAATGCACTCGTAAACGCTGATACTGGAGTAATAATTATCGAAATGTTTAATGGCATGAATTCCGTCGGATTGCGAGGTGATTACCTCATGATTTTTTCATGGATTAATTGCACATTACCATAGACAGGAGCGATGCGTTTAATTCGAAAAGCTTGACACTTTATGCGTGAATTATTAATCGCGCATATCGTCGAATTACTGAACTGTCACCGCCTGTATCGATGCGGGGGGGTGGTTCGAAAAATCGAAGCCGGAAATAAAGAGCTGCCCTGCATTTCTGCGCCGCGTGCCATCTAAACGCGCGCAATCCTGCATGCAGGCATGACAAAGGAAGCGCTCAAAGGGAGGAAAAATATTTCATAGTTAACCAGCCGTCACTTTGTCATCATCGTACGGCTAAGATATTCCGAGACCTGTCCCTGAAACGCAGGCGGACTTCTACTACGTTTACTATCGACTCGTACATTTTTCGCGTTACACTCGTACACGTGTCCACTGGTTTGCGGTTCTTAATATAAATTAGCTAATGTGACGCTGCGAGCACGCAATTATCATTATTATTCCATTAGCGATAATTAATTTATGTTTACACCACCTCCTCGTAACAAGTTTCTGAAAATATATTTCATCAAAATACCTAGAAATGTTACAGCCACGAAAATTACATGTGCTTTCGAGTCGAAAAAAAGTTCGTTTCAAGCTACCGCGTGCAACGTGCGCGAGGAAAACCTTACGTAAAACCTTCCTCTGTAACAATCACGTTTCAGCGTGTTCGCAACAGAGTAACGTTAAAAAAAATCCGGTGTTTTCCAATATCGCTTTCAATCGTTATCACTTTAACAGGCAACGAAGCTGCGGGGCTCCATTCAGAAGTTTTTATACGATATCACGCGTGTATCGCTGGCCAATGCGATCCCAGATTTTATCTCTGGCTCGTGGCAATCAAAAAGTTGGAGCTCGCGCTGGGAACCTCGGGGATTATCATTTACCGATGCTTATCCGATTGCCAGACGCGGCAGAGATAGGGTGCTCCAAACGACGCCGGCGAATGCCCAAAGGGGTGCACAGCGTCGCTTATTATGCGACCAGGCAGTCGAAGCGTCTAGCACGGTGCAACGACAAACGACGCCACGTGCCAAACTGTGTAGCCAGCTCGCCTGGTCCACGGAGTTGTTCAGCTTCGAAATTATTGCGTTGCGATCGATTCGAAATCACGTCGTTTTCGATCCGACCGAAAAACGACGAGCAGTCTTTGAAACATCGACGAGGCGTGTTTGAAAACTATTCTATGGCATTAAACGACGAGGATCAAACGGTCGGGAGGAAACAGCGCAGTAACGGAACTACGTCAAATGAAATTATAGTGGATGGTAGATAGCGTAGCAAAACAATTTCAGCGTGGTCGAAACAATGGAGAACAAATGACACACAGGAGGCGTGTTAATTGAACGTGTACAAAAACGCTTAAGCCGACAGCCAGAGGGGATGGAACGGACATTGATCCGATCACGCGAAGGGAAATAGAGTGATTGCGTTACAATTGCGGAGGATTGTTTAGTTAACCAACCGGACCTTATTAGCCGCTGTTTGCTCGCGGAAATCGACCGTTAATGATTTATCTTGCGTTTATTTACGTGAACGATTCTAGCGGACGATTTAACGTTATGCATCATCGTCCTTTCCTTTTTTCTTTTTTTTTTTTTACATCGGAATTTTGAAGATAATAGTGAAATACATAGGTCATTCGTTACAGTATTATCCGTCCAGACTGTTGACTGTGTTCTCCAATACCTAGAAATGAAAAATCGTCGATAGTTACACGCGAGTATAAAAAATGACGGCGTTCGAATTATAGTTTCGAAATTCAGAGCCTCCGCGCAACCATTCGTGTCCTTTTTTTTTTTATTTCTCTCTTAACGACATCTGTGCTTGGTTTGCAACTATTCGTTCAGCGAAAAATGCGAAACGCAGCTTATCTGACAGTTTTCCGTTGCTTTCGACAAAATTACATCGGCCCTTCAACAATGCTTACACCGTGTAGAGAAATTGCATCGACATATCGCTTCGGGAAAGTAATTATTCCATTCGTTAACTTTACCACGTGGCCTCGTATGAACGACGCCGACTAAAAGGAAATCCATTGTTTGCTTGAAACGCGCAGCAATTAATCATACTTTTACGCCGGATGCAGAAGGGGTCCACTCAGGGTTAATACTGCTCGAGGCCGCGGTCTGATTGCCCCTTAACGATGTGAAACGCGAGTCATTATTTCGATTATTATTCGCTCAACAATGTGCACCGCGTTTATTCACGCTTCTTTCGACCAGCGCCATTCGGCGTGCCATTTGTAGTCGCGTAAAAAAAACCAGAGGGAATGGAGTACTTGTAATATCAACGGAACACCAAGCATTATCCAACTCTGGACAAGATACGAGCTATTTATAGCCACAGGGAAAAAGAAGGAACGTGCGCCAGCTGTAATACCAGCGGAACACATTAGTCTCATCTCTGGACAAGATGATCCACTGGAATTATACCTCGCGAAGGAATTACAGCCCCCTCTATCTAATCTCCTTATAGCATGCATCGTTTGCACGCTTACATTTGTCCTCCACTGACAGGCGCAAATATTTTCCCATCGAAACGGGGCAGCGACTCGATTCGATATTTCTTCTTCCCCTGAATCTCGACGAAAGTTCCGATCCCGTGATTCCCTCGGAGGCGAACCGCAAATCGCACCGTCCGACATCCAGCAGAAAATTAAGCGTTATCGTAATTACCAACCACCGCGGCGATACAGCAACCCCTCTTCTCTTTCTCGCGAGGATACTGCACCGACGCCATTAAGGATCTTTACGTCGTCTCATTTTCCACCCGCATTTTCCAACTTCGTAATTATCGCGCGAAATAGTCACCCTCGCCCTGTCCGCAACCCTTTGCGCTGCGTTCCGTCTGCGGAGTTTCCGCTGCAAGAAACGAACGACCGCTCGCTACTGTCATTGCACGGAGGAATAAGTAATCTTAAAATCGCGCTAAAAGGGACGCGCGAAAAGTTAGCAAAGAAAGCCAGCCGATTTTAATTAGCTGCTTCGAAAGGCGGCACGCGCGTGAACCGAAACGAACTCGCCAGGAGCTGCTCGTGAAACGCGATTCTCCGTTTCAGTCGGCGGTACCTCTTTCATCCCCCCAGGAAAGTCAGCGAGCCAAAGGGAAGCAACGCGGTGCGGTAGCCGTGCACGCCTGACTCTTTTCTATCCCCTGGTGAGAGCGTGCGGGAACAGCCACAAAGGCACGCGGTGCCTTCGTCATTCTTTTTCTTAGCAGACCGAGCGAAGAAGTCGCGGGTATTGGTAAAATCCAGACGTGGAATCGAGCGCACCCTCGGGTACGAGCATTACGATCCCCGTTCTCTTCCATCCCGCCTGGCGCGCCCTGTCTGCCCGTTCTTTCGCCGCCCCGATTTTTTTTCCCGCCCCTTTGCCCCGTCCCGTGTCTGCCTCTATTTCTTCACGAGCCGCCCGTAGTAGTCTGCGCCCTGCGGTTGAAAGCTGATAAACCTTTGAACGATCAAGGGAACCCGGGTGGAGGGAGGCTAGAACGCGAATTGACCAGTCGCTTTCAGGGGTAGATATTTTTATGAGCATCCGTGGATCGGATAAAGGAAGGGACGGATAGTGTCGCGTTAGTACCTCGCCGCCTTTAGGAGTGTCCACGGTAAAAGGCTGCGATGGAAACTGTTCGCGAGCACTCCTCCCATTTCGCATCTTTCAGAGGCTGGAATTATTAACAGCGTATGCGAAATATATTTTTCTAACACCCGAGATGACTCGGTTGAGACTCTTAAAGGTGAATTTCAACTCTTCTAAGCGAACGGAAGTTAATCTTTGGCCTCTTTTTGATTCCCGTCGAAAAGAGGATTCATGGAGTGGGACAAGCTGAGGGAGGAAAGTACAGGAAAGTGCACAGAGAGAGTGTCGCGCGAGCCGGGACTACCGTGAGTCTCCTTTGATCTTCGCCATGGAACATGGCTCTGTTTCCTCGCCCAGCGCGCGGCAACGTCTCATAAAATGTTTATGATTAGAATTTCGAATCTCCAGGCCCTTTGTCGATCGCGCGACAGTTCCACGGTGTACTGGGATTACATTTTCGACACTCGCCGCTTCACCTTTCCGTCTGTCTCGAAAAGGGGCGCTACTGTCTCGCGGGCAGCGGTGCGCGTATAAAGGATTTTCACGAAGAGAACAGCGGATACTGGTGTCTCATGAATCTCAAAAGAAGGAGGCTGTAGACCGTGAAAAAAAAAAAAGAAAAGAGAAGAGGGATGAATTGCGGGCTGATCGCGGCCCCGCGAACTTGCGAAGAAGTTGGACGGGGTATTTGCGAATGCGAACGGGCTTGTCGAATCAACGTTAATGCTTCAGCTCGCGCAAACTTACCCCTTGCCGCGAAACAGTATTTCAGGCTGATGAACCGGCTCGAGAACTCTCCCGTTTCCGTTGTAGTTCCGCTTTGTCCTATCTCGCGCAGTAATTCGCGCGAGCCCATCGATGGAAAAGCGAAGTTCCCAGCGAGTTGAACGCCGGGTTTACGTGAAATTTGTTTAAGCGCGCATCTGCGACGGAGGACAAAGGACGACGAGGGTTTGTACATCGAGCACAAAGGGGTTGTTCACGGGAGAAGCGAGCGGAAACAGAAAACAGAAAGGTATTGTTGGAAGTATGGAAGAATTTTTTTCACGAATGACTAGCGTGCGGGGGTTCGTGAGTGTCATTGGAAAAACACAAATCGCGGCTAGCGCCGAGGGAATTTCAAGCAACTGACAAGAATGGACGCGTCGCTGACACGTTTGAATTGGGCTTCGTATCTGAGAATGCTCTCGAACGTTTATTTTTGCGAGGTGGCCAGGATGAAACGAATCGTAGAAAAAGCAATACCGCCAGCTTGATGCTTGTATCGAGACGCGAGCTCTTTTAAAGATGTTATTAAAGTGTCAGAGTTGTATCGTTAGCCGCAGGGGCAACAGCCCTGGTCAACGGAGGAAAGCGGAAACACGATAGCGAAGGGAACCCACCCCTGGGCTGCGTAAAAGCAGAAAATGCGAAGGCGAGGAACATTCTTGTCTCTCCTCTAATAGTTGTGCCCGGGAAATGCACGGGTGAATCGCGTTCCTCGTTTGATCGCGAATATCTCGAGTTCCTGGCCACGGTTACTTTCGTGGCCGGTTTTATCGGGATCTACGAGGGATGTTAGTTTGCGGCTACGTTCGACCAACTATCGGATATGCCTAACTTTGTCCGTTAAGTAAAGCCTGTTAGATATTTCGACGCGTTAATGTACGGACGGTACTTAGAGTGGCCCTTCGATATCGCGAAGTTCAGAGTTAAAGCACTGATTTATCCCGTCCCAAAAGACCGCCCGCATAACTTCAAATGTTACCCTTAAACAGATTCAACCGTTTCAGCGCCAGCGTCAATCTAATTCTCGCGGAATTTACTTTTCGTGTTTTCTGCTACATACCTCCGTTTCCGTGCCGTTCTGAATAAAAAGTGCCCGCAGAAGTCACGACGCGTCGCTCAACGGGCCGCTCGTGTACGTTTTGTTCAACGTCCGGGCAAGAGACGGGCGGAACGCGAGTGTCGCGCGAGAGTGAGAATTTTAAGAGAAATTTCCGAAACAGAGGTAAAGAGAGCTATTACGGCGAGCTAATATAGAAGACCACGGTCTCGCGACGGGGGATGGGCGCCACTTCCGAAATTCAGCGGTGACGAAATTCAAAGCAGCCCCCCCCTCTAACAAGGGACGGTGATTAAAACTCGAAGATCGATTTCGAGGATTTCCCCGAGGCGCTATCTCGACGCGTCTGACTGTCTCGTTCTCTCTGCCGTTGCCACGACCGCCTCGTTCATCGACCAACCGTAATTAATTCGACGGATGGTTTCCTCGAGCCAACTTCCTTCGATGACTTTCGCGCTCGCGCGCGCCTCCAATAACGAGGCGGCGGGCCCCGTTATCAAACCGCTTTGCCGGCAGTCGGATCCAAAGGCGTTCGCGCTCCTTCGCCTTTCATTTTCGCGCTGCTAATTATCGTAGCACGCGTGCGACCCTCTCATCTTCGTCGGCTGGCACGCGAGTCCGGGTTTTAAGTAAATTACGTCGCGGCTGGCACCGCGCGCGGCTGAACGGAAATTACTGGGAAATCGAATTGATACGCGGAGTGCAATTAACGGTTCGCGAAAGCAACCGAGGCGCGTCTACGCGAAAGAATATTGCGCCAGCCAGGTTCGTGAAAATCGATCCTCGGATCCATGCTCGTTCGCCAGTGGCCCCTTCGATCGAGTTACGCGCACTCTGTACATCGTACCCAAACGAACCGTGGACACGATTAAACTATTCGATGGACGTACGTCGAGAATCGTTTCCATTTCCCCTTCGATCGCGCGAAATTTCTCTCTCCGGTACACCAATTCAACAAGTGCTTTCCAACCTCGATTGTTGCCGAAAGAGCAACGCCGGGAAAGCCAGAGGAAAAACGCGATGCATCCGTGATATCGTCACTTGCAGGTCGTTGGCCAGCGAACGGTCGTTGCATCGACGACAACGATCGGTCCGCCGCGCATTCGATGCCGTCGTTCCACGAGACAGGGAGTTCCGAATTTATTGCCAAACGGAACGGTTACGGTTGCGTTGTTACAGCGTTACACTGCTTAATATGCCCTGCTAAGTGCCCGACGCGACCTGAAGGCTATCGAAGCTGGTTTCGATTACCTCCCAGGCATTCCGTTTCCTTTGGTAAACTTTCGGCGTTACCTCGGAGTTCAGAACCACCGCGAGACTTGGCCAAACGCCTCGGTTTGTCGGTTAACAAACTGATAACCGCGCGAATCCAAACGGAAGCCAGCATATCGAACTGCTCGATGAAACTTGGGGAATCGACGAGGGGCAAAGTTCGTTGGGGCGTGCTCTGCCACTCGACTTGGCGTGATCTTGAGAATTCTTACACGACTCCCGAAATCGAGGGGCAACTTGTTCGAGTGCGACAAATGCGTCGCTCGACGATGTTCCTGGCGCTTGCTAAAGTAACGAACCCCAGGAAAAAATTGCCACCTTCCGCGACCCAAATTGATGAAACGTTTCAAAGCGAGGGAACCACGCGTTCGATGCATTCGATGATCAAAGACGTACAATCTCTGGCGCAGCGGACGAAATGCTCTGGAGGATATGAAAAACGCGAAACAGCACGCTCGATACGTTCGATAACCAAAGGCGTACCGAGTACGTGAGCGGAATACAATCTGCTAAGGATGCTCCGTTCCCAGATCTTTTATGTATTTATTCGTTACGCTACCATGTATCATTCTATCTGAACCTCTTAGGGAGAAGACCTATACAACACCGTTAAATAATGTTACGCTCGCTCGGGCTCGACGATCCTCCAACCAAAGCAATGATATTCGCAGCGCAGGGAACGTGGACGGAAACAGATCGAGCATCCAGCTGGTAAATAGGAATGTTAATCTTCTCAAGCTGGGGTGGCGTTCAAAAATGTATCAGACGACGCATTTACCTCAGCGGTCGCCTCGGTTTCCACCGATCTTATTAATATTTATCGCCCGCCGGGGTAAGAAAATCTCCTGGCGCGGAGTCAGAATTGTTTAAAGGCGGGGGGAGTGTCTCGTGGGGTTAATACTCAAAAAGCTCGGCGACGTAGACCTCAACAAGGTCGTAAGGGGTTTCGCGGCAGCCTCCGTGCTCCGGGTTCCAGATCGAGACCGCCCAGACCTAATCTCCCGATGTGGCGGCCCCGATGCCCACGGTACATAAAACGGGACGTGCCACGGGGCTGCACTTCGCATTGTGCGCGCCAAAATGCCGCGATCCCGATACAATTCAGATACCCCGGCTCGACTCGAGTCGAGGCCGCTCAGCCCCCGTCTCCGCATCTCGATCGCGAGTGGATCGCCTTATTGCATGCTTCAGCGGAATCGATCAGCATTCTTTAGCCTAACCAGAAGCTTAATGCGCCCGCCGCTCGTCCCAGTCTTCTTTCATGCGATCGCTACATCTATTACCCCGGTGAACTGGTTCCTCGAAAGGCGATTCTCGATCGCGTGCTCGCGCGCGCGAGCCTCTCGAAGTACCTGCGGATCTTTTTATCCTCCACTAGATCGAGAATTGTTATTTGTATCTTTAACGTCCCATCTCTCTTCTGAACCACGTATACGACGTGCGGCTCGGCGCGTGCGAAGCTGCTCGCTGAGCGAACGCGGGAACAGTCGAAGGTTCGGCATAATTTAACATAACATTCCGCGAACGATGATTTATCGTTTGTTGCATAGCTTCAAGAGTTCCCGGCTCTCTCATCGGGGGCTAACTTCCGTCGAAGATAATATCCTTCGCGGGTGTATATATCGGCGAGTTAAACAAGCGGCGAGGGGGTGGCACCGGTGATTAAGTCCGAAGAAAATGGGAACGAAGGGGAAGAAGGAACCTTTTGTAACAGTTCAACGATGATTAATATCCGCGCGCTTTATCGGCGTGCAACTTGTGGAAACTCGTTACAAATTAATTAAACCGCCGATGTGCCAGGTGGATCGTGATTTATTATACCCGATTACCAGGGGGCGCGAAAGATTTACCGTTCACGCGTTACGAGTGACACGAGAACTTCCGTTTCGTATAGAGAATCGCGTCGACTCTTGATTATTCGCGCGCGAAGAGAAAGAAGAACAAAGCGCGCGCGAGTTCGTTTCGAAGCTGCCTAATTGAACCGCGCTACTAAATACGCAGATTAATTTCGTCGTCGCTCGCGGGTCGAGATGAAACTTCCACGCGGCCCCCGTCAATCGGCGATTCGGTGAAATCCGTTTTCGCGATGGGCCCGTTAAAAACGCCGGAAACCGTCGACGAACAGTGTCCATCGTCGAAATTCGCGGGGGCGCGGCGGCGGCGAATTACTGCCGAATGAAATTTTATCCTCCGCGGCCTGGACGCGGCTTTTCGATTCGAAATCGAGCGAATCGATTGCCACTCATCCGCGCCAACGAGACGCGAATAATTGTCCGTGATCGGCAGCGGCGAACAGTCGGCGCGCGGGCTCGAAGGCGAAACGACGCGGAAAAATGCAACGAAATGAAAAGAGAAATAACGAAAAAAAAAAAGAGGGGAAAAACGAGAGCGGAGGGTATCGCGCGAATAGCATAATCGAAAGTTCTGGATAAGCTCTATCGGCGAGATTTACCGTTTCGTGATTTATCGACACGTTTCAGGAAACTCGATCTTTGTTTGGAACCGGCCGAATGGGATCATATTTTACGCGGTTACGTGGCCACGTGATAGGGGCATCCTTTCCTCGCGTCCGGCGCAGGTAGAACGCGATTTGTCGCGTCCAACCGGCCAACTTTTCGACCGATCAATGGAGTCCACGTTACAGCCGCGATACGCTCGCCCCTGTTCGAATATCGAACGCCACGTGCGCGCGGAAACTAATGCTATAAAACATAATGAACTATTCATTGTCCGTGCGGATTAATTCATCATCGGATCGACGCGCTTCCGACAGCTCCGATGAATACCGCGGGCTATTAATATGGGGATGGAAATTGTTGTTACATCGGCTGGCGGCGCTGTTCAATATTTAGCGGCGCCGTTCAGTCGCGATCGGAAACCGAAGTCAGCGAAAGGAGACGACGCGAGGATCGCCACGATCCGGTTGCCTCGGCTATCGAAATGAACGCAGTCGTTGGACTCGGTTTAAACAGGATCCGTACCGATGGAACGTATTTAGGGTCGCGAGTTTACGGTTATCGCCGCGGATTTTCCAGTTAGCTGCAAGGCACGCGATAACAATTTAGGTACGTGTTACAGATGCTTAGCCCTGGGAAATGTTTTCTATTTAGTTTGACTCCATAGAGATTGCCATGCTCGAGTTTACACGTGCAACGTAGCTGCTCGCGAGGACGAGGATGGTCCCATTAAGTTTACGTGTAGAAGAGCGCCAACAAATCGGCTGTCTCTAGCGATAGCATGCGCCATTAGGGATATTTCTTACTACTTGTATCGCCGGAAGTATCGTTATCCGACTGCGAACGAATCGTCTATCGTATCCAAGAACACGTTCTATCTCGTGTAACACCCCTTTTTCACTTTATCCGTTGAATTTTCAATTTCCCTATCTTCGCTCGAATTGGATCACGCACGAAGTCTAATCCACGCCACTGATCAGCATCACCTTCTCTCGGTATAGCATAGTCTGCACGCATCGCGCACGAAGTAGTTATTGTTCGCGAAGAGGATTTTCGTGCCTCCCTTATCCACCGCCCCGAGGAGGCGAAATATTTTATATCGCGCGATCGCGAAAGGGCGGCTAGGTAATACCTCGTCTGATATTTCGAACCACCCTCACTTTCTCGTCGCTTTCGATTCTCAGCGTTACCAGTGCGTATTAAACCTCCTTTAAACCTCTCAAAGGAAAGGGGGGATATTGTCAAGGATCCCTTCCAAGAAGTTATCTTTAGTCGCTGATTTATTGTCCACGGTTCGAGCAGTTGACAAGAAAAATTCAGCCAATTTCTCTCGATGAAAACATCAGTTCGTGCCATAAATAATGCAAGAGCTTCTTTTCATTCTCAAGGACCAGAGTACCGTTATTTCTTTTGCATACATCAATCATTCATTAATTAACCATTTTTTCACGCCCCTCGGATGATTTTTCGTTACCCTCTGTTAATGAATTTCCAGCTTCGTTCCTACTTTCTCGAATTACTCGCGTTGAATGAAACTTGGATAACATCGTAATTCATGGAACTACTATTAATTAATTTCGTCGCAATACCATTTCCGTTTGGGGGGGGCGAAAGCTTTGGGATAAAAAGATCAAGCAGATTTTTGCTGCCGTTAAGAAAACGTCCGTGGACGTTTTTATCTCGCGTTCTCCTCAAGGCAAGAAGCTTGAAAAGCCATGGTCGACGGGAAGAAAATAATTGAACGTTTCGTATCCTACGAAACATTCCGTCCACCCTGCAGACAAACGTATTCTGGTCTCTCAGGTAAAATATCGCTCGAGAGCTCGATGGAATTCAATCTGCATCGACGAGACCGTACGACAGGTCACTTCGACGTTTTCGTTAGCTTCCTGCTCTTTTTCCATTCCATTGTGAAACGAGAAATGTTTATTTTCATGCGATGGAACGCCGCGACGAGCCTCGATGCCTTTATCTGCGAATTTATCATGACGTCTTGCTGCACGGTTTCAGCCGTTCGAACAGGCAGAGGGTAGAAAAAATATGGCATCGAGCGCGATGGCTGCGCGAAGAATCGGATGAAGTGCGCAAACGGAAAATCCGGAATATTCATACATGAATCTCCGTGAGTAAACTGAGATTTCGCGTGTTTTCCGGCTGCGATTTTCCTACGTCCGTACTTCGTGAAATGCCTTTTATATTCGCCCTTGTTTGCCTTTAATTCGGCATCAGATCTCGTTCATTGAAATTCCTCTGTTTGCTATCGATGCCCGTCGGTGGTGGAAACATTTTTAAATTTGAAGAACGCTCTATTATTCCGGAGCTTCTCCATTTCCGCGTATCCGCTATCGCGCCATTTTTTCCCGACAACCGAACAAGCCTCGTTACGCTCGCGCAACAAGTAAACGCGCGAAAAGCCGTTATTATACAGAAACTAACAGGTTCCAATTTCGTTCCTTTTTTTTTTTTTCGCCTCTTTTGTTAACAGCTCGCCTGGTGTAAAACAACGCGCGTCGTGATTGCAATTGGAATTTTTTCGTTCGACCGCGATCCCCGTGTTTGCTCGCGACACCGCGCTCGCGTTTGACGTTTCGAAACGGCGGGCGCGCGAACGCGTTCGATTGTTCGCCGTTTTTCGAAGGATCTCGCCTACAAACGGTCTATTAATCCGAGGCTCTATTGGCGGGAATTCGCAGCTAGCGCGTCGCTTATTTTCCACGTCCAGGGCGAACCGTGGACGGTTCCGCTCGCGTTGAGCCCTGGCTACGTGCGGATACACCGTGGAACATGTGCAGCCCGTAAGTACAGCCGGATTCGTATCGACAGCGAACAGATTGCGCTGTATTTTACGTGCCCGCCTGGTCTCGATTCCTGCCTCCTGGCCGGCTGCTCCTGGGAAAGCTGATAACGCGGCACGGCCAATGGTCGCCTGGACGTAGCCACGCTTGGAAATCGACCAAAACAGAACCAGAACGGTTCGACCGTGCGGGCTCCAGGGATTCGGTCCTTTTTGCTAAGCCGCTGGTCGACCAGAAGTTACGGTGAAACCCGCGAAATTGATATTCGTTTTTTTAATTAAGAGCGACTGGGATAGGAGGCCGGTTCTGGCCGTAACGCGTTCGCCGCAAAAATCGAATTTCAGCGGCGGTCGAGCCGGATGAACGCGTCGCATCATTTTTGTCGAGCACGCTCGACGAGAAGCTTGATTTCGTCGGGTTGTTTCGACGTGAACGTGACGCACGAGCGAACAACCCTGGGCGAAAAATTGCCGGTCCTCGTTTTAAAGGCGAAAGAGACAGAGGGAGACAGAGGGAGACACAGAGGGGGGTTAAAATATCGGAGCATCGCCGCGTGTGTATACCATATAGGTGACGTTTGTTTCCGGTAGTGCTTTATTCGCCGTTCGATCCGAGCGATTCTCTAACCAGAAATCACGTCGAGAGCACTCCGGTTTGGAGCACTTTGGAAAAGTTTGACCGTGTATTTAGTCGAGCGCGTCCCCGAGTGAAAAGAGGGAGGACGGCGCATGGGGGATGCGAACGGGAAGGCACGCGTGGCTACGTGGCATTTAAATGGCCTTCGTTACCTCGGTCAGAATTCATATTTCACGATTCGCCGACGGATATTGCGAGTCGTATCATTTCGCGGAATGATGGCCGATGATAAATTGACGAAATAAACGCGCGGACGTGGGCATCGTCCGCAATTTGTACACGCGACCCGCGTTTTACCGTAGTCCAGTTTCGTTCGGCGAATTATCCCTTCGAGGGTATTACCTAGGCGCAGAGGTCGCCTTCCTTTCATCGAAAGGTGCAACGAGGAACGAGCGGTTTTATACATTTCTCAGATTCAGTAACGGGGAAACGAAACTGCAGACGGGTCGGCTACAATGCGCTTCCGTCTAACACCACGAATTACGAGCACCGTCGCGCTGTGCGGACCGTCCAAAGGGATACGACGCTGACAGGACAACGTAAGGGGCGATAATTTTCCTCCCGGTCCAGTGCGCGGCGGACACGACTAAGCGCATTAGAATTATCTCGGTAATAAATGATAAAGGTACCTGATGCGCCATACGTGCCACTAAATCATGGCTTTAAACAACTACATTATCTTCCATTTTCGCGCTGCGACTCTGTCAGCTGTGATTCCCGCTGTTTCGCGTACACCCCGCGCCACGGTAATTTAATTCAATCCTTTCATAAATCTACTCCGCCGTCGGAACCGCTTACGCGACGTGTGTCGCTGGAAAGGTGTTGGAAATCTGGTAGCAATGTAAGCGTGATCCACGATGGCAACGCAATATGTATGGTAATGGGCGACGGGGGGGGGGGTGAAAACTGTCCCCCGGTTTCACACCGTTCACTTTCCCTTCCCGCGAGCAAAGTCTTTCATCGCCTCGTTCTCGATTGTCGACACTTCTCAAAATTGCCCTATCACCATTGTCGTTCGTGTCTGAGAGCTTCCATCGTTGCGTACACCAGCCTGGGCGCAACGACGACGAACCCTCGCTTCCGTGCGAGTTCGCAGAGTTCCGTCGCCTCCATTATCGATGGAGTTTGCTTGCGCGTGACTGAAAAATTATTACTTCCCACGCGTACAAAGGAAGACGAATTCATTACTGGTAGCTAGGATTATTGACACCTCGCGGCAGGAAAGACTGGCTCGAAACGGAATTTCTCGGCCACGACGCGAAGCTAGACAGCACGGAGTAATACCCTGTTAATGAAATTCCTGAGAAAATTAATTAATCGAACTTTGAGACATCCGTCCGCTTAATAGTCGACTGGTGTGCCGTTTGAGGACCATCAATTATAAAACGGCATCGTGATCGATGCGAGAGTTCAGTCTGGTCCGGAGGAGCTAAAAATCCTCCTCGCTGCGATTCGAAGTAATCACGTTGAGGAAGCAAAAAGCGTCCCCGCGAACGGTGTAGAACGATCGCGCGAGAAGCTCGATGATCGCTTCTACGTGGAAGTCGACTCGTTCTCTTGTCCAAATGAATTTAACCCGGGCCAAGTGGCGGACCCGGGGAGAACGAGAGGAAGCTAAGTTTGAGTTTCATCTGCTTGAGCATCGAACAATTCCCCGATGGTCTCTTTCGATTCAATAATCCAACCTTGTAGATTGAGATAGCGTAAATATCGTCTCCATTCAATTCCAGCAATCGCGGCAGATGATTTTCCAGTTTGTCCGTTTCATAAAAAATTCAAAAGCGACGAGACGACTAAAGAGCTGGGCGGTGGGGTCGGCAACGGAGGATCGATCCGTGGGATATCTCGATCGCGACAAAAGAGGGCGGCGTCGGATGGCGTCCATTTCTGCGACGAGGAGAATTCGTCGAGATTAGAGACGGTCGAAACGGAGGAGAGGAAGGAAAGGTAAAATCAAGGTTAACCTGCAAGTCGTGTTCCTACCAGGCCACTTACCGCCGTTTCTTTTCCGAGCCCAGGTCTTCCTCTGACCGCACATTTAGCACTTTCCTCCCCGTTATTTCCTCTCGATAGCTTTTACGCCCCGTCCACGGGGTGCTCGTCCGTTCGATCGTCTGAAAAAAGGCCGTGAACTCCTCTCACGGTTTCCTGCGACTTCTTCGTGGCGCAGGGCGAGATAGGATGGCTTTGTTATTCAACCCCACCCATCGAACCCTCCCATCTGGAGTTCATCTTGTATTAAATTAGCTTCCTTTTCCTCGCGCAGTACCGTAGAACTGAAATACTATCGATGATCTACGATGCGACACAATACGAAGTGTGGAAATAATAGGAACGCGACGTAATGAGACAGTTTCTTCGAGTATCTGTGGATCCGCGCATCCGTTTGTCTAATTTTTACGCGCAGCATTCGCTGGCATTGGCTCGTGCGCGAGAACGCTCGAATGGAGAACAACAGTTAATGTTTTTCGGTAAACCCACAATTACGCCAGCGACTCGACCAAGGCGGGAGAACAGGCTGGAAAATCGCCGCTGCAATTTATGGAACGCCCAACTTCTCCGTATCGATGCAAAAAAAAACGAGGAGAAACTGCGAGCTTAATCGCGCGAACGCTCAGTTAACCCCTTGGAAACAATTTAATCCTTTGACCGTTTAGCATTCCGCGAGCCCCCGTGGTAAATGCCGATTATCGGCTCGATGAAATTATGGTCGAGGGATTTTGTAAAAACCGTTCTGCCCTCGAGTTCATTGGCATCGACCGTTTAATATCCGTCCATTGAACGCGAGCGGGACCGCATATTTCTATCGTTCCTCGGTCGAGTCGTCCTCCTTTTATCGCGCCACCCTTCCATTCATCCATCTCGTGTTCGCGCATCGCGCGATATGAACGGCGAATCCACTCGTCGCTGTTTAGTCAGCCTGAAAACGAGCTGGGATACGTAACAAGCGTGCGATCAACAAGATCGTTCGCATCGTTGATGCTTCGGGAACATCTCTTTCGCGGGAGTCGCGTATTTTTTACTGGCTTCGCCAGATGATCGCGATTATCGTCGCGCGTTATCGAACGTACGCGTCGTTTTATTAACCAGAGAGCCGACGTTTCCACGGATCGGTGCGTAAAAAGGGAGGAAAATGACCCGAGACGTCGAGAAATGAAACTAACCGGTAAAGTTTCACCCTTTCCCGGACAGGGCTCTAGGATTTCTGAATATTAATATCCTGCGCGGGATGGAATATTCAAGGGCCAACCACCGAGCAGGAATGAATGGTAAAACGTCGCAGCGCTGGAAATTAAAACGAAAAGACAATGAAGAAAGACGCGGAGCCAGGCTGGAGAAAAGATCCTCAAATTTCGACAGTTCTTTGAGCCGCCAATCTCATATATCCCGAAGCATCGCCGGGTTCTTACGAGTCTCCCTTTATTACGCCGTTATGCCGGTTTTCCACGCGCGAAAATTATCGACATCGATCGACCGATGATCGACGGTTTTCCTCGCGCATAAAGACAGGCTGATTCGATTAGCTGCACGCGGCAGACACGATCGATCGTTGCGCCAGTGAAGGTAAAGCCGGATTTCCACGCGTGAAAGTTATTTGCGCCAGGAATGTGTCAATTTAATGGCGCCAAAACGTAGGTTCGCTCTTTACTCCGCTGGCGCAATTAGCGGTGTCGATCACGTGGCACAAGTTCAATTGGCACGTTGCCATATGCAACAACACTGGCGTCAATAATCTTAGCGCGTGGAAACCCGGCTTAAGAACCAGATACGCTGTTTGGCAGCATCGGTTTGGCACACCATTGCGACGTCCATCGTTTCTGCGAGTGGAAATCTGTCTTTACGCTCGAGCAGATACACCGTGAACATTTATTTACAATGGTTCCCTGATTAAATCTAAAGTCTTCTCCCGCGAGCTGGGAATCTCGACGATCGCGACGAACGAAAGGAAACGAAGTTTACGAATCAGAGCGAGGCATTAAACCACCCATTTTGCTTTCCATCCGGAATATTTCACCGCGACATCAAAGACGGGAGAGTCGCCTTTCGCTTCCCAGGGGCAATTACGGCACCGTTGGATAATGATCGCGGCTGTAAATCGCGAATAAACAATGGCGAGCAGACAATTCGACGCCCGCCGTGCCTCGAGCAAACGACGATAGGTACAAGAGGCAACCAAAGCCCGAGAGTTACAAGTCCGAGAACTGTTTAACGAGCACGGGGCCAGGGAATACTGAGAGTGCATAACGCCTCGGCTTCAAATTCGCTGATATTAGCCGCCAGCCTTCGGTTCCGCCACGAGCGAAGACCCGCCAGCTATGCAAATATGCGTGATTTAATAGGAAAACCGGTGCGCGCATACAGATTGTCGTAACGAGTCGCACGGCGTCGCAAAAAATGCACGGTTTATAAATTCATGGGACGCGAGTCATCGCGGCAGAAGGTGAAGAAGAATCCGCTCCTCGACGAGCACAGGCGACCTCGGAATCGAGATAGCGAGGCAGGGGGTTGCGAGGCGGACGAACGCGCGGGGATGAAAAGCAACTAAACTCGAGACAAAGAGCGATGGGTTAATAAGTATTTCAAGAGAACGCGGTTCTCCACTCCAGCCGCGAATAAGGGTGATTCGTTGAAGCCGTAGGTGCGCCGCGCGCGAACAGCGCGGATACTTCGATTTAAAAAACACTACCCTTGTGGCCACAACTCCATATAAATGCAAATGCGAGCGGCAAACACGGAAATTAAAAAAATTCTAACGAGCCTGGCTCGCGTAGCCCGCGCGATCTTGATGTTTCGGCGAGACAGATCGCGGAAGTCCATTCAATTTTCGCGACGTTGCTCCGCCATCGGACCGTGCGATTTACCGGCGAATCAATTTTTGAAACGATTACGCGGAATATTACGCTCTACGAAAATAAAGTACGAATTCCTGGCTTTTTGTGTGTTCAGTCGCAATTTGCAACCGTGGAAAGCGGCGGAAATTGGTTTATTAAATCGGAAAAATGTTCGCGATGAAGAGCGAAATCAAACACAAACGAACTAATCACGCGTGCATCGACAGGCGGACGAGTCAATTGTTGATCAGCCAGCAGAAACGTCGAAAAATCGACGGGTTTCTTGCCTGAAAATTTAACAGACAATTTCGTCGCGTGCGAGTTGCACAATGTCAATTGACCGGCAGCGTCGCACGCTGAATTTTTCAGAATCCTACGTGTTCGCGAATCGGGTTCGCGCACGGGTGGACGCGTTCGCCGCTATAAATGTAATAAAAAAATATATATTTTTCAAAAAAGTCGCTGGTTAGCACGTCGATTTCGACTCCATCGAGCGAACGAGGCCGTTTACTGTCAGTCCCTTTTGGGAATCGCGTTGGACTCGTGTAATTCGCGTTTGTTAAAAATAATTGGGACCACTTTACAAAAAGCCATAACCGTGGCGACGTTGTAACGTTATAAACGACAGTAATGGACGAATTTATATTGGAATACGATGCATATTCCGTGTACGATCCGCTCTTGTGCAAAACACTTGGACACTTAGGAACACTCTAAGCTTGAAGCGACGAAGGGAGCTTTGCTAACGTGAAATTGGTAGCCAAAAGTAGTCGAGAGGAGTTAGAAGGAAAGAACGCGATATCCTTCTGGTTCGTGGCTTGCTGCCACATACGGTGGCCTTGAATCACTTCAAACATATGCACGACCCATAAAATATTGGACCGTTTAACCGATATCGGAGCGGCAGCGAATTGCGGCAGCAGCGAAAGAAAGACGACGCGGCATGGATTCTTCTGGTTGAAAGGGCTTTATCGCGAGCAACCATTCACGAAATCGCGAGTGCAGAAATTACGCGGAGTGCTCGCATTTAAGCGTTTCCGTTCAACGACACGATTCACGCACAAAGGGTGAAACCTTTAGGCATCGAACAACCGGAGAACGAGGCGGGATACATTGACAGGCTTTCACGCCTGAGAGCGTCTCAAATAGGCTCGCGCATCGCCCATGGAAACGGTTCAAGTGCGCGTGTATTAGTTTCGAATCTGTTCGCGAATGTTCCCTTGAACCAGAAACCCAAAGCACTCGTTGCGAAAGCAAATTTTAACCTACTTTCCGTGGACTAATCTCTGCGAAAAAAATATCACCCTCTGTTTCTTCCCCCTTTTCTCATCGAAATTTGTCACGGATTAACGAGTACCGAACAAGGCAAGCGTCGACGATTGAGATTTATCATCGGCCATATGGCAAGCGAATGCGCGCGGATGGCGGAATAGAATTTCTTATTGGAGGCACGTTTAATTAAAGCGTACCCGCGTGATTCGCGTGAATTCGCAAATGTGCAATTTATGCGACCGCGTGCCGGTCCGCGAATTTTAATAAAATCCCTCTTTCTTTCCCGTTTTAATGCGCTTTTGCGGCGAGCAGCGTGTTTCATTTCGAATATTTACTGTTTGGTCGAAATGCACACGCGTGCGTGCGTCCACCGCGTACTGTCGTTCCGTTCCTTGTTTTCCGCGATTTCATAAAAGCCGTCGCGTTTCAAGCATTTCGAGGGGAACGCTCGTCGGTTTTCTAGCTTCGCGAGCGACAGCTCGCCCCCTTCGTTGTCCATCGAACCTCTAATTATCGACTTCGTCTTCAAAGACCAGAGACTTCGAAGCGTTGAAAAAAAAAAAGTACTCGCAATTAATGGTTCCCGTTTCGCCTGAATTTTTATTCAAACGCGTCGCATTTTCCACTCGTCCGTCGCAAGGGCCATCGATATCATTTGCAAACAACAGGGACAAACAAAGGGCCCTGCTAGTTATCGTTCCTGTTAAATTAAAATCGTCAAACGAATCGATCAGCCTGGAAATCGTACCAACTGCAAACAGTCCACGCTTAATACGCATCGATTGCAGCATTTGCCCTCGCGTTCTCATAGCGAACGCAAAACTAGCTTAGAGTTCAATTATACCAAGCAACACACCCTCGTGTGGCATGTTGGCTTAATGCTTCCTCGCTGTATGGCTAATTAAATTAACGGGCCAATAAAAGCAAGACGTGCTCGACTTTGCGAGCAACGCGATACTTCCGCCATTGAAATCAGCTTCCGAAACTTTCTCAATAAATTCCGGAGATTTTTAATAATTCAGCGAAAACGGAACTACGAAGCGAATCCTCCGGCGCGCAGAGCCTCTTGTGTCTGGCGCGCCTTGCAGAAATTGTCCTGATGTTTAATGGAACGAATTTTAAGAACGCTGATTGATTCGCCACGCGTCTGTGCGGCAGCTTTCAAGTGGAGCTAATTTTCTGAGGACTAATTTTCAAGAAATCCAACGTAGCACATAGCACAACGCTGTACAATGGACGCGCTCCAACACGTGGGACGTGGTACGGTATGCTGATCAGATTATGCGTTCGATGAACGCCTTGCTGATGAATAATTAATCGCTTTTAGAATATGGAAACGCAGCCATGGTTTAAAACGGACCCAACGTTCAATGCTCTTATCGTGTTCCACGTTCGACGAGCTTTCCCTTGAAATCGATCTTGACCCTCCGTTGGGCGAATAAAAAATTCAGCCCGCGATCGACGAGAATTATCGAGTTTCGTCGCGGATAACTCGCGCTTTATCAACTTTTACATTTGTTTTCGAAATTTGTACCGCGGGTAATTTATCACCGCGCTCTGTAAGAGAAAAACGGTCCTTCGAACACCGCTACGATTAACAAAAAACAATTTCGATAAATATTATTCCTCGAATAAATATATGTTTGGCAAATATGATACTTTAAAATATTTCGATAGATTTCGCGTTACTCTTGTTTTAATATTTCGCAACGCGATATTTCATCCCCGCCTGCAGGCATACACTCGCACTGTTTTATTCAAATATTTAATTTCGACCGAGTGGAAGCGCGCAAAAAAACATTATTACACATGTTACGCGCGCGTCATTAAAGTCGCTGCGCTTCCCCTTCGTCGTCTGACCACGCACAGGACGAATTCCCCTCGAAGGATTTGTCCCGTCGAAAGAGACGAATGTGTGCGAACGTTTTTTCGACGGCGCTGAAATTTTGTACGAGGAATCGAGGCGTATTAAAAATATTAAATGCTGTACAAACAACGCGAAAACGCGGACCGCTCGTGGATATCATCGCCGCGTCCGATGCTTTCGTTTCATTCCCAACCGAAAGTAAATACGATCCCCCAGGAACGGGGATGGACTCCTCGTTTCCACGCTTCGAGACCTTCCGATGGAAAGCGTCGAGGCGATCGCAGAATGGTCGCGCTTTAATTGCGAGGAACTGGCCGGACGAAACGTTCTCGATGCGGATAAACCATGATTAAAAAGTAATCTTCGCAGGCATTTAACTTCCACGCGGCTGTCCCTCGCTGGTCGTAATCGCCTTGCCCGGCAATTTTAACCGGCATTCGCTCCGCAATTCCTCTCTAATTAAGGTACGGCGAGTTCGAACGAATTTACAGGGAATAAGAAGCGACTCGGCGATGTATGCAAATTAGCACCCACTGGGACGGGTGCCGTGAAACTTCTCCGTCTTAATAAACCGTCTGCTGCATAATGATTCGTCTCGCGACTAATATAATAACGGAATTTATGACGGCGGAATATGCGGCTATTAGCAGCGCGAAACGGGAAAAAAGGAGGAAAAGGAAGCGGCAAGTTTCGTCCGCTTCGGCACGACGAAAAAGTCGAGATGCCTCTTCACTCGCCCACGCGGCCGTGTTTGCGCGTTTTATTACCGCCCCGCTGTTCTCGCGCGCGATTTCTTCCTCCAGATTTGAGACAAGAGGCTAATCAGCTTCTCCGCCGAGAGGTTCTTTCCGCGGGCGAAATTTGTTTTCCTCCACGGCAAAACACCGTCATCCGTTTCTTTCTTCAATCTCCCGAGAAGTTATATACACCGTCTGTGTCGCAGCGTAAACGGAACTGCGTCGAGGGAGTAAGAAGGAAGAAAAAAATGAAAAACAAGCTCTCCGTTAAATCGGTTAGTTTACGCGCTGCGCTTCGAACCTAAACAATACGCTCGAGGTCGTGACGTCTGCGGTTCCGCGAGACGTTTATCGTCGATTCCACGAAACGGAACGAAAACATTGAAAACGTAACGCGCAGAGTTTCTAACACGGTTCACGTTGTTATCGTCACGCTTACGATCGACAAGATTTTAGTTATTACCACGACAGCAGGATGATCTTTAATTAACGCGAGCAACGGGGAACCTGTCAAGTTCGATCATCCAGAATATATCCGGTTAGGGTCCGTCCAACTAGTTCCAATCTCGCACAAAGCCCCGCTTCGCGTCAATCGATCGCGTAATCAGCAGATACCTTCGTGCCGCCTCGACAACGTTATCAGGCAACGGAAAGGCGGACGCTCCTTGGACGAAACTTCGAGGATAGTTCGCACGGACCTCGTCCCGCGATCGAGCTTAAAACGGTCGGTCGATCGAGTCAAAACTCGATCCGCCTTTCCGGCTACGCATCCCGCAATATAATCGGGCTTGTACCAATCGCACCCTCTCCTATTGGGCTTTCGAATTGAATCCAATCCTGCGGTCACGCAGCATCCAACCGTTTCGATTTAGAGCAATCGCACGGTCGGAGAGTCCATTGTTAGACGCGGGAGAATAAACTTCCATTCTCTGTAGATCGGCATTGTTTAGCCGCTAAGAGATCGAGTTACGAGTTCCGCGCGAAATCGAACGCGCAACCACCCCCGCGTTCTTTCCTTTCTAATTAGGTGTCATTGTATTATTTCTACAGAAACTTCTGGATAAAGCCGCCCATTCATCCGGCTGATTTCGATCAATGAACCGCGCTTCCCGCGTATAGAATTCGAAAAGTTGATCCCGCCTCGGATTACGTCCCGCGGGTCGAACAAAACCACCAGACGCAGCAAGGGGGATGAAATGGAGGCAATGCACGTCCGCGCGAGTCGGCCCCCGCATTGTTAAAACTAGCGAGTTATCGAATTATGATCGCCAGCCGAACTTCTGCCCGCTTCAGAATGGCTCGCGTTAACTACCCGTCGCGTCGGGGGTGGAATTAACGTCGTGCCTCTTTGTTTCCGGCTGAATAAGCGAACTCGTTCGTCGCCACTCTATAAAGTATAATCAGGCCGTAGCCCAGGACCGTTGAACGCCTTATTTAGTGCTGGCGGAATTAACCAAATCCTGTACCTACGGTTAGTTCACAGCCGCGTTGGAAGCTTGATACGCGCTGGATAAAACGCCCAGCCTGTTCTCACCTCGATCCACAACTTTTCCACGCGCCACGTAGACGCAATTTTCTAATTAGAGGAATCGCCTCTGCGACTGGAGAGGAACGCGGACGTAAATCAGCCTTTCCTTCGACCCCCGCGAATTCTTCGTCGCGCAGCGTTCCTCGACGCAGGAGCCAGACAACGCGAGCGATAATTTAGCGAGGCAATCCGCTTAAATCGATAGACACGCGTTATTGGAAATCGCGTGCCTTCGTTGAACGACTCGCAGATGAAAATAAATTATAATTCACTCGTGTGTGTTAATATGTTAGGACAAACGTAAACACGATCAATGTTATTTATCATTTTCACTGCTGGCAAATATCGTTTAATACGCATTAACAGATACCGACAATTATTGCATCGATCGCGACGGCTGTTGCTTTGAAAAGTTATTACGTCTTGTTATAATATCGCTAATTAATACACAGTGCCAAGGTATTATAATAACAAGGATAACGAGCAGGTAGAAACAGATTTCCGTTGATTTCAAACACTCAGCGATCGATACGAGTTATTAAACGTAACAAGTAATACGTACGAAGTAATTGTTTCCGATTTGCCCCATTTGAAATTGAAAACACGAAATGAAACTCGACGAAACCCGTCGATTCCTTCGTTAATCCAGATCCGTTCGAGGAATGGTCGCTAATCGCAGGTGCGACGCACTGAGCGCTGATTAACCGTTAATTAAACGAGCAACGAGAGGGCCGAAAAAAGCGGTAACGAAGTCGAGGCACGTAGGATACTACCTGCTCATAAAGCGTCCGCAGTTGGCGAAGCGACGCGTTTTGAATACGAGGCGGGGACGTGCGCGAATCCTGTCTAGGTCAGGGTGGTGTTTCAAGTTGGCTCCTTGAACCCGCAGCCCCGCGAACGCGCGATGCACCCGAAGAAGCGACTTTCGAATCTCTCGAGCGACATCCTTGCCGGGGGCGGGCCACTTGAATGTGTGGCCCATAATTAAGGCCGCGAGATAACCAAGTTATCATCAAGAACCAACACCGCGAGCGTGCCTTAACGCCGTCCGCTTTTATCCTCGCGACGGCGCTTTCTCTAGGACGTCTGCGGCACTCGAGAACGAGATACCGCGCGACACAGAGGAACAGCGACAGATTTCCAGAGCATTCCACTGGAAGTCGAGTGACGAATCGAGACGCTGGTAAACATCCCAATTTAATATCGCGTTCCTTCTCGTCTTTTATAAGAACCGCTTCATCCGACTGACGATTGTTTGACAAGTCGTACGCGAGTCGTCGAGTCCAATAGAGATCGCGTTCCTCGAATTTCGAGACGCGTTTTACGTGTAAATCGTAATCGACGTCGCGGCCATTTACCATATTTATTGCCATTATCGTCGTTATTTATGCAGTCTATCGTAAAAGCTATTGTTGCTCGCGCTAGCCTGAATATCTTCTTCGCGTCGATGTATGCGCGGCGCGTTCGCATGAATTTCGTCGAGGCTCGTATACAGACCTGGTCTCCCTCGAACGTTCTTTCACAGTCGCGTTCGCGTCGTTGGACGGGAAACGCGAACGAGGGAGGCGCGCACCCCTTTACTTCAGCTCGCCTTTAGGCCAGTCGTACTCGGAATAATTGGAGCAACCAAACTCGTTAATCTCCATCCTCTCGGCCACGATCTCGTCTATGTACGGTTGGAGATATCGATATTCCAAGTCCTGCTCGTACGAGATCCATTTTTCCTCCGGCAGATACGTTTTCAGAAAGTCTAATTGAGCCGCCCGCACGAGCCTGGAAATTCCGTAATCCTTGGCTGGCGCGTGGATTCACGCATAGTTCCCGTCTTGCAAATATGCGGATCGAATGTTCGCGGTCGGGCGGGAACGCTCGTCGCGGAAATTCGTCAACCGAACGGGTATGCACGCGATTAACGAACGGACAGATTCCAGCGGATACCTAAAATTTCTGGCGTCCAGCACGTCTTTCGGTAGCCGACGGAGCGCCTCCTCTATCACGCTGTTGTCGTAGTCCTTTATATCGTCCGAATAAAGTCCGTATCTGTTGTACTGCGAGCAATTAAACACGAACTTCTTCAGGGCGAACTTCCAATTCTTTTGACCGCCCTGCGCCTGACTTCCGTAACGCTTGATCAAGCTCGCGGGGCTTTTAAGTATCGCGGATATCCTCGACATCGTATCGAGCCGATCTAACCTCTCAAAATGTGACACTGGCAGGATACGAAAGACGATCGACTCGTTCGAAAGACGATCGTCGAGCCTCGATCGAACCGACTCGAATTGCCTAGCGGTTACGAGCACGCTATCGATCTCTCGTTCAACTTCGCCTCGCCTAATAGCCTCGCGATACGGTCGTTATCCATCGCTCTAAAGTATTCCCGTAATTGAAGAAAGATTCGTCGAGCTGGTCGACTTTAAAACGAGCAACGTCTGCTGCTGACTCGAATTCGGAACAACTTCCGAAGACTCTGCGCATACCATTACGAGACAGCGATCGGCCCCTCGAGCGAGTTGAGCTTCGCCCACCGAGGCTGCGCGCTGTTTTCATCTCCGCGTTGTCGCTCAAACACCGTAGCGATAGCGTGACAACGCGAAACTGCGCTTCGCAGAGTAGGTCGATGCCTTCCTCGCGAAGAAAGATCGGACGAGCCAAGCGTGTCGTTCGGAGATGCAGTTCCGCCAACTTCGGGCGCGATTACACCCGCGAGAGTTTAACTCTGTTTTAAACCCGGTTTCCGGTGCGTCCCGTCCGCTGCGCCGCGTGGACTTTTTCAATTTTTCGACGAAATCCAATTCCAGGGCGAAGCTACTTCGCGACTGAACCTAACCTGTTTGCCGCGCTTAATGGGCGATGCATAAAGATGACAATATAACTCGCGGAGCGGAGCGGAATCCAATCACGCCAGTCGTAAACTCGCCGGGTCTTCCCTTGGACGCCGTCGCGAATTTCGAGCAAGAAAAAGTACGAGCTGAGCCGGGGTTGAGAGAGCGTAAAGGCTAATGTATAAACAGATGTAAAACCTCAGCTACGTTTCGTCTGTCGCTTGCACACCGCTCGTTTATTTCAATTGGTTTATTTCGTCAAAGCCTCCGAGGGTTGTATACAACTTTCTCGTTCAGTTCTACTCGCAACAAGCTGCCCGCCACGAGGGAAATGAAAAAACTAGCCGGAGCCGCGTATTAGCAATGCGCGACGCGCGTATAAAACTCGAGGTCCTCGAGAAGCCACTCGAATGAGCGCGGTCGCGCAAAGATTTCCTCGGGAAAAAGCACCCCTAAAAATCTCTCGAAAGGCGCTCGACTATCGTCGAGGCATCGCGGAGGGTCTGCGCGATTCCGAAAACAACGAGCTCTCGTTTGCCAGGATTCGAAGAGCTTCCTGTACCGTTGCCAATGTCTCGCGCATCGCTATTCGCATGTTCGACCCTGCGGCGCGAAGTGTTGAAACGGCGTTGAAATACGGTGGCGAAACGCTCGCGAGCTGACCCGGGGGCAAAAAGGGGAGCGTCGGGGAATTATTCTTGCGCAGTTTTCCAGCGGACTGGACACTGGGTGGAAACGTGGTCCGGAGGATTTATGCAAGACGTCGAAACGGTGTGCGTGCGTGTGCGGGTTCCTTCGAAAGATCGAGTCACGCCCGCGGGGGATGGGTCGGGATTTATGCAGGCGAGTCGGTTGGTAACGTGCCACTGGCATCGGCTGACCACCCCTTTATCGTTCGCCCTGCTGCGCTGGTTTCCGGTCCTGTTCGTTCCGCGCGACCACGCGCTCGCGTCTCCTCGCAGATCGAGCCGTTTCCGGCTTTCGAGGCTCGCTCGATCCGCCTCCGTTCTCGTGATTGGGAATTTAACGCCTCGTGTTTACTCTGTGGCGGTCCTCGTCACTAGGGGGACAGCACACTCGTCAGTTTTCCACGAGTACTTCATGTCCTACACCGTTTCTATGTAATAGAAATTTTGACCTATCCCTACCATCCCAGCGTCTAAGGCAGGGATGAGTCCACTAGCAGGTCCAGGACGAAACGTTCTTCCCTCTCTTTTCCTTTATTTCTTCTCTCTCGCACTCACACACTCAACGACACGAAGCAACGCGCTTCATACTGTTGAATTTCAGATCTCTATTAGCTTTTATCGCTAAACTATTGCTATTTTACCTGCAGACCAGCGTCTAAGACAGGGTCTGCTAGCTAGCCTTACCGATGAGTCCACTAGCAGGCCCAGGACGAAATGTTCTTCCCTCTCACACATTCTCTACAGCGCAACAAACGAAGCGGCACCCCATCGCTATAATTAATATTGCCACTGTAGCAATAGCTAATATTGCCACTGTGGGGGTCCTCGCCACTAAAGGCACAGCACTCTCGTCAGTTTCCCGCGAGTACTTCATGTCCTACTCCGTTTCTCTATAATAGAAACCTAATAATTCTGACCTATCCCTACCATCCCAGCGTCTAAGGCAGCGTCTGCTAAGTAGCCTTACCGATTTCGTCCACTAGCAGGCCCAGGACGAAACGTTCTTCCCTCTCTTTTTCCTTCCTACCCTCTCTCACACACACTTTACAGCTTCAACATAATTGAAGCAGGCGTCGAGCCCAACCCCAAAAGCTTCAACTCGAATTTACTCCGACACGAGTTCGATGGGTCAACGCATCACGGATAAATTCGACTCTCGATAACAACTGGCGATCTAAATTTCGGTAAAACTCAGCTGCAATTCCTGTACGTTCGAAACGCGGTCACGCTCGCGCGTCTCCCTCAGCAATCCTACGAGTCCACGCGGAAACGATTGCCTTTCGGCATCCGCGGGATCCGAGATGCACGCGCGTTGCCTTCCCGCTCGGTTCCCACCATTTTTCCTTCGTCCGGGCAATTCGTACACGTCTACCGTAACACGCGTGCAATCTACAGCCAGGCTGTTGCAGAAACGCGCGGAACGGCGTGTCACGGAGGCTTCAAACGGAAGCGGACTCATCCGTCTCGCGCGGCGCGATGAGATCCCCGCGAGTTTTCCATCCGCCAGAATGCCGCTGTTTGGAGAACTTTGTTCTTCCGAGTTCAGCGGAATCGTTGGATCCTCGCTGAATTTCCGACGAAAAACGTGAAACAAAGATCGCGATATTTTTTTACGCGTAACTGGAACACGCGTACGATTAAATTATTGTTTAAGTGACTTCTTAGCGCGCGTTAAATGCGTACGAGTATTCAATGGAGGCCCGTTTCAGTGGATTCTACGCGTTGTTTTCACGGTACCAGATCTGCTGTAATTAACTGCGCGTTCATCGAAGGTATACAATTATCGAACGACTGAAAAATGCAATATTACCTTGGACTGGTTAATCGGTACGTAAACGCCAGAATAATCCAATATTGTGTACAAACGGAACAAACGCGCGGTCTGTTATCCAGTGATATTGTGTTTCCGCGGACGGAGGGTACCGAAGGATGATTTCGAGCGTTCGACCCTTGAATGCTTCCCTCGTGCGAGCCACATTTCCTCGGAGAAACGAATCGTCGAAGGTCCAGCTGTGGTCCCCAGTAAATCTCGAGCGTCTCGCTCCTCCTGGAGTCGGTCACGTTTACGCAGCCTCGCGTGATCCTCTATCTTCGAGGTCCCCGGAGATTCGAGATCGAATCGAGCGGTAAAAGTGTGCGTAAAAATATCGTGGATCGTTCGCGCTGCGCCCTGGAAATTAAGCGATTTCCGTTCCTCTTCGCGGTTATCCCGTCTCGCCTTTTACGAGCGGACCCAGCGTCTCTCGCCTCTCGATTTTTCCTCTCCCGTCGCACGAAAGCTCGAGCAATTCGAGGCCAGCGGCGACTTGTCCTCTCGAAGAGGCACCACGATCGAGCAGCACGTCTTTCGACGAGTCAGTTGGTCCGAGTTATGGCCGTACCTTCGAACGAATGGAACGACGAGACGCGTACAGTTCGTGGGAAATAATCCGCGCTGGAAAAAGGAGAAAAGTGGCGGGATAGAGAGAGGATTCGACGATGGAATTTTCCCGCGACAGTGTCCGTCGTCGACTATATCGACACCCTTTGTTATCGTTTCTTAGAGCGGTGGAAATTTTTACCTCGAGTGTCCCGTAAAAATTCGCAGTTACGTTTTTACGGGGACCACGGCGAAATAGAAACAGAAACCGACAAAGAGCACCGTGAAACGTAAGCTCGATTCTCTGATCGACGACTGCGGCGCACTAAGTGATATCTCTTTATTAATTGACTCCATTCAATTCGATGCATTCCGCTCGAGAATGCAGCCAGGGCCAGTTAATTTGATGGCCCGTAAGTAACGAACGAATTGGTAACCGCGATATGAGTTTGCTCGGCAAATATGCATCGCGCATCGAAACGCGGTCAATTGAGAAAAGCTAGACGATCGTTGGATTCCTGACGCGCGACAATATTTTTTATTCGTTGATCGTCGAAATTCAGAAACAGAAAAATAAAAGACACTGATAGATACGTTCGTTCCATTTTCGAGGCGTCCTTACGTCCGTCTCACTGCGGATGAGCGACGAGCTATGTAATAACCGGGCAGTTTTCTTCCTTGATTCGTCCGTGGCGGAAACATCCCTCGAACTTCCCCGGTTTTACCCCGAGACTCGGTTCGAACAATCCTTCTCGGCGCTCCGTACCTTTTTGTTGCCACGACGGTGCCTCGACAGTTGCCGTGTTGAAAAGGAATTTAACTCAGCCGCAGACCTCGATCTATTTATTTCAATCAAACGGTATACACTTTGTTCAAAGAAGCCGCACAATGGAAACGAAACTTTCCTCCGAAGTAACACCGAGTTACGGATTTCCCACGTCGAAGTTCACCAACAACGGACCCAATCTCGCTGCCTTGTGAATACCTGCTCTCCCAGAATCGGTATTTTCGCTACCACCGGTTAACGCGCCTTTTCCACGCCCAAACAATCCACCGATCGAACGTTCACCCTCGACGACGGGTCTTCGTTTGATCGCGTTCAAAACGAAGGCGAGGATCCTCCTAACCGGTTGTCCAGGTAGACCAACGATCTCCAAGTGAGCATTTTTAAACGGAAGCAAGCCAAACAAGTTCGTCGAGCGTTTACCATCGACGGAGGCTTTAGAATTCCTGGATGGTCCCTTAGCGGTGCTCTTCGAGGTATCGACATCGACTTGACGCGCGCGCGAGTGTCGATCCCCTCTGAAAAACAAAAGGGTGGAAGCTGAACGCTCGCTCGGATCGGGGCTAAGTTTGCCGTTCGGATTGAGGGCTTGCCTTGGGAATCTGGAATCGCGAGAAGTGCCAGCCTCTTTTCTTCTTAAAGTCCCTGTCGATCTCCGAGTCGAGGTACGCGCGGAAACTTCTTCGTTTCCCACGAAATCGGTCATTTCTGGTCGCGCGAAGACCGTCGAGGGAAGTTTGCCAGTGGATATCGCCGATTTATTCGCTCGAGAACGGCCAACTTGCTGATGTTTCAACGCGACTTCCTGGGACGGTCTCTGAAAAAGTTTCAGCGTCCCCTGAAACGTCTTACGCTCGTTATGATGCGATTCTGGCAAGAAAAGTGTCTGCCCCGGAACGGTGAAACGGGAGAATTAGCCCGCATTGTCCGCTCGAACGTACCTGCCTGAAATTCTTCCGATCGAACGTTGGAAACTTGTCAAAGGTCGTCCCGCGAGCCACAGGTTCCTTCTCCGATGTAATTGTTCGCTCGTGAACCAACGAGTCAGCCAGACTCGAGCTCGAATGCTTCGAATTTCCATTCTGAATCGACTGTCCCTCGCAATTAGCCCTCGCGAGAAGATACGCGCAATAAAATGCAGCAAAGAAAAGTCTGGGGGACACCGAAGACGCCCTCATTCTGGCAATTCTAAGCGAATTTCAACCTTTTTCGACACTGACGGAATCCTCGAGCTATTCCCCATTTTATAGCGGTACAATCTGACAAGCATTCGCGAAGATTTATCGCGTAAACCGCGAAGCATCCTTCAAGTTTGACGGGATTAAACGAACGCGTCTAATTACCGTTTGCGCAGCTTGTTCGATCGTACAAGGCAGGAAAAATTCTGATCGATGGCTGGAATTTCGGATCGAGTAAACACAGATGGGCCAGCCTGGCGAACCGACGGGCGTCTCGAGGACGTTTTTCAAAGGCGCAATGAATCATCGACGGGAAACGTCGATGATGAATAGCGATAGTTCGCTGAGAATAGAAACGCCTCGAAAATACCTTCGACGCTGTACGAAATTTTCTCCCAACGACAGCAGGATTTCCCGTGGAATCGGGCATCAGCAGTACCGCCCCGCGTCTGCTCGAGGCACGCGCGCGTATCGACGATGAGGGTCAAACTTCGCCAAGGAGAGGATCGGAACTTCCTCCAACTGCCGTCGTTTTTCACGCAACTTTTCTGCCCCCCCTTTCGCTCGCAGCATTCCCACCGTGGCACTCGTAACATTTTTTGCGAGAAGTTTATCGTTCCGCGATCACAACGCAGCCAACGTCGACCAGCAGCCACCCCCTTTCAGATGAACTGAAACGATCGCGAGCGCACGCACCGACTTCTGACGGTATCAAAGCCTTCGAGCGAGCGTGAACGGACACCCCTTTCAATCAACGTCCCCTTGTAGGGTCGTTATTCTTTCGCCAGGTCGAGGAAAATCCGCGTCTTCTGTTTGGCAGAGCATCGCGATCTCACCCCTTTCGCGCGGAGCGTCACGTACCAGCCGAAGGATCAACCGTTCATTCGGGCGGACTAATTGTGAACGAACCTTAACACCCTGTGCATTTTAATGCGACGCCACGGACCATTCTCTCGCTGAGCGTTTCGCGTCGAAAAGAGTGGCGTGCGAAGAAGCTGCCTGGCTGGTGGAAATGTACGAAACAAGGGCGGCTATCGATTGCGGATGTAAAAATGTCGAAAATAATCTTTTCCTCGCTCATCCCACCGCTGTTTATACCCAGTTAATAAGTATTATCGCTGGCAGCGGCTTTAATATAGAAGCGAATTCTCTGTTCGTGCCTCTTAGGAAGGAAACGGGCGATTTTCTGCTTATTTGGTCACGGTTACCAGCTTCTCTCTGTTTCTTCGGCGAAATGGAATTTAAGTGAAAATGCATGAATATTGCATGAGGATAGCGCCCGTCTAAGAAGCGTTCCCGGCAAATGGAAGTGCAATCGGAAGTTTCGAGCTGCCCGTGCATGCACACAGAGCCGCGATATTTCGGTCAGCAATTACTGCGACCGGAAATGGAACGGTGGCCGTCGCGCGCCGTCCCCGAATGAATCGATGCACCCTTCCGCTAGATTTCATTCGATCCGCCCCTCGATTTATTAAGAAATATCTGCGTAAATCGGCTCCGCCGGCGAATTCAGCGTAGATTGCTCGGCGAAATTGCCCTCTTACCGACGATTCCGACGTTATTATTATATTGGCCGCGATCGGACGGCGATGAACGGGACGATTGGAAAACGGGATTAGACGATTCGCTTCGCGTTCCATTTATTCCCCCCCCCCCCCCCGATCGATGTAATTGCGAGCGGTATCGAAGACGGGGGAATATTGTGCGTCGTTTTACAATTGATAACATAATTATTGCCGTCTAAAGGTGCGCGTCGAACGAAACTGCGCTTCGTTACACGGATTCCTGTGCCCTCCTGTACTCGAACACGCTTCCACGCTCGACGAATCCTTTCTCCCGACGATCACTCCGGGTCGATCGAATTCCTTCGCCGGGTGGTCCGTAACCGCCTCCTCCAGGTGTCTTCAGGATAAACGTGTCCTAAGGTAAAAACGTCGAGTGCTTGCAGAAATACCGAACGAAACTCGCCGCGACACGAACCGTTCGACCGTTTCGCGTCTCTCCGCGTTGGGAATGAGATTGGATACCGCGGGGAAGAAAGTAAGCTCGATATTACGAACGTAAATGGAGAAACGACTTACAAGGGAGAAAAGTTGGGAACCGACCGATCGTATATTCCATTTTCCTCGCGGTCCCAAACAGTCGCCCTGCGTTTGTACTTGTTTCGCTTGTCCAATAACAACGCGCAACCTACTATCGAGGGGAATTTTTTAAACTACGCGCACACGAAGGAACGGCGAGCTCGTGGCGACTCGCGAATACACGATTCCCGATCGTGCCGGATCGATATAAAATCTTTTACAGCCCGACGAGACGTAAAACGCGGCGCACAGGCTCGACGATGTTTCGCGTCCGCGAAATCGACGCGGTTCGCCGTTTCGGTTCGTCATATCGCGCGACTTTTACTGCGACGCGTAAATTTTTATGCAATTTGCGCCATCGCGAGGAATCATCGATGTAAAGGATATTGGCGTTCTTTTTTACCCCTGGATACACTTCCACCGCGGTCTTCGGTCCGAGATTGATCCTCCTGCCATCGGATCGTTGCAGCGTGTTCCTTCCCCTCTTACCTGGACGTCCTCCGGCTAATCCAGGCGGGCTGTGCACCCTTCTCTCAGTCAGTACCGATAACATCATACGCGCTCTGCGAAAGAAACATTCGTAAACCTCGTTTTGGCAATCCCATGGCCGTTCTGTCTGAAAGATGTCGCTGCAATCGAGGCGAAGTACCTGAAAGTCATTTCACGAACGACTCCATCGCCACCAGGGTGAGAACCAGCTCCACCGCTTCCACGACGAAGGGAGAACTTGTTCAGAACGACCGGATAACGAAGTTCCAGTATCTCTGGGTCCGTGATCCTCGTGTTGGTCATGTGCGTGTGCACCCCTCCCCTACCGTCCCACGTTGGTCCCTTCGCGAACAATCGTTCGATGAAAAAATCGAGAGAATCGTTGGATACGAAAGAAAGAATGGATGTATCGAGTCTCTTACAGCCCCACTGCCCCCAGCTACGGTCTCGTAATAGCCCCATTCCTCAGTGCCAAGTGTCACGTTGTTCATGCAACCCTGCGACGCGGCGCAAGCACCAAAAGCTTGCAGAACCACGTCGACCACGCGTTGCGAAGTGAGCACGTTGCCACCGACCACTGCTGCCTCCTCTGAGGGGTCCAGGAGGGATCCCTTGGGTATGATCACCTTCACGGGCTTCAAGCAACCCTAGAAACGAAACGCGATGTCTGGTAACGAGTGCGAGCTAGAATAAACTTACTTTTTCTTTACATACGACGAGTTAACGAAGGATTTAACGAAGGGTGGTAAAAAAGGAGCACGGTACCTGGTTTAAAGGTACGTCTCTGCCCACTATGCACCTCAGACAATAAATTAGCGCAGACAGGGTGATTGCACGCGGTGCGTTGCAGTTGCCCCACACTTCGTAGCCTGTTCCACTGAAATTTATATCGTTTTTATATAGAAAAGGGCTTGGAGACGCTAATTTTATTGATATTGGGTAGTAAAGCTTACGTAAAATCGCAAACTGCCTCGCCTTTGTCTACGTCGATGTTCAGAAGGAACTGAATAGGACTTCCGTCGTCTAAGTAATCAACTGCGGACGCTTTAGTGGTCCCAGTTTGTTCGAGCAGCCTTTTACCCACAGATTTCAACATATCTCTCACAGCCACTTCTGCGTTGTGTTGAATGTGGCCCATGTAAGCTTGAACGACGTCGAGACCGTATATATCGATCAGTTCATTGACTAACAACGATCCCTGTGAAAAAAATCGAAGTGACAACGATCGTGAACGAAAAACCCAGCAGTGGTGATCGATACGTTACCTTGTGATTAGCTGCGATCTGCGCTCTGAGATCGCTCAGGTTGTCAGACAGATTTCTGGTCCCGGAACTTCCTGGGATCTTTCCAGGCGCCATCAACTCTTCCTCCAGTTCTTTCTCTCTGAACACACCCTTGTGCACTAGCAAAAAGCTTTTGAAAGTCGCTCCTTCCTGTGGAAAAACGTAACTCCTTGCTAATTACTGTAAAGAGCAGCCATTGTGTGGTGAATTCTTTTACCTGATTCAAGGAAGTTGAATGCGGAGGCATGGAACCGGGTGTGATGCCTCCAATGTCTGCGTGATGTCCTCTGCTAGCCACGAAGAACACTGGCTTCTCCACGTGTCTGTTCGAACACGAGAAATAAGTCGAATCAAATTGCCATTTAATTATAATTATTCGAGATATGAAAATAGGTACTCGTAAAACACAGGCGTGATGACAGTAAGATCCGGAAGATGCGATCCACCAGCAGAGGGGTGATTCGCCAGAATCACGTCTCCCCTCGCGAACTCCCCGTTGAAAGCCTTCAATTGATACTGAACCGTCTCCTGCATAGCGCCCAAGTGGACAGGTATATGAGGAGCATTGGAAACGAGACCACCGTCTGGACCGAAAACCGCGCAGGAGAAGTCCAGACGTTCCTTGATATTCGTGGAGATCGAGGTTCGCTGAAGAATCCTTCGCAAACAACACCCCAATTTACAAGAGCCTCGAATCTTCAACTCTTCGTGGAAACCCAACTCGAGAATTATCGTATTCGACGACGCACCTGCCCATTTGTTCGGCAATGCTCATGAAACGATGAGAAAAGATGCTCAGCTGAATGGTGTCCAACGCAGTGGTGACCTGAGAGGTCGACCCTCGACCAATCGTTATTTTCACGTCGCCTCGAGACGTGATCAACGCAGTGCAATCAGGCTCCACCAGAATGGTACTCAAGCTGTCCATTATGATAGCTGGACCGTGAATCGTATGGCCAGGCGATAGAGAACATAGCTGGTACACTTCTGTCTGAAGGTGACCGCCTTCGAAGTACACCAAAGTAGCCTGAAAAGGGATCGACTCTTTCATTTCAAAGACTCTTTCTCTTTCTTTCGCCTTACCTTTTCCGATTTTGGTGGCTCGTCAGAAAATGGTAAAACTGGATCTTCCTCGGTGTCTGTCTTTCCTACACCCCTCACTCTTACGTCGTTCACCAGAATCTTGCGATCAGGCATGGTGAAACCGAACTCTGTCTGGTACCTTGATTAAACACGATTGCTATGAGAATCTCTATTCTTCTCGACTGCTGCAAGGGTAATTCACCTTTCCAGAAACGTGGTAAGAAAGTCTCCGTGTTTCGTGCCCTTGTTCCCAGCGTTTTGCGCAGGAGTGCACATCAGGGCGCAGTCTGTTCCGTGGTAGCGCAAATGTAGGAAAGGTTCCGTGACTATGTGAGAATCTGGGAAGCCCTGAGCGGCTAACTTGGCGCGAACTCTCTTCGCCAAGGTATCTAAACGCTCGTCCAAGCGCGCGAATGATTCTGAACGAGAAGATAAGAAGTTCGCGTGAAACTCTCGATGCTGACTGCTTCAAGAACTTTCTTTTTCGATCGTACCTTCTTCATAAACTTCCGCGCTGGGTTCTTGAGCCTCTTCCACTACGTCGGCTAAGGCCATCCCATAGGCTGACAGGATCCCCGCGTATTTGTGAATGAAAACAGTGCGCATTCCTAAAGTACGTGCAATGGCACACGCGTGTTGTCCACCAGCGCCTCCGAAACAAGCCAAAACGTGGCGAGACGTATCGTAACCCTTTGCCTGATGGAAAAACGAACAGAATCATTTCGACGAGTCTATATCTTCTCTATTTTATTTTAAGCGTGAAAAGCACCTGCGTCAACGCTCGTATCGGTCGACACATAGCTTCGTTCGCCACCTTGACAAATCCCATCGCCACTTCTTCGACGGTCATCTTCCCTTCTTGCCCCTCATTCGCTAGAAATTCGTTTATCTATAAACCGTCAATTTAATCGTTCACTACCATCCTCGCGCGTTTCACATTTATTTTGATAAATTTTTAACAAAAAACGAAGCGTTCAGTACTTGGTCCGTGAGCGCACGAAAAGCTTCCATCGTTCGAGACTTGTCCAGTGGCTCGTTTTCGTTGGGTCCGAATATTTTTGGAAAGTACTCCGGTAACAGGCGTCCCAGGGCTAAATTCGCGTCAGTGACAGCCAGGGGACCGTTCTTTTTGTAACAAGTGGGTCCTGGATGAGCTCCAGCGCTCTCAGGTCCGACCGCGAAGAGACCCGACCTGAAGAACAGCATCGATCCGCCTCCTGCCGCGACTGTGTTCACGTCCAGCTTCAAATCAATTTTTTAGAATTCAGAATTCATTTGCAATCTTCTTTCCTTTCGTTCTATCTCGAGATCTTCGTTTGAGAAGCTGAAGGCGAGCAGAAGTACCTGTGCAGCTTGTATCGTGACGCCAGCGGTGGTGCTCTCGTAGACGTGCTCGTAGCTACCCCCGTAACGACTGACGTCGGTCGAAGTGCCACCCATGTCGAACCCAATCACTGGTAAATCGGTCTCCTTGCCATGAGTAGTGATTGCGTAGCCGACGACGCCGCCTGCTGGGCCGGAAAGAATGGCTCGAGAGCCATTGAATCTAAAAGAAAGCGCGCGTTGTACAATTGATTTGATCAATTTCCACGATAGTTCGAGGAAATTGCGCTCACGAGTCCATCGGAGTCAATCCACCGTCGCTTTGCATGAACAGCACGTTCACGCCTTTCAGTTTATCCTTGAAGCCAGAGGAGAATCCCTGGAGAACGTACCAAGACTTACTCTCGATTCAAATATGAAATCGATTAGACGTCACGTGGAAGAAAAATACCTGCAAATACTGTTTAATGTGTGGCGTCAGATACGCATCCGCGCAGGCAGTGAATCCTCTGGGGACAATCCTCACCATGGGCATAACTTCGTGAGAAAGCGATACTTGCGGAAATCCGAACAGCTTCGCCAGTTCTCCTACTCTGATCTCGTGGTCGGCGAATCTAAAATAAATAAAAAAGAGTTGAACGCGAAGGAAGAATGAGAGTGATTAAGGGCAATTAAAGTTTCCTATCTGACGTGTAACTGTGCGCCAGGACCACCGCCAAACTTTCAATCCCATCCTCTCTAAGATCCTCCAGATCTCGCTTCAGCTTCTCCTCGTCGAGTTCCCGCGTGACGAAAAGATCCTCGCCAGTGGATCCCTTCACTTTGCGCCATTTCTTGCTGTCCAAGTGGCACACGCCTGGCAACGCAGGTATAACTCTGCATCTGACCTCGACTACCCTCTGGTACAGCACTTCCGGAGTGGCCACTTGCTGAGCAAACGAAGAGAGACAGACGATCCATAACACGTTCGTTGTTTACTCTCTTAACAGCTTAAGTAATTGCTCCCTCAATTACAAATTTAATTACTCGAACGAGTGAGCTGCGAACACGCATCAGAGATGTTGTTCCCGACTGACTTATCTCTGACTCGATTATTTATTCAATGATTACGACTCTCCCGAGCACTCTGAATAACTAACAACCCATGACTGTGCATAAACACGAACCAAGTCGAATATATTCGGTCGCGCCTGGTTCCCGATGAACAGAAGATCCCTCATTCCCTCGTTGATGAGCAGCCCCATTCTCGCGCCCTTCCGCTCCAGAAGCGCGTTCGTGGCAACCGTGGTGCCCATTCGGATCCACGATATCAACGAACCGTCTATCTCCCCGTCGATCCTCCTACCAGTCTCCTGCAAACGAAACCGCGTGAATCGTTCGAGACGGAAGCTCGTCCTGAAAGCAAACTTTCACCCTGAATGTACCTGCTCGAGGATCCTGCGGATCCCTTCGCGTGGCGCGTCCTCGTAGTTCGCAGGATCCACGGACAGCAGTTTCATCACTCGAATCTTGCCGCCTGGACATCTGGCGTAGACGTCAGTAAACGTGCCGCCGCGATCTATAGCGAACTCGAACTTCTGGCCCATTCTGCGAGCGAGCGGCTCGACGGTGACTGGCGGAATGGAGCGGGATTCCGCGCGACGGAGGGAAAATTGTCTCGACAGATATCAGCGAGGCCTTGGCGAGAGATGAATTTTGTGCACGATAACGCTCGATTAGATCTCGATTCGACGAGGCGCGAGTAAATACGAGCGCGTACGTACGCGTAAACGGACGAGACGAAATTGTGCCAGCGATTGCTCGCTCGACCTTCGGATAATCGCAGCTACTCCCGATCGCTGAAAGAAATTGGGGTTGCGCGCAGTGGTTGTGTCTCGATTCGGCTGGGATCGAGGTGATCTAAGTGAAACGTGGATGGTCGCTGGAGGCTGCCATGATCCAATCCGCTTCCCGTTCGATGCAGAGTGTACTGTTTTCCCTAGATCATTCTAGGCAGTCGCGCACTCGATAGCAGCACCGTAGCGAGCACCTACGCAGCTGACTGTCACGGTGTTTTTCCATTTCTACCAGCCGATGGAAATCGATTGCGTAACAGCCGTGGGACGTCCCGTCTCTCCGTCCACGGAACTTTATTGCACCGTGGCTCGTGATAGTTCTCGATCGTGTCGAGGACGTGTCGAGGTTAGGTCAATTATATGGTCGCGTATATCGTACTCGCAATTGGAATTAACGTCCAATCGTTAGTTTCTGCGCGGATGGAAATGAAACGTGGGTGAACGATTGCCTTTCAAGCGTCGCACGTACGGAATTATTGTAGTTTATCGATCGCGTGGTCGACGCGGCAGATAATTTCGATAATGTCCGTCGATCGTTCGATCGTGGCTCGTGGACAGGAAGGAACGTAGGATCTGGTTACTGCGCATCGCTTCGATAACGAACAGAGGGTCACTGTACTTGCCGCGAGACTGCGCATCGGCGATCCATGCGACGAAGGCCGGGTAGGCGTGAAAATAAGGCACGTAGACGTTGGGGACAAAGTCCAGCTCGAGAATTGCTTTTTTTCTCAACAAGGGGACAATTTATTTAAACTACGACGCGGCGTTCCGTCTTTACACACGTCGTCGCATCACGGACTCGCAGCGGTTCCGTGCACTCGCAACCTACACCTTCTGTTTTTTTCCGTTTTCTTTTTTTATAAAATAACTTAGTAATATCTTAAACTCTAGGAATTTTTTCTCGACAGATGGTAACACGTGTGGCACGCGGTTCAATTAGTCGACGATCTTCGAAACCGCGAGCGTATCCTCCTCTCCTTTTTGAAGTGTGCTTCCTCCGCAGCTTCGCTAATTCCGAATGGTTGGGTATCATGAGTATAGGGTAAAGTAGAGTATAAAAATACGTGTAAATGCAATACGCTTTGGGGCTTTCTTCTGCCGCGAAAAATTGCAAATATTCGTGCAGACGTAGGACTAAATTAGCCTAGTAGACGTATTCTCGTTAACTTGGATAGAAATTATACAGAGTCAGAGTCGGCTTATACTTTTCGTCGAGCTTTCTCAACCGTTCAGCTCACAGCCGAACCTTCCCCTCGAGGATATTGCTGTAAATCTGTTCCGTGACTCTCACGTAGACACCTGAATTGTCGAGGAAGTAAAGTGGGTCCGTGACCTGCAAGTATCAAACGATCGAAGTAGCGTATCGAGGGAGCACGAGAAGGGCGAAGAGATTACCTTCTCGATGTTGAATCCTTCGCGTTGAAGATCCTTTTTCTTCATCTTGAACGTTCCTAACGAGACAACGGACTTTAATTATCGACTTGAACGAGTCGAAACGATCGGTACAGCGGTTAGAATTGATGTACTTGCCAGTGATTGGTAATTCTGAGAGAACTCGAACGAAAAGGGGTCTGGCGTACGATGGCAAGGACTTCTTCAAACCCTCCGCCATTTCTTTGATGTTCAAACTGTGCTCTGGGTCGTAAATGGCTGCCATTCCAGCCTTCCCTTCTACTCCGGGTACCTGTTCGCGTCGCACAAAGCGTCGCACATTCGAGTTTCGAGTTTCGCAAAGGCTTTTATTAAACATTTCATTTGACAAATTACCTCGACTCCGTAAACAACCGCGTCCTTCAAACCTACCACGTTACTGATCACAGCCTCCACCTCGGAAGTGGCGACATTCTCGCCATGCCATCTATAACAGTTTTTTTTTCGTTAGAAAAACAAATGCGAGACTTCGAAGTGGAGTCTCAGAGAGTCTGAAAAATCTTGCCTAAACGTATCACCGGTTCTGTCTCGGAAGTAAAAGTACCCAAGCTCGTCCATGACCAGAATATCACCTGCGCAAAGAGCAATGGAAGCGATTCTCAGCTATTTTCAATTATCTATCGTGAGCGCATCTTTTTAGCGTCATTTTTTACGCGTAAACTAACCGGAATTGAAATATTGATCTCCCTTCTTGAAGACGTCGCGGAGAATCTTTTGTTCCGTCGCTTTCATGTCCGCGTAGCCGTAAAAGCTGATCAGCACCCTCTTTGGATCGATCTTGCCCACAAAAACGCCTGGATCGCCTTGAAGTTGAAGAAAGACGATCAGAAGATGCTCGTTTCTTAAAGCTTCGTAGGGAAACATTTTATTAACCTGGTTTGCAACGAATGCACAGGCCGTTCGGTCCTCTCATTGGTTCTCCAGTCTCCTCGTCGACTCTGATTAAGGTCACGGGGTACAACGAGCCAGCGTAAAGTGGAACGAATCCTACCGCGCCAACTTTGTTATCGATGTTCACTGAAAGACGAGTTCAAAGAATGGAAAAAGTCGTTCCATCGAACCAGACAAAATTAAGACGTCGAAGATAAATTACCAAGGTTCGAATTCCCTTCAGTGGCACCGTAAAACTCGCCGATTTGCTTCACACCGAATCTCTCCACGAACGCCTTCCAAATCTGCGGTCTGAGGCCGTTGCCAAACATCAGTCGCACTTTGTGATTCTTGTCGCAAGCAGACGGTGGCGTCGACAGCAGATATCGACACATCTCGCCGATATATTGAGCTACCTACGATCGAAACACCCTTTCAAGCCATTCTTAACCCTTTGCGCTAAAATGTTCCCTCTGAGGGGACATCAGCGCGTCGATTAGTGGTCGCAGAGAAATGCAATTTGAAAAATACACGTTTCCCTCAAGTTTTCTATCGAAACGGAGATTTTCTATTGCTGGGAGATGTTAGCAATAGAAACTATCATTAAAATACTGCTGAAATATTGCTATTCTAGCAATAGTTTCTATTACCAACGCCTGGGAAGGAGTCGATTGCGGAGGGTTGAACAAATTTGTTCTCCAACGCGTCTCTGATCGATTGCTCGTTGTCTCGTTAATATCAAGGCTGCGGAGAATTAATAACGAACGCAAGAATGACCTTACAGTGCATTCGTAGTAGACACAGTCAGGCCAGAACTTGGAGGCGCTGAAACGTCCGCGAAGAACGACCGTGTTTCCACTCAGCAACGTCTGACCCACCCCGATCAACCCTCCGGCTGTGTGATACAACGGTAACGAGTTGTAAATCCGATCGCTTGGCTGCAGATTTAACATCGAATTCACGCCGTATGACATCAGCATGAACCTGAAACGATGTATTCGGTCGTCGATCGATATGAATTGCAAATATGATCGGATTAATACGTAATAAAACGGAAGGACCTGTCGCACCTGATGTTTGTGATTACAGCAGGCTTTGGCATCCCCGTGGTACCCGATGTGTAGATGTAAATCAGCTTTTCTGCGGGATAACCTTTGTTCACGTCCGCCACCAACGGTTTCGGATCGATCGTGCTGATTTCTGCGCTCAGATCGATCGCCTCTTCCACGAAGGCCCTTTTCGGCTGCTCGGGTTCGGACCATTGGTACAAATCCGTCGTGCTTAAGATACTCTTCTTGATGTCTTCAATTGCTGAGGAGAGAACGTTGCAATATCAGTTACATCATCATAGATAATAATTAATTTACATATACGTGCTTCCACAGTTTTTTACTACATCCTCGTATTTTTCCCGTTAACTCCTCGAGTAAACATTTGGCTGGCATACCATTCGCGATTTACCAGAAACGCGCACTTCGCACACGTTTTGCGTAATGGTTACCTTGGCTAGATGATTTTCTGAGAAAACCATCCGTCGCTTTCGACGCTTCTCTAATTTTCCCATTTTTCTCGACCATCGCTCGAAATCTTACCGTCTTTGAAGTTCGATCCGAAAATAACGGCCACGCAACCAGCGGCTTTGATGCTGTGAACCAGCACGTCGCGTCGAAGGTTCGTGTTGACCAAGGCAGCCACCAAGCCGACTTTGCTCAGACCCAACCAGATCCCTACGTATTCTGGCCGATTCTCCAGGATCAGGCCAATGCGTTGCTCGCGGCTCTTCGACATGTACTTCTCCCGGAAGTAACGCGCCACTCGATTGCTGAATTCTTCCAGCTACATTAAAACATCAAAGAAGATTTTTACGTACACGTGACATTTCATTCTTGGTATCTGGCTGTCAACCCTTTGCGTTCGACGACTTTCGCGGTCGTACACCATCTTTCCTACCCCTAATCTCCTCGCGAATACAATCGATCTCGTTTCGCAACAGTTAAAAATCAATTTCATCTGCGCTCGAGCTAATTTCACTTTTGAAATCCACTTTCGTGGGGTTTCGAGACATCAAATCAGTCGATGATAAACTTGGAAAATTACTGTACGAAACGCAATGGCGACTGAGAGTCGCCTCTCGAGCGCAAAGGGTTAACAGTTCGCGGCTTGCCTCTCGATACGTCCACTCCTTGTCCTCGAAGATGAAAGCGATCCTGTCGGGATGATCCGTCGCCAGCTTCGTGAACATCTTCGCCACGGTTAGCCTTCTCCGTTCCCACCACCATAGTATAACGTTCACTCGAACGAACCTGTACGCTCCCCTGTATACGATTCCATCCATGAATAATTCTTTCCTTTTTTGGCGAACGCAGGAGCAAAAAAGTAAATTGGAAAAATCGACAGAACGAGGTCGAGCTACCGTTTCTTGGGAAGAGAGAGAGAGAGAGAGAGAGAGTTCGTGGTCGACGGATAATCGAGTCAAATGGCAATTTTCAGGGTAATGTCGCAGTTCCTGCGTAACATGTTTCTGGGATGGGAAAGGGGTCACCCGTAGATGGATTAAATGGAATGATTAGAAACGAATTAGGGTACAGGGCAATGAATACGGTTGCATCTTTTCTGACACGCCGTTACGCGTGTATCTCTGTCGCGTATCGTCACGTCCCTCCCTGACATTGCGTCCTTTTCTCGGCGGATCAATTGGGTAATTTCGCGGCTCGACACGCGCGTCACATGTGTCCACGCGATCGCGATCTTTCAGCCTCGTTCCTTTCTCGACACCTGTCGAATCGTCTCTCCGTCCGATCGACGCTCGATGAAATTCTAATCGATCGATGTCGAGGGAAGTTATTCTCTACCCTTCGAGCAACCCTTAAATATTTTCGAACCGCTGATTACTCTTGGAATCGAAGATGGCGAGTGGACACGCTGCGAGCCCTTCGACGCGTCCCACCCAGAAAACGTTTCTTCCTTACACGAAAGTTCTATCGACGGTCTTGACTCATTGACGATCGATTTTCGTATCGTATAGTTTCGTTACATCGTTATCTGCATTTTATTTGATTACACCTCACGTTTTTCGAAGTTCTTAACACGCGTAACCCGAAATTTCGACCCCACGCGAGAGGATGGCGATTAAATTACCCGATCGTCAACGCGTTGAAGCGAGCAAAGGCGATTGTTTTCGAAAATATCGCCCAGAAACGCTGGCGAGTCACGATCGTGTCGCGAAAAATGCACAACAACCGATCCGTCCCCGGAAGATTACACCGTCGAAGCTCTCGTATCGCGGTGAACATACGATACCAGCGGTCGAGTCCCTCTCTCGAGGCTTCCACGGTGATTAAATGAAATCAAATAAAAGAACGAAGCAAGCGGTGCGTGCTAGGTACGAGGGTAGAACCCGAGCACAACCGCGGAGCATCGCCTCGCGGTTTCGTTGCTACGCGTTTGAACACCCCTCTGGTTCCACATCGAAGCGACAATCTCTCGATCATCGCCTCGTCCGCTGCGCAAAACCTCGCATTTTGACCCGCTCGTATCGATACTTTTCTAGCCACCGCGTCTAATCAGTCGGAGAACATCTAACGTGAAGAAATAAGATCAATTTCGACGGATAAGAGAGGCTTGTTTGCTCGCGTCTCGATGATTCAGCGAGCGGTAAAAACCAGTAATTGCATTATCTTATAATCGGTTTGGGGTTACCACGGGTGAGACTTTGCGCTGGAATCATTCGTACGATCATCGAACATTTGCATTGTTCAGAGTCGTTGACCTAGGTCAAGGATTGCGGCGATGTCGCGTTTCTGTCGAGTTGGTACGCGTAAAAAAGGAGGGAAAAATTGTGGTCTCGTGGGAAACTGCACCGAGTACGTAACGCTTCGGCACAGGGCAATTGAGACGATTTCTTTTCGAGCACCGATAGGCCGTCGTTTAATCAAACGTAAACGCCGGTATCCAGGTACTCGTTGTTTTGAAATCGCGTTTTCCTTGGTGAAGAGTAAAACAACGATATTTCGAACACGATCTCTGGTTTTCGATTCGTTTCGAAGCAGTATTACTACCATTACTCTCTCTATGCGTAATTATCGACTCTTCGACCGATTCGTAAAAGCCTGACGACCACGCAATGGCGGGGATTCGAACCTGCGACGATGCTCTGATCTTCCCTTCCTCTCTCTCCCCCTTTTCCGTTCGCCATTGCCAGCTCGTGCCTTTCCTCGCTTCGCCAAAATGCCTCCTCTATTTAACAATCGAGATTTCTAGTTCACAATGTAAATTTTCGGGGTTCGAAATTTTGTTTGCGACGAAAATGAAACATTTCTGCGGTAATTTATTAATGAACCAAATTTTCGAACGCTCGTACACCGTTTCGAGTGCAAAGAACGATTTAATTCCCTCGTTCTCGTCGCTTCTAGAAGCGTGGATGCGACAAAGGTTCCGACACTACAGTTTTAACCGTGGTACAGGGAAATGGAGCAATTGTCACGTAAAGGACGTTCAATTGGCCGTTTACAAGTCTCCTTTTCACGTCGCTACGATTTTTAACAGAATAATTGTAGGGATAGGATAGTAGGAGTGGAATTATTAGTGGAAGAAAATTTAACAACGTTTATTTCCTACACTCTCCGCTGGAGAGCTTTTATTCCAGCACAAAGATGCACTTTTCCTCGTACTCTTTCTCGGTGCATCGCTGCAACTGTTGCGAATTACTCATGCACGCTTCGAACCGCCCGATAACGCGTCGCATCTTATCGTCCCCAGACAAATAGTTTTCCCGTATGCTCGCGACGAATTCGCGGGTACGAAGTTTCTTGGCCACGAGCGAAGCGCGCGTGTGGCAGTAGCGTAAGTTGTGTTATCAATTTCTCGACAATCTAGCGTTATCGAGCTCGTCCAGTCCAGCCACGAGTAATCCGTACTCTTCGAACCTTGTCCTCCCGTAATCGGAGATCTACCTTCGAGTAACTTAGTTCGATTCGCGGAACAATCGCGAGCGAAAGACGGCGAAGATCGAGAGATATCGCGCGAGGATCGTTCGAGACGAAACGCGACGCGTTTGCACGGGATGGCTCGTGAGGCTCGATCGCGGCTACAAAACAATGTCATTCAGCGAGCTGTTTAAATTCCATGCGCTCCATATTGGCCCTACAATGGCCGTTCACGGCGGCACAATACGCGCGATGCATCCGCCTTCGAACGTGTGCACGACCACACGCTCGAGCCAATTCGCAAGAATACACTCGCTCGTCACGGTTGATCATCGCGATGAAAATCAATGCCGTACGACCGTGTCCCTTTTCGCTCGTTCATTACGCAATCCTTACGAAACGTGCGTCGCGACAGCCACAATTGAGTTTTTGTCAAAACGCCTCGAGGCTGTGCGAGCCGCGAGGAGGCAGCGATCGTCTGCGAATCTGTCGAAACCGGTACCAGAACGTTATCGTCGATGGTTAATGGAGAAATCAGACGGTTAATTATCGCGGAGTCGATCGATAGGGCTTTCGAGTGGTCCATGTACGAGTTTGGGGAACTTGCGAGCCTAATTATGGATCCGTGAGAAACTGTTCGATACGAAGGGCTGAGAATTTTAATCGACTCTTGATTTTATATCTAATAACAATTATTCTATGTTTTGCTGTAAACGTCTCGAGTAATTCTGGTAAAAAGTCGTGCGGTAGCAACGAAGATGAAAAATGATTGACGAACGTGGTCACACGTTGGCGCGTGGTTTCGTTCGAATGGCAGACCTTTGATCGCGTTCAATGGTGCCGTGAAACTTCTTAAGTGATCTAATTGTAAAGGTTGAGTTAGGAGAAGGAACTTCGAAGCGTATCCGCGGCCTGGTCCGTGCATGCATCTTCAAGCCTTGATCCATTCAGATCCGTTTCGACGAGGTTTGTCTACGAATTTTCTGCAGCGGTACGAGCGGATGGAGAACGCGTGTAGGAGGAACCTCGCGCGGGTACGTAGGAGCGTATCGAGGGTACGCGTGCTCGACGAACGGACAGGTTGAATGGATTACGAATAATTATACGACCTGAGCGTTTTCTGTATCCTACTACGTGCCAGCCTCGATTATCAACACGAGCACGTGTTGTCGTCGCAATATCGGTGAGCGTCAAACGCGGTCTCGAAAGATATTCCGTGTTTTTATCGACCGCATTACCGTTCGAGTGACGAAGAAAAAAAGACATTCTATAAACATTTAAACATAATTTCTACAAATATTTGTATAAGCATTGGCGTCGTTCGAATGTTTTTGTTGTTGGAGCAGAGAGACGCGACTTGAAAACATTCCGTCGTTACCACGCGTTTGTTTTTATCGAGAAGAGAACGAGGAAACGGTTCTCTGGAATACTCACACCACGTCCCTAGGCAGGGTCTTCCAGAGCGAGTGAATGAATCGTCGGCGTGGTCCAGTGAGCAGGTAGGCGCCGATGACCAAGGCCAGAGCCGGGATCAGAAACTCGTACAGCTCCATGATGGCCCTCGAATCCTGGGAACGCGCGAGGATCTGTCCGTGTCGGCGCGCTCGTTCGCGGCTGACCTTTCTCGAATCGCGCGGAAGCGAGCAGGAAACCAAGAGGAGCGAAGAACGACGCGCAACAGCGGCTGGAGTAGAACGCGCGTTGGACGACGACACGCTCGACGCGCGCCTGCGAATGCTCGTTGCCGCGTACGAACGACGACTGAACGCCCTCTGAACGAGCGTGCGGTTCGTGCAGCTATCTGTCGACGTGTGTACACCTACTTACTCGCGACGCGGCTTGCACGCCTCGTCTCGCGAAACGCAAGTGCAATCGATCGCCATTGATAGCCAGCGGCGCGGAGCGTAGAGGGAGGCTCACGTTTCGCGGCTAGTTTCGCGTCGAGCGCGCGATCGCCCGCGTGTTCGAGCGTCTTCGAACGGGTTCCCGAAGCCAGGGAACTTGGAATCAAGAAATTTGAAAAAGTTGCGCAAGTATCGAGTAAATCTGAAAAGAGTCGCGAAAGTTGCGAAAGGTCCAAACGAATTTGAGAAAAGTTTGCGAAGGTTGCAAAAGTTTCAAATGGATTTGAAAAGAGTTGGAGTTTCAGAGCGTTCGATGGTCGACTATATGTTGCGTGTGATTCGCAATTGGTGCTAAAAGTGTAAATCGAGAACGCAAACGGGATTCCTTTTAGTGCTGTTCTCGTCTCGAGCAGTAATGGTGCGTGCACGCGCGATCGTATTTGCTATTCTAATCAACGAACGAGGTGAGAGCGGGCAGACGCCAATAAAGCGTCGGATGCGCTTCTGCAACGATGCGCGTGTATTCGACTAATCGTTAATTATCTCGCGAGACGGATACTCGAAACAGTTGGGGCGCTCTGAAATCAGGATTCCTACGAGTGGATTAAAAATAACAAGATATGTATTTATGTAAACTTATAGTAAGAATAATACACGTATGCGATCCATAAAAGACAGGTACAAAATGTACAACGTACGCTCTCGTAAACTATAGCGTTTCAGTCTGGAGGGAGCCTCAGTCACGAATATTTCACGATGATGGATACTGAAAAACAAAACGCCAAAAATCATGCGTACACGCTCGAGATCGTGGATCGTGGATAAGAAGGGAAATGAAGCGCGTGCACAGTCCGATTGACAACGGAAACTGTCCAAGATGCAAAGAAAAAAAGTACTCGCTTAACTTGTTAATCGGCGCAAAAAATTAAACTACGCGGTGGTTACACACAATTAAGCCAGTGCGGAGGTGTGTGAATCGATTGGATGTGAAAAACAGTGATGAGTACCTGGAATCGAACGATCGAAGCTTGCTACACCGTGTTCGTTATCTGAGAACCAGATAAAGCACCATGATGTCCAGAACTGAAAACGATACGCGTCGATCTAACTACGTATACTATATTCAGAACGATTTTTATTTGATGAAACGATTAATGATTTGCGTTTGAGAACGTAATTTGAGAAACGTAAAAAAATTTAAGTGTCGTGCACGATATCTACGATGGCTGAACATGGATGTCCGATGAACGAATCAGAAATGCGCAATCGGAACTGAAAACGGTACAACTTCAAAAGAATTGTTCTCCAGAAGACAACGAAAGCCGATTAAAAAGAGAGCCTGAAGATAATCGATTGAGCATCTCTGTTTTAAATTGAAATGCGTTAAAGAAAAAAGAAAAAAAAAAAATCAGCATGCGCTTGCCATGCACTTTCCAGTGATATACGCCATACCAATGATGCAGATGACCACCGTGACAGTAACAGTGATGAGGACGATCCTCGTTTTGAAGTTCTGCAACCACGCTCTTTGCTGAGCCTTCTTCGCCGTCGCTCTAAATTCGCTCCCAGTCACATTCAATCGATCGCTGGCTTCCTGCAAATCCTCCAGCCTCTCTCCACGCTCCATCACCTTCTGCACGTTATCCCGCATCACCTCTGTCACTTCCTGAATTTGCAGTCTGACGCTAGAACGGAAAAACGAACGACGACGGTGACGTTCTTCTTAAACGTTTCGCAACGAGCGATCATTCCTCGCTTCCGAAGCGATATTTTGGATCAAAGGATCCCACTCGATCATAGTACAAAAGCAAATGAAATTCTACTTAAAAATATGGAAGATATCCTCACCTGTCCATCTTACCGTCCGCCTTAGCTTCGGTCGTGGACGTGCTCGGTTGACTAAAACAGAAAAGCCACTGATTAAAACACGCAGAAATAATTATACGAACCCAAAAGAATCGTTTCATCGATTGTACTTACTTAAACAACATGTGTTCGTCCTGATCGCTCTCGTGTTCCAACAGCAGCTCCTGAAACCATACTCGAAGTCAAATTTCCCGCCGTATCGCCACCGCCTAACGCGTCATCGACGCGCTGCAGGAGCCAACTTGTCGCAGACCACTCACCTTTTCGTCGTTCGCGGCGGTTTTGATGTCCTCCCGGGACAGATCCCACTTGCTGCTCGTCGACATGGTTCTCGATCGACCTGCTGGACTCCCGCGTTCTATTAAGTCGATCGTTGAACGGGTTATACACGCGAACCCACCTCGAACGCGCTGCGAAACACTTGACGCGTGGCCATATTGCTGACGCACAGCCGTCGTTCCATCGGGAACTGGAGGTCGTTCTAGTTTCCGGCTGCGCGTCAGATGGCGCGTCTGATACGGCCTGTGCAACGTGCACGCTGTTGTAACCCTTTCCCCGGGGGTGCACGTGAGCTCCCTCGACTTTTATCGAGAGGAAATTGCTTATTTTTTCTATATCGCCCTCAACCGGAATCTGATACTCGTTTATGACATAGAAAAATGACATTTAATCTCGATCGGTATCACAGTGAAAAGATGTAAGCGTAGAACAGAATGCTTCGATAACGGGCGAATAAAATTCTGCAAACGTACAGATACGCGTAACTCGCGTATTGCGGAGGGTTAATTGTTCCGCTGGCTTTATTGGTAAATCTCTCGCGCGGATGTATTTTTGTTCGCTTCAGAGGGACCGCCAGGGGTGGAAAATTGACGCGCAGCCGGATGATTAATATAGATCCAGGGGAAAGAATGTTTACGTTACGTATATTGCTTTTATTTCGACATAAACATCTAAAGTCTAAGCTCTAACCACAGACACATAGGGTACATCACGATAGATAACGAAATACGCTGATTGTCGTGTGGACGTGCAGGGACTCCTCGCGGAGCGATTCTCTCGGAGCCGCGAGACGACGATGATTTCGATCGGGAAGGTGCAATTAATTTCGCCAGAGACGGTCGTGGTATCGTTCGCTCGCGCGTGAAAAAAAAAGGGCGGAAGAGGGGAAGGGCGAACACGTTCGCACCCTGCACGGGGTTCTCGCGTACCAGGTTATCGTTCTTACGGAGAGAGTAGAAAAATGTCGATGAGAGATCGTAATAAAACGTGTGTTGCGTGGACGAGATTGCGTGTATAAAAATAGACCAGCCTCTCGGGGTACCCGTAACTCTGAGGTATCCACGATTTCTTATATAGGACGATTAACGAGACTCGCAACACGGGGCGCGAAACACGCCACGTCCGGATCAGCTCGCTGTTCCGGATCTCCGTTCCTTCGTCCCAACGAATCGATAACTCTAAGAGGGACGATTACGAGACTTGGGTGTCTACGATTAAATACGAATAACTCGACTGTTTTCTACTACACAGAAGCTGTTGCTCGATATGTGAAGCGTTTACCTAACTTACAAGTACACCAGACGATGCCCCGTCGCGACCGCGACGATCGTTATCGATGACGTTCGACCGGTCCCGTCGAGTGCACCGTCAATGACAATGATACGATAATTCTAATATGCGCATATACCGACGGAGAGACCGTTCTCCATCCGTCTTGTACGTTTTTAGGCCGTCCCTACTCGATTGAAGTTTTTCTCGTTTGGTTTCTTTTTTTTTTTTTCTTCTTCTTCTCCTCTTCCTTTTTCGCTTCGCTCCGGCAAACCCTATCGACAGGTCCCGCAAAAACGAGATACCAATCTCCTTGGCCAAAGCTTCGCTTCCAGGGGGGGAAAAACGTAAATGGAAGTCGTACGAGCGTCTTTCCGGGCCGTGGAAGACAGGTTGGAAACGATTACAAACGAATTTTCTCTACCGACCTTACCTCTAAATTAGAAACGTCTGGAAAAGCGACGGGTAGCTCCCGAATTAACCCTTCGCGGTGAAACTGGCTCTCGTTACCGGTGGCGAGAGGATTTCGCATTATCTTTTCAGAGGCTAACGAAAGTTTGCCCGCGTAGGATTAAGATCGCGATGTTTCACCGAGACCTTCCGTGAAACACCTTGCTCGCTATGTACAACCCCTTAACTATTAACGCAGCGTAGTATTTATACGCGGTATCGTGTAACAAGAAGCGTCAGGACGACCAGCGTCGCTCGAGTTGGACGAAACCAGCGTCCAGCGAGACGAATCGAGCGAACTTCGATCCGTTGGCGCGATTTTCACGACGCGCAAATTCCACGGGCTACCGGAAACAGGCCACCCGTCAGCGACGAGCAGTCCAGTTAATCTAATTAATTAACGAGGCGTCGTCGACGACGTCTTGTTCACCTCTTGGCAAACGCGAGCGGAACTCGATTCGAAAACCGAGCCAGTCCCGTGGAACGATCGAGGCCCGATTCCGCGGGGGGCAGCGTGCTCGCCTTGACACGGATCGATTCATCCCGGAAGTGGACGTTTTTATCCCAATTAATGGAACCCGTTTAATTGAGGCCAGTGTATCGCGTAGCCGCAATTATCGGAAAACTCTTTCTCTATCTCCGTGCACGCGTTACACGCGAAAGGAACATACTTTTTGTTGTCGTTCCGACTCGAACCAATTATTGGATACAGGGTGAGGTGATTTGCGTAAAGGAAGCGAAACGGGATACCCTTCCTTTTTTCCAGTCCGATTTTGTACGTGTAAAAAATGCGTAGAAATGTCTATTACGTTTCTATTTTTGCTTCGAGCTGTTCGAAAATAATGCTGCGAAATTAACTGCGAAAGACGCTCCGTCGCGTCCTTCGCGTCACCCGAGCTCGTCGATTACGATCGATACCGTCTTTCGAAGGTATCCGAGGAATAGTGTGACAAACCTTGAAATTCGTTTAACACCTCTCAGCCATAAAAACGCTGCTTTTTATGGTTCTGCGTGTTTTTCCGCCGACTTCGAGGGGCGAGCGCGTATCGATCGCGTTTCGCCAGGAATCACCCCGTGTAGAAACGAGCGCCGCGACGCGGAGCAACCGGTTGCAACGCGAGACGCGGGGGACACGTGTTGCCCATTAGATCCTAATAAATAATCGAACCGCGCGCGAACCAGCCGCCAAATTTATTCGACCCGTCGCTCCTCTCGCGACCAATCTCCCGGCTACTCGTCTTCGATTCTAATTTCGAGGGCTGGCGACGAATCGCGGCTCGTATTGGTCCGGGATCAATTACTTAACTGGTACCGCGTCTCGATTTAACGCTGCTCGTGAAAAGCGCGAAGCCTCTCCCGGAAAAACGAACCGCTCCGTGCATCGCGAGGAAACGAAGGAAACCGATCGCTCGACAAGATTTACGCTTAATAAATCGTTTGGAGAGCCGCGTCGTTCGCGCGGTTTCCTCCGATTGTGAACGGCTGTTTGCTCATCACCTACAGGCCAGGCTGATGGCGGAGCAAATATTATCCGAGGGACAGGGCGCGCGCGATTGGAAGGGTGAAGGTTCCTCTCCCTGTTTGCGCGCCCGTCGGTTTTCTAGGACGCTGTACGCGTAGGCCTGAATTCGTTATGAGGCCAAAAACGCGGCGGGAAATCGATATCGATGGGGGACGCCGCGCGTCGATCATACTCCGCGATCCTCCGTTTTATTGACGTCCCACGGCCTGAAATACCGATCTCCCACCGCGTTCCAATCGTAGCTGCCACCGTAAATAGGCCGCGGTTGTTACTTTCGATGATCTTAATAAAAATCTAGGCTACAATCATCGCGCAGCAACTTCGCCGTTCGCGCACCCTTCCTTGTTAACCCTTCGAGTGCTGTGGCGTACAAAGTGTCTTTGAAAAGAAACCAGAAACTTTGATTAAAAAAGATTCAAGGAATAGAAATAAGTCTGGACCGAATCAGCACTCGAAAGATCGCGACGATGCTTCGCCATCCGCGAGAACGTCTTACTTGTTCGTCGACGAAGATCGTCGGGAACGGAAGCGTCGTTAATCGAGGATCGCGATACACATCCCCTTAGAGCACGTGCAGATTCTCGCAGCTCTTGCTCTTGCTGTCGTTCAAGCACATCTTGTTCAGTATCTCCCTGGCCAGATTCAAGCTGAGCGCCGTCTTGCTGCCGTGCAGCTTCGACAGAATCTTCCCCTTGCTGCCCTGCCGTTTCAGCTTCTTGTCGCGGCTCTCGCGGAGCCTGATCTGCTTGAGCACGCCCACCAGAAGCTCGTCCACATTGTGCTGGATGCCGCTGGACGTCTCGATGAACTTGCACTCCCTCGACGTCGCCAGCTGCTTGCCCTCTTTGAAAGAACACCAACGGATTCGATCACCGTGGGAGACCAACCACCCTTCGCGACTTTCGAGCGCTTTCACCCCAGCCTCGAGCGATCTTCGCGCGAGTGCCGTCGTCTCGAGCACCGTGTTACCTTCGACTCTAAACGCTGGATTCGAACGTTCGTCTCGAGGACTAGGAAACGGGAGAGCGAGTTGGCGGGCTTCTTAGGAATCGTTAAATCGCGGACGGATGCTTCCTTCTTCGAGGCGAGACGCGCTCGCGTGTCGAGCAATCGAATGCACCGGATACGCGACAGACACGAGGGAGGCTCGTGCCACTGAAAATTGCCCAATGATAACGAATCCACGAGGCAAATCGGCGAACAGGGATAATCGTAATGAGACCGCTCGCGCGCGGTTTTAATTTATCTACGGAATTGATATCGCAACGATGTCTATCTAGCTTGTCCATCAATCTCGCGTGAACTTGACCACGTGGAAACGCGTGCAGTGATTCTGGCTCTACTGATCTCACCAACACAAACGCGCGATCCGCCTGTTCAATTGGAGATGGCTGGATCTACTGCGCGGCGTTTCAATTGAAAGTGACTGTATCTACTGCGCGCCAGTTATAAGTGGCTCTATCTACTGCCAATCATTTCTCGTTCGACAGCCATGGAGGCATAAACCCGTGCTAGCATCGATCGGATTGATACGAAAATTCTGCGCGGCACGTAAATTGATAATGCAGCGCGCGGCTGCTTTTGATACTTCGCGCTTCAATTTCGTTCGAACAGCGAGTATGTTTTTCAATTAAAATGCTGTTCGAGATCGATCTATCGCGGGGAATAGAGGAGTACGCGTTCATCGAGATTTGGCGAACCTGGCCTCGCGCAATCGGGAACTTTGATCCAGCGATACCAAAACATCGTCGACTTTTTCTAATTCGCTCGCGATATCTTTTAGTACGCGGTGATAAATTAGACCTCGATACATCTCGACACGCTGTGATTTATATCTAGATGTGTCTCGCAGATTACCGCGATGTAAATGGATTTCAAAATAACGTTGCCTCGCGAAAAGTATCTTACGCGGAAGTTAAAAGTTCGCGGTGCTTTTATCCATTTTTTTCCCCCGCGTAAACTGCAGGCGAACTATCCATTAATCGCTCTACGGTTCGAGCGGAATCGATACTCCCGGTTGTACGAAACCAGAAACTTTCAATTAAGAATCGCCCAACGCTAACAACTATTATCGAAAGGGGAACCGTGTAGATTGAAAGGTCGAAAGACCGCTTCATCCGCAAGGTAAACCGAGACTTACCGTTCGCGGAGATCGTGCGACTTCTCGCCAGGTCGGACTTGTTGCCAACCACTATCACGGATCGCTCCTGCGTGTAATGCTCCCTCCACAGGTAGTTCAAAATCTCCTCAGCCACCTGGAAACTCGTACGGGACACGATCGAGTAAACCACGATGCAGGCGTGCGGCTCGTAGGTGGACAAGGAATTCTCCACCTACGCATAGTTCGTGCGCCCAGTTGCAGCAATGATTCATACTACAGATCGGCCGGATAAGCCCGTTCGACAATGTTTTGTTAGCCGTTTGATTCACTCCGACCCTCAGACGTGGAAATCGATATCATGCGTATTCAACGCGCGTTTAAAATCGGACCTCCGCGTCGAACGCGCTTCAATTTCCCTCGATTGCACCGTGTATACTATTTTTACTGCGAGCGTAAAACTAAGTTAAGTCATCGTGCTCTTCCGATGGGATTCGCGAATTCGTAGCGCTCGATGGGTTGAAACGAGAAATCAAAGAATCCAGGATTCTCTCGAGCAATTGAATTCGCAGTTAAATGAAATACCTTGGCCATTTGTTCGAATTTAATTTCTCCCGTCGATTCAACTTCCCGTGCGAGAGTGCCGCTGGTTATCCGTTCGATATTTATTTCCAACCGCGTGCCGACAACTTCGCAGGGCCTCTCTCGCGACTAGTCTCGCGTTTACAGAATTTTCGGTAAACTCGAGCCACCGTGTATCGCGCGTGGGCGTAAAATCCCTGTTCGAAACGGCACGTTCCGTACTTACGCTCATCTCCACGTGCGGATGATCGATGAACACCATTTCCGACTCCTCGCCGTCCAGCAAGATCGACACTGTCTTCTCGCCAAACTCGTCATCTGTCGCAAACAAACAGACGACGGAAGTGGATACAGTAGGAATATGTTACTCGAGAGAAATAATTCCCACGTCCACTAATGTATACGTGAATACTTTATTAAGCTACAGTCGCTGTTGACTTTATCGCTAGTCGCTGTTCGCTTCCTCAACCCTCTCGCTTTCAACTGCACTCATTCGTCCCAAAGATTCACCCTGTTCCCCATGCATTCCCCATGCACCAATTCCTCAGATGCTCGCGGTCACATCCACGCCACGCTTAACATTCTCAGTCACACGATCCTCTCGATTCCAAACACCATTCTTTCGCACCTCGAGCTCGCGAACTCGATCTCACGCAGAGTCACTCTATCTATTTCCTTCCAAACATCCTGTCATTCCAAGTTCCCACGCACACCTAGTCGCACGTAATAAAACACACTGCGATAATAAGCGTCCAAGGTGTCCTACGTGCGTTTCGATCCAAACTTAGGGGTGGTTTCCACCCCTAAGGAAACGCGAATACGAGTCAAATTCCCAGCAGCAATGAAAGACGAACGCGAATACTCGAGACAACGGTTCGAAATCGGGGACAATGCTGCCCTGAGCGCGCGAATGCGCAATTCGAGGCGTCTTCGAGCCACTAAACGGTCGATTATCCGAAAAGCAAACACTGAGGGTACCCGACCAAGTGGAAGTTCAACGTGAATACCGTATAATCAGTCGCGCTGCCTGTACGGGACAATAATTGTCCTGTAATGAGCGCGGCAGCTCCGACGAGTGGATGTATACTCGCGACGAGGTGTGCCGCGTTAACGATCTCCATTGACGGAGCTACACGAAACCGCCATTATCGCGCGCCCCTGGGATTCGTGTTCCTCGCGAACGGGAGCCCGCGAACGGACCGCGCGGGAAACCGTAAACGAGACCTTTCTCCTCGGACGATGAATGCGCGGCAAGCACTTCACTTCTGCGTATCGTTTGCCTCGCAACTATCGCGAGTTCGGCCCAAAGTGTGTTTCAAGGGGATGAAGATCGTTTCGAGGAACCGGCGGGAGAAAGAAATTGCGAGAGAATTTGGAACAGGTGGTCCGTTGCTTTGTCGATAAACGATCGTTTCGGAAACTGAACTCCGCTTGGTTAATTTACCTTTCGCGGAAGTGACTCCATTATGGTGTCCAGTAAAAAGGGACGCGGAGGAGAGAGGGCGGCTGAAATTTGCGAAAATGCGAAACGTGAACGCGGTAATTAAACGCGACGATCGAATTCCGCGTCGTCTCGTAATCGCGGTCGAGCGAAATTGTAAGGAAGCGGATACACCAGAGGGGGGGCTCGTTAAAAGTGGCCTGGTCGTTACTCGCGGAAAAGCCGCGGCGATGAAAACGCTCGTTCCACCGAGCGAACCTTTCCCGTGATCTCACGCGTGCAATTATAATTAACGCTTGCAACCGCGAATTCGTTTAACCGTGCGACGCGCGTGGAATTTCACCCAGATTCCACGCGACACCTTCGATCGATCGAAATCGAATGCCTACGTCCGTCGACGGAAGAAACAGAGGGGAGCGAGTGGAAGTTAAATGAAGGATTCGTTCCAGCGGAAAAATATCTACCCGGGCAGGTCCGTAAATCTCGCCAGATTACAACGAATCGCGTCCAGGGTAGAAGGAAATCTCCTTTGTAGTAAAATACCTCCCGCGGCACACGTTTTTTCGAGTGGAACGCTCGCAACAACCGACTTTGCGCTGGGACGTTTGACTCCAACGCGGCTTACTTCTCGAGGCAGCTATTAAATATTTCATAGCCGCGCGTAAAGGCAGGAGTCCCGTAAACTACAGTAGTAGAAATATTTATTGCATCGCTGAGATATTAAACGCGATACCATCGATGCCCCTCCCATCGCTACGTAACGCAAAGAAAATATAATCACGTAATTCTTCGTTTAATCGGAAGGAGCTGGCTACCTCGATCGACCGTATCGAGTGTATCGCGAATCGAAGTATCACGGGGCACGTAACATTTCCAGTGCGAGGTGTACCTATTTACACCTCGCTGCGATTATTCAACGTCTCCCTCGCGCGGAAAGAAACCCTTCGACGGTGAATTATCGTTAGGGGAACGAAACCGCAAGAAGGTCCCTTTCAACTCTGTCACTTCGACTGACAATGAGCTTCCTGCCGTCGAGTTCTTTCGCTTCGAAGACGCGAACTGCGAGCTTCCAGACCTGTCACGGTCCCCGGGTTTCCGTGTGGAACAGCGACGCGAATAGAAGTTAAATAAAGGAAGCAGAACAGCGGCTGCGAGATCGTCGAGCCGAGAACTCCTGGTAAACGGGCCGCGGACAGGCGATCGGTGCGCGAATAAGGTCGGTCCGCGTCGAACGAGCGCGAGGAAAGCGTGGCCGCCGCTCGTCACTCGCTCCTCGAGGGTGGATCTCGTTATCGTGTTTTAACTGTCCTCGAGGACTCGTTCGCTTTATTAAACGAGCAAAAAGAGTCGGAAGGGAGGAAACGCGCGGCGAGGCAATCCTCTTTCCTCCGCGCTCTATTATTAACCTCGCCTCCATCCGGTTCGCGCGACTCGTGGGCGAAGTATAGTCACCGATATACCAATTACGAATGGAAACGGAACAGGGGGCACCGAGATAAAACGAATAATCGATCGCACTTACCGAGGCTGGCGTCGTACGTGTTCATATACTCGCTGGTCATGAACTGCGAGACGAGAGCAGTCTTCCCGACCCCGGAATCGCCAACCAGTACCACTCGATACTTGGGGATGCTCTCCTCCATCTCCTCGCTCTCGATGCTGTCCGCTCCGACGCCCTGCCCGCTGCAACAGGAGCCGTCGAACGGGGACCTCTCGCCCGAGACATTGCTGTTTCTGCAACAAGAGCGTCCAAATACACGAGGTTTCAGTTTTCAGGTTTCAATGTTTCGATGTCGCCGCATAGAATCGCGCGGATGGTTATTACCGTGGAAGCTCGTCGGACTACCCTTTGGCTAATCTATCGCCAACCTCAAATCAGCTCGGAAAAAACAGAGAGACGGCGAAGAGAATCGGTCGGCTCTTGTTATACGAACTGTCCCACGTCCAGCGACGTGTGCAGATAAATGAAGTTCTAGCTACCTGGCCTCATCGAGGGTCCGATGCCAATTATCAATACGTCATTCGACCTTTCGCGGAGACAGATGGGACAGTCGTGAAAGGTTGGGGCAATTCTCAACGGTGGTGGTAGTAGCAGCAAAAAAGAATGCTTATCACAGACGAAATACAATCCGTGGAGCAGAGGGGACGGGACTCGGTTACGCTTGCACCATCGATCTATAACCAGAGACGATCGAGCTTGAACTTAATAACGTCCACGCAGCGCCGGTTTATCGTAAGCGTGTTCCGTTCCGGGGGAAGATCGAATGCCATTAGCGAGTCCGTGCTCGAACAATGGCTTACACGGCCCCTCGTCAAACGTACATAATTAATACGTTGCGTGGAAACAAATTTTCGCTGTAGCCGATGTTCGTAAAACGATCCTGTTCCCTTGCTCGTCGCGCGGAATCGGACGCGAGCGTTTCCGCTCGTGGAACGTTGCGACTCGTCGAGAATAAAGGGGGAACCTTAACCTGCGTCTCGTTCCAATTTCGTAAATTGCTCCGCGACACGACGATTGCCGTCGTTTCCATGTCACGAACCACCCTGTAACGACCCTTAACTACGTTCGCAGCCCATACAGATAGGCCACGCTCGCGAGGATCCGCTGCGTAAATCGATATCACCCGCTCCTATCATTTTTCCATCGCTGTCAAACGGAATCTAGCTGCGCGTAAATAAGTGGATGAGGAATGTTCTCGAAGTTTCGCAAACGTAATACAATGCAACGAGTTCAAAGAATGCGACTGGTAATTTTGGCATCGAACAGGCGCATTCTAACCGAGGATGCAAAAATGCTCGATTGCACAGTTGGCGTGATTCATCGCGACGACCGAAAGAATAGAGAAGAATAGACGCTCGTTTATTTATTGCTTCTCCTCGCTATTCCTCGCTATTCCTCGCTGAGGATCATTACGCGTACGATATCAACGATTTTTCCATACCACGAGAACCAGCGACGCAATCCCGCTCGAGAAAAGTACGCGTCCCGTCGCGTCGGATCAAGAAACCGTGTCGTACCCGGAGACAGCGACGAAAATGAGAGTCCCCGCTGTTTTCAGCACGACTGCCGTTTCAATCGCGAGCTTCACGAGTCACCGTTAATTCCACTGGAAAATTCTAATAAACCAACATCGATACAGCCCTCCCTCGCCCTCCATTTGCCTCCGTTCCTCTCTGACCGAACGAGAAAAATCTCGACGCGCGCTCGTTGTAATACACCCCATTAAATTGCGCCCCTCCCCATCGAATCTCGTCGCTCGACGTCAAAGACGATCCTCCGCCAAACGAAAAGCTCGCAGCGAGCGTTCTCCCGTTTTCGAATCTCGAGGGTCGAGCTGAAGGGCTGCGTGGGATTCGAGGAATCAATTTCGATTGAACTCGCAGCGCGACAGCGCCGAATCGACGTGACATTACGCGAGGCATTACGCGGATCCGAATTTTCGCGAGGAATCTCTCTGCCGCTCGATCGCGCGTCGGTCGTTCGAGCGGAGGCCAACTGAAATCGAAAGCTGCGACAGCGGAGCTTTGGGTTTATCGCGCACACGCGCGTTTCGGTGGAACAAAATTTGAAGAGCCTCGTAGCAGAAATTTGCCACGCGCTCGATGGACTTTTGACGCGGCGCAGCGGCTCGCCTGAACCTTTTGTGCACGATCGACCATCACACGAGCGTTCCGTTATCGAAACAGCGGCTCCTGTGTGCACAGCGATGCTTTCTTTTGCGAGGAATATGCGGTACTTGCGTCCAACGTACACTTTCCTCCCTTCGATCGAAGCTGTTTCTTTTTCCCACACTTCAGAGTTATCCAAATGTTTCCCAGAGATCCATACGAGTTCCCTCGAAAGAGATCGTCTCGCGTCTTCCTAAAACTTTCTCACATGGCTCTCTGCGGAACCGTTCGTTCTCTCGTTCGCTGTTCGACGTTACTACAGTCAATTTGTTGTAATTGATCTGCGAATTCCGTGTTAGAGCGACTTGGGAGATCGGCAGCCGCAGCGAGCCTCTATCGATCGGCTGGCTAATCAAATTTACGCGCACGATGTTGGACACAAAGCGAACGCGTGGAAAGGAGCCAGCCGGCGCAGGATTAGCGTGGGCCTGGCTGGAACAGCGACACGTAAGCCGCTCGCCTCGACGCGATGAAACGCGGATCTGCTCGTAAAAGCAGAAAGCTCTCTCCCTCTCCCTCTCTCTCTCTCTCTCCTCTCTCCTCTCTGTAGTTTCACGGGTCGGCTCGTAACGACCGCCACGACCGACCGTGCGATGGAATTCGAATTTTAAAATGGGAATTCCGGCGTGTTCCCGGCGAAGCGCGATTCAATTGGCAGGAAATTGGCGGAAAATTGGCAGGAAATCGCCGGGAAGGTTGTTTATCGGCTACCGAAAATTTTCGAATCGATAGCGGGCCGCGTGGGAAATAAATAACAGGATTGGTCGCCGCGTGACGGAAATGAAACGGTGCACGGAATTCGAGAACGGACGGACGCGGAGGCGATCAAAGTGTCGACGAGTAATCGCTCGCGAATCAGTTGAAAACCGACCGATAATGAAGCGCCTTTTGCCCAATTGATCCCGTGGGTGGATTACACGGGTGTATCGAGCCGATCTGCTTTGCAACGGTGACGATGATTCGGAAAGCTAATGGCTGCGGAGCGCTAATGGCAGATTGCTCTGGTGGAATCGTCGAACTGTGGACCTCGTCGATCCTATTCGCGTATCTTGTATACTCTCGTTTTTTCCACCCTATTCTACTCGACACGCTGAACTTCGAGATAGCTTAAATTTATCTACAGAGTTCGTATTCCTTCTTTACTCTCGTCCAAAGTGAAACAACTACGCCAACTATCCGAACTGCAGAGAACGCTGCGTCAATCCCATTACCCAAAGCCAATAGTACTTTATACTCGAGATACCCAATCCAAACATCTCCCTCAAACACAGCGGCGAGTCTGTTGTATCAATTCCCAACACCGTCTACACCAATTACGTTTACGATACGCGCGACTTATCGCGGAATCGCGAATCCGCGTCTGTTCCCTGGTCGTCGTCCTGGCAACCCCTTTCATCCCTCGAACCTGGCCACCCCCCGTCTGACTGACTCGTCCTCCGAGCTCGACGCGAGGAGTCGACTATTCCGTCGCGATTCCTCGTCGCCTCGTTCCTTTTTTCCCCGAGGCGCGCGTCCCGTTCCGGGCCAAGAACAATGCCGCGTGCATTCCTCCGCGGCTTGGCACGCGTATCGCGTACACCAAAACGCGAAGATGGCGCTGGAGGTGCCGAGTTATATATAAAACGTGGGGGGCGAGGAAGAGGGATGGATCGACGGTGGGAAAACGAAAAATCGATGCAAATATTTACCACCGTCTATTTGGAGAGGCGATGGAACGCGTCAGCTGGCCCGATCTCCTCGGACAGGGCGCAACGATTCTTGTAATAACCCGGCGATTCGACGACGGAAGAGGGTGGCAACCCCGCGACGTCGTTTCCCATCCGGCGTCGAACAAGCGACTCCGAGCGAGAGGAGATTGCTCTTTAAAATAGAAATCTAAACATCCGCGGATCGAGAGCGCTCGCAAGGGGGAAGATTAAACGCTCGTTTCGTCGGCGCTGCGTAAATTTCGAGGGCGAAGAGACGAGCGTGCGTTCGAACGGGTCGTCGAGGGAGCGCGTCGCGTTCGAGAGCCGAGGTTCCGCTAGGATTGCCAGTCACGTTCAATGCGACTCGCTCGCATTCGTGCATCGAGGGCTTCGCGGATAAATCCGGCGAATGAAACGGTTACAGACTGGCGACGAAGTCTGTCGAAAGAACGGCGAGAAATTCTGAATTACCCTCGCGTACGAGCGCGCTTCTCAATCCGTTTCGAAATCGTTCGAACGCGTCGTGCAGTTCCGAATCGTTGAAACGTGACTGGTTGGCCGCGCACTGATTCATCTGCCAGGTTTCCGAGTAATCGCAATCGGGTCCAAGCTTTTCAGGCGACGGTCCCTTGTTCAATCTACGCCCAACGACGAGCACATTTTCACGCGGAAACATAAATTTCACGTTGGCTGATGGCGAAAGGTTGACGAGGACAAGGGAAACCTTTCGCGTGAGTGGAAGTTCTTCCCCCGGGCTCGCTCCCTCCGGGATCGCTCCTGGTGGCCTAACTAACGTGGATCGCAAACAACTCGTGACTATTTTTGGGGACCACTGTGAAGTTTCGAGAGAACAAACTGGCGAAGACTATGCGAGAAGAGACCGTATCGATGAAACTGCGTCCGGGACGAGGATATATTCGACCGAAAGTTGTTGCGATATTGCAGCAGAGCAATGTAGCTCGTGCTTCGACAGAGATGGATCGTGTGATCGCGCATTGTGAACTTTTTCTGCTGCAATTTTCGGGCGAAATTCACGAAATGACATCAACCTTGAGCGGAGCTCGTTAAATCGCGTAGAAATAGCGCAGCCTTAGTCGTTTTGTTACAACAAATACAAATAAATGCGGATATCTATGTGCCATTCTACTGGCTGTGTGGCAGTTCGTTGGCGAACGGGCACCGCGGCTGGCCAATAATTAAAGATTCCCGTCAAAACCACCGGACAATTAATTAGGATGGATTCGACATTGGCTGACAATTATCAAGGCGAACCCATTTATCAGCCCCATGCGCGACGTTTTGGACCGCTTCCACGAATGAAAATTCGATTCGCCGCGATTCACAGACGATCGTGAGTCATCGATTATTACCGTTGAAAACACTGATCCGCGGTATCGGCTATGATTCATGCGCGAGTCCAGAAAATCAGCCTTTAAATTTAGTGAACGCTCATCTCTCGGCTCGAAACAGGCCGCCGCAGACGCGTTACGAGGAAAAAGTACAAAGGATTCGCGTGTGTAACCGGGACTTGGCAAAAATTCAAGGCGCTTTTTCACGGTAAATAGTGCTTAAACAGACGAACGTGATCCACTGCCAGGGAATGATTCACGTCGTGACAAAGGCAAAAACAAGGTTTCCCGTGTCGCAGTTCCTCCGGATACACAAGTTACATTCTCCAAACGTCAGTCACAGTAATTGCAGTTACCGTATTACAATTTTACGCTATTAACGGCGGACCCAGGCTCGAACAGTATCGAGGCAGCCCCCGTAACCGTAATAGAGATATCGCACGAGCGACGGTTCAAAGATGTTTGACCAACATCGCGAGGTTTCTCGTGTCTCGTGTTCCACTTAGCCTAACAAACTTCGATCCTATTTCCTTCGGAACGAGAAAGTTCCTACCCGGCCTCTCCCTCGAGACTTCTCCTCGAACTTAAATTATTCACGAGCCGTCCTCTCGCGCTACATTACGACGCACAAGGCCGTCGATCGTCCAAATAGCCGCGAGTCCTCGAAAATACCATGTCTCTGGACAATCGCCATTTCTCGTTACCTCGGTTCGCGCGCGGGGAGGGCGTCTAGCATCGAACTACCATCTGTAACGCCAGCGGATCCGATCCTCTCCTTTTTCGTAGCTCCCGAAATTAAATCATCGCGAATAAATCATCGAAATTATACGCGCCCTAAATTAGCTCCAGCCGGCGCGCGCGCGGCAATCAGCGGCTGGACGCGCGTGGCGCGTCGTCCACGTCGCCCCGTGTCCCTCGATGGAACGTTGACTCAACGCGTCGGGACGCATACGCCGCGAGCCGCTCGAGATTCCACGAATATTGCCCGACGCGTCGTAAAAGCCGCCAAACACGTCCAACATTTTTCACCCTCCCCCTCTCGAGGGGTCCCACCCCTCGTCGCGACCGCCACGTGACCGCGGACTTTCCCTCTCCACCATCTTCGACCGGTTTAGAATAACCCGAAGCTCGCAGGTTCGGCCCATTCGTCAGTTCGAGACCGACTCGCACGCGTCTCTCGTTCACGTCGCTCTGAAAACGGTCGCACGAACCCGCCAACCCCCTGAGAACCGGCTGGCTAACCGATATCAACCAGGAACCGTGATGGAGGTCGCTAAAGGTGCGTGCAACTGATTCGATCGCGACGCACGATCGAACCACCCCTTCCGTTCTACTTTCCAACTCGATCCTGCCGCTACCCCTGGGACTCGACTCGTTCGCTTTGAATTTCGGCATGCCTCTCTGTAATTTGCCGTGTCCCTGTTACGTGGAACTATTTCCAAATTCGTGGAATCAATTTCGAGAGTCGAGTCTGCACGGTTGCGTTGCGCAGGTGATGGTGTGGTCCACCCCTTTTCGTGCGCTCTAGCGTTGCGGGACTTTTTTTTTTTTATTTTCTTTTACTCGCTGCGCGGTTCGTTACGAGACTAACTTTCCAACACGCTTTTAACTAACACGATATTGAAGATATCGCATTTGCTAATAGAGAATTAACACGATAATCTGTTACTATCCACCCGTAGTAAACGAAAACGCGGGCAGCCTGGTAGAGCAGTCGTTGAACGTCAGCTCGGAGTCGAAATCCGTCTCGACGATGAAATCCGTGCAAAGCGTCCAGACCAAGTCCGTGGTCGAGTCCTCGACGTCGGTCAAGTCCGTGACCGCGTCGTCGACCAGGTCGCAGCAGTCGATGGAGTACGAGGAGACGGTCGAGTACACCGATTAGAGATTCTAAACGCAATCGTCAGCCGCCAATCGTCGTAAACCAAAAAGCAACAACATCGCGAACCCTTTTCGACGCGGTGCCACGCGCGGTACTCTTTCGACTCGACTCCTTCGCGTCGATCCACCGGATCGGAGGACTGCAGGAAGTGGGACGGCTATTGAAAGATGCTGGTTAGAAAACTCCTCGTGTCCGCTTCGCTTCGTCCGCGCCAGCGACTCTACGGATCGTCGCGATTCAGTGGGGAATCTGGTTAGCCGAGGACGAAAGAATCTGTCCACGCGTCCCGCATGTTGATCAGGGAGGAACGCGCGGCCTCGATGTGCGGAAGCGCGGTTTGCGAAGACGGAAACGGAGGAGGGACGAGCGAACGGGGTCGAAGACGGAAGTCGCGCGAAGAAAGGCGCGCGGAGTCGAGTCGAACGACCGATCGACGGGTCAAGGGAGCAGCCCACGACGACCAGTCTGGGATGGAATACAGGAATAACCATCGCGCGTCCTGTGCGTTACGGTGCACGGGTGATAATGAAAGTAAGAAGAACAAGAAGAGGGAAACGATGGAACGTTTGGCTCTCCTCCAATCGGCGTGGTTCACCGCCAAATAGCGGCTCGCCCCTTCCATTTCTTCCCAGGATCCTCCGCAAACCCCCTCGAACTCCTCCCTTCCGATACCTCCACACCACTTCGTCATTGCCACGTCCTGATCCCGCACTTCATCGCGAACGTTCGATTATCTTTGTACAATAAAGTTTCTAAGATACTGTTTTCTGGTTTGTTCGATGCACTCGACCCTCGCCCCGTCCCTTATTTTTGTCGCCGCACAACAGCTCCAGATTTAGCGTTAGAAAGCGTTGGATACGTTCCCTTTGTACCAAGTTTTCTGTCCGTTTTCGCGGACGCAACAGTGGCACGAGACAATGGTGCGACGTGGGTGTACGTAATAAGTGGAAAACGTTGCGTTCCTACGATCGCTGCACGTACAAACACGGCGTACCTTATTAAAACTTTATCAACGCTGAAGACCTGTTCCGAGAAGTCGCAACGAAAACTAAAAATCGTTTAACTATCCTACGTCCTCTTCCTCGAATTCTACTTGTTTAAACTCGAGACGAAAGACCGCTCGAAGCGACAGCGATTTCATCGGTCGCTGCGTACTTGAATCTCGTCCCTTAACGAAAAAAGGAATATCGTCGCTCGTGGCGAAAGTCAGAGATGGCTGATAATTCAGTCCGCTGGTTTCCATGTCCATTCGAGACCCAATTAACTGGCGGCGAATGAAAACCGTGAAAAAAGGATCGCTGCGACGAGAAGGTTTAACGTCGAGCACTGTCGTTCGTTTTTAACGAAATCGTGCCCTTTCGAGGATAAAACAGACGTCAGAAACAGAGGGGTGAGACGGATCCCTGTTCGTTCGAACTGATGAAGTTGTCGTTGACGTATTCCTCTCGTTAAGCAGACTGCTTGTTCACTTGGCGCACATAAATTAACTGACAGATCGGGAAGAAGAACCGAAGGGAGCGTTCATTAAGCCAAGAGCCGGGACCGGAAATTGAGACGGGGGTGGGATATGGAGATTTATAAACGTGGTTTCGTAGGCGTGAGAAACAGACTGGGATAAATCTCGTGTGGGAAAACAATCTCGAAAAAATGACTCGATGGGAGTATAAAAATGTAACAGAATAGAAAGAGAGAGCGAATAAAATCGTAAGGAAAGCAGGGTGGAAGAATAATATCGAGGTTTCTCGCAAAGTACCAGCTTGTACGATAATTGGCGAACGAAACGAATCGTTAGAAGGCAATTCATTGAGATATACGAACGACAACCGAGCCCAAGGCGGAGTCCGCTCTCGGCTGGTCGAAATTAAGTGGTAAACGCGGCTGAAAGTTTTACAAGCCGCCAAGTTTCGAGTGCTCCCCCGTTTACGAGCTCTGATTTCGCAGCAGCCGCCAGTTAAACCGCGGTTGTTCGCTGTGCGACGAAAGTTCCTGCAACGAGCGCGACAAACACGCCCGAGGCCTCTTCGTGGCGCAATGGCCACCGACGAAAACCGTGGCGAACGCGCGTGGTGACAAGCGAGGCGTATATCATTTTCATTCGACGCGATCGCGAAACCATCCGTCGAAGGCGGGAAGTTGGCAATCGGTAGTTGGCAATCGGAAGAACAACACTTAGGAGTCTTAAATATAGTTTCGCCCTAGCAGGAACATCGAGGCGTGAGCCAGACGCTTCCTCAACGCTCTCATTCGCGGGGAGGAGGCGCGATATTACGCGCGAGGCCTCCCTCGGACGTCAAATAACTCTCACGTGGAACAGTTTTCCTCATATTTCTTAAAGTAACCGCGATATTTCAGGTAAGCGAACTTATCACGCGACTCGTGTATGCGCGTACACATTACCTGGCTTCTGTCGACGCGTACCCTTTATTGGTACATTTTTTACGCGTCTCTCATTTTGTACAAAATTCGCTTTGCCCGACGAACGACCAAAGACGGTGGAAGAATGATCGTCGTCCCTTAAACCTCTTCCGCAAGGGTGAGTAAGTAAATTTTCATCGTGGAAATTGTTGGATCGCCCCAACGAGTCAGCGTAAAAGCAACAATGAAATAGAATCCTGTAAATGAACAGTGAAAGAAACCTATCGATTCGAACGAGCTTCCAAACATTTTTAAAGGCCTGAAAGAGAAACATGTGCAGACTTTGTGTCGTCATTTTTTTCTTAAGCGGGAGGACGCCATATTTTCTATTCAGTGTTCTGGCTTTCTTCATAGCTTCGTGTCACAGACGTTCTTCCTAGCCTTTAAATAAAGTAAAATATAAAGATTACAACATATCCAACAAAAATAATGCTTCTCTCCTTTCGAATTAATTCTCTGACTTTCGGATACGTTGAACAGCAAAGGGTTGAATTATTCTCGAAATTCACGGTCGCCAACAAGTAAAGTACGCGCGAACAAATAACTCGTTTAATATTCGAGAAGACGGCTGGCCAACGCGATCGATTTGTCCAGCTGTTTTATCGCGACGTAATCGCACCCGGAACGAGGAACGCGATTTCGAAATAAACAGGACCCTCTCACGTTTTCAGTGATTTTTCACGCTTATCGCGGTCAGGGTGGATTTTTCGGCACGCCAGACCGTCGATTGCCATAAATTTTTATCGTGGGAATCAGATCCCTCTCTATGAACCGAGTACAAACATCGTTCCCATGGATATAAACGATTCTTCTGTCGGCGAAGGGAAGATTCGTGGTCGTAACGGAACTCGAAGGGTGTCGAACGAACGAGCGCGAATCGCGATTCTACATCCGCCATTATCCTCGTACACGTGCTTCGTTAAACTGCAGGAATTGAGAAAATTCGACGACACGTTCGCGTTCGTCGACCATCGTCTTTCAGACGCATGGACGCGAGTGCAGGAAACATAAATCGACGCTGCTCGAGGCGCTGTCCGGGGTTGGCTCAGAGGTATTAGAAGCGTAGTCGGAAGGTCGACGAGCGTGCTCCATTAATTCTGTTCCCGTTGGATCCTCTAATGCCTCTGTTGGTACAAGGATCCCAGGAAAAGCGCAAAAAATGACGGGAACGAAAATCGATACACGAATGAAAACGCGGTTAGTTTACCGCGTTGTCGTAATTGAGATTGAAACGATTGAATTTCTGTCTCTCGCGATTCGATTGCTTTATTTTTCGTACGGTATTTGGAATGAAATTATGTTAAACAATTTTTATCGATCTCCACGGAATCTCTCGTTGGTATTCCGTTGTAAAACGATCCGCGATTACGATTAAACGAATTATCGGCGTTTTTAACTGGCGGATTACGCGAAAACGAAAAATCGCCAAGTCGAACGCGGCGAAATATAATTAATTATCAACAACGTGGACATCGAAATGAAATTAAACGTTACGTCAACAAGTCGAGCTCCAATGCAACGAGGGATGATCGATGGAACGAGCGTGTCGCGGATCGTTGTTCCAGATCGGATTCGAGGCGATTCAATGGAAACGAAAGAGAGCAAGAACCAGTAATCGTGAAAATGGAGACTCGTGGTCTGGGGTTTGGTGTTCGAGGAACGCGCTCAATTGTTGGCATCGAAATTCTCATATCGTGAACTCTTAGGGACAGGCATTTCATCGAGGAAACGATAATGGCACCCGTCGAATGGACGCTCGAACGATCGAGGAACACGATGGATTTCAGAGATCACGATTCGAATGCAAAGGGAGAGAAGTTAAGAAGGATCGCTCACCTGCTACTGTTGACGGACGTGTTGCTCCTGCTGCGTCTCGAAATAATCGAATCGCCTCGATTAACGACGCCTTTGTGGGTGATGCTGAATGCCCGCAGTCTGTAGAGATCGTCGCCAGCCCTCGGATTGTACGCTTTTTCCGGTAAACTGTGCACTCGCGGTCTGATGTGATCGGGCACTGCAACGCATCGATGGGCGGTTAATTAAAAAGTCAGGTCGTCGATTCGAATGTTACAATGTATAAACAGATACTGCAGTTTGAATGAAAAATAAAATTTCGTTCGAGACGGGGAATAAACGAAAGTGAATCGAGTCGTCGGTGAAAGGCGGAGAGCTCGACGAGTTTGCATCTTGAATTTCTAATTAAACGTTTCATCCGCGCGTTCTTCTCGTTCTCGTGGTTTCGAGGCGCAGAAAGGAACCTCCAATTTGCGTTAAACGATGCGCCATTATTTTTTCCCCCTCTCGCCGTTCAAAGTTCCTAATTGCGAAACGATCCTCGAGATCAAAGCGTCGCGCGGAGCGCCAGCGAAGCTTCGCCCGTCGAGGGTTTCCCAATTTCCTCGTCGAGCGACTCTGATTTTTCGAACGTCGTTCCTTTTTTCCCGCTCCCGCGCAGCCAATTTTAATCCACGGTTCTTTTTCCGACTCGAAACACGCGCGTAAACTCGAAAACCTATTTTTTCCCCTCCTCTTTTATCACCGAGGCTCGCGAAATCGAAGGAAAAAAATTCCATTCATCCCTCTCCGTGTATTGTCCACCGTGGAATTTCGCTTGCTCTTTCAATCCTGCCAGGCACGATTGGTTCCGAATTAACTTTCACCGTGTACCGTTTTATTAAACTCTTTCAATATCTGTCCGTATCCACGACTTGGCGTCGATATTTTTTCGCGATATATTTCGATGAACCAGGAACGTTATTATTATTCGAGCGCTTTAATCCCACGCGCGCACGCGCGAATAACGTGGAACAGTGGGACGACAGAGGACCTCTGGCGTTCGTACGCGTTTGCGATTTTGCATTTAAAGAGCCGCGATGCGGGAAGCCATAAGCCAAGAAATATGATAAGTCTCCGCGTCTGCAATTCGACCAGCCACGGCTCGCGCATACCGAATCCGCAACCCTTGCTAGGAACAGATAACCGTAATAAACTTCGTGCACAGTTTCCGCGTATACAGCCACTGTTTCATCATTAGCTTAATTAAATCCTCCACACAGATTCCTTTTCCGTACTCTCTTCAAGAATAGCCGCTACCCACGCGAACACCTCTTACTTCTGCTTTTAGCCACGCTTATTCAGATATTTCAATGGGGAAACCGCCTCTTCTACATCAAACGGTATTCCTCCTCCGTGCAACGTTATTCCCGCAGTTTCTAACCCTTTCAGCGCTTCGCGTGCACGGTACCTCGTGCAAACGTTCGATAGAACGCGGCGAAAGCAACAGCTTGTTTCCTGATCCAGCTCCACGCTCCGCGTCGGAAGCGAAATTTTACATTTACCAAGCGTGCGACTCGAGCTGGCGTCGAACAGCACCCTTTTCTCTAAGCTCAAAGGATTAAATTCCGTAGCCGAAAGAATTCCTCGACCCACGTTCTCCTCTGATCGTGTCGACACTTTCACCACCGTCGAGAGGGTGAAAGTCGAACTGGAAGGTGTCCAAGGCACCCTCGAGGACCGTCCACGAGCGACAGTTCGTTAGCATACGATGAGGCAGCTCGAGGGCTGGATAGAAATCGAGCCAGGGCGCGTGTCTCGAACGACAAAGCGTGGTCGTCGCTTCAGGATTTAATGCGGTTACAGTCGACGAGGCACTCAAGAAGTTCGCCTCTCTCTCGCTCCCTGCCCGGGGTATTTAATTACGGCAACGACGCTCGCTGGAACTTTGGTCCCATCGAAATTAGCGGGCGAGCAGTCGCCGGTTTCGAGGGCAATTTCAATGTCACTAGACTAGCTGCCGCGGCCTTACGCTCATACTTCGATTAATTAACCGCGAATTATCTTAAGAGCTCTGCACGCGCTCAGACTTCCAACCGAGTCTTCTAACCGCGTGACGTAAATTTTAACGCGACGTTTGCACGTTTCGATGTCACCGTCTACTAGGTTCCGTCGACAAAGAGAAGCGCAAGTGCCTCGTCAATTAGACAGCGATGGCGGACGGACGTTGAAACTAATTTAAAAGTCGGGACTAAATTGGTGCGCACCGAAAACAGCGAAGAGAGGAGTCCCTTCGATTTGGCTTCTCCTCTGTTTTCAAGGAGCGGCAAGAAAACTTCGTCGAGGTTAATTGTCCGCGATTTGGGAAAGGAAAACACCTCGGGAGCGTTCCTGGGGAAAAACAGACGGCACAAAGGCGCAGAGTACGGTGAATAATTAAGCAGACTGACGAGGGGTGGCGGAATTACTAGAAAATGCAAGGAGCAGACCTCGAACGCTGCTGACAGAGCTCCGCGTCTGACCTGGCGCGTCCTATTCCACTTCGTTTATCCTATTGACCGCGCTGCGGCGTCTACCCATCGCTCGATGCGCGGACCTTGTATTTGCGATATCGCGACGACAAATAGAAATATCTGCCGAGCGATTCCGTCCCTCGAAATATTTGCGGAACGGCTAAAATATGCCGGGATTTTCTCTGCGAGCAAAAATTGGTAATATCTCGCGAGCGAGCAAAGAGACGCGAGGCGCACGACGAAAACGACGCTATCAAAGAGGAAACGAATGTCGTTTCCGATTCCCAGGCGGCTGTATCTCCGCGATGTACGTTTCCTCGATCGTTCGTCGCTATCTCACGGAGTCTTCGGTTTTCCGGAGTTTATTCGCGCGTATGGAGTTTATTCCTTGGTATCCATCGCTGTCGTCGTGTGTCCACGAAAGAAACCGTGTCTTTATCGCACACCCACGCCCACTTAACCTTTCGACCACTATAAATCGGTACACGGATCCAGAAACGTGTACACTTCGTCGACATCCTTCGTGACGCTTCGATCTTTCGAATAATTTCGAAGAATTGCCGAGTCCAGCGAGCGGTTTATCGAAGTATAATAAGCGAGCACCGCTGATATTGCGGGCAGACGACGAAAATTGATACACGAATTTATCACCTCTCCACGAATATCCAGGGGCGACCGATTATTAACTGTAACGGTAACACAGAAACGTTAAACGAAAGGAAAGGACGAACAACCACGGTCGCAGCTTTCAAAGGAAACGATCATTTTCGCGTCGCATCGATTTTCCATCCCCGACCGCTATCCGCGGTTATTAACGAGAATCCAGCGGGCGTCAGAAGAAACCTCGTTATCGCGCTGGATTATCGGCAGCGAACCGCGGCAAAGAGTCTCCTTCCGCCCCGCGTTCTCATCCCTCGCGGAACACTGCTGACCACCTAGCACCGCTTCCTGATATCGCTGGCAACCTTAATACCGCGCGTCTAACCAGTTTTGCTCGACGTGCGGAGAGGCTTCTGCGGACAGGCGTCGTTGTTTGCGGCGAGTATTTACCCAGCGGACGTTGGCCGCGTAATTAATTTCCGGCGCGCAGATGCGGCTACCTCGGATACTCTTGGGTAATCCGTCGGCTTCATACGGTCCGTGGCCGCTCGGGAAGATCCGACCTGGCTTACAACCCGAAGCCACCGCGAAACAACCCCGTGGCCGGGGTGGAAATTATTTTCGCGATCCCGTCTCGCGATATTACCCTTCGAGGGTTCCCGAGAGAAGGGTGGAAGTGGCCGTGGAGCCGCGCCCCTCCTCGCTTCCGCCCCTCTGTTGACGCGCGGATGAAGAAACGTTCTCGATGTAAATGAAGGCCTGGTCCGCGAGACGCGCACGCGGATACAGCAGGCGGATGTATTTTTGCGGCAGCAGGGCGAATGGAAATCGGCGACGATGGATGCGTTTTTCATCGCGACGTCCCGATAAGCGATCGCGGGTCAAATATTAACCGAGAGAGCGGAGTTTCTGCGGGATCCCCGCGGCTAATTGCTTAAGAAACGATTAAGAAATCCATCAGCCAGCGCTCGCAGCGAAGTTTGTCTTCGAGCGCCGCGACGGCCTTCCCCCGCGTCGACTGCGAGAATTCATTTGGTTAGCGGGAGACCTGGTTTCGCGGTCGACTCGCGCGCTGAAAGTTTAAACCAGGGCAAGAAGCGCCGCGTCCACGCTTCCGATACGATTCAATGTAAACAGCGACGCGCGATTAAAAACGGCTGGAACAATGGCCGATCTGATAAGAACTCGACCCCGTTTCAGGGGAGACTCGACGTCGTTCGATTGTTATTGCCGCGCGACAAAAATTCGCGAGAGACGGAGCCGCGAGGACTCGCCAAGTGCGAGACTTCTGCGAAAGCACGCCGTACACGTTCCAGCCATTTCCAGGCGTTCGCGCGAAGCTACGTACGAGCCCTAAGCCGCGTATAAAAAGTGCCGCCGGTAAATGGACAGCAGCAATTTTCAAGCATTAAGCTCTGGAGACAAGAACACGTCGACATCGCGACTCACCCACCCCCTAACGCTCACCCATTGTCTACGCCGTCTGCCGCCACACCAGCCAACCACGTTCATCGACCGCAGGACTGGCGGAAAATCCCCTCTGACGGTCTTAACTCTCGGTACGACAACGTGGAACGATCACACGCGACTGTCCCTCGTTAATTACTTAACAGAGTCGAGCTTGCGGTCTCGTCGTCTGAATCGAAAATCAGAGGAACGCGTGCTTACCTGGTAGCTCCAAGAAATTCGAGGTCCTCCGTTGCCTGCCGCGGGGGTGCGCGGTGAAGTTCAACGGGCCCACGTCCTCGTTGCTGACCAGCGACAAATTCGAGCACTGGCTGTCGCGGGAGCCCCGTCTGGACGCCAGGTAGGCTGGAACACAGAGCGCACGCGGGAATTTCACGTGGAATTTCGTCGCGCGCCGCTTCAAACGGACTCGGCGCGAGTGAAGGCGGTCCCGTGGCGCTGGTAATTGCGTCACGGTTCCCTTAATACCGTTGAAACGCGTTAAACGACGATTCATCGACGACGATAGCGTCAACGACCGAATCGAGCCGGTCGATGGCGTCGGGGTGCACCAGCGTGAACGGAATCCTCCGCGCCTGGTCGAGCGGATTAAAGATCGAACGGGATTAGGGGATTAGCTGGTCGAAACGTAGGAAAGCCAGCTGGATGAAACGAAATACGAGGCGGAAGGAAAACGGGAACGAACGCGGCTGCGAAAGGGGTAGTGCGGTAAGGGTAGCTGGTTTTACCCGCGACCTTTAAACGAGGATCCAATCAGAGCCGTAAGACGGCCCAGGAGGATGATTAGGTACCAGCAGTCGACTCTTTCGGCTTTTCAGGCTCCACCCTTTCGCCCAACCCGTGTAACGGGATTAAGGGCAACGTATGGGTTACGCCAGCGATGCATTATAGGAAATTCGTTCACGGGAACGACCGGACGGATGAAGCAATTAATTTTGAAACGCAGCGGCTAATAACGATGCCATTAATAACTACGGGAAAACAGTGCGCACGATAAGACGATTTAATACAGAGCGATCGCAATTATGATCTCTGTGCAGTCGCCGAGCAATTTAGACGAAACAAAACGCTCCGACTTCAGGAACGACGGGATATTTCAGCTCGGTGAGCCAAGTAAATTGCGTTCCCGCCGCGAGAACGACCGAGCCGGGAGCACGCGTGGCGTTTGAAAATTTATGAAATATCGCCAGCTCGCTCGCTCCCTCGTTTCATTTTCCTCGAAAGATTATTCAACCCCTGCAGGTTATTTAACAATTCTCCGAATGAAACGGCTTATCCAACCGTTTTTTATCGCCCTGAAGATAGTTTATCGAGGGCAGATGCGTCGAACTTCGCGTTAAGGGAAACTTAGATTGTCTTCTGGCCAACTAAAGTCTCGATCTGCAGAAACGATCCAACGTTTTATCAGCAAATAATTAAATGCCTCGAAACGGGGAATTGTAACCGCGACGAGCAGGCTACTTCGATCGCGCGGTCTCTTTCGCGTACTCGTTCAGATAATTCGCCGCGATTACGAAATTGAAAACCAGTTTGGCAGAAGGAATAACAAAAAGAGAAGAAGAGAGGAGCTCGCGAGTCGTTATCGCGGTCCGCGCGAAAAAAAGAAGGGTTTTCCGACCGTTGAATCGCTCCCAGCAATCCCAGGGAAACTTGCGCGAGATCCGCCCGGAGCGTTAATTAAAAACGCTAATCCCGTCACCCATTACGCGCGCGGCTCTAACGAGAGGAGAGAAAGAAGATAAGAGGGGCGTATAAAACTGATCGCGTAACCGTCGGTGATTTTAAGCCGATAGACGATCCTGCCTCGTTAATCACCACGCGAGACCGTTGTCTCGTGGATGCTTGAACGTTCGGATAATTAGACGCGTCCGTAAAACGATGTGTATCTCATTACGGCGTAATATAATTCGCGATTTCGCCGGTCACGAGGCTCGCCCACGTGTGACGGATCGATAATTAACCCTTTCTCTCTCTCTCTCTCTTCGTGCTCGTTGCACTGTTCGAACGAACCGTTAATTAAACCCCCCCTGTACTGCGTGGCTTCCTTTCAAATGCCATAAAAAAAAAACTATCGTTAAATCGTTTAGTGGAATATTTTATGGAAGTTTTAATTCACCTCGCCACGTCCCGGTAGGCCGATAGAACGCGCTAATCGTAAATCGATACGCGTGATTCTTCAGAAACTTAAACGGAATTTAATCGAGTCCCTCGACGTACTTCGCGCGGCTTGATTTCGAACGGAAATCGTTCGTTTCTGAAACGGAGGCTTCCAAGGCGAGGCAAACATCTTCGATTCGATACCTCCAACCTTCGCAGCGCGGTTACGCTTCCGGGTAATAACAACGTTAAACAGCGACAGGATAAACAGACGAGTAATCCTAAGGGAAACTCACCGAGACCACCCTTCATGGAGCCCCTCCGCCTTGGACTGGACAACAGAGTCACTTCCGTGTCCGCGTCTCCCATATCCGTCAGATCGCTGGTCGACCTCCTCGAGATGTTCCTCCCGTTCCTCCTGTAAACGTCCTCCTTGCTCTCGCTTCGACTCTTCCCAGCCTCGTCTAGACACCCTTGGCTACGATTGAAGTGGCCGCTCTTCTTGCCAGCGGCGCCCTTCTTGTCGCCCTGGCTGTCGCTCCTCTCCCTGCACGATCCTTCCACGGAGGACGGCCTCGATCCGCTGTTCTTGTAGCTCGCGTTGCTCTGCTGGTCCAAGTTCGCGTCTGAGTGCTTCGGGCTGGACGACGCGTGAGTGGCGGAAGTGAGGATCGTGGGAGACATGGGACCCTTCGATCCGATCAGACCAAAGCAAGAATTCTTCCGATAGTCGAACGGTTTTGGGCTCTTCGAGCCGAAACTCGAGGAACTGGGCGACCTGGCTGGGACCATGGGTGGCCCAGACATGGGACTCCTCGGCGGGTAGCTCATCGTCTTCCCCAGATTCTTCCTGGCCTCCGAGGATTGAAATATGGGCGACTTTCTGCCGGGCGAGTGCAGCAGATCCGGGTTGGGACTCTTTGGGCTTCTGCATCCTTGGCGAACGTAGTAATTGGGACTCCTGGGTCCCGCTCGATCGAGCTCGTTCAGCCGTCCAAATTCCTCGAAATCGAAGTTCGTGTTAGGCGTCTCCGGGTAGTACTCCGGCGGGAACTCGAAGACCAGCGGGGTGCCCGGTGATTTGTTCACGGACAGCTGCGTGGGGCTCCTCTGGCCTCCGATCGGTATTTGAGGCAGTTGCGGTAGCTGACGCGGACTCCGCGGGGATTTCAGATGTATCGATTGTCCGGGACTGTTCGTCGCCATCTCTGCTTCGACGAGTGGACGAATACCTTTCGATCCCCTTCTTCTCTCCCGCCCCCTTCTTGTCTCCCGGTTTATACTTTTCTTCTCCTCCCTTCTCGTCCCCGTTTCCTCCTTTAATCTACCAAGGAAAGATGGAACTCTCTGCAAGGTCCATTGTATCTCCGCAGCGACGATGAAACGCGAGACTCTTTGCCGCTACGGGTCACCAAGAGTTTCCTCCGAGTGGCGCGGCAACCCTTCGCGACGGATTGGGTTTTCATCTCCGCTCCCAAGCGAGTACCAGAGTCACTCCTCCCCCGTTCGCCTTCCGTCTATACCTTGAATCGCCTGGTGCTTTTACGAGCCGCCGCTGAGTGATGTCCCGATGATTCGTGAAAGGAGACACCGATAGGGATCGCTGAGAGTTCGCCTGTAGACGGGAAGATTAAAGACCAGCCCTGGACCCTTCAGGTTCACCTGCGAGCGACCACCACTCGGATTCACCCTCGCGTTTAACTAAGAGAACCGCTAAACGAGCGGGCCGTTTCGCGATATTTGCCTTCGCCGCACGTTCCTCCTGCTACGTGGGAACCGTGGGAACTGGCGCGTTGTAAAAGTCGCGATAAAAAATCTGGTTTAACGGCGAGAGGGACCGTTAAAGGGCGATCATAACGTTCCAGCGCCTCGCGCGTAAAACTGAGACGAACGTTGGTAGGAAATTTTTTGCCCGCCATCGATACGGTCTCGTCCCGATCAAACAGACCTGTCCAAACACCGCGAACAATTCTCGTCGATGCGTGGCTAGCCGACGGACTCGCGAATTGCGTCTCGTTTGAAAAAGGATCGACTCGCTGAGAGACGGCGTATAAACGGAGGAGCACGCAGGAATTTTATTTCCCTTCGACTGCCCTATAATCTCCGTGCTCGCGTCGCACGGAACGAGGCATTGAAAACACCGCGGGGGGTGCTCGGAGGGATAAACCGGCCAGCGTAAATACGAAATTGACGCGAATACAATAAGTGCCGCTTTAATTTTTCCGCGTAAACACGCCTGGCCTCGGTTTCTCGTTTATCTATCCGAATTAATTTTCTAACCGCTCGAAATCGATACAGATGTACTCCACGGTTTTTGATAAACTATCTCCGCAGATACGATAACGGAATACGAAGCTAATGCGAGCTATCGACGCGGATTGAAACGAATAGCTGAATCACGCGTGCACGTCCCTCTTCACTCGAGCAATCTGTTATTCCAATTAAAGGGTTGACGCGAAAAAAAAAAAAAAAAATGGTCAGCACCCAATTTCGACGAGAGTGTTCCTCGTCCCGGACGTACCGTGTCGTCGACGCGAAGGCACGAAAGCGCACCGACGAGTTTCAATCGTCCCAACGAGCTTACTTTAATTAACGCTATCTCGCGATAAAACGGAAGACTAATCGCGTAACAAAAATCCATCACGCGACGCGTCGTTTCCTACAGGCCGCTTCCTGCGATCGAGTGACTCGCATCGTGATACCCGGAACCCTTCGACGGTCCCTCGATCAACAAACGAACGTGTCACGGACCATGGACTCACCGGTGAACTCGGTTTGCCGTCAAGAATTAACCTGTTGATCTCAACCGTGCGAGAAGCATCATCGCGCTGCTTCGTTCCGTCTTCTCCGTCGATTCCCAGAGAGTCCTCCTCGCCTCGAACGACTCCATCGGGGGCGAACGTTACGCACAGCCTCCGTCGAGGCACGACGACACCAGCCAGACGATGAAGAAACACGATTCGCGAGGTAGACGTCGATGAACGACCACGCAAATGCGTCGAGCTGCCTCCTCGAGCGAGGCTGCCGCGTTACTGAGGGGTTGGAGCGTACGGGCCACCATCTCCACCCCCGCCAGCGACTTCGCTCTGCTCGACCTCCCACCCCCAGCGTCCCCGGGGCTTTCTTTCTCCTCTCGCACGTGCCTCTTTATCAATTCGATCCATTTCGCTCCTCAGCCTCGGCCAGCGTTTCCTCGGGTCATCGTCTGAAAGCAGCGAGGTCTGGCAACGAAACGGGAACGACGACCACGGTGGCGGTGGTCCCGGATGGATGTCACGTGTCGAGGATCTCCTTAGCGGTCGACACGGTTTTTAAGCCGTGTTTCCTTAATGTAGCCGCGGTTCGATGAATGGATAATCGTATTTGTCGAAGGTCGTTTGCGTAACAGGGTGAACAGGGGTGGTTGCGACGTACTTATGTAATCGATAGGGTAAATACACGGCGGTACTTGGATCGCTTCGCGCGGGTCGAAGACACACGGTTATGAAATTTCCAGAGGGTTCGATACACCTCTGTTAACGTGCTCGCGACAGGTGTTCGCTGGCGTTGAACGCCCGCGAACGTAACACCCGCGAATGTACGCGTGTCGATCGATAACGCGATCCGTCCCCGCGCAAAACCACTAATTAGTTCGACGGGAAGCAGCAGAGCCGTGTTCGAGCGAAGAGTGATTCGAAAAATGTCCAAAGGATTATCCCCGTTTTCGAAGCAGAATCCCCTCGAACCCCGTGCACGGTGGATTCTCGTCGCAAGGAAAGCCAGGAGGATGCAAAGGCACGTCGACTCGCCCAGGGGAAATTGGATTCTCGTGTAAAACCGCAGACACGGTTACCCAGCTCGACGGCGGGGCCCCCCGGGGGGGTAATCGATGGTTCCGGACGACACACTGTCTAAACGTTCATCGAGAATTGCGCTTGAATTTGCGCGGCGACTGCTCGCGTACCACGTCCGGAGTTTGCGGTCCAAAGTTCGACAAACGCGTCCAACAGGTAAACGGTGACCGCGACACAGCGATTGCGGAACGGGGAAAATTGCTTTCGAAGGGCAGTCGAACGTGATTCGTGGTCCTTGCAAAAGGGATCCGCACGTGTACGCGTTGAATTTTCTGCCCCCTTCGATCCAGCAAGTTGCAATGGCGAACGGTTCGCGAGACGACTCGTTGGGCGCAGTATTTTCGAGCGAATTCGCTCACGATGTAATTACGCCTCGTTAATTTCGGTACCGCGCATTGGAACCGGCATTAATTATTCGAACGACCTCGAAACGAAGCTGATTGACCGATCGCTTCGACGATACACGCTGACAATAGAAAATAATTCGAATTAAATATTAAAATGTCGTCTATACCCTTAACGACAACGTGGCAATTTCATTCGTCGTTCGAATAATTACGAACGATACTGCGCGTCTATTGGATTCGTGCGGAACGTGTATTGGATTCAGGGGTTGCAAGGGTGTTGAGATTGCAGCGGGGAGGTTTTACACGTGTGATTTAAAAATGGTTTCGCATGAAATGTCATCGTTACTTACCAGTTCGACGGGGGAGCGGCCGAGGGAGCAAATGAATTCTTACAAGTTGTCCACAGGGGTTGAAAGCGTACCAAGCGTCCTTAGAATATCGATTGTCGCCCCTCGTGGCTACGCGTTCGATTGTCTGCAAACGGAAAAAGAGTTAGCGTATGCAAGGATGAAAAATAAAAAAAAAATTTTAAAAAAACAGCAAATAAAAAGTAATACAATTAGCAGCAAAGAAATTGCTTAGTTTTTCTGTAAAAATTGAACAATTAAGTACAGTTTCGTGAGAACGAAAAATCGACCGATCGTGCCGTTTGATTTTCATTATTCAACGAGCTCTCTGCTGTTAGAAATTTGCCTCTGCCTGAAGACTGCCTGATAGCAGTCGGCCATACAGTCTGTTATCTATCGATCCTCCCTGCAATGATTCATCCGATTGTCAACGTCAGTGTAAACGCGACGAGAGGTTGCCATTCAGCCTGACAGCCGAACGAGATCCGGAGAATTCGGAAAGTGCCCTCTGCGGACTTGCTCCCACTCTTCCCGAGGGTCGTCCAGTGACGAATTCAATCGATAAGAAGTATCCGACACAGTCGAAACATCAGTAAGTAGTGCGTGCTACTCGTACAACGTCATGCCGTCGTTGAGGACGTTTAGTGTAGAATTCGAACGGCCAAGTGCCACGTACATGCCTGGCGAGATGGTCAGTGGAAATATCCTGGTGAACGTTGCGAAAGAGAAACGAATCAGAGGTGAGTTCTCGAGTTGAGTTAGAGAACGGTACGATGGATGGTGATCGTCTTCGATTTCGACGAGTGGAAGAACACTCGATGGTCAGACGCGGCTGGTTCTACTGCGTCTGACCTGCAGCGCGGTCTTTGACTTTCTTCTCTATCTCCTGGAACTTTGCTTCCCTTTGTTTTGGTTTTTTTTTTAAACGAGTCGACAGAAAAGATGGCTTTGATGAGTCGTTATATTCAAAGTGTACTATGGAACGTTTCGACGCCAAGTAATAGCGAGGCAATCGACGCTGGTGTAAATTACAGCTCGAGGAAGTCGTGTCTCTTCCGACGATCATTTTCTTATATCGTAGTATGTCTGTGACAAATGTTTTGTGCACAGGTTTGTATACATTTATTTATAGATGCGCGACGAGGACTCGCCTATTGTTACTCTTTGCTTGGCGATAATTATCTTAGCTATCGCACGGTTGTATAAGCTTTGCCACGATTCTGCAAATTTTCCTGCGCGCGTATCCAATTATTTTCAAAGTCGTTACGAAACATGGATTACTACCGATCCGTGATTAATTGCCGCTGGTTAAAGACCGCGAAACTCGCAATCGGTTACGCGATCGGCATACGCATTCATTGGCGCGCGGTCGGTTCGTTAACATTAAAAATCGTCGCACGTTTCTACCTACGAAGCGACGCAATCGTTGCTGGAATTGTTGTTCGAGACTAATCGGTGACCACCCAAGTGTTTGTGTAATATTGTATTAATCGCGTTTGAGGAACGTACGATTTGATAAGATCCTCGAATGATTAACGCGTCTCGAGATAAAAAGGAGAAACTCGAAGGTGAATTTATTCGACGTCCGATGAATTTATCGATCATCGATCCCTAGGGATATCCGTCAGCGCTAAGGGGGAGGCTCGCGTGAGGTGGCACGAGTACAGGAACGAAACTAACGTCCATGGAAATACGAGTGATTGCACAACTTACAGCAACCATGAGGAATATTTCCATCTCAAGCAGTACGTGCTCGGTTCGAACAGCTGTGAGTAAAAACCTCCAAAGTACAGAGTGATTAGGTGTTTGAACCAGAGGACTTTGAACAGTGTACAGTCAACAGAATCGATCCGACATTTGCGTTACGATATTCCAGCTACCTCGCAGATGAATATCCCCGTTGGATCGCACAGGTATCCGTTCATGTTCCAACTACCCTATAACATACCGTCCAGTTTCGAGCACAATAACGGACACATAAGGTACGTGGTGAAAGCCGTGATCGACAGGCCATGGGCATTCAACCACGAGTGCAAGGTTGCGTTCACCGTGGTCTCCTCTTTGAACCTGAACGAGCATCGACATGAATGCGTAAGAGAACCGTATCCATCCATGGATACCACTTTTCTCCAAAAGCTCACGCGAATCGTTCTCTTCTGCTAGCAGTATGGCATCGACGACGACGTGATGCAGAGTTTCTGCTGCTTCTGCTGCATCGACCAGGGAAAGATGAACTTGCACATCAGAGTCCCAGTCTCTGGATACGTTCCAGGACAAACGATATTCGTCGCGGTCCAGTATGCGAACTCCTCGAGCACTGTAAAAATAACGGGTATCAGCACGAAACTGATGCGAGTGAGCACCGTTTTTCCCCAAAAATTTCGATATCAATTCGTCGAAAGCTAATCGTTGCCCTTTGTCGCCTTTAAGAAACTTAAATTTCGCGCTGGAGCGCCGTCCTCGAAGGAGAAGACCGAGAAGACCGAGGTAAAGTCCACGAGAGACTTAGGTCCGTTCTCGACGAACGGATGCAGCATGCTGGAGTTTTCTGTACCGCCTATACCGCCGTCTCGTCTGGAATATTGTAGTATAATAGAGCTAGATTACGAGCTGGCGGTCACTGCACACGTTTCCGGAACGTAAGTAACAATTAACGCTATCGAATGCTATCGGACAATTACACGATGGAAAGATAAAATCAGCAAGATAAAAAACACAATAGCTATTGCTCGATACGTAGCAACAGTTGTTGCCAACAATTCCGAAACCCTGAAAAAATTGATCGATAACAGATTAACCCATTCACTGCCAACTATCCAATATCTCGTCCTTTCCGTTACAAGTTTAGATTGTCGGATAAAATCTTGTCGCCCAGGGCAAAACGCTCTAAAATTGTTTAGCAGTGAATGGGTCAAACATCAGTTTCACACGGTACAAGCCTGAAACACATTTGAAACATTCCTCGACCCTGTCGCGTAATGATTTTATTCGTTCGCAAAATCAGACACTGTAAAGTCGAGAGGAGCTACCCTCTTCTGATAGGAACGGTACCGATCTACTGTCCACCTTCCGCGTCATCCTTGGACATGAACGCTGTACCCACCTGTTCGAGTTCGAGCACGGCAGGACACGCGATGATGCCAATGCCAATGCCCACTGCTCCGTACCCTCCGACAGACTTTCCAGTCTGCGATCTTCCTCGACTAAGCGTTCACTCCGAGTCTATCGTTGTTCATCCCTCGAAACACACCAGCGTTGCGTCACCTAACTGGGACATACGTAAGCAAACGATTAACAATGATTAGCAATTTGATCGATGCGTGCTTTAAAAAATTAAAATCTGACGCGTCGCGTTACTTGCCTCCTTTTAGCACCACCGACCTACGAAGAGTGCACATCAGGCGCTGAGAACATCATGGATCACGATGAATCTAATTATGTCTACGGTGCGAATGATCCTTTCACGCCTAGGTATCCCGTCTTCCGCTATCCGGCGCCAAGTAAGTTCAAAGATTATTGCGTGCTATGCGCTTTAAACGCCTTCGATCGTGAGGTATATTTTAAATTTTGTTTTTTTTTTTTTTTTTTAATAGCTATGTAGAACAAATGAATGGTGCGTCGTGTAGATCACTTATTTGTTATTCAATGAGATTTACCAGCAACTGGACACTTGTAACTATACATGTATATATCTGTATGTACATTTTGTAACTGAGAATATTTGGAATTATTTACAACTTCGCGAGTTCTACAAGCTCTTTCAGAACTTAATTAAACCATCGTGTATGCCTCGTTCTAAGCGATCTAATTGTTTTATACACATAATTTTATAAATGTTAAAATCGTCACAAAATTGTTAGTCACTTTCCGTTTTCAATTCCTTCTCTGTTATACGAATAAAGACACGAGGCTGACTAGAGACTCACCAGTGGAATCAGTTTACCCTTCAAGAATTAACCTGTTGATCTGAACCGTGCGAGAAGCGTCGTCAAATCGTTTCGTTCCGTCTTCTCCGTCGATTTCTGGCGATTCCTCTTCGACGCAAATGATTCCACGAGGGACAAGCGCGCGGTACAAGTTTTATCGAAGGGTGATGACAGGAGGGATAATAGAAAACACGATTCGCAAGGAAGATGTCGTGGGAGGACGCGTGAAGGCACGTAGCTGCCTCCTCGACTGAGACTGCCGCGTTACTGAGGGGTTGAAGCGTACGAGCCATCATCCCCCTCTTCGCTAGCGACATCGCTCCGCTCGATCTCCCACCCCCAGATTCCCCGGGGCTTTCTTTTTCCTCTTGCACGTGTTCCTTTATCAATTCGATCCATTTCGCTTCCATAGCTCAGCGGGTTCTCCTCAGGACATCATCTTAAAGTGAACTTTAGCGTCCAGGGGGAGAAGGAAATGGCAGTCTCAGAGTGGCGAGATAAATGTCACGTGTCAGAGATTTTCTTCGCGGTCGACGTCGTGTTTCCTTCTTAATGCGGTGTGATGGTTCAATAAATGGATGATAGCGTTCGATGAAGGTTCTACGCGTGACAGGGTGGACAGCAGAAGTTGCGGAAGCGATGCTCCTCGTGCAATCGTTGGGGGTGGCTGCGCCCTGTTGCTTCGGTCGCTGTGTGCAGGTTCGTTTTTTTTTACTTCTATCGCTATCGAAACGACGGGACACCGTCGATTCCTGTTCGAAGTCAGAAGGCATAAGGGAAGAGCAACAGTTTTACGAAAATGATATATTTACACAATTTATTTTCATATATCAACATCGTCATATTGTAATCATAATCATCATCGAGTCACTTTATAAGTAGCAAAAAAAAGAAAAAAAAAATTAGAGAAGTGAATATCATCGTTAAAAAGGTGAACGTAGAGAAAGTGGAGAATTTCACGAGACAAAAAGTAGGAGTATAAAAGTAATGAGAGATTCGTCGGTAAATAGCATCGGCAAATCAATAGATCGCAAATCGGTCGTTCTCAAAAGAAGGTCCGGATAAAGGGGAGAGTAGAAAAACTTACAGAAGCTCCTTCAAACGCGTCTGCTTGTTTTTTACAGGTATGCGTACGTATTGTATGTGTGTGTGTGTTTGTGTGTACACGCACGCACATGTGTACATGAAACGTAATCAGTAGAGAGTATGGAGGAAGGCTTATCAACAAGTTGCGAACTTATCTCGAATCATCACTCATATAACATCTTCTACTCTAAAAGTGTACACAGGTCAACTTGACGCTCTTTAGCAAATTCACACACGGTACGATTCGCATTTTAACCACCAAATGCCCGATAAACGTGTCATTGTAGGAACTGAACCCAACCATCTTAATGTTAAAGGCTGTCTTAAATACTGTGAACAGACACGGCTCGTTATTTTTCTGTTTCCTTCTTTGTTTATTCGTATTTTCATTTTCTCTATTCCTTTCGAGTACGACTTGCCATCGGATGACTGTGAAGACTTTATAACGTTTCGCTTGTAACGGTAAACGAGTAAAAGAATGATGTATATACGATCGAACATGCTTCGTCGAAAAGAATGTACAGCGCGGCCATTAACGAATACTGGACAAAGTCAATTCCGATTACTATATACCTTTACATCGTGACGTTCGTTGCGGCTGGTCCCATTTCATACACTTGTGTCGTTCTTAGTTGCGATTAATCTTTAGCATAGTCGAGACGAATATTTCACTCGAACGTCGACCATTTGCTCTCAAATAATCATACAATCGTGGCAAACGTTCACAAGAACATCCGACGCAGTGATAAACGAAAAAAGAAAAAGAAGTTCGCGCTACGACAATTCGTTCGCATACGGTTTCTATTTCCAACATGCTCCAAGTATAGGATGCCACGCGTGTAATCCTAAATTGTGGCATTCGGTGTCGTAGAAAGTACTCGTGCTCGATTGTATACGAGTTTTAAAATCGCATCGAACGTATTTTGAAAATTCGTATTGCTACTTCGGAGAAAGAAACTTTTTTTTTTTCTTTTCTGTTTTCCAAAAAGAACTGGAAGAGAAAAAAATAAAAAGAGTCAAGAATTGATTGAATCGAATGTGCTTAGAAATGTGAAAGAAAAATATATAAAAGCGAAAGACAACGCGATTCGTAAGCTTGCGTGAAACATAAAAATGTACGCATCGAAATCAAAATAGCAAAAACTCTTGGACACTTGTGATTCGTATCGTAAACTTTACGACAGCTTATCCTTGCAACGCATGGTAATGCATGTATGCTCTTGACTCGATAATGTTTCCTGACTTTTTCTTTTTTTTCTTTAAACCTCTCTGATTATCCTGATCCATCGGGAGGGGAAAGGAACTGTGCGCTCCGACTTTACAAAAATTTGCTTCGCTTATATTACAATAACCTTCCCTCGATTTAAGACATTCAACCCTTAATATATTATTATCATAAATAAATTTGGTCTATCGGTAATATTGTGAATACGCCGGTACAAATACTGGCAGTATTTGGTTAAGTAAAAAATCACGATCACTAGAAGAGGTAACTGGGTACCGGTTGAATTTTAAAATGTGCGAGATAATTGCTTTCGTCCCGATTGCGAGATATCCATCGGTGAGAAACGACACGATTTATCAACCCAAGTACACTATGTTCGCTTGAGTATATACACGGCAACTATCCTTTCAACTATCGAGTATATCACAAATTTGTTCACGCGAAAGTTCTTCCCGGTTTCAACTTTTATATGAACAATCTTCTTCTATTCTTAATAGTTTTCAGAAATAATTGTGTGAATACACCTGAACCAAACATACTGCAGATAATGAAAGAGAGCAATACACGACACGCATGTTACAACTTCCAGTAAACTTGATTTAACATTCTTTTACGGGATTATCGGGGTGTCGCAGATCTATTCACGATACGACCTAAATTTCTTACAAGTCGATACCAACAAATGCGTGGGCAAAACTTTCCTGTAATTATTAACACATCGGCTTATAACTACGATGTCATAAAATTTTATTTATTGAATATATATATATATATTTTTTTTTCTTCTTCTTCTTTCGCGTTATATTACAACAAAGTATTGCTCTATCATTCGTAATAAGGAAAACAATAAAAAGATTGCGCTTAACCAGTGTATGGTACAGACTCGAGAAATTTCAATACCTCATGAACAGATCTACCGTGGAACCACCGATAGGAAAGTATAGTGAGTCAGTAGATCCATTTTTTCTTTTTTTTTAAACAGCAGCTGTAAAGATGTCTTTTAACATTTCTCATTTGATCCACAAAACTGTCCCGTATATTGTAAACTATGGTGACCCACTAAGTTAGTTTTTCTTTTTTGCAGCACTTTGTTTTTAAAAAAATAATCAATGTTGTTGCTACCACATTATGGCGCAACAGGTTCAAGACAAACATCAACATTTCGTCTCTACCATATTTGTATACATACATTCAATACAACATTAACATTAACTGAGATTAAGAAAAAGGCATTAATTTACATTGTCGCCGTGTGTTGATCCAAGTCATGAACCAGAGGACACTGAGTTGTGCACACGCAGTGTATTCTTTTTTTTTTTTTTTTTTTTTTCTTTTATCAAGTATGGTATATGTCTTTACGCAATCACTTTACATTATTACACTCTTTTTTTTCAGTCCGCATGCTTCCCAAAATCCTGGAAAGGGAAGTAGAAACACAGGATTGGAGGATGTGCAAAGATGTAAACAAAATACTGTTCCCACCAATAAAATTCATTGTACGATATCTTACCATAACTATGAGCGAAACTTTAACCCTCTCTCTTGATGGCACCAGGTGCTTCTGCGAGTCCTTTGACTTTAAGCCGGTCAGCAGTTTTAAGAAATGCAGGCAATTGATCTTGCGAAACGTTTACTTCTCCCGCATACATGAACTCCAATATCGCTTGAAGGTGACTGTATGCGACATCTTTTAGAATTATAATGGGATGTTTGGACGGATTTTCCTGAAAACAAAAAGTATAACTTATTATTACTTATCCTTACTCGTGAACTATGCTTATGTTCTTATAAAATGATAACGTACCTCTAACAACGTTTTAAAATATGGACTACAAGCAGACAAAACCATCTTGTGTGCTTTACAAGTTTGACCGTCGCAAGCTAACGTCACATCCGTGAAACTTTTTTCATCTCGTAAATGTTTAAACGACGATACCATATTAGATTGGAAATCGTTCCATTTAAGAAAAAACTGTTGCTGTTCATCTGCCATTGTCGATACCCAATATTCCAATAGTCTTCGCTCAAATTTGAGAACTGGCAAAACAAATTTTGATAACGTACCGTATCTCAGATTACATCAAGCGGAGTAATGCATCGACGATCACAACACAATAACATTACGCAAACATCGTCGTAAACACGAGAGTAGGGATGTAAAAACATAAAACATGCGTCAACGACGAAAATGTATACGTCCAACGGATCGAAAAAAAATATTTATCTGCGACTAGCGAAAGAATTGCGTTGCTGCAACCTCAGCGTAAAATGACGAGTAAAATTTGGAAAATATTTGCGAGACGAAACGCTGCTACGTCGTTGGAAACTCTGTGTACCAGAGTTCGTCTAGGTTAAGCCCAGAAGCATTCGGACAGCTCGTGTACGACACGTTCGAGGTTATTTGATAAAGCAACAACGGAAATGAAAAGTAAAATGTCACAATGTAACGCAGACTCGTCCTACTCTGGCGTTCGAGAACACTTTGCATGACGTGTTATTCGCATTTTGTCATAACAATACGCGTACGTCGTCCCGTCAAAAGTAATTGCAGACGCAAAACGGGCGAGGAACGTAAAACGCGTGAGAAAAATATGCTAATCGAATTGATCGCTTACCTCGGCCTGACGGACAGCTAAATCCTTTCGGGCAACTGGTGAATCACAAAAAGAACACGAAAAATATATATTGCCGAAAAGTTTTTACACGAATGTTACCAATTTTTGTTGTGGCTAATATCACGGCGAATATATTCGGTCGAACTCGTACGATTCCGTCGTCGTTCGGCTCGGAGCCACTTACCGACCGACAGTAACTCCGTTCTCGTCCGCCAGATGTCGCTGCCGGCGCCACAATTGATGCGCGAGGAGGAACATTCGAAATTGTTCGTGCATAAATGTCAATCCAAAATTGTATATCGACGTCACAGCGGGGCACAAAATGCATTTCTAGATGTGACATCAAAGGACGCGCTCACCGAAAACAAAGATAGAACAAAAATAAAACGATGCATCTTAAAGTTCAAATTTTCGCCTCGCGCAAGTGGACGTTCTAAATTTGAACGAAACCGCTCGTAATATTTTACGATACAGATAAAGAAAGAAAAAAAAAAAAAAAGGAAAACACCTCGATAGAAGTGCACCGCTCATTACTCGTCGCACCGTCGTAAAGTTCGTGCAAGGATCTCGCGTTTATTACCGATAATATCCTCTCTCACTTTGTTACCGCTAATTGCGCAATCTCACGCAAGCAATTGGACAGATATCAGCATGCGCTAACTGACGAATCGAATGTACCCGCGGCTACATAGAAATCGGTTCCGATCGAGTGCTCAACGATGACGGTAAACGATAGCCGTCGGGTCGCTTGTCCCGCGTAACAAATCGCGCGTTCCCCGTCCGTCCAGTGGACAGTTCCGTCGTCGGGACGAGGCCCGCGTACGTCTGAACAAAACGCGATGGATGAGGAGCGGGGATGAAAATCGCGCGGACGTTCTTTCGGTTTCCGTGGAAAATCCGTCCGTTCATTTATTATACGATGGATTCGTATCTAAGTTCTTATAAATAGAACCGAGAAAGGCGAGCACCGGAAAAGTTTTCCTGTCGCGCGATGCCGCGACGGGACGACAGCGTGTCAGTCTGTGAGTCGAAGGGAGAGAGATTCAGCCTGGTAGAGAGAGGGAGAAAGAGAGAGAGAGAGAGAGAGAGAGAGGAGGGAGAGGAAGGGAAGATAGAGCGGAGAGGAAAAGAGAAAGAAGAAGGGAATCGAATAAGGTGGAGGCGAAGAGAAAAAGGGAAAGAAAGAGAGAGGGAGAAGGAGAGGAGAGGAGAGGGGAGGAGAGAGAGAGAGAGAGAGCATGGTGGACGCGCGGGATCCGCGCTCCAAGCGCGAATCGCGGCAAGAGGAAAGGGGCGAGGAGAGCGGCTGAGAGGGAAGCGCGCGAGCGCAAGCGCAATGAGGCATGGAGTTGCTCTCGACGCACGCCACATTGAAAGCTTGCGACATGCCGCGAAGCCGCTCAGTCGTGCGCCAGCTCTCGTGCGGGTGGTAGCGTTTTCTCGTTTTCTTCAGCATTCCCTGTGGTGTACCGTAAACCGCGAACACGAAAAAGCCCGCGTAGGCGTGGTGAACGCGTTGGCGCATACGGACCACGCGGTATCGAGCGAGTAACAAGAAATCCTTGTGCCTAGATACGAACGTTAGCGCAGTGCGCATCTTCGTCCTCGAAAATTGGAATAGTCGAGGGTCACGTTTTGATACTTGGACCAGTGTCAGATCTCGGCCCGTCCGCACGGGAAAATCCCCGTCTTGCCGTTCGAGGTCGTTCTCGTGGTAAAGTTTCAGAGCGTTACCGTTTGGCTCTCTGTTTCCCACACGGACAACGTGTCATCGAGTTGTAGTCGGGAGTAGGAGGGAACTACGTTCGGTTTTCCTTCTCTTTTTTTTTTCTTCTTCCTTCTCTCTCTCTCCTTTCGTTCTCGTTTGAAAGTGTAACAACGTAAGAAAGTAAGAGACAGTTCAAACGGACAATCGGATATCATTCGGACAGAGTAACGAGAAGGTGATAATAGCATTGCGGAAAGAGATATATCGTATCTGTGATGTGCGAGTGAACGATGGAGTCACCAGTCATGTACGATTCAGCGGCCCACCAGGCCCAGGCCCACGGTCCGGCCGATCTCAAGAAGTCCCAGGTACTGAACAACAACACGAACACCAACAACAACAACCACCCGAGCAACAACAACAACAACAGCAACGCGGCGAACAACAACAACTCCGCGCTGCAGGTGAATCACAATCACAATCAACAGCAGAGCGGCTCGGTGGTGAGCAAGGTCTCGGCGAGCAAGGCTAGCCTTCACCAACAATACGCGGAACACTGCGCCGCGGTCGGCGAGCTGACAGACCTGAACACGCCTGAGATATCGTTAGATCTGCAACACCTGATCGACGAGAGCCACTTCAACGACGGGCTGCTGGATATGCTGGGGGCGAACAACGGTGCCGTGAAGCATGTCAGAACGCCCGGCTATCCGCGGACCACCCTCGCGTACATGCCGCAACCCGTGCACAGCGGGGCGAGTTACCACCAGGGCAGCAACAGCTGTAGCGACAGCAACAGCTCGAGCTCCGAGTCGCCCAGCATCAAAGAGGAGCCGCTCGATCCAGCGGACTATCGTCGCCACTGCCCCCAGTATCCACCGGGTGGATACAGCCCCGTGACGAACGGACCGTTCGCGAACGGAGCGCCGACGTTCACCACTTTGACACCGTCCACGGTGCCAGGCGGCCATCCGGGCGCACCTGTGCACCAACCACCACCCCGAGGCGGGCCGATGAAGCCGGTGATGGCGCACCAGCATCACGCCAACAACACCGCGGCCGCTGCCAGGAAACAGACCAAGGCCATCGACAAAGCGAGCGACGAGTACAGAAGGCGACGCGAGAGGAACAACATCGCGGTAAGGAAGAGCCGGGAAAAGGCGAAGGTGCGGTCGAGGGAGACCGAGGAGAAGGTGAAGCTGTTGGTTAAGGACAACGACCTGCTCAAAAAGAGGATCGAGCTGCTCACGGAGGAGCTGAACGTGCTCAGGTCCCTGTTCAGCAGCGTGGGCATGGTACCGGAACAGCTGCACCGCGAGATCTCGAGGCATCTCGATCAGTTCCAGCAACACGCGGTGGGGCCCATGTAGCGCAGAACGTCGCCCTCCTCGAGCACCGCGGCGCGGGCTCCGCGTCGCCTCTGTCACGCCTTTCTCTCGTCCACCGGCGGCGACCTTCGTCCCTTGCCTTTCAAGCCGTTACGATTGTGAAAGAGAGACCATCGTCTCGCGAAGCGACTTCCGCTTCCCGGACCACCCAACAACGGGGCCCGGCTCGCGATCCTTTCCCGCTACCTAGCCTAGAGCACGCGCGTCATCCGAGTAAAAGTAACTGAGATAAACGCGTAGCGAGAGAACGTTACTGCGTCTTTTGTCCGGTACCACCGTGCGAAGTACCGCGAGAGGTGCACGTGCGTTCGCAGCGGGAGAAACGGCACGCAGCTAGGCGGACAGAAGAAATTACGCGGTGGGAATGGAAAACAAGAGACGAAGATAGAAAGGGAGAGAGGGAGAGAGAGGGAACGAAGCGAACGAGAACAGGAGAAGGAGGGATAGGCGTGACTCGTTTTAAAAGAAGAGACACTCGTCGGTTTCCACGTCACCCCTGAAAGGGGAGAGCTTTTTGGCAGCTGGAGCTTTTACCGTCGACAACGATCACGTGTGGAAGAGAAGTGCCTCTGCTCATGGCGAACTTTTTTTTTTTTTTCTACACGGAGTGCATCGGACACTTTCCCGTTCGTCTGTACGCGACGAGTAACGCAAAACGATTTAGAAAAACGAAAAAAAAAAAGCAAACAAACTAAGAGAGCGGACAGAGAAGACGCGAGGAATAATCATGGAGGCTCCCGCGTGACCGCCATATTGTCGGGATACTCTTCTTCGGACCATCGGAGTTACGCGAGGGATCGACGAGAATTCGCGCGAGATGCACGATCGATTCTCGTCCGATTCTCTTTGTTTCTTTTTCTCTTACTTTCTCAACTATCCTCTATTCTCTCTTTTGTTTTTTCTTTTTTCTTCTCAAAGTACGTAAGACTGGGTGGCGGTTGCCGCGCGTCCGGCGCGGGTCCGCCACCTCACTCGATCGCGTGGCTCGCAAACGCGGAGACACGTTGCGATTCCGGACAAATCACGCATCGACGTGCATGCAGAAGCGCATCAATCACACTCTGACACGCGTGTAGCGCTCACACCTAAGAGAATGGTACACCGGCACGCTTGCGTGGACATGTGCAGAGCCGCGACGTGCACACGTGTGCGCGGTACACGACACGCGCATACGTAAATTCGCTCGCATAAATCCACGACTCTTCTGGCATTACACATTTTTTATGCATCTTCCGCCGATCGTATGTGGGTACGCTGACACACGTACACCGATGGGAAACACGCGCGCGTACGTGCACGCGGGTGCAGCGGACGCACATGTCGACGAGCACACACGAGCGACGATGCGGATGGACGCGATGCGCACGTGCACCGCGTTGCGTTCAGACTTCTTCTTAGATATCGACCGATTAAATTAGATTATCGTTCTCATTACCAAGTACCTAAAAGGCATACCGAGATACCATAACTCGCGATCAGTATCGACGCGACAACGACGTCAACGCTATCTTCTCGATCCACGTACATTGTATTCTTCTCGACAGGGTGAAACAACGTGATCATCCCAGATAAAGAAAAAAAAAAAATATATATATATACACTCAGACAGACGCATAGATACACACACACACACACACACACACATACGCACACGATCACACTCGGAGAAAAGGAAAAGCACTCTTATCACGTACGCCCTTGTATTATAGTTCTATATTTTAATTTTATTATATTCGAGATATATATATATATATATATGTAAATAAAAAAAAAGCTAATATATTTTGTTAGAGAAACGAAACGAAACGGACTCGTGGTTTTTTTGTGAGAGATCGAGTGAGAAAGGATGGGAGAGAAAGAGAGCGTGAAAGAACGAGAGAGTGAGAGCAGCGGAGAAATGAAAAATATATAAAAAAAATAAATAAATAAATATGTGGTGTGCATGCGAGTATGTGTCCGGCGGTTCGATCATTGTAATTACTACATTTTAATGTGAACGGCACGTTAGGAAAATGCGGCGAGAGAGTGGAAGTAGAGGAGAGATAGATAATTCGCCGACGTTACCTGGGACTTGGTCCAACCAAGCCTCACTTTACCTTGAGTTACCGTAAAAATCGCGTGAAGCGGGCTTCATTCATTTTTTTTTCTTCTTCTTCTTTTCTTTTCTTTTCTTCTTTTTGTTCGTAGATTCGATCGCGTGCGAGAGAACGATACTTGTTATTTACCTTATATACGTACTTGTGCAACAAGTTTAATTATTTCATCTTTATTTTATTCGACTTCTTTTCTAAGACGTTTATCGGGTCTCTCGGTGATGCACGACTCAAACAAAACGCGTGTACGCGTACGTCGCAGCGACGCTTGACGAGCGTGTGCATGTGCGTGTGCACGCGTTCTCTTGACGTATGACTGATGTATGTTAGGTACGAGATTACCTGTCACGGTTGTCTTCTTGTCTATGCACAAATATATTTTGATATAAAACCTACGGCATTCTTTGTTCACCCCTCGCAAACAGCCTCCGACTCTGAGCAAGACTCCCACCTTCCTTTCGATCTTTTTCGTACGGAAGCGACGAACTGCCGCGAAGCGAAATGAAAAGAAAAATGGAACGAGCCACGTTCGCCGTGGAGAACCGTTTCGAGAATCCCTTTATCTCGAGACAGCGCACAGATAACGCGAAATACCAATTAATACGAAATCATTGAGTCATTCGTATGGCTGTTCTCATATTACTCATAATTGTGTAAACCCGTGTGGAACCACACGCGATGGAAACGTTGGGTACCGGAAGACCAGAAAGAAATCTACATCGCGATTCGTTCGTATAAACACATGCGGAGGTGTAATATTTAAGTAATATGCAAAAATTAATCGAATATTCTACGCGTGCCAGGTCTCATGCAAGAAACGTAAGGGATGGTGGAGCGCGGCTCTAAGGAAGCAGCGCGATTATCGCTTCTGAAACGATCTAAACCGCGTCGCTCGATTCGTCGTTAAAAATGAAGCGAGTCGCGTAGGAGTGCGCGAGCGGAAAGCGTTCCGGCCCTCTTGGGCGCGGGAATCCGTCCGCGAATGTGAGTCACGAGATAAGTTTGTTGTTAGTCAGATAAATAGATTAACGCTATTGTGACGATCGTGGCGTTCTTTCTGCACTCCCGTGGAACAGGATACGGTCGTTCCGCGTGTTCAATGATCTTGAGGTTTCCACGTGCGCGTTCCTGTATACCGCTGAATTATACGAACGAGTTGGCTCGTGCGAGCTTTATAATTGTACAAACAAGTTTTTCGCGATACGATACGTAAACAGAATCGTAGAACGAGATTCCCGCGTGTTGTTCTGTGTTTTATCATTCCGCGCGGAGAGACTCGCGTTTATCGTCGCCCTTTTCTCCTTCGACATTCCAACCCGCGCCGAGCAGCTTTCGAATTAAGAACGTTTCAATTACTGCGAAACGTCGTCGAGAGGGTGTTCGTCGAGATGAACGGGACTCGTTGAATGGAATAGTTGAACCACGTGGCTCTGAATCGATCAACAGGTTCTCCAACTTGCTGGACGCGCCGCGACGTCGCGCGTGTGCCGTTTCTCTTCGAACTGCGACATTCCTTGAAAATTCTGAGGAACAGCACAGTGCGCGCTCGTCGGATGGCGGGTGATTGATAACTCGTAATTACGCGCGCACTAAATAGGCATCGGCGATGATTCAACGGTCGAGTGGCCAGTTTTATGAAGCCCGAGAATATCCTCGTTCGATACCAGGAAGTAGACGACGCTTCGAGGGAACCGCGGAAAAGTTCGAAAAGTTCAGTTGGCATCGCGTGCCGGTCCAGCGTTCGGGGGCTAACGTAATTAGTCGTTAGCTTACGTCAACTCCGCTCAGGGCTGAACACCGCCCCGCGGTCTAAATTTACCAAGTAGGATCGTCACGAGAAATTATCGCGGAGGATAGAGCATTTTCTGGAGCGTCGAAACCTTCCAACTTTCCGCTCGAGCGTCTGCGAACGGCACAATGGAATAAATTCGAGCGACATCCTAAGCCACCACATGTCGATCGAACGGGCCGCGAGTCCCCGCTGGTTCCGTGACGCCAGAGCAATGTTGACACACCTGACGCGGACTAATCGATGCTTTAATTATTCGAAACGTTACGTAACCGCGAAGCTGATGTACCTAGGGTCGACTCGAGCCGACCGCTCGCGCGCTCCTCTCCTCGTTCGACCGCTCGTTTCCGAAGTGTCGATCGTTACGGGCAAACGGTGAAGAAGCAGCGGAATAATCGCCGTTTCCGTTCCGCGTTAACGATCAGAAGGACGTCGGAGGTTCGCGCCGCGTTTCCAAGCATGACATAATGCGCCGAGTTTTGACGCCAGGATGTCTACGTGCACATTGTCGCGGCCGTCGCTAGTTTTAGACACAGGCATTGCCAACTTGATCGGGTGCTCGGTCGAGCCGTGAATTTCGTCGAAGCCGTGGGAACCGCTAACGCAATTCCGCTGGCCCGCCGATCGGACACGCCGCAACTATGCCGAGCATCCGCTTCGGAGGTACCGCGATAACATTCCGTAGCGTCGCTCCGACGTTCCGGAGGTCGATTGATCGTTGGAAAAAGTTGGGTGTTCGTGGGACTACCGAGGAGTCAAGGGTCGATACATCGTTTGGTAAACTGCTCCGTTCTCGTCTTCGAAATGGCCCACGACGATGCGAACGCGGTTTTTTCGAAGCGCATAGATGGAACACTATCCGAAGCGAGCTTGCCACGGCGTCTTTGTTCGCGACAAATCATGGCGAAGCAGATTTCGTCGAGGAAAGGGTTGTGTCCTCTTTGCGCTGGCTGCGCCTTGAATAACAATATATGGCAGCTCGTCACACGAAACGTCTACGCGCTTTTCTCCGCGTTGCTCCAATCCGGGAACATTGTCATCGGATCACGGATATCCTTGCTGTACGAAACATTTTTACAGACCGCACAGTACCGTAGCCACGTAGAGAGGGCTTTTCTTTCGCTACGAGTCGTCGTGTTCTGACAATGTCACCGTTATTAGCGACACACTGTCAACGGTATTATTATCCACCCTCCTATTATTCGTTCGCTCTCTATTCTGGCTCCAACGATATATGGGTTAGGGCCAGCTCTAGCAACACAGATCCTCACCCACGCAGACGCGCCCGCGCCCGCTTCTTGTCCCTTGCCCAAAGAGGAACGCGTACTCTCAACGCGAGTTCTGTTCGTCGTCGAAGATGCTGAACGATCCGGTCGCGAGTTCAACGAGGGTCGCAGCTTGCTTATCACTGGTACCAGCGGTATCACCGATACACTGGACAAATTTTCTGGTCGCACTCGCGACACCAGTATTACCAGTTATTCCAGTAAAAACGGATACCCCGCTCGCGCAGCGAGCAGTCAAGGTCCCCGGTTTCCATTGAAACATTAGGAATATTCTTTGGATCTTTTTATTTCCGCCCCTGATTTATGACGCGACCACGCTCGTTCCTCGGCAAGAAGATTAACTTCTCCAGGAATTCCAGAGCCCTGACAAAATCTTATCTGCTTTTAATTACCATTTCCAGCCGAACCTCCGGGACGCTCTTACAGCTCGGCTCCCTTAATGGGTTATAAAAATCCTCTAATCGACGGAGCTGAATAAATTCGACGCCGCGTGCGTCGAGTGAAAGGACTCGAGGAACGGAGGAGCGTCACCTTCTGCCAGCAGGGGAGGACCCTTCTCGTACAACAGGGAGAGAAGGTTTCCCGTCCGTTGCTCTCCGGGCTGGATCGAAAAGTATCCGCGGCGTCGAGTTAAAAGGGGAGCCTCGTAGATCGGCATCGCGGTTCACTGCTGCGAGCACGATGTGGGTGTGACCTGGTTTCCGAGAGTTTCACTTTCCTGTAACATCGTTGCACGGAGGAGGTAAGGAGGATTCGACCCCAGAGTTACGTCATGCATTGTTATGCCGGCCGTAACGGGTCGTAGACGTACGTGCGGAACTCCGCGGGAATTAAAATAAGCGGCTGACTATTTTGCTCCGCGCGGATCGAAAGCCACGGAGGATCGAACCGGGGCTGTACCTGGGCGCACCTTGGCCGGAGCGTCGATTCGTCAGAGGCGTTCGCTCGATCGCTGAGTCAGAGAAGAAAAGACGAAGAAAAAAGGCGATCGAGCGTAGCCGGATACTTGGTCGAAAAGCGTTTCGAACCTACGTCGAGCCCTTGGTGTTTCTCTGCGCACGAGCGAGAAGAAAAGCACGATCCGGTACGAGCGGCGTTCCGTAACCGCGTAAATCTTTGGCGTTCCAGCGACCAGTGGCGGATTAGTCAGCTGCTCTGGAATCGATTTACGCAGATTCCGCGCAATGACTGCATTAACGAATTCATAACGCGTACGACGCGTAATGCACGCGTGCTCGCGTGTCGACGTTCGCGTCCGCGCGTGCGCCTACCTTCGCCACGATCCACGAACGTGTGGCGGCATATATAAAAGAGCGTTCTAGCGTGCGACCTATATTCCACGCCTGCATCGCTATATTAGAGGCGCGCGCGAGCGCGAGACGCATCAGGGACGCGCCTCGAAACGTCTCTCCGGTCCCCTCACCTGATGCCAATCAAACGCCGATTCGCTGAATAATTCGGCTCCTATTGTCTCTCGCTCCTTTCTTTACGCCGAGACGATAGGTCGCCGCGATAGGTTGATCGTGGCGCCATGCACGCGGCACGATTTCTAATCCTTTAAATTACGGGCCGTGGAAAGGCGGAAAGGGCACGGAAGCACGACAGCGTTTTACTTTCCGCCGTTCGAGTCGCGATGCTCGAAACGCGCGTTCTCTAAACGTTCATCCCCGGTCGTTGGCGGGTTCGACGGGGGAATCTCTGTGCGTCGCGAAGATACGCGAGGAACGGTATTCAAAATCACGGAAATAAGCGAGACGAAAAACACGTAATCCCCGATACACGCGCGGCCACCACCTATGCATGCACCAACGCGGCTCCGAATAGCAGCCAGCCCTCGCCTCTAACGATTCATACGCTCGTGGCCCGCATACATTTCAGCTCGCGCGCGTGTTCACGTCCAGGCACCCACGCGACCACGAGGAAGTTAAGAATTTATTTTTACCGCGGTTCTTCCGTACAACGAAACGAGCCTCTCCCGATCGATGGACCGGCACCGTAAAGGCGACACCCGGGCCTCTTCCCAGCGTAAATTACCGTTTGATGGCCAGACAAATGGCTCCCGCCATCTCGCTCTATCGCGCCCAAATACCAGCGCTCGTCTAACGACGCCCGTTCACCGTAACGAATCGTGAACGACCGAACGCGGGGGCGTCGCGAACCCTTTCCACTCGTTGCGAGGAGATTTTCGCATCGAGCGCAGGCCTGGGAAGCGCGCGCGCGCGCCGATCGAACGGGACGCTGGGCAGAGATCAATGGATCGTTCCAATATTTATAGCGCCGATATCTCGTCGTCGATCAACAGCGATCGATCCGATTGGCAAGAGGCTCGCGTCACGGACAGATATTCGGAGTTGGCGCGCGGCGCGATATTAATAACCGAGCGAGAGAAAGAAACGCGACGATTCCGTTCGCCATATGGTCAACCTAAATTCTAAGAGCCCGTCGTAACTAGCATAACCGGGATAACCTACATAAGGAGAGGCAGAGAGACACGACGGGCTACGCGGCGCACGGCTGGAGCGTGCACCACTCGGCGAGCAGAGCGAACGGGCCCGACGAATCCGCGCAGCGCCGGCTACTCTAACATATGTACGGCGAATGTCGAGAATTCCTTCCACGTTCCTCGGCCAGGAGGGAAAAAAAGCGAATGAAACGTCCGGCATAGCGATGCCCGAGATCTCTCTCTCCCTCTCTCTCTCCCTGGAGCTCGTTTATTAGAACATCTATCAACCGCGATGCTGTCGATGCTATCGAGAACGTCGTTGCTCTCTTTACTGTTCTCCGTGCGCCATTCTTAATGACGAGTTAAACGAAACGAAAAGGAGGGAACGAGAACGGGCTGAATGTGTAGGCACTGTGCGAGATACCGAGGGAAGAGCTGTTCGCGCAGGATGCACCGTGGAGAGTCGAACAGTTTCATCTACCTCAAACTCGCATTGTTTCTAATCAACTTTCGTATCAATTTAGAGCACTCGAACTTCTAAAACTTCTAAAACCCATCGAGAACTAACGAAGTACGCTTCACCCTGAAAAATGTCCATCGCTGAACAGTAACTCCGATGCAGCTTCGAATCGGCCATCGAACGCGCTGCAAACGAGCAAAGGAGAGACAGAGTCGAGTAGCAAGCAAGAACACCGCTCGTTCCCGATACGCTGGTTTCGCGAAACGCGAGGAGGACCGCGCACCACCGCCGGAGGGTTGTTTCGGAGCACAGCGTCCCTCCGCTCGACTCGGATGGATCTGTGGGGGGGCTGTGGCGCGCTACGTTGTCCCCGTATGGGCTGCGGTCGGGACTTCTCCCATTAAATCACAAATGAATGACATTAGCGGTGCTATAATATCGTACCACTATTACCGTGACGGGTATTACGTGTCACGAGGCGCGCTCGTTCCCTCTCGACCCTCCCTTTCCTCTTCCAGCTCTCGCGCGGCCCTCTCCGTCTCGGTCCCTCGCCGCGGCAGTCACTCTCTCTTTCCATCTCCCTCCTCCGGTCTCTAGAAACACTCTTACCGTTGCACGGCAAGGAATCAGGTCACTGCGCTGCAAGAAAGCAAAAGCGGCAGGTACGAGCCGCGGATTAGTATTATCGAATATATATGTACACGTACGTTCGTATATATATATATGCATATAGGTATATACGCGTGTATATATACATATGTATACCTATATCCTCCGGAAAAGGACGATGACTAAGGCGTCGTTTCGACAGAACTTTCGCGTGCACGTACCTACATGCACACGTACGTAGGTACCGAGCCGAGCATTGGCACCGCGCGAACGCCGCCCCGAAACCTAGGCATATGTTTCGCGGGCGACGCGTTCGTTTGTTTTTCCCGACCCGACGGCACCCCGCTGCGCACCGCGCACCGCGGGAAAACGGCCGCGTTTCCGTTCCGACCGATCGATACCGTCGTTCGATTATTTAGCCGACGATTCGAAGAAGGACCAGCGTCCAGGAACGTTTTTCCTCGTCAGAAAGAATGCGCGTGCCTCAGCCATTCTCGAGCTGCGAAGAGAGCGCGGATTTTCGAAGATTTCGGACGATGGGGACGATGAGTTCATCGCGCGGACGATTTTCGTCAGCTGAGCCGCGAGCAGCGTGGCTGGAAATCGTCTGGAAAGTGTCACGGTGGCTGTCGGATCATCTAGCCGGGTCGCGGTTCAATGTCGCCCTGTGTGGTGTCGTAAACGCGTAATCAACGACGATCTGACCGTGCGTAACACGGTTCACCAGTGCGCGAGAAAGAGAAAATCGTATCGGCGGCCAACCGTGCCGCCGCGTGATTATAATAAATACACCGATCGGCCGAAGAAACGGCACTTAATTGATCGCGCGACGTCGTTTACGACTTTCGTATCTGTCCGCGGCGGTCGTGCGACGGTAATTAAAATGCGCAATCGGGATATATACCGGCAACGGCTCGCGAAACGAGCTGGATGTCTGCTCGGGAACGAACCTAAGGGGCAGCCGGTTTATTTACGTTTCGCTAAATTGCGAAACGGGATCGCATCAGCTGGCCCATGTAAATGCAACTAGGCTAATCGGAACGCGCAATAACGAACTTCGTGTTCCTACGGCAAACGCGCGCGAACGCGTTAATTAATTAGAGAACCAAGAGGCAATTACATGCCTCCTGTGCGTCCCGACTTTAATGAAATGCTCGAACCTAGTACGTCCGCCAATTTTTCAACGCGCTCGACGCGCGAGCGTTGCGTACGCGCGCTCCCGCGGCTCCCCGCGGACGCAATTAATCAGCCGGCGAAATACAGAAAATTTTACAAATAAAGAAACCGTGGTCGCGAGCGCGAGCAGCGAAAAAACGATACGAGACGAAGTTGTTCGCCGATGGTACACGTGTACAATTACCACCGCGTCGTGTCAGTCCGCTTGTCCGTGCAATTTATCAGGCGCCGCGCGCCGCGCGTCTGACAGTGGAAAAGGTCGAACACAGGAGGGCGCGTCTGACCAACGACGGTACCGTTCCTACGGGTCAAAGCGCCTGGAACGTCTACCAGCAGCGCGCGCGGATTCATCGCGGTGTCCTCCATTCCTGGTTCTGCAAGCGCGCGATTTTGCACGTGGACAGGAAATGCTAATTCCGCGCAGGTACGTCCGCGCGCGCGCGCGCATTCGCGGTTCATCGAACCGTCGTGCGCGATTCACGTTCCGTTTCAATCGTTTTTCGGTCGATCGCGCGACGCGAGATCGTTCCTTTGTTGTTTTTCCGTCCCGTTTCGGATGGATCCCGTCGATTCGCGGGTCGTTTCGTTCGCGCGTTCGCCGTTACGTAAGAAACCCGTGGGACGACGGAGGATCGTAATGGTACCGGGCAAAAAGAGGACCGGTTCCGCGCGCTCGCGCTCGCCGCTTCTAATTTTCCACGAGAAATGGTCAGCCTCGAGACGCGACTTCCCGGATTCCACGAGCAAGGACGAGCAGATCTCATCCTTCGAGGCTTCCACGCTCCTCTCGCGTCCCGATCGCCCAAGTCATCGCCGGTTACGAGGTACGTGGACGAGCGCGGTTTTTTCGCCTCGCTCCGCGATACCTCGTCAGCGAATAGCGGCCGTTCCATTTTCCGCGACGAACGCAACGGCTCGACAAAGGAGGCGAGCGTTTCCACGAAGACGCCTTCAATAGCCAGCCGTCCGCCAAGACGATAGAACGCGGTAAACGTGACTCGTCGACAGCGGAATTAATCGCGGTTCGACGGTGGATAGAAATTGAAACGGGAAAGAGGGCGAGAATGTTGGTCGCGGCGACTTCTCGGATTCGAGAGAGTCGCGGGTCACGATGATCGCGCGTAAATCGAACGAACGGGACCGGTTACGATAGACGCGGTACTCCAGGCTGCAGTCGACGATCGCGAGTAATGACGGCGTCTGCGACGACAACGGGATCATAATAATTATTGCATAATCACGACGGCGAACCTGCCTACCAGCGAGCTCGGTAGCGCTCACTTTCCTTTTTCAGTGGCCTGGATCATCCTATCTTCCTCTCCGAGCTTCGCGCGATCGCTATCGTTCCCCACTCCTCCTCGCGACCGCCACTCGACCGGCTACCGTCTCGGTACAAAAGCTCGGCAAAAAAAGCGGAATTATCGTTCCATCGGTGTATTTCATAAATTCGATAAGATTTATTAAACTCGTTAACGAGGGACTGGGTTAACGAGAGAATCTGCGCGCGATACATCGAAGCAGACGCGCGGTTGTTTTCAGTGGAAAGTTTGCTAGAGCATAAAACACGTGGAGGAAGGGCAGAGTGTTGGCAGGGATTCAAGTATATATTTAATAACGGATCAACAATATAGCGAATGCAAAATCGCGGCGGAATCCAAAAAATCACAACAAATGCCCGATGCACGGTTCCGTTCAAAACTATCAGAATCGAGCGAGCGTTCTGATAAGCGTCAGAGGAAGAGTCGCGCGAAGACCGCGAAGATTCGAAAAACTGGTCGCTTCGACGAGCGCGCGCGCGCGCGCGCGCTGTAACCCAGATTCTGGCTCTTTTTACACAAAAGAAGCCTGCAGCAGGGGATCCATGGATCGAGTGACGCGATGCATCCACTTGGCGCTTCGCAGCCACGTGTCTACGTGGTCTACGTAACCGTTCGCGGCGCGTACCACCACGAACATGTCCGGATACCTTTTATACCATCCGCGTGCCTCCTCAGGAATACTAATGCTCGTAGTCCACGACTGTTCTAGTAGCGGGTCTCGAGCGAGCGGCTTCCGGTCACGTCGATGCGATGAAAAATCGTTTCGTCGGGAAGTACAAAAAGGTTTTCTCTTCGCAGCGAGGCTCGAGGCTTGTTCTCGCGCGTTCCACAGATCGTTTTAAGGTCGCGAAAGCACGACTGCCTTTCCGTTTGTACGAATTCTGTTTGAACAAACGTGGGAGGATCGCGTCGCGTTGTAGCGGCGGGCAGCGAAGCGATTCGCAATCGATATCGCGATCGAGGAGTCCTTTATCTTGCTCGCGGGGACAGGACCGTTGTCGCGAGTAGGTCTCGATCGGCGATGAATTGCGTCGAGATCAGCGGAATCCGACACGGTGCTTGGCCGCGTTGTTGCATCAAAAGCAACGCGATTTAAAAACAGACGGGCGCGCGGTATACGCGTCCTTGGGCCTCGATCCGCGTCGCGCGCTCTTATTTAGGTTATTCGTCTTGTTTAATCGGCAAACAATTCCGTCGTGTGTCGCGGTTGGAACGCGACGACGGAACGAACGGAAGACGGGAAAGCGGGAAAAGGAGAGGAAAGACGAGAGGAAAAATGGGACCGCGAACGCGGTCTCAAGAGGACGCGCGTAGGTGTAAATCAAACGTAGCAGCGGGAGGAGGATACCCCTGGGACGGTCGTGCGTTGTTCGAAAAATATCGAGCGTGCAGGGAACCGACGAACGAATCGCTTCGGTGGTGTACACTAACCGCGCTCAATCCTTTCCCTAGCTCTCCGTGGTTCTCGTTCGTGCGCTCGGGAAGTGGGTCAGCCAGATACGAAGAAGCGTAGGAGAGGAACATGGCAGCGTCGCGAGCTCGAGGATAGGGCGAACGGGGAACTTTCGATTCTCGTTCCTCCGAGTTCCTGTTCGCTCGTCGGATAAGGGTTTCGAGGCTGACAGGTATTCTCGAGGAAAGTAGTCACGAGGCAATAATATCGGTAATCCTCGTAGCAACAGGTACCACGCGTACATGCACACACGTGTATACTCGGTGGTTGTCGGGGAACGGTGTTCGTATAACATATTTACGACCGTACTTTCGAACGAAACAGGTACTAGTTGGTTCTACGCGCTCCATTTTCACGCGAATGCCCAAGTTTTTTTTTCACGGATGGCAGTCCGCGGTTATCGAAACGCATTATCGATTGCGATCGATCCGATCGACGCACGAGAGATTCGCGTTCAACCGCGGATCCAAGCGGCATTGTTGTGATTTGTCATCAGAATACCTCGACGCGTGCAGACAAGCTTTCTTCCGGCCAAGAGGCCGATACGAAGTAAAAAGATTGGAGTGAGGTCACGACGATAATATGCGACGATACCGCATTCCTTCGCTCCTTTTTCCGTTCCACCGTCCTCATGCTTTCACGTTGTTTGTTGCATTCGCGTTGCGCAATCGTGCGCTCGTTAAGGATACGACGGAAAATGCGGATCAACAGCGCCGCGCATCACGTACGCGTTGCATGAATTTTAGTAACGGGCTGCGTGGGGTATCAGTGAATCGGGGCGATTAATCGTGGCAGGCAGACGTAAAAAAGGAGTGGAAAAAACGGGCAGACAGCAGATAGGTAACCGAAAGAAATAATGAGATAGATAGAGCGAAGGGAGAGATGGGAGTGAAAAAAGGAGTTAAAAAAATGATAAGAGCTCGCGTGCTCCTTTTTTATCGTGGCCACGGTGGCGATCCGTCGTGACCCACGAACTCTATTTCTGCTCCATTCCGTATTTACTCCCCGGACGGAGAAATTATTCCATTCTTCGGCTCCGTGGCCTGGTCCTCCGACCGTAGACTTTGTATCGTTCGCGAAGGAGGATTCACGTGCTTCCGGGTGCCGAAGATGATCTTGAACTCGCTCACGCGACAGATACTTTATCGCCCGCTACTCCCAGGCTCCATCTAAGTTTAGGTTTCCGAGTACGAAGGCGAGTTTACGATCTCGTAAAACCGAAACGCCCCGGCGTGGCGTGACGCCCGATCCGTGCAGCCGAGAGATCAGGCTAGACGGGACCGATACCGCTCTCGCTACGTTAGTGTACGATTCCACTTGGAGTAGAAAGACACGGTGACGCACAGACATCCGGAAACGTACGTCGAAGCGCTTCGAGAAACCGATAATTCCGAGTGATTTAGCCGAGATAACGCGAATCGAGCGTACAGTCTGTATCGACAAACGATATTTACACTCCGAGTCTGTTTTCGCTGGCCAGATAAAACGTGTTTGCCCGCGTCGCGATCGTCCTCCCTCGACTTTGCATGCGCTTTCCGTCTTTCCGCTTTTGCCGCGCGACCACGCGTCGAAGATTGCGGACGAGGCGACCCGTCCGTTCGTTCGATCGGCCAATTTCGCGATTCACCGTCGACGGTCAATAACGAGCTTGCACCGGCTGGTCGCGCAACGACTTATCGCCGCGAAATATTCCCGAGTCATTATTCGCGTAAATACGTCGGCCAGCAGGCTCGTATCGATTCTAATCCTCGTGGAAAGCGTTTTAATCGGTCACGATAACGCGCGCCAGCCTCGGAACGAGGCGGGGTACGAGGCGGCCGCTCGTTAACCTTAAACCCTTCCACCAGATTAATCGCGCGACTATCGTCGACAACGTAATCGTGAAATTTGTTTGTATCGTCGCGGACGGTTTTCGGAGCAGCGGGACGGATTTTTCCGATGATAATTGCAGATAACCGGAACCGTGACGGCCGATAAACGCCGATAACGATCGATAACCCACCGTTAAGGATCGAATTTCCAACGGCGCACTATCATTTTTCTCACTTTATCGAACGCGTGCAGATACAGCCTTCGATTCGCGGGGATCTATCGAAAGTTACTTCTCATACTTTTCGTACTTGGTCACCGCGCGATGATTCATGTTTATGCACCACTTATCTACCGTAATTCAGAGCGTAAGACAACGCGAGTAACACGCTCCGATAAATTCCTACAATTCACCTGACGAACGAACCCGATAAACGGGAGGCGATGAATCGCGTCCAGCGTCCCGTGCTTCCCCGTGCTTCCCCGTGCTTTCGAGGGAACGTCGAGCGGTCGTGATCGACGAATCCTCCGGGGTCCCCGCGCTCCTTGCGAGCGCGCGTCGAACGACGACGAGGAGGAAGGAAGGAAGGAAGGAAGGAGCGCGTTCGGGGGCACGTTCGATCGTGACGGTTGCGAATAAACGAAACGAGCGGCCAGGGCCACCGTCGCGAGATCTAATTATGCCAGCGGGAGTAATTCTCGCCGGATTCCCCGTGAGAGGAAGGAACGCGGCGGATACGCGGAGAGGCGGTAACACGCAGGCGCGTACGCTGATCGCACGCGCACATGCGCGTCACCGGGCACCCGCGCCGCCTCCGAGAGGCCGTTATTCGCGCGCGTGGCTCGCAAGGTCGTGCAACGTGCATCGCGCAAGAGAGTATCTCCCGACGGAGAGGCATTACGCGTCTCTCTACACGCGACCAGCCCGTGGCTCGCATCGACGATCGCGTTCTTTCTCCTTCTTTTCCGCTTTCTCGCCCGCTCCATCCGATTCCCGCGGATCGCGGTCCCCGCGCGCGATACCGCCTGTCCACCCGGATGGACGACGGTCCGGACGCGTCGACCACCGCCGCGGATGACGCAAACTGACCCTCGCCTCTGTCGCGTTACGATGCCGCGGTATATTTATAGTTGGTGCACGGGCGAGGCGTCGGTGGAACGGACGTCACCGTCGCCGGACCGAGACCAGGCCGTTTCATTGAAACGACCGCGGGACCGCTTCAGAATGGACATTCCTGCTCGGTCCTATGAATCATCCGATCGCGCGCACCTGTTCGCTCCGTCGTCCTCGTCGTCGTCGTCGTCGTCGTTGGGTGTCATCTTCGTCGAGTTTCCCGCGGCAGGGACGTGGCCATTTCGATGGCCAAACGGTGAAGTTGGAAGGTGACGCGATATTCAGCGGAGACCGATGTTCACCGTTACCGCATGCAAATCTTGACGATCATTTGGTTCACGATGAACGATTGTCGTCTTGTTGGGTTCAACTGCTTACTTACCCTCGCGTCCAATTACTTAATCCGCGTGGCACGTGACCGGTCGCATCGTAATTCAGCTAATGATTCAACCGCCCGTTGACTGCAGTTTTCCTCGGGCGGGTAGAAGGAAAACCACAGAATACGCGGGATCATAAATAGTTTATCGGGGAACGGTGACCACGGCCTTGGGCTTAACGCGCACCGTCGCGCCGCGAAGATAATGATGACGGTCGTCGGGCGTTCGAATCAACGGCAGAAGCCGTCGAACTCGGGGGATCATCGACGCGACCTTAAAAAACTGCTTTCGTTGCAGGCCGCCGGTTTTCGTTTCAGCTCGCGAGCGGAAAATTACGCGCGCGGCACCGAACAGCCGGATAGATTCAGATATTGTCGCGATACTCGTAATCTGCTCGTAACCCGCGTAGAAAGTACTATCAGCTCGTGTCACGTGTCGATGCTTGTGATTTCTCTGTCGCTGAGATATTCCATTCAGAACCGTGCTACTCGTCGGAGTAGGAAACGCGCTACCGAACGAGCCATTTTGCGCGCCAATGATTTTTCCCGCCACCGCGCGTTGCGATCCGGAGCGCGTGTGTAATAGCTAAAGGTTAACGAAACCGTCGGATATATCGATGCTCGAATCTGAAGGAAATGAATCATGCGAAATTGATTGATTATACCCGCGTCGGTAACAGAGAGATATTTTAATAGCCGACGGTGAGGCTGACCTAGCTTGTAACTAACGTGGACTAATTAATCGTTGCGCTAATGGCCGGAGACCTTTAGCGAGACGAAGATCGCGATAGGAGATACGTGGTTAGGTAAAATCCATTGTCTCGTGGGCCGACACGTCGCGTGGGGTACAACAGATCAAAGCGATCGTAACCGAGATTGCCAGCCGACTGCTGTACGCTCAACGTCGGACGTGGGCAGCGCGACGACTCGCCAGAAGACGTTCTGCATCGTCTTCGCGATTCACGCGAAATCGTCCTCCCGGTGAATCCGTTGCACCATCTCGATCGTAACCGATGTATCTCGATCGCGCGAACACCAGCCGCTGCTTGGTAAAAAAGAAAAAAAAAAAAACGCATTTACGTCGCGTTTAACCCGTTCTCGCCTTGAGCAGCGGTGTCAGCACGATAAAGCCCAGCGAAAGAGAGAAAAACATGCATGCGCTTGTCGAAAGTGAGTCACGGAATCGCTGAAAGTGCAGGTAAACGCATCGAGGCCGTTGGCTCGTCGTTAACGACCAGAAAGCTTAACGAACGCTCTTCCTATCGCCACTTTTCGTGGGACCGACCAGGCAAATCGACGACCACGGACGTTACGAAGACGCCGCGCGTATGGGAAATTCAGCTCTGCCTTCGACGGAACCCAACAGGCGCAGAGAACGTTTTAGCGGCTAACATCGCACCGGAATTTAACTTGGATGAATTAATCGACGTGGCACAGGACGCGTGGGTGCGCCAGCTTCGACCCACGACCTGGCCTACGTGCATCTTCCATCGTGCTTTTAATGCAGCCGTCGCTTCCAACGCTAATTACCTGACGAGTGACCAGATGTACGTTCGAACGAAATCGCAATCGTCCGATGATATCGCGAACGAGGTCGTTAAACTCCTATCTCTCTTTCTCAGGCCACGTTTCTCTTATCCGCGCCCGGAGACATTCGACCGTCGATCGGAGAAAAACGCGGATGTCGGATTACTTTTATCGCGACGATGACGAAGGATACGGTGACTCCCGCGGTCTACGCGCGTTACCCTCTGTAGAAATTTCTTACGACGCGGTTTGCACGTCGCGAGACCAGCTCCAGAGCGCGTATTCCATTTTCAATCGCGAACATCGACGAAACGCGAGAGCATCGTGACGCGTGCACCTCTCAGAACATCAAAACGACACCGATTCGCGCACATCGTCCAACTTTTCCCCTTTTCGCGACCACGCGCAGAAGCGTCCCGATCGACGGAGTCGCGACGAATCGCTTTCGACGCGCGTTCGTCGCGTCGAACTAATCGAACCGCGAGTCAAATGGACACGCGACTGTAACGCGGATCCAATCGAAATTACGCATCTACGCGTCGCAATCGAACCAGGGAAATTTCCCGCCGTTTGACGTGATTCCCAACTTTCCGCTCGCGCTTCTCTGTCTGCGATCGGATCGAGGAAAATTCGTTATCTAACGTGCCCACCTTCTCGTCGGGCACCCGTGGTTTTACCCACGGCGGCTGTGCATCCAGCCTCGTCTCTCGAGATCGCGGAGGGAATCGACGCCTCGTTTTCGAGAAATCTGCGCCGCGTTCTCGAGCGGACGTTCCGCGAACGGTTCTCCGCGAGACGTCGAAGCGGCGAACGCGACGCGCGCCCCTGCCGCGAGACCTCGCGCACGTGTCGCTGTGAACTCATGAATGAACAGGCCGCAGAAAACGCGCCAGCGTCAGCTTCGCTTGGTTGCGCGTAATCCGCGGCTATTTTTAAGCGAAAACCAGACGATTATCAGCGATATTCGAGCGAGATAGCGGTCGTCGCTTATCGATAGGGTCGCGCGTTCCCCTCGCGAGGTGAATGACTAATTCGCGGGGTAGACAAAGCCGCCCAGTGCGCATCGGACGCGTTCCACTGCGAAGGACGCGGCTCGTCTGGCGAAAAAAAGGGCGATGATTCAATTTCCATTATTCGCCTGACGGACTCATGGCATTTATCACGTATCTTTGTTCTCGCCACGCGCGTCTTTCGATTATCAGGAACGGATAGAGATATCTCTCGAACGTGTCGTGTGGCAGAGTCTAATCGACCGAGAACGATTCCAATCGAAGATCACCATCGCCTACTCACGCGGCACAAAGGATACCTCGACGACGCGTAGAGGCTGGTTCGACGCGAAACTAGAAGCCTGGTTCACGAGAGCTATCCTATCCTGGCAGCGTGTTATTAGAGGAGTTGAAAGGGTGTTGCGTCAACGTGTAATTCGCGGAATTTTCGTTACACGGAAGACGCTACAGAAGCGGCTCGTGACAAAAAATCCATCTAGCCGATCGGTGATCCTGGCTGGATAATGGAATTACCCAATACGGCTGGATCCGTTGCTCAATCCCTTACGTAATGATAAGATAAATGGGCCAAAAGCCGCGAACAGGAGCCGGTGAAACTCGGTGAAACCGAGTCAGGCATCTAGCCGGGCGTTCTCGAGGACGTGAAAAATAGTCGCAGCCGAAATTTCTCGGCCGCGAACGCGGGGTCGAGAAAAAACGAATCGCCGCGCGATCACGTTCACACTTTCACCGAATCGAATTTACCGCCGAACTGCGACTCGACGCGCGATCGATCGAGAGAGAACCGTGAAAATCAAATAAGACCGCGCGTGTACCCCTTTTTTCGCGTCCCCTCGCATTTCTTCGTTTACCCGGCGAGGCCACATCGGCACTGATGAATGAGAGTGCTCGGTTTTTGCGACAGTGGGGCCGCTCGTGTAAACGGCGAGCACTTTTTTTTTTTTTTGTCACCGCCACCCGTTTCAAAGGCCGTACACTTTCGATTCCGGCGTTAGCGGACAAATATTGCGGCAAGAATACCACGTATTATCGCTCTATAGCGGCAATTAAAATATCGTTAACGACGATCGAAGTCCGCACTTTCTCTTCGCATTCTAGCGTTGCAGTCGTCCGGCGAAGACAACTTTAACGGTCCTCGTTTTTAGAGAACACGCTGCCAGCGAGCGTTTCCTGGAAAACGGCCTAACGTGTCCACGTTGGCGATCGAACAGTTGACGAATAGGAAAAATGAGAAGTGGAGATCGGCGCGTTGCGCGAAACAAACGTTCTCTCGTTCGATCGGAGATCCTTTCGCCTGTCTGCTCGCAAATTCGCGAATTGTCCTCGCGCGTTAATAAGAATCGCGTGAACGCGCAAACGAAATTGAAATCTCCTTCCCAGGCGCCGCAGTCGCCGAGCAAAGGTAAAACAGAACGCGTCGACGAAGCCAGGAAAAGTAAGGTGCCCGCGAAGAAGAAGAAGAAGGAGGCACTTCTGCCTCCGCGGTTATGTAACCGACCGATTCTCGGAGCCAGCAGCGCGGCGCGCTCGCGCGAGTCGGGTCAATTCGCGCGGAGCTCATCGGACGCTGACTTGCAGGCACGCAGCTATGCACACACGTGTGACTTTCAAGTAAAAACGTGCGGAAAAGACGGAATTGACCGTACGAAAAACCTTTCTATTCCAATTCGCGATCTCTCCTTTCGATTTTCCTTGCTACGCTGGACACAGGATCCTCGAGCGGAAGGCGGCGGAGGGTGAAACGAATTTAACGCGAAAGGCGTGAGAAGAACGCGAACGAAGAGCCTAGAGAAAGTCATTACCGTGAGAAGCTTATTGGTACACAGCCGTAACGACTTTACGCGCGAGCAGAGAGTCACGCGGAGTCGAAGGTGACACCCTTCGCGACCGCTCCCGAAAGTGGCGATCGCGTCCCTCGAAGGGGTGGCCTGATCGAGCGAAACGTGGCGTCCCGAGCAAAAGCTCGCGCCTCGTGGAAGCTTTAGCAGCGCGTCGCTAATCAGACGGGGCCGAGGAAAGAAGCCAGAGAAAGGAAGGGAACGAGAGGAAGAGAGGGAGGGCGCGGCGCGGAGGTGAATCGTGGTGCGTGGATCGGGCCGCGCGCGGAACCGTGTACGGAGCGGAGCGGAGTCGAGTGGAGTCGAGTGGAGTCGAGTTGGAGTGGCGAGTACGGGCGAGTCGACGCGGCGCGTCGAGTGGAGTAGAGTGGCAGTGGAGTGGAGTGGCGTGGGGTTGCGCGCCGCGCCGGTAAGTGTGCCAAGGTGCACTTCTCGAGAAAGCCGGACCGACCGGACCACTGCCGCCGCGCGCCGTGCCCTGACTATCCCAAGTCGCGCCGATTCGATCCTATTCCATCCTGTGTCTCGATACACCGGAGGCCCGTCCCTATCCTGGGCCCGATACGCGAGCGAGCGCGGCCTGGTGAACGGGCCCGGCGACTCCTCGCGCGGCGCGCCGTCCTACCGTTTTTGCTCGTTTGATCTTTGATCCCCGCTGGCTGGCAACGATCGAACGATTCCATCCGCGGAGCAGGCTGGATCGACGCGTTCTCGATCCGCGGATGGATTATGATCGATGATCGCGAGCTGACGAAAATGGTAGAGAAGACGTTCGGGGGTCGAAGCGACGAGCGAGGGCTCGGAGCAGACGGTTGGATTAGCAACGAGCGAATCAAACTTGAAGCTCGTTTTCCTGTTTGTACGTGCGTCTCGTTCTTTATTCAGTGATAAGACGAGATGAGACGGTTCACGAAAGATTTCCTCGTGCCAACCTTAATCGGCGGGAGGCCTCGATTTCGATGAGGGAAAAGAAACCACGAACGATAGGCATAGTCGAGCATCGTTCGGATTTAGATCTCTTCGCGGCCCACCGGAAAGGGCTCGCGTGAACCGCGTCGCGGACTAAATGAGGAAAGAGTCGACTTCCGTCAGGGTTGGTGGTTCGTCGTTCGGCCCTGTTCCGCTCGATTCTCTAAATATATACCGCGGAAAGCCCGACCGTTTTCGAACCTCCGTGGAACTCTCTCCGCTCTTGTTAAGCGGCCTAGGCCAGGCTGACCGGTCCTCGACGTGCATCGCTAGACCGCTAGACCCTCCTCTATACAGAGAGGTATACGCTCGTGTACATGCGCTGGTGCACACACGCTCATTCACGCATGTGCGTATATGCTGAATATAGATACCGGTATTGAGGGCAGCTACCCTAATAATAGATGTCGAGAAAATTTTTAGCCCTTGATGCCGGCCGGTTACACGAGATAGAATCCGATTTGGGTCTCGCGAGCGCGCCCGTTCGGACGCGAGAAAGGTGATAAACGCAAAAGCGACGAAGAAATGGGTCGAGAATCGTTTCCCACCTCTGCCAAAGCGGGAGATGGTCCGACGCACGGTTGCTCCCGTTGATCGAAACGTCTCGTTCGAGACCTTCGACGTGTCGTTCGGTCCCAAAGAGTTCGAACTCGGGTTTCGATCGACGTCGACGAAGGCGAAACGCGTAACGCGGCGAACCTCTATTCAACAATTGCGAGAGATACGCGCGCGATTTCTTATCGACGCGCACCGTGACCGTGTCAACAAAAGATTATACACCGAGCTCCGCGAGGGCGTAAAAATAATTTTCACTGCCAGCCGCGATCGGCGGCGAAACTGGCTGCGCGTATTTCGTCTTCGATCCGGCACGGTTGGCGCCAGAGGCTTCTTTTTATCACGTAGCCGCGATATATCCGTCGCGATAACGTGGCCCCAAAACGAAAAATTCAATCATCTCCCGTTTATTTATTTACCGCGACCAAGTTCTAGAGGCGCGCGTGCATCGCGACACCTTCGCGTCCTGCTCCACCCGCCTGGCGCGTCGCCTTCTTAATCGCGGTTTCGAGCGTCGATATCGTTCGTGGACCGCGCGTACACCTTGCTCGTTTACGTCAATTTCGCTCTCGACGATTCCGTGACGTCGCCGCGAATCGTCGCGAGGGGTCCCCGATACACCAGCACGCTTCGTGCTCGCGTCCGCGACGTTTACTCCGATTCTCCAGAGATACGCCCGCGCCGATAAGATAAAGATAGGCAGCGGTGAAAATAAGATAACGGCTCCCTGGTTGACTACGATGCACGGGTCGTCGACGCTTACGTGGATCCGAGGAATCGTCGTCACTCCTGGTGAAACGTCACGTCACGAAAACGGGTTCCTCCTATTTCAGAGAATGCGCGCGCGAGGGACACGCGTTTGATAAATATGGAACACGAAAAAGCGGTCGAACGGATTTCGTGTGCCGCGCTAACAGCTTACGTATTCACCCGCCTCCGTTTCCGTGAGGAACGCGAGAGGAAAGAAAAAGAAAAAGAGAGAAAGAGAGAGAGGGAGACAGAGAGACGGTTGGGTTACGAGGGGCGTAGCGGTTACGCGGTGGGTTTTGCCTTTTCTTTTTTTCTTTTTTTATAGTTAATTGTAAGGCGATCGCACGACCGGTTAATTGGGATACGAGCCTCGCGCGCTTGGGCCAAGAGGCCTCGTCGTCTATTCATAGTCGTACTAGAACTAGATTCGAAGGTGTCGCGACTTTGATCCGAAGCCTCGTTCCGCGCGCGCTACGCGACGCGACCATTATTCCCGCCGTGTTCGTCGATCTCGAATCGTAGAAATCGTTTTATCGCGCGTTGCCCGATTATTGCATCGCGTACGGGAACGAGGCGTGTTACGAGCGGCTCAGCGTGTACGTGAACCGCGTAACGTAAACGCGGAGAACAGAGGCGGCCCTTTTACGACCGAATCGAGCGCGCACGGCGAGGAGGGACGCGAGCTGTAATTCACTTTCTCGTCCTTGATCGTCCCGGGAAGGCACAAAAGCGTTTCAGTTCCGGCTGCCGGTGAACGCGGATTCGGCGTGCCCGATGAGGGCCCACGAACGAACGAGGAACCAAAGTGGGTCGTGGTTCGGAGATTATTCGACGATACGCGCGACCCAGTTGGTCACGGGCGAGGAGACTCGTCGAGGCCCTCGAGACGATAGTCGATCGCGTGAATTATTACAAAAATACTGCGTCCGACGAGGGGGGAAAACAGAGGTTGAAAGACAGAGCGATACTGGAACGGTTAGGAACTTAATTAGGAGCGAAGTGGGGGTTAGACGCGAGAAACGAGTTCCTTTTTTGCACGATCGGGGTAAAAAAGGAGGGAAAAAAATAGGTACGCTCGTTAAGGAGTTAAGCGAAACATGTAAATGCCGAAGGAGAATAGGATCGCGGAGAGAGGACGGCGCCTCGATCGGTTCGACGCGCGTCCGTCGAGATTTTCGAAGACTGGGACGAGCGAGTCCATCCGGAAGCCGCGCGGCGAGATCTAACGAAAAGCCGTGCGGTTCCCGTGGGTCGATGAGGAATCCGAGTTTGCCGCTGGCACGCTAAATTTACCCGCGAACACCTAGAGGTATTTCGGCCGATCGAGGGATGCCATTCAAGTATTTTCAATTAGAACGTTTCGCCTAAGGGGCGGGAAGCCGGCTCGTAGCCGAACGGCGAAACGTGAAGCCAACGTCGTGGAAATAAAACGCGCGCCCCATCGCGTGCCCTTAGAAGGAATTCGTGGAAATTAAAAGAAACCCGCGCGTCGACGGCGAGAGGCGTTGAACGAGAACGAAAGCCGACGGGGTGGAAGCTGGAGTCGTCCCCGTCCAACCCTCGAAACGCTAGGCGTTGCGACGACGAGGCAACGTGACGACGCGACCAGGCACATGCCCGGACGACTCTCTCTCTCTCTCTCTCTCTCTTTCTCTCTGTACGCTCTCGGTACACCGCGCAGCCCGTGTGCGAATTTCCATAATTTCCAATTAGTAATCAGTCGGTAGCTGCGCCTATATTGCCTTCACCTCATCACCGGCACTGCCAACTCTCCGGTAAGAAAACTATTCGCTTCGATACGCAGCGCGCATTAACGCGGCGCGTTTACGCGCTCACACGCGTCACGTAGGCATGCACGAACACCGTGACGGTCCCTACGTGCGTGTGGGTGAACGACGGTGGCGGCAGGCCGTGCCTGACCAGTGTGCCACTTTCACTACCTCGTATTTGGGTCATCGCATCCACTTTAGCGGCTCCTCACCTCCCTCGGCCGCTCGCCTCTCTCGAGGGGGTTGGAAAGGGGCGCGGTATGTTGTTGTTGTACCGCCGCGGTACACCTACGTTGTCTCTCTCTCTCTCTCTCTCTCTCTCTCTCTCTTTCCCTCTCATCTCGCTCTCTTCCTCCGTTTCTCTCTCTTCTCTAGTCTTTCTCGTTCCTCGCCTCTATTCGTCTCCCTCTTCCTCTCTCCCGCCTCCCTCTCTCTTACTCTCTCTCTCTCTCTCTCTCTCCTTTCAAAGCATCGCTATCTTTTCGGTTTCCTACGGCGAACCAATCGGAGCCGCGTTCCTCGTTAACCTTTAACCGATCGCGCGTCATTTCCGGCTGGCATTTCATCGCGCAACGATTCTCGACCGCTCGGAGGATACTGGAACCGAGCCGTTCGCGGTGCGGCACGATACCCGACATCTTGAGTTTCCCATGCTTCGCTAGGTACGCTCGCGAACGGATCGAGCCGCCGCTGGATCGGTACCGCGGTGAGCTCGCGATGGACGATCGAACCGCGGATTCGTTCCTACGTTATCGTACGGGGACCACGGTTCTCGCTGGAACGCCTCGAAAGATGCGCTGCTCGAATCGCAGCGCGAGCGAACACGCGTGCCTCGCAGGAGGAAAAAAGCGACGAAAAGCAATGGATCGGCAATTTGTAGTCGGTACGCGCGAGGCATCGAGCAAGAAACGGGACGGCTCGTGCCGACGAGCCTTTTACGAATTCGTGAGCCTACGAGCCTGGCTAGTTTCAGCGCGAGAGAAAGAGAGAGAAAGAGAGAGAGAGAGAGAGAGAGAGAAAGAGAGAGATACGTAGAGGCTACCTTAGGACGCGGACACGAACGACCGTAGCCGTTACGCCGGTGCCTCCACCGCGGTGGTGCAGGCGCAGATTGTGGTTCTCCCATTTACCCAGTTCCCCTCGCGGTCTCGCGCTCGCGCGCACCAACGTACACGGGTTATGTAACCAAGTGAAAGTGGCACAAGCAACGAGCGCGCACCGAGAGGACCGACATCGACGTCGACTTGGACTCGCGCGAACAACCACCATCCACCATCCGCCGCGGCTACGAGGCCCACCTCCGGCGACCCATCCACGACCAGATACGATCCTGTTCCACGAGCTCGCCGATAATCCAGCCCGTTCCCTAAAGCGTACGCTCGTCCCAACCGCGAGGTCTCCTTGCCTCGCCTCCTCTGCATCGCTCGTTTGGCGAACAGGATAATTGAATTTACTTGGAACTATGCGGAGAACGGAAAAACGAGGGAAAAGGCTGCAACAGTGCGACGATTTGGAGTCGCGCGCTCGTGCAACAAGTAGCTCGCGTCGACGCGACGATCGACAGTGGATCAGGTAGCAAGGATCCAGCTGGAATTCTGACTATTTCGTTAGCTGAGATCTTCTACCGTCGATCCTCCTTACGCGTCTACTGTTTTCTAGTTCGTATTCTAACGGATAAATCTAAATGAAGAAGGGAAAAGCAGAAAATCGTGCCGGCGGATTATCGAGGGAGCTAGAACAGAGCGTTCGCCAATTGGGTCCGAAGTAGTGGCGTAGATACGCGGCTCTATCTGCGTGCCCGCTATTGTTTTATCACCGTGGACACAATGAAATATTTTTCCGTGGACTCGCGTTATCCGAGGGCCGTGAAAGTATCAATCGTCGGCGAGTCATTATCGCCCACGTAGATCCCGATACACGCTCGGTAGAACCGTTTGTTTCTCTAAACTATCTATTATTCCGTTATCTTGTCATTCTCTTCTCTAAGAGGCCCCTAAACGTCTCTGAGTCATTAATAAACGCCGGTCGCTTACAACCGTGACTCTGGCCGATTTCTTGCAATTAGTCACATTCCCAAGTTGGCGATTAGCCGATCGCTCTTTAGCCGTTTCGTTGCGGTGGCTCGCGAAAAAAAAAAAAAAAAAAGAAAAGGAAAAAGAAAGGAAAGGTTTCGGACACACGGCAACGCGTGCATCGACGAAACCCGTCTTCGCGTTTCTGCGCCCAGGGGAGGGAAAAACGTTTCGTGGTCGCGCGCGTACTCGACTTCCAGTGTAAACAGACAGTGGCGTAATATGTTTCTCAGCCGGACCGGCACGATCGGCCACCGAGATAGACGCAGCACGCAGAGAGCTGCTCGCTTCGGCTCCCGGGAGCGAAAGGAATTCGCTGTTTTGTCGCGAGTAACGTAAGAAAAAGGGAAAGGGCGATCACGCGATTAGATATGCATTAAGATCGAGCCGAACCGGCCACCGCTTCGCCATCTCGCAGCTTCACCGAGAAATATACCGCCGGTAGATCGTGATCCGCGGAAAGATCGCGCGAGGATCGAGCGGGGATGCGCGACAATCGCACCGCGCGAAGGGATTACTAACTACTGTGGAATGCTCGATCGCGAACCGTTCACGATCCGCGATAATCGAGAAAGTGCGTCGATAATTTCTGACCTTGGCGTTTATTATCTATCAATAAAGATGCTTATCTCGTGCAAGTGGATAGAGCATAGTTTAACATAATCGTATTGGTAACCGTGGAACCGGTTATCGCAGCGGTATCGTAACGATTACAAGTGAAACGGTGTTAAAGGTCGTCTCCGTTTGACAGAGAGGAGCGTCTTCGAGCGCGCGATGATCGATCGAATTCGAAAGAGGTGCCGCGAATACCAGCGTGCAAAAGAAAAAAAAAAAAAAAAAAGAACTCGACGAAACGTCCGCGAGGGGTGAGAAACGTGACGCGAGAAACACACCCCGTTCGCTGTGGAACAGCGTTGCGGTAAGCGGCGCCGTGTCGAGACACCACGGCCTATGAACTCCGTTTCAACCGGTTATATAACGGCTTAATTACTCTGCCCCATTTTCGCGAGGCATTGTCTCGATGGGGCACTTACTTTCGAACCTCGCGCCTCGAACGAATCGTGCAGCGACTTAGAAGCTTAGAAGAGACTGCGGCTCTCTGCAACTAAGACTAACCGCAGTCGAGAGGCTTCTTGCGCAAGGGACCGCTCGCTCTTTTTTTTCCTCTCTCTCTCTCTCTTCCTCTCTGGCTGTACCTTTTGCCGAAGTTGTCGGAAGTATCGCCAACCTATTCCACTGGAGTCGATCCCTCGCGCCGTTTAACCCTCCTCAACCTGGATAACTATTTTTAGGGTTCGCCAAAGGGCAACGAACCTTAGCCATAAGACGCGATACTTTTTGTTACGTTCGAAATACAGATGATTATTGCCAATTCGAACCAATCACGATGTCCCAATATTTTCACCACTCCCCGCATGTACGTTGAAAAGGCTCGCTGTTGAACGACGCGCACGTGCAAAACTACGTATCGCAGTTGCATCGTTGCACTCGCCCTACTTCCCAACCTTTTGCTCCATTTTTGTAAAACGGACCACCTGTGTAACCCGACTGTTTTGACATATCTCGATGAATCATCGCCCGGGGGTATACACGGATCGCTATTGCTTCTCGTCGAATTAGAAATAAACCGTGGCGGTGTCTGGCATGGCGAAACGATAGAAAACCCGTACGAAAAGAGAGGAGAAGAAAGCGTGCAGAACGGCCGCGGTGGTTAAAACGAGCGGCGATTGCCGGCTCGGACCGACCCCTCGAAGTGTCGAAACCTCGTTTTTCTCGCCGCCTCGGAAATTGCCACCCGATAAACCCATCGAGGGTCGCTGAACTACCGAGTGCGGCGAATATGGGACGACGCATCCGATGACTTGCGCCGGTTTCTCGCGAACGGCGCGCGCGCGTCGACAGGATGCTTCGCGGTTTTGTGAAATATAATTAAGCACATTCGTCATATCCTCCGCCCATCGGGATCTGTTGGTGAAGCGGAGAGGCCCTGGGAAATCTGCGCTGATTCGCGGCCGACGTGCGGGCGTGGGCGATCAAACGATTTGACTCACCAGCGCAATTACGAACGGAGGGAATTCTCTGTTTATGGGTGTTTCTGGCCGCAGCGGCGCTCGTCACTTCCTCTTACGAGGTAAAACGGTGGCGGCCAGCCCGGCTTAACCGCGAACAGCGAACGCGAATCGGCTCTGTATCAGAAACGGGCAGCCGGCAGTCGCCTAGGCGGTAATCTCTTTTTTCCTACGCTTTTTCTGCTTTTTCGCTGCCACGTCAGTGGCGCATTATCGTTAAATCACTCAGGCCGGGTACTTTACGGTAAGTCGGTTAGTAATCCGGTCGGCGAGAATTTTTCCCCGGCAATTAGAATTTTTAATCCACGGAAACTTGTTTCGAAAGAGCCAGGGAGAACTCGCGCGATTTACCGGCGAATAATTCATCGTTCTGCTGAACGGATCTCGATCGTATCCTTTGTGCAAGGACGACGATAGACCGCTTTGTCTATCTCGACGATACTCGCGTGGTATACCGGGTGTTTTGCCACCCGTTGGCTAAAAATTTCAGCTGCAATTACCAAGGAAAAATGGGACAAGACGCGCGCCACACTGGCGCGCGACGAACGTCTCATACTACTGTCGCGCGGACATCCGCGCTCTTTATGGCAAATTTCTATCGCTGCACGCATGCTTGACGGATCTTCGAGTCCATTTCCACTCGCAGAGGCGATACTTGCGAATTTTTCGATCGTGGAACACTACGTACGTGCCGCATCGACTATCGTCGATCGATATTTCGAATCGCAACGTAGCTAAAGGTTTACGATCTCAGGGTACGATAGATAATCCGCGTATATACGTACCGCGCTCTTTATGCCAAATTTCTATCGCTGCACGCATGCTTGACGGATCTTCGAGTCCATTTCTACTCGCAGAGGCGATCCTCGCGAATTTCTCGATCGTGGAACACCACGTACGTGCCGCATCGGCTATCGTCGATCGATATTTCGAATCGCAACGTAGCTAAAGGTTTACGATCTCAGGATACGATAGATGTATCCGCGTACATCCGTGTCGCGCTCTTTTTGCCAAATTTCTATCGCTGCACGCATGCTTGACGGATCTTCGAGTCCATTTCCACTCGCAGAGGCGATCCTCGCGAATTTCTCGATCGTGGAACACCGCGTACCTGCATATAATTCTTCCTGCCGCATCGACTATCGTCGATCGATATTTCGTATCGCAACGTAGCTAAAGGTTTACGATCCCAGGGTACGATAGATATATCCGCGTACGATAATTACAGAGCACCGACAGGAATAACGTTTAATTGAGTGGACTCGGGCGTAATTAGCGTGAATATTGACCAGGATCGCAGGATGGAAAGAGACGGCACGTAGGTACGGGCGCGCGCGCGCGCGCGCGCTTACACGGATCGGCAATAAACGTAATTGCCGGGCTGTTGCTCAATCCCGCGGCGTGCCCGCGCTACTAGATTCTACCCCACACCGCACCCTATCGTTTCGTACGACGGAACGATGTTTTCTCTTTGCCGCGTATCACTGAAACTCTATCGGGTCTGATCGTTTCGCAACGAAATATTTTGCTCTTCGTTGCCTCATATACGCGCGGCCGACAATTAGCTTCGCGCTGAAATCGCAACGAGCCGGGGAAAGCGTTCGCCACCGTCGAGGAACGATTCGGCTGTTCGATCGACTGTTAACCCCTGCTCGAAGAGGCAGACTCGTCGACGCGGAGTCCAATCGACTCGAGGCGAAACGCTCCTCCGCGCGATCGAATCGTTAAGACGCGAGCGCGTGGTTCCCCAAAAAACGGGGTGCGATCGCGTCGATAAACCGTTGCGCAACCCGCGCGACGTCCGTACGATTCTCGCGGCACTATTTTTAGGTGCCACGCTTGCCAGTTTTTAGACGCAACGATTATGCATATGCATAAACCGAGGTCAGGAAGGAAACGCGGACTCTTTCCTGGAGATCCGTTAAGCGCGGTCGCGCGGAACCCGTTCGCTGGCCACCGTGTCCCAGCTGGAACGCGACGAGCCGTGCATACCGAAAGCGAAAATCGATTTATTCGACAATAAGGAGAGGACGAGAGAGCGAGTCGATGGACGATGACTAAGCAGCGAGCGTGTACCTCGAAGCTTGCTCGCTCGCTCGCTCGCTCGCCTGGCTGCCTGTTTGGTGGCCGACTTCGAGAGAAAGACAGAGGGAGAGAGAGAGAGAGAGGGACTCGAGAGCCTAGAGAAGGCAAGGCAAGGCAAGGCGAAGCAAGGCAAGCGAGCAGAGAGCCGAGCGATCCGACTAAAGTAGGCTGTTATTTAACGATTTTAGTGAAACGTTCGCGGCATTATACAATCGGCCTAGATCCCGAGTCACGGAGCGTCACGGATCGTGAACGCTGCCAAGCCAGTCACAGTGATTGCCTTCACCGCAGAGAGCCCAGACACTTCGCTTCGTTTCGCTTCTGAAACCCGGGATCTCGGGTTCAACTGCACGGTTGACACGTGCGCGCGGACCTTCCAGCCGGGGTAGGGCCCCTTTTCGCCTGAACAGTCGCCCGTTCATTGTCGGACGCTGGAAAACGCCGACTGCTCGCTACCGTGGCTGCTACCATCCAGCTTTCTACCTTTTTCGTGTTTGCCGCGTAGCGTTCGAGAGGCTCTTGTCACGAAACAACGCGGACGAGCAGCGAATGATCCGCTCGAGATGCAGAAGGTACCGTTAACGGGGCAAAGAGCATGATATTTCAGACGTTTTTACGGCGCTAAGAGGTTAAATTATATAGCAATTATAGGTGGGCACAGTCATGGTACGGTCGAGGGGAAAGAATCGAGCGAGAAGCGAGATGCAAAGATCGATTTCCATAAAAGACGACGACCGCTCGAGAGCGTGTTCCAGAGATCTTTCTTCCTTCTCGAAATCGTTTTCGTCGTGCGTCAGCACACGCGTTCACGTTTTTCCCTTTCCCGGTGCACGCCGTTACCTCACTCGCTAATTTCTTTCGCGAGCCTTAGATCCCTCAAAACAAATGTTATTGCCAAAGATCCCGCGCGCAGCGGATCGTGCCTGCCCGCATACCGCATAAATACTCGCTCTATCCACGGCTTCGCCGCGATCAGATCGTCGATACTCCATTTTTACGGAACCGACGATTACCCGGCGAATACTTCTTAATCATCTTTGCGCTTATTTTAGAACACGCGGGGAATAGCGTGACGCGAGAAACAGGTTCGCCGGTAAAGAGGTGAGTAAGTCGAACGGACGGCGAGGCGTATTCGAGAAAGTGAAATAAGACGTCACGTACGGACCCTTCGAGACGGACAGTGGACGCGTTTCACTTGGCACCGTACGCCTTATTAACGAAACTGAGGGAATCCTCGAAAAACGCTCCTCAGTCGAGTCGAGCGACCGACAAATCCGCGCGAAAATCACGTTCGATCCGCGAGCGCTTTTACGACGGATCGGTGAACATCGAAGCATGACGGCAAAGAGCGGATTACGCAAACGGACGGGAGAGCCAGGAATCGACGGATCGATTTTCTCGAGGCGCGGATCGTTGTTCCGAGGTGTCACGATTTTTGCCCGGCGAGAAAAACGCGGCACGGAGCGCACCAATTCGTGACTTTAACGAGCGCGGACTATCGCGTCGACCTAGTTCGCCCGAAATTTCTAGCCGCCTGTTCCTCTCCGCGGGCATCTCGCGGACGACGCGTGTAGGCAGACGCAAGAGGGAATTACGCAACGAGCGCGGAGAACGCGACAACGAAAAGCAGGGAGGAGGCGCAACGCGGGCGATCGCATTTTATTTGCACTCGATAGACCCGGTGACACACTTTTGCGCGCCGCGCTCCGGGAAGCGGTTCGTGCACGCTCACAGGGGAAAGTGACAACAACGGCGACGAGTCCAGCCGATCGTAACCGCGTTACGTGGACGATGATGCGCTCCGCGTCGACCATTACATCCGAGATGACATTCCGAGGCGCGCGCGGCCGCCTGTTTCTGGCGCGTCGAAAGAAATCTAACCGGAAATTTAGAGAAACTGGAAACGCGTACGCCTCGAAGCGTAGACGGTGGCACGAAGGGTATCCATAGATTTTCGAATTTGAGTATCGTCCGGTTCCAGGAACCAGAAATGGAAAGTACACGTGACTCACGAAAGCGTTCGGTACTTTCTCGATCGATTGTCACGTTGGGCTGTGTCGAGTCGGCGCTCGCGATCGGCGCACGAGCCCCATTAAACGAAACTTTTGTGCGACGTGGCGATCGTACGATCGGAATAGCCTGGTCGTTCGAAGCTGAAATCGAAAGTTCGCGCGCTGGCGGGCGACGGTGACAGAAGAAATCCGCTCGAATGCGTGTCAGTGGGTCCCTCGCGGGAGCGTTACGTCAGAGGCGGAGAAGATTCGCTTCCGTCACGGAGGAGCCGGGATTCGCGCGGATGAGAAACACGCCGGCAATTATTCCCATGCTCCAGCGATTACTTCACCCGGGTTCGAGACAATAAGCGGAGTCTGGCACAGCCGGGCAGGCAAGGCAAGGCAAGGCGGGCAAGCAGGCGAGCGAGAGCGGGTACGAGCGAGCGAGCGAGGCGGTTCGCCGAGGACGGAAGCCTAAAAATAGTGGCGTGGCTGCGGTACGGATCATACCTAATGAGCCACGTACAATTAGCGTAGCGCTGCTAGATGCGCTGCCCGCTTACGTGCACGTACACGCGGAGAGTTTCACTTTCCTTCTCGTTGGCTCGCTTCCGTCGGTTTATTTTCGTACCTGCCGTACCACGTGGGGCCCGCCCGTGGGCATCCGCGACGCGAGTGTCGTCCTCGCGGAGAAAGTTCCGAATTTCGAGGGCCACGAAATGCCGTCGGAGGCCGGACGCGAGGACACGGGAGGACGCGCGAGCGCGCCCACGGATGATACACGTGTCTGAATGGGGAAAGGGCTCGACTCGTACGGGAACGGGCGTAGCACTCTGGGCGACGTGACTCCCGAGCAGACGCTTTCCGTGGGATTCATCGACGGGAGCAACAGGTGGTCCGAACCGTGTGCCCGATGCGCAGTTCAAACGCGGCCCCGCGTTCATTCAAAAGGGACAGATACTAAGCCGTCTCCGACTCGTAACGCTCGTCGATCGACTTCTCGAACGATCTCTCGCGTACATGGTGCGCGTGCACGGACGACGACGACGGCTGTAGAACCGTCTTGGAACAACGGAGTCCGTGGAGTCCCGCGAAGTGGCGCGGGACACTCGAACGCTGCTCGAAACGCGAAGACACGCAAAAGGAGCAGAGAATGTACGAGGTACACGCGAGGAGTTAACATTTTTCGACGGGGTTCGAGTATCGAACACCGTCCAAGTCTCTCGCCGCTATCCCACGAAACACGGGTTACGTTGAAAGGTACACTTATACCAGTTACGTAACGCGGCACGAATTACAATGAAGATTTACGAGCGAGAAATATATGGGATGCATTGGAGATTATAAATTTCACGGGACGATGGAATGCACGCGCGACGAGGATGATCGCGAATCGGGCATAGTTCTCCCGTCATCCGTGGCTGGTCGCTCGACGGGATTGGACAAAGCCGAGGGCGCAAAAATTAGGCTGCAGCGCAGGCATTTAAAAAGAGCGACGCGTTCGAGGCCGCGCGAGGCCTCTTTCAAAAACGAAAGTCCCGCCTCTTCCCGTATTCCGATCTCGTGTCGCCCTGGCGAGTTTCACCGAACATTCGCTACGTATGCGTGCGTCTAGCGGACGTCCACGGGGAATCGAAAAGTCGCCTCGCGAAGGGACAAAGAAGGCGAGAGAGAACGGAGGGGAGAGAGAAAGGACGAACGTTAGACTACTCGGACGATCGCGCGATCGTAGGAACTGGAAGCGGTCGTCGAAAACGTCGGAACGAATTAATAGATACGCTGGTCCCTCTAGCGCGATCCAACCGACAGATAGACGAAAAATCGGGGGCCAGCCAAATTCGAGGTTGAAACTAAATTCGCGGATGATTCCAGCGCCGCGCCCGATGGTTTGTTCCGCGATCGAACGCAACGGAGGGATAATTGAAAGGCGTATCGGGGCGAGGAGGAGCCGAAAACTCGTGGAACGATCCCCTCGTACCGGCGGAATTCGTTCCGAGGCGAGCGTTTACGCTCGCGTGCGTGTAAGCCGGGACCGGAGCGTCGACGCTAGACGAGTCGATCAACCTCCCGATGGTCGCGGAGCGTGGCGTCGAACGCTGAAAAAGTGAAACTCGGCTCGCTGCGCGTGTAACCTAGAAACGTGCAAGCGGTGCTCAACTCTGCGGGCGCCCGTACATCGACGAGCGGGTCGCCAGGCGCGATTAATGGGCCCCGTCTTATCTGGGAAACGCGTAAAACACCGCGTTTTCCCGCGGAATTTCCATCCGGACGCGGCTGCGACGGGAGCGCGGCTCGCGAAACGTCCGACCACCGCGGGCCTATTCCCCTGCGGCGACGACGCGCGACCTATTTCTTGCTCGCGGTAGTACGGGACTGCTTATGGTTGGACGCGCGATGTTCCGCGGATTTTAAGCGTTCCATCGGCTAAAAAACTACCCCAACGTTGGACAGTCGTCGCAGCCAGAGGTGTCGCGTCGAGGTGTCGTCTAACGGAGAGAAATGAAGTTCGTCCCTTCCTCGCGCTGGTTCACGGAACAACGGGAAGCAAATGCGGACGCGAGGAAGTGGATGAAGCGAGTGAACTCTTCGAAAAGAGAAAAGAAAGAAAGGCGAATGTCAGCCGGTTATCCGGTCTCGAATCTGACGAGATAACGGCGACGACGTAGCTCGAAAGGGAAGGAAGAGAACAGGAGGGAACCAGTTGAGAACCCGTTCTCTAAGCTCGGTCTAGCTAAGCAAGCATAATGCACGGAGGTATACGCGTATAGGAGCGCGGTCGGGATAGGACAGGACAGGACAAGACAGGATAGAGTACTTAGTGAAAGTAGCGAGTAGCAGCGAGCTCGGCCGGCTCCGGGCGACTCCAGCGCCAAGGATCAAGGCCGGCCGCTTAGACGACGAGGAACGATGACGACGAGTGCGGAACGCAGAATAGAAAAGCGGCTCGTGTTTTCTCTGTCCGGCGGCCGTTCTATTTCGACTTCGTGATCGACCTACAGAAGTACACGGTTCCCCGATCGGTCTCTCGCCGTGCGATCCACGGTTGTCCCCCGGTCGGGGATCCGGTCGCGAGCGCAACGCGATCGAAAAGAAACGCGACGTGCCGCTCGCGTCGGCTTACAAAACAAGAAAACCGCGCCGCGCGGCCACAGAGAGACGTTGCCCGCCGAGCTACAACGAGTTTGATGTCATTCTACTGGCCGTACTCGGTTAATCCTATCTCCGCTACACCTTTCTCTCTGTTCCTAGCTAGTTTGGACGAAGCTGGACCGCTACTCGATGTCGCAACCGTCAGCCAGCCGGGCTCTCTGTCTTTACCACTGACTTTTCTGGCTAAACGAGAAGAAGAGAGGAGAAGAAAAAAAAAATAACAACAAAGTGTACAGAAGCCTGCCACCGAGCGCGAGGCTCGCCCGGCAAATAAACCAATTAGACGGCTCGTGGTGCGAAAGTTAGCACGGAGAACTCTATGCTGTATTTGCGGACCAGAGGTATCCTAGCGCTCCTCTCGTCTCCTCCACTCAGTCTATCGATGGTAACGCGGATCCGTCCGCGATTATACATTTTGTCCATCTGGCATCGGTATCGTTTTGCCTCCCGTAACGCGCCTCGAACGCTAACCTCGTTCGTAACTCCTTTTTGCTTCGTAAATAAACTCGCCCTCTTGGACCGTGCCGGACCGCTAGCCGACGTTGCGACACCACCGGTAGCATTATAGCTGCTCTACCATCGTCCGCGCCGAGAGACCAACCTCACCTCCACGGCAAGAAGGAACATGGTCGGCCACGCTAAACGCACTCCCGTTACCAGTTCCGCCAGGCCAGGGCTAACGCGCGGCCCGCCAACGAATCGCCGCTACTCCCAAACAGGACAGAACAAGTGGTCCCAATAAATTTCCGCGCTCGAATATCGCTGCGAACACGGAGAGAGAGACACTCCGTGCGGTGGAAAATATTCGGTTTTACTTTCGAGGCACGATCTAACAGGAGAGACCTTCTTCTCGCCCCCGTTCCACACCTAACACCGCCTACATCGCGCTCCTTCGCACGTATCTGGTACATGTACGTACGAGCCACGAGGCGGTCATTCGGCGTGAGAATTTACCGCACGATTGTGCGTACCACGCCTCAATTTCCTACGCATTTTTCCCTTTCCACCTCTGATAAACGGCGGCCGCTATTTAAGCGGTAACGACGCCCGTTCGCGTCCCCATTAACGACACGGCGCGCGTCGACCTAGCATCCGGAAAAGCGACGTGCCCGATCGGCCAGCCACGATAACTGTTACTCGAGTCGGTTCCCGACGGATTCCGCCTCGAGCCCGTCTCGCTTCTTTTTTCTTCTCGGGGCATGTAAATGCTCCAGCGATACGGGAACGATTGATAGCACGTGACTGATTTCTCGACCGAAAATATCCAGGCCGTCCCAAGCGTTTCGAGATTGTTTCGTCGGAAGTCGAACGACGCGGCTCGGTGTATTATCTGCAATTCAGAGACAGGCGATTATTCGCGATGCCAGAAATATCTGGACAGCGCGATTCGAAAGACACTGGGACGCGCTCGCTTCGAAAGCGTCCGCGAGACCAACACAGACGCTTCTCCGTCTGTAGACGCCATCCGAGGAGCGACTTTGAAGCGGACTTTGCGAGTGGGACGCATCCTGCACGAGTCGGGAGGAAGAAGACAGACGATACTCCTCTTCCCATGTCTAAAAGGCAGAGTTTTCCAAACCGTCTTACGGGAATGTCGTGTAATGTCATCGAACAAGATGGACGCTGCAACCTGCGCGTCCTCCGGATTTACATTCCCCAGGCTTATTCTTATTCATAAAAACACCTGAGGTCTCCTGCATTTCTCTATTCCTTTTGTCAACGCTCGCATTCAATCATCTCCAATTCGAAGTCGTCTGGGACGTCCCGAGCATTTTGCACATTCCATCGCGCACAAGCAACAGTTATCGAATATAAGAATCGCGAATTCTAAGTTTCACGAGGAAAATAGCGTTTAAATTAACCGCGGATCGGCAACGCCATTTCATTCGAATCCGCCCATTTGAGGAACATCGTAGAATTCGATGTACGCTACTCGCTCTTGGGGTTTCATGCGATCCACTCGCCTTTCTTCATCGTCTCGAATAGGAGAAAGGTCATCAATCTCACGAATACCTTCTCGTTGTTCGTAACGGCGCGGACAAAAGGCAGGGAAGCAATTTTCTGTGAAACTCGAGCCGATGACGCTACCAAAATGGCTGATTCGTCTGTAACGCGACTCTTTCGGAATTCACAGACGTCCGATTCGCGTTAACGACGCGTCGTCGTTCCGCGTCCGCCATCTTCGCACGCGGCTCGATCGAATGTCCGCGGCGATATCTGACGATCATCGCCTGCGCGAGCGTCGCGGTCGGAGGATGCTGGCCGTCGGTCAGGGAATACCAGCTCGTTGCCTCCACGTAACGCGTTACCCGCTACGTAACGCGCGGCGTTACGCAATCGAATTTACTCCGTGACACGCAACGCGCGCGCGGCCGTGCGCACGCACGCGCGTGCACGCGTGCGTTTACGTTCGAATGGTAGCGACTCGCGCCAAAGGTCACGATCAAGCGCGCTTTTTCTCCCTCGAGTCGCCAAGGCCGCCGCGCGGCGCGATCTTGTAGGAGGAAGGATCGCTCGCGACCTATACGAAAAGATCATCGTCTCGTGTCGCGCGATCCGTATCGTGGACGCGGCCTCGCCAACGTTCGCGCGCGTTCAACCGCGAGCGAAAAAACAGCTGTATCGTCGCCGCGAGACGGTCGAATTTTTACCACGAGGTCACGAGGAGCGATACGTACGCGTGGCGCGAGTACCGCGAAGAGGAGAGTGCGCACGGCTCTGAAACGAGGAACGAAGCGAGACTGCTTCGATTCGAGGACGAAGTACGGTATACAGAACGTACTTGGGCGTACTTCGCGTGGAGCTTCGAGCCGCAAGCGTAGAGGTATCCGTGTCGACGCGAAAAAACGAAAGTGAGGATAACCGTAAACCGCGGGAGAGGCAGCTTCTCGGGCGTCGCTGGGACAGCGAAAGGATTTCGCGAACGGGTTGCGCCCGCGATCGGAGCGCGCGACGTAAACAGGCGGCTCTGGCTGGCGGGTATAAAGGACCGCAGCAGCTGGGAACACGAGGGAGAGATATTTGCGAGCGCGCACGTAACATTTCGCGCTCGTATGTGGGCTGGGTTTAGGCCTAACAGCTGTTTCGCGAAACCCTGACCTTGGCTGGCTCGCAGCGATCCGTATGCGACGGCCTACGCCAAACAGGCAGGCACGACTAATCAGCCAGCCAGTTAGTCAGTCAGTCAGTCAGTCGGCGAGGCAGTTGGGCGAGCAAACGGATTTTCGCAATCGACGTTACTGACCTACCGGCTCACGGTTGCGTCCTACGACCGAAACACCCCGTCGTCTCGCTGCCACGTCGATCGTTCGATCGTTCGCTGCCACGAAGAGGCACCCCCGTGGCATCGACTCACCCCTGGTCGAACGTCGCGTCATAAATCGGGGAACGAGACGGATTTTGGCAACGATTGCGCGTAACTCGAGCCTGCCAGGGTACAACAGAAGCGACGAGACACAGAAGACGTATATTGCAACCACGGTGCGCGTTCTCCGTGCAATTAGACAGATAAAATCCTGTTCCGTATTGAATACGCGAGGGCTCCACGATACGGTAATTGTTGTAACGGCGCATGAGAATTCTAATGCGCGAAATACTCGCGCGAAATAGGAAGCGGAGCGATAGGAAGCGCGGGCGAGAATGAGTTGTAAACGTACAATGAGCACCAGTTCCGTGCGAGCAGCTCGCTTCAAGTACGCGGAACCGTGTATATTTAGACGAGGAGAAAAACGGACGTCCATCGCCGCTCCAGCTTTGTTCCCTCTTTTTTCGCACGAGCGTAAACCGCTCGCAGCCGTTATCGTAGGTCGGGAAACCGTTTTAAAAATAGCGCGCGCGGCGAGGAATACCCACGAGGATCACCGCGCGGAGACAGACATCGGACGTCGATTATCAAGATCGACGTTCGATCGTCGCAATCTATGGAAATTGTTCCTTAAGGTGGACCAGCGAGATACTTCTGCGTCGATCGATTATCATGGTAAACGCGAAACGCTCCATCCACGCGTCCGATAGCCTCTGTTACAGAGACAGTAATTGCAGTCAGCTGTTGTGGCTGCACCAAAGTACAGCCACTTCGATTCCGTGTATCGTTGGCTCGTACGATGCACCAAGCGTCGTCGATTATCTCATCTTATTTCCCAAGTAGTTAAAAACAAAAACAACAAGCAGTGTTTTCGTACACGCACATCGCTGCGCGCCTCGTCGTCAAATTTCGCCGCGCTCCCTTAATCGGTGTCCTTCGATCGATTATCGAACAACACGCATGCACTCGATAACTACCCGGAACGAAAAAGTGGCGATATCTAGGAAAACAAACGCGACAACGAGGACGCGCAGAAAAATATCGAGTAAATAAGAGTCAGTGCGTGAGCGCGTGTCGCTATCGACGATACGGGGCGGTTCGCGCGGGTTCGAGCGGATCTCGCTGGCGCGCGGCTACCCAGGACGCACATGTACGAAAACGTGACACCGCGGAAACGTCAGCTTCTGCGAGGCGGTGTTTCGAGCCGAGGCTATCGCAGCCGCGAGCGAGAAAAATATCGTCTTCTCCGGCGGCCAGCTTATTCCGCTTTCGTTCGAGCCGTTATCGCGCACGCGAGATCGTCGATCGAAACGAAAATAATCCGCCACGGTTCTCTAGAGGGACGCGTCGTTGTTATACCTGTACGGTTTTATACGCGAGCGAAAACAACCGCGCGTGCAGGTACACGAATGTTTACCGACACACGGCCCCGTTTATTTATGAGCAAACGGATTGGCTCGTGGCCAGAGCCGCGAGGGATACACGAAAACCTCGGCCAACGGGCTGGCAGTCGTTTCTACGCCCGATTAGGGGGCCCTCCTCGTCGCTTCGGGCCCTGTTATTGTGGCCAAGCGAACGGGACGCGCACCTTTCCTGGTTTCCTGGAACCACGGGAACGGACCTCTTTTAAAAGACGATTTCGATGCGCGGCTGGGACCGGGCCGTCGACCTTACCTACACGCTCCGAACGGAGCACAGGTCTCGAGTCCTATGTTTGAGGAGCGCTCAAACAAAGGATTTACGGGGAAAAAGGGCGAGAATGTTCGCGGAGACTTAACCTGCCTCGCGTGTCTGCCGACGCTCGATCGAACCTACGAATTTTCTAACAATTTTTAACGTTCCAACGATCAAGATACACAGGCTAACTACTGTCTATAATATCTTGGTAATCAACGATTGCTCTGTTTCGATGAACTTTCCAGGAAAAAAATATGGCGCGAAGAAAAATCCAGTCGTCGCACGCGAGACGAGATGCTCTCGCGCGAGGTCCGAGCGAAAACGGTTCCCGCTGAAAAAGTGTCCCAGGCTGGAGGGATTGGTGAATTAGACGGGTCACGTTCTAGCCGCGGCGTGGAAACGATGGAAGCGGCAACTATTTTCGTAGAAGGTCCGCCACGATGGCGTGTGTGACGGGTCGTTGGCCTGCAAGAGCATACAGCAAGACAAGCAAACAAGGCAGACATGATCCCCCTGCAGGCCCCGCCGACAGAGAGAGGCGTTCCTCATTGGGCCTCACCTGCACCAAATTCCTAGCTAGCCAAGCCCGGTCGTTGAACCCCGTCGGAAGAACACGCGAGGTACTCGATCCCTGCACTATATGCCTACGCGAGAAACGAGATATCGCCTGGGCAGGTAGTACTGACCGCGCATAGTCGTTCGATGTGACACACCGAAATCGACTACTTTCGGTATTCGATATCGAACTGCTGGCATCATCCCCCTGGATGATATTACAGGCTATCGAGTGGTACGCTCCTCGACTGCCTCCAGCCACGCGCGTGTCGCCCGCGTATGAATAAAACATCGCTGCCCGAAACGAAATCCCCCGCGTTTCCTTCTCGTTCCGCTCGACACCAGCTACCTATACTCCTCCACGCCCGCTATCGTTCGGAGGAGACACTCTCGCTTAACAGTTGGTTTATTAATTTCAGAGCGGCGCGCGGGGATGCGACGATTCCCTCTGTTGTCTCTTTATGAATGGAAGCGTCCGAGTGATAAATTATGAATCGAGGATAACGAACCGAGGCGTAATTTAGAAGGCGGACGGACGCAGAGCGCAGGTTCGTTCACCTCCGCCGCGATCGACGTCGATGGTTGCCTCGTACGCGTTGTCGCGAGTTTGGGCATGGACGAGCACCGACGAATCGTCGCGTTGCGAAACGCGATCCCGGTTACCGTGCCGAACGGAAAGCTCCGACGTTTCCACACTCGTTAATGCGCTTATTTGAATGTACAGTCGCGAAATTTTCCCGTCTTTTTTTATGCAACTTTGTTGTTCTCCGTGCGATCGCAACCGGTCGCAGCCAAGGCGCGAGACAAACGGTGCGTACGGAGCGGTAGGCGCAGAGGCGACTCGATATCCCCGAATAGAAATAGCTTTCGTGGAAATTGTTGAGGAAAATTAACAGGAATCCCCGCTGAATCGTTGCTGATGTCACGCGAACTCCGTTGCATAATTAATGACAATGGACCCCGGCGAAGGTCACGAGCGAGTTACGCTCGAAGGAAATCCCACGAGTACAAGAAAATATCGGCGCACGGTTCGGGTTCTTGCCGCTTCCTTTTCTTATCGCTCGTAGCCGTTCGATCGGATCGCGACGAGCGGACGCGAAACGTTTCCAGCCGCGTCGTCGCGGTTTCTACTTTCCGTTCCGCGGCGGAAGCGAACCCCGTTCAACGACGCGCGACGTCGACGCGGGGCGCAGGATCGCGCGCGCGCGCGCCAAACCACCCTCGAGCGTCGCGGGAGCATGCGTTAGCTCTGAGATTGCATCGCGAGTTACGCGAACCGCTCATCGAAGACGAACCTCTTTTGGAACGGACAAGAATGGAGACCCGTACCCGTTTGTTCTGACGATTTTCCAATTGTTCCCTGGAAATGTTCCGACTTCTTCGCAGTCGAGACAATGAGATCTAGGAAGTCAGATAGCGGAAAAGCGGCGAACCAAAGAACGAAACGTCCGACGCTTTACTCGTTTAACACGCCGTTTCGAGGTTTTTCCTCGGCTCGTTCTCGATACGAGCGGCTTCAGAAAGGAGGGATGAGCATCTCGTCTAGCTGAGAATCACTGCAGCGCCGAGGCTTCCTAAACAATACTCGACTCACTTTCACTTCGTCCCCACCGCCTCTGCTAAGCCGTCGCTCGTGGCCGTCGTCATCGTCGTCGTCACACTCGTTCGATAATGCGTAAAATATATCACGCTTTCGTTGCCGATTAATTAGAAAACCCGGCGAACGGCCGACGCGGAGGCCGTTTCGAGGAGCGAACGGACCCACGCGACGAACGGAACGTCGAACGTAGTACGGGTCGATTAATAATCCGAGGATTTATCGGAGACGATAATTGAGACGCGTGCGGTTCGTTCAGTGACTCGAAAAGAGTACGCGCGTTCCGCCAGGGAAAACCGTCTAATTATAGAACGTATATCAGCGGCCGCGATAGCGAAAACCGATGCTGGCTTAATTCATACGAGACGATCGAGATTTGCAACCACCGCGCAATTAATACCAATACGATTAACCTTTTCCGTGTAAATATTCATCGCGCCATTATCGTGCAACAATGAGACAGCGGCGCGGATCGCTGTCGGGACCGATCGATTCGAGTAGGTGCGTGCCTACGTATTTTTAAACGGCGCAGAAGACGACGGATTGATAATGGGTGCCGACGTGCATTAAAATCGCTCCGCCACGATAATGCCCGATAACGAAGATTTAATCGATCGCCTCGAAGTGCGCAGGAACGCGTCGGACGTCTCGTCGGGAAATTTGATCGAGGTGACGCGGGTCGCGCAACATAAAAGTTGGACAGCGCGCGAAAGACAGGGTCCCGCATGCATTATTTGGATTATCGGGTACCGAAGTACGCGCGGACTCGTAAAAACGTACGACTTTTCGAGCTATTTGCCAGTGGCAACATTGTCGATAACCCAGGATTCGCCAAGCAACGGGAAACACGCGCGTGGAACCGCTCTCGTCTGCGGGACGAAATTCGATTCGCATCCTCCGATCGAACGATCTACCGCGATAATTATTATCATAATCGAGGGAAACGAATAACGTCTCACGGTGTTCCGATGGAATATGATTATAGAAATATCTGGAGCAATTTCGCAAGGCATCCCCGGCGGATTTGCAACGTCGCTTATTGTTTCGCGAACTTTTGTCGGGCGTCCCTTCCGAAGCGTCGATTGGCGCGCAACTACAATCGAGCCTGGGAAGATTGCAAAAGCGGAATTCTTGCGGGCGACTACAATAGAACGGACGACCGTCGAATCCGCTCCAGATTCGCGGGACGAACCGATCCGTATCTCTGTCTAGTTGCGACAATTTGCCTAACCTGCTCCTCCCGCGTGTCTGCGCCGCCACTTTTAAAACGCGAACGAGTCTGCTCGAGCGACGTCGCCCCGGAAAAGATGATTTCGATAAAAGTCGACGGTTCACAGTGCATAAAAAAAGCGTTGCCAATTTCGCGTGACAACCGCGTGATAGCTGGTGACTCGTCTATTTAAATATTCGAACGATCGGATTCCTTTTCTCCACGGACGCCGCAGCTGCGATTAATTAGCGGTCAGAGGGGTGGTTGTATCCCATGGGAGGTCGCGTTTTCGCGACTCGATTTTCCTGCGTTTCCCTCGCGTTTTTCTGGCCACACCGGGCCATATCAGAAGCGTTTTGTCCCGGTTACTCTAGCGGAATGGTGTCAGTTACATAAGGACTCCTGCCGTGCCCAGAAGTGTCGAGGGTTGCTGGAGGGGGATCGGTGTGATATCGTCGGAAAAGAAGAGGAGAAGCGACGGGGAGGGAAGGACGATGGTGTTCGAGAGAAGCAGAGAAAGAGAGAGGGCTCTCGGAGAGTGAAAGGGAGGGAAGAGGATCGACGAGGGAGAGGAAAATCGTGGTGGAGGGATAAGGACGGAGTCGAGCGGTGGCGGAGGCGATGCGGAGAGAGAGAGAGAGAGAGAAAGGGAATCGCTGATGGAAGGGAAGCCCAATGAACGAGGAGATCCAACGAAAATCGACCAATGGCGATGTGGTACCGCCATGGCGCTTTTTACGAAGCATACCAAGGGAGGGGTGAAGAGACGAAAAAAGTGAAAGTTTGCGCCAACACTATAGCCAACACCTTGTGTACCCTCCGCTCTTCCTCGCCACGATTTAGCCCTTCTCGAATTTTTTTTCCCCCACCTCCGTCATCCTGTTTTTCGTCTCTCTCTCTCTCTCTCTCTCTCTCTCTCTCTCTCTCTCTGTACTCCTCCTTTTTCATCGCAGCCGGATCGCTCGTAAATCACGAATACTCGAATCCTTTGAAATCGACAGGTTTTCGGTGGTAAAACCGTTCCTTCCACTCGAACACTCTCGACTTGTTTTCGATCGACAATTCACAACGGGTTCCAAGTGTTTTGTCAGCCGCGAATCGTGTTTTCGCTCGCGTCGTTTTCCAAAACCTCGCCTCGTTTTCGAGGTTCTTTCGACCGCTCGACCGTAATGTCGCTGGTCGCACGTTGGTACCATTTCGTTTCGCGATGGAAAATTGTTCGGTTGCGCGTTACAGGGGGAGGGAGCCGAGAGCGTTGTGGAAAAATTCAGCTGCTCGGGGAGATTCTCTTTGTTCCTTTAACGAGCTCAACGTGTTGGCCCCGTGTATCGACTATGTATTAGCTATCCAAAGTAACTCTCGTTGTCGGTACCCGGCATGGTGGGGCATACACGCCGCGGCGAAGCGAAGAGCCGAGCAAGCACTCCGGCGCCCTCGATTTCACTTTCATTACGAGGCCAAAGGAGCGCTTCGCTTACGCTCATTCACTCTCGTTCCTTCATAGCTACGTGTATACGCTCGTATCCGCTCGCGAGCGCGAGCACTTAGCCTATATTTTTACGGCTGCTTCGATTACGCCGATAACCGGGACTGGAACTCTTCCTTTTCCCCCTTCTCCAATCGAAGAACGCACTAAATCGACAAGATTTTGCGGATTCTTCTACGTGCCGCTCGGTTAAACGGCGATATTTTGATACGACGCACGCTTTTGTCTCGCCTTCTGATAAAATTCCTGCACAGATCGCGTACGCGAGAACCAATTTTAATGGCGGTGGAAACAGGAAAGAAAATTCCGCGCGTAACAGCTAGGAAACATTGTAATTAAAGTGAATTACAGGAGGACGCCGGGTTTCCAACAAACGTTTAACCCGATACGTAAATTGCCTCGCACGCCGTGTCATTAAAAGATAATTAAGAAGATTAACCGGCACCGAAAACGATCGTGCACGGCGACTCCGAAAATGTCGCTATGAAACGTAGTCTCTATTAGAAGATCGTTGCGCTTCGTTAATTAACAGCTTTATATGCGTAAAAGGAACATTTGACGCGACGTGAATTAAAGGAAATTAAACGTCCTGGAGAGGACGTTCTTCTCGTTCTTCCTCTTCTTCTATTTTCTTTTTTTTTTTTTTTTTTGTTCTCATTTCCCATCAATTTCAACACGAACAACGTTTTAACGAAGCGGAACTTCAATTAGTTTCTAAAGTGGCAATTTCGAATCTTCGTTTCGCCGTGTCGCAGATAAGAACCAATTACTGCGGTGGCGCGCGACACTTGAATTATCATTGAAGAACCTCGCCGTGTAATCTGCTTCGGTCCGCGGGAGGAAAGAGAGAAGAAAAAAAAAAAAAAAAAAAAACAAGAAGACAAATTACTCGTTACGACCTCAGACGATGATTTTAAGATTAGGCAACGGCTCCGTTCGAGCTGAACCCTGTTCCATCGTCGACTCGCGGAATTAAGAAATCGTTCGCACTCGATTGCACCGAGTAAATAGAACCGCCTCGCGAATGCTTGCGTTCGTACATTTTAGCGACGCGCAGACGGATCCTAGAGAAACTTCAAAGTTTGCGCTGTTCTATGTGCCGTGGGCATTATCACCTCGAAAGCTTTCTCCGTTCGAAAAAAAGAGGAGATAAAAAAAAGAGAGAGAAAAATCGCGTGCACCATTTAAGGTCGACCGCGTCGCGAAATAGCGTCGCGAGCGAAGATTATTTGGACGTTCTGAATGAACTCGATCCCCGAGCGTCTCGTCGCCTTGTGAAATTTGACTCGAAATTAACTTGTCGTTAGAACCGCGTCGAGCTGAAAGAGACGGCGGAACTCTCGAGGAGATCCGTCGTGAGGCCGCGGCTATTTCGTAATGTCAACGAAGAAAACGGCGTCGCTGCCAGGAATTGACATAATCGGTGAAAGTACGTACCCACTACCTTGGCCTTAGGTTACCTAGCCGCGCTTAGGATAAATGAAGTATATAGAGAGCGATCGCGGGGCCCCGGGTACTCCATAACGGGGCACGTAACGTAGATCGGTCGGGTCGTTTAACGCGTTGCCACTTTTACCGTGCTCCACATACACAGTCAGGACAGCGTTCAAAGTGGGCTGTCTCTCGCGCAACGAGACGTTCTCGCGCTTGCGATTCGCTCCAGGCGACGCGGCACCACGTTCTGCAACCCGTTCGAAAACGAAGGCCAAGGTCGATGCGACTCGCGTCATCAACGACACCCCAACACCCTCCGCTGACGGCCATCGAGCGGCCCGATCTCGCGTTTCCGTTCTCCAGTTGCTCCGTTTCGCGTTTCGAGTTCCCTTTCGGTTCGCGTTTGCTGGTTCCACGGAAAGTTAGTCGTAAGTGGAACGGGGACGAGTGGAATAAGAATAAGTAGAATAGGGACGCAAGTGGAAGTAGAACCGAGCGGATCAGATGCAAGTAGAACAGGAGCAAGTAGAATAAGACGTCAGCCGGGTCGTAATCCGTCGCGCTGGTACCTAAATCTAATTTACGCGCATCAACCATCGCGGAACCGTATCGTTCCTCTCGAAGAACGATGCAGAGAAATGACAACGAACCGTCGATCTCGCGGCTGTCCACGAGCGGCCGTCTACGCGTTAGCTTCGTCGCGCACTCGATATAAACCCACCAGACGATAACAGCCGGTCACAAGACCGGACAGTAATTTCGTCTCGGCTTATTTTTATCTGTTCCCATGTGATGGCTTACGAGAATCGGATCCCAGAGGGTCGAAAATCGACCCAACCGCGCGCTCCTGCGACTCGAGGGGGACGAGTCCGCAGGATGCGTGGCGGCTACGCGGTCCTTCCGGTTCTCGATGGCGGATAAGAAGCTCGACGGAACCGGCGGATGCTATACGTGGTCCACGCGTGGTACCCGCGACTCTGCCTCTGACGACAAGTATCTAGTAATGCCGTGACCTTGACTCTGGCTAGCCAAGCAGCTGGCTGCTCAGCCAGGAATAAGCTCGATGCGCGGTTACCATGTTGCCACGCTAATATTAGCGTACACAGCCGCGTGCACCACGGGTGACCGAGTGACCGACGTGTTCCTGGTGCATCCGTTCTCATCGCTCGCTACTACCCCGACGCCGATAATAAAAGCACAGGGTCGTCGAAACGCGAGGAACACCATGGGGTCGAGGGGTGAACGCGAGGTCCTCGCAGGACCGCGTCTCGACCCTCGAGTTGGATCGCGCGAAGAATACCTGTCTGTCCGGGAGGATCGATAAATTCGTCGATCTCTAATTCTAGGAATCGTAGGTAACTTGGCAGCGCGAGTGGCAAGGAACGTGTGAACAGTCGCATGTTATGATTGGACACGACGAGTCACGGACGAACGTAATCGTCCAGACAGGTAAAACCTCTGTAATGACTCGTCTCGAATCCGCGCGTCCTTATACTAATAATAGTCCTCCTCGGACGTCTAATGATTTAGGTGCGTGAAATTCGTTGGGCGAATGCTGCCTGACGTCCTTTCCTCGCGCGTACGTCATCGCTATCCGCGTTCGGCGCGCGAGGAGCGCGGCTTTTTCCCCGAGGAGGCGAGGACCGCGTTGGGCTCCGCGGAGCTAGCGTATCGACGCTCGTAACTATGGAATATGCCGAATGTTAAGCTCGCGCGTACAGCGTACACACGCTCCGATCAGTGGAATTATTCCGGAGGTCAGAGGGTGAGCTAGCATATAGGAGATTAAATCTGCTAATTATATTCTTTCGCACTGGCGACGATCGGTTCGCTGGTGCAAAAGGGAAGCCCAAAGCGGCTCGCGCGTTCGCCATCGCGTTCCCTTTCGAATCGATGCGCATCGGACGACACCGCTGGCGTCAGCGTCCACCGATAAAGAGAAATTCTTTCGACGCCTCGTTATTTAATAGTTCATCGCTCGCTCGACCTTTTCGCGAAACGACTCGTGCGCTGCCTCGTTGCGTTCTGCCGCGAAAATCGATCGAATCGCGAGAGATAGATACCTGCGTCCATCTCGAGTCGACTGCGCGCGAACCAGCCGAGCGTCCGATCAGAAAAATCCACCGGCCCAAGGTTATCGCGCGGCAGACAGGGTAGGGCCATGGAAAGATCTCCAAAACCGAGTGCAAAGGCGAAGGTCGGGCAAAAATCGTCCCTGTCGTTTCGCCAAGGAAAGATCTCGCGCGCGAAACGAGGAGGAAGATATCGTACCGACTGCGTTATCGTTAACGAACGACGAGAGGGACGAACGACGGGGAACGTCGACGAAAAGGCCGCGAGGCGGCGAGGAAGAGGCACGAGTGAGGTTAAAAAGAAGAGAAACGCACGATAACCCCGAGTGGCACTGGTCGCGTCATTACTGGGCTACTGACGCAATCGTATCGCTCGCAGGGGGTCTCCGGATCGTTGTTGTTGTTGTTTTCCACTCTGGATGTTGCTCTTTTCTCTCCGCGCGCTCCATTTTTCGTCTCCGCTTTTCACCCTTCGCTCGCGTGCACCGTATCGATCGCTGATCCTCGTTGGGCGGCCACGAGTTCTTTCTCCCCGGTTATCTATCGGAAACCGGCGTCAATTACGCGTGCTGGATCTCCTCGCGATGCTCGATGATGAAATCTCGACGCACGATTACTCGCTGCCACGATTTTCAGCCATTCCGTCGAAGGTGCGACCAGCGCGCGATAGCAACGCGCGGACTACGAACGAAAAATAGTCCCGATAGCCCTATAACTCTGATAACCCTTTTCCCGGCCGTCCGATAGCGAGCAGCTCAAGTAATGAATTTAATCCTCCGCTCGATGTTATTCCTACCAGCTTCCAGACGCGGACGGTCGAGCGTATCGAGGCTTAGGGACAAGGGTTACTTTGGCGAGAAAAAGAAGCGAAAGGAGTGGCGAACGCTGGAAACATTCGGAATGGAACGCGACCAAGCGTCACTCATTGATAATCGCGAGCTTCGAAGCTCGAGCGGACCGTTAAATCGCTGATACGACGGAATTGAAGGTAATTACGAATCGCAGAGGCGGTGAGGGGGTCGGATAATGGAAGACTCGAAAGAGCCGTGGAACACTTTCCGATACCTGATGACTGCACGAATTCCAAGAAACAGCCCTCCTCCCGCCCTCGATTTTTACCCGCTCACGGCTCCCGCCGGAAAAGTAGGTTACGGTTCTGGCCGTTTCCTCGTAAAACCCCCTACGTGCATACTCGCACACCTACTTTTATCAGGCCCACTCGTGCCTACACGTTCCGACGAGTGGGCACGCTTGTATACGAGTCCGGTGTGACGAGTCAGCAGTAAACGAGATTTCGACACGGACCTCCAGGTATTCCCTGATGTAGCTGCCATCGACGAATCGAGGTGTCTAACGATCGTCGTCGCGAATCGAGACACGCGAGACCAACGGTCGGTCGAGAGAACGGTATTTGCGAAACTGGGTTTTTCTTTTTCTCTCTCTCCTCTATGAATTTATGCACCTTTTCCTGCATCGACGGACCCGTACGTTTTCTTCCGTCAGCAAAATCCTCTGTTTCATCGGTACACTCCCTTGAAGTATCGGTACCATCGATTAAGGGATGGTCCCATAACTCGCAGACAAACCGTTCCTAATTCTTCACCGCGTTCACGTTTCTACATCTTCTGGTAAAACAGAGCCAGGCTGCTCAGGAAAAGACAAACATCGAGGAATACAACTTTGAATCGGTATTGCATCAGCCTCCCACTCGTAGACGTATATATATATATATATATATACATACATATGTACAGACGTGCGTATATCGCGTGCTGTTACTAGCGGTTGAAAAAAAAATTCATCTCCTCCTTCGACGTTTAATCATTCGACGACCGCTAGAGGAAATCTGAATTCAACGAAGACGGTTTATATAATTGCCACCAAAGATACTATGTATACGCGCAGATCAACATCCTGTGACCCAGATTAGCGGAGCGTCGTTCCGCGGAACGGTTCAATTATCTAAACGTTGCTACCCACTGATGGAAAAGAAACGTTCGACGCGAACATCGTCGGACCGCGTGCATACCCGACAGCACGCCTTCGCGCGTGATTCGCGCGCGTTTCTTCTTCGTCCTCTTCTCCGTTTTCCCTCCCTATTTGCGTAAAACGCAAAACCGCCAGCGAGAACAGCGTTCGAGGAGACGGCGATGCAACCGCGGTCGTTGGTCCTGTTCCCTCCTGTTCCACCCACGGTAGCCGCGTCGATCAGCTGCAGTTCGCTACTTGCGCTCTCGCCGTTAACTGCTCACCTTCACCTCGTCTCTTACTCAACGATCGCGGCGTGTTCTACCCCCGTTGCGTAATTCCCGCGGATCATTACTGAGTCGAATCGTCACTCGAGCGGAATAAGCGCGCAGACCGACGGACGTCGAACGCGACGCGCGAAGTCGACGCGAATCTGGTTTACTACCCCTTAACGTGTCATCTCGGTCCCGTTACCGAGACGACAATCACCGTGCAAACATGTTACGGAACGCTGCTTAGCCGAGGGGTCCTGCTCCACCTTAATCGATTGCTGATGCAACGGAATTAATTACGTCGGACGGATTACGACCGCCATTGACGATGGACGGCGGTGCTTTCGACTTTTATAGATCGTTAACCCTTTGCATATACCTATAGCAATGTTTTAGCTAAAGTAGCAATAGAAAGCTTCAGGGAAACTTGTATTTCTCAAAAAGCTGCGGTGGAATAAGTTTATCCTCCGCGATTTATCGATGCTGATGTCTCCTCATAGGGGACATCCAAGTGCGAAGGGTTAATTCGTTAATTACACTGAGTTTAGAGATACAGAACGCTTCGAGTTATTTGTCAGAAAAGGGTTGATGAGATAGGTGAGACTGCTGTCTCCCTTTCGAAAAGCTCGTCGATCGTCGCGCAGAAACAGTCGAAAGTAAATAATTATGTAAGAAAACCGTCTGTGGATAACGGGAGAACAACGGAGGCGACGTCGTGGCAGCCGTTCGAGAAACAATCGGAGCTTTTTTGGAAGTTAACCCCAGATAGCTCCGCGTTTCGGTGAGATTAGCCGGTCGCGATGATACCAGCGGGTAATTTTAGACGTTCCGCGACTAATCGACGGCGACAAAGGAAATGGTAAGAGCGTGCGGCGCGGCAGCACGTGTAGGTGCCAAGGACCTATCGATTTTTTCGTGTCCCGGTTCAAACGCTCGCACGATAACGGCCGCGCGCGCTCCGACTTTTCCGCGCGCGCGTGCCCCAAAAGCCAAAGCTCGCGTCCTTGCGCGGATTGAACGTTGAACCCCGACAATGACACCAACCGGGCAGCATCTTTTCGACCGCTGATCGCAGTGAATCATTACGCGGTCACGAGTCAACGATTATTACGCGACAGTGAGACGTTTATCGAGACGCTGAGCCGGTTCAGGAGGAAATCGTCGAGCTTAACGCGATTCGAAAGAAATATTTCACCGACGATCTCCCATCGCATCGATCGTGGCCATCGGAGCAACCGTGTCCCCGTGATCTCGCTTCGAATCACTGAAATCGGTGAACGCGTCGTCCCCGGATGTGACACCCGCGAATAAGAAAACGGGAGAAATAGGGGAGCGAACGTTCGTACGCAGTAATGATTCGTATCGACGCGAGAAAACATGTTTTGTTCGCGACCAAGTATGCGCGAATGAATCAACAAGATCGTCTGTCTTGTTTATTTGCGACGATACGATCGGCCTGCTTCCGTCACGGTTAGATCGTCGTCCCTTTACGTTCGATCGACGTACGCGTGCCATTTTTTTCTTCACCGCTAAAGCGGAGCGTGGACCAAGTCGCAACATGAACTTTGAGATCGATCGAATCGGACCCTGATACCGCTTGGATCGCAGAAGCTGCGGTGAGAGCGTCGAGGGAAAACGACGGAAGAAGGACTCGAGGCGGGAATGCGAGAGCGGCTTTAACTTATCGAATCTTCCCGTCGCACCGTCGACCTCCGCGACCCTCGAAACCCGATAAAACGACCGGCTTCTGTTCGAGCGTCGAACGCGTTCGCGCGTTATCGAGGGCTCTCTAATCCGGTAAACCGAATCGTCGCCGTCTTCGGGAATTCCACGGTATCTGAGCAGGTCCTTGACCCTCGCGTCACGTCGAGCTGATTCTACAGGGAAAAACGGTGCGTTCCCCTTTGACAAATTTTTCGACTTCGATCTATCGCGCGGCACTGACCGCGATGTCCCGCGACAGACTGGTTTAAATCGCCTCTCGACGGCGCTCGAAACGTTAAAGTTCAAGCAACTGCGCGAGGAAAAAACTCGCGGAGGATGCACGGTCCGACCTTTGCCGGAAAGTTTTCACGCGATAATCGTAATCAATTAGAGGACGCAGGGCTATCTTCCTCGTAAAGTATTCCGCGAACGAGAGATCTACGCGAAAAATCACCGTACGTATAGGCGAGAGCGAGCTGTATAAAGGAGAACGATCGTAACGACGTACTCGTGCGACGAGGAAAGAGGAATTAAAGGAATATAGGATGATCGAACTGAATTATACATGTTATGCAGAAGAAATATCTGATCGGAATTCGATGGTGTCTCGCGTATAATGCGAGATCATTGTCATACATCATCGAAGATACCGTTGTTCCTTTCTAGTTTACTAGACCCTATGACGTCATAGCTGGCGAGAAGAAATTGGGCGAAAGAAGAACAGCGCGACGGATGCTCGCGTTTAACGCGACGGTCGAACGATTTCGCTGCGAGCACGATCGATGGACGGAAAGAAGAAGCACGCGATGGAAGATCGAGCGTAACCTGTAGGAGAGAACCGATACGCGCTACTCCTCGATGCATCAAAGGGACCAACGCGGGACGATAACGGGGCTAGGGAAGAGTGGAAGAATGTTATCGTTATCGGTGTTCCGTGGCAGGCAAACATCGACCGCGTTAACAGAGAGAATCACAAGGAAAATATGCAATTTATATATTGTCGTGTTTAGGGATAACGAACGTCACGCGTCGTCTGTATGGGTGGTGCGATCGCCGGACGGACCAATGGGTGGCCACGGTGATGTGCCTTACCCCTTTGCACGTGACCCCGTCCTCGTCGCGGCTACGTCATTATCTCTGACCCCACGAGCAAAATAATAAACGCGATACTTAACTGCTCCGGAGGTTTACCCGAAACGCCAACATATTTTGTCCTCCGCTGTATCGAAATGTGACGTGCCCTCGCTTTTGATTATCTTAACGTTATAAATCACGCGATACATGGACCGTGGAGTACGCCTCCACGTGGAACGATATGTCAACTCGCCACCGCGCGGACCGCGTTCTACGCGAACGAGAAGTTCGAAGGTTTCTTTTTCCTCTTCTCTTTCTTCTTTTTTTTTCTTTTCCTTTCGGGAAACCCGTTATCGTTGTTGATACGGATAATCGTTTCACAGTAATAAATCAATCCTACGGTATATAGAAATCTTCGTATGAACGTACAATACGAGAAAAGTAAATATAACACTTGTAGAGTAGGCTTGGAGGACGATGAAACGGTGGCTGTGTTTTATAGGTGTACAGACGCTGGTAAAATTATGTATGGGAAATGCTATTCTATGTTGATGTCTTGATACGTAATTGTTGGCAAAATATTCTAGTTGTAGAAAATAGAACAATTTCAACTCACCTTCTGTTCTCTGAAGTTCATTTAATAATTTCGTACGAATGAGACACTTTGAAACTGACGGTCCGCCGCCTTGCGTGTTGGCGTACTACTAACGCCATCGTCGAAAATTATCTGAAACACATCATAACACGGTGTAGAAACTACTTTACCGACGATAGTCGATAAGTAAGAATGTTTTAAAAACTACTACCGTTCGAAGAAACGCTAAAAATCTAGTTAAATAATACATACAAATAATATATAATACACATTCTCTTTGTACATGATGTTTCATTATTAAATAATACGACAAAGCAATTGTAAATATCCCTTTAATTGTCAAATCTTCCTTGCCAACTATTTTATTCACTGATATGCCTGTGTACTCTTATATGCGCTGTAAGTACATTAAACTAGTTATCTTTGATAGTATAAATCATAACCTACAATCTACTGTTTATAGTGTTCACTGTCGAGAACAATTTTTACTTACGTATCTTCTGTACTTGAGACCAAATTAGTATTATTTTAACTCTCTTCCTAAATATGTGCACACACTGTACGAAATTATTCATTAAAAAACATTTATTTTAGTATGAGTACTCTTTCTTTCTCTCTCACTCTGTCTGTTTCTCTCTCTTACAAACACGAACGAATAACAACATAGATGAGTCACTTAACGCACGATTCTGTATCGTTGTAAAGTCACTCGCAATGTTACTAATTCGACACAGAACATTCCACGGTATTTTGTCCGCTTTTTAATTACAAATTTTGTAATACTTTGCGATCTAAGTTAAGTTAAGTTTCACATTCAACGTTGGATTGATATCATGTTTTTGAAAATTATGTTCACATTGAATAAAACTGATCCACAAGAGTCGCGAAAGTTTCTATGATTTTATCAACCACGATAGTTAGATTGAATGTAATTTTTAAACTTCCTGCTCTAAATTGTAAATCTTAACACAACCTACAGTTTTTTACACGATCGGTATTTCAGAAGATGATAATCACAAAATAAATCATAAGATGATAGATCTATATTATACTTGGTCTATGGCACAAGCAGAAAATACGCTCTCTATCTCACAAAACATGAATTAACAAGATGACAAGCATTCAATATCAGTGTTATAAAAATGGCGCTTGCTGAAGTTTGTGGTCTAAAATCATTTGTTGATTTTAATACTTCTCGCGAGAATGATAAATATTCGCGAGAAATTGAGGCATATAGTAGAAATTTCATGAACAATGCACAACTAGCAATACCACCATATATAAACGTAAGCAAATTAAAATTTTCGTCAATCTTCTTCATAACCACTCTGCATTTAAACTTGCTACATCATGTGATTCTATTTCCTTTTTAAACAACTTTATGATATGTATATAGCCAGCAGAAAAATTGGCCCACCTTGCAGAAGGAACCGATGAAACAGGAAAACACCTTAAAATCAAGTTCGATCATGGAACCACTACGTTGGGTTTTCAGTTCCAAGGTGGAATTGTTCTTGCTGTTGATTCACGAGCAACAGGCGGTCAATTTATTGGTAATTTTGAAACATGGATATAAAATACTATAATGTTTAGAGAATATTTACAATGGTTTTTTATAGGTTCATCCACCATGAAGAAAATTGTCGAAATCAATGACTATCTTCTTGGAACTTTGGCTGGCGGTGCTGCAGATTGTGTTTATTGGGACCGTGTACTAGCAAAACAATGCCGCACATACGAATTAAGAAATAGGGAACGAATTTCTATTGCTGCTGCTAGCAAACTTTTGTCTAATATGATATACAATTACAAAGGAATGGGATTAAGTATAGGTAGATTCATCTTTTTCAAAAGTAATATTACTTTGTGCAGCTTTTTCTTAGTATAAGCCAAAAATTATTGATCAATAGGTATGATGCTTGCTGGGTGGGACAAAAGGGGACCTAGCTTGTATTATGTTGACTCTGAAGGTGCTCGTACACCAGGAAAAGTTTTCAGTGTAGGATCAGGATCGATCTATGCATTTGGTGCACTAGATTCTGGCTACCGCTGGGATTTAAGCGACGAAGAGGCCTATGAGCTTGGTCGAAGATCGATTTATCATGCCACTCATAGAGATGCTTATTCTGGTGGTATTGTAAGAGGTATGTAATGATGATAAAAAATATTATATCACATATTATAAAAAAATAAATCTTTTTAGTGTATCACATGAAGTCAACAGGCTGGGTACACATTTCTGACGAAGATTGTAAAGACCTTCACTACATGTATCAAGAACAGAAGGAGAAAGGACTTAATTAGTAGCATTTATGAGTTACTATATCCTATTATGTGTTTTCTTTAATAAAATTCATTTCTAAATAATATTTTCCTCTTATAATTATACTTGCGTTAATAAAGGTTACCTTGTTATTACAAATAAATTTTACATCTAACACTAGATTTTACATGATACCAAGGTAAAAATACTAAAATAGATAGAACAAAAAAATATGTCCGAAATGGATCTCCCCACTGCTATCACCTATGTGTTACAGCGCCAACCGCCATCGAGTCAGTGTGGTTGGCGCCGTAGTGCAATAATCAGACGTATTATTCCGTAAAGCAAAACGGGTGTGGTAATTACATCTTGGCCTACTAATTGACGCGCAAATGTCAAGTCCAGAAGAATCGAAACTCAAGGGTGGGCATCCACCTGCAGGTAACTAAATAAACGCGATTTCCCCGAAAACTGAAAAGGTTAACATGTTTACACAACTCACTCGATGACGTGTGCACCTGTCCGGATATTTCAAGGCCATCTGAGTATTACGACTGCTTCTCGATAAAACTTCTACGCTTTAAAACTTTATTTCAGTAAAAGCAGGAGGGATGAGGATCACTCAGCATAAAACACCAAAAGAGGAACGCGAATTGAAGCCAGTTAAGGATGCGGACGAAAGTAAACCTTCAAGTAGGTAAGTATAAACATGCAGATGCAACTTTCTATTTACAATGACAATAATTTCACATTTCATCGAAGTGAATAAGTGAAAATCAATGTACATAATTGTACCTACAAAGAAAAATTTCCTTTATTTGGTAAATAAACCGTCCCGATAAAAAAAGTGATTTCCAGGCAGCTATGTGTAGTCGATAATCGTACATGTACGTGGATTCTCAGTATCTGCCATACTTGCGATAAATGTCGCAATATCTATTACGCAATACAGTGAAACACAAAACATGGGCGTATTTAAGGAAAAATTATCACAACGTTAAGAAATATAAGGACAATATGAAATAATAATGTTTTTCAATAGAATGTTTATAAATTCCTATATTCTGTTACAGCCCACCTAAAACTTTGATGATCAGTGGATTCCCTGCAAAAGGAAATGCAGATTTTCCTCCAGAAGCTGTACAGATCTTCCATGAAAAACCTATACCAACTCATGATGCACGTGTTCATTCTTCACGTCCTATTATCATTCAACAACCAAGGAAGTGAATGATAAGCGCATCGCATATCAGTTAAAGGCTATCAGCAAGAAAATCTGAGCCTATATTCTTATCCATTAAATTAAGAAAACAAAATGAAAGGAAATATGTATATGAGTGTGTACTTCAAAGTTTCTTCGGGATACTAAGATTTTGTGTGCATACTATCTCCTAAACACATAATCTGTCTCCCGAGAAACTTTGGCTTTGCGAAACGAAGTACCTCGCGAGAGTTTATTACTGTTGTTAAGAAGAAGAAAAGAATTTATTTTTAATGCAGTATCTCGAAATTCCTGTATCGGCATTTAGACGAACGACTTTACTCCGTTATGATGAAGTATCGTCCGTTCAAACGCAATTACTACATTAGAGTAGATTGTTACATTGATAGCACGCTCTTGTCTTAGATTTCGTAACGGATACATTTTATTACATGCATTGTGTGATAGAATACTTGTAACTATTTCCGGGACCAGTACGTATTTCAAGTTATGTAGTGCTCGAGAAAGCTATATTTTATTTTTCAATTTACGCATTTTTATTCGTAGTCAAACCTAGGTACTGTAAAAAAATTCTGTTAATTAAAACGTACCTAATATGTGATTTTTCACTGTTTAGCGAAAGCGATTGTTACGCGTGTAAATGTCGAACGAGATACATAACGTTGGCCACAGTTTGTACGAGACTTGAAGACAAAATATACGTTCTTATACGTAAAAAACGATACGTTTTGATTGTTTCCCTTTTCCTCGCCTGTAGCTCGTGTATATACACGTTGATCAAGCAGTCACGTAATGTCGTTGGTAACCATTAGTAGCCATCAACGGCTGTCGCCATAGTAACTGGCATGAATTCTATAAACATAGCCACATTGATGTGTCAAAGGCTTAATGAAAAAACTGTTCAAGTGGAGCTTCCTTCCTGATGTGTAAAGATGTGAATGCATTACGGTCCGCGAACGCCGTTTTCGTCTGAAAATTTTTGTACGTCCTCAGTCCTTCGGGTCGCCGTATTGGTTCGTGAAGTTCCCGCGTATCCACGTTTTGTCACGATGTCAAAGAATACCAATGAAAAGGTTTTAGAGATCGACGCACACGTCAGCAAACATTATGACATCGTTCGACGTCTCGGAAAAGGGGTAACTTCTTTTCTTTTTTACTTTTCTTACTTTTGCAACTCGTCTCTTTTGCTCTTCGCGAATTTTTTAACCACACCACATCAAAGATTTGTATAAGTTTTTGTGTGACATTGATTTTCTAATCTCTTCTGATCATATAAAAATGGTCATGCGTAAGATCTAATGAATAAAAATGTTTCTGATTTTGTCAAAAAAAAAAAGATTATATAACGCAAAGAACATCCTGGAAAGAAAACAGTGTATATACATAAAATTATCAATAACTGTCGTCGTGGTACGCCTATCACGGAAAAGTATGTATAACCGGAAGTAATCAATATCCACACAATTAACAAGCATAATCGCAGCAACGAATATCTATCGTGTCTAACCATGGCTACCCCTAACTCAACCCCGTATTCGTTTCCATGAGAACTCTGGAAGTGAACTTTATCTTTAAAAAATTGTAAAGAAGAAATCTTCGGCTAACGTTTCGATCATCTCTCTTCTATAGGCCTATGGTATCGTATGGAAGGGGATAGACAAGAAAAATAAGGAAACGGTAGCGGTAAAGAAGATCTTCGATGCCTTCAGAAACCAGACGGACGCGCAGCGCACATTCCGTGAGATAATGTTCCTACTGTCGTTCTCCAACCACGAGAACATCATACGACTGATCGGTCTGCACAAGGCGAACAACGACCGGGACATTTATCTCGTGTTCGAGTACATGGGTGAGTTTTACCCGGTCCGAAGAAGAATTCGAACGAAGGTCACGTGCCGCGGCGATTCTCAGACATTTGGCCTGAAACACGTTTCGGCCCGTTTCCCCAGAAACCGATCTCCACAACGTGATTAAGAAGGGCAACATCCTGAAGGACATCCACAAAGTGTTCATCATGTATCAGCTGTTTAAGGCGATCAAATACATTCATTCCGGCAACGTGATACACAGGGATCTGAAGGTGAGAGGTGGTCTACGCGCGATCGCCGCTCTGCCCGCTGGAATTACTGCCACGTTTACGTTTGTTTCAGCCGTCGAACGTTCTGCTGAATGCTCAATGCCACTGCAAAATCGCTGATTTCGGGTTGGCACGATCGGTCACGCAGATCGGCGAGGGTGACGGTGAAACCGCCAGCGATCCCACCCTCACGGACTACGTGGCAACTCGCTGGTACCGTGCGCCAGAAATACTTGTAGCTTCGAAAAGGTATACCTCTGGTTTGCACAGATGGACGTGTTAGCATACATTTATTGGCCACTCCGTTACTATTCAGGTACACGAAGGGCATCGATATGTGGTCGCTGGGATGCATTCTCGGTGAAATGCTCCTCGGAGAGCCGTTGTTTCCTGGTTCGTCGACGATTAATCAAGTGGAAAGAATAATGGCCACTCTCCCGCCGCCTACCAGGGAAGGTAATTTCCTTCGATGATATCTACCCTAAAACGTCGCGTCGAAAGATAGCAAATGGTCGACTTTTCTTCGTGACTTTTTCAGATCTAATTTCGGTTAGCGCCGGCTACGGCACCAATTTATTGGAGAAAACTCCGAACGTACCAAGACGTTCATTGAAAGACTTATTGCCAGAGGTGTCGCAAAAGGCGTTGGATCTCATCAGTAACTTGATAGTATTCAATCCGAATCACAGACTGACGGCAGTGGAGTGTCTGGAGCATCCCTACGTGGACCTGTACTTGCATTCAGTTTTAGACAACGGAGAAACTGAGAATGATCGTTAACGATGTTGCGATTTCCTTTTGCAGATTTCATAGAAGGAGTAACGAGCCGGAGAGGGGCTCGAGCGTGATACCATTGCTCAGAGATGATGTACAGCTCTCTGTCGAGGAATATAGGAACAAACTCTATTCGATGATGGACGAGAAGCATCGCAAGCATAAAAATATGTAAGTTTACCGATTTACGTGATAAACGATTATCGCTACTACTTAAAACTAGCCCATTAACCGACCAAAAACAGGTCAAAGTCGAGAATCAGACGACTATCGGAGCACATCAGGAAGGAAACACTTAGTAGTAACAGTAACCCAGTAATCGGTCAAAGGGACGCGAATCTTGGTAAAAATCATACACACTCGTATCAAGATTTACGTAAGGAGAGAGGTAGAAGCGACACGTACGAGCCTTCCTGTGCAGAGGGTAATGTTAATAGCAGTTTATTCCCGCGAGAGCAGAACGATTACCGAGGATAATTGGCTGAGAAACGTATGTTCTATTTTTTTACTCAGTTCGCGTGCAACTACCGAACAGAAAAACGATACGTCATTCGCAAATTGATAGTGGCGAAAGAATAACGAAAACTAGACCGATAAATCGATCTGTGGAGCCGCAGATGCAAAGCACGAAGAATCTTCGTCCAATTAGCGACAGTAAGCTTTGTAGCTTCAATAAAAATAACGTTTTAATATCGCGAAGATATATTGACGAATGTTCTTAATACCCGCCAGCTAAAAGCGTGTCAACCCAATACACGTACAACTTCATGAATGGCAATCTGAACAATTTAACCCCGAGCACAACCAAAAGTTGCCTGTATCTCAACCAACAACACCGACCACTATCCAAATCTCAGCGTTCTATACAGTCGGACCAGGCAATGGTGGTAAGAAAAGAAACCAAATAAATAATCACCCTAATTTCCGTGCAATTTCCTTGTTCCACATAACTCGTCACGCTCTTGGTTGAAGAGTAAATGGACGATTCTGTCGTTACAGGCTACGTGTCGCGTGGGATTCATTTAGGTACTGTAACCATTTATACGTCCCACAAAACTCATGTTTCTCGCACTGAAAAACGACGTTCTTTTGTTTCGTTTCTATTAGAGACTAGATCGAAAGACTGTCGCACTCGCTTCATTTGTTTCGAATGTTCTTCTGTAAACGTTTTATGATACACGCATCGTACGCCTAACGCATTTCTACGCAACATTTTCAATTTCAGTGTGGACCCGGAAGAAGATCGAGCCAAAGCCAAGTGGCGCCCGGTACCCGAGACAAGCTACGAAGAAGTTGCAAACCGATTCGTGGGACAACTCGACCAGCATCGGACGTGAATTGGCGGGAGGAAGACCGACAGAAGACTTCGAACGGCCACGATAGTTTTAAGACTCTTCAAACCAGGTACTTTGCGAGAACGCCAGACAATGCATCTTCTTCTTATCTTAGATCCACCTGTGTCAACAATAAGAATACCAATAGCGCTGAATCTTTGTACAATTCGTATCGTCCGACCGTAAAAAATCAGGCTGTTCGAAATTACCTGAACCAAACGATGCCGTCCTGCGCGGAGGAGGATTCGTCACCGTCGCTGCCGTCCCAAGTAAAGAACAACACGGATTACCGTACAAGCCTACGAAGTAACTCTAGTAATTTCGAGAAACTTCATTCGTTCGTTAATTATCTTACGGTTGGAAATAATCGATCGAGGAACACGGCCATCAGTCGCAAGGACCACGTCACTGAAACACAGCCGAAACATTTAATCGATGGTAGCATGAACAGTGAAAAGAAGACAGCGTCGATACGTGACTCACCGTTCCTAGACAATTATAGCCAGAGTCACGGTGTAATTACGGCGTCCGTGTACAAAGATCTACGAAGTGGGATTATAAGATGGTAAAATATCCCCGGGTCGAGCTTCCGAAGAAAAGAACGCAACCCGTATACGACGCGTAAGAAGAGGGAACACGCATATTTTTGTACAATTCACTCCCATAAACGGGTTTGAGCGATAAGACTTCTTAAAAAACCTCTATACATAAGACTGGTTCCAGTTGATCTTTAGAATTACTTAGAGAAATCGCCACGAATATTCTCAGTATTAAGTACACAACGGAGAAATCGTCGTTTTTACCATGGACGCGAATGTTAATAGAACGGATTTGCTAAGATTGAAAAATTAAAGGCGAACACGGGCCATTTTCTGCAGTGAAAGTATAGGCGTTCTTCTCGGAAGCTATGACCCAGTCTGTACGGGCGAACTAACGTTCCTATATATAAATAAATTTTACAAGAAGCCAATGGAAATGTAAAAGTATAACTACGTATCGTGCAATCGATACTTCGAATTCCTGCGGGAACAAACTGCCGAAGCCTCAACGTAAACGAAAGCATCATAAACACAAGCGTAACTAGTGAACAAATAATGATCTCGAGGCAAATGGTACTTTAAACTCTTAGGTAAGAAGAATCTTGCGAAATACGATCAGTTTATAGTCTAGAATAAGAAACGAAAGGACCTATCCAACCCCTTCTCAAACTGGAAATATTCATTTGACGTAATTGAATCTAATAGAAAGAAGAAAAATAGATATTCTTGGCAGATTTAATGATTATCGCACTAGAATTCGAAGAATAAATAAGAATTAATCATTGAACAAATGTATGAGTACGTAATTTAAAGAAAATTGTCACGGGGCCAAGAGAGTGTAACGATATCATTTTCCATGATATCATCGACACTTACCGTCCCCACGAAAGGCGAGGGTGTAAACCCTTCCCTGTTCGCGTTCATCGTTTATTCATCAACATTGTAGCGTGTAAATTCCTTTGTAATATACTTTTTTGTAATACTTTTATGTGGCTACGTGATAATGTCCAATTCGTATGTATTACCTGTCGTGGAATAAATTTTTACTAAAGGACTGCTGACTTGACTGCTTTTCTACGGGTATTTCCGATCAGAAAGCTCCATAAAAAGATTGCCTCGTGTCGTGAAAAAGAACTCCTTTGCGTTGGAGTATACGAACAGCCTTGCATTTTTATTTTCCATTCCGTGACGCAATTCGAATTCTCGTTGTCGATGCCACGGGGTTTTCCCTTTCAAAAGACAAAAGAATTACTAATGGGAATGTTATTTCCTACTATTTTTCTACCTACGTGGTCGCTAGTTTATATACAAGAGAAATATTACTTTGACTTTCTGTTAAGAAAACATTAATGTAACTTACAATCGACTGCATGAATCTTTTACGTGTTATAAATTTTCCAATGTGTCACGTCGGACTGAAATAAAAAAAAAGAAACGATTGCTGTAGGGGATGAAAATTGAGAATTAAATATCTTTCAACGCTATCGATTTAAACGTTTGTAGAAACTTATTATTACTAATTGTTTAACTAATTATTTAACTTGTTATTCATAACGCGACATGACATCATTTTTTAATGCTCTCGTTTGTGAATTTTGTTTTAAAAAACTTGGAACAGATTTGTGTCGCGAGCATCGAAACGTACGACCTACCTATATCGCGTCGACAACCCCTTCTTTATCCGATCATGTTCCGTACTTGACGATTTAAAAAGTTCCCCCACGAGAGCTTGGAGAAAAACCTCGTTGACCCAGCCACTTCTGTCGGAATTCATCGCCTGTTGTTATCGTTTAGTACGCGGATTAGACAAAGCTCTATTTAATCGTTTGAAATGTTTAAACGAAATGTACCGACACTACAAGTATGGAATACAGCGTTACGCTGGTTTAATCGATATGTCGTTTACTAATAGAGAACCGTCTACGTTATTAATGTTCAGCGATAACGGGACGTTCTTCAATGATATCTACTTTAATTAGAAATACGCGCGCTGCGGTTTTCCAATTTCTCTGTCGGTGCAGGCGTCGAATTCTTAGGAATATACCGTAAACAAGTGGAACTTCTTGATCGTCGAACCGTGAAATTCTCTTCGTATCTATTTCTACCGAGATCAATTCAATTGGAGTTTAATTGAACCGGATAACACCGTCAACGTCAACCTGTCGGGCGAACGAGTTTACTCAACGTAAACAAATATTTGTAAAACGCCGTTGTTCATTCATTCTCGTTACAGCTATGTAGTAGCTTCCTTTTTATCGTGCTTTTCACGGTGGACTGTTTCAGTCAAAGTCGAAACGAGAGGAGTGCGAATGACAAGCAGTAAACAGTGGCGGAAGTACGAGCACTCGTCGCTGTTTCAACATTTCCTTTCGTTCCTGAGCCTGGTCGTACTTGCCTCTTCCACTCTGGCACACTTAACAAACTTACTCTTTCGTTCTGTTCCTCGTTAACTGTACTGCATGTACTGTTCTCTCATTCATTATTCCTGCTAATACGAAGCAGCAAAATGTTCATTCAATGGAATTAAACGTTAGAACGTTTTATTACAAATCTACCATAATATTGGAAACAATTAACAGGAGGAAATCGGAAACTCACCATTGGAATGATTCTTCGTCTACTTCGACAATTCATGCGATTGATTTAATCGTTGCTGCGATCGTTATCACGTTATCACAGCGCTTAGATCTGAAAATCACTGGACGAATGGAAAGATATTATGATGGAAATCATTTCACATAGTTACAACAGTCATTACGCTCTCTGTTTTCATACCTCACTGTCTACGTTCAATCTTTATGTACATTAAATATTTTCAAGTGTGTAACAATACCAAGATTCCTCTAGTAGTAGTCTATATCTAATACCAAGAGTCATTGCTAGTTACTTCTTAAGTTAAATCATTTATCTGGACGCCACCTTGCTCGTCAGTGGTGACCAGCGTGTTCACACGGGGTGGATCGGTCTCGTTCTTCTCGTAGTTCGTTTCCTGAGTCTTGTTCACGTTCTTCACCTGTTCCACCGTTGTCTGCGGCCTCCCCGAGAGACTTCGCAGCATGTAGCATCGTCGATGGGGGCTGTGCCTGCTATAGAAGCTGTCGTAGCCACTGCTCGTGGTGTTCGTTCGTCGAAGTGCCAAAACAGCGTGATGACCGCCGATCGGGAGTCCGCAGCCGCATCCCGGTAACATTCTCCGTTTGCGTAGCAACCCGCGTTTCATTGTGCCACCAGTACTGCACCCTGCGCACACGTCATCGACCACGCCAGTTCCTTGAACACTCTGAAACAACACGTCAGAACCGCTCGAGGTGTAGGACGACAAACATCTTTTAAAGTTATTGCTTCCTAGATACGGCTGTTCTTTTGTTTACGGAACGTTTATTTCCGGAATGTACGCAATGGTGGATACCCTAGTGGGTATACGACTACAGCAGAGATTCTGATGGAATTTCTTTGCTAAATTAAGACGAGCGGTGTTTGAACAAATATTAAACGTATTGCGGGGGATCGCATACGTACATGGATAACTCCTAGATATAAAGATCGTGGGCTTTCTTATAGTGGGCAATCGCGACATTGACACAACATCGTCGAGAGCGAGATTGCTCGTAAGAACTTCACGTTTGGTGAACTCGCCTCCTCCCTAACGGAGAGATAGGAAATTCACTTGGAACGCTGGATTGTGATATGGGTATCGAGTGGTCGTCCGATAAATTGGCGACAAACGACCCACGGTTACGACAATGGTACATATGCAAGCGTACATATGCGACGCGTCACTATCCTACATATTTGACCCACTATTAAATGCAATGACTTTAATGGACATTGAAATCTAATATTTTGTTTACTATCAGCAATCTTCATAGCAACAACTTGATACTGCACTGAACTTTGTACTATTTATCTTATATAGTGTAGCAGTTGCAGACATCCCCGTGGTATTTGTTTCCTCAATGAAAAACGCAATGATTTTACTATCGTGTTTGCTCGGAAGCTGGCCAATTCAGTTCTCATAAACCGTGTGGATAAATGCTCTTGCAAAGTGCCTCACGCGCCAGCTATAATTCGACGGACTTACAGGCAAGGAATTCATATTGAGGTTTAATAAAGACACGATACTACTCACGGACCCTCGTCCCCTCGTAAATGACGAGCTCAAACTACGCCATATAAATTCCAGACGCAAATAAAGACGAGGAAAAGGTTCCTCTTGTTTTTCACGAATTGAGGGAAACGGTAACATCATGCGCAGCAGTATTGCAGACCTTTCATCGCGTTTATATCACACGACAAGTGAACATTTTTTACCATATCATGGCAGCATCAAAGGACTATCGTGATCAAAATTAAAGTAGCTTTTGAATGAAATGCGAGATCCTTTTTGACGTTTTGGTACAGCGTTTACACTAAAATACAGAAGAAAAAATCGAACACCAGTGAGTTTTAACTTTTCGCAACCATTTTTTACCAACCGATGGCTGATTTTCGTTAATGTCAAATTACACCCTTCTTTCAAAGAAAGGACAAGCATAGTGACAAAGTCCAAAGGGGTTTCTTCAAACTGCAACATACATGTTTCACATACATGCATCACATTGCAGATACTCACTCTGCGACGAGGTCTCGAACGTGTTAAACCCTGAAGACCATGTCGTAGGATCTCCGCCACGCTCCGTCGAAAATTGCGAGTCATGAAGCAATACACCATAGGATTCAGCGCGCTGTTCGCGTGTCCCAGGAACAGGCAATAGGAGAGAGCGTCCGGCGTTGCTTTCCCCTCTGGCGGATCAGAGGCATTGATCAATACATTTTAACAATAAATTTCTCAACGCGTTTCAATATTTCGATCGCAATCCTTCAACATCGACCACGCGTCATCGATAATATTGTCAATATTTGCAGGTATTGGCAATGTTATCGATCGTGGGCGGACCACTTATTTCGTCGACATTGTCTGGGTGAAGAATTGAGTGACAAGCTTTCGGAGGTCGGCACGCACTTCAGCAAATATTGTGACATCGTTCGATGGGGGACAATTTCTTTTTTAGTTTAGTCATTTTTGCGTTACAGTAAACATGTCTGTAATTTTTTGTACAATATCAATTAAAGGAAAATGATTCTGGTCGAACGATAACGCGACATTAATAAACATTATCATTTCCCGAGTAATTCAACGAGTGACCAAGTGTCGGCTAAAGTTGGTGACGCTTGGGTACTTTTGTTTCCACGGCGGCAAAGGGATGTACGGATAACGGTATTGAATTATTAGCGTGGGTATTAAGTTATGGGCGCTTTATAGGTTTCGTCTGTACAAGGATATTCGATTAAAAGGTGCGTGGCGATTTCCAAGCTTTCATCAATGAACGACCACTCACCGACTGCGCCCAGGTCGATTAGAAGTATTAAAACGTTATACGGTAGCCAGCAGAGAGCAAAAAGCACGGCCAGAAGAAGTAATATCCAAGCAATTCGCCTTCTCTCACGTACCAGTCTGAAACTCTGAGAATAAAATGCGGTTACGCACTAGTAGCTAACGCGGTTAGAATTGGATCAACATTGATTCATCGTCTAATCGTCGAGGCAAGTACGGACGCAAGAGGTACAAACATATCCGACAATCAGATTACTGTTGCGATTCATCGAATAGAAGCCGGATCGACTAGAAGCGTGAACTGCACGATGTAAAAGAGAGGAAAGAAGAAACGGAAATGTGAAAATCATGAACTGGAACGAATCGGAGGCGTTTTCTTCTTCGAACTCTGGTCATTTGTGGTGCGTCCTACTTTTGAATGAGCTTTAACGAAGCAAAGTTAAAGGATTGATATGTGCGCTACCGTTTGACTCGTTGTGTCTTAATTAAATGCATACAAAGTGCACGAGGCTTTAACGCGATGTCACTTCAGTCAGGCCATAGACAGGACTTGTCTTTAAACAGAAAGTAATTCGTACGTGCAATACTAAAACTATTCGCGTACAGTGTGTTCCTTCGCGCGACAAGAACAGAACAAGATGAGGGGTTGAATCAGGCGAAATGGTGATCTGCGGGCTAACCTGTCGCGAGCTGGCACTTCCCTGGACGCTGTCGCAATCGAAAGGTGGTATCCGGGCGCACAGCGTTCGTCCCATCATGCTGTAGGATAGTACGACGACGAAACCTAAAGAGTACAAGGAACCAGACGAAGGAAACCATAAAGGGCGTAGAAAACAGATGAGGGTAAAGTGATTGATCCCTCTTGCGGGAAGGATGATAAAAGCAAATCGTGCGGCCTTGGTTTTCACTTTTGAAAGGGGAGAAGGAAATGGTGCAAAGACAAATGGCAAAGTTAGAATTCGTTATAAATCACGCGACCTTACCGGGAATCGCATAGACCAGCACGAAGCACACACCGCTGAAAAGTGGCGCCTTGATACCCAGGGGCCTGAAGTCTTCGGAACAAATGCTGAAGGCTGGTGGCACGCGGGGCACGCGTGAAGTGTTCTGTGAAATATTCCTCGTCATTGTCCACGATCCGTTCAAAGTTATGTTGCTAAGATCCATGACCGGATTATGGAGGGTCATCTAAAAGAAAGATTGGACAGCAGTCATCCGTTGACTTGTCATTCGACGCAGAAATGTCCGCGAAAAGATTTATTCTCAGTAAAGTCCCCGTTGACGCGTCTGAAGAGCATTTTATCCTCCGCTTTTCCTTTTACTATTTTACTGCATATATGTGAGAGATTTACTAAGGTTCTCTTATAATGCATATCGTACCGCTCGCGGCTATTCGAAGCTCTTGTTGAGGAAACTTCTATTTTCGCAAACGTAATAAGCAGAAATAAGCTCTTTGAACGACGAAAAAGAAGGGCCGATAGGTTAAACCGAATTTCTTTTCAGGACTAATCTCCCGTGGTTAAGGAGAAGCAGAGTGATCTCAATAAATTGTGCTCTACAAACAGACAGATGGACGAATCCACTGACTATTGGGCATACAACGTTAGGAAAAGTGCACGAGTGATGAGACGGGAATTTATTTTTTAATAAAACAATGATACCTCGCGTGTGTACGCAATAAAAAGAAACAGGTGTTCGCACGCGAATTGCACCTGAATCATCAGTCTTTCCAATTCAATTTAACGAGTCATATGAGAGAGGGAATATCCATGACAAATAAATAGAAAAAGACAGTAGCCCGATATGTCACCCGGAGTATTAATGAAACCGGTTACGATCGGTAAAAGTCATTTTTCATCGGTCGAATATTCACGAGCGGTACTTCGACCAGAATAAGAGCGTCGCTGAAGGAAAAAAGAAAGAAGCGAATATAATATACAGGATATTTCAATATCGTTAAGTTTCATACTAACCGCTCTCAAAATGGGGGCGAAGATTATTAAGGCGACCAGCCAAAGAGCCACGATAACGAGCACAGTGCTTTTTCGATTGAACACCCGGCGGAGCGCGATAGGATTCCTTATCGCCAGGTATCTGTCAATGCTCATCGCGGTAATGGTGAAAATCGAAGCGGCGACTGCAACACCTACGGCAACACTTTACGTTTATCGACGTACATCGGGGAAAGGGGCGGGACGAGTCGTTGTCATCTTTTTAAATCATCGTCGGCACTCGCCGTCGACTCGTTCGCCTCTAATAAGACATTTAGCCTTTATTCGGTCAGACAAAGACTCAGGGCTGTACTTACGTAGGTGGAAAGGTCGGCACATACATATAAAGAGGAAAACTAAAATTGTATCCGCATAGAGGCGGAGGATCGCTCAAGAAAGCGTCGGACCGCGACGAACGTCAATGTATACTTGCACGCTGACACATACAGCCGGGGATCTTTTATGCATGAATCCAAGTGACTTTCTTACTTGCTGCTTAGAGATGCGTGCGTTATATCGCGGCAATTCGCGGCAGTTATATTTCTTTTCCGTTCATCCGTGCATCTGAATAATATCACGTTGAACAATGTGCGGCACGAACAGTGTAAATTATCATTCGATCAAAATATCAATTTAAACTGTAATTTATGCTTTCCATTTCGTCGACCACGTTATTCCAACGAATTGAACCGTGTAATTTCGCATTCGGGAAGCAGTATCGATCGAATGTAAAACAAGGGTTGATTTTAATTGCGTGAGATCGTTGGAAATTACCCTGGAGGTAAGAAGAAAGCTTGCACATCAGTTCTCCGTGGGTCCACACTATCGAGATTGCCTGGCTGACAGCCACGGGCATGCAGATCGTAGTCACCAAGAGGTCCGCCACGGACAGATTCACCACGAAGTAATTAGTCACGCTGAAAATAAAATGATCTCCCTGAATGTTAAACACTTTCAGTCGCGCGCTTGCCTTTAGATTACAGTGCATCACGGTATCTACTATTGATTGTGCGCTATATAAGTGACATTGACGTTGTTAATCCTTGGACCAATATTGAGTTCCACGATTCGATGGAAAGAGCAAGCGGCTTTTATTGACGTTCGAGTCCTCGGCAATGACGAGTTCCTCGCACGCTACGGGAGACCTACCCTCGTGCCTCCTTGAGCCATTGTCACGAGCCCGAACTAATCTTAAACGAACGACGATTAAATGGTTTACTTTCGTTGAGCATCCACTCTGGAAATTTCGCGTAACACGTGTCCCTGTTCTTCGCGGACTTATTATTATTCTTCCAACTGATGAGCAACGTTGGTTAATGTCAAAATCCACGTTCGCGTTGGCCACACACCAAGATCACGCAGCTCCTACTGGCGGAGGGAGAGGTCAGTAGTTTTTGCTTTACAAATAAACGTGGAACGGGCTAACTGTGACGTTCGTCCATGTATCACGAGCGCGAATTGATCGCTTATTTGCTCGACGGTTCGCCGTTGTCGGGAATAAGCGAACACGTCTATGCGTTCCTTCGTTTTCGCGCCTAAGAACGTTCAAGGTGCGATTCTTCTTGTTTTCCTAATTGTTAACGAAACACGGACAAATTCTCGTTTCGATCGGATTCACCCGTTGCCTCGGTTGCACGGCTCGTTTATCGTCCAGGATTCAGCGCCAGCACGATACAGTTTATTTACTCGTTGCTCGATTACAAACAATATGTCGCGTACAAACCGCAACACAGCGTGACTCTTCTGTATCCGAGCCGGTAATTTCTATCGATGAATTTAATTTGCTCCTCATTGTTTGCAAGCGCGTCACACGCGCGCTGTACGTATTTGTACACGCTCGCGATGCACCCTCGACAGATTGTTGTCACTCATCGAGCGCGTACTGCCTGCATCTTCGATTATGCATTTGCAATTTACGGGCAATCTATGCATTCTAATTCATCGTTCTTCTCTGTCCCCCTCGAAGATGATCCCTCTCCTGATGTTCTTTCGCAGGGCTAAACTGGGTCGAGGAAATGTGTGTTCGCAGCAAAGACAGCGAAAGACATAAGAAGGATCGTCGACGCGTGAAGCAACCGAGGACGAGAAATAAATTGCAATGAAGAACACTGAATCTCGCTTGGATTTGCCGTCGTCGTGGCCTAACGTTCGTTTCGCGTCCCTTACTTTTCAACAAGATTCGTAGCATTTTATTTCATCCATCGATCTCACCTTGGAAAGTCGAGGATAAAGGAAGAGATAACTGCACGTTGCATCAACTTTGATCTTTCGAGGATAATTTGCCCAACCTTGTAACGAACCGCGCCTAAAGTTATAATTAACTCTATCGGGGTTCGATCCTGTTGTACGGGGAAGCAATATTCTGATAGTAAGCCGACATCAGTGTCAGGGCATCAGCCCTATCCAGGCCTATGTCAGCAACGCTAATCAACAGCCCATACACTCGAGGCCGTTTAAATCGAATCGTCGCCGTGTAATTTAGTCGAGTCTCACTCGGTCCGAACCAAAGAGGATCCTTGCAAAGTTTTAATTACCTTGAAATTACCCGCTCCGTCTTATCGTACGCATTCCTTTAATTAAGATCTTTCCAACACCTTATGAGGCGAACATGGCCGTTATCCGTGATCTGAATGCGTTAGATGTAACCTAATCAATAGCTACGCTTTTAGAGTTGAGATAAATAACCAGGTAATTTGCATTAAAATCGCGAATGGAATCAAGAACGATCGATTTAACAGTCCTGCATGCATGCAAAAAAGAAAAGGCTCATAGAGATAGTTTTCTACTGACACAAAGACCTGTATACATACCTGCGCATATAGTGATACTTGAAAACGACTGCGATTACGAGGACGTTGGCAGTTACAGCGAGTGCTATGACAGGAACGTAGAGAATAATCAGCAAGTAATTGGTCTCGATATGCAACTTGTCGTAAATGTATTGAAGTATTTCCTCGGTGATGTCCACTTTGAAGCTTTTCTTCGTGTCGTTGTAGGAGCCGTTGAACCCCGGCAGGGATGTTGTCGATGTCATCCTTGAATCGCTGTACATATTCGTTGTCATGGTTTCTTCTTTCTTCAGAACCCGAATATCAGTCTCCCCTCGAATTTCCTGCGCTCTGGGAAGTGATTTTTGTCCCCTCCGACGAGCATAGAAAATATTATGTAGTTTCTAAATATTTGCTTCGGGTCAGACCAGGAGGAGGTGGCGACCAGTTGCTTAATTGTTTCTGGAGGCTATATGATTCTTCTCTCCCGTGTTTGCGCTACGGGCAGCTTCTTTATCTTCTTATCGTTCGAATAAATTCGATTACGTGTATACCAAAAGGGACCACATTTGACGCACACAGAATTTATAGTAAAAATTTCTCGCTATTATTTCGCTTGATCAGTCTATCTTTTCCTTACTTGGGGTTTTTATCGAGAAGGATCTCAGATATCACGTGATAGAATAATCATTGGAATGTGCGCAAAATTTCGTGGACACTTAAAAAGTCCATTTACATAAAAACTGTTTGTAAACAATGTACACAGTTGAACGCGAAGCGATTCAATGTACCATTAGCAATGACATTCCATCGGAAATGTGTTCATCGATCAATTTCGTAATTATGTACAGCAAGATCGTTAAAATCAATTTTGCTGCCTATCTAATATTAGAAATTCGATCAGGCTATTAACAGAATGCTTCAATCTTCTCTAGTCAATTTAGCTCGCGAAATCTTGACTCAAGACAATGGCGAACAAGAGTAGTCGAGTAATTTGAGGATGGAATCAATTTCTCGATGACGAAGGTGGGTGAGCATACAAAACGCTCGCATCCTATTTTTTCACCCTTTTGATCCACCCTCTTGTATATGGCTCAAGCTGTCAGTAGCAGAGCTCATCGCCCGATATAACTACTGTATACTCGTTTGTATCACGTTTTTGTATTACCTAGACAAGGACGAGATGGAAATAAATTTAAATAAGGTTCGCGAAATAAACCGTAACATGGAACTGCAATGTCCGCAATCGGGGGATGATAATTTTTCACAAACGTGATAAAATTCACTTTCACATAAAATATATATTAAACGCAGTGAAGATTTAAAGTTTCACTATATTTTCCCGGAAAGATGAAGAAGTCGGACAGAATAACTGCATTTGGGTATTTATAAGCCCAGCCGCTGTGCGAAGTCATAGCGTGAGTATTTACTGAAAGATGTATACAATAACTTCTCGCACGTTACATGCATGTGCACGTGTGCTTATAAAACATTTGCACTGAACGAGACATTGCCAGAACGGATTCGTTCGAGTTACAACTGTATACTTTTAGGAATCCTTCTGTGTTCACGTTAAATATTTACTTTCCCGAAAAAAAGAACTGAATGTCATCGGTCACTTGCCTTAAGTATCAAATAAAAACAGGAAGTTGCTTAAAACATTGAACCCCTACTACACAATGCTTTACGAGTTCTACTAACTTCTTTCATCACCCACTACAATTGATAAAAAAAGACATCAAGCCACGATCATTAACAAACTGTAACCCCTGTGTCTTCATCATACTTGACCTTGGTCCAGTTCTGTTAGCCGCAAGTTTGATGGCTTCGCGCGCTCTTCAAGTAATTCCTAACTCGATTGTACGTTTCTGTTCTTCCGGATCGATTTTCGACAAGCCGCACGATCGAAACTCACAATCGAACTGGCTTCCCTTCCGGCGAGAATAATGCGCGCGAGAAGTTTCGGAAGCGGGACCAGAGTAAACTGAAAGGAAGAATCGCAGCTCCCGCCGGTGCTCTTGAAAGCATTATAGACGTGGACACTCGCGCACGTTTCTTCGAACGCGCCTGCGTCCTGTAGATCTTCACTCATCCTCTTTGTACCCTGCGCTTCCTGCGCATCGTTTTATTCTCCACCTACATCTGCGATCTGAACGGGCGTCGATCTTACATGATCCCTCGATCCATAACTTCAACAACAATTAGTCTATTCCTGTTTTTATGTACACTTCTTTCGAGGGACATTTTGGTTCGAGCGGAAGCAGGTTTCTCCGTAGAAACTTGAGCCCGGTCTGTAAGCAAGCTTCATTTATTTCGGCGTGATACTGTGCACACGAAGCATAGTGTTAAGTGACCAGCCTTTCTGTTGGTCTCCGGTCAACTTCCGCAGTATTTTTGTCAAAGCACAAAGTCTAATTCACTGATGAAATAATCAAGATCTTTCCAGAAGGGACTAAAATTGTATTCTAGACGTACATGTTTTAATAATTGAAATGTTATTATACTACTTACTACTTCTCGGATAGAATTGCGTGACAAATTTTACCTTTCAAAAATCATGAACGAATAAATCAATAGACTATCTGAATTGACGTGTCTAACAGACATAATTGAACTGGTGGAAGCTTTGCGGAAATACAGCCCGTCACCTTCAACAGGCGTGTCGTACATTATTGTCTTCCTTGGCTTATCATAGAACTTCCAGGATTCGATCGACCCTTGTTCCTACAAATGACAAATGTGATTTGACGAAAATCCTGAGGTGATGCGTCGCCCCTAAACCGATTACAAATTTGTCGCCTTGAACGTTTTATATTGTCCCGCTTTTATCTGCTACCATTCAAGCTCTATTGCGAAGAAAACGAAGAATCGGACAGAGTGTTGTTGCAGCTTGGTTTAGTCAACCGTGAATACCCACAAAGGATAGGACGAATTTCACGCGTATTTTGTTACGACAAACCGCTCTTCTCTATTGGTGTCTCGGTGTCATATCAAAAATCAATCGATAGCACACAGTGTCAGCATTTTCCCTTGCGTTTCCTATTTCATACTTGTTTTGTTAGCCATTCCCTTTTTTTGCATACATATGTCTTTTACTTTCCTCCAGTCTTTGATGTAAAATTAAGCGAAAAGAAAATATTGTTGAACTTTAGAAGCTGTCGTTTAAGAAAGAATAACTAAGTACGTCGTCACAGCGGAGAATATCTGTAAAAGAACAATCGAGATTATATTGTTGAAATAGAGCATCTGCCTTTAACGATGCTGATTAATCCTTTGACTGTGAAATCATGAACATGTACACCTTCAGAAAGTTAGCGCGCGCTAAGAAAAAGCGTATGTGTGCACTCAACTATCCATTAATGTGCACCGGCGGCATTTATGTACACCCAATACCGCTACCATTTTATTAAACTCTTACAGGAAACAACGTACAATGGATATAACGACACGCTTTAACCAATCTCAGCGACTATCGTCATGCGAATATTGCACCGCACGATGCTGATCACTTTTCGTTAGAATATACTACAGTCAAAGGGTTAACAAATTAAAAGCCTTTCGTGTCCACATATCTTTCTTTCGAAAGAAGGATAAGAAAAACGTATCCAAACGAAGGCTTTTCTTAACATCAATCTATGAATTTTAATTCCATTCGTCTAATCTTACCGAGAGTAATAGGGGAAGATCAACCCGTATGATGCCAGCGATGGTGAAAAAGTGTACCTTCCTCAGCTGAAAGTAAGCCGCTATCTCCAAATGTTCCTATAATTACACACATACGCCAAATGAACCAAGAGAGAGAAAGAGAAGAGCGTGGGTTTATTCGAGGCACGGCACGTGACAACACAGGGGAGGAAATTAATTGCACAATTAATTTAAGATAATTAATCGCCCACAAGAACAAAGAGGTTCGATGTATGTCGCATATAACAGGAAAAAAGCGAAGAATGTGCCTGAAATATCGGAGATCGCAATAAAAGCATTTCCACGTTTTTCGTTTATTCGATTCCATAAAATGATTAACGTGCCCCAATTCTCTTCAAAGTTGGAATGCTCGGACGATTTTCCCATACTAAACTTACCTGCAGAAATACACGTTTCATGGAAACGGATGAATACGGTGAAAAAATAAGTTCGCCAACGCGATTCGCCTAAACAAACATCAGGTTATATCCGTGTTTAAATTCTATCCGACAGATTTTACTTTACTTCCTATGAATGTCTACCTGGTACGCTGTCATATGACAGACGGTAGTGATCAGCGTTAAATTTATAGCACAATCGATTGCCAGCATCGTTTCCCTGAACTTCCCGAAATCCGACAGTCTCAGCACGTTTAACGAATAAATTCTCGACAACACGTTGATCGACATCATTGAGATCCAGAGCAACAACTGAACTGCGTACACTGAATTTATCAGTTCGGCAGCGTTTACCAAAGAACAATGCAACCACCACATCTGTTGGAGCGTGAGGTGTCCGTTCGATCGATTGGCCGCTATCAACTTGTCCTCTGCGAACAGGGGAAGAAAACAATAAAAAGATAATCGTTTGACGATCCCACATAAGCGAACAATGCGTGCAAACAACTCGTTAGTTCGCATTATCGACTACTCGATAGGGATCTAAAATTTGTCTGTTATTAGAAAATGATTCAAACGCGGTGTTACATGGAATGTATCTATCGACAAAATCTCCAATTCTCATAATGGAACAGGTACTTTCGGCCTGTTTCGGTATTGTTACCTTGCGTGGGCTCAGTAAGAAAGAACAGCCGTACAAATTCATAGGAAGCGAACGCAAATGATAATAAACAAAGTTTCCAATGAAACAAAATAAAATACGAATGCGTAACATGTCGAGATTTTTGGCCGTGCACCACGGTGGTAAGAAAATAGATTCAGGCAAACGATCGACTGTAGCCCGGAAAGCGAATTCAACCAAACGATGCATAAAACGATCACAAACAAATAAACCGCGCGAAGTTTAATTCTGTATGTTTTAGAAATAAACTTACCCTTAGAGAGCGTCACTATATTGCACAGATGACGAAATCTCTCGCCGATAAGAAACAGAATGCCAGCGAATATTAGGATTTGTGTATTCACGGAGGTGTTCATGATAAAGTATACAATCCCACGAAAGACTGGCACTCTGATTTCGATTCTAGAAAAAAAAAGGAACAGTATCCTATAAAGTTTCAATACATATATATAAGTACACATATATCAGATTGCGCGAATCACGATTGCTGCTGTACCACTGAAGTCCCCAATACACCTACGGGATATAACTTTCCCATAACTTTATAAGATTTCTGTCTAGCAAACGTTCCCAATTCACTTTGAAGATTAATTGAGTTATAAAACTCTTCAACTGAATTAAAGCTTTGTACAATTTTCATTAATAGTTTCTTACTGTTAAAAAGGGACCTATTTCAAAGTGTCGATGTTGATCTCATTTGCCGCCGTTAATAATCCTTAAAAATCTCACCTGTAAGTCAAGTATCCAGCTATCGCCCAATACAAAAAAGTAACGATCACAATAATACGACAGGTGATCCGTAATCGATTCCTTTTTACGGGATTATCGTACTTGGTAACTCGATCAAAATTGTGTAGTTGCGAGAGAACAGATCGAATCTTCCAATTCCACAACGTGGTCAATGAAGCATCCGTGAATAAGCAGGAATAAAAAAGCAATACCCTCGTAAACAGCAAGAGCATACTCTTCAGGTCCACGTCATTGTGTGTCAATACATAGACAAGCAATATTATAAAGCTTACGAAATACAGAGACATTGAAAATAAAATGAAGATCACGTCCCGAAATCTTCTCACTTTTATATCATCTTTCGTGGCGATGAGCACGGTACATCCTAATAATCGTCCGGCACTGAAAATCGAACTTATATCACCAATGGACGTCATTGTTTCGATTCTCTGTTAGTTTGAAAAATTTTCAAATTATATAAAATACTATACGGTAATACGTATATAAATTATAATTTTGCACTGTTTATTTTATCGCATAGCGATAGACAGTAGCGGAGCACGTGCGTTGTACAAGCAACCAATATCGTTTAATGTAAAAACTGAAAGAGACTTTTTCAATAGCCCCTTCTGATCAACAGATAACGCCTTTATCAAGGCGCACAAGCAAATAATGCTTTCATTATGTTGAATGGCTTAAATACGTAATGCTTTTCCCGTGCTATCGAGAGATCTTTAATTTGATAATTCAAGAAGGGGTGACGCAAAGGTCGATAATATTATGCAAATATAAACAGAATCTGTACCGTTTCTTCTGTTCCTTTAACGGGATTATTAATACTATATTTAGGGAAACAATATTAATTATTGTGTTAAACTTGTATTACAATAAAATTAAAACAATTAGTGATCTTTATTTTACCTTCCTCTATAGATAATTCATTAATTACTTTGCTCTTTTCGATCCACACATCATACTTTGATCTCTATTACTTCGCACATTATGTTCATATGAGAAATCATACTTCGCGCAATATTCCCTCCTGCGCCTCCTAAGAAGCGCGAGAATTACAATATTTTTCCTCTTTCAAAAATCTAATAGTAGCTAAAGGTTAACAGTAAATCACAATGGAAATTAATAGTGGAAAAGTATCTTTCAGTTTCTAATTACTTACTCTTTCCATCCTATGCTAGTTGAATATGTACAAAATGCAAACATTTTTCTTGTCATATTTTTAAAATATTATTTTCTCCATACAATTCCGATATTTGTATAGTTCATTATATTTTACATGAACCACTACTATTGATTTAAGAGGGTTTACATCAATGTTTAAAAAGCAAATTTTTTTGACGAAGAAACTGACTGAACGAAGAAACCAACAATAAGTATAGTCTCATTAAATGGTAGGTCTATCCTATACCTCGTAATAGCAGCTCGACTGTGCTTAAATTATACATAAGTAGTAGCACAACCCACAACTGACAAAGTTCATGATAAGTAGAAACAAAGAAGAGATTATCGTTTACAATCTACTTATTATATTATTTAAGATATCGGGACGTACGATCCAATAGAATTTCTCCAACTGCATGACGTTTCAGTGAGTAACAAGTCGAACTATTGGGGGCGTTCGCTGACCATTGCTGCACACTACTTGACGGTTCTCGCGTGTGTCCAGCGTTCCAAGAGGAAAACATTGTTTTGGAGTGCTCTGTGTGCAGGAAGATTCCATCACAGTACAGAAATGACGTCCCGTCTGGAAAAAGAACGTTCCAAGCAAATACAAGAGAAATGTCAGAATCTTTTGATACAGATGCTACGCGATGAAGACAACAAGTATTGTGTCGACTGCGATGCGAAAGGTTCGTCACGTCAATTGCAAATTTTCTAGCGATGTCTTATCCCTGTTCGAGCGATGAACCCCCATTATTCTGCCCACTCCCTTCGACCGTTGAAAAGTTGCAATTTTTATAAGTAACGGTGCATGTAAGTCATCAATATCGATTTCAAAACGACCTAGTTTCTCCTAGTGAAACATTATATAGATTTTTAATTCTTCCGTGACAAAACCTAAAATGACAGCAATTACTAGTGAACGTCACCATGGTTTCTTCAGTGTATTCGTCTCTTACTCATGTACATGTTTTCCTATCTTTTTTTTATTAATCTGCAATAAAGAATTTTATATAAAAGCACCATTTGTATTATTTTCCTTATTTAATGTATTTCATATATCAACAAAATCTATATCTAACCTGAATTCTTTAATTTAGTTAGCAGCTTCCTCTGTTCTAAATTTACATTAAATTTCATTCATCTTGGTGTTTATATGTTTTGTACAAATCAAATTATGTAGTACTACATACCTTTATTCTTATTGTTAAATATTAGCTAGAAATTAAATATAAATATGTTGTTCCATTATAACAACTATTTTCGTTCTTCTACGTTTCATAGGACCAAGATGGGCTAGCTGGAATCTAGGTATATTCTTATGCATTCGTTGTGCTGGAATACACAGAAACCTAGGAGTTCATATAAGTAAAGTTAAATCTGTTAATTTGGACACATGGACACCAGAACAAGTAGTGGTATGTTTTTCGTTATATCGTTATAACAGAAACTTACCATGAACAGGAATTATAATAAAAAATGTTAATGCTGCATACATGTTATGTTTTGTTTTGATACTTTTAGAGTTTACAGCAAATGGGCAATTCTCGTGCGAGAGCAGTGTACGAAGCAAATCTTCCAGATAGTTTTCGAAGACCTCAAACAGTTTGTAGTCTTGAAAGTTTTATCCGTGCAAAATATGAACATAAAAAATATATTGCTAGAGAATGGGTGCCACCTCCATTACCAAAGGTAATATTAAAAACCTGCAACATGTAAAGAATGAACATAAAAAATTAAATTTTATGATACAAGCAAATTCTTGAATAAATTACATAGGTTAACTGGGATAAAGAACTTGACGAAGAAGCAGAAAGACAACGTAGAAGGAAAAAGGAAAATTCTAAAACCTCCACTAATCAAGCTATACTTCCTCCTGTAAAGAAACCAGAAGTAGTGCCTCAATTGCCGAAACCTAAGAGCTCTGCAAGTCCTAAACCTAATAGAGCAAATAATTCTGCAACCCTAGACTTATTGGGCTTAGGTATATTTCTCTTACATATCTATTTTGTTAATTATACGAAATGAAATTAACAATTTCAAAGATATATGAATTTTGCCTATACAGATGCTCCAACAAATCAATCAAATGTAAATGGTGCTGGAGATGACATATTCTCTTCCTTCTTATCTGCACCTCCTGCTACAGCAATTTCTACTAATAGTACTACTTCCAGTACGACAACAAACACATCAACAACCGTGAGTAAAAGCGAAGAGGAAAGTTTCTTTGAACAACCAGCATCATCACTTCAAGAAAAAAATAAAATGTCCAAAGACAGTATTTTGGCTTTGTATGGTACACCAAGTCATCAACAGTCAGCGATGTTTGCAGTTTCTGGTATATTTACTACTTCAAATATATTACTCTGTTCGAAATATTAATACACTTTTGTATTATTTTGTGTTTTAGGTGGAATGTATGCTCAACAATCTACTGTTCAGTATAAGCAAGTACCAAATGCTGTATCATTTGGTCAACAAACTAGTTATCCAAATCAACAAAGTTCCTTGACTCAACTTAGTCAACTTCCTGTTCAGATGTCCGTTACAACTAATCAATTACCTATCAGTCAGAATCAAATTTCAGCGAATCCTACTTCGTTAGGGCCAATGGCATCAAGTTCTTTAGGAAACTGTTTACATATAGGCCAAATAAATCAGATGAATGGTGTACCTAATCCTGCTATTACAATGCAATCCCAAATGGTATAAAAATTTGTCTATTGCACAATACAAACATCAATAGTACAAATATAATTAATTCATATATTGATAGGTGATGCAACTAGGACAGTCTAATATTAGTAGTAATAATGGATGGAGTGGAATGTTAACACAAAATCTTCAACCAGCTCCTGGTAGCAATCCTTTTTTCAACTTAACGGCTCAACAACAACAACAACAATCTATTGCATTTGGTTCTCAGGTGTGCAATATATTTCTAAAATAGACACGACAATCCGAGTTTAATGTAATAACAACTATGAGTGTGTTTATGTTTCAGTTACCACAACAAATGGCTCAGATCTCATTAGGTGGCACGAGCTTCTCGAGTACACCAGGAAAGTCTACTACTACTGCACTTCCCGGACAAACACTTTCCACTAATTTGTGGCAGTAAAGGTTTTAAGAATATTGTTAGTTGATTGATTATTCCATTCAGTGTTGTACACTAGTGTCGAACGTTCGTTACCCAACATAACTACGTTTCCATATTAGTTTGGAAATTGCTCTGGGACATAACACAACAAGGACGCAAGCGAAAATAGTACTCGAGTACTGCCACTTCCGAAAAATAATTCGCGATGGCATAAAGTATTTCGAGTGTAAACAATTTCTCTTCTAAAGCTTTGCTAGCTTTCAACGTTGTTGTTGGAAAAGTGGAAACAACAAATAAAAACGAATTTTTGACTGATTGTAAAGAGTTGTTCGTGACGTACAGTATACACGTACTCGACGATATAATTGTATTATTTGCTAAAATGGGTGCTTTTGTAATCACGACAAATGTATTGTCAGGGTCCACTTTCATTATGGCAAAAGATTTCATTATACTTAAACAAGTACAAGTATCTTTAGTACGATAAGCGTATTTTTCCGATACAGTTCATTTTTACCCCTAAACGTAAGGGAAAACCGAATACATAACTGTTTTCACCAACTTAAAATTTTCAAACAAATTGTATATTAAGAAGGGCTACTTTACTTAAAAAGTGACTTCAACCATTTTAAAAGTAGATTCGTTTTCTAGCATAATGTTGCATTATTTTTACGCAAACGAGATATATTGAACGTTTTAAACATTTGGTGGCTATTTTCATGTATTACTAATTCCAATTTGTGGAAAATTAAAGATGACAATGCTGTCTTTAACAAGTTAGCAGTATTGTTTGTACTTGACTAGTGTGTTACTTAGAGCGCCAGATTACAACGTTGATTATACAATTAAAGAACATTATAGAACTTAATATTTTTAAACGAGTATTATTATTATTTCTGATCAAAATGCATTTATTTTATTTTGTTAATATCTAATGGCGGAGACTTAATGAATCAAACATTACGTACACCATGACTTAATAATATACATGAAATACTTATGTTTTCAAGAATTATGCATATAAAAGTGAAGTATTTTAGCTATAATTGACTGCTGATAATTAGTCAGAAATTGTGTAAAACAGTGTCGTACACTTTCCTGGTATAAAACTATATAATTTATCGCCAAATAACATGATAAAAGTTGAAACTTGACAATAAGTTTTAAACATATCTGTCACGTTCATGTTTTATTGTATTAAATTTTTTTCTTATCAAACAATATAAACCATTATGCCACTGAAGACAAAATGCATGATATGAATATAAGATGATTTTTTCACATATTCTTATAAATAATTACCGACTGTCATGCAGTTTACACTGTAGTGAGCAAGGACAATTAGGCCTTGTAACTTGCTGTTGCATTGAGAAAATTTAACATATTGTAAAACTGATATAAAGTACAAATACACGTTGTCAAAATATGAACAAAAATTTATAATATATAATTTTAAAAATGTCAGTAGCAATTAAGCAAATAATTAATACTTTCTTAAAGTTCTAAATTCTCTAATAACACGAAACAATGATTCTAAATGTTTACAATATGCTTACCTTTATTTCTCGATTTGTCGTACATTGGAAAACGTACGTTTGAATTCAAATATAATAAACGCCATCTATTACTCATTAATAAGTAAATTATAATATAATAAAACTAATCATTTGTGTTTAAGATAACTAAAAAAGTCTTATCTTGATGAAGTACAGGTTGCACGTGGTCAACCATAAAGGTATTTATATATTATACAGTATTATTTTAAATTTAAGTTGAACGCATAACAATGCCGCTGGAGAAACCCGCCGGAAGTTGCCATCTTTGTTACTGGATCGCGAATCGAAGAATTCTCTTTCACTTCCGTAAAACGTCTCTTTGCTGTCGCATCAAAGCCACGTGAGACAATCATGGATAAACCAGTAGTTTTGGCTCGTGTAATAAAAGTCCTAGGACGAACTGGATCACAAGGACAATGTACACAAGTAAAAGTTGAGTTCCTGGGTGAACAAAACCGACAAATTATCAGAAATGTGAAAGGACCGGTACGAGAGGGTGATCTCCTAACCTTACTGGAATCGGAACGTGAAGCGAGGAGGCTTCGATAGATATACAAGGATTTATCTGAAATAACACAAAAAAAAGAAAACACGAGGAGCATTTAGACTCTTAAAATGCACACGCAATCCATTCCATCAACAAAAATAGGGATCACATTACATTTCTGATAACAGTCAAACTTGGTTCAAGACATCCATGTCAACGAAGATGTGTATTTCTACAATAAATATTGGCTGATATTTAACAGAGTATTTATTACTGTTTTACTTGTCTTACTCTCACACCCTACAACTTTCTAGATATAATGGTCGTGAAAACCAATTAGCTTAATATACTACACCAAGTCAATTTAATATATACTACATACATATGCTTTATGAACATATACTTTCATTTCTTTTATTTCCAGCAAAGGGTATACCATATTTACAGTTGCTTAACCAGAAATTTTCTTATAAAATGAATTCTTGGATACAGTCTTTCTCACAGATCCTTGTGTGGATCATGTTTAAGAAAATACATGATTCTCACTTTGTTCATATTGTAAAATGCAAATTATGTTTGCACACAATACGAGGTTTTGCAAGAAACAATTGTAACTTTAAAAAATTATAATTGTTATATTCTTCTTCGTTTTGGTGGTGGTGTGTCACGTGGACTAGAAGATGCTTTGGATGTATTATCCATACTTTGTCTAGTTGGTCGTTTTGGTCCTCTTTTTAAACTTTCACGTCCAGAATCTGAATCTTTACGTTCTTTTTTACCATTTGATGCTAAATAAGAAAAAATAATGTTTAATTCTATAAACATTATTTGGAATTATTAAAAGCAGATATATATGTATACCTGATTCTTCTGGATCATCTTTCCCCTTTGATCTTCCTTTAGAAGATTTGTAATCTTTCCTAACATCTTTAATGTCTTTAAGTTTATCTTTTTTTAGTTCCATGTCTTTAACATATTTTTTAAATTCTTCTTTTTTTTTGTCCATTTCTTTACTTGCTTTAAAATCACGCAGAACACTATCCTTTTTCATAGGATCTTTAATATCTTTATCTTTCTTGATCTCTTTATATTTATCTCTTTGTTCCTTCAATTTTAATTCTGGTTCTTCTCTCTTTCGAGATTTAAGTAGTCCTAAGAAGTCTTGTTCCGGTAACGAAAAATCTATCTCTTGACTAGGAAATGGTAGATCTTCCATATCATCCTAAAATCATTCAAACCCACCCTTAAGTTTATTTCATGCATTTAACGCTAATTTTTTAAAGCAATCGTAAGTACCAGAGCCATCAGATCGTACATTGATTCCAAATGTTCCCAAATATTTTTTAACGATACATCTTTGTGAATGGCAGCACGAAATTTTTCCCATATGCAGACCATGTGAAAGTATTTATTAATACCTTGAAAATAAACTTTCATTAGTAACTAATAAAATCTCTCACTTGCTTCAATTATGGTTTTCATGTCATGTCGATGTAAACATAACCTACAGCAATGTTATTATGTCAACTTAAATCTTACCAACTGGTTTATGTCCATTCATAGCAAAGAATAATTGAATTTCATTTTCGATATTCCATTCTATTTCATCAGCAGAAGCATCTGTTTGTTTCTCTTTCACTGCCATTGTTGATATTCATTAAATTGTACGATGTATCAGTTCTACCGCGTTATCATTCCTTAAAGGGGTAATGTTAATAGCATTGCAAGCAGTGTTGCCAATTGTTAGAGTTTTAATAATTATAGACATTTATGTGAAACAATATTCTTTAAAGGATAAATACAAATAAATAGATAATAATCACGTGTAAACAAATTACTTTTATGAAAATAGAAATAATTATTTATGAAAGTTATAATAAAGAAGCCATTTTTAAACAACTGTTTATAAGAATAAAATAAATTTAATATTTGGTAAGCATAGAGATGTATAAATGATATAAGTAAGAATTATACTTGGTATAATAATTCATAAAAAGTTGTACAAAATTAATTTTGTACGTGTATGTATTTCAGCATTCAACGCTGTTGCACATTATAATAGATCTATCATTCTGTTAACATGCATGAAAGTATAGACGATGTATGTAAAGCAATCGATGAGAATTTACTACGTAATTTGGAGCTTATGGAGGAGAAGATAAATATCAATGTTCAAATGGAACAAATATTGCGTGATGGTTACATTGAGTTAGCTAAAGCCAAATATATACGTGGTAAAGAAAGCATAAGTATCTTGCAGGTTCCTGTTGACGATGAAAGAGTGGTTACATTGTACGAATTAGAAACAAAGTTAACAGAGGAGACTGGCAAAATAATTCCAAATTTTGATCTAAGCTTGAAGATCTTTGATAAAGATGAAGATAAGATCCAAGATCCTATAAAATGGTTTGGTGTACTGGTCCCTCAGAGTTTACGTATTGCACAAAAACGTTTCCAAGAAACCCTCTATCTTGCTGTTAGAGCAGCAAATGTACAGGCTGAAATTACTTCAGTATTAGACAAATTACAATCTTTATATTTTCTAAAACATACTTCTTATTCAACAGATGTAACTAAAGAATAAAAGTATTATGTAAACTTCATCTAATTGTTTTACTCTTTCTCTCTCTATGTATAGTTGTATAAAAGAAATTGTTAAGTTTATGATTTTGTAAGATATATTTTTATATTGATTAACTTTTGTCTTAAACAAATCAGACGATATAATAATAATACACGTGATTATTTTAATTATCCAATACAATTTCGAAGTTTCGTTCCTTTCCTATAGAGAATTTCTGGTATTCGTTACTCATAGTTATTTGTTAAGAACTGTTGCCATGACTGAGAAACTTGTGATCTAAAAGAAATTCCCGCCAATTCCCAGTTTTTGGTTTAAGATTCACAAAGTAAAAAGAGTAAAGTGTTTTTGTTCGTGTTTATGTACTAACATTGTCTGTTTATAAATTTATTTTACTGTGATTTTTGTTTCGATTCATTTGATACAGACATAATGGTAAGATTTCAGAGATAAAAGACTATAAACATACAGATAACTTAAACTTGTTGCTTTAAAATATATACTATACATTTGTATCCATTACTTTGTAATTTATTCATTTTTATGTTTCATACTGTCTTTTAGGATTCTAGTAGTCCAGCACGTTCTGAGAGGTATACGGAGGCAATGACATCTCCTGCACCAGAAATAGATGAACCGTTTGAAGATGAAACTGATTTACTTGGCAACGATAATGACGTTAACCAGGAAGAAGAAGAGGGAGAAGAATTATTTGGGGACAACATGGAAGCGTAAATTTCTTTTTCATTACATTATACAAAAGCATAGTGCATAGGATATTCATTTTTAAATGATATTGCAGTGATTATCGTCCTATGCCAGCATTAGACAGATATGATCCAGACGCGATGGACGATGAAGAATACTCTGAATTGTCTCAAGGAGAGCGTAATGCTGCTGAAGCTGCTATGCGTAAAAGGGATAGAGCAGCAGGCATTACTAGAGACGACATATATTTACTTTATGGTATATTTCTTTTTTGTACATAAATATAGTTAATATTTTTTTCCTAAACTTATTGTGACATGTATATTACATATTTAAGATGAAAGTGATGAAGACGAAGTTCAAGCCCGTAAAAGACGTATGGCTGAAAAAGCAGCAACAGGTGAAATTGAGGATGCAGAAGTAAGATTTGCATGCTTTCTGTTTCAGTACAGCTTATCTTATTATGTTATACAAGTTATACTCTTCTTTTAGATGATTGAATCTATTGAAAATTTAGAAGACACCAAAGGTCATTCTGTTAAAGATTGGGTAACCATGTTAGGACCTAGAACAGAAATTTCCAATCGTTTTAAGAGCTTTCTTCGTACTCATACTAATCCCAAAGGACAATACATGTACAAAGAACGAATTCGTCATATGTGTGAAAGTAATCAAGTAATATTCTTTGCTATTAATTTTAATAGTGGTAGTGTTAAAATGTATAAAATATTTATATCATCTTTTAATAGTCTAGCTTTATTGTGGAATTCCCAATTCTTGCCAGTAAAGAGCACGTTTTGGCTTATTTCTTGCCAGATGCACCATTTCAAATGTTAGAAATATTTGATGAAGTAGCAAAAGAATTAGTGTTGACTATATTTCCCAGTTATGAAAGAGTAACAACTGAAATTCATGTAAGAATATCAGAGTTACCTCTAATAGAAGAAATTCGTACATTTAGGTAAAATATAGTTATTTTAGTTATATAGTAAGATTTTTCCAAAGAAAGTAATATATAGTCAATTTTGCAAAAATTAGGAAGCTACATTTAAACCAATTGGTACGTACTCTGGGAGTCGTTACTGCGACCACGGGGGTACTACCACAGTTATCTGTTGTAAAATATGATTGTACAAAGTGTGGGTATGTACTTGGTCCATTCGTACAAAATCAGAATAGTGAAGTTAAGCCTGGTTCATGTCCTGAATGTCAAAGTATTGGACCTTTTATGGTAAGCTTCAATACTAGAATTATTTTATATATGCGCAAAATATATATACAGCTTACATACATATTAATGTTAATTACAGATTAATATGGAACAAACGATATATAGGAACTATCAAAAAGTTACAATTCAAGAATCACCAGGTAAAATTCCTGCAGGTAGAATACCCAGAAGCAAAGACTGTATTCTTCTATCAGATCTCTGTGATCGCTGTAAACCTGGAGACGAAGTAGACGTTACTGCTATTTACACAAACAATTACGATGGCTCTCTGAATACAGAACACGTAAAAAAGCATATTTGTCATACTTTTACATCAAAAGTTTTATATTGACTTAATTGATATGTTTATTTAATTTTTTAGGGATTTCCGGTATTCGCGACGGTTCTTCTTGCTAATCACGTGCAAGTGAAAGGTTCAAAAGAAATTGTAGAATCTCTGACAGAAGAAGATATTTCTAGTATTCTTGCTTTAAGTAAGGATCATCGAATAAGTGACCGCATTGTTGCAAGCATTGCACCTTCGATTTATGGGCATGACTATACAAAGAGAGCATTAGCATTGGCAATATTTGGAGGAGAATCAAAAAATCCTGGTATTTTCACTTTTAATGTCACTTTTTGAACGTTTTAAAAATGCAGTTAAACTTACAATTAAACGTACATAGGTGATAAACATAAAGTAAGAGGGGACATTAACGTGTTACTATGTGGAGACCCTGGAACAGCTAAATCTCAATTCTTAAAATACATTGAAAAAATTGCACCGAGGGCAGTATTCACCACAGGTCAAGGAGCTTCAGCTGTTGGTTTAACTGCTTTCGTGAGGAAATCCCCAACAACTCGCGAATGGACATTAGAAGCTGGTGCCTTAGTACTTGCCGACCACGGAGTGTGCCTTATTGATGAGTTCGATAAGGTAAATTGGTATTTCTATATTAAATCTTTATATAATGCAATATATATATAAAATATACATTTATTGTATTTTTAGATGAACGATCAAGATAGAACATCTATTCATGAAGCCATGGAACAACAAAGTATTTCTATTTCAAAAGTAGGAATCGTTACATCGTTACATGCTAGGTGTTCAGTAATAGCTGCATCAAATCCTATCGGAGGAAGATACGATGCCAGTATGACATTTTCAGAAAATGTAAGGCATATTAATATAATGTAAGGAAATGTAATATAAGTAGTATTTATATAATAATTTTTCTTTACCTAGGTAGATTTATCGGAACCAATTTTGTCTCGTTTTGATATTCTTTGCGTAGTTAAAGATGAAATAGATCCAATGCAGGATCGACATTTGGCCAAATTTGTTGTAAATTCTCATATCAGACATCACCCGACAAATACGGGAAAAGAAGTGCCTACAGGAGATAATACAAACGATATATCTATTCCTCAAGATCTTTTAAGAAAGTATATAGTTTACGCGCGTCAAAATGTTCATCCTAAGTTAACAAATATTGATCAAGACAAAGTGGCAAAATTATACAGTCAATTAAGGCAAGAAAGTTTGGTAAGTTCGAAACATTTATGGTAAAAATTCTTGCAATAATATAAGTTTTGTTCTAATAATTAACAGGCAACCGGCAGTTTACCAATTACTGTCCGCCACATAGAAAGTATTATACGTATGTCCGAAGCAAGTGCTAAAATGCACTTACGTGATCACGTTCAAGAAAGTGATATCAATGTCGCCATCAGAATGATGCTTGACAGTTTTGTTGATACACAAAAATATTCAGTAATGAAAAGTATGCGTCAGGTAAGTGTATTTACAATAATAAACATAGTGGTGAATATAGATTATACAATGCATTTATTGAGAGAGTGAGAGAGAGAGAGAAATTGTAATTAAATATCAATTTTTTTTTAAAGACATTCCAGAAATTCCTATCATACAAGAAAGATCACAGTGAACTTTTATATTATATACTTAGACAAATTACATTAGATACTATAGCATTTCAAAAAGCTATACGCGGAGGTCGTATTACAACAGTCGAAGTTTTGGAGAAAGATTTATTAGATCGGGTACAACTTATTTATCTGTGTTCCTCCTACAACAAATCGACAAAAGTCTTATTATACTAAAATGTTGGTTTCATTTCACAGGCTAAACAAATCGACATATTCGATCTTCATCCATTTTATGAAAGTGATATTTTCAAATCAAATAACTTTGTGTATGATTCAAGAAGGAAAGTAATAGTACAAACACTTCCTGAAGTTATTGATGACTAATAAAACATTAAAAATGATACAAATAAAAATCATAACTTTATTTACAGCATGATATTGTTTATTATATAAACATAATTTTTATAATGTATAATAATTCAACTTAATATCTCAATAAAAAATTAGTTTTTTCAATTTCTAAATTCTTAACTATTCCTGTATCATTTTGGTTCTATAATAAATATTTCATACAGCTTGTGAAAACGTTCCTAATACAAAAATGTGATATTTTTCAGTTGTACGTGTATTAAGAGGGTGTTGTATTGTGTAAATTACTATTTAAAATGTGTGTAAGTACCTTAATAGTCTTATTTTTATACAAGCTTATCGTACGTATATTTATTGTATATTAACCAGCAAAATATTTCACAAATAATTAAAAATTAATGTATCTAGTGTCTTTAATAATTTTTTCTTATCTAAAACTATTTAGATGATTTGTCTTTGTGAAAATAGAACGTTTTGGAACGATTACTACTTTTACTACTACTACTGCTATTACTACTACTACTACTGCTACCACTGCTACTACTTGAAACACTATCACTAGAGTCTGATTCACTGTCCGAAGATGAGGAACTACTGCTGCTATCATTGCTACTACTAGAACTGCTACTATTACTAGAATTTGTATCACTGGAACTACTAGATTTTCCTTTCATTTTTTTCTGTACACGGCTCTTCTTTACTTCCTTCTTTTGCTCTTCGCTGAAAAATTTAACCGTCAATATCTTCTACACCTTGAAATTTATCTATTTTGGCACATTTTATAAATTTACTTGTTCGACTCTTGTTGCTTCTTTAAAGCTCTCTTCAGTTGCAATGTACGCGAAGATCTGTGTAAATATTTCCGTTTTCCCTTACATTCATAACTCCAATGTCCTATTTCCAGACATTTTTGACATCTTATCTTTTGTGGATACTGATTGCTGAAGAACACATAATAGAAAGCAATATATAAAAATCGATCATAATTATGGATTATTATATATTTATTAATTCTCAACTATAACTTTTATCAAAAATGAATTATAATTTGGTAATATATATGATGAATGAAGAAATCACAAATTAACATCTATACTTTCTACTCACGTTTTCTTCAACACTTTCAAACCGTTTGAACTCATGTTATACTTATATTCATACTTTGTAACACTTAACACGCTAATAATTTATATTCGATCGCAAAGAAAATTGTAAACGAAGTTTGTTTACATGCGGTTAACAAAGGTTACTTTTAATAGACAAGCTTCCAACACGCCATACCACAAAACTCAATTTCTTTTGTGAAGATTTTATAGGTTATTTAAAAATGTCTTAACGGAAATCACCAATCAGGTATTATGTATGGAATCAATCACAAAATTAAAGAACAATTTAGAAGTTTGTTAATTTTATAAATTATCTTATTTTTTCTATCATAACTTTAATAAATAAACTATAACAATATTTTTATAATATCTTCCATTAAAAATTATGACTTCTTTAAATTATGAAAAACATAATTTACATTTAACACAAGTTGAGTATTTAAATAAAAAGTTACAATTAAGAGTTATTAAGCAGATATTAATTACGAAAAATAATGCACTTCAATTAAAGAACAGAATACTGAAAGAAAAGATTAAAGAACTGGTAATTTGCTAATAACTTTAAATGTATATAAAACTGTAAATTATGCTTGTATTTATATTTTATATTTATTTTAACACTTTTACTTTACAGGAGAATATAAACAACAATGTTTGGATTGCACAAGATGAATTTTGTAATAAAACATGGGATTTTTCATTTAAACATAATTTTAGTCCTTTTTTTAATTATTGTCCTAATATTACAAAAGTAAATGAACATCATGAATGTAGATACAATACTATAATTGATAGTGATGCAGGAAAAAGTAACACATGCAAAGAAAATGTGTTATTGAAATTAAAAGAGGAAATTGAAACTATTAATAATGAAATAACACTCATTCGTAGTAAAAATGTAGAAGCAGATTTAAAACAAGGTCAGCTCTCTCTAAGTGATTTAAAATCATTTTCAGAAGAAATATCAGAACTTATAAGGTATCATAAGTCAAATAAACTAAAGAGAATCGTAGTCAAATTTGTAAATATTATCAATTTGCTACTTTCAGCAAATATAATTACTTGTACAACATATATTTTAACAATTTTAGATTAATAACTGATACAAAACATCAATTGAATATTCGTAACACATCCTTAAATCAAAACCCAAATACTTGTATAATTGAAGAATTTAAAAATGCAAGAAAATTATTTGTCAATAAATCTAATTTTCATAATTCTATCTTAACTGAAAAGAAATGTACACCTAGGTCGACTAAAATTATTCAGCAACCCAAAGAAGTATTTACTATTTCAGTACTTATTATAGTTACTATTTGTAATACTTTTTAAATTATAATTTTCATTGTGTTTTGAGTTGCAGTATTATGATGTAAAAGCTAATGTGAAATTTGGTCGGTTTACTATGAAAAAACGGAGTATTATTTCTCTAAGATTTGAAAAAAACATAAGGAATTCAAAATGATAGCCTTAAACTAACATATGTATAAAAGTATTCTATTTTCCAAGTAAATTTTATATACATAAGTTCACTGTGTTGAATAATTAACTGTAATAAGTAATAAAACGAACGACCCGAAATTTTTATCGTATATTTATATATTTAGAAATATACAGCATCTTATATAGTCATATACATTGAATTACATTAATATTATACTTTTAAAATTATATACTTAATATCGCACTTGATAGACTATTCAACAAGATTATAATTTGAAAAAAGTTATTTATTTTAAATTTTCATATAAATTTAATCATTTTTTTCCAATCATACTATAGCGTGTTACTTATGTATTTTAAAACTGTTGAACAGTTTATCACAACAATTTGTATTGTAGCACTCCTTTTGGCAACCTTTGCACATTACTTTGAAACTTATTCAACACTGTAATATGTATTAAACATATATATATGTATACTGTTAAAACAAAATGGTACCTTAACTGCAACATTTTGTACATCCTTTCGGTAAAGAAGATATATGTCATATGATACTTTATAAATTATATACACAACTATTATTGTTCATAACATAAAGGTAAATAATACACAGGTAAGCATTTTGACACAAAGTCTACAAATTGACATTGATAGTTGCAATTTGAATCAATTTGGAAGTTGTTACTTAATGAGTATCATTAAGTAAAAAATCATAAAAATATCTTTTATACAAAACTTATGACATTGATTTCACCTATGAAACTGTAGAAATAAGTTTTAACACGAAGACAGGTAGAATCTTAATTGTGCAACATTATTATCGGTCTTTATTTCATGGACAAGTTGTAGAAGTTTGAAAGACAAAGTTTAATGTAAATACATTACACAATATCATATTTGAAACATAACTATAGTGTAGAAAAACTGTGTAAATAGACAAATAACAAATCATACATTTTCGTACATCAGTAAGTTACACAGAATAGACATACTTTCCCTTAATTACAATTAAAAATTTGCTAAGTTCCATTATATACTTTACATATTTTAATAATCTCCGAAATCAAGGATTTTGCATTTCCTTCTATAAAATATTGCAAGTTGAACAAATTGATGTAGAATCTGTAAATACAGATATCTATGTACATTATATACTACATGTTTGAGTACTTATAATCTCTATTAATTGAGAAAGATAAAGTCATTGTATTTAAAATAACATTAATTAAAAAATAAAAATACCTGCTTGTATAATTTACAATACATCAATATAATATCAGTTTGAATTATGATTAATACATGTAAAATTGTACTAAATATTTAATTTGTTATTACACAGCCATTGCATAGTTTTTAAATAAAAAGAAAGAAATAGTAATATACCAATAGTTTCCATTTAGAGTATGTGTTTGTGTTTAAGAATGTGTGCAAGAATGTTTAAAAAATCAATATATTCATAGCTATAAATAAAATTCCCTCAGTCTCCTACAGTTATGAATGTGATATAAAACACGTGTACACATATACCTATTTATAAGTTTCTATCTGATTGATCATAAAAATAATATGCTTGATTACTGTGTAACTATTTGTAATTGCTATTGATATAATTTCTCTGTGCACAGGAAATACAAAACACTCTGCTGTTTCTTTCCTTTTGCAGTTATTAAAAGTAGCCTTCTTTTCATTCACCAAAAATTAGTATTTATGGAACTTAGCAAAAAATAATCTTATAGTAATACAATGCTAAAACTAGATAATAGTATGCTTACGTTTGGCAGCTCCTTCATGTGACGAGAGCATATTAATAATTCAATTGAAAACTTTAATTGCACTAATTATTAGAATTTAATTAATTAATTAGTTAGAAACATATCATAATTTTGTAACCATTTTGTAAAAACATATAGATAAATGTATATTATAATTGCCACTGAATATTGCAACTTATTTAACAGATGCAAAAAGGTGAAACTCATAATTAAAACATAGTGCACATAATTATGTATATCATTTTCATGGAGCATACTTTTTTTGATAATTGTTCAAGATGTCTAAATATAAAATTGTTTACATTTAATCTTAGAAATAAAAAAGTAATACGTTATTTGTTACAATATGCTAAATTATACATAAATAGATATCTTTTGTATTTTTTTGGAAGAGTGGTTTTCTTAAGAAATCTCTTATAATTGAAATTGCTATAACTGATAATGTAACATAAAATAATTAACAATACATAGCTTTGCACTATGATACAAGGTACAACTTATCGCTACAGAGATTGTTTTAATTTTCGTCATCAAAATATCTTCTTTATATGGCAATGAATAGCAATAACTGAAACTTAAAGTTATTGATGCCGATTCTTAATTGTATTCCTTCAAATTGAATAGCTTAAATAGCTGTCTCTCACTCCTTTATAGTTTAGAAAATTCTAAAAATAAGAATTACATTTCTAAGGATAGTATTTTCAGGTATCCATGTAAAATAAATTTGTGAACTCAATGAACCTGCTACAGCATATATCTAAATACTAGATATTAATTTCTGAAATTGTAGGATAATTATAATGCATATCATAATGTAAAATAGTAACAAAGCATATCACATGCAAATTAAAATATATTACATTTTATTACATTACTAAATAATATACATAAAAAAAAAGGAGTAAAATAAATGAATGAAAAATAAAATATATATACGTGTATATATATATGTATATATATATATATATATATATTAATAATAAAATGTTGCTATAATTTTATGTCATTACTGTATCTAAAATACTTTATTATGATTTCATTTTTTTGTAGTTCTATTATTTCTTGTGCATATTTTTAATTCAGCACCAATTTCACAATATATTTATACATATGTTTCTTTGTTTTCATATTGAAAATGTATCGCAGACACAAGATTATTCATTATTCATTTTATGAGAATACAAATATATGCACATTTTATATAATATTTATATAATTTTCATTGAGATGTGAGATCATTATAGTGAGAATTTTTAATGTTAATAAATTATTGGTATCAAATATCATCTGTTTCTGTATCACTCTTCTTATTAAGAATCGACATCTAAGTCATATAAGAGATAATTATTCTTAATTTTGTTACATGGATCGGTAAGGTCCTTGCATTTTTAAAAATTGTATCACTAAGGAAGGTCCACCTGCTACTATCTCTGGTGGTATTTGAGAAAGTGGACAATTTTCAATTGACATAATACTGAGATTTGTGCACAGAGCTAATTCGAATGGTAAATTGTGTAAGTCAGCATTATCGTTTACATAAAGCGAATCTAATTTTTCCAGTGTACCAATCTCCTCTGGTAAATAGTTCAGATTATTTTCTCCAACGCTTAAGTATGTTAAATTTGTCAAATGACCAATAGCTCTTGGCAAAGATGTTACTTGATTAGATTGTAAAATTAACTTTTGCAAGTCCCTTAGGAAACCAATTTCATTAGGTAAAGATTCAATTTTGTTTTCTTCAAGGTCTAATACTCTAAGTTTGCGCAAGTTTGCTATGCTGGCAGGAATACGTTTCAATAAATTATTAGAAAGTATCAAGACCTCTAAATTTTGAAGGCATTGAATGTCATCAGGAATTTTTGTAAGTTGATTTGTACCCAAATTTAATTCGACCATGTTAGTCCACGTACCAATGTCTAATGGTAAAGCGGTCAACTGATTTTCCTTCATATTTAACTTTGCAAGATTTTTTGCTCTAGAGAAAATACCGTATGGTATTTTATCTATTTTGTTATGCTCAAGATTGATAGAGTAAACGTTTGTAAACTGTGCTGGTCCTCCTGATGGATACGCGGTAAAAGCATTCCTGGACAATGTGATTGTTGTTAAATCAGAGAGACTTGCAAGCAGCCCATCTGGTAATTGCGACACTTGGTTACCTTCTACGCTAAATTCATCCATTAATTTACAATTCGCCAAAGATTTTGGAATACTAGTTAATCTATTGTATCTAAGACCTAATCTCGTCAGTGAAACTAGATTTCCAATCGTGTCTGGAATATCCAACAGCTCATTGTGTTGCAAGTCGAGCGTAGACAACTGGACACAATTTCCAATCTCCTCAGGCAAATGCTCCAGATGATTATGAGAAACGTCAAACGTTATCAAATTTACCAATTTGCCGATGCCAGCAGGAAGTTCCCTGATTTTATTCTCCCTCAAACTCAGCATTATTAAATTTGTCAAATTTCGTATGTTATCACTTACGTATCTGATTCGATTGAAGCGTAAGAATAGGGTTGTGAGATTCGTCAATCTGTACACGACATCGGGTATTTCGTTCAGTTTGTTGTGCCTCAAGTCAAGGACTCTTAACGACTTCAAATTGGCTAATGTATTTGGTAAACTTGTCAATGAATTTTCGCTCAAAGCCAGAGTTTCTAGATTTGCGAGGAACCCGATTTCCGGCGGTAACGTAACAAGTTTGTTACCGTATAGGTAAAACTCGAGCAAATGCGTCAAGTCCCGTACCGTGCTAGGTAGGTGGGTAATATTCGATTTACTTAAATCCAACCGTTCTAAACATTCCTCTCTGCATCTCGTAAATTCTTTGGAGACGTCTAAATCCGCTTGTATCGGTTTCCCTTTCTTCGTGGTCGGTTTCGGTTTATTCGATTCCGGATGCTTGACAGTTACTGTTTTTTTAGTGTCGGGTCCTGCTATGGACGCGGACGATAATTTTTTCTCCTTCGTATGCTCCTTATTATCCCGCAGGACATCCACGTCCTCAGGCATATCGCTGGCTGTACAGGTGGTTAAACCACAGCCTTCCAGATATTCAGGAATATCCTGTTCCTTCATGTAAAAGGTCGGAAGACTGTCTTCGAGGTCCTCACGGTCCCTCTTTACCTCGGACAAACACACCGTTGAAATGTTACCCACACCTGTCCAGTATTTGTTCGACTTTTTCATAACCTAATTACTATTACAACTACGTTTAGTTTTCGAGTATCTTTCACGTATTTCTACGACATCGTACACTTTTCAAAGATTTCGTACTTTACAAGTATTGACATATCGATATCGTCCACTGCAAGTAGCGCAAACGCGAAACGGCTGACGGAGGACTAGGCGAACAGCGAATACCCAGCATTGTTCCGAAAACCAAATAAATAATACCGTTCGATATATAATATACTACACATTTCTCATTTCAATTGCATTTTTATAATGTTTATTATACATTCGAATATAAATTCAAAATTATGCCTTTTAAGCTAGTGATTAATTAAAAACTCGTATTATTTTGACTGTTCTACGGAATATTCAGTACCGTGTAATAATAGAACATGTAAAGATAGCTTAAATGGCATTAAATCATGATGTATTTACGAACACGGAATTTCAAAAGACGTTTAAAATTGTAATTCAAATATTTTCGTAGAACTGTGCGAAATATATAGAAAATAAGAAATCTACAAGCCCGATGTAAAGTATAAATAATTATCAAACATAATGGTTGAACCGGAGACGTTCAAAACAAATTTTAGATCCGATGTTAAAGATAAATAACATTTGTTTGTCATATGTGGCCCGAATTTTTCCAGGATTCAACAAGATTTTCCAATATCATTAATGATTCACATCAACAGAAAATAGTTACACATTTATTATCAAGTAGTTTACCATTATAATATGTTATAGACATGGGTTTTGAAAAATTGTATAAAGATTACATGTACATTTTAATTAATGGAAGGTTTGGTGAATTGTATGACATTGAAAAAGAATGAAAAAGTTTATCAAACAATGAATTTATGGTTGACACCTATAGGTATGCATAACAAATTATACATTAATAATTAAATGTATTATCATGTATAATCTATAATATAATACTAATTGTGTAAAGTTTTATGAGAATAATGTTTTCAGGAAAAAATTGATGTATTTAATACAAATACACGATTGTTACAAGATAATTCGGAATGTTCAACGAATGATCTATAAGTATTATTTTGCTGTGCTTACAAGCAGTATGTTGGGAAAAAATTACTTCTAAAACATAATGATTTAGCTGAACATAAAATCTATACCTTAAGAGCTCCTTTTTCTGTTTCAGCAATTAACTAAAGTCAAATGATGAATGTCACTTTCATCTCAATCTAAATTGTCAAAATTAACAACAATTAAATATTATAGTCAATTACCAATTTTTCCAACAAACATATATACATTAGGTAATAATTTTTAAACCTTGAAAAAGTATTTAATGCTTGATATTAATATTTATACGTACATAATATTAACATTTTTTAAAATTATTTTCTAGATGATTTAACACATTAAGAATATTATGTTATCAGTGCAATTTGTTTATTATCTAAATTTGGATAAAGGAAAAGTGAAAGAATATAATGGTTATAACAAAAATATACATATAAAAAAAAAAAAAGAAAGAAAACAACAAAGTATAGAACTTTAGGCATTAAAAACAATTACGTTGCGAGGTAATTATATGTTTAATTCATAATTAATAAAATAAAAATTATAAAAGCATTTTTCAAATACATTAAATGTATTCAATGTATAAATATAACTAGATTTATGAGTGTTTGTACTCTCAGTCATTGATAATGTACACTCCAATTTACTATTAGTCATTACTTTCACTGATCTAAACCTCGTTAAATATATATATATATTTTTTTTTAAATTCAAACTACTTCTCAATGTACAAATATATATGCAAAGTATGTTATATTCGTTAAAATATATGATCAAACTTCTTAAGAACTTTATAACCATCATTAAAAAGATACATACTGTTACGTATATTCAATATTGCAGAAATAGACCGTTTTATACGTTTTGAACCCATTTAACATACTTTGGTTGTAATTCTGAGTATCAGTACTGTTAACGATAAAAGTTATATCAACTCTAAGCCATTAATTAAAGAATGGCTCTGCATGCAATAAGTACAGAACATAAACAATTTTAATACTGAGAAGTTTCTACATCATCTACTCCACAGACACTAGCTTGTTCAAGTACTTCGAGAAGCTTCTGCATTTCCATAGAATCCGAAGAATTGTCAAGTGTTCTTTCGAGCGCTCTTACGTACGACATACATGTACGTCCTTCGTGGTCTAAATTTTGTGGATTCGCTTTATGCTGCAACGATTCAATAATACACAAGTACTTATTTAATTTTCTAAACATTCATATACCATTAACTTGGACAAGATCGAATACACACCCATATCAGAAGTTGTGCCATAGCTAAATTTCCTGTGGCACAAGCCAAATGCAAGGGTGTTCTTAAATCTTCCATACTGACGGGCATGTTAATGTCTTCGTAACTACATCTGGCTAAGCACAGTGTAAACGCTCTCATATCGCCCCTACATTACAATTCAATGCAGCAAAATTATCTAACAATCATTTATAACAGTAGAACGCGTTCAAAGTCTGAGAATATTTACCGGCAAACCGAGTCAATAAGTAATTTTCCTAAAGAAATGTTTGGATTAATTGGTGGTAAAAATATTTTGTCCTCATATTTCCACCTGATCCACTGCTCCTTCTCTTCTCTAGGAGAATCTGAATTTGGTTTCTGTTTCCCGCTTAAACAATATTCCCAAACGCTATTCGCTATATCATTACCAAGGGCTAACATTACACTTAACTGACCTGCGCTAAAATTAATGTCAAGGCTATTTTATGTTGTAATATATACATGCATACCTACTTAACATGCAACATGAAAAATATGATTCTAGACTTATATAATCCTTTGTATTTAAGAACAAACCATTTATTGATGACATTATTTTTACTATATTTATTATTACATGAATTGAAGACTTATTGGTGTAATAAAATAAGTAGTTATCGCACTTACGACCAATCATCCAAATCCAACGACCTAACTTTTGATATGTGCGAACCTAAATTTCTATGTATTCCTGAACATTCAATGCACATTAATACACCTAGGTTCAAACTAGCCCAATCTGGATCTAAAATTTCAGTAAAATTATACATTTTGTATCGAAGATAAAATTGAAAAGAATTGTTGTGGTGTAGGAACTTATTACTCACTAGGCGCTCCGCAATCTACGCAAGCATCGTTTCCCGATACTTTATTTTTTATGCAGTGCATTTTGAAAGCATCAGTTTCATTCTTTTTGTCTCCGTCGCTATTTTGCAAGCTTGACAATATTTGTTGTTCTATAGCAGAAATCCAGCTATCTCTGTCTTCTGCATTGTTTGCTTCAAAATGCCATGTCTTATTTTCTAATGAGATGATAGAAAATTCAAAGCTATCTTCTGCAAAGTAAGATAATAATTAAGACTCATGAAATAGAATATATAATTTGAATGTGTAATTAAGCACCTTGAGCATTAGATGATTTAGAACCTTTAGGTGTTTTTCCAGGCACTTTTACAGTTACGTATTGTAATAATATCTCTTTACCATTAGTATCATTCATGTAATCCTAAGGGATAAACGAATAAATGGATTTATATATACATGTAATACTTCTTAAACGTAACTGTCAATTTATAATATAAAAATATTTAATCATGAGACAATTACATGTAAACTAGAATGATAAGTTAAACGACCATCTTCTAGCAGTGTAACATACTTCTTTTTCCATTCTTTCAAAGATTTACTACTGCGTTTAAATAAATATCCTTGCTTTACAGGTATTTCTCTGCCAACACCCATCTCACCCATATTGTATTTTTCCTTCTTTGATGGAGTAAATATATTAGATTTTCTTCTAAATTTCCTATGGCATAAAACTAAAGTAAATCCAATTTTTTTCTTCTTCGCTAAGAGAATGATACTTTTTTTATCAAAATTGAACCTGATAGTAGTTGGTGTTAAAATTGAAGATCTAAGGTCTCCATGTTGATTCTGTACATTATGAAAATTATCACTCATTGTCCCAGAATCATTCTGAGTAGAGCTGTTGTGTAGTGATCTAGAATCTTCATCTTTATCAGGTGTCTATAGAAGAAGAAAACTAGAATAAGCTAACTTGTGTAATTGAGAATAATTCATAACTTACATTTAATTTTGACGAATTTGTTGCTTCCATTTCTTTGGTCAGAAGCTGTGTATTTTTGGCAATTACTGGAACTGGATATTTTGTTTCATTATCTATTGCTTGCTGTCCATTACATCGATAATGCTTTGCAGATATATGTTGTATAATTTTTTGACACACTGTAATATTTAAAATACTCTCAAAATAATCATACAAATCACTTAAACATAATGGTAATACACAATACATAATTATGTTACAAACTATACATCGACAAAGCTAAAGATTTATATTATATATTGAAAATTTGTTGTAAACTAAAATTACCATCTTGAAATACCCTTTCAACATTCAAACCATAAATAGCACATGTTTCATAATAAGGACACCTCAGATCACATGCCAATTTTCGTGGTCTAACATCTTTTATAACCCGTGGATTAGAATCATTAATTGAATCTAAACAATGTAACAAATACACATTATTAATACATATTTTAATTTGTATGAGGGAATTATGCGATAAAGAATATTTTTATAAGTATGAGAGTGTAACATGCTCAAGGTATTACCTTGAACTCCTACAAGTATTTTTGGTACTTCAGACATATTTCGAAACGAACACATTCTATTATAAAAATTGCAAACTATCGAGAAACTTTCCTCACTCTCTAAACTAAACACAAGTAATAAAGCATCTATCCAAGCAGAAAACTGAAATTAGTAATATTTATGGTAAATGTCATTAAGTAAAAGGACATTATTAGAATGATATGCACAGTATGTTTTTCAATATACTTATGACACGAATGTACATGTATAACTATGATAATTATATGTGTAACATATTTATCTCCATACTTGTGATTCCGGTACTCCACCCTCATCTCTAATGAGCAAGAGATAGCTCTGATCATTGATAAAGACTTCCTTTTTAAACCGACCACCTTCTGGAGATTCCTCGTGCATAAATGAGCCAGTCAAATATCTATGAACTAAGGCGGATTTGCCCGAGTCAGATGAACCAATAATTCCCAAATGTAATTCTGGAACATCTCTAGCTAATGTCCACTCGTGACTATTAACAAATGAATCTATAACAAAGAAATTGTATTTGTTTCGATATTTTTCGTAGTGCGAATAAAAATGTTTGAAAATATCCCTGCTACAATCCATACCTTCTATTGCAACAACATGCTCGCGGATCTGTTTTGCAATGTGCGTGTCAGATATAAGATCTATCAAATCATAAATAGCATAAATAGACGGATGAACACTTTCGAAACGTTGTATTTCCTGTCTAATCGCAAGGGAATGATCGTGCCTACTTTGCTCAGTTGTCATTTTCTTAAAATTCGTTTAAATTATTTTCCGAAATCACATCACAGATACACAGCCTTTAACAGTACTGTATTTGAGCAGTTAACGATCAGAATGTTCTCACATGATTTTGTGAATTGAAACTTATCTGTTATCATCCAACACATGTCAAACTCGGCTATTTATCAACATTATTGGGCGAACGAAACAACAGCAGGTTACTTGGCATTAGCGTACAAAGTAACCCCGCCTTTTTCGGAGGAAAATCAAAATGTACTGTCAAATTGCCAATGAAATATTGTTCGGATATTATTATTTCCGAGTCGACGATACAGTGGAAGAAAATTTGTAGAAAGTATTATACGTTCTTGAAATACTATTTTTTACGTCAAACTTATGCGATACTTTATTGCGTTCATGGTTTTATAGATCTGTCGACCAAAAAGTGTACGAAGGCTTACATTGCCAACCAATAAATGTTACGTTCCGACTGTTGAGTGCAACTGAACGTAATTACAAGCCAGTGAAGTTTTATTTACTCGTGAATGTATAATTTACATTTATTAATGATCGTTGTCACAAAAATTTGTATTTGCGCGACTAATCGCGCAATACAATATTAATATTAAAATAAACTTGAATTTATTGATATTCCAAACATAGATGTAACTAGATAAGTTTTGTTTGTAATTCTGCGCACCAATCAATTATGTCTCTTATGACACTTATGGTGGGTGTTCGCTATTTTAAAAAATAACTCCTTTCATATACAGATAAGTTACAAAAAAAAGAAAGTAGCATTATCGCAAGAATTTATTAGCGCCGACAATAATGATGTTAACTATGGCTAATGTTGTACAAGTTGATGATGATATTTATGATGGATACAATGATTATCCATCAATATATAGCATTAAAGATCTTGAACAAGATGAATTATTTCAAGAAGCTCTTAGTACTAGCTATGGAAAAAGATCAATTGTAAGTGTCAATAAATGCAATATAATAGAAAAAAATATTTAAAGATAATGTTAAAATAGTTTAATTGTTTATTTATATACAGTTTACACCAAAAATACCAGGAACTGCTATGCGTTTAGGTACTTCGACCGGAGTAAGTAAAAATATGGTCATTTAAATTTATTTGGATTTTATAATGTTGATATGATATCTAATTTTGATGCTTCTAGTTTCACAGAAGTGGTACTAGTATACCTTTACGTCCTACTACTAGTGGTCTCAGACCAATGACTGCAGTTAGAGGTGCTGGTTATACTAGTAATAATCGTCAACCATTCGATCCATTGAATATGAGCAGTACTACCAAAGGTCCTGCACCACCTTTGGAAACTGGAAAGGAAGACACGTAAGCTCATAACGATTAATAGTAAACTAAAATTGAAATGTAGTCATGTTTTGAAGAATTTATATTTTCAATGTTCTGTTCCTTTAAGGCCTGAAGAAAAAATAAAAGTGGCTGAGAAAAAGATTATGGAATTAATAGAAAGTTCAGTACAAGCAGCATACGAGAACAACATGAGGGTTGCTTTAGAGCGAGCAAGAGAAGCTTCTTCGAGGGAAAAGGCTCTGATTAGACTACAAGAACAAGCTGGGCTGAGTGACAACCATAATGTAGATTTAACATTTGCTGTAGGAATTCAGTTTTCTTGTTTGGCTGTAGGTTCTAAAAAATATTGATAATTGTTAACGTTTTATCATTTTTCAGGTCATTTTTAATTTGGCAATTCAATATACTAACAATAATATGCTTACTGAAGCTATAGCTACTTATCAAGCTATAACAAGAAATAGAATGTTCAGTAATAGTGCTAGACTGAAAGTGAATATGGGTAATATATATGTTAAAATGGGACAGTTGTCTCAAGCAATTAAAATGTATCGAATGGCATTTGATCAAGCCCCAGCAGCTCATAAAGATTTAAGGTAAAAGAATGATGTAATATATTGTAGCAAAAAGTTGTTGGGTTATCACAGTTGCATTTTTGTGCTCCTCATATTTCTATTAATATCAATTCATTGAACGATTCGCAGAATAAAAATAATGCATAACATTGGAATGTTATTTGTGCAAATGGGTCGTTTAGAAGAAGCTGCTAATAGTTTTGAATGGGTCATGAAAGAAAGAGCTGAATTTAAAGCAGGCTTGCATACTGTTCTATGTCATTTCGCATTGTCCCACAGAGATAAAATGAAAAGAGCATTTTTAGAGTTATTAGAAGTTCAACTTAACATAGATCAGGAGGACAGATATAATATAAGTACAGTGAGTTAGGCGTGTTTATAAATATCACTGTATAAACTATTTTTCTGAGCACTGCCCACACCCAAAAGCTATATAACTACTTGTTATTGTACTTTAAATAATATTGATAAACATATTTCCGGAAAAAAGTTATGATTTCACGCACCAATACCTTTGTGTAGTAATTGCAAGTTCATTGATAATATTATGTACATTGAGTACATATACACAATGTAAATATTCATCACTGATTGCTAATCAACTGTTTAATACAGATTTTTTAAAAATCTTGATCGTTTGTTTCACAGGACGATGTTGCTTCTAATATATTAAATGAAATCTTGAAAAGCGATGATTTATCCAAGTTAGAAAAAGAATTAAAATCGGAAGCGGAAAAAACTATTCTTTGCGCCGCAAAACTTATAGCACCGGTAATCGAGGATACACTTACAGCTGGTTTTGCTTGGTAAAGTTAAATAATATAGTTGGGTACTAAATTTTTTGTTCATTGATAACAATGAGATTTTTTAAAGGTGCGTGGACACCATAAAGTCTTCAGCTTACGGACCATTAGCTGCTGATTTGGAAATAAGCAAAGCCATGGTGTTTCTACATAACCGGGAGACACAGTTGGCTATCGACACGCTGAAAATGTTTGAAAATCGAGAAAGCAAAGCTAACAGCTCAGCTGCGACTATGCTTTCATTCATTTATTTTCTCGTAAGCAGTATTTATGCTTTTGTCGATTACGAATGAAATATTAATGATTCTATGTAATCTTTAGCAAGGAGACTATGATCAAGCAGAAAGATGCGGGGAAATCGCTCGGAATGCAGATAATTACAATGCAGCCGCTTACGTGAACTTATCGGCATGTGCGATGAAAAAAGGTGATTTAAACATTGCTAGAGAACTTCTTTTGTGTGCATTGGATACAGATGCCAGTCATGTGCAAGCCCTTTACAATTTAGGTAATTATTATTATTAGCACAATAAGTATTAAATACTTTATGAGGACGTATTATAGGGTTAGTATACAAAAAACAAAATATGTACGAAGAAGCGTTGGAATGTTTTTGGAAAGTTCGTAATATTGTCAGTCACGATCCGCAAACGTTATACCAAATTGGCCATTTGTATCAACTTATGAGCGACACAGACCAAGCAGCAGAATGGTATTAAGATTCTTTCTTATGTACATCTTGAATTTTATTGGGTTCTGGTATGATAGAAATTTTAATTCACATTAGGTATAATCAACTGCTTGGCATTATACCATGTGACCCCGGAGTATTGCAAAAATTAGGCGAAATGTACGATGCTACTGGAGATAAACAACAAGCACATCAATTTTATAGCGATGTAAATTGTTCGCTAAATTTTTCGTAAATTGTTAGCTATTTAATTGTACGATGTTGTTAAAGTTTGTGTCCGTACAGTCTTACAGATTCTTTCCTGCCAATTTCGAGGTAATCGATTGGCTGGGATCGTATTTCGTATCGATGCAAATTGCAGAGAAAGCACTAATTTATTTCAAGAAAGCGGTAGAACTTGCTCCTGATGAACCGAGATGGCGTTTGCTTGTCGCTGCTTGTTTGAGACGAACTGGTCAATTTCACAAAGCTCTCTTGGAATACCAAGACATTCATAATAAGTTTCCCGACAATATCGAGTGTCTAAAGTTTTTAGTTCGCTTATGTAGCGATTTAGGCTTAAAAGAGGCACAACTGTACGCAGCAGAATTAAAACGCGCTGAGAAAGCGAAAGAATTGAAGGACAGACAAGGATCGGCACGACCAGGTACATTTGATTTACATCTGTAGTTATATGAAATATAGCATTGTTAAAATGCATAATATCGCTGTATAGGATCGAGGAGAAGTAACAGCGGGACATCGTCTCGAACTGGTTCTGGAATGAGCGTATTATCGGATCACAGATCGAGTCCTACTTTTGGCAGAAGAGAAAATCAAGGTTTAAGTAGCGCTGGCATTACGCGAACTAATCGAGTTAGTACAAGTGAAAATATCGCGGAGGTGGCAACTGATATGAATGATCAATCAGGTACGTATTATTCCAAATCGAAATCATAAAAAAACAATACATTTTTCTACTGGTATAATTATTGGTAAAGTAGTAGATACACCCGTACATAAAATTGAACACTTAGTGAAAGCTATCAAAGTCCCAGAATGTGTGTAGCTTTATTTGAAATGAGTATTAGCAAGAATGATCTACAGATGATGGTTGAACAGCTCTAATGGATTGAACAGATGATAGATGAGTTTAGCTATTTTGAACAGCCTATTCTTGTTCTCTGTATATAGCAATGGTTCCCAGACTCGTGCTATAATTTATTATCAAATTTCGAATAATATCTAATGAAATATATTACTGGGTTGGCCAAAGTGGTATTTTGTAATATAACATTTATGCTGCGATATATAAGTAAATTTGAAAAAACTGTACTTTGTGTAGGTACTCATTATGTAGATCTGATTGGTCCGTTACCTATTCGTCCCATGACGTCCGCCGGAAAGAGAGACGATGATTTCGGTGATGAAGAATTAGGCGATGATCTGTTACCGGAGTAACGTGAATATTATAATCGTATCTTTATATTCCAGCTTATTATATTTTACAAATATATAAGTAGATTCGTATTAGGAGCTTGTGTTAACAGTTAAATACAATGCTGATTATCGCACGCGCGGTTTATTCGATGGTAATTACGTTACATTACAAATAAATGGAAGGATATATATACAAACATTTTTTTACTTAATTAAGTCATTGAATATGTCGAGTTCATTTAAGTTAATTACATTCGACATTGACTATTAAATTTGTGTTCATATGAGATCATGAAAGAGTAAACGTGTTTTGAGATACAGAACTACCAACTGTTCCTTTCACACGTACTCGTCAGTCATTCAAAGTCAAGCCTCGCTAAATCCCCGGAGCCCTAACACGAATTGTGCTTTCGTTAATTATCATTTCTAAGTGCAAGATGGTTGTCTATAGATTGATGCTATACATTATGAAACCATGAGAGGGTCGGTCAATTGTAACGATCTAAATTTAAACACGCTGACCAATTTAATCAAACTCCATTCAGCCTATGTAGTTTAGGAGACGGATGTTATTTTATTGCAGCTATATTCAAACTCCATTCAACTAATATAATGCGAACACTGTCGGAACGTTCGGGACGTGTCACTCACAGTTTCTATATGTTTATTAATATTTATATTAAATAAATTTGTAGGGTAAAACAATGATTATCTGTATGTACTTTATATCTAATCACAAATCCTGTTATCCTATTCTGAAATTGCTCTCTACTTAAACAAACGTACTTTCAAAGGATTGTACTTTTAGGATATCAGGAGCGTGCAGGACGAAAGATCGAGAGATGAAAAGAAAAGGATCGGAGGAAAAAAGGCGCGAGATGCTCTACCACGATCGTAAATCCAAGACATCATTGCGTTTACGCAAGCGTTACAAGCGGTACGGTTCAGATTAGGTTCAAAGCACGCGATATACCAGAACGTACGTGCATTCACGCGATAGATCAAAGACTATCGCTTTCGATTGTGTGCGAAAAATCCACGCAGACAGGATCCCACGTGTAGTGGGATCGCGTGAGCGAAACGTGCAGACGCGTGTGAGTGCGCGGAGGGGCGTGCGCGCGCGCGCGCACGTAATACGCACAGATACGGTTTACAAGTTGGAGCAGTGGGGACAGCAACGATCCGGAGGCTCGACCAGTTGCTCCTCTGAAACGGAGTACATTTCATGGTATCCCACCCACGTGTTTGCACGTGTGTGCGTCTCTGTCACGTCCCGGGTGAAACTTCACAGTCGTTAACTGGTAACTGGGCTCGTACGAAGGATAACAGGCGGATCAGAGGTTGGAGCGATCGTGGGAGTCCCCCGGCAGACGTACGTAGAAAGTGTTAGGGTGAGCTTGCATTTCTTGTTTTCCTAGAATAGTTCGCACGTGCTTGGCTGTTGGCGCCTTCGGGCGCGTTGATCCTTGACGAACGGCGGTATCGGTAAATTCGTTTTGCCAGACGGCATCGATGCCACCGTAGCGCCGCGTGGATCGCCTTAAAATTGACAGACGCGCATTTTTTGTTCTTTCAACCGGTTTCTAAACGTCGATGTCAATCATCGCGATGTTGGAAATGAAACGCAAAGACGCGTATACCGCTGTTTATTTTGTCGATGAACCCACGTGGGTCCTTGAGGTGTTACGTTGCACGTGTTGTCATCGCGCTTCAATATATTCCTATGATCTTACACAAATCCGTGCAGGTATAAACAGAAGTTTCAACGTCGCGTTCGTTGGGTCTTTAACAAATTCAAAAATTGTCATTATCACGTCTCGTACATTATTCACGCGGCGTTTTGCTTGCTCTTGGCTAGACCTTGCTATTCACGATTCGCTATTATGCTGCATCGTTAACGGCGACGTCGTTGATAACAACTTCGAACGAGCACATCTTACCGTGTTACGCTTGTCAAGCATTGCCCATTGTCGATAACTATCATTTTATCGTCTGGTCCGATCGCTATCGTGTAAATTAATTTTGTAAAATAATGTTCCAAGAGGCACAAGCTTATCGCGTGACAACAGTTCGACTCGTGTAGCGGTTTTGGAATGAAAATCACACGTTCCACCTGTAGCCGTGCTATCCGCCCGACTGGACGCCGTCTAATTTTCCTCGGCGCGTATATAAAGTTCGAGGAATTAACAGAGAAACTTGACAGCTATCTTGATAAACACGTGTCTACGAACGTGCTCGGATCTCGAGCGAGCTCATAAATAATTATGAAATGCCTTTAAAATTAACGCGTGGATCGCTTGAACCCGACGATACTCGGACAGATTTATAAGCGGAATTACGAAATTTAACTAAGTCAATCGTATTATCTGGGTTACGTAGAGTTGTGTCTTTCTCCGATACGGGTATCGCTGAAATAGATAATGAATTTTTTTGTTCGGTATCGCATAAATAAATTCGCGGGTTACACTCGTCTCGCGGCCGATCCGATTTCGTATTTGGCAATGATTTCGATAATAAAATTCCACGACCCGGCAGTATTCCCGAGGAAATTCTATTCGATTAAAATTTAGTCGAGACCTTGGCGATAATGGTACCGTAATTCACGGAAGCTCTATAATTCAAGCGGCAAGGATCATACATAACATAGGCACGCTCTTTAATGAAAGGGTGCTCCGTTATCGTGCACGGGGAGAGCTCGTACGGTCGAAAGCTGCGCACGATTCCGCTTTTGCAAGAAACCGAGCGCAGAAACATTTGCGCTTCTGTTGACCGCTACGCGCGAACGTCATGTTTATCGTTACGTCACATTAATTAAATAGATCGATAGCGGAATCATAAATTAAACAAAGGAAACAGAAGTGGTGAATCATTGATCGCGATAGGTGAAAGGCTGAGATAAACAGTACGTTTTTCCCTATGGAACCCATCGTTCGATGGGGAACGAGCATGTCGATATGTAGTATTCGACGTGGTCTCTGTGACGAGTGTGCGTATTGCAGTATGGATTAAAATCATCACGTCAGGTCAAGTGGCTGAATTATCCCGGTTGACGTTTTGCACCTTCCAATTGATTTTAATGGAGCTTCGTTCAAAGCGGCTTTGAAGGCTCGTAAGAATATTCCAGTACCATTTCGCGGTGTCTTCTCTCTTCTTCTCCTTCTCTGCCTCTCTGTCTGTATCTCTCCCTCCCTCTCCTTCCTGTTCCTCTCTCTCTTTCTAGTAATCGACCGTGAAAAATCTATCGTGAATTGACGAAGTCGAACGATCATCTACATCGGATCAATTGGTTCGCATGGCGTCTAACGTTTCAATGCACGAGCGCAGCAATTAAGTTTGCACTTACACGGTTCTAACGCAAACCAGCGCGTGTTTAGCGACTTGTTCGTACGATAACGATATATATTGTTATTTATAAACTGTTTGCCAGCGAAGAACTTGAAAGAAGTTAACTGCGAATAGCCACTATTCGCGAAGCAGTTGTTGGTGAAGTAAAAGTAGTTGGAAAATAATGTACCATCTTCTATCCGCGAGTGAGCGGTGGCCACTTCGCGATGGAATTGATAGAAGGAAACCGCAGAAGAGAAGTAACTCGGAGACTGACGTGAAAAATAATAAAAATAATACATGTCGATGGTATGCGAGGGGCGCGGCATGTACCTTGGCGAATCTTGCTCGCCGAACGAGTTCTTCAACTTTTATGTCTTTAGTATCGATACGAAACCGGAATTCTTTTTTTTACCTTTCTTTCCATTTCGTCGTAGAAATGAATTGTCCCGATTCTACCTCTGCGGTTGGGTAATCCGGTAGGCGTTGGACATTTTCAAACTGATTTACCTTCTTTTTTTTTTTTTCGTTTGCAAGGTTCAATGAACGACTCGATCGATTCAAACGATTAGTTTATGTACAAGACTGTACTTGCAATTCGAGCGCGCTTGCGCCGTGCAATGTACGCTAGCAAGTATATACTGTACAGGGTGTCTCAGAACTTGACAGAGAACGCTCAATGCGCGATTCTCGAGGTAATTTCGAGCAATTTTTTCCTTTGCCAAAATTCTCCACTTGGCTTCGTTTTTGAATTATTCACGAGAAGCATTAGCCAATCTGAGATTGTACAAAGCCCGCGCGCAGGGCCGTAGTATTGGATACGAACCACTATACCCGCACAAACGAATCGGTTTATCGAGTCACACTATCAGTCTAAAGTTGTATCAATTTTTACGCGTGGGTTTTACACGCTCTCAGATTGGCTACTGCTTTCGTCAATAATTCGCAAACGAAGGTCGAATCGTAAATTTTGGCAAAGGAAAAAGTTGCTTGGATTGATCTCAGGAGTCCTTCTCTAAGCGTTGTCTGGCGAGTTCTGGGACACCTTGTATACGCGCTCGCCAATTGTGTACGAACGAACATGCTGCACCAAAAGCACTCAGCATGTTAGGAGAATTTCGAGAGGTGCATTGGGTGCGAGAATCGCGATAGGTGATTACGTTTCGTTTCTCGTCTTGAATCTGATTGTTAGAACTTCGATAAGGAGTGATCAGTGAACACGAGTGATTTCTCCACGATGATGGATTTTCTTCGAACTTTGGAACAAGTGTCTCTTACTGTTACAACACGAGCTCGATAATTGATTCTTCATTATCGTTTACGTTCCGTTTTTTCAGTCGTACAATGTTCATGGCGCAAGCGAAATACGTTGATAAAGGTTTCCGACGTACCGTGAAATTGACGAATCTCGCACGCTCGAGATACAAACTTTCGCGTATTTCCTCATTATTAGTCAACTGCGAGATAGTGTTACGATATTTGATGACCCGTAGAGCAATGACTGTCTCGTATTGATATTCGCCGTGTATCCGTGTTTTCTTATACGTCTTAGCTGAAATCTGGAGCGGCGCTTTCCTTTTCTTCGAGGTCGATTGGGGACCTGCACGGTGTATGACCGTCGGTTAATTTTTCTAGGTCAGTCAGATGGAACGATCGACGTTTTTCTGTTCGAACAAGAATTCATCGTTGGTATGACTCGGCGGATATCGTGCATACGCGTTATCGGTTCTCCGCTATCGTTGCAACTGTTATTAATCAATTTAAGCAACACAATCGTTCGCGTACGTAGCTATGCTACGTCGATTAGTGCGAAGAGGCGGGCAAATAGTAGACGCGTCTTTTGTCGAAGACGGGACGAGACTGTAATTCACGCAACTCGATCGCGCGGCGTTATCAGACGTATTATAAAATACCGTGGACTTTCAACTTTTCGTTTGGCACTATAAGCTATTGGCGTTATCATCTTACCGAATGTCGAGGGAAAGAGTGGAACGAGGGAAAACAAGTAAGCGAGGAGTACAAGTATACGGGGTGATCTCTTTAACTCGTTCTCAGAACGTTTCTCGCGCTCGTCAAGAATTGCACGGCTCCTCTTCCTGCCTCCGCTTTATCACACGCCACGACGATTTCATTCACTTTCGCGACGTAACGCGACTTCGTTCATTCAAAACATCTCTCGTTGTGAATATACCGTACGTGGCAATCAGGTGAGCACGCTGACCACGCGTAGATGTGTTGTTTCTTCTTTCTTTCAAATTTTCCTAGTCGCACAAAAGTACTTACAACTTCCTTCTAAACGATAGGAAATAGGATGTAATGCAAACATCAAAATACGATACCGTATTTAGCGCATTGAATGGTGTGTTTCTCTATTTATTTCAGACAATCCCACAGACATGGTCGTCCCCACCGAACATGCCCTCAACGAGGCGATACAGGTATCGCCGTTGGTACTCGTGGACGAAGTGAGGCGGCAAAAGGTAAGCGAAACCGACGCATTCGCGCGAACTATTCAGATATTCGAACGACATTCCGTTTGGTTATCTAACAATGAACGGTTCCTCGTCTGTAGGCCGTGAACTTCCAGCCTTTGTACGTACGCGTCCGGAGAGGAAACTCAATGTTCCATCGCAATAACGCGAGCTAGCGTGCGCGATAAGAATGACATTCAACGAAGTAACGCGAAGTTATGGAAACCGTCTCGAATAGTTATCAGAGTTACTGTTTACGAATGTTATTCGACTATCGTCTACCATTTCAAGAATTCGTAGCGCGAAACGCCACCGTATCACGAAATAACAACCGCGGCTGCTGATCGCCGCTATCATTTTTTATTTCGTATCTTCGCGCCACCATTTCGGCCACCCTTCGCGTAATTGCTCCGATATCTGTCCGATCGATGACTGATCGGGCGTTGAATCATTCCCAATGCGAGAAACGGCGAATAACCCTGAGTCCTTAACCTTGCGACATTCTCGTTAAGAGTTTACCGACACCCACCGATCGTATATAGACACTTTCACTTTTACTCGCCTCGATCTCTCTGGTGACACTCGACGAGATCAATTTATCTCGTCTAAAATGCGCATCTTCCTCGAACACGTACGATCAGTTACGCAACCGCTCTGCATTAGCATTGGAATCGCTTAATAATTTCTGGAGGGCTCGAGAGGAACTTTGTTCCATGAAATTCTATCGAATTTCACGGGAACCATGGGGGAATTTGGAATTACAGAATAGTATTTTTCCATAAAAACAACGGAACGTGATACGCGATCGACGATTCAGCTAGTTTTGGCTAGTTATCTTGCGCTTACTCGCAAACTAGTCTACATCACTTCGTTTGTGTGGTGACTTCTGACATAAGGTTATCGTATAAAGAATTCTTGCCTTGAAGAAGTCGAGATATTTGAGCAAGTTAGAGGCGAACATACGACGATTCGCATAGCAATAGAATGGATGAAGGGCGAATAATTAACAGCCCCGTTGATTCGATCTTGCAATCAATGCAGCACGATATCTGAAAATGCTAGAGCTTTCTCTCCTTTGTCTCGAAGACGTTTCGTAATGTGGTCGACGATAACTATTCTACGTGCGTTCTTGAAATAAACGTTTGCACAGAGAATGTTGCTCAAGTGGAAGCTGTAGCGAGCCACCCACGCGCTCTTTCCGTATTCGATTAAAGTAGACCGCGTAATGTCACGGCCAACATCTGTTTATTGTTGTTTCGACGATTTCTTCCTCGATCTTGTCGAATTGGCGCGGGACAGATACGTTTTACGAGGACAGGACACGACGATAGTTTCATCTATCGCTACCAGCGATCCAGTTGACAATTCAATCCGCGAGAGGAGCAATAAATTTCTTGACATTTAAAACGTTGCGCCACTTAATATCTTCTGTCGCGTGCACTGTCGAGGATTGTTTACGTGCACGAGAACAGTTCGCGTGTATCTCCTCCGACGATCTCGGTTTGTACGACGCGATGATATTATTTGAACAACAGATTTTCTTGTCTTCCACTCTTGTCGATTTAATATCAGTTTCTAGAATTTTTACATTTTGGCTTGGCGGCGATGTTTGCGTGAATGCAACCGGTTTGCCTTCAGACGAAGTGAAATATTAGTATTATCCTGGTCATGAGAGCTCTAGGTTTTCATCTTGCACTTGTTCACGTACGTCGAACTTTGAATAAGGAATTTTATCTTCAGCTTCTGTCATCGTCGAGATCAAAGTCTTTCAAAATTTACCAGGGATTTAAAGTGTATAATGGTAAAGCTCCTTAAGCTCATTATCGCTTATTCTAAAGATGCAATGATTAGAAAAACTCTTACCGGAACTTTCCATGGAGGTACAAAGTGAAACAGTTCAAAAGTCTCGACCATCTTTTTTATTACTGCGTGTTATAAAGCATATCAGCCAATCTATTTTAATTGAAGACTGTAAATCCAGTTGCAATTAAAATACGATTTCTTCCCTCAAGTCTATGTACATAGTGGACATAGCGTTCATAAATTACGACAATACCATTCTTCTTACATAAACTGAAAGGAGAAGAATATCGCGTGCACGCAAGATCGTACTTTGCGATTAAAACTTCCTCTAAACAAACTATTTATCTGTATTACGGCAAATTTAGCTCTTTTTTTATCGCAATTTGTCATGTAACCAATGTGAGCGCGCGTTTTCCATATTTGGTTCGCTTGTTAGTGTTCCATTAGAGGGATCACGTAACAGACGATGTGGTAGATCGCACGAAAATGTTTTGTAACGATTGTCGATGTATGATTGAGATTTATAGGCCACGGAAAATTTCGCGACCGCATCGATCCGATCGGATATTTTCGATCGCAATCACGCGCGGATAATACGACGACGTTGTTGAAGGGAACGTTTGCTTGCAGGTCGAGCAAAAATTAGCGGGAATGAAATTTTCGGCCGCCACCGTGAGGAAGATCGCGGAGGTTTTCCAGTCGGAAATGAACAAAGGGATTCACCTGCAGCCGTCTTCGCTGCAGATGGAGAATACTTATATCCCGGAACTTCTCGATGGCACAGGTTGTTACAACATTCCTTCGATAAGAACTCTCAGCATTCGCGATAAGTATTGAACTGTTCGATATAAGTGATCGAATGTTTCCGATAAAAATTTTATTGTTATATTACTGTTGTCGAGAGATTGAGCACGATTGTGTTAACGATACGAACATCAGAATTGCAATTTTTACCGTCCATCGCGTTACGCGGATACGATAATGGATCGATGAAAATTATTTCCAGAGGAGGGCTTGTATTTGGCGTTGGACCTTGGCGGCACGAATTTCCGAGTGCTCCTTTTGGAGCTGGTCCATGGCACACCTATCCGGGAACAAGTGAAGAAATATCACATTAGCTCCGATTTGAGAGTTGGCTCGGGGATTCGTCTGTTTGATTATCTGGCGAAATGCGTCAGTGATTTCGTCATTGAGCAGGGTCTTCAGGATGTAGAGCTTCCCCTTGGTAAATTGAAGTCAATGTACATTGGAGGGATCACGTGTGAGACTTTTAATTGCCACGTCTGGTGCCTCTACGTGCTGTCACGTAAATAACTTCCGATGATCTCAGGATAATTACGATTATATTGAATCCGAAAGGAACTTCTCTTTGAGCACTTTCTGCTATCAGCTTTCGAGTATCGTGTTTCATATTGATTTTACGAATTCAAGTGGATGGCACTCGTTATCGATCAAACATAGATTACCTTCATCTCACATGGGATCAGTCTCAAAATACGACGATTAATCCGTAAAGGTATGGCTTGGAGAACAGATTCCTTTCGAATACATCGATTTCCGTTCCTTTACAGGATTCACGTTCTCCTTTCCGATGATCCAACACTCTTTGGATATTGGAATACTCGTGACTTGGACGAAAACTTTTAATTGCCCCGATGTTGTCAATAAGGATGCTGTGAGGCTGCTTCGCGAAGCTTTAGATCGTCGAGGGGACACCAAAGTGAAAGTCGTGGCTATTTTGAACGATACCACGGGAGCATTGGTACAGGCATCGACGATAGATCACGATACCGCAATCGGGCTGATATTGGGCACCGGTAGCAATGCCTGTTATCTCGAGCGAGCTGACAGAGTCGAGCATTGGGAGACCGAAAGGCACGGAGAACGCGAGGTAATTTATTTCTGTAATACTTTCTTTCCGTGCAGGAGTATCGATCCTTCAATGTAACATTGTTTGTCACAATTGAAGGTTATTATCGACATTGAATGGGGCGCATTCGGAGACAACGGTGTTCTGGACTTTATTAAAACGGATTACGACCGCGAGAACGACGCGAACTCTCTCATCGTAAATTCATTCACGTGAGTAGTGGGGCACCGTTTGAAAAATGTATAAAGTGAAAGTCCACCTATGGCGTGTTTATTATACCACGATCTTTCCAATTAACAGATTCGAGAAGTATATTAGCGGAAAATACTTAGGCGAGATCGTGCGAGTGGTGCTCGCAAAGTTAACCAAAGATGGCCTTCTATTCTTAGGACACACGCCTGGATCTATTTTAGTTCCCGGCAATCTCACGAGTGATTTAGTTTCGGACATTGAGCAGTACGTAATTTAGAGCCAGAATATCTTGTCTTTTTGTGAGTTTGTTAAGTAACGTATTTCGGTGTTGAAACCTAGGGACTCTGTGGACGGCGGTGATAGCAATACGAGGGAAATTCTGATGAAGTTTGGTATCGATCCCGACGAAGAGGACATTAAAATTGTACAGTACGTCTGCGAGGTGGTGTCTAATCGCGCAGCTCTCCTCGTTTCGATATGTAAGTTTCAAGACGTGAGAAATGTGTCATACCCTTAGCAAACGAACGATACTGAACAGCTAATTGAATCTATCCGTTCAGGCTTATCGGTTCTACTGAAGCGAATCGATAAGAACCGCATCACGATCGCTGTAGATGGATCTCTCTATAAACACCATCCTCGACTAGAGACGTGGATCAACCAGTACATTCCACTGTTAGCTCCTGATCACAAGGTATAGTTTCGACAAATACGTTTGCATCGTAACCTCCTATGGAACTGTAATTAATCGATCAACCATGTATAGTTCAAGATGATTCACGCCGAGGACGGCAGTGGCAAAGGTGCTGCACTCGTTGCTGCTATCGCACAAAGACTCCAGAAAAGATTAGACTAGTAGTAGCTGAAACTTTTAAGTACGCTGGCGTATATAATAAGTTAGTGGCGTAAACGATTTGCACCAGATCTCTAGTTAAGCGATTGTTCCGAGTATATAGTATAATTTTAACGGCCATGTACAGTCACATTCCCTATGTTAATAATATCACCAGTCACGTTGTTGATCTTCCATGTCTGAAGTTTTTGCGTATATTCTTATTTATATTTTGAAAGTCATCGTATAGAAACTGTTACACTAGAAGTGTCGTAATTGATAAGCATTTTGTTGTTACTCACTTGGCAACACGAAGTGATGCTCGAGGGGGACCTAGATTTATATGTATTGTACATTTTTACGAGAAAAATCTTTATAAAGCATAATTCCTAGATGGAATTATTGTCGGTTTTATCATGTGTCTTCGAATGTTCGCGTACATTCGCTGAAGAATACTGCGCCGTATAGCATTTTTAAAGTTCGCCTATTTTCCTAAATGCTTATGTTCGAGTACTACAGCCTACTTTTTCTTTGTTACGTTGTTCGAAATACTCGTGTCATTCCTTGTAATTAAGTATATAGCCATTCCATGTTATCGCGCGAGGTCAGTCCGATCCTGCGATCGTTGGAGATTCTTCTCGCAATTTAAAAAATGAAAATACGCCGCCCAGATCGACATTTAGTCTTTTGTAAAAATATAGGATTTAATAATTTTTATAGAACACATTACCTTAGCTGATGATAAACTCTTGCGAAACTTGTACAACAACATAGAAATATCGGAAAAGAGGAACTCAGGGCACGACGAAGAAGCATGATACGTGCGAATATAAAATTGTGTGCCATGAAAAAGGATATATTCACGATCGATGTTGCGAGAACGAATGTACATTGAATATTGTGAGCTGCCTGTTTGTACTACCACGTCGAGAGCGAGAGACACGGATCGTTAAAAAGAAAGATACCGAAGAGTAGATACGAAGCGAGAGAAAATGGCGTAAGCATCTGAGAATACAAATATTTGTATGATATGTTATTATATCTTATAAATGATCGTGAGGACGTCCGGTTTTTTGTACTAGTGGAACGAAGTTGTTATAATAAAAAATTCAAGTGAAATTTAACCGCATTTGAAGCCATTCCACCTTGCTACGATGTTTCAGTTTTGAATAGGAGCGGAACTCCGTACGTTCGAAGCTCCGGAAGTCAAGTGAACTATCGAAACCAAAGCGGTTACTCGGGAAGTGTTCGAAGCGCGCGGTAAAACAAGGGGAGCAAAGCAAAGTTGTACGGTCGCAGATTTTTCTTTTGTTAAATAATTAATGGAAACGCTATAGATATATCGGTTACTACCTGACTTGCTGTAATTTAGCCTATTGATCTTGTTGCTAGGTGGTCCGAGCGCGGGTCTTTCGAATCGAGCGGCGTTTGATGGCATCGGCACCAGATGGCGGCACGTACGCGGTCGTCAAAAAGTGACAGCTCGAACTGTCAGCGGTATGCATACCGCCGCGTTTCTGCTGCAAATAAGCATTTTATAACGGATCGGGACGACGGCTGAAACTCGTTGCGAAGCCCTCCGCTGTTTTAAAAATCGAAACGGCCCACGAAAGAAGGATTAACGGTGTAAAACGTGTGATAGTGCGTGAAACGGTGGGTGTGCACGCAAAAGAGAACGGCTTGCCGGCTCGGCCAGTCTACTGGAAGATTCCATTGTGAGTGGGCTTTCAAAAAGTTTAATCCCCGAAAAACCAGTGTTTTCGTGCGTTCCGTCGTTCGCCCGTGGATGAAAGTTCAACGTCAAGGTATTTCAACTCGATCTGTACTCGTAGGAACCGCGGACAACGAGAGTTAATCGTTTTTCACGCGATACAGCCTATTAGAAAGGTTGAGGTTACAGCGGCCGCTGAGTTCAGCTGGGCTCTCAGCTGATGAACGGACGCACCGACCGGTTTTACCGTGTTTCTTTTAAAAACTCGCATACTTCTCTCTCGTCTTTGTTTCTCGTTCAAATTGTCTATCGCGAGCACGTTGACTCTTTACGAGCCACACTTTCCTTAAATACACGTATTTTTCGTCGCGGTACCGAGCGGTGCTCCGATTCTTTCGCGTAACCTCTTTTACCTTCAATTGTGACAGTCAGCGAGAACCTTTTATTTATTTTAATCGTTCAATCGATCTATCATTTAACGCTCGAATTGTCCGGTGAACTGAAAATTATTACTCATCGACTGTGACTCACGGTACGCCGATGGGTATATTCTTGGCTCGATGTTAAAGGTAAAATTATGTACGTTTCCATACATTTTCCTTGTTATTCGAAGTGTACGTTGAAATCGAGAAGTGATGAATGAAAGGTTCGGTAAACAAACGTGGATTAATCGTCCGCTGGATCGAGTGACGCGACTCGTTCGAAAGAATTCGGGTAATCTCACGATTTCTCGAATTCGCTATATCTTGGATCTAAAGTGCGATCGATATCGATAAGAGAGCGTGTACACGAAGCTCCTAAAGGGAAACGCGTTTCCCGAGCAATGGTAAAGACGAATATCGTCGACGAACTGTCAGTCAGCTACTCGGTACTCTCGATCGCTCGTACAGCGAACGATTTCAGCGTTTCCACGGAATGTCGTCGCGGTCTCTCGATCGAAAGAAAATCGTTGTACCAGCGTGCGTGTGCCGAATCGCGAGGAGGAAATTAAGAGCGCGTGTGCGCGTGCACCGAGTGCACGAAAGCGCGTTAATCACCGATGAAAATGACGCGCTACGTGACACCGTTATTGCCTGTAAATTGACTCGGTTTTCCGTGAAGCTCTGTCGAGGTCACCGCGCCCGGCTGCAGCTGAGCTCCCAGCTGACGAATGGAGGCTGCGACCGGTTCGGCATGTTCCTTCTTTTTTTTTTCCTCTTTTTTTAAAGGCCACCACCTCCTTCTTTTTCCCTTTAAATCGCCTTTCACGTGCTCCGCGACCCTCCTCGCCGTCCTCTCCTCTCCTCCTTCGCCCCCCCCCCTCTCCCTCTCCTTCGCCGCCTTCTCTCCGCTCCTGCCTCTTCTGCACCGTTTCCTCCTAGAAAATCGTATTGTTCGTGGTGCACGTCGTGTGCGCCCGAGAACGTTCGACTTCTCCGAACCAGTTCCGAACCGTTTCTTTTGTGCGCCTCCTCTTCGCGGGCACGTTCAACCCGCGAGCGCGCGCCCCGGCTGTTGTCTCCGTGCGTGTCCCCGCGTGTGCGTGTCGTCCCTGAAGGTGACACGGCACGGTGTTAAAAACGCGCGCGATTTTTCGAGGGTGGAACGTCGATTCCGGGGAAAAGTATATTTCGAGGACCGCGGCGGCCGCGCGCGTTCGACGACGAGCGGACCGTTCGAACCCCGGTTCAGTGAATTGGACCGGTCTACGTCAGCCGTTCGAAAATAGTGCGGCTACTTCCCGGTGTTCCCGGGAGAATAATGAAAACTGTCCACCGGCTTTTTCGCGGTGGGCCGAATTTCGTGGTGCATCATCGAAACGTAAGTTTCTCGCCCGTTCGGAGTCGCACGGGTTTATAGCACGACAGTGGCGACATTATCGATGGCGATGCGAGAAGGTTGCTCATCTATCGGTTTCGAGTATCGCGCGATACCGTGCGCCCGTGCGATGAATTATTCGCGAAGAAAGTTCCGCGCGAGCTCAACACCCGGTCCGTCTAGAATAGAATAAAGAAGAAGGAGAAGACAGTTGCACGCTCGCGGTTTGCAAATATCCAGCCGTCGAGTTTAGCATGCGGCTATAGAGGGGCTATAGTTTATCGCTCGGTTAGCGGGCCTTCCTCGCGTATATAATATGCATCGCTGTTTAAAAGCAATCGCGGGCCTCGCGTGCTCCGTAACGCGGCATGAGTCACCTGGCTACCAACTCCGGTTCGGTTGTTCTTATTGTGCTCGATCGGCTAATGAAGCAAGAGGTGGCACGCGGCCGTCACCGGTTTTTATCGTCGGATCCCTGTCGCTTCGTAATAAAATTCCCGTTTATATCGCGTGCCGCGGCGGTCGCGAGCGGGGGATCGCGCGACATCGCGAAGGATATCGCTCGATGCCGATTGGTACCGACGAGCCGGTTAATTGCCGACGTTGCAGTAGCTCTCGATAAAACGGGTCGAACAATGCGACGATAATTGGTGGTAAACTGCGGCGCAATTACGCGAACCTGGCGTACGAAATAATTACGGAATTGTCTGTTCGGAAACGCAGCTCGATAATGAACGCGCGGGGATTCTCGTCTTCGCGCGCTGGCTCGATTCAATTTTGACGTGTTACTTCGCGCGGACGAGTACCCGAAACGACGCGAGTTCGCGTTGTTCCTTTGACACGAGCAGCCGTAGAGAACAAGCGACGAGAATATCGCGTCCCTACTCGAAAGCTATGGTTGTCGACCACGGATAGCTAGACTTTGTTCACGAGAGTCCGTCGTCGCGAAAGTACCGAGAAAAGCAACGGGGCACGGCCGGTGAAATTGCGGTTCTCCGCGAATCTAATGATTCGGAATTGCAAGGTTGCTATCGCGGGCACGCGATTCGACGCGGTATCGTCACGTTCCTGTCGCTTCTCGTGCTACCGAGACTGGGTATTCCCTTGGAAGTGGTGTACTCGGTGCGCAATGAACGTTCGTTCGAATTCGCCGATTCGACGCGGATAGTCGCGGTGTCTCTGTTTAGTTACGTAGGAAATCGTGGAAAAAAGGTAGGTAGAAGAGAGTGAGTGTGTGTGTGAGAGAGAGAGAGATAGATACATAGAGAGAGCGGGATCGAATTGTTTTCCACATTGAACGTTGATTCGGGACAATACGCTCGTCCGAGGGAGTCGATCGCGTTCCACACGGTTGGGAGCTTTTTTTCGCTCGTAGGCGCCTTTAGTTTTATCTTTATTTGCTGGAGGGTCGGTTGATACAGTCGTACACACAGGGTGACCGTGTGTCCGGCTCTTAGCAAATTGGAAACGCGCTGCTTCGATTCGGAGCCCCCTCGATCAGCTGGTTAGCGAATTTCAGGTTCAATTCCAGCGGCGACAGAGGACAGCTCCGGAGGATGAGTCGTAGACAGAAGAGCGGCTATCGATCGTATCATCGGCTATCAAGCCCGGGGCCCGCGCGGTCGATATCGATTGCGCTTTTCGAATCGTGAAACGCGATTATTCAATCTCGAATGACACGCTATTGCGCGAACGCCTCTGTGCGCCTCGCTGTCTGCGAGCGGCTGCGGTAACCCCAGTGATTCTCAACACGAGGCGATGCCCCGCGTTCCCTCGTTCGACGATGACAAATTATTACGCCGAGCGAAGTTCAGCCCCCGATATCACGCGCGGCGAGATTGATTTACGCCGGTGACCGTAATTGCGACACCGCTTTCCTTTATCGTTCGATCGGCACGACTCGCAAGTGTTCGCGCGCTCCGTTATCTCCGCGGATTTTTTCTTGCACCGCGAGCAACGCTGCGCAATGGAATAACGAGCCGCGGAAGCGTCGCGGCTCTCAACAATGACCAACGCGCGGGGAGAAAAAAATATTGAATCCGCGGGTCTCCCAACGGGGAGACCTTGCGCATGAATTATCGGCACGAACTCACGATCGCTGGCGCGTGTATGCTCCTTTTCGTCTCGATCGTGACTCGAGCCAGATCCGTTAGGTTCGCTTAAGCAAATCGCTCGGTCCCTTTTGTACGGTCGCTCGGTGCGGCGCGTCGGTACGCGGCGTTAAACTCGTATCAGCCGTGGCTGGCCGGTCGCCTCGGTTAGGCCACGGGGCTGTTGGATTTTCGTAAATAAAATTTACGGCCGTTGAACTTGATCGGGGCGCGCGTTGCAACCCGACGGCGACGGCGACGGTGCACGCCAGAGAGAGAGGATATCGTCGAGGTTGGCTGGTTTATCCTCGCTTGAAACACGATTAAACCCCGTCCCGGGCGAATTGGTTCCGCTCGAGTATGCCGCCGGGACACCGGCTACCGGGCAAAGACTATTTTTCGCCGGTCGGAACCTCGACCGGCTCGTGTTTTCGATTCTCCTCCCGACCCTTAAGAGATTTCGTTCCGTTCGAGCGACGATCGGTCTCGCGTCTTTGAACGCGAGAACGCGTTTCGTTCGACGCTTTTCGAAAGGGGAAAATCTCTACGCTACGTTCTACGAGTCTCGTTCGATTCCCTTCTCTCTCGTCGAGTGCGCGTCGATACGAACGATCGCGTGAAAACGCGGAGGCTGCACTTATCGCGATCTTCCCCTACGATCTTCGTTTCGCAGTGGGACCTCGATTAACCGGTTTGATTGGGTCCGGAGCAGTTGAAATTCGAGTTAAATTCGAGTTCCACAAATTACTTGACTCAGACTCGGGGAGGATTAAAAATTGCCACTCGATACGCGAATCTTGATCGTTTGTCCCTCGAAAAGTAGCACGGAATACTTTATAAGCCTCGTAGCCGTGTATTCGTGACTTCATACGGTGATCCGTGATAGGAAAAAAATTTGCCCTTCGGGCGACCTTGATGGTTTCACCCAAAAAGCCACGGCCAGCCTCCGCGCGCAACGTTTTACCACGCAAGAACGATCCGAGCAACGATGTCCTCGGATAACAATCCTCTGTGTGAAATTAACTGCGACCGATGAGCTCGGCTGCGCATACCTTTTTTTTCGAAGTCGCTCGCATACAAGAGCTTTTAATCACACGTGATGTCCGTACGTGTGCAGCATGAAAAGGTCATTAAAAGAAACGCGGCGCGCTTCTTGTTAGTCGTTTTAACGAGCAGAAAGAGTAAAAATCGACGGGAGAAGCCTTGCGAGCCTTGACACTGACTGTTCTTTCCTCGTCTCCCTTTTTTTTTCCTCTCTCTCTCCGCTTTTTTTCTTTTTTTCTCAAACCGTCCTCTTTGTTTCGATGCGTTTATAATTGCCATCAATTGATGCAGTTGATGGAATGGACGGGATACCGAGCGTAATAAATGTTAATTCATTGTTTGCTCTGAAATTGGACTCGGTTTTGAATCGCGTGCGCTCGCTAGGTAGATATTTTCGGAGGCTGTCTGCGTGTCCGAGCTACCGGTACCATTAAACAATTTCCGGGGTACCCTCCGATGTTTTTGTTCTGCTGCCCGCCGGGTAGATGCATTCCCGTTGCATATTTATTAGACGTCACGCCCGATAACAATCGGTCGATTGTTTAATTCCTCGTATACGATGCCCGGGCTCCTCTTTGCGCGTCGGTGTACGATTGTTCGAGCAAACGCGCGCGCGCGCGCGGTTTTTTCCCTCTTTTTCCCACTTTTTTTTCTTCCCCCTCACCGTTTCTTTTTCCTCTTTCTTATCCGGGATACAGACGCATACACGCATGCACGCGTACGTAGAGGCGTGCACCGCGGTCGCGTACGAGCCGCAGCTCGTGCGAATTTCTTTCCATTATACGCGGTCTTTTGAAGCGCAAGAAAAATAGCCTTCGTTACAATGGGTAATTTTCGTGCCACGGGTTCATTTAGATGAAGAGATTGCGCGTAAACTGCTCTCCCGGTCTCTCGCTGTCCTCGCGCGATGCCTGAGCCTCGAGGATTTAGCTAAATTGAATCTATCCTAGATCAGCCCGGGGAAGAAATCATTCCGCGGACGCGACGTCGCAATCCCTCTTCCTTATACCACCGTGATCTCTGCCTTTACGCGGTATTCCAACGCTCCTAGAGCCTTGATCCACGAGCGCGGTACCGGAGGGTCATGATAATTTACGACACTCGAGACGTTGACCGTATGCAAACTGGAGCACGCGAGTCTCTGATTACCGGACCTGCGTAGAGCAAGTGTCGCGAACTTGTACCGCGAGTTTTCCAAGAATCGAATCGTGCCTGGATTGTACGCGATCCAGCCACGAACACGTTCACCCGTGCTGGCGGGGACTCGGAATGGCGCTTGTTACCCCGCTCGTGCTAGCGACAGCTTGAAAATACCGTCGCTCGAACTTTCCCTCTAAGCCCTTAACGAAATTAAACCTCGTACAACTTCGCCGCGCTTCTCCTTTTCTCTCTCTCTTTTTCTCTCTCTCTCTTTCTCTTCCGTGCGATAGCGTGCGTACGGGTTTCTCTCTTTTGGTACGCGAACTCGCCGGAGAAACGGTGTACCGATTAGGAGAAAAGAAATCGAACGAGCGGATACGGATGGATGGTACGTGGGCGCGGTACGGGTCGCGCGTGCATAGACCGCCTCGTAAAATCGCAGGGTCGTGCGAAAATTTCCGCGGCTCTTCCCGATGTGTTTAGAAGCGATCGTCGATCTTCCGTGTCCTTTCTCACGACTCCGCGGCGCGGCTAGGCGCACCGCAAAGTTTCTATGCGAGCATTATGCGCGGAACGGGAGCGGCGTTCTACGTACCCAGCGAAGAAACGGCGAACTGTGAAAAACCTGTTCTCGAAAGCGCGAATCGATCTACCGTTTTTGCCCCGGCGACCCCTCGCCACCGCCGAACCGACATCCTATCGCAATCTCCTGTCCATCGCCAACGGAACTGTTTTGCAAACGACCATCCTGTTGCTTCTCGATCGCGGACACCTTCGTTCGTCGAGAGGTTCTCTTCGACGTGGGTGCGCCTCGTTTCAAAAGACACTCGCCGTCCGTGCAGAGTGTGTCTCGAGTATACTCGTGATCCGTTCGAAGCGCGGAAATAATTCGAGTTCCAGTTTCCGTTCGCGTTTCGCACAGCGGTTAGGCGCCTCCGTCTAGAAACGAGGCTGTCCACGAGCACTCTCTCTCTACTTCGAACGCGAGCGTGGAAGTAGAAAAAGTCGGTCCGCCGTTAGTCCGGCGTCTGATCATTTCGAAGACAATCTACTGCGCGCGTTCGAGTCGATTGTGTTCGCGGCAGGCCCGTTGGTCGGGCTGCATAGTCGCGGGGGAACGATCGGTTCTGTTACCGTTATCGAAATCAGGCGGCCTGCTACTGGACGCGGAATAGGAAAGTGCACGGTGGATGTACAGAAGCTGCAGGCGTAGCCGGTGAACTGCGAGAGGCTGTTGCACGGCCAGTGACATGCCAGCCGTGGTCTGTGTATCGCGGTCCGCGCAGTGATAGAACAGACTGGTAGCTAGCACCCTTTTTACGAACATATCGCTAGCCGCGTGTACTAACTTTCGCGTTATTATATCCCTCCGCGGGTGTCGCGCGGCACGGTTTCTTTCTGAAACGTCGTTTTTTCATACCGAAACCGTACGGGGCATTAACTCGAGCCTCCTCGCGGGCTTCCTTTTTGCGCTCGTACGGACCACCGTCGAAAGGCCGCCGTTCGAATGCTTTTCCCAGGGATAAACCAGCCAGCCGTACGCGCGCGTCTCTCTTTCGATTTGCTCGTTTCGCAATAGCGCGGATCGCGCAACGTGTCGCGGTTTATAATGGCGCGCACGGTGCGCAGCCCCGCGGCCCGCGCCAGACCCCAACAGCCGAGTTTTCTTCGACTTCGCCTCCGCCTTCTTTTTTATCCTGGCGAGTTTCTCGGTCAGCCAACGAGCACACAGCTGATGGCGAGAAGATACTATATAATTAGAAAGTATACGCGTAGCCATGTGGCTCGGTTTAAGGTGGAGTCTGCAAATACGTCTTTCGCGGACCCGCCGTGAAGCGGCTAGCGGTCGTTACCGGTTTACTTATTTGCACTTTTAGCTCGCCTCTTCCGTTTGCGTTTTTCCCCTCGTTCCCTGTCCTAGTCATCATCGCCGTACTTGGAAGTTGTCGTCCCTTCTTTTTCCTTTTTTCCCCTCCCCCCCGTTTCCTTGTTAAGACCTCCGCGGGCCGCGGAGCAACGAGCGCGCTCGAAATCTGTACGCGTAACGCAAAACGTCCGGCGATTGATATTTTACACCCGTTGTCTGCGCCTCCCTGCCGCTTCGCCACGTACATTTTACCTGGGCTAAAGGGACGGGAAGATTCGCGTCTCGATTACAGGGGCCGATGAGCACGTTCGGTCGATTTGACTTAGCTAGGCGAAAAAGGGGTGTCTCGAGGAGTCTGGGTAAAGTTTAGGCAGGGGAGGCTTTCCGTGCGGTCTGATCCTCTCTTCCTCTCTCTCTCTCTCTCTCTCTCTCTCTCTCTCTCTCTCTCTGTCTACCAATCCCATCCCCTAAAGTTGCGCAGGTTCTCCCGTAGGATCGTTAGTTACTTAACTCGTCGTGAGGCCGAACGAAAATGGGAAGGGACAAAATCAGTGCGTAATTAGACGTCGACAAGCGGCTGGTTCATCCTCGTGGATGGATGTCAGCACGGTAATTTCAGATCCCGATCGTTCCGCCGGGTTCATTACGAATCCGAGCCGTCGACGATCGACTCTCGTCGTTCCGCGTTCGCTCCGAGCTGGGTAAGTTTCTTTTAACCTTAATGGGACGCCTTCCGGGTTCGCGGCGAACCGGGAGGGAAATAATGCTGTTTCGCGAAAACACCGGACCGCTTTGTCGCGAACGAGGACAAATAGTTTACCGTAATCCCCGCGACGCGCAGATGGCCGTGCAATAAAAGTAATGGACCGCGTTGGTTTAACTAGCTCGACGGCGCGGAAAAACGGAAAGTTCGCTGGGGACACGCGTTCGAGATGATACTGTTAAGATCGAAAGTGGAGGCGGCTCGATCGCGCGTTTCCACGTACGAGGACGCCGTCGAGTTCCGCAAACCACGCCGGCGAATCTCTTCACCCGCGAATATTAATTTCGTTTCCAGCGTTCCCCGCTTTCAGTAAACTCTCACGGCACATTGTGTAGCGCAGCGGAAAAATAATGTCAAGGAAAACGGTCGGGCGTAGGTATACAGCTGTTTCTCCCGGCGTCCGAAGGCAAGGAAAAATGAAAAATTTTCGCCTCTACGTAGCGAGCGCGCTAGCCGAGCGTAACTAGTCTCTCCCTCGTTATTTACGATTCCACGATAAGTAGCTGTTCGTCGTGACTCACGATGAGGTACGCCTAGCTCCGCTCGTCCGTTGCCGCGAACGCATCGCCGTGCGCGTTACTCTCCTCGCGTGCGTTATACAACGAAACGCACTATTCACGCGCGTAAACGCTCGACACGCGGGTCTCCCTCTCTCTTCTTCTTCTTCTTTCTACCATCCGCGAGTCGCGTTTTCGCTTTTCGATACACGCTTCGAGCATTACCGCAGCGAGCGTTGCGTGCGAGTTCGCACAGGGCGAAACAGGGAGGAGCCATCTTGTCCCGATGATTTACATGAGATCTTGGCGACTCCTCCGCGCGCGCGGAATTGATATGCACGCGTGCACAGCCCGCGAGTACGCGAGTTGCACCACAGACCGTCTCCCGTCTTCGCTCGCCCGCTCGCTCGCTCGCTCGCCTGCGGATGATTCGCGTGTAACACCGCCCGTCTCCGGGCGTGCCGTTTTCTTTCCCGAGGAACGTAGCTGCACACCGGCTCGGAAAGGAATCGCTGTTTACACGGTTTGCTGCTGGCAAAATGTTGCTCCTCCGCGCTCCCAGTGTTCATCGTCCGCCGTCTAGATTTCAAGCTCAGATTGCGCTCCGCTGCCCGCGGCGCTGTGCCACGCTGCGATTTCTATTAATCCCATCGCGGATTTTAGCATCGCCCCGCGCGCCTACAACGTCTCGCGCGGCGCACCTTCCCGTATCCTTCCTCTCCTTTTTCCGACCGCTTTTTACGCGTTGCTACGCTCCTAGGTTACCGTTTATCATTTCGTGCCCGGTGATTATCGGGCTTCGGGAGAAGAAACGTTTGACCTCGCGATCATCTGCGCGGAACACGCGATCATTAACCGTGTTCTTTTCGCTCTCTCCCGCGATCTTCTCCTTTTTTGCCTCTCGCGTTTTCCATTGCCCAACCCATCGCGGTACGTGGAAAATCGAACGCGACCTCGAGTCGCTGATCGAGCGCTCGTCGCGAATTCGAGTCGGTTCTAGTTGGAAAATTTCACGGGGGAAAATACAGCTGTTCCACTTGGATCCGCGTAACGTCGACAGTCGTAAACGGTCGTAGGAACAGCGAGGTGTATCGGGCCGCGAGGCGATATTGCCTCTTGGGATCGTCGGACGAGATACATGGTCGAACATCGGGACCGTGCTGGTCGATAATCGCCGCGAGTGTGTACGTGCCATTGTCTCCGGATCCACCTCTGCTCGCGGGCTGATTAAAATTCATAGAAAGTGCAAATTAACCGTGACGCTTACGGCCAGGTGTTCCTGTGCGCGAGGCAAGGATTCCATACGGACTCGATAGCCCCGCTCGGATGCGTGACTAAAGCTCCGTCCCCGTGCACGTTCGCCGGCTCGGAACGTATGTACGTGTTACGACTCTATTCGCCCACTTACTGGTCAGTGACGCTCGCTCGCGTATACCCGCAAGATCGCTGCCTGTTCTGCCACGATTTACGGATATTATATAACCGGATCGACCGTGGTGCCACCCGATCCCGCGGATAATTAGCCGTAATTACGGTGACGCTAGCCTCTGGCGACTAGATCCGCGGATTTATCACGAATACGGCGACCGCGAGCATCGATAACCAGGACCAGATGCGACCGTGTCGCTCGTAACCTGGTTTCGAACGGTTTCGTTTTTCGCTCGAACCTAGCGAGTTCCGCTGAGACCAGCCACATGATTCTTGCTGATCGCGCGTTCCACTTAACGCCTGGTCTTGCTCTCCCTGGGACTCTTGGCTCGCGGGTCGCGCGTAAAATCTGTTGCTTCCTTCGAGTCTAAGCGGCTGTCCTCCTAGGGTTTTGGATGCTCGTCCTGGGAAATTTTCGCTCGGGAAACTGGTAGATAGGTGATTTAGATTGAAGTTAACGACGGCGGTGTAGTCCCCGCGGTGGTAGGCAGCCTCCCTTTTTGTAATCCGAAATCTGCATTGTCGCAGAGCCCGCAGCCTCGCTGGCTTCGTAATCCAGCTACAACTTCGAACAAAGAACGGATCGCGGCGATAATCTTCGCCTCGGTTGACAATAGCGCAACCTTGCCTCTCCTACCGTCGCCCGTTTCGGCAGAAAGGGCTCGTCAGTTTCGTCGCCAAATATTTTCTCAGCCGTTATCTCGCGACAACGTTGACCCGCTGATAACGCGGCTGCGTACACGCGGCACGGCTGTCCAGGGACCATCCCATTCTACTTCGCGATCCGCTTGTTTCGAGGTGATCTCTTTATCGCGAGCCGAGCGAATCATCGTCTGGCGAAACGATCCAAGACACCGGGTCTGATAAGGCAGATATCAAGATCGTTTGTTAATAACAACAAATCCTCGTCCCCCCTCGTCTCGCGTGCCGCTCATGCAACGAAGACGCGAGGTTGTTCCACGGTTGTAGCTCGTGCGAGATCACGCTGCAGATTTCTCCTTGGCAATCAGGGTCGTATTCCGCCTCCCTCTACGTGGCTATCTCGAGCGGTGTAGCCTCGTTTCCGCCTCGTCCCTCTCACCGCGTATTACACTATTATCTATCTCTCCGCGGCTGTTACGCCGTCGGACGTTCCGCCGCGTTCTAACAGAGCCCACGGTTAACGTCGAACGGTGGTCTGCCAGTTCGATCCGCGAAATTTCGTTCCGCGCCGAGTCGAAGGAGAGAAGAGGCGTTCAACAAGTGTTGCACGCGAGGAACGGAGCCGCTGCGTGCCATATCGTTGCGGGCCAATGTCGTCGCCGCCGATCGCTCGACGTATCTGGCCGCGAGACGTTGTCCTTGTCGCGGATAAAGAACGGAAACTTAATCGTACCGCTTTATCTGGCGACGCGGGACGGGAAACTGGTCGGGGAAAATGGCACTTTTCGCTCGAGTATTCCATTCGAAGCGCTCTCTGAAGAACGCCGCGCGTACGCTCGACCGTTTCTCGTATTCGTATCGGTCTCACGTCCGTAGAGGCGGTCTGTATCGAACGGAGGACGTAAACCGTGGAAAGCTCCCGCCAGAAACCAGGACGCCTGTGCGTCGTCGAGCGTTGCGCGCGTATCTCGACGAGCTCGCGGGTTAACGCGGCGGTGGCAAGGCGAGTCCGATTAGTGTACCTTCGCGTCCGTGCCCGTCGAAGAATGGAGGGCACGCAGTCGAGAAATGGGAGACGACGATATTAAGTACATTACTTTAGGTCCCGTTTCTCTTACTTGTTATTCCAACGGCGCGCAACCGACGCCCGGTGCTGGCGTTGCATTTTGCTACGCGCGCTCCGGCAAACGGTGGTCAAGCGGCGTTTAAATCCGTGAAATTCAGTTACCCCGGCGCGGGGAGTTACGTTCAACAAGTATCGCGTGCGAGAGCATCGTACGTACAGCATCGCGACGCGAGCGTAATTTCAGGTTAATGAAAAGCGGGAACCGGACGGCGGGTTTACGTTAGGACGTTATTCCGAATCCCGTTCGTTTCGCTTCGCCCGCCGCCGCATCTCCGCGCGCGTACAGGTGAACAAGCCGCGGGAACCGCCGTTCAATTTACGATATACGCCTCGATACGGTTCCGCGACGCTTCAGGCGCGTCAAATCGCGCGAGCATTTCGTACGCGAGCGGACGAGTTCCCGAACGCGGGTAATTGAAATAGCAGCGAGCCATCGAGCGGCCCCGTGAACTCTTCGCCTCGTCCCCGTCCGCGCGTAGCAAAAGGAAACGCTGGATGAAATCGTTAGGCGAGTTATTAGGAATCTCGCCGCGCGGTTCTCTTATCGATTCTTCATTACGAGGAATTCCAGTCGCCGCAGCAGCAGCAGCAGCAGCAGCAGCAGCAGCAGCTAGCATCGCCGTTTTTAAGATACGTCGAAAGATTGCTCGGCTATCGTAACATCGCATGTTTCCCTCGGGTACTTTCGAGCGCCCGCTTTCTACGTATTAATCGAACGATTATCGTTCTCAGTTTGGCGAACGTCGGTGGAAAATGAATAGGCCGTAGAACGGAGCGCTTTGTCCGAGGAGGAAAGAAATAGGGAACGGGAAAAGAAACCCGCGCGGACGGGAGATTTTAGCTAAGTAGGGCAGATCTTTCCGCTGGCTCGTGACGATCCTGCTCGCCCAGAACATCCCACGATACACGTACTCTTAACGTGAGCACTCTATCCGCGTTGTACCGTACGGGTCTGCGAGTCGACCGGCTCGCTGCCTTCGGCGTTGTTTCGCAACGCGCGGCTCGGCTCACTTTTACCTGGAAACCTGCAAATCGAATCGGAAACGTTCGCGTAATTCAATGTCAGTTTTTGCGCCGGTTCTCGCCGTTTTCCTTATCGCCGCCAGTGCGTTATATTCGATCGCGCCCCGTGAAACCACTTCCTAGATCGATTAATTTCTTGCCGCTCGCGCGGCGATCGATTCGATCGAGCTGGTCGATGGTTGTACGATAACGGTCCCCGTCGATTTACCAATCATCGAAACGAGCCGGATTAATTTCGCCGTCCGGGGTGCTGGTTCGCTCGACTGTTCGGCACTTGGGTGGTTCGCAACCGGGTGTTATCGCGAGTCTCTCGCGTGTCGCGAGGCCGTAACGCCGACTAGGCGCTTTTGCAATTTGCGCTAAGCACGACGTCGAGCGAGCGTAACAACGCCTCGCGTTTAGCGAGCTTTTTGTTGCGCTCGGTTATCGTCGAATCGATCCTACGGACACCCATGGTCGGCTCTCGTTCAGGTATCCACAGGTGAGCATTCTCCGTGGTGGTGATCGCGGTCTGACTGACGCGCACACATGCACGGTTACGTACGCGCGCACGTGGGTTGATTTGAGGAACATGGCCGAGCTAACGATTTCCTCTGGCCTGGCTTTTAAAGCGGCCGTAAACCGGCTCGACTGTTGTAAATTTAGCGATGCACCGTGTAACCAGCTCTACCCGGCTGGATACGTGTTTATTATATCGCGTGAAATTACCGCGAAAAGAACGCTCTGCTCCTTTGACCGTGCCTGGCCATTACGATTCTATCCAGAGCACATTAAGTTACGTAACAAGAAAATCAGATAGGCGCATCCATAGGACGCGGTGTGCTCGTTCGCGTATCGGTCTCGTTAATACGAGAAACCCATTAGGCTGTAACTTATTTACCAGAACGGCGAGCCAGCTTCGAGGAATATTCCACGCGAAACGAGCCGAGCGGCCGTGTATCATAATGTTTTCCCACGTTCCGACGAGAGCCACCGTTCTGTTCGATAAGAGTGCACGGTGCGTACGTCTACCGATTTTTCGCCGCCTCTCCGCGTAACGGCGACGAACTTTGCGCGATTCGCGAACGTCGTCGATCGGCGGGGAGGCCATCGCGATCAGCGCGACGAGCAGATCGGACGATCGAGCGTAACGCGATCGTGTCGAAACCCGTGATATCGGACGGCGGGTTTATAAATATGCGAGGAGAGAGAAATTGCATTTTTTCTCGCGTTGCATCACGATGCGAGCGGTTTGACGAGCAACCACGGTCACCTGTGACAATTCTCTACGGCAGACGGTAATTACACGTGACGGAGTTGATAATAAGCACGGTTAATAAAAGTATTATCGAGAGGATCGGTCGCGCAAAAAACTCGAGGAAGAATCTCGAGACGAGTTGCGTCACAGACGAGCCATCTCAGGTGTTTCCGTCCGGGCGAATCGTCGGGAGCCTCGACCGTGGGTCCCGTGTGGCGAACTCGATCGCTTTGATTTATCCGGATTTCATTAAATTCTAATGGGCCGAGGCACGTGAGACGACCGTTTTATTGCCTCGTACATCCGCGAGGCCCTGACCATCCTTATATCTCCAAGACAAAGTACACGTATCAGGAATGCACGACGACGTGCACCGGCATACGGTAGCACGCCGCGACATTAATAATTCATAGCGGCGCGAACCGGGGAAGGGTTAGGCTTTGGGGAATTATAAATATTTAGATCGTTCGGAAGATCGCCGCGGAGAAACGCTAAAACGCCGTTTTGTGCCCTTTCTTACCGTGCTTTCCGTTTGCTCCCCTTTCCCTCGTCTCCTTGCCTCGGTAAACGTCCTCGCGTTACGGCCGTGAATACCTAGTCAGCGTCGGCTCGTTCCACGAACGTGTTCGCGACCATTTTCTGTTTCAACTTTCCACGTTTCGCCGCGAAATTACTCTCCGGAGGTCTCGAAGACGTCGAGGATGCTACGTCGCTGAGGTATCGACGTTCCGCGCCGTGTGTCCATGAGTTTCCACGGCGTCGCGCTCTCCAAAGGGCATCGATCCTCGCTCGAGTAACGAGAAACGGCGCGGAGATATTAAAAATCAGATGAACGTGGCCGTTATTTCGCGTGTGCCGAGTGGCGCGATCGATGACCGGCGAAAAGGGCACCGAAATGGCGCGTACTCGGACGGGACGAGGTTGGGGCGGTGGAAAGAAGAAAAAAAAAAAAACAAAAAAGAGGGAAATGAGTATTGCGCGTGGACGGGAATTTCAATGGGACGGAGTCGTCGCGCAGCGAGAAACGATCCGCCACGGGCGTTCTTCGCGCTTTGCGCAATTGGAGAACGCGCGTTTCGGTGCGTGCGATCCAATTCTTCGCGGCTGGTGCTTTTTATTACCCGCTTAATGCCGCGGCTGAACGCGAGGGCTTGCGCAATCACCGTTTTGCGCGAAGTGGCACGCATCTTATCTGCCTGGAAACAGCGTCTGTAACATTGTTACACGGTGTTTAAAGTTCATGCCTTTGTCGCTCGCCATTATTACCGTCGAGCGTAGTTATTAGCCTTCTGCGGTGCCGTCTAGCTTTCATAGTCGTGTGTCTACCACCGTTTCCACTTATTCTCTCCTCCTTTCCACCTGTTCGTCATTTTCCAATCGACCGTCCATCGACTCGCACGGTAGCGCACAGGTATACACCTCGACCCTACGCTGCGATCAGTTCCTTATCTCACTCCGTCGGTTCGTCGCGATTTCATTCGCGAATTCCCCGTAAAAGGGAGACCCGTGATCAACCTCGAGTTACGACACGGTCTCAATAATCGAAGCTGCGTTTAAACTATCGCCACCATCGATTATTCTACAAATTATCCTCCAGCTTTAGCCACCGCAGGTGGAATAGGTTTATTGTCGTTCAGACGCTTTTCCCGGCATCGAGCCACTCCAACGCGTTCCAATCCCCACCGTAATGCGGCGAAATCGACGTAGGCTTTCCTCTCGAGAGCTAGAACGGCACCCCCTTTCTATCCTCCCCGAGACGCGGGTGGATCGGTTGGCACTCGGTTCCTACGACCCCTCCTCGACGAGTCGCGTTCGCGCGACCTCTCTTACTTCCTGACCCCGTCAGCCTTGACCTAGGCCTCCTCTCGCTGTGGCCGATCAATCAATGAGAAGACTGCCGCAGCCTGATGTCGGCTAATTGCGTAAACGGTCCGATAATGGCTCGTTCGGCTGTGCATCCAGGCCGTGGCGCGCCTCGCGGTGCTCGCTCGATGAAATTTTTCCACCGACGGAAGAACGGGACGGCGGCGGAGAGAGGCTCGATCGATCGGACGGTTGGCGGACGACGACCGGTGTTCGATCGATCGGAACGCTCGAAACGAAGTAACGACAGATGGAGGTCGTAAAAGTACGAATCCGGATCCGTCTGAATGGTAACGAGCGCGAGGCGTTAATCGGCGCGACGCGGGGCTGATTACGCGCGCGGCTTGAAGTTCAGAGCTGTTAGGCGGCAGGGTTACAGGCATTCAATTGTTTCGTTGCGCAATGCTTCGATCCGCGATAATCTTGCTCGCAGCTACGGCGACGAGAAGTGCTTCCCTATTAGCTCTCGGTTACGTCGGCGTTACCTTTGCTTTCGCCTGGGATAGGATGTTAAGTCGATCGATGACGATTAAGCCGCGAGGCAAATTGAAATTCAATAAGCGGCGGGATCGATACCAGGATTGCTTTCGACGCTTCGATTCGTTTCGCTTTTACGTACAACCCCGAGATATTCGCTGATCGTCGAAGGAACCGGGCGAGGGTGAGAAGAAAGGTCGATGGAATTTTTGTTTCGATGGAGAATTGCGTCTACTCGCGACGTAGCAGAGCTGACGTTGTTCTTCAATTTGACCTCGAACTCTATCGAAGGCCACTGTTAGACAGACTTATATAATTAGTAATTAATTAACGTAGATACGAGCTATGTTTTTCGCAACCCACTGACTGTTCGCGCAATTTCTTTTACTTCGCTGGTTCTACAGCTGATCGGAAACTGTTATACATTTGATTCTGTGTTTAATCGAGTTTTAACACGTACTCGTGTGCCTCGAACGGTACTACCAGGGTTGTCGTGACGTGATTTGCCATCTGTTACAGACGTCCGATGGATTGATGGAACGTCGGTGAACAGGAGGTACCGAGGACAGCCCGCGTCAATCGGAATTTCGAAGACCTTTCCAGCGATAGAAGTCGTGTGTAACGATGTAAAGAACAATGTAACACCGTTGCCGTTCAGATAACTGCAACACACGTGTACCGTGGAAAAGAGGAGCGACGATAAAGAGGGAAACGAAGTGGAAGGAAGAAAGGAAGGAAGGCAGGAAGGAGGGAAAATAGGGAACGAGAGGGAAGGATAATAATCAGCGAAGGAAAGGCGGCACGATCGATCGGTTCCCTGAAAGAAGTGCCCGATCGATCGTTTGCTTTCGAAGGTGCGCTCGCCGGGATCACCTGGCTTTCTTTTTCTTCATTCCGCTTGAAACGAACCTCGACGGTGCTAGATCGCCACACGATCGCTCGACAGTCGACACCGCCTACTTTCTATCGCCCTGAAACTACTCCCGAGGTGCAGCGCCAGTAAAATCCACGAGAAACGAGTTTTACGGCCGATTCTCGCTGCGAAACGCGACGAAACGACCATAATTACGCGAGGCATAGTACCGCGGACTTCTTCTCGAACTTCGTTTCGTTCCTCGACTCCCCTCGTCCCCCGTCCGTCTCCCCTTCGTCGTAAACGAATCGACCGACGTTTATCGAGCCGCGGAAATATTCGTCAGACGTTGACCCGTTTCCGGTGAACGCGGCGAATTCGCGTGGCGATCCAGTCCTATCCAAGTTCAATCGCGAAGGCTCTCTTATTTCTACTTTTCAGCTTTCTCACGCGGCCTTTATCGCGGAAACACGTAGCAGGAGGATAGTATCTATTAAGCCGCAGGGTAGATAAGATCGAGGTGGTAATCCAGAAGGGGACGACTTTGGTCACCCTTGTATCGCGAGGATCATAGATTTCGTTCGACTAAATACCTAGGATTTTCGTGATCCATCACGACAAACGGTATATACTCTTCAGACGTGGTACAGCGAAGGATACGCGCAACCGACGGTATATAAAGATAGAAGAGGCATAGAAGAGAGAGAGATAGAGAGAGAGAGAGAGAGAGAGAATTGAAGTGAGCAGCAGAGGGAGTCGCATATATACATATATACGTACAGCACGTATAGGAGTAAAATCAGCGAGGGAAAGTAAGACGAGATGTACAGAGATCCGAACAGTTCCTCGGGAAGCGGCGCCTCCACAAAGGGCGACGAGGTCGAGATCGTTAGCAGATTTTTAGCGCCTTTGTGCGCGAGGGATGAAACTGCCAGAAACATCGCCCTGGCGGCGGCCAGGAACACGGTCGAGGGATGGCTCGGAGGGGTCGGCAGTCCGAATCACTGGGACGACACTGGCGAGATGGAGGACCCGGAGAACGTAGGGGGAAAGTTCAAGAGCCAGGATGGAAGGTGAGCACGACGGTATATAAATACGTATACGCATTTCGCGGGGACGCGGCTTGATAAAATCCGCGCGTGTCAATATTGAGAAAGTTCCTATCGTGGATATCTCGCGGCTCCGTGGTTGACTTTGCCAGCCGGGACGCCTACAGTAACGCGGCGCTCGTTTGTCGGTTCGAAGCGGCGCGATTAGCAACAATATGCTCGGTGTTGTAACTCCTTTTAATCGAATATTATTCCCCCGCGGTAGCTAGGCGAAAAAGATTAATGCGCGCGTCCAGGTGTACACGCTGGGAATGATAAATATTTTTTCGTCCACGTAACGATCGGTCGGCGCTCATTAAGCAGTCGGAGAAAACCCGCGAGTCACCTGACGCTCGAATAACACGCGAATATTTTCCCATTCACTTCCGCACGAATTTTTCACCGCGGCCGTCGAAGTCGTCGTTAAAGCGCGCTAATAGAAACCTCGTCTACCTTTCACGCGAAGATACGACATGAACATCGAGCGTTCGCCGACCAAGTCGGCGCCGAAGAACGTCCAGGCGTTGCTGCAGCAGCCGTTGCTCCAAGACACCTTCAGGACCGAGGGGTTCTTCCCTCAGAGCGTCACGGAGAATCCCGCTTTCCTCGAGGACAACAGCCTCGAGTGCTCCGAGAGATACCCATCGGGTTCGTTCGACTGCGTCGACGGTCGTCTTGGCAATGAAACTGGCTACGGGACGCCGAACGAGAGGAGGAGATACGGCGACGTGGAGAGCTACAGGTCCGGTCACTCGACGTCGTCCGACGAGGGGAAGGGTTTCAAGATCGAGACCCAGGACAGATGTTTAAGGTTTAAGGACAACTCGGAGACGAGATTCGGGTCGAGCAGCGAGAGCGAGAGGAAGTATCTTGGCTCGTCGTCGAACGAGAGATTGAACGAGGCGAGCCTCGAGGACAGGCCCCGGACGAAGAACTACGTGAAGGTTAAAGGCGCGAAACAGAAGCAGCTGGAGGACGACGAGCTGGACTCCGACACCAGGATCTACGGGAAGAGCCCGAAGTTCGACGAGAATCTGGGCGCGAACTTCGACCGCAGGAATCTGAACTTCCGCCCGACAGGGGAGATCCTGTCGCACGATCGTCGTTGCTACGACAGCGTGGACGATGTCTCGTTCGACGAGACGGAGATGACGATCAGGAACCGCGACGGGGTGGTGTTCAACACTCTGGACGGTTTCGAGAACGAGAACGCGAACGAGATTTATCACAGACAGGACGACAATCGTACGGAGGACATGAAGCTGAAGAACTTCGAGATCTACACGGACGAACTGTTGGACGACGGTCGCCAGCGTTGCACGCGCGCTGACCAGCCGCAGGATTACCTGCGCAAGAACGACGAGCGGAAGTTCAGCGCCGGACAGATCAAGAGACCGCTGTCGCAGGACGAAGACGTCTCCTCGAAGAGCGGCAGAGTGCTCGAGAGCCCTGACGTCACTCCCGGGGACGTTGGCAGGATGCTTAATCTGGGAAATGCCCTGGACGGTCCGAGGCAAGCGCAGGCGAATAAGTACTTGAGCCTGGTGACGCTTCATCTGCCGGTGATATTGAGGCTCAGCGTGAACTGCCCCTTTCAGAACGTTAGGACCAAGTGCGCCGAGATCCTGGAGATGGTTAAGGTAAGCGCATATTAAATCTTTAATTAGTTACGTCTACGTTCGCGTGCGACCGGTTGGTTCGCTACTGGCTGGCGTAGTTTAATGCTGTCAGGGTTTGCGAATGTTTCTGGAGGATAAAATTAGGTAAAGGCAGTGGTGCGGTTCAAGAACCGAAATATTTCACGTAAATTAGGTCTCCGTAATGTTTTTTCCACCACTGAATCATCGGTTTTATGAGCACCTATTCGAACGTCTCGGTGTAACCATTTAGAAACGATAAACGGCGGAGCAATTTTATGTTCTTGTAGAGTTGTTCATAAATAAACGGCCGCCGTGGTCGTGCCGTTTTGAGGATGGGCTATTTTTATTTTCCTCGGCATCGAAAATAGTGCCCTCGCTTGTGCGCAATCATCACCGATCGCAGCATTATCCTTTGCATCGTCGATCGGGAAGAACCGACGCGGTGCGTTAATGGAGTTGTTTTAACCGTCTATTTACGGAGCAGCTTCGAACCGTGGCCTAAAAATATGTCAGCCATTTTGACTCGGCTGTTGCATGACTCTAGACGCGTCTAACGGCACCGTGCGTTTGGCGATCGGTGTACACTCGAATGGAATCTTTATTACGAAACTACAGGTTGCGTTGTGTTTAAAAATAATAAGATCGCGTATGTTATTTCCATCGGTAGCTTTTTGGACGTTGTTTTTATAATCGATACAGCGAACGTGCCACGTAAAACATAATCAATAGTTCCGTATGACTCATACGAAATACCTAATGATTATAAAACAAACTTCAGCCGCGTGTAGCGTTACACATTCATTCGGATCGTGTTACGTTCACCACAGTATCTTTCTTTCTTTTTTTTTTTTTTTTTTTTTATTAAGTATAGGTCAATTGCATTTGTTTTCATAAGATGCGATTATATACGTGGTTATGTATTGAGTTTGACTTTGTTTTAGAAATAAGAAAAAAAAATCTCGCCCAACGTGGGGCTCGAACCCACGACCCTGAGATTAAGAGTCTCATGCTCTACCGACTGAGCTAGCCGGGCATTTGAATAACGTGTTTAAGTTGCTGTAGAGCAGCAGCTTGCCTGAGAGCAAGATCTTTAATAATTATAATGTTTATCACAGGATAGAGGACTTCCAGTGCCGGTGCCAGCTTTCGATGGACCCAGCGCCTTCGTCCCTACGTCCGAGGTAAGTACTTTTTCCAACACTCTCCTGCACTATTTTGTTTCTTCGATATTTTACCATCTATTGTTACTTTCACGACGTTTCAATGGGATTTTCATGATCATCGTTTACGATGATCGATCAACGATGACATGAGACACTGTCAGATGTATGAAATGCATAGAAGGCCAGTCGACGATTGGAAAACAAGTAATCGTGATAAAGCTTTTGCGAAATTTCCGCACGAAACATTACGGTAAGAAAAACAAAACGATTACAGCCAGTTTAATCTAGGACATCGAATTGGCGCTTGTAGCGCCGGCAACTTTTGCCTTATGATTGGTAGTTGTCGGTAAAAGCGAGTCTCACGATTGGTTGAGAGAAGGACGATGCAATGGATTGGTTCACATTTACTTGTCCCCTGGTAACCTTCAATTTAGTCTAATTAAGAACAATTAGGTACTCTTGTCGCTTAAACTGCAGCTCTTTGTGTCACGTAAGTTGACGGGACCTTCATTATCGACCGAGTTAGAAATGTTTAACGCGCTTACTTTTATGAAAGCGATAAGATAATGTTCATGTTGACTTTTAACATATTTGCGTAAACACAATTACTCGATGTGCCTATTTTTTCATATCGATAATTGAATTTTCTTTTATAATTTCGCGTTTTCGCAAATATTCATTTCTTTCCATTCACAGAGTACATCTCGCACATTATTATTACCATAGTTTATTGTTGCTGCAAATTTTCCAGTGTACCTCTGTAAAAGTTGTTTGAAACGTTTCCTGCGACAATTGATAGATGGCGTTGAACGTGAGCGCTCGTTTATGTGCAAATTGTCGCGCCAATTAAATTCAGTTAGAGGAACAAATTACAAAATTAGATGCTAACTGACCTCAGTTGTTTTTCCAGATACTTTTGCTCTTGTTTAACTTTTGTTTTAGACCTTGTCTAGAATATTCTCTTTTTTTTATTTGCACTGTTAAAAGTTTTTCGGCTTCGATAAGCCCTATCGTAATGAGATTAGATAGGAAAGAGCGTACCCAGTTATATAATTTTATTGCATAAAAATATCTGATTCCATTAATTTGAACATGCATGATCTCGTTACGGACAAGTAATATTTGCAAATTGCAAATATTTTCAACGATGAATCTCGTTTCATACATCTGATAAAACACAGTTCATTATGCGTATCAAATTAATTTTTTGCAGCTTCTGCTGGTACGTTAAAATTATTTCCGTTTTTTCATTGAATTGACGTTTTCTCGTTTTAATTGTCGACAAACAGCATCGAGCGTACGGTCGTCGATGCCTTATCGCGTTACAAGCCCTTCGTTTTCAAAGTTTCGCATGAAAGTGAGTTTTTGTACTTTGCGCCCGTTGAATTTTTTCGTTGTCTATGTTTTGAGCGCTGATCATCGAAGAGAAAAATAGAAAAAAAAAGAACGAAAGAAAGAAAACCACTCAGGTAAGTACGAAATAATGTTCCTTATCGTTTCTAGCAAGTAACGTGTGCGGATAACGTTAACGGGTATGTGCGCTAACAATAGCCGTGCAGTTTATTTGGATGTTCTTTGGGTGGTGGCAGTTATTGACTTGTACTTCTTTACTCACCACGTTCTTTCGATTTTCGATTTTACTCAGGTGTATTTGTTTAAACGCACGATGCTTCTCGCTGTTCGGCCATGATCTTTAAATAACCCTGACCTCCACCAACGGCACGATCTTTGTAAGCGTTGTAAAAAAAAAAAAGAAATAAAATGATACGCGACGGAATTATGCAAGGTAAAGATTTTTTCGCCTTCATCGTCGGTTTTTACGATCGGTACTTTACGTCAAACGTCTCATGCGTCACGCTCCTCTTCCTCGACGTGTAATCGACAACTAGTTTTGCAAACACATCCAAGCATTCGCCCGCGGTAATTATAACCCTCGAGTCGAAGAAGCAGACGGTGTGACACGCGATCGCCTCGCCCTTCCTCGTCCCTTTTGCCCTTTTATCGCGCTGCCACTTATCGTAATTACACCTGACACTCTCGGATAATGTTAATGGCAAAACACGCGATCCTCCGACGCGTTCCTTCGTTCCTTCGATAATCGATAACAGGCTGTGCGCACCTCCTCCCCTCGTCCCCCGCGTAACGCCACCGTTTCAAAGTCTAGTTTGCGAGGGTCGAAAAATTCGCTGGGAGAGCCGTGCACGAATTCCGGGCTCGCTCCCCCGAAGTTGCCCAATCCCACGTGCTTGTGCAGCGGAATTCAGCCGGCGCAGCATCGAGCCAAGTTCAAACCGCCCTGAATTTCTAACATGGTATGCGATTTCCGCGGTATCTTGGAGAGATGCCCAAAGTTTGCCAAGAGAAAGAGCCGACTGATGGGTGACTGGACGGCGAGGAGACGAGGAGACGAAAGGAGCGCGCGTACATAGTACGCGAAAGCTGACGGGAATCCTGGCCTGGTCATTGGGAGTCGTAGCCTGGTCCAGCGACCGCAAGTGGCTGCAAGTGTCTCGTATACAAGCTCCATTAAGGATCTAATTGAATCCCTTTTCTTGCCGTTTTCTCTTTCGACCGCCTCCTCCGTCGTCTCCTCGGTTCAGTTCACCGTTTGTAAACGGCGTTCCTATCGGCTGGCTCGATGCGCTCGCCCCTGTTTCACGGAAACCGCATTATGGCCGCTCGTGAAACGAGGCCCTTCGAATTCGCGCGGGACCGCGTTCGAACCGCTGAATCACGGGGTCGTCGACTTCTTTTCGCGCGCGTCTTCCAATTGCCCCTCGGCTATTCATCGCCTACGGCCTAAATATGTCCACGTGCATCGCTAATGACGCATAATGCAACTATTGTGCGCAGCGTCCACTTAGGAGCGATCTATGATACCCAGACTTTGAACGTTTGCCTACGATTTCAAGCGTTTCAGTAGCAGCCTGTCGAACACGTCTGGCCTCAGTGTTATTGACAGCGAAGTGTGATAATTAGATGCGCACTTATGTGGCGCGAATATGACGTAAACTGTTAGAGAGTCGGGTGGAAGGTGTCGAGAGTTACGATCGCGTTGCGCGCGCGGGCGACAGTAAAATGGAGAAAAAAATAGATCCGACGGGGAGAAGGGGCCGTAAAAAACGAAAGATAGGGTAGAAATAGCGAAATTTCTCATGTAAATCCTCCGCCACCCACGTAGTCCACGCTCGGTTTGTAAGCCGCCGCGTAAATAACCCTCTGCCTCTGGAATACCTACGGGAATATTATCCCGGAAATATTTCCAGAGGCGAATCGGAAGTGGGCACACGATATTTGATCCAATCCGTCGTCCTACCGACAAAGGGTTTCGTGTTTTGTTCAATTCCCTGCTCGCAAAAATGTTTATCGCGCGCTGCTGTCGGGCTGGCTGCGGACGCGCGCGTAAATTTTTACGCGCGTGCCTCCGATACCCCGTATCTACTCTTCTGTTTTATTTGACAATATCAGGTGTTTACGCGGGATTTATCGGCCGCGTATTTTTACCGGTCCGTCGTATTTTCTCAGATCCACTGGTCATTTTTTATCGAGGCTCCGGGAAAAACATTTTCCCCGGACGTTACTTATCGTCCGTTAATTGTTAAGCCGATAACTCGATACTGGGGCTGTACACCATCGACGGCAATAAACGACGACCTCGATATCAGCGATTTCGTTGCTACGCGTGTCTCGCTCGGTTCCTCGCAGTATATCGCGCGACTGACGAGAAAGAAAACAAGAATACATCACGCGTGGCGCAATATCAGTGGAACAAGTGATTAAATGAACGGGGCGAAGGTTGTAATAAGAAGGAACGGGGATGAAATAGGGCGCGAAAGGGTCGGGAAATGACTGGGGGGACCGGTTCTCTCTCTCTTGGGAGGGATCGGGGAAAAATGATAATCAGCAGCTGCCACGAATGCCAGCGTACATTTTATGAAAGGAATAACACAGTTATCGCGAACAAGGTCAATCGCGTGCTTAGCCTGCCTCTTATCATCTGTGTAGCAAGACTTGTAATAATTGCGTTTCCCAACGCTAAGTAATAATTACAGTCTTCCCGAGCTCTTTCGTTGCTTGTCCTTTTCGGGAAAGTTTTACATTTGTTAATCAATTTCCATTAGCTGTCCGTCTTTCGTGCAGGTCGAGTTAATTTCGCGGTTGATCGTCCCGTTGTTTTCGATTTTCTTTGACGTTGTCGTTGCACCGCTTCCAGCAGCTTGCATTTCCGACTCATCGATTGTTACAGTCGACACGCCTTCCGCTGCACGCGCATTAATTTCTCCTATTCCGCGACAAGCCAGCCAGGATTGATCTTACTCTGGTTATCAGCGTGACATAGTCGAAGGTAATTGCGATCCGTGGTCACGGAAAGGGCTACTTCCACCGCAGGCACCGATTGCATCGTTTCTTCGCAGATGTCTACCGCAGAACGATTATTTTCGCGGTTCGTAGCCGCACGACGGGGAATAAAGTAGCAACTGGGTGTAACGTGTTCGCGAGCCTCTCATCTTTCCATTCCTAATCGAATAATATGCTTATTTGTTTCGTTCGAGTCGCTGTTGAGCAATCGATAGACGTTACGTTACCGCGCGTCATCGTTTCTGCGGTGGTTACGAAAACATGGGAATCCAGGTTAGTAGAAACCACTGCTCGACACCATCGCTGAGGTTCTCCATAGTACGCGAGCGGTTTCACGAGTTCGCGAATCCTCAACTTATCTCGCGAAGAAACTTCCCGCTGCGTCGTTCACCAGGTACGCGCTCAAAACGTCGCGAACGCGCTGGTTGTTCGCAGCCAGGAAGCTTATCTGAACATTAGAGAAGGCGCAGAGATAACCGTGACGTTAGCGGAAGCGATAAACCACCGCGTTTGTTTCTTCTCCAGATAATTCCAAATCGATAGCGTACTGTACGCGTGTGCGTAATTATATCAGTGATTTCGCCGGAAATAAAGCGAGCTTTCTCGCAGAGCGTCTGAATATCGCGCGAAAACCCTCTCCGATTCTAGGCGACGATCGCGGGAGCGTGTTGGACAATCGAGAAACTAGTTTGACGCGGTACCGTTATCACTGTTGCTGTCCCATTCCGAGGTAGAGCGCGTCAGCTGTCGCGATATCCGTCGATATCCGTTCGATCGGGAAGCGGCGAAACCGGCCATCGTAGGTTCGTACACGTCGCCCGTACTCGTGGACCAATCGAGCGTCGCGTCGGGTGGAAACGACGAATCGCGAGGGTCGTTTAGCGGCGGGGATAGCGGCAACCGGTGCAGGGTACCCGGACTCTCGCGTCTGTTGCGCGTTCACCAGCTTTCCTCCCCTTGCTGCTGGCTCCCGTCGCGACATCGCACTTCGCGGGTGTTCATTCGCGTATCAGACGTGCTTGAGGTAGGACGCGCGGCTCGCGTCTACACGTTCGACCTCGTGCGTTTTCCACACGTCCATCCTCGTGTCTTTCTTTACTCCCTCGTCGCCCTCTCTACCTCTATCTCCTTCCCTGTACCTGCGAAGCCAGTCGAGGACAGCGTGTCCGTTCCACGTGCGCGGTATTGACGTGACTGGCCCGTCTCCACTTCCGTTCCACGGTTGGTTCCCGTATTAGAGAGGACTCACACGTGCCAGCATCGCGTGTAACCCGTTCGCTTGCTGCCTTCCACCACAGGTACGTTCAGATCATTTGGGAGTGTGTACACGATCGTTCCTCTTCGTATCGGTTGGTGATTGTAGTCGCGATCGATAATCGCGCGACGGTTGATGGTGCTGTCGGACTAGGTTCGCGTGTTTTTATACCACGCCACGCGATCGTTCCTTCGCTTGGACGTTGATCGTCGGTGTCGAGCTTGGTACGTCGGAACCGTGATGGGTAACGCGAAACGCGACGGTTCGTACGCTTTGCTGCGCTACGTTTCCGGGTAAAACGCGTGACCTTGCGGATTCCCGCGGCTTGCAACCACTGGCACTTCCGCAGCGTCGTAAATTCGAAATAGCGCGCGCGCGCGCGATCGCGTTCACCGGAACGACGACGGATGGGTAATCGCGTGAAACGTAATCGCGAAATGTTCGCTGATCGAGCATTAATCTTTCGTTCTCCGGGCTCTCGAAGCTTCGATCGATAACTACGCAATCAAGCCCGGTGCGACTCGACGCAGAGAGAAGGTCAACCTTGTTTGCTCCGTCCGTCGCGACACTATCGCGCGGATATCGTAGGTAGACGCCTGCCTGCCCCGTGCCCCGTCCAACTTAGTCGTTCCACGAATTTGCGATGCTAATATCGTCCGTACAGGTCGCGCACGATGAATCGCGTCGCGGCCATGTTTCCCACGGATGCTAGTATCCGGCCTTTATGCGGGAACTTCCCGTGAATTTGCCGGGACCAGGCTGCTCGGAGCCGACCGCGGATACGCCTGGACAATCGAGCGAGCTCCGCGGGACGTCTGGGCGCAAATTTTCCGATAATGGGCTCGCCTGAATGGGGAAAAACGTTCCGTCCGCGCGTTGTTACAAAGCGCGCAAGAGTATTCGTCTGTCAGCCATTCGGAGTGGAACGTGGAACTCATTATGGAACCGGTCGCTGGTATTCGTCCCGCCGCGCTGTGCTGGTGTCCGCGTGAATTATCGATGGTATCGCGGATTTCGTCGAGAGAGCTTCGCCCAGCTGAGACGACGGTCCGTTTCGCGCGGGTATCGTTCGAATTCCGAGCGATTTCGCAATAGCCAGCAAGATCCGCTGGCGCGTGGGAGAGCAGCGGGTATTTTTGGATTTCCGCGAGACGGTTGTTGACGATAATCGGTTGTCAAATTGTAACGCGCCTCGCTGGGCGGCTACGATTTATTCACGAGGCTGTTTCACGTGCCACGGATAATTGTCGACGAAAACAGTGGCGTGCCCGGACGGGAATTAGCAACACGTGACGAAATCAACCTGCCAGCTAGACAAGGTGATTCGTGCCGGTTTGTTAATGCTATTGTCGCGATACCTATAACGAGATTATTCGTCGTAGTTGTTCAAGGTTACGCGGATTAGAATCGCGGCTCGACGTATCGAAGTCCCGCGCAAACTTTCCTTTCCTTCGAGTCGTATCCCTCGCGACGCGAGTACGATGCGATTACGCGCGATACGTAACAGCAGATTCGATATTCGAGCCAGTTGAATCTCTGACATTTTTGCGGAATACATTAAACACAGCGTGTGCGTGGGAATAAGTGTTCGATAATATTTCTTGGACGTTTAGAGTACCGTAGGAAATATTATTCAGCAGGAGAAATAGTTCCCACGTCCACTAATATACATGTCTAAGTACTTTATCAAACTACAGTCGCTATTAACTCTATCACCTATTAAGTCACTCTGCGCTCTCTCGCTGCTCGCTCTCAACTGAACTCATTCGCCCCGAAGATTCACCCTGCTCGCTATACATTCCTCGTGCCTCCATTCCTCGAACGCTCGCGGTCATGTTCGCGCCACCCTTATCATTCTTAGTCACACGATCCTGTCGCCAGGCCCTGTCTCGCCTCGACCTCTCGAACTCGATCGCACGCAGTCACTCGATAGAATATTCAAAAGTTTTTTGTTCAATTTACATCTTACGTAAAATGACGGAACATTGTCGTTTACCGTGAATTTTTTGTAGTCGTTTACCTCTTCGATATTTGGTTTCTTTTTTATCGTTCCCTGCTGCATTCTCATCCACCACGCTCCGCTGTAATCACGCATGCATTGCGCGAAGAGCGGAAATCTTACGCGATAATACCCTTCTGTCCGTGCTCCGACGTCGTATCTCTCCGCGCGTTCTGGCTCGGTTTTTTAATGAAATTCCCGAACGCGTAGTTTCCAGGCACTTTGTTAGCCCGCAAAATTCCAGCCGTCGTGCATCCGGATCCGCATAAATACGTTTTATGTACTCTTTTATCAGGGAAACTGTGTCGCAGTCGCTGAAACGTCCCCGCAGTAGACGCTTACTGACGAAACGAACAAAAGGCCCAGCGACGCTCGTTTCAGAGTTCCAACGAAAGCGATAGAATTCACGGGCGTCCGTTGAAACATTCTAAATTCGTATCTAGCAAAACGCGACCATTCGTCGAACGTTTCGTCAACGGTAAATAGAGAACAGAAGCTTAATCCTACAGCGGCACCGCTGTAAACGTATTACATTCGCCTTGGGAAGCGTTCGCGTGTTATTTCTCCCTTCTTTTTCTTTTTTTTTCATTGCTCTCGCAGTCATAAATGATAATTCCGGGACCGTCGTTAAACGACACTTTAAAATAATGTCACGCGTTAAAAGCCTCTCGAGCAGCTTGTAAAAAGGAAACACGTATAGAGCGGGGGCTGCGTTGCGTTTCTTTCACGTCGCGGCGCAGTGATATGCAAATGGTGTGCAAATTTCCGTATTCTGAAACATGCTAAAAAGTCTCATCGCGCCCGAGCAATTTGCTCGCGGCGGCTCTTCAGCGGCGACTTAAATAACAGTCCTTTGCTGAGCTCGTTGGGACGCTTTTAAAACGAAATCTTCAGCGGCCGCGACGCTCGAACGCACAATCCAATTAATTAACATTCACCCTACATTCACCGGCGGGCTTGGTGTTTTTTTCAATTCGACGTGTCCTCGAGCGGGTCGACGCGTCCCTGTCGGGTAAGTCGTGCAGAAGAACCGTGTCGGAAGAGCCGCGTTAAGGAGGCAGGACGCGAAGCTAAGCGCAAGGAGGGCCCCGCTCTTCCGCAATTTACTAAATTGGAACATTCTACTTCTGTTTCCCTTCGCGCGAAGGGACGGGAACATCCGAGCGGAGGGTTCGTGCCGCCACTCGGACGCACCTGAATGTCTTCCGTGCCGCTTTTCCACGGCGTCTTTAAAGCCCAGTCAGCTTCCTCGCGTCGCGGAATACGAATCTCGAATGGAATTAACTCGATGCGCCAGCCAACGATTCCCCGTTCCGCTTCTCTGATCTAATAACGCACGTTGATTGTACATTCAGACACGGTGGAAAGCAATTCCTTGCGCGCATTTTTCCGACATCGAACGGATCGCGGGACGCAATTACAGATAATTGATCGCGGATACGTATGCATTTCACCGCGATCCGATTCACCGCGTTCCCCTCCGCGGAACGACGGGGAAACCGATCGAGATTCGTTTCGTTTCCCGGCTGAAAACCATTAGTTGTCTCGTTGAAAGCTTCCGCTACCGGGCGTCGTCGAACCGCCAATTTGGGTTAAGTTGACAGAGGATTGCCATTAAAGGCCCGCAGAAGTTAAGACGTATCGAGTATAATAGGCTGGCTTTCCCAGAGGGTGGCCGCTTTCTAAACTTTTCTCTTTCACTTGTTTTCCCTCGCAATTTCTGCCTTCCCTCGCGGCAGGCATCCGTTTGCCACCGCGATCCTGAAGCCCGTCGAGAACCGTTCGTTTCTCCGCTCGCTTCTTGCTCGTCGCTCGTTCGCGTTTAGTCGTTCAGGGCGGCATTCCTCTCGATAAATAGGTTCGCAAACGATCTTGTTCGACGGGCATTCGAAAATCGCGGCGGGACGCGTTCATTTTCGCGAAAATCACCGCTCGCGCGGAATAAAAGTGGACGCGCTCGTTTCGCTGATAAACCGCGGCCTAGAAAAATAAACGCGAAAAGGCGGACCAGCGCTCTGCGCGCCTTGTACTTTCTAGAACGTCCTCTTTCTCTAACGAGAGAGCAGCGGAATCCTTTTCAAAGTGTTTACACCGCGATTGCCACAATTAATGGAACGGCACACTTCTCCAGGGGCCTGGCTCTTTAAGGAAAAACTAAATCCCGTAAATTAAAGTGGCTCGAGCGTTCCACGGGCGGGCAGGGAATTCAACGCGAGATACTTGAATGGGAAAACTCCGATTGTGCCGGTTCGAGGTACGTTATGACTTTTCCGAGCTCGCTTGGAGAACGGTGACGCCAGGCGTGTCGTTTCTGGAATTCTACGCTCTGACCCATTGCCACGCGGTGTTCCCCGTTTGGCACACGTTCCACGGCTTTAGTTTTCTTTAGAAACGGGAGGCATCGTCGCTTCCGTTTAGTTTACAACAGATTAAAATGGTCCCAAAGGTAGCGGCGCGACGCGGACCGTGTCGATCCTCCACGGAGAGAGAGGCGTCTGTCCACGGAACGTCCGTATCTACTTGAACCCTCTGTGCGCCACGGGCTCCGCTTTCAATTAAGCCTTTTTCGTCCGCGCAAACTTTCCCGAAAAATTCGTCGTTCGCTTTGAAGAACGGATATAACGAAGCTCTCTCGCCCTCCTTTTCAAGGATCCATCGATGTTAACAGAGCGGCTTCACGGCCCAGTGGCCTTCGTTTTCCATAAATTTACACGATGCATCGAATTATGAATCTCGCGTAGCCGTTAATAACTCTGGTATCGCGGGTGGGTCGTCGCAAAGCCGATATTCGATAATCCGATCGGATTAAAATGCGAGTAGCGCGCGCGTGCTTCGTGGGGGGGAGGATACCACCCGATCGTATTGTGTTTTCGAGTAATTAGGCGTCCGCGTTCTGTAATCAACGCGTATGCGCGTACCTTCTTTCCGTGCTCGCTGAATCGAGCTGGAAAAATGACGTAACCGAGTCGCTGGGCACGCCAGACAACGCGTGCATGGTCAAGCCGCGTTGTTATTGTTGTTGTTCCTCCTGAATCTCGTTACGAGCTCGAGGGCGAGCAATGAACAAAAGCAGAGCGAGATAAAGTACAGCGAAGTGCATCCTCCCATTTAGAGCATTCTCTCTATTCCGCTCCATTCCGGACGTTACTCGACCTTAATGGAATTTCCTATAGCTGTTTCTCCAACGTACCACCCTCCCCGCTGGTCCCGCGTTTTTGCCTTTCAATTATTCCACGAGCGCAATAAGACTGGTCCCTCCCTGTCGTCGCGCGCGGATATATTTTTCAGATGCGAGCGACGCTTTCCGCCGAACAAGCGAGATATTCCGCGGACGGCGCGCGGATTCGCGGGGCGAATTCATTCGTTGGACGGGGAACAATTTATAGGTTGCGAGTCGATCGATTCACCGTGCAAAGTTCACTGCTACATCTATTATTAGAGCTAGCCAGAACCTCAGTCGTCGCTGCAGCTAACTCGGCTACTTTGTCGCGCACGAGCGTCGCGCGTATCATCGCTCGTTGATAAGTGTTACGATAACGATTGTGCGTTGCATCGACGCGCGTTCTGGCCGCCTGACTCATCGAAAGGTGCGTTTATTTTGCTTCGATTCGCGGCTCGACGATGCCCCAAACTCTAATCGGTGCTAATAGTTGTCGCAGAGAAGCGAAACTGGGTCAGAGACCGTCGTCGCGGCAGATGAAAGTACTCCGTTTCCGAACTTAATACCTCTTGACCAGTTTTCACGGCTTATTATCGATGGCTCGTTTCTCTCCGGGATCGAGCGGCTTCCTCGATCACGTACTCGGAACGATCTTACTTTTCCCGGGAGATTTATTATCCGCGCGAATCTACGAGTCCACTTTAATCCCTTCGAGCGCTTTAAGTCCGTATATGGACTCTGGAAACTCTTTCGTCGCCGAGGCAGAGCTGGTCGTAAAAACTTCCGACAATTTCATATACGCGCGGTATCGCAGTGAAAGTGAAATATCAATCGGATCAATCTGTACGCGGTTCAGTGTTCAAGAAGTACCAATCTCGCCGTTTTATATCTTTATTGTCGCTCGATTGATCGACAAACAGCGCAGCAAATGTTTATGAACACAATCGTGAACTTCGATCCGTTTAACTCCTCTCTCTCTCTGTCTCCCTCCCTTTAGTTGTAGGATTAACAATTTTCCTGAACGTTGAACGATGTTTGAGCAGCAATCGCGGAGTATCACGTGCACGGAATCGCGTGGGAAGTTTCGTGGGATCGGGCGCGGGAGTTTCGGCTGGTTTAGCAGTCAACTTGCTCCGGGTGCCCTCTCGGAAGCTGCGGTGGAATAGCTGAAGTTGCTTCGATTAATTCCCGTTTCTCTCCGAGGCAGGAAGTTGATGGAGCGCCCGCGGCATCAGTGTCTGCGTATTAAATGCTCATAAATCCGGAGCACCTGCTAACTAAATCTCCGCTCGCGAGTAGAGTTTCGCAGTTTCGTTCGCGTGTAATGGCCGCATTTAGCCGGCATTTTCTGCTATTTCGTCCGACAGGAACTGGAAGTTTCTAATGAATCCCCGCCGCGGAGGTTCGCGCGTCTCCTCGGACGAGCGCAAAGCGATCGTACGATTTCATACTTGCTCGCGTCGAAGCGCAAACTGGCCAATCGAAGCGAGGGAAAAAATGTTTCGCGTTACTCGACTATCGTCCGTCTTCCCCGTTGGATCGATACTGGTTTCCGCCTGAAACTACCGGGTTACGGTCGACTGTCACGTAAACGAAAGCGTCTCCGCGTAGCCGGAATTCGTGTTCCCACCTCTTCCCGTTCCACATTCTTTCGCCTCGTATATTCGCCAATGTCGGAAGCAATTAGCGTTGCTCGACGTTACGTTCTCTTTCAGCGAAAGGCATCGTGTTTGCGCCGCGAACGTTCCGTCCGTTGTCTTCGATCCTCAAGTTCCGCGTGACTCATTCCGAGCCACGCTGAATCGCGGCCCGAATAGGACAGATTAGATTGCTCGTATCTTCGACGGTAATTGGAGCGACCTGCGGGAGCTTAAGATCGAGTCATCGCGTTGTCCCGCGGATTTGCACGGCCATTGTTCGCTACTTCGAAGCCAACCGTCCCCGCGAGCGTTCCCCATCCACTGACTCTCTGTCTTGTCTTTCAGGTAGCCTGAAACCCTTCGAGCCGACCTCGAGAATATCGAAGATAGGTGGCCGCACGGCGGACGTTTTCGTGGCGAATCGATCGCCCCAGCTCGCTCGAAGGACCTCGAACCGATCGCTCCGGCTCGCTCGAAGGCCCTCGAACCGATCGATCGGGAAATCGGGAGACTCGACGGTCGTCGAAACGGGGCGAGACGGTAGAACGATACAGGGGAGGATGACTCGCATGCTGCTGCAGGAACCCGGATGGAAGATCGAGCGCAAGGGGTCTGCGTTGCTGCTGCGAAGGGACAGCTCGCATCTGAAGAGCGGTCGTGTCTGTTTCCGCTGCGACGTCGAGGTCCATGAATTCGAGCGTGACGAGGATTACACGGTCGAGGCGGAGCCGGAGGCAGCTGCCAGTCCGCTGGCGATGTGCGCCAGTTGCCTAGCGGCCCTCTGCGTGACCGTGATTCTACCGTGGCTGTTGATCGGCGGTTAAACACGCGTCGAGCGAATCCACGATCTTTGGGGGAGGGCTGTTGGACGGTCGTGGAACCTCTGGCAACGGAAGTCGTTCGGAGGGTCGTTGAACAGAGTCCCCAGCGACGCGTGGAGAGGGCACGAGAGATCTTGGACCGCAGCCTGTCCGAATCGCCGCTAGATCGGCGACGGATACGGGGGATCGAGCGATCGATCAGTCTGCGCGTGAGCGGATACAGTTCCTAAATCGTAGCTATCTCGAAACGAGCGTTCGCGATTCGAACGTCGACACGGACAATACACGAAGACGCCACCGAATCGGAGGACGGTACCTCGAGGAAGAGGAGCGTAGAGGGTATTTTTGAACGGTAAATGATTGTCGCTCGCGCTCGAAAGAGTTACGACCGGCCTTTATATTTATTCCCTGACCCGTGTCGTTTCCTTTGAAGTCCCTGTCCCACGTAGCGAAATACGTAGCCCGAGACGAAAAAAGGAGAGGAAAAAAAAAAAAAAAAATGTGGCCGGTGGATGGGCTCACGGTTCAAGTAGATTTCGTGAAAGTTGAGGGAAAACTGGGCGCCCGTGGATTTTCTGCATAGACAGGCGAAAACGAGGGAAACATCAAAGGGAGGACGGTATATTCGAGTGTGCATTAAAACCTCCTTACCCGTTTGACGGTATCGACGAAATCCTCCAGGCCTCTGAAACGGAGGCGACCCTGTGCCAAACGAGAGAGTAGTACTTGAGATATTCGCGAAAACCTTTCCGTGACTCGCGGTCCGCTTACTTTGCGCACACTCGCACACGGACCACGCATACACGCGACCTTTTGTAAACGTTCTACCAGTATCCGCGTCGGCCTGAACGCTCGTGCATACCGTGCATGCATCATTCTCCTTGTTTTCCTCTTCCCCCCGCCCCCTCCCCTCCCCTCCCCTTTTCATCCCATCGATCGTGGCGTCCCATTCGAACAGAGAGAAAAAAAAAAAAAAAAAGAAAAGTGCATACCGCGATACACGCGATACGTCGTTCCACTTGGAACGTTTCCGGCGATAATATCACGGTCGAGAGGGTTTCCGGTTCGATTCCCGCGGGTCCGCCGTTCGATTCTCTCGATCAATTAGATATTTTTCGTGCGGCGGCCTGCGAGGCTGGCGGAAAAGTTGAAAAGTTCCCGAAGACGCGAAGTCAGCAAATGGAAAAGTTCCGCCGCGTGGAAATCGACGAACCGGCGGTGAATCGAGAAATCGAGCGAAGTTTCGAGTTCGAGGGCTGGACGATAGCGTTACACTTCGTTGCTTGCTGAACAGTCTCTGGGAGAGAGAAAAAAAAATGGAACGAAAGAAAGACAGAAGGGAAGAAAGAAGGGAAAAAGGTGGAACGAAAAACGAACACGATACGCTGAATAAATTTCGTTTTCGACGGTGTGTTCACCGCTCGAGCCTGGAAAAATCATCACCAGAATGGCGATCTGATACGCTTTAATAGCTATAGGTACACGCACCCGGAAATTGAAACCCGTGAATCCCAGGTTTAACGGATTTTTCAACAACAGATTCCGTGGAACCTCGCGCACGAACGTTTTCTGATTAACCCAGATGCAAGGCGCGGTGTAACTCGGCCGGAAAATTTACACGCACCTCGATCAGGTATCCCGCGAAAGTTTCTTCGACGAGTCAGCTGTGTGTGTACGCGTGTGTAGTTTTTGCTAGCTTAAAATAGAGAACGAGCATGAGAGATGGTGTGCGTGAGAAACAGAAATAGTTCTAAATATATAGGGAATGATTGATCGCGCGTGTGTAGAGGTGATATGTTCGAAGAAATCAGGAAGACACCGAGATATCCGAGATAATTGCGCAAGCTTTTATCGAACGATACCAATCAATCAATGTAAAGCACTATTTGTTTATGTTTCTAATAAAATCCCGAACGAGCTGTACGACGATAATTTATACGTATTTCACCCTTGCCCCTGTTCCGCGAGGATATTCATCATCGTTACACTCGTTTCGCGTCGCCCACCAACCACGATATTTTTATCTCGTCGAATCGCCGTTTCTGCGTTACGACGCTCTCTAATCCCATCGTGATCGATCATTTCGATTGGCTGGAAACGACTCCCGATGCCAATTCGCGTCGAGTTTCGTATAAAACGACTGGGACGATGGTTTCGAAGCGCGTCTCGTCGATAACAGCGCGACGTTTGCGTTCGCGGACGCTCGTCTCTTTTTTTCGCGGCTCGATGGGATATTTTCGCAAAGCTAATGAACGCCACGGCGAACGAGGCCATAGCTGCGTGCGACGAGAAAGAAAATGGGCGAGCCGCGTAAATTTCCACCGACCCTGTCTGCTTTTCGACGTCCGACCGCGAAACGACCGTAAACCTCGATGAAATGCGCGAATTTAATTTCCCGGTTACCGTCGTCGTATAAATATGCATCGTGGCTCTCTCTTTCCCTCTCTCTCGTCCTCTCTCTCTCTCTCTCGTTTCTCGATTCGGTGGAGATTACGCGGCCGATCGAAACAGATTTCGCTGATCGCCTCCAGTCAGCAATTTCTGGGAAACAACGTGGAAATAGGAATCGATCGCGGATTCGATTTAATCATTCCATTTAATATCGATCACGGAATAAACGAATCGGAGGGGGGGACGAATTCAGGACAATTTCAAGGATATTTCTGGCCAGTTGACGTGCACGAACTCGACCGTAAGTATCGTCGAGTCTAACGCGGGCCGTCGCTCGATAAACTACTGTAAATGTCACGTTATTTATTCGGTACACATCGGAAAGTAGTAGCAGACAGGGGCGGGTAAATAAACGCATCGATTTTAGTTTGTAAATGTTTGAACAGATTCCACTGATGCAGTCCTTTTGTGTGCGTCGCCCTTAAAACTTGAACGAAGTCGCGTTCGATGGTGGGTGTTGGCGGACGAGTTTCACATTTTTCTCTAACGCGAGTTATCGTTACGTTATCTGGGAGTAAATACGATTTCGATATGATTTCTACAATTTCCTGAAACGCCTTCGAAACACCTTTGCGGTGACCTTGAGATACCGTGAGAATAACCTTGAATTCTACGCTCGTAGATTCTACCCTACGATACTCCACTGTGAAAATCTTCAAGTATCGATAGATTACCAATCGATCGACTTCGCGCGTCCAATCCGAGGGTTTCGTATCCTCGAGTATTCGACGGGTCACCTCAAAGGCGAACCCGTGGGCACGATCCATAGACGTCTTCGTTTCATTTACGTAATGCATCCCCGTCCTGAAGGTTTCTCCCGCGTCCAAACGGCCGGACAAGGTTATTAAATATATTATTTAACGTCAGTTATTTCCACGTCGATGTGAATCATCGCTCGGCAACGGGCGATCTGGATCGAGGTGAACCAGAAATTTGAACGCGCGAAAGAATACGATAGCCGTGATCTGTGTCTAACGCGTGTTTCTTGATACTCGAGTCGAGTCCCGGCTGGGATTCGGTGACGATCTCGTAAACGAGCCCGGCCATCGTAGCTGTCTGACTTTCAGGGGTACGATGACGATTTATTTTCGAATCGTAAAACGAGACGCGAGCCCGCGGATGTCAGAAAAGGAACGTTTCGTTCCGCGTCTCGGCTGGATTAAAATTTACGCGACGCCTTTTTGTTTTTCGGTAGCACGATTGTAAATTTGTGTCGCGCGGAAGGAAATTTCCTCGCCTCCTTTCGCTTTCACGTTATTCCGCCAACTTCGGTGCACGTTCGAGGATAATGAAGGTTAATTACGCGGGGTGACGCATCGAGCGTTAAATTAATACCAGCACGCTACTATCCGAAGTCGCCTGGAGAATATATTCAACCGCGACAGATGATTGTTACAAATTGGCTTCAATTTCCTTCAATTTGCAGGCAGCTGAAAAAAAAATTCGTACACCGTGGGCGGCATCTGCTGACCGAGCGGAGTCGTCTGTGGATAAAGTAGGTAACGATGTGACTGGCGATCTTTTCCGTTCTGTTGCCCGCGAGCCTGTCGGTTCCGAATTTTTCGACAGATGGCGCGACGTCGCATCCACGAGCGATTTGAATCCGATCTCCAGTTCACGGTCACGTGTGTTGTCGCTCGTTATTGTACGCGTGTGTGGTTGTTTGTTACTTGTAATTCGTTTGCGTTAATCACCACTCGAGGTCACGGCATTTACATTAGATTCTGAGGTAACTCTTCGCTCCCGTCCGACCATTTTACAACTCTGTTGTTTCGTTGCGACGTAAGCGTTTCGACTCGTCCATTGTTAACCCCCTTTTGTCAATACCCGTCGCAAAATGGTGACGATTCTCGCGTTAACCAGATACGAACGTTTCTGTTTCAGTTGCCGGACCTGAACAATCTCGATGAAAAGGTGAGTGCTACCAGCGAATTCCTGTTCGCCTATCTCGATTAAATCGCACGGTATCATTCTTGGTAAGTGAAATCTGTACAGTAGCGCTTCTTTATTTTTTTTTTCTTTTCGACGAACGGATGAATTCCTCCGCGATCGTTCGAGCCGATTCGAGATACGACCGTGCCGCCATATTTATCGTCGATCGATATCGAGCTCGCGCCGTGAAATCGTTTTCGTCCGCGCGTGTAACGAACGATGTCGAGCGAAGTCAAACTGTTAGACGCAAGATTTCACGGCGGCTTAGGAATTCCAAGCAGAGTTAAAGAGCTACGTGCCCGGAATCGCGTATGAGGCGTCCGTGGATGGATCAAGCTCTCACAAAAGGGACTTACGTAATGTATCTCCGTGAAAAAGATACACGCGAAACCAATAAGAACAGCCCGCGGTGGGCGCGCGCGGCTCACGGCAGTCGTTAAACCTTGTAAACACTTTCGAAAGCTGTTCCCGCGTGTCTGCGCGCGCATGCTCCTGAATTTGTGCTGTGGATTAGTACCGTCTCATCGTTAGAAATGGAAATACGTTCGCTGCGAGACAATGGAAGAATAGAAATGATCATTCCAACGGAATGCAGTTGAACAAGTTCATTCGAATGCTGACAGCGTAGTTTTTGGCGTTTCATTTTTCCATTAATTTTATACACGAAAACAACTGGTCGTCTCCATTAAGTACGATACAAAAATGATCCATCAAGGAGGCGCATTCTCGAGCGCGCTTAAGTCACGGTAGCCGAGGAACGCAAACAAGCTCGTTCAATTTGCATATCACATCTTGCTCGGTTTATCTTGGCGATATTAAGGCGAAAAGGACGGTATTAGATGCAATTACCGTAATACAAACTTGGACGGAGGCCAGCTCCACTTGCGCCGCCTTCGTCTACAACAATTTAATGTCGGTTTTCGCCTGTTAAGAACGAGGAACGCGGCCTATCTCGACGGATCCACTTCTCGAGTCGTCGGATCGTCGATTAACAAAGAACATTTCCATTCCGACTCTCGCGAAAGCCCTCGAGAAGCGCCTGGTAATTTCACTCGTCGCTAAATCGATGATCCGCGGTTCGCAATTCCGGCTTATTAATTCGTTTACGATCCGTTTGCATGCACGGAAAGAACGTTCTCGTGACTGCCCGCACCTGTCTCGACTTCAGCTCATTGATCAACTTCGGCGGCCGCAGGTGTTCCCTTTATTGATTCGTTAATCTCGCGACAGTACGCGTTGCATTTAACGAAGGCATTCCGCGGCCAGCGATATTTATAGCGAACAGTCGTGTCGCTTTATTTAAAACGAATTAACGGAATAATCGGAAACGCTGCCGCGATAACACCCGTCCAAGGTGGCACCGCATTTAGACGCCTTTAACAAGTCGTTTCAGCCAGGTGCGCTCCGCGTCGTTTCGATTGTTTGCTCGCCGCCGTTCGCGATTTATTCGACGTTGCGTAACGCACAATTTCCACGATGCCTCGCGATAATTGGTCGCATTACCCAAGAAACTGGCCGCTGGGCACGCGGGATCGAAACGTGGGTGGAGCCACGCGGAAACGGATCGTTAAGATAATCGATCGCGAGATTACGCGCGCTCCTTCGGTTGGCCAGCGACACGTGAGAAAAAAAAGGATGAGAGAACCGCCGATTTATCGTTGGGCCCGTGTTTCGTTGTCCATTACGCGAGCGTACGTTTCGCGTCGGTGGTGCGTCGCGTTTCCCGTCCGAAATGCAATTCGCAATGCGACGAGCGCCAGAGGAGGATCGGACGAAGGAAGCGGGCAGAGCGTTTCCACCAAGCAGAGCGTTTCCACCGAGCAGATCGCGCGGCTACGTGACCGCTATCGCGTTATTATCGCGGAGGAGATGATTTGCAAAAAATTTAAATGACCTCGCTATCAGGGCTGCGCGTTTCCTTCGTCTCCGTGCGCGTCGCGCGACGCTGTGTTCCGGGGTTAATCGATGCGACTTCGATCGGAAGCATTACCCTAATGAGACGACGCTTTTCGATCGGACTGCTCGTCTATTTCCTCTCCGCGCGGCGACGTTTATCGAGTCGTCGTTGCTCGATTTCCCGGAAAATGGATATCGTTTTCGCTGGAGCCGAATTAGCTTCGGGGAATCAGCGGAATTTCCGTCGCGTACCCGCGCGGAAACGAATTCCACGAACGTTTCCAATTATATTTCGAGGGCCACGAGAAATCCTGTATCGGGCTACTCTGACGTAAGCGCAACAAATTGCTCGGTTCTCTCGTGAATCGGTCCCCAGAGTTTGATAGGGATACCCCAATCCGATCTCACTCCGTGATCGATACATCGCGAAGCGCGTGCTTCTGCTCGAAACCCACCAAGCGTGCGAATCACAGTTATTTAGAGAATAATCGAGTCCCGACTAGACGCCACGAATCTTTATACGAACCCATTGTTTCGCGAACGGAATTAAATCAATGCAATTCGAATAGATATTCGCTCATCCGCTAGACTGTGCATCGAGCGCGCTGTTTTAAATATTCCGCACACCCTTGCATATCGCATGCATTCTGCAACATATAGCACATTCAAATTCCTCGTAAACGCATAAATATCCGCTGTTTAATCGTGAGAACGAATTGCATTGTGTTTCATAGAACGGGTCAAACAGTCCGGCTACGAAAACGTATCCCATCGATTTGTTTTTACTACCTGATGTCGTCATACATTTAAATCCGCGGATAATTTTCTCTGTCCTCGAACGATCGACACCGCGGTTAACGCGCGCGTTTACCTAGACCCGCGCAATACAGCGCGTAATCGTCCTCGACGCGTTACGCAATTCAGCTCGCGGAATAATCCCCTTCAATTCCACAACGACGTTACACATTATCTACTTAACCTGGTCGTTGAACTCGCGGCTCGTTTTCATCCTCGCCCGCCGTTTCTTTCGCGTCAGCTCGCGTTTGTCCGCGAGATTTTGGGAGAAAGAAGACGAGAGGACGATTCGTCGATCGTCGAACGCCTCGATCGAGGATGCTTGACCGCAAACGTAGCCGCGACATCCGGATGGCGGCGAGCATCCCCAGAATTCGGGTTAATGCTTTTTGGCAGCCGTTGGTTCGGTCGTTGAGCTCGCTGAAATTTAGACGCGCGACGAAACTTATTTCAGAATTTCGGTTTTGCGACGCCCGCTCGAAACGGAGCACCGCGCTACAATGTTGCAAGCGACGCGTCGCGATCGAGAGAGGCCAAGGCGGATCTTGGCCGAATTCTTCGGGAATTGCCTCGATCGCCGCGTTAACTATGTTCAGATAGTCAACGGTTTCGCAAACAGAGCTAGATATACGCAGCAGGTGCCGCGTAAGAATCTTCCGGCGCCCGCGATTTCTCGTAAACAATAACGTCTGCGACCGCAGCCAGGTCACTTAGCTAAGTAAACCCGAACCAGCGGACATAGTCGCTAATTATATCGATTTTAGAAGAAGCCCTAGTTTCCGTGCCAACGGCCAGTTCCTCTTTCAAGTGGGCCCGTTCGAAGTCGTTCTCTCCCTCGTCCCGTTCAGCCGCTCCTCTTCGTTGTTTAAACCTCGCGTTTTCCACGAGGAAATGGACAACCCTGCTTTCGAGTCGCGCGTCGATCTCGAAGAGTCGCGTTGCGACCGCGAAATTCGAACGCAGCGACGCATCGATCGGTGCGTGCCGTTGCTGCGCGTCGCGAATCGTTGCGCAATCGGTTCGCAGCGTGTGCGTACGCGCGTGTGACCGACCGGCCACGCGCAGCATCGGCTGTAGCTGCCTTTAGAGGTTAAGAAAATATCTGTGTCACCCGCGGCGGCCTGTCGACCGGTTGCCAGATACTCGTTGTAAACAGGATGGAATTTGCATGCATATTCAAGCGGCGCGGAGCCGACTGCAGCGGAGCATCGAGGCCGTTCGCGCGCGATCGCGCGCCGTAGGCTGATCGTGTTGGTCGCGAGCGACGAGAGCTCGCGATGGAAGGAAACGTATCGCGTTGGGGTTGGGGGTTGGTCTCTTTAATGGCGCTGAACGGAGCTTGGTTCGTAGACGTTTTCTTTTCCGTCTTCTTCTTCTTCTTCTTCTTCTTCTTCTAATTTGTAACAGCGAAGGTTAGGATAGTTCAGGAGCGATCGAGCCTTGAAACGCTGGCGCAAAAGCGCCACGTCCCGTCTATACCTTTTTAAACGCGCTGGATCCCCTCAGGAAGTCTCGTGGCTCTTTAAATCATAAACGCGGTACGCGGAAGCCTTACATAACTCCTCCGCGTATCGTTCTTGTTTTTCTAATCGCGCGCCGACTTCCGCCTCGACTTTCCTCTTTTGGAATACTTAATTAACCTTCTCGATAAGGATAACACAGTGGCGCGAGTCGAAACGCGCGCTACGGTCCTAGGCGCGACTTAAAGTCGAGGAGGCGCGCGCGCTCGCCCCGTCCGCGCGCCTCGTTTTCGCGCATTGTGTGCAAATCCCCGTGTCGCTCGCGAATCGCCAATTACGCGGTGCCAGGATCGACGCGAACCCAACCAACCCCGATCTTCACCTATTAATCGCGTAATGACGAGCGACGACGCGCGCTGACGCGCGAACGATCCCTATATGGCTGCTCTTGGTAAGCAACAGTGGTTGCCAAATCGCGGCTGCTATTAATAACCGGATAATCATTTGCGTAACGATGGAGGTAGAACGCTCGCGAATGTTCGCGACCTCCTCGTCTCTGGCCAGAACCACCCTCGAACGCGACGGACGCGTCTCTCTTCCGAGGTGTCCCGAGAGCTCCAATTAATCGCCACCAGTCCATCGATCGAACGCGCGGCTAATCGTTCGACGGATTGAAGTGGAAATAAGAGAAATCGTGGTTGGCTAACAGGGGGCATCGAAGAGCTCGTCGTCGCCTAGGAAGATCGGGGCATGGAACAACGATCACGCATGCGACGCGCGTCCACGCGATTGAATAAAACGATTGAATATAGCCGTTGGTCGCCTGCAGACGCGTTGATATCGCCGACGATAATCCGTAGGTACGTTCATCGATTATTAGCGGCGCGATCAGCCGGATGCGCGGAGGGTTTCTCGCGGGTCGCGAGCGTTGGCACGTCGCGCGGTTCGTTCTCACCTTTTCCACGTCCCGCGCGTTAAATATAGACGATTACTCGCGAGCGCCGCGTGGAAAACTGACCTCGGACTAGGCGAAACGATACGTCACGAAACGCTGCTCTGTTCCCGCGCGGAACGTAATTAAACAGCCGACGAGCGCAGCCAAGCCGCACACGGGACGCTCGCGTTCGACGAGCGATTCTGCGCCGTCTCGATGCCGTCGCGTGTCGCGAGAGGCGTCGAACGAGCGCGCCCCCGTCTAAGGGCGTCGTTCCATGAGCCGCGGTCGAGCTGAATTTTTCGAACGCCGATCGTGACACGCGCGTTGCACATCTGGAGCGATATTCGATCGCCGTCTTGCGTCCAGATCGCTCGCCACGATAGGATCGTGACGAGCGCAGCTCCGCGGTGGCACAGCTGCGATGCTAATAAACCCGATCAGATTCGATCTGGCTTGGTCCGCGAGCGTTCGCCACTCTGTACACGGTGTACACACCGAGCGCGTGATAATTACTTGCGGTTGGATTCAGATTGGAATTATCGGGTCATTGCGGTTCGCGTTGGTGCTAGACTCGTTTCTTCCATGTAATTGCTCGCGAGGTACATATATAGAATATTATATCCACCGGTAAAGGACTCCAATGGGCCGAATCGAGCTTACGCGTGAAACTTTCTCCCCATTACTGTTTCGCGCGGTAATAGACGAGGCGTACGTGTAAACGCGTGCAGGCGAAAATATTGGTGCATTTCCCGTCCAAGCTCCTAGTTCCCGAGTCGCAGAGTCAGGAAAAGTTGTCGCTGCATTCTTTCGCGAACACATCACGACAATTTTCACGGTGCAGCTGTTATTACTAAGCATCCAAATAAAATCGTTAAAATTATACTCGTCGCGAGATGCCTTGACGCGGCTTCTTCGCTCTCCTACGTGTCATTTAAAATTCTAGCTTGCGTTGCCGCCGAAAATACATCTATCGCCCAGAAGTCTCGTCTCCGCGCGACCACGCGCGACCACGCGCCTAACTCGGAGGACCGTTCTCGAGCCCGCGTTTCTTTCCGGACCAGACTCCCTCTCTCGGTTCTACATAATAGGCTAAGAATACGTTCACGCGGCGTTTCATCTCGTTTAGTAATTTGTTTGCGCGAGCACGCGTGACTCAATTTATTTACCGTAGTAACGCGCGTACAAGCATCAAACTGAAGGTGGATTGCCAATGTACGCTGTTACATGGCGCCGTTAATAGCCTGGACATTAAGTTGTTATTCCGAAACTGCTGCTCCTTCGACGAGCAACGCCGAATCCGCTTTCGAGTTCCTCTTCCCTTTCGAAACACGTGTCTCGCAGCCATGGACGACGCTACGAGAATCTCCTGTTCGTCTACGCCTGCTTCCTACTTTCTCTTGTTTACGACGAGTCGCGATAAGAGAAGTGTGTTAATGGGCTCATCAATGCGATTATCGGATAGACCCACCTTTTCAATCGCGTAAAATTTATTTTTAACCACGCTCGAGATCGTGGTTCGATAATCCCGGCAGTGAAACCCTTTCGACGTCGAATCGTCACTCTAATGTGCCCATCGGACGACTCGAAGACGCGACGATACGATCTGTTTCGATACCTTTTATTGCACAGCAATTAGATAACTACGAGGCGTCGTTAACGGAACTGGTTAACGCGAGAGGTCTGCTCGTGCGCGGACGTTCGAGTGACGAAACATGGGTAACGCCGCCAGAGAGTAAACAAACAGGGCCTCGCTTATTCTGGCCTCGTCCTTAATCGACAGTCGGCAGAAGATTAAGCGCCGCGACGATGGCTGAATCAAGGCGTGGCGTGGGCGTTGGCGCGAAAAGGGAAGAGGCTTCGAAATTCCTCCGCGTTTCGAGGGCCTTCCTCGCGCGCTCCGACTCGAATTCCCTCGCCTTCCGCTTCGAGGCCTCGTTCTCTTCGCGGCACGTGCTTCAGTTCGTAACGAGTGGCGCCCGTCCGGCAACAGGACCCGTCGCTGTCCCACATCGAGGTGTTCATCCTCGCCGCCCAATCGGCTGTCGATTCCACGCGCCGAGTCGTGGAACTTCGAACAGCCGGTTTCGTGGACAACGAAGGACGCGACGAGGCGAGGAACGCGCCAGAGGGGACCAGGACCGGTTTCCTCGTCCGATCGATCGTTAAATCGACAGAAATCGCTGCGTCCTCGTCTCTCCTCGGGCGATCGCGAAGAGATCGCCACCTTTTTTTCCCCTCGCGTTACGCAATCGGCGCTTTTTCACGCGAGGTGACCGCAGGGCCTGACGCAACGCCGAGGAGCAGTGATATCAGATGCCGCGGTGAATTTTCATTCATTTGCATCCGATCGATGCAACAGGAAAACTCGATTACGTCAGTCTTTTTTTGTTAGATTTGAGACGCGACGAAGACGACTGGCACGGCGCAGGCTCGTGGCGTCGCCGCGGAGTTTCAGCTCGCTCGATGAGAACGCGATTTATATTCGCATAACAACGCCGGTATTCATCGATATGATAATCCCAAGGCGGCGGTCGGCGCGTGCCGCCTCCGCGCTCCGTCGTCACGGATCGGAGTCGTCGCGTCGTCGCCGCGGTCGCGCGGTTTTTCTCTCTTTGCGTCGAGCGTCGAACTCGCCGATTTCCGTCTCCCCGTCCGCTCTGTTTATGTATTTCGCGGGTAACGCTCGCGATTAATCGATCGCAGGGAACGCGTCCACCCTCCTCTTCCTTCCCGCTTATTTACGAGCCGAACCCGCCCACGCACTGCGTACCGTCGCGCGCTATCTCCTTTCCTTCCTTCTGCCACCATCCTACCCTTTGAACCCCGCGATTTATCGCCGTTTTATAATTAGCCACGCGAGGACGACGCGCACGAAGGCAACGAAAGAGCGTATTTTTCTTCGCGATTCCCCGAGCCAAGCATCGCCTTCCCTCCATGCTGTCTGCGATTTCGGTCGTCCGCTACGCCGACTCGTTTCGTTTACACGCGTGCAGCTCGGCCAGCCGCGATGCAACGCGTTTTATCTGTCGTTACGACTGCGTCGCCGCGTTATCGTCGCTCCACGGATCACGCGTGATTCGGATGATGCGCTCGAAACGCCTGCGGGACGCACAAATTTTCGATCGTCTCGTCGATACTTTTTGCGATCCAACCGTTCGCGATCTGGCTTCTTAACCATCGACTTGGTAGCCTTCGTTGTTTCGCGCGCGATTCGGAGCCGCGAAAACCTTCTTCGTCGAAACTGGTTTCGCAACGTGAGAGGCGGTATCGCTTTAAAATGTGACAGAGTCTGCTCCCGAGTTATCTGCGAGGCGCAGTGGCAGCTTCGAGAAAATGCGTCTTTCCCCTGCGGTCGCATGATCGTCGAACCCGCCTCAATTATATGCTAATTGCGCGAAACCGGCTATTGAAAATAACAAGTCCCGCGAGAGGAAACGGGCGGAGGGGTTGGCAGAGGGGGCAGCGAGAATAAGCGGGAGACATCGATCGAAGGGAAAAGATTCAGCCGCGTTCCGTGGGACTTTTTCGTCGCTCGTTTATCAGGGGTTGGGGTTCGACGATTTATCGGCGCGACCGCGAGCGTATCGACGCGGGCAGAAAAAGCGACGAGGCGAGGGACGAGCCTCGCAAAGGAGAGAAGGGTAGGAAAAAAGTTCGATAAGACCCCGCGAAAGGGTCACTCGATCGTTCGATTGACCCTCCGCTCTGACTTGGCTCGGCTAAACTGGCAATCGGTAATTGTGTCAGACGAACGGGTGCCCTTGTTGACAGTGCTCGATGTCGGGGCACGTCCCACGAGGATCGTCGAATATTGCCAGTCGATCTTCCACGATCGCTCCTGCCGTGGCTGCCCCGCGTCGACGTGCACCCCTGTTGATTTATGGGGTAAATGGTTATTTTCGGAGCAGGAATATCGTTTACGGTGAAAGCCACCAGTCTGTCGGGATTCCCATCGTATCAGCTTGCGCAGTGATTCGATCATTATTGTTATCGTTATTATAAGTGGGACGGAGTCCTGTCGATGTGTCAAGAGGGGCTGCAAACAGCGTATCGCGATCGAGCGGGCAAATACACCGTGCGTGTCGCGCGGTATGTTCGCGAATTTTAATCGACGTCATTTTTAACGCTCCCCACCGTTCGCGTCGCGTTTGCATGAATAGAAATTACATTCACTTTCGTTCATTCATCCAGCTTGCTCCGCCTCGCAGTAATGAGATTGCTGGAATGAAGAACCACGAATTCGGGGCGGCCGATAATCCCTGACTCGATTCGAAGCGGCACGATAACCACGGCGCGTGGAATTCAAGCGACGACACTGCGTCGAGCATAATTGCATTGATCTTCGCGGAGAACCGTTGAAACGTGGGTCGGATATCACCAATTACCCGTGCCAGTCATCGTCACATGTTCGACTGTGCCCCCTATTCGTTATCAAGCGAGCTTCTCTCTTTTCCCTCTTTATTTTCCTTTTTTTTTTTTTCCTCTCTTCTTTTCTTTTCCCCGCTCGAACGCCAACCACTGCCGGCTGCGCTCGTCTCGAGCGCGCACGACGCAACGAGTACGCGCGTAAAGTCAGCCCCGCGCTGTCGTGGACGGCGCACGTTCAGAGTTATGGCCGCTACGTCATCCGCTGGATTATAGTCCAGCCGCGATACACCGGGGTCAAACGCCCTGTTATCGCGGCTCGCTCGAATGGGAGTAAATGCACACGTAAACGCGTAAATATTTGGAAGATCGATTTTTACCGAACCGCTATTGACGATGGAACGAGGAGCATTGTCACGATAGACGAATCACAGGAACGGGGGTAGAGGGGACAAAGATTCTCGAGGATATCGGCTAGATGTTTTCCTCTTTTCTGTTAGATCGAGATTCCTTTGTCGTTGGCTCGTCGAATTGTCGAAAAAGTTGAACAGTGTTCGCTTAGGGCAAAGGGAAGGTCCTTTTCTGGCCGCAGGAGCACCTTTCGTTGACCATTACTACTGAGACCGCCGTGGGTGTAATCGAAATATCGTTATTCACGTTCTGACACGACCGTCGTTACTGTCGCATCTGTAGCTTGATTTGTCAGCGATATTTGGTCAGTCATTCGTATACAACGATAGAGGAAAGCATGAAACGCTACGGATTTCGTGCGATTCTATCCGATTGCGCCACGCCAAGTCGAAGTAATGTCATCTCGCGTACGAATACGTTCCTAATCGTGGATCTAGCGTGCGTATCTAAGAAAACAGGACAGCGCGCAGAGATTAGGAGGGACTGAAGGAGATAAAGCGTGCCAAATAATGATCCGTGTCGAATCCCATCATGGCTACGCAGAAAGTTGCAATTTATCAGAGCGCAGCGTACGCGTGCTCTCTAGCGTAGGCCTCTAACTGGGCGTATCGTACGAAAACAAGAGAAGTAGGTCAGTCGAAAGTGTAATACGGCCCGGATTTGACATGTGTCACATCGCGATTGCCGCTAATCGAATTCGATTCGACGCGTCCCTCGTCTCCGATTTTTCTGCGTGCGCGCATATATGCGCACGCACGCGGCTAGAATACGCCGATAGCGAACGATAAGCCTAATCGTTGCTCTTATTACCGACGATGCGCTGTTTCCTGCTCGTTCGATCCGTCCGTGCACATTCGGTGTCGCGGATCTCTCCCTCTCCCTCTCGTTCCCACTCTCATTTTTCGCCTTCGTCTCTCCGTAGGAGCATGTAGGTCACAAGTTTACGTAATAATCAATTATGCGAGCAATTCGTTTCTTCTGTCGTCGTCGATAACTCGTGTTTTTCGCTCGTATTTTTCTCCCCGCCGCGTTTTTCCTTTTTTCTTCTACCACTTCTCCACCGCCGCGGCAAAAATAAACAGCGGCCGATAAATCAGCCGACGTCGGGATCGCAGGAAATCGTAAACAACTTTAGCAAGAAGGAGGCGAAAAAGAGGAGGGAAAGAGTTAACAAAATAGAAGGTGGAGGCTTGTATACAAGTCGTAGCGGCGACGAACGGAGAGACCTTCTTCTATAACGGTTCGCCGGTTCTAACGCGTACCGTTCGTGTAACGGGTTTGTTTATTTCTAGGCTGGCGCCAAATAATTTCGCGTATCTTTAGAATCTTGTTAACAATCCGACTGGTAAACAAACAGGAGGGAATCGAAAATCTGTCAACAGACGAGCTATGCCAAGTATGCGGACGCGTGCAAATGCACGTGGTGCGCGTATGACGGAGGCGTGTTCGCACGGTTGCGCCTTGTCCGGCGAACAAACGCCACACGTGTCACGATGATACTGCGTCGTTTCTAGCCGTTGCTAAACGTTGCCGCGAAATTCGCGTCGATTTTCCGGCTGGAGCGAGGGGGGGAGGAACGATCGCGAGAGTCGCGATCGCGGCACCCTGGCGGCTGTCAGCTTCCGGCTTCTGATCCAGTCGCGGCTGGAAACCGCCGGCGTGGAATCGAGGAGAGGCGGAAGAGCGAAAAAAAGTGGTCGAAACGGGGTTCGCGGCGTTGTTTACGATGACCGATGGTACGAGCCGCGTAATCTTCTGTGATGGACTCGGTCGTTCCCTCTCCTCGTGTCGAAGACTTTGTTCCGCCCACGCGGTCCGCCGCGTAAACCGCGATGATCGAGAGAGCCCGCGCGTGTACGCGTCCAATGAAACACGCCGGAGAATGCGTAACGAGGGCCGATACACCGCGTGAACCGAGTCGACGATAAAGCAGCCGGGACGGGCGTCTGGCCAAACGCGAATCTAAGTCATCCTAATGGCCGCGTATGTCTTTCGTCCCTCGACTGGCGGCGAGGACCACCATGGTATTCAACGATTTGTAAACAGTCGTAGCTCGTCGAACGGCGAGCGGATTTCTTGGGCGAGAATCAGGATCCCCCGGGTGAATGATTGGATTCGCATCAAGGATCTCTTCCGCCTCGTGTTTTGATCGTACACGACCCACATACTAGATGCGCGCTCGCCCAAGCTGAATTCCGCCGACGAAATTAGTCGAACCGCGGATACACCCGCGCCGAATCGAAAATAGTCCCACGCGTTTACCTTCCATCGAATAAATTAGCATGCGATCTCTGGCTGGCTGTTCAACCTTCGAATAAAATTGCACACCGTCGACAATCCTCGCTGCCCCTCGCGTCTCGCACGACGACGATGCTCGATCGTTGGCCCTCCTGAGAGAGGAGCATCGACGATTCGGAGCTTCCCTCCAGTGATTTAAACGATGCACGCGTTTATCGGGCCACGTGGTGCTCGCCTCTGTATCTGGAGACCTCTTTCTCGTGCTCGATTACGTTATTTATACGGCGTGACGGGGGCCCATTATCTATTTAGCTCGAAAACTGCAGCCGCTTCGCTGGTTGTTTATCTCGGTGCTCGGTCGAATCGTCGCGACTGCACGCTCGCGGCTGCTCCCGCGGCATCGTCTTGTTCGGTGCAGGCTTTATCGCCGCTCAGCCCGGTCTTTTCGCATTGTTTATCACGCTGCAACACTGTGCAGCTTTATCTTCCGACCGGTTACCGCGAGTTTTATGCGCTTTATCGCCGCCGTTTCGCTTCCCTTCGCCGTCGATTACGCCACGCTCGCGTCCCGGCCAATTATCTGCGCCCGTTTAATACTTTATTGCGTCCCGATGCCCGCTGTTGCGTCTGCACGACAATGGGGGGAGGGAATCGTCGAGTGCGTGAACGAAAATCGCGTGGACGTCGCTCGACCCTTTCGCGCGCGACTAATTGCACTACGATCGTTCGCGGTGCGCATCCATTTGCTTTGGGAAACCTAGGAAAAGAAGCTAACGACTTCTTTTATCCGGACAAGAGACATCTCAATCGATGACTTCGTTTACCACGCCTCGTACGAATCGAGATCGATCGCGGATCACGTAGCCACGGTTAAAAGAGCCTCGCGAAACAGCGAATAATACCACGCTCATGGCTGGTCGTCTCTGCGTTTCGCGGTATCGCGATGATCGGCTGTCCTCCATTCTTGCATACAAATCACTTCCGCCAACCGCAGCGTTCTTTGTTATCGCGAGTTCGCGAAGTGAACGCGCGCCTACGATCATCAGAATGCGCGTGGACCGTGGTTGTTTACCGTTTTGTACGCCGCGCGCCCAGGCGGATCTGCGCGCGCGTTCGCGCGTACACCGGTGAATTAACAGAGCTTTATGGTTGCCCGATGAATTTCATAGCAGGCCTTGGAGTGCCTCGTCGGTGGCGTTGTTCTGGCCGGCTCCGTTGCCACGATCGCCGGAGCCAATGGATGATGTCACGTATCAAAAGTGTCCCAGAGCGTGTGTGCGTCGCCTGTCCGTGCGCGAGCGCGCCTCTGCGCACGGTGAAACGCGTGTGCACGCTGGCGATCGGCTTATCGTTCGCATGCCGAACGTACACGCTGGGGAAAATATGCATACACACGTAAGACGCCAAGGAGACGGGAACGAGCGATTTTTATTAATAGATCGGCCCGTTTCCAGAGCTTTCATCTCGATTCGAAGTGACGCGGGAGATTGTTCGAGCGGCCTCAGCTTCGGTGAGTTCTTCTTTTTGTACGACAGCCTGCTCGCGTGATTAGAACCGCGCTCGCATTATTCCCATCGAACGTGTTGTAACGCGTGATCGTTGGCAAATTTGAACTTTTTACGATCGCCGATTTCGATACTCGAGTAGGTTTTTGCATGCAGAACTGTATCGGCCGTAGATCGCTGCTTTCACGAACAAAAAATCTGAATCGAACCGAGCAAAAAGTGGTTCGTATAATTTTATGTAACCTAGGAGTGGCAACTTAATTTGTGCACGTGCTTCGCACAAGGTGCCGATTAATGCTGGAGTTCAGCCATGCATAGTGAACGCTCGTTTCTGAACGATCGACTATCGAGGGGGGTTAAACGTATTGTTAATACAATCGTTCGCTTGTTTCGCAAATCGTGCGGTCCAATTACTAGCGGTATATCGCTGGTTCCGTTGAAAGAAAAAATTAAAGAGCGAGGAATATAAATGTATTCGTATCGAACGCGATCGCATTTGGGTCGTATCGTTCAGCCTCTTTGTTCCACGATACAAAGTAGACTCCTCAGCTTTGAGTCGAGTGTCGCGAGAAAAAGCTTCGCGTTCGAAATCTTCTTACTGGTTCGATTAAATCCCAGCTTTGTAATTCCGCTCAGCCGCTGGCGAGCGAGCGCTAATCTGTATGCAGCTCTGTTGTTTCCGTTTCAAATTGATAACGCAGCTCGTTAACGCATCTTCAACGCAATACGGCCTAACGATAACGCGTGTCGTGATATAAGCCGCAACATTACGAATAGATTTAATTGGCCTAATCCGTTTCATGCTGGCTTACGTAAGCCCCCGTAGTCGGCGGTGCTATTTAATTAACTCGCCACGCTGCGAAAGAGAAATTGCCCGGCGTGTTTCTCCATCCGTCGATCGGAGATCGACGGCCAGCGGTAACCGTGTAAAATCGAGGAAACCTCCAATTATCCTTCGCGTGACAACGGATCGGAACGCGGTTCGTACCGGCAGAAATATGGCCGATTTCCTCGCAGGTCGCTCGAGGTGCGCGCGTACGTGTATTATCGCGAAGCAATAACTGGGTCATCGAGTCGATACGTACCCGTTTATCTGCTTGTTTGCTCGCAGGTCCACTACAATAGTTGTCCTATCGGTCGGCTCGAGATTCTTTATTACTCTACGAACGCTATGGGTACGCGTATCGCCAAGTTTCACTCGGCAGACACGATAAATCCGCCAAACGTTTTCGTAAACTCGAAACGAGATTCAACAATGCACCAATATTTCGTACAGCCACGGTAAGGTCTCAGACGCGAAAGGTTAACCGGTCGAAACTCTTTCGATCCCCTCCTTCGATCCGTTGTTTACTCGACTCGAGTTTATCAAGCGAATCGATATAAACCACGCGGTTATCTCCACTATCTCATTCGAGCGTGTTTTCTGGATGCTCGATCGACGAGACCAGGTGCAGAGCCGATCGACGAGGCGATTCCCGTACGATCTAGCCGCGTCAGGTTTTTATTTCCTCGTCGACAGACCTTTCGCGTTCGCCGGAATCATCCCTCGCGTATCCAGAAAAACGCTGCCTAACCGTAACCAGTGGCAATCGCACAGAACGCTTTAAATATCTTCGGCTCTGCCACGGGTTACGTAAAAAGATAATCTCCAGCCAGCAAAGTGGGCTGCCCGTTCCGTTATCTTTTATGTAATAACATCTCTAACAGCGATTCTCTATCGCGGCCAGCTAGATTCCGTCGTGTTTCATTTCGCCAGCTATGCAGCGCAGTAAAGGCTGGCTTTATCGGCCTGTTTACCTTAGGTTCACGCGAGGAACACGCACGCCACACCCTGGCCCCGTTCGTCGGACGGCGAACCCTTCAAAGGACACCATTATTCTCGATCCACGATACCACTGTTTGCCAGAGGTGCGCGCAATCCTTCTCGTTTTATGCTCCGAACGACGCGGAGGAATTCTAATCCCTCAGACGCTACGAAAGGGTGTTTAGATCGCGATAAGACGATGCTCGAGTCGAATGGACGATGAAGGTGCTCGTGGAAACGCGTCGAACCGCGTTTGATCGATGTAATTATGCGTGATGCACGAACGCGCGAATTTGTAGTCCGATGTCAGCCAGGTGGTCGGAGAACACGCGCAACTGGTTTCGCAGCAATCTTCCATCGATAAGATACGTTCCCATGGAAAATGGGAGTCGGTCCTTGGAATCGTCAGTGTTTTTCGCGGAAGGAACGAAGCGCTCGCTCGCAAATGCTGTTAGACACTTGTTGCACCGGTGCTAGGCGCCGGTGATTCTCTCGATTGCATAATGTCTACGAGTATACTTTGGAGTTCCTGGTAGCCCGTCCATCGATCTTCAAGATTTCCCCGTTTCGTCGACGAGAATTTCCTTTCCACGCGATTCTTTCGAACGTTATCGCGACGCAAAATCGGAAACGCTCGTTTCTCGACTCGCGAGAATCGTTCTTTTTATCGATTTCATTGTTTTTCAATCCCCTCGAGCCGTTCCCCTTCCGCGTCGTTCTTCTTCTTTTCGTTCCCCCGGTGATTAATGCGCGCGCGCGGCCAGGGAAATCGCGATTTGTACCCCTTTAACGATGATTTAGTAACGGAACGCGTGCATTTGTCGAACGTCACTGGCGTCAGATCAAAGGGACGGATAAGCGCGTTTCTCGCCGGATAAATGATGTGTCATTTTAAACGAGCCGATCGATACAATGAGGAATTGTTCGCTTTATATGGCCGCGGCATTAAAACCGGCCGATTTCGAGCATGTAAATTCATCGGGCCTCGTCACTCGAACCGATCCGTCCCCCTTATTGTTTCCGAACGGACGCGGTATAAATCATGGCTGCCCCTGGCGCATCTCGTGATCGTTTCACGACGCTCGAGCCGACGTCGCCGCGTCTCCGCGCGAACGACTTACGCAAACTCGTTTAACTATTCCGCCTCGCCTCCTCTTTTTTCCTCTCTCGTCGCCTTTTACCATCGTATCGGGAATTAAATAAAAACGAGCGAGCGAGGGGGGGGGGTGTTTGCCTCGGCACTTAGAAACAAAACGACCAAACACCGGGTTCTCCTCTCCTGTTTGTCGTGCCACGAGGTTTGTACAACGATCGCAGGATACCGGTAATCTCTTACGATTACTCGCCAAACAAATATTACCACGACGCACACACGCGCGATTCAGCTCTAATAATATCTTGTTTTGCCGCAAAGAGGAGAGAAGTAACTCGGAACGGAGAGAGGTCGCGGAATGCGCCTGTACAAACAATCGACCCAACGATGATATCGGGACGGCGAAATGTATCGCGAGGTTTTCGAAAGTTCGAGGCTGCAAAAATACACGGCAGTCGGATATTTCGATAGAAAAGAAGAGCGGGGGCAGTAGCGTCATTTTCCATTGAGACGTTCGAGGATCGCGCGGACGGGCCCAGATGCGGTCCGTGTAAACATTGTTGCGAGCGCGCGTCACGCGACTCGATCGCGCCTCGGGGTTGGAACGGAAACGGTGCGCCAGGTTGGAGCCCGCCCAATAAACAGCAGGAACCACGGTGCGCGCCCCGTTTTTGATCGACAGTTCGGTTCGCCTTGCCAAAGACGCGGGCGTCGGTTGTTACCGCGTGAAAACCGTCGATGATCGGGTGCATCGAATCGCTCGCGGTCCGTTTTCCTACCCGCGGCACACACGTACCCGGTGTTCCCAAAATAAAAGCGCTGGTCAGATTATTAGACACATCGTCGCGCGTGCAAAACCGCGAAACGGGCAGGGGTTTCTATCTTTACCATCTTGCGTGCGAGCTAACGTCGGACGATATCTTTGGCTTGTTTATGCGCGGCCCGTTACGTTGCGAAACAATCTCGGGAATCATTCAGATTCGTCAGGATGACGGGAAATTATAATTACCCGCGCAGCGTCGTCCGCTTTTGTGCAGCCGCTGGCTACCGTGCGTCGATCAGCGGGATCGTAAGCGCGAGACACTCGAAATCTTTAGTCGAGCGGCACGTATTCCGAGGATTGTTTAAGTGGATCGTGTTTACGGACGGTCTGTTGACGTCAATCCTCCGTGTGTACGTACGCCGCGAAAACAACGCGGGACCAAGTTGCATCAGTGGATGCGAACAATTACCGTTAAAATAGCGCTAATTTCCGAGTACTCGATCGGTCTTAGCCAACAACCAGCTTCGAACTGCCAACAAAATCGGGGTAAACAGAGGCGTCGCGGTGTGACGTCATTGGCAATTTGCTCATTAACGCTGGGCAACGCAGCTAAGGCGATAACGAGCGCCATGTGGTGGCGTTCGGTGCGTTTCGATCGGTGAAAAAGTCGCGCGATCTCAAGTTCTGTACCTCCGCGTCGCGAAGTCGCGGTGGCTGTCGCCGTTTCGTTGACCAAATGAAATGATCGCAGGCCCCGCAGCGGCGTTCGATCGTCCGTGAAATTGGCGTTGCGTTTCTTCGATCAGCCAGAGGAGATTCGCGCGATCCGGGACCGTGAAACGATCGGATCGCTCGTCGAGCGGCTTTTCCCAATTAAAAGTGACTCAGGCGAATTTTTGCAGCGAACCGTACTCGTGGCGTTGCGGTCGACGCCAGCGTGGTTAATTAACAATTGCATCGCGCGATACGCATCGCGTTAAACAGCACTTTCGCTAAGCGCATTTCGCTCGGTCGTCGCTGATGGTGGTGGAGTAACGTTGCGCGAAGAGGTGTTTGTGTCGATGGATGAGTCACACGCGTTGGTCGCTGGTAATAAACGGGCGAGCGTACATTTTTCTTTCGTATTTTTCTCTGTTCTCTTTTTTTTTTTTTTATTATTCCTTTTTGAACGTTTCGTTTCATAGTCGTGATTGGAAGAGCGTGAAACGGCTGTAACGTTGCTCGATGATTCATACGCGACCGCATTGTGACTAATCGAATTTTCGAGCGCGTGCAATGTCTTTTCGAGTGTGAAACAATAACGGACCTATTTCATCGCGCTTCGAACCGTGGCTGCATCGTGTAAAACGATTCGAGAGGCAGAACGGTACGCGACAGACCGTTGGGCCTCTAAACGAGTCGAAAACTAATCAATCTAACCGGCTCCATTGTTACGCTGCGTGTTTACCCGTTACACGATGCCTGTGCACGCGTACACACGTGTTTTTCGAACATCGAGTACGCGCTTTGGATAGCTGCTGTGCAATATTTCGGTAGCACAGTTTCACGGAAGGCAGGGGCCGAATATGCGCGACAATGGAGCCCATCCAAGAGGATCACGGAACAGGGTGCCTCGTTACGCTAGCGACCGCGTGTGTTACGCGAACCGATTCAAATAATGTGGCAACTATTTTCGAGCTGTGCTCTATTCAAAACAAATACCAGCAGTTTCTCACCTTATTCAGGGCATAAATCTGACGAGTAAAGAATCAGCGTGGAGCTCTTGAAGCCAGCCATCTCGCGTATTTCTTCTAATTACCCGAATTACTCGATGATGCGATCGTTCGACAAGGTTCAGATAAGGTTCTCGAGGGATGTGGTTGTCCAAAGGGAGCGACTACTCGCTCGTTCGACTCTTTGACGGTTCGATTCGTAGGAAATCCGCCGGCAAACAGTCTCCCGCGTCGGAATTAGGCCAGTCGCGGAAAATAGCTGTACCCGGACGCGTTCGCAACGCGGCGTGCGTGCCGTGGTGGCCGCTTTGGAGCGGCAATTTCGCCTGCTCGTCTCTGCGTGCCGCACGTGCGTTCCACCGCGACTGGCATTATCACGTGTCAGCCCCGTGGCCAGGCTCGAAAGCGCGAATTCTGTCGATCCGCGTACACGCATCGATCCGCGTGCACGCGCCAACATTGTTTATCGTACGCGTCGCACCACGGATCGCTCGCTATTTCGCCTCCTTCGTCGATCCGCGAGCCGTCGAGCGAAATACACGCGCGAAACTTCTTTCTCCCTGCTCGCCTTTTCGTCCCTGTCGTTCCTTCCGACTCGCGTTTATCGAACGGCATTGCGATCAAACGAAATTTCCATCTCGCTTAGCTAATCGAGCGCCTTTCAATTATTCATCAGCTCTCGTTTTATCTCCGTTAATTAGTGAAAAAAGATACACGGACGAATAAGTATAGTCGTTGGCGATATTTGCTAAGAAAAAAAAACTGTTTAATCGCGACAGAGATAAAGCTAATCTCGGCCTGTCACTTTACACTATCGTAACCGATCGTTAATTATACGCGGAAAAAACCGAGCTATAGAATGTAATTTATTATTGATCCTGGTGGCAGACTTCATTAATGAATGTATAACAGCTCGTCAAATGAACGTGACCGATACGTCTCGCTGAATGAAGAAGACACGTCGGGAGTGATACTTTCGAGACTGTTCGAGCACGCTGTTTCGTCCAATGTTTGTCCTGTTTTATCGAGACGTATCTCGATGCAGATAACGCTCGAGAGGGATATCTGTTTTCGATTCTCTCTATTCAAGATACAGAGTGTCGTATCGCTCCTTTTTTTCCGTTCGACAAAGTCTCGCGGTCGTTCTACGACCGCTTCGTGCTCGAGGGGTGCTGCGAAACAGGGTGGCCGGAAGCGGAAGAAGGGAGGGCGCGGACTATTAATTACACAGCGTGTCCCGTGGATCGATCCACTTTCTCGCTGGCCAGAGGACGAAAGGCTGCGATCCACCGTGTCGTTCGATAAACACTTTATTTCGGGTCGTGTCGAAACGTTGCGGTGGTGTGCCGCATGCTGTGCACCACCTAAAAATACACGACTCCGCGGATCAGCCCTTCCCCCCTCTGCACGGACTCTCACCGAAACTGCGATCGAAAATAACTTTCCGAAACACCTGGCACCCCGGCGTTTCTATTCTGCACGTTGGATCTCACCACCTCCTCTTCATCCCCCTTCAGCCTGCACCCTCCCTCGACGATTTTCCACCAACGAGCGCACCTGTCCAACGAACCCCTCTTCCCCCAACACCCGCCACTGGGCGGAGGTCTTTGAAAATTTTAATTCGCCCCTAAAATCCTTCGTTAGAGGGTTTTCCACGGTGTAAGCCGCGTCTGCTCGGAAAAATTACCCCAACGTTTTTTGAACAGCTGATCAGGGGTGCAGAGAGGCACTGGGACGTGATTTACAGCTGGGAACCTTCTGCTCTTTGATCTTTAGTTCTACATGGTAGGAGGGTTGACGCTTAACGAATTTTGATAATTATAGTAGGTAGTTGTACCGTGTACAGTGTCTACTGTAATCGAAAGTAGGCATTTAATGCAGCGTTCGTCACGAGTGCCTGCTAAGAGTGTTAAAGCAACTCCCAGACGCGAGGCGTATCGTTCGAGAAACTTTGCTGGTGATCTCTCGTGTGCACCCGAAAGTAAGGTTACATCATTACTTTGGTCGAACGAAATCGGATTTGTTCGCGCGATGCGTCAGGTGTGTCTGTTCCCTGGATGTTTGAGTACGCTTTTCGCCTCTGTTCCGATAAGATTACGAAGCTCGACGATTTTCGATCGCCTATTTACATGCCTCGCGTTTCGAGACCAGAAAAAAATACCGATCCGCACTGGTATCGCGCGCCTACAATAAAAAAATGCACCCTTATCGGGCGATGCTTCCTTCCGCGATCGATCGCCACGGTAGCCGTGGAGAATCTCAAATATTGATCTTGCTAGATTGCGTTTGTACGATCGCGATGCTGTCGAGGAAAAAAAAAAAGTATTATCTTCGCCCAACGTGGGGCTCGAACCCACGACCCTGAGATTAAGAGTCTCATGCTCTACCGACTGAGCTAGCCGGGCGAGTTGTGATTCTCCATGGGAGCTTTCGCCAAAAACGTTTCGCAGAATCTTGCCAAGATTCGCGCGGTTCCACGAATTCGAATTGTTTAAATTACCGTCAGACGTGTTCGCGAGCATGTAGGTTATATTTGAGGATCGATAGAGGCCGAGGTATCCACGGATATTCACAGAAGTCATTAAGCTTCGTTCTGGGTCGTTTGGGTCGTAATATGGATTTAGTATAAGACCTTACAAGGCTGTTTTATCTTTCGATAAGCCGCAACATTAAACGCTCTTAACAATAGGAGTGTTAAGAGACCGATTACGGAGCTAATGGGAAAATTATTCGACAGAAACTTTAGTCGTTCGATCTATGAGAAGCAAACGATTGACTCATCGGTAAACTCGTTAAAAATTGTGGATTTCTGTGGAATTTAAGTATCGATGTATTTAACCCGCTAAATGTAACAGTGACTCTGATATTTTACGTAGCTAGAGTTGGTTAATGATTAAAGGACTTCGAGATGACCTCGAGAGAATCGCAGGAAATGATTTCCACGCGAAAAAATTCGGTGTGAAGTCAGCATTAACCGCCTATATTTGTAATACACCGATGCTGGCATGCTTCCAAGGGATGCTTGCTAGCACGCTGAGATTCTTAGAAACAGGCTGCTTCCCCGCTGTTCTCCCTTTCTCTCTTGCACTTTCCGCGTCTTTTGCCGCGGGTCCGCGCGCAGGTCGATGCACGATCATCGGGTTTTCTGGGTTAATCACCGAGCTTTTCGACGTACGCACGAACGCACCTCGCGCTTGCAAACCTCTTCTAATCGGCTCTGGTCGCGATCCGCGACGGACAACTCCTTGGCCCGTCGAGCAGCTCGAAATGCCGCTCGAAACGATCGAGCTGCTGATCCACGATCGACGGATATTACGCGAACGCGTAACACAATCGGGTACACGATTCGAGGGAACGCGTTACACAATCCGCAGACGAAAGAAACTGCTTTTTATGCGATTGAAAAATACTTCCGCGTCCGATACGATCAAAATCGAGCAGGAACACTTTTACGATAGCGCTCGGAAACAATTAACCTTCCATCGAGTGTCTATCCTCGAGTGAAACTTCTATGACCGTAATTAACTTAAATTAACATAAAATCGTAGCGTATCTCGGGTCTTTCGTATTTTTTATGTTACGTCATACAATTCTCTGCACGGCTCGCGTAATTATCGGCCACCGCGCGATGGGAATTCTAATTCCTTCAGCTAAAAACTTCGTTAATATCCGTATTTATCGTAGCATCGGCGAGCCGTCCGTTTCCACGGCTGGTACAGTGTTTTCTCTATCGACGAATGATTAATAGGAGCGGACGTCCCGCGAGCCGCGTAAACAGTAATAAATTAACGATTCGCCTCGCGTGGCGCGCGATTGGCCGCAGTCTCTGGGCGGGAAACCGGCGTTTGAACGAAACGCGGTGGATAACGCGCGTGGAGGATGAAATTGCAAGGCTGACGTAACGTCGTGTGTGCAGGAACGATATAATCCGTATGATATAACGTCGTTGCACGCGTCACTAATCTGCCAGGCCCCGCGCGATCCCGTCGCGTCGTGCGACCAGCTTCTGGTCGCGTTGTTGCTTCGTTGCGCACGCGATCGAAAACGATCGAAATCCGCGCGAAAAACGCCGATGGATCGATCGAGGCGCGCGCGAGCGAGCTGCGAGTTTCGCCGCGTCTCTTCGACGCTGTCTGACGCGCGTTACGGATCGCGGATCGGCAAATAACAGATCTATTCCCAGAGACTCGTATCGTAAATATAACCACCGAGTCATGTAATTCTAATGTAAGGCAGAGCGCGTAATTATGACCTTATGCTAACACCGTTCATTATCGCCTCGAAAAAAGCCGCGCGTCGGAAAAAAGGAACTGTTTATCCGCGCAACAACGTTTACATTTTATAAACATTTTATATTTTATAAAAGACTACATTTATACATAGTCTTTTAGCCGTTGAATAATTCATTGTTACGAAAGAATGCAAACGCGTATGGTAAGCTTCTCGGTTGGAATCGGTTTTAACCCTTTGCAGTCGACGATTTTTTCGCTCGTGCATCGTGCTCTCCATTACTAATTTCTTTATGAATACAATCGATCTCGTTTTCCAATAGTTGGTAATCAATTTCGTCTTCACTCGAGCTAATTTTACCTTCGAAATTCATTTTTGCAGAGCTTCGAAACTTAAAATTAGTCGATGAAGAACTTGAATTGCCGTACGGAACGTCGTGGCGACTGATAGTCGCCACTCGAGCGCAAAGGGTCAATTAGCCGCGAGAGGGTTAATTACCCCCGATTCGAGGGGGAAGTGACATCGCGCCTCGATTTTGGGCCGCTGATTTAAAGGGACCAGCGTGAATGCGTTCTTCCGCAGTCATCGAACTTTGCTTCGAACAATTCGTTCGAACCGGGCTCTGAATGCTATTTTAAAAATGGCACCGCGCGGCTACACGCGAGCTTTCTCGAAGCGCGAAGGAAAGCGGGTTCCGAGAAGAGAAGTTTGGAACGGAACAAAGGTGGCCCGTGGGGTCGCGTGCGTAACTTCTAATATTGAGAACTTGACACATCGGGAAGTTAGTGGCTCGACGCCAAGAGGTTCGTACGCTTCGAGAAGCCTCCTCGTTCGCTGGACGACGACCCTGAATCGTCGCCGCGCGATGTGTCGTCTAATGCTCCGTACACAACGATTCGATCCACCGTCGATCCCGCGGTGAAATCGTTCGCGCGGATCCGGAAAATCGCTCGAAAGACCACGTGAACCGTGGCGCGTTTCCTGGCTGGCTGGCTTGGCCCTCCGTTACAAAGCTAGCCCGCCAATGGGCGAAAGTTCTTTCTGCAGAGCTGCCCGTGAAAGAGTTCATCGCGCTGCCGGTTGTTAGAGCTCGCAAAAACAACGGGTCGGGGAAAAAAGGCGCGGGTTTTCAACTAACAGGTTCATCGTTGCGGAAAAAGTCAATCGAAGAGCGGCTGTAAAACAGATTGCACCCGGAAGAACGGTTTTCTGGTTACCAAAGTGGCATCCATTGGCGAACTTCCTCTTAAATCTATACAATTCATCTTTTTGTATTTTTAAGTCGTACAAGCTTCGAATGTACTAAATTTACCGCTTGATCAAAGGGGATTAACGAGGACGAACGTTTCGCGTTTTATTTTGCAATGCTCGTAGCTGTCTGATCGTCTCGACGAACAGGCGATCGTTGGAGATTGTTCGATGTATGGTAGCTTTATTACCGTAGCGTTATTCGCGATGTCATCAACGAGCTGTTTGCTCGAATTCTTTTCCAACTGCACGTTGGCGGAAAACGTAAACACCGAGAACAAGGACGACGTTAATTAACCGAGCCGAGGCTGGAGTGAGTCAAAGATATTTTTACGAGAAACTAATTTGCCGGGATCGCTTGGTAAACTTTTCTTCGCGAAATGAGCGATAATTATGTCTATACAGCGGGCGGAATTGGTGGGGGTTAATGGCGAGGAAAAATAGCGCTGGCAATTGTCGATTCGTGGAAAAATGTGTTGCAGCTGAAGTTAAGCCACAGATAGCTAATTAGCTGACGATAATCCGCGGCTCGACCCCCGCTAGTCTAACATCGCGAACCGTTGCTGGTGTCAAGGCTACGCTCCTTAGCGTCGACTCTTTTCTTGGATTGAATTTTTTAGCCTCGGCTTGATTACGTGCTGAAACGTGAATAGCGTAATTAGCATACGCTTTAGTTCTTCTCACGATTACAAGTCGGGTAAAAAAATCTACTTGTTTAAAGTTACTTAATCCCAGAGCAACATCTTCCTGAGACGTCTTCCTTTCTGAACAAGAAAGGAGCATTTTGAGAATACATTGAACATTTGTTTGTTTGCGAAAGAAAAGACGAAAGTCCAAGCGTTCGAGGCTATCGTCTGGCTTTCGTCACTACTTAGGAGGCGAAATAGCAAAGGGTACTCGAGGGTGCCATAAATTGGACTCTTCTCGAAGGTGGCGCATCGTCGAGAAGGGGAGGTTCCAGTGTTTCGCGACTGGGACGCAGCGAAGGGGCATTCTTTGTGAAGCTGTTGACGCGAAGGTTTCGAAGGATACAGAGTTCAATCTTTGGTATTTTGTACATAGTAGTAGAACTTCTTCTTGGCGTGATTCTCGTTTTTTTAAGTAGGAGATTATGGTGATTAGGAGATTAACAGTGGCAGAGGCGGTAAACGGTGATTATCGCGACACGAATTACCGAATTCCAGGCGGAAAATCTTGCTGTTTGCTCTGAAGACGCGTCTGCAACCGCAGCTGTCATAATCTCAACTCTGTTCATCGTTATCGGTTCGTGGAACGAAAGATAAAAGTCGACGAATCGTGCGCTAACATTTTGCCACGATTCAGCTGCAATTAACCGCCATTTCGGTATCGTCGTCGGATGAAATAATAGTTCATTGGTAGACGCGTTGGAAAATCGTGAAGCCCCGGGTGTTCGATCGATGACATCGAGGCCTCGAGTTTATTATTATCACTGTTGCTACTTTTTGCTAGTTTTTTATTCGTCGAGATCGGCTATCACACCAGGCGAAGGGTTATTGTAAAATTATCAGCACCGTTTATTATTAGTACTTGCGACAATGGCGCCTCTTTTCTGTGATCTCCAAACGGTTTTTAAACATTTTCTAACGACACGAATCCGTCAATTTATCGCTACGAACTGTGGAACTTTAAACATTGACTCATACTTTGTGTAATTGTTTGATCGTGGCTTCGAATTATAGAGAGCAATTGTTTAGTCATTGATATATTTTGCTTTATACGTGTACGAATTTTTGTCATAAGCGGTGAATAACAACAATTTTCTAATTGTTGAAGAAAATTGTCGTGAAAAGGTAATTTGTACTGGTTCACGATTTAAGGTTTGGTAAGAAGCTTAGTTCCCATCGCCTGGGTAGCTCAGTCGGTAGAGCATCAGACTTTTAATCTGAGGGTCCAGGGTTCGAGTCCCTGTTCGGGCGGAGTTTTTTTTCCTCCACGCGTTGCCAAATGTCAATGGAAACCGGCGCAAAATAGGTTATAATAGCACAGAAGTGTTGGTTCTTCCATCGCCTGGATAGCTCAGTCGGTAGAGCATCAGACTTTTAATCTGAGGGTCCAGGGTTCGAGTCCCTGTTCGGGCGGATATATTTTTTTTTCCGCTCGATCATTCGTGCAATAGTTTCTTACTATACGCGTTGATAATATAGTACGATCGTTTATTGTATTTTCTCCATTAAATTACACGCGGTTCTCGCTACGACACTTCTGCATATTCATCGCAGAGGGGTAACCTCGATTACATAATGAAGTGAATCTACTAAATCCCGTACTTCCGTGATGATCCTCTCTCGTATCTGCTACCATAGAACGGAATACGATCGAAGACCACTCGCCAATCGCAGAGCCAGATCACAAATATTAGGGTGGCCGCAGTATAATTCAGCGCCGATATTCTCCTATACGAAAGAACGATCTGAAAAACTATTGGAAAAAAAAAGGGACGCGGTACTCTCGGTAGAAAGCTGCGATTTACCATACTTTAGCCTTCTCCAGTCGAGTCGACCACTTCGTTTGATATTTGGGGTACAACGGAGTCCAGGGATATCTACTTTTATACATTTTTTCGGTAACACAATCGACGTGAGAGATGCAACGTTTTACACGAATATAACAGCAGACAGATGACTATCGTCGAGCACGATTTTTGTTGCTCGCGCAATCTTCGATACGCTTTTGCGAATTATAACTTCTTTCAGGGCATTCGTTGCGATTAAACGAGTACGCCAGCAGTTTTATGGAGGGTGCGTGCGACTGCGGGGGAGAAATCGCGCAAGAGGCGAAAATTGTTGCCGCGGCGTTCTTATCTAGCTCTAAAAGCGAGCCAAGTCGAAAAACAAGAGAAATTGTGCAAGAATCGCGGTCGTCCCCCGTATCTAATGGAAACGTTGATTAAACGGTGACACGTAAATCGGCGAAAAATTTCATCAGAATGTTTATTGGATTTTTATTTTCGATTTCTCTAGTATATCCTCGTTTCGCAGGCCTACTTGTGCCGCGTGTTTATGCGGATAGCCGATATCATGATAAATCGCAGCCGATGAGATCGTGAACGCCGATGACACTTCACCTAGCCAGCGTTATCGTCCGAGAGACATTTTATTGACATTTTCTATCTTTTCTATCGCGTGGTTATCGCTGAAAATGTAGCGTTAAACAGAGAATAATTGGTCTAAACCCAGCGTCTTATCTTCGTAGCCACCGAGCGGTGGCTTTCCGCTTATATTTGCTGTTTCTTTTTTACGTTTAGATCACTGGAAATACCCGGTCGCGCGATCCTCTAGGGTGCGCGAAAAAGTTGTGCAAAAAGAGTCATTTACATCGGAAAAGTGGACATTCCTAATTGGACGGTAAACGCGGAGCCACTGCCGCGGTTACGAGCAAATAATGAGGATAGAAGCTGGTTTCGTGGAACGCGCTTATTCGTTCTACCGCGAGTTTAATGATCGTCGGCCGTGCTCGCACAGTTTCAGTTTATTGTCCCGTCAGCTGGTTATTTTTTTTTCCACGCCGTTCTCCTTTAACGACGTCGTATCCCCGCGACTTCTTTTGTCCCTGTATCGAGACCAGCGTACGTACGTGTGCGGACTCCCACGTTTTTCATCCTTCGCGCGCACATGTCTCTCCTCGACCCTCGTAAATTTCGTTCCTACGAACTCGTTTCTCTGTACGACGCGAGCCTGCACCCTGGTGCACGCCACGAGTGCCACCACGTGGCGTTACGTCAAACGGAGCGGTTTGTTTTTCATTTTACCACCCCCAAACTGTTCGCTCTTTCCATCGCCGCGGCGCCACAGCGCGTACAAGGAACAAATTCAAGCTCTGCCTCCCTCAGAAGCCAACTTCCGTCCCGATTCGTCGCTCGCGCTTCGAAATTACGAAATTTTCGCGTTCAAAAGGAACGCGCGGACCCCGTTCGATTCCGCGAAACGACGCGAAGGAGGCTCGCCTCGAAATACAATCGAGCACGCGAGCGATAGCAACCGCGCGATCACCGGAAATTCCGCAAAATGAAGATCCACACCGGGAATAGCGCTCTCCCTTTCTATTCTCGTTCCGCGTTTCGCCCGCTCTGGGCCTCTTCAAAGAAAATCCCCGCTCCGCGCGTCGAACGGAAATAGAGCCGCGGGTTTCGCACGTGTCCACGTGCATCGAGGAATTTCCAGATAGACCGCGGTTGCGTAAGGACCGCCGCGACGAAACGATCGCTTGGAAGCCGCCGCCGCGTCGACGAGGGAAATGGTGCACGCGGTGCGCGGGTATTTTTCCGCGTCGAAACGGGCGACGTGCAGGCTGGCATGCAGCTGCGAGCGTCGTGACGCAATCCAGCGTCCAAAGGTGGGCAAAGCCGATCGTTGTCCTTGGCAAAGACCCGCGTTACGCCCCCGGGACATTATCCTTGGAGTTGCGCGATCGCGATCAATCAACGTGCCTGTCGTTAGAGTCAGCCGTTGGATCGTTGCGATTATCGATTAGTCACCGCAGCCGCGTCTCCCGTTCGTTTCACGGCCGCTGCAAGGTGACCGTGCTCTCGCTTCCTCCGCTTCCTTCTTTTTTCCGGTTCCTCTGGTTCACGCTTGCTACCGGATGCGACCCGTTCACCTGCTCCCCTCCTCGCGCGGCGATACGGTTTTAGAGAACGCGAGATAATCTGAAACGATCGTAAGAACCGGTACTGGCGAACTTGAAACGTACAGCCTTGCGTTAAATTAGCCGCTTTGTTGGACGGCCAAGGTTAAGGTGTGCTCCGTCACCGTGAATCTCTTGGTCGAGTTAAGGCGGGCTAACGGAGTAAATCGGGGGAGTAAAAAGTCGGGGCGGGTAATCCGTCGCGATTGTTTATTCATGAAACGCGGGAAATGCGCGGAGAATCCTGTTCCCGGGGATGGAGCGCTTGTAGACGCTGGATTCGAGGAAAGAGCGTGGTGTTTTCTCTTAATCCTGTTCGAAGAAGAGCTCGAAGCGAGCTTTGGGGTCTATTTATCGCCTAGCCTCGAGTTTCGGTTGTTTCTCGCTCTCAAAAGAAACGTAGAATGACAGTAGAACGCGAGACGATATCGCGAGGAACTGTTCTGCGAAGTCTGATTGTATTCCCATCGAAAATCGAGGTAGAAGAGTTCGAAAGAAAAGGAGTTGCGTATCTCTGATGCAGGAAGAGGAAGAAATGTTAGTTAAACGAGCAATTACGAACGAATGCACGTCATAGGACGTGCTGGAATAGATCAGCGAGTTCGAATGCAAAAATCGTATTTGTAGGCGATCGGTATTCAGCGGGCGGCCTGTTTATTTGACCGGGGGGCATTTAAATGCATCCGAGTACTTCCGAGAAGACACTCCCGGCGATTGAATCTATTCAAGAGCTTGCAGCACGCTCGCCTCGATCCTTTAAAGCCCTGTACACACCGAGCTCCGTCGCCTGACCGATTCTCGACGCTCTGGGTAAACGTGATCCACGTCCGCATGCAAATTCGCGACGAACTTCGACCTGCGACTCCACGGTAATATTTAACGAATGTGGACGCAATGGAAATTCTGCGGATCGCCACGGTTCCACGTGCGAGCGCGTGAAAAACATATTATTTCGACCGTCAACGACGTCGAGGTGTCTCGTCGCCAATATCGATGCCGATATTGTATCGCGGAATCTATCAAAATAACTTTGTTCTATTTTAAAAGCAGTTTATCGCGCGATTAACAACTAGCACAATTGTCTTCAGACAAAGTCTGTTGGATCGCGCGAGTAAGTGCTCGCGCGTACGATTCGAGGCCCTGCTGTGTACACAGTTCCCTCAGACCCGAAGGCCGCGTTCCGATTCACGTTTCCGTTCGCTCGTGAAACAACTTCCTGTGACACCTGCGCTCATCCAACGCCAAAAGTTACGAGTCGCGTGGGTCACTGATCCTACGTCCAAATCGCTGGACTCCATTTCGAACAGAAACCTGCGGAATTCTCGTCGATCGCGCGACAGTCGCGTGTAAAAAATGGGCTTCGCCCGACGCGAGACCGCATCGTTACGCTTATCGGGACCTTGCAACTTTATCGCGACGTCAGAGCTATCTTGCGAACGCATGAGTCACGATAGCTCTGGAACTCGCTCGCGTGGAAAGTTTCGCGCGACGATCGACCCTCCTCGTTTCCCCGATTTCGCCTATTTCGTGGCTAATTAACATCCGCCTCTGGTTCCGGATCAGCCGGACCAGAGCGGTCCTCTGAACGAAAGTTTCGCGAAACGGGCGTCGCGGCTAAGGGGAGCACTCGGTCCGCAACAGCTCGCAAACAGGACTCCTATTTTCGGACATTGACGAGTGGAACAGGCAAAACGGTCGAAAATACGTTTAGCTGGCAGCAGGGAAGAGTGGGCCACACGGTGGCAGCGGTGGAACGTAAACAGGAAGGAAATTAGAACGAGGCGTATATACAGGCGGTCCATCGCAAACAATGAACGGTCTGTTCCCTGGTGCACCTTGCCCCTCTACACTCGCCTTTTTCCCTTCTTCTAGCTGGCAGTACTCTTTCCGACCCGTGATCCGCCACGCTTCTCCCGTGATCCGGCCAAATTTAGAACCGAGCCGCGTCTTGTCGTTCCATTCGACCTTTCTCCGTTCTCCGCCCGCCTTCCGCCACCCTTTCCGTGCCTTCTTTCACCCGTTTCGTCCCGTCGCGTTTCCGCCGTTTTCACGGTGCCCCCAGCGATCGATTCCCACCGACGCCTCATCCGATTTACCTCCAGGGAGGAATATTCCGGGAGGAGATCGCGGCAGGAGCCGGCTTCGATGCATCCCTGATCCGTCCCACCCGTCTGATCGTCTGATCGTCTGAACCGTTTGCATTTCAACCCCTTTGTCGAGGGGGTGCGGGGGCTCCTCGCGAAATATTCGCCCCGTCTTATTGGACGCGTCTGCCGCATTGTTCGCGCGGCTCCTTCGAGGAATATGAATTTTCCATCGCGCCACCGCTGTCAAATTAAGCGCCGCTCCAGATAACGGGGTGTTACAATTATTATGCGCTCGCTCGATAATAGCTGGAAGATAAGGCCGGGTGCTCGATCGAACCGATTTCGTCGTTAATAGTCGTACGGACTGCAACGAGCCAAGCTGGCCACGTAATCGGAAGGCGAGGAGCCCGCAGAAAAGCTGCTGGCGATCGTAGAAGGGGGCAGAAGCGCGCTCGAACCGAGAAACGACTTGTATCGGAAAGCGTCGGGAATTAAGTAACCGTTACAGATACAGTGTTACAGATGCGAGGCTTATTTTAAGCTTCCCGATGCAAGAACAACCGATGGTTGTTAATCGTTCTCGGAATTGCCTAAAAGTTTGCATCACGCTTCTAAGATTAACCTCGCGAGTCTCTTTTGACACCGAATAAATCCGCCGCGAGGCAGACGTCGACGCGCCGCGAGCGATTTCCTCGAAATCACCCTGCGCCTCCGAGAAACCCGACGACGGTCCGTGGCGGGCGCGTCTTTAAAGGGACCAAAGCGACCCTTCCATCCAGCGGGGTGACGGGGCGCAGCTTAGCTCTGGTGCTCGCGAGGAGAGAACACGTGCTCCAGCAAGGGGAGACGAATATTTCTGTGTCGAGTGGTGGACGAGCGGACGTGCTTCCCCTCCGCGTGGCAACTGGTCGTCGGTGTACGAGCGGATTCGTACGTGGTCGTGCACGCTCGTGAGCGCGAGTCAAGTACCGAGGCAGCAATCTCGGTCTGGCATTGCTCGCGGGAATAGCGAGGTGAGCGGAGCAGACTGCTTGGTGCCAGCAGTCATACGGATTCCTCTCTTTCTCCGCCTCGAACACGGCCTCCGTCTCTCACTCCCTCCCCCTCTCTCTTTCTCTCTCCTTCTGGCTCTCCTTCCCGTTCGCTCCGACCCGTTTTCCCATCTTCTCTCTTCGGCAACCTCGCCCGTCTCCCTCTACGAGGCGGCTTCTCTCCCTCTCGCCGCCGCTCCTTTTTCTTTTTCCCTCGCGCGTCTATTTCTTCCTCCTCCGGCAGCTCGCGGGCGCGGAGGTCATTCTAGAGAGCCAGCCAAACTCGCAGTTTTACGTAATCTTATCTGCGGGTGTAATTGCGGCGATCGTCGCGCTTCCGCTTGTACAACGCGCATCAAGGGCGCACCCAAGCGTCCTAAGGGGTGCTCCTTCGATGGACGCCGCGTCGAGGATGTTTGGGGGTCGCGCAAACGTTTGGCCACCGATCTCTACGTAGGAGCGACGAATTCGTTTCCCTCTAGAATTTTTCCACGACGATCTCCACGCTGCCTCGCGAACACGCGTCGCGTCGAGAGGGTTTCGCGAGCTGACGTTTCCATGCAAATTTTCGAGAGTTTCTCTAGGCGACCGTGGGTGTTCGCCAGCGAAAAACATAAATCGAGGGGGCATAAATCGAGGCGGAAGGAAGGAACCCTCGCGAGGGACAGATTCAGCGGTTTCCCGCCTGGTAACAGAACGAAACGCTGAAACGCGGAGCTAATTTTGCAGCGGCGTGCATACGCGCGGGCAGGAGCCACCGGCATCGACCTAAATGCATGTGCATACATCCGCGGATGCATGTGCAACGTGTACACAATGCGGTGCACCGGCGTGCATAGCATGAATACGGGAGTAGCCGCGCCTGGCAGGACGATCTTGATGCCGCGCTGCCAATAAACGATCGCGACACCCCCGCGCGCCCATCCACCCTCTCGTCCCGCACTGTCATCCTGCTGATTTACGAGCCGATCGTTTCAGCTACCGCGCGGCCAGTTTCGCGCTAACCCGCGTCACTTCCGTTCGTTACCTTGTCCTCTGCCTTTTGTCGGTTATCGCGATCCATTTTACGAATTTCCCGCCCCTTTTGCTCATCGTTTCGCGAAATACCCCCGCCATTCCTCGCTGTATCTCATTCCGGTTCGATTATCGCCTATCGCGCGATGAATACTCGAGTCTGTCGGTTCGTGGAACGACGATACAGAACGTGGAGCGATGAAGAAATCATAGAATTTAAGAGACGAGGGGGTTGTGTTGCTGTTTTGTTCCGTTTCGAGCGAATTTCGATTTATGTGGCCCGGAAATAGACTTGGTTTACAAAACTTTAGTTGTAATATATACCCCAAGTTCTTTCTCCGCCATTATCCCATCCACACGAAGATAACTTTATCATTTGTCTTCCGCATTCATCACCCTTCCCAACTCGCGTCTTCTCGCGAGAATTCTTGGAATCAACGATTTCGTCGATGAGGCACAATCCGCTCCGTTAATTGAGTCATTCCGACTGTCAACGCCGCTTCTTCTCGCCTAAATCAACCGCTCGAAAATAACCGCGGCCCACGGAAGTACGCGGAAAATCACCGACTCGCGTTCGTCGCTCAGAGCATCGCCGCTTCCGTTCGCAACCGCGTCGACGCGTTTTTCCGTTTCGCCCACGTCCCTGAAATTAACAGGACGTTGCTGGACGCGGAAATTCGTTTCTCAGGAATTGATATCCCTCCTCGCACGCTTCCTGTTAATAATTAATCGCGCGGGGAATCCAAAAAGTAGTTTCATGCACGAAATCGCCGCCACATCGAAAGGCAGGAAGGAATATCGAGCGAGCGACGATCCGATCGCGTTCGAAAGGTGTCACGCGCGTAAAAGCTGACACAACGGTTTACGTAAAATCCATGTCGAGCGGCTGAGTAACGTTCGACGAGATGCACGACGGGTTTGGCACCGAACGACAAACAACAGATGGTAGCCGACAAGTGTTTTCGGCACATTCTTGCTCGAATTCCCGAACGACGGTATAAATACGTGCATACCAGAGCCGCGACTTTTTGAAAGCGACAGGAACACGTTCCGGGGTATCCGCGAAGGCCTCCCCGCGAATTTAATGGCCCGTTTAGCGGCCATTACGACCGCACGGGCCAGGAATAAAAGAACACTCTCGCGTTTTATTCGTCGCTCGCGCGACGAAAAGTTTCCATCGTCCGCACCCGATTTCATCAATCGCGGGACCGTTTCGCAGATCATTTTTTCTATCGCTAATTCCTTCGCGAATACAACTAATCTCGTTTTTCAACAAACGTTGAAAATCAATTTGACCTTCACTCGAGCTAATTTCACCTACCAAATCCGTTCTTGTAGGACTTCGAAACATAAGATCAGTCGATGAAAAACTCCAGTTGCTGTGTGAAACACCATGGCGACTGAGAATCGCCTCTCGAGCGCAAAGGGTTAATAATAATAATAAAGCCGTTTGACGTTGCTCGCTGTTCCTCCCGGTTGCGCAAACCGGAAACGGGAAGATTTAGCGACGTGGCGTCCGCGACAACAAAATACGAAGCGTACGCAGATTTATCTTCGCCTTTCCTATTTTTACGGTCACGCAATACGCGTATAATGGGACAGAGGGGCGACTGGAGGGGACGTGGAAGGTAATTTCGAGTTAAGTGATCGAGTGGATCGTCCTCCGACTGGATTTCGCGCTGCTCCGTCGTTGTTACCGTCCGTGGGACGAGGCAGAGAGGAACAGAGATCGTGGCTCGTGACTAATTACATCAGAACGGCAGGAAAAGAATATTTTTCTCCCGGTTCACGTAGCCTGTCCAACGGTCACGCCAGTGGAAAAGTTTCGAGCGGATAATCGGCTCGTGAATCGCGCGTCTATTTTCGTATCGTGCTTCCTTTAAATAATTCATCGTCTTCGAATTACCTTGTTTACCAAATCTCTCCCTTCTCTGCGAGATCGTTTCGCCACTTTTGTTTCTTTTTCCGCTAACCCGTCTTACGCAAGTATTCCGTCGAACGGCGCCGCGTTCGTTCGTATTTCACTCGCAAACGTTAACCACTCGAACGAACGACGAACACCCTCTGCAACAGCCGTGCTCTTTGGAGCTGTCAAACTTGCGCGTCGCGTCTACTTTATTTCCACTTAAAACGCTCCAACGATCCGCAGGATATTTATTACTCGAAGATAATTACTCGAGATATTCGAAATCGATGGGTGGCTCCTCTCGACCGAGATGCTATTTAAAAAACGAACAACTGTCTCGTCGTTTCGAAACGTTCGTTCCGCGCGTAACAATTGAAATCTGAATCATCGATCAATCCGCACAGATAATCTCGTTGTCCTTCGGATCGACGAACGTTTCCCAGATTTTCGAACGTGTCCGCGTTCGTCTTTGATCGACGTATCGCGTCCGACCTCGTGGCAGGCGCGCGCGGCTTTTGCTTTTAATTAACGATCCGTCTAATGAAAACGCGGCGAGCGAACGCGCTACCTGGACGTGTTACGGCCGCGCGGTTTAATTGTAGCCCCGTCTGCTGGTTAAAAATGATTAAATTATATGAACAGAGCCCGGGAGCGTGACGGCGGCGATAATATTTGCATTAATCGAGCCAGCGGTGGAACAACGCGGACAAACGCTCGGGTGAAACGTCCCGTGAAGGCGTAAACGACGATGGTACCGTCGAAATAACCGCTCGTTCGCCTCGTTATCGCTTATCAGACGTTCGGTGCTCCCTTTCGGTTTTCTCGGCCACGGTTGCGCAACACGCGGAAAGGGTTTCGTCAGGAAAAAGCGGGGTAAAGAACGGTGTCTGGGCCGCGTTGCATCATTAATGGCCAGTCGCACGATAAAGCTGGTGAATCACTTTCAGCGAGGAATTTTATCTCCGTCGAGGAATCGTCGACGCTCCGAAGTTTTAGCCGATTCTTTCACCATCGACGATAATTCTCGACCGTGTAAAAGTTTCCAAGAAGTTACCAGGAATCGTTACGAAGAGGTTTTAAACGTTCATTAACGATCGGCTAGTAACGATCGAGAATTTTTTGCGACCATCTCGAGGATTTCCTCCGCGTCTGTTCGACGATAGTCGTCGTCGACGCGTGCAGCAACGCACGGAACGACGTGACATCGCGAAACCGCACAGATACGTATAAATAGAAGACGTTATCTCGAGCTTAAAAGTTTACACGTTTGCATCGCGCGGTGTTTTTTTAAATTATATAATCTTCGCGACGATACGAGCCGCGCACGATACGGGCGCACTTTCTAGAAGCGTTAAATTTAATTTTTCTCAAACGATCCGCGCGCGAGCGATCAATGAGGGATCAAGAATTAATCGATCTAATCTGGCAATAACAATAATCTTTCAACGTCGATCGGCTGTAATTAACAATATTGTCGATATTTGTCACCGTTGACAACATCGTTGCTCGTGAGTGGTCGACTCGAGTGGTGGTCCCATTCGTTTCCGTTTCGAATGTTCTCGATCGACCTCCGAGCTACCTGCGTTCAAGGTCCCCGATCGAGGGTGCGGAGGGCGTTCACGTAGACGCTGGGAAGGGTCCCCTTCTTAAGAAAGGGTCTATCGTCTCCCCTGTCCCCCTGCTCGAAAGGGCCGTGGAATTTTCCGAGACGGTTGGAGTGGAAATTAACCTGGATAGCCGATTCGAAGGGAGGGGCACGTTTCTTCTGGGCTACGTGACCGTTGAAAGAAAAATACGTATACACGACCTCTTCGAATGCCAGTTCCTTTTTGGCCCCAGAATTATTAGACGATTCGATTGGACCATCGTTCTTTGGGTGCCAATCGCGACGCGTTCACGATTCTCGAGGCGTACGCTCGCGTACCGATCGCACCTGGAATCGTTTGAAAATTAACACGCCCGAGGAGTTCTCGATAATGCGAGCATTTATCAAGTACGAAGTACAAGAACAGTTTCTTGTCATTGCTTTTTATCGCATCGAGTTATTTCTCGGAAGGCTAATTACGACGATTCCACGCCTCCGATTTGCATCTCTCTCGATATCGCCATGTTAATACGGATCTTTGAAAATCGGGCTCAGCTGCAAGGAGAACCGTTATCCTTCTATCAGCCTTGGCTCGAGAAAGGTCGATGAGAGAACCAGGTATATTTATCCGAGCTGGAAGAAACCCCGGTGGAAAAAGCATCGTTCCATTGCGGTGCCGCCCTTTCCACGACGACCACTCGCTTGGAGGAAATCCTAACGATGATTCAAGCGGGATAACGATGATTCAGCGATACGCGGAGCATGAAATCGCGCTGCATACGTGATTTCATAAGTGTCTACTTTCGTGGATGATCGATACGTCTAAACGAGGCCGCTGGACAACAACAACGTTTGCGCAATACCGTCGCACGATGCTCAGAGCTCGCCTCGCTCCGATCCGCGGAACGGCGAACTGGATCCACGAGGTTGCTCTTCGTTAATTAGCAACAGGCGTTTTATTATGCATTATGCGGGAGAAAAAGTTGAATGACCACCGGCTTGAAAGTCACACGCGATCGCGAGCGTGTAATGTAAATGATCGCGAAAGTACATCTCGAGCGGCGGCAAGTTGAAGGTCGAACTTTGAGCTCCTCCTTTGCCGCGGTGCATGCAGAAAGCGTGCAAGCACAGATAAAGGAGCGCGATGAAAAAGCGGCTCGATAAGCAATTGGAAATGCGTGACGCTCGGTTCCATGAAAACGCCTCGATCAATGTAAACAACCGAGGCTGATACAACTTTGATTGACTGTTCATCGAGCGGTGATAAATTGGAGGCGAGATTCGATTTTTCTTCACGAAACTTCTATCGTATCGACCGAAACAGCTTCGAGAGAGAACGACCGTTCGATTGAACGTCGTGCTCGTAATGTTTCTTCATCGCTCGAGTCCTTTAACAAGACTTCCCAGACGAGGGACGTCTCTTAGTTTCGATCCAGAAACGTGTCAATCGCGAGGAGCTTCAAGCACGATCGATCGGAGAACCGAAACTGCTCGATCGTACCCTTCGTACGCGGCGCGTGGATACGATTTCTTCGTCAGCCATCGCTCGAGTCCTCCAACAAAACTTCCCATACGAGAGACGTCTCTTGGTTTCGATCCAGAAACGTGTCAATCGCGAGGAGCTTCAAGCACGATCGATCGGAGAACCGAAACTGCTCGATCGTACCCTTCGTACGCGGCGCGTGGATACGATTTCTTCGTCAGCCATCGCTCGAGTCCTCCAACAAGACTTCCCATACGCGAAACGTCTCTTAGTTTCGATCCAGAAACGTGTCAATCGCGAGGAGCTTCAAGCACGATCGATCGGAGAACCGAAACTGCTCGATCGTACCCTTCGTACGCGGCGCGTGGATACAATTGGCTGGTAATTTGATTGCATTCTCCTCCACGGAAAGGCCTGGCTACCGCGTGCAAGACCGGTTCTGCAAAGTGACTTTAACGCCTCGCTTATAATCTGGGATCAGGGCTACTGGCTCGAGCCTTCGCGCGGAGAGCCTCTTTGTTCCGCGCGAGCGCAGCCGGCTGTTACATATGTATGCGATGAATTTAGTTTCCAATTTAATTAACAAACGTAGGCTCCGTTTCGCGCCCTGATCGAACGGGTTCGGCGGCTTCGCGTTGTTTACGCGCCGTCTGATCCGCGAGGGGCACAGTTTCGCTTTCGTAACCTTGTTAAATGTTACTGCCTACCCGAGACTGGGTCGAACCGTTGACCTTTTACTCGGCTCTCCTGGCAGCCTGTGCATGCTAGCGACGTGTCCGATCGAAGGAACGGGTTTCTGGTGTAACACGGGCAAACGCTGGTCGAACCAAGTCGTGACTCGATGCATGTTATCGCTCTATGAAACGGTACGTAATTCCTGGGCCCCGTTTTCCCTGCGCTTTCGCTGTTTTTCCATGTAAACCGAAAGCAAAACAGTCGTTGACTCACCTGCCGTGTTCTATCTACCGTAATGTGCCCATAATCGAACGAATTTCGTTTTCACTCGCGCGGTGACTCACGTGGCTCGCGTCCATCGGTCACGCAGTATTCACCAGCGATCGTCCGGCAAATGAATTTTTCACGCTGCCCACCGAGACCACGCTCACCTTCATTATACGTAGGCCACTAATTTCCCCGGGCTGACCGTTGCCAGGCTTTGTTCCTGCGAGATAGGTTACGAGGCAGGGAAAGGAAACGCCTCGCGAGAGTCCCTGCTGGGCGAGGGCGATGAGCCTCTAAAAGGAAAGGGATTTCGATTCTCGAGAGGCCACGCGAGGAAAAGCGGAAACCTCGTGCACGCATCGAACAGACGAGGATCGAGGGAAGAGTATAGACTATGGCGGTGTGGACGATGGTTCGAACACGTTTTCGAAGGTACCGACGCGAGACGAGAATTTTAGAAGCCTCCGTTCATCGAGAAAATGATCTTCAACGATGGCAGCGTCGGCTCTTTTCACGGTTTATCGTGGCATTACGCGCGCAGATAACGCGGCTATTCTCGTCGCAATTACGCGTGCATGTATTTTAATGTATGTGCATACATGCGTTTCAATAACGCCGCGTACGCCTCTGATACGGTGATAAACTTGCCGTTTTCAAACGATACGATTAGCCGCGGCGCGGTGGCGGCTGCGGTGATTTCAACGCGGGGGATCGAGCGTGGCCGCGGCGCGGTGGCTCTCCTCTCGATAGGAATATGCATTTTTCGCGGCGCTCGTTGCGATTAAACTAGCAAATTACACTTGAAACGTGAGAACGACCGTCTTGACGAGTGTTTGCCTCTGCTACGCGCGGAGGACGATAAGCGTAGGCTGGGAGGTGCACGCGTTCAATATTTGCTTAGTCGCGGCGTATCGTCGCAGCGGGCGGACGCGAGCCTCGTCTCGAAAACGGCGGGCGGCTCGTCGACGATTTTACAATCGAGAAGTCGCGTAGCCAACCGTGAAAGTCCTCCGCCAGCGGGAAACGCAGCGGGCGGCCGATTCGTCGATCAATTTTCGTCGCGACCTACCCGAGTGCGAATCGAAAGGGCAACGTCTACGGACGGGGAGGAAACAGTTTTCAGTTCGAACGCGACAATGGTCCGCGCTCTTTGAGCGCGCCACGAGGAGGGGAAGGGAATCAAGGGAGAATAATCACCCCTCGTGTAAATATGGGTCACGATAGAAGCGGTGGATAAGCCAGCGTGTTGACCCACGACGTGAACACTGAATAGAATCGCTCGTGCAAGATTTATCTGGAAACTGTGGAGCAAGTTCTCTTTCTCTCTCTTTCTCTCTTTCTCTGAAATAAAGCTCGCGGTGCTGAGAACTTTCCAATTCTAATTCCTTTCATCCTGAGGATCTTTTTCGCGGTGAAAGTTGCTAAAATTAGTTCGGTCGTGGTACGACGGTAAGAGTCGCGGCTAACAATAACTCGACGAGGTTAAGAACACTTCGAATAGAGAATGTTCATAGAAAAGAAGAAGAAAAAAAGAAGAAACAAAAGAGACGGAGGTCGTTTAAAATTGGAGAACAGTTGCTCCTGATTCATTGTTGATTTATTCAGTCCGCATCATAAGAGGCATAAGAGGAATGTTCTGGCATAATAGCGGAGAGCCAGCGAAGCGTCTGGATACTCTTCTTTTTGACGTACGCGTGAGTCATCTCCAGTTGACGGCGTAGGAACAAAGGACGGTTCGGAGGGTGTCCCGATCCGATTGCTGGCAGACTTTACGATCGTTATCCGCGCGTATCGTCATGAAAACCGTACAATTGCGGCTGATTAAAGTCTATCTATAGCATAGAGTCGTCTATTTGCAGCAGCTGACGAAACCCGCTTCCGTGTTGCATCAGTCGTCCGATAACCGACTTCGTTGTTTACCGATCGTTGATAATTATGCTGCATTTCTTTCGTTCCATCGATCTTCGCCCCTTCGCCACTGCCTTGCTCCGTTCCACGGAGTCGAATCTCTCTTGTCAAAACACCGATACCCTCGATTACGAGCCGAGAGATCCCTCTCATTCGCCTATCTCGTTCCGCGAGAAATTCGCGTTCAACGCTCGGGACGATCGATTAACTCAACGTTCCATCCCCCCTCCATCCATCCGCCCTCTTCCACCGATAGGCAACGGTCTCCCATAAATATTAGAACCACCTTCGAGCACCCTAATGCGTTCCCAGTGTACCGAAAAGCCACCCCTGCAACCGTAACACGAAACAGCCCCTGCACCCTCCGGTCCTCAGCGTCGAGAACAGCTGATCTCTCTCACCGAGCGACGCCAGGCTTCCTGTTTGTAAATAATTTGGCCCTGTCTTTAATTTTCCGTGCAAGCGCCGCGCACAACAGGCCGGTACCAGTCGCCTGGATCCAGCTGAGCACGGAGGGGTTGCGACCAGCCCTTTATCCGTTGCACGAGCACCACCGTGACTGCGTCTAATACAATCTCGGTCACCCCAGAGCGGCGTAAAACGGAGGGGTGCTCGCTCGCTTATTCGCATCGATTCACTCTCCCTGTACGAAGCGCCACGAGTCGTAGGTTACCGGTAAAATTGTATTTCCACGGTGTTCATCGATTGTTTTCACGGAAGAGCGGAACGGGAGGGTGGGCGATGCTCTCGCGACGCGAAACAGCATGTAAAATGGAATGATTCGCTGTACGATCGATCGCGGAGGAAGGGAGAGCCCCGCTCGTTTCGAGGCTCGAAATCAGTCGCTTTCTCTTCTCGATGGTCGCAGAGGTCCGTCACGAGCCGGCTACGAGGTCCCTTTTCCAACCGATCTCGACGTTGTCGCTCGCGAGGCACGCGATTTCAGTCCAGCCGCGTCCTTCGACGAGGACCTTTCATTATTCCGTTGACGCATGGCCCGCAATCACGGCTGCACCCTTCCGCGAGTCACGTCGCCACAGGGGACCAGCGAAGGGATCCAGGAATTGCGCCAACCGAACCTCGCTCTCGTCGATTATTATTCTCTATCGATTCATCCGGACAGAAATTTGTTTTATACCGCCCTTCTCCTATTCTATATAGTCGTCTCTTATTTACGATCAACCGCGTTACGTTGAATCGCAGCCATCCACTAATGACGGTCCCGCGGAGGGACGCACCCTTATGGAACGCTCGATCCACCCTGGTAGACGTTACGATCGTAAGAAAATGAGCGGGGACGCGATGCGTCGCTTGACACAGTTTTATATCTCGATCGTAAAACGCGTCACGCATTTGTCCCTCGATCGTAACGGGAGAGGAACGTCCATCGTCGCGGTGTGTGCGCGTCTGGCTCTTTACGACAGAAACGAGAAGACTTTTCGCCGTCGTGGCACGCTTTCCCGGGGTTCCTCCGCGAGCCTCGGTTAATTTACTGCCGCATAAAAGTTACCGGGCAACCAACGAGCAAGGGCGACCATCGATTATTCGGCCGCGGCTGCGACAAAAGGAGTCTCGTGCAGAGAAGGGCTGCCCTCTGCCCTCTGATCATCATCTGATACGATGTAATTTGATAAATTTATTCCGATTCGAGGTTCACCCTTGCGTCGTTCGTGGGAACGTCGCTTCGACGATCTTTCTATCGGAGAGAAGCTTGATAATGGCGGCAAGAGTCGCGGACAGGGGGTGAGTTTTCTGCTGCGATTGTAACGGGACGAAGGTGGACTTTTAATCGCGCGATACGCGTGACGTCTGTTCCTTTCTTTGCAATTGGACATATTCGATCTCATTGCGTCAAAAAGATCAATTTGACGACAATATTACGCCAATTTCGTTTGACCTTACCGTTCGAATCCGTCGCAATCGTACTTCCTTCCAGAGGAACGTGCCTGCCAGTATACAAATAACTCGTTGTTTTATTAACTTTCTTTCGAAAGTCGACGATAAACCCGCGATAGTAGCGTGTTTACACGGTACATAAAAACTGCGGTAGATAGATAAAAGTACGCTAAATATAATTCTCGAACGCTAAGCGTATCCGTTCTGGGAAAATTTCGATTAGGGTAAACAAGCGGGCTTCTGTGTTTCGCGACGTCAGACATGAAACCAGAAATCTGTTTCGAAGATCGACGCAGTCGCATGGAGGGGAATGAAAAAAACAAAACCAGGAAACGGAAAATCAATGTCGAATCGAATCGCGATTATCGCCTGGCGATATATTGGCACGAATTTTTCAAGCGGCCAGGAAAGTATCGCGACGATGCGATTTGTCTGCTCGATATCGTTGTTTACGAAAGTTTCGTTCGCGTCGAACGCGTATCGATAGACGGGGAGGGCCTGGGAAACGTCTGAGATACATTTTTGTCTACGTCTCCCCTGCCGCCTCGCGTCGAGGGCGGTTATTTTTTTGCCCGATATTTCGAGCCTCGAATTCGTCCGGTATTTTACGTCATCGATGCCTGGCTGGCTACCAAATGTGCCGTCTCCGTCGTTCCTTTCCCCGCCCTCGACAGGCTTAATCGATTCTCGATTATCGTCCGAGCAAATAACGTCTGTCTTCCGAGTGGGAGGACGGCGTGAAAAAAAAAAAACAACTTCTTAATCAGCGTTCTTATATCCGCGCTGATGTTAATACGATAGACCGCGAAATCTCGCGATGCGTACTCGAGATTCGACTTAAAACATCGTACGACAGATTACGCATCGATCGATACTTGATAATACGGAAAAATCGGTCATTTTTCATCATAAGCGAGTTTCGCATAGTTGCGAAAATGCAAGCTGCACAATCAACGAGACCACCGTCGTAGCGCTTTGTTAGGGGGTGGGTTTAATCTAGATTTTAATGAGAATTTAAGAGATACAAGGAGCTGGATGACGAGTTTCCAGCGTTGCGCGGATGAATCGCGAGGGGAACAGAAATTAGAGTTACAGCGATGCGGGGAAAAGATTGCATTGTCCTGGGAGATTTAGGTGGGACGTGAAAAAACTTTCTCCCGGCTGGTCCGCGTTTTTACGAGCAGCCTCGAGATGCGAGATACGCGTCGCGCAGGAATATACATCCTTTCCTCGGTGTCTTTTCCCGAAATTGCTTCAAGATGCGCGCGCGGCCATTGTGTCGCGAAGAAAGGGACGCGAAACCGTTTGGAAAAACAGATGCCATGCAGATGCACGTGGAATCGCCTCGAGCGAGCCGAGTAAAGGCCAGGCTTGCGATAGTTCAGGGTTCACGGCTCCGCTTCTTCTGGTTGCTCGCCGTTATCAGGTGTTCGAGTAGCCGTTATCGCGCGAAACTGCTGCCAATTAAACGGTTCGTCCAATATTCAATAAACAGATTGCGAAGACGACGCGACGATCTTCCTCAGCGGCTGGTATGTCGCGGAAATTATGCAACACTGCTATTTCAGGCCGGCCTTAGACCGTCGCGGAAAGTCGCGAGTCTCGATTATGTTTACGAGAGGCTCGAGTTGAGCGATCAAGCGATTTTCAAAGTCCGTGGACGCGATCCAGGTGTTGTTTTTCTGCGTCCACTCTCGATAATCATCTGTCTCGAGTACTCGCTTCCTCTGATCTCTCTATTCTGAATGGCGTTCGGTGTATCTCGTGGATCTGTCTCGGCCATTTATCAAATCGAACGTAGTATCAACTGTTATTGCCTTTTATCGCTATAAAATCGTGACAAGCGTTGCATTCTTCATAGAGAATCCCATTGTTCGAATCGATAGGGCCTTGACGTTCATCCACTTTGTGGTTCCTTGACCCTGAATAATGTGGACGCGTAAAACGTCTGATCTCACGGAAACTGTTAATAAACAAACAAGAGCAACCTTTGCGCAGACACATTTCGTTTATCGTACTGGAAGTGTCGCGTACTGTCGCAACATGGCAGAGATTCGAGCAACGATTGGCAATGGCGGACACTCTTCACGCTGCTCGCCCGGTCGATACCGGTTATTGTCTCTCGACCAATAAAACGACGCTCCGCATTTTCGTCTTCTATTATCGTTGAAGCAATTGAGCTTCTTTAAGATAGAAAACTCTCCATCCACCAGATGGAATTCTTAAGTGGAACTTTCTCCCTGAAAGTAGCCACTGCGGGTGTCAGGGAAAGAGTGTCCCCATAAGGGCAGAGCGAGCAGCCCTTTCTGGCTCTTTGTCTGGTTCCAGTTTCGAGACAGCGAGGGGTAAGCTGCCCCATGAGAGCGCAAGGTCTATTCAATTTCATAAGCTATTTTGTTAAACATACACATCACGTGTTTATCACGGTGTCATTTGATCTTTCCCTTTCCAAACGTGGAAAATCTCAAACAATTATTGATAGTCCGTTGTCAATAGAACGACAGATACCGCGGTCGTGCGCCCGCCAACCACCGATAATGCCCAGAGCTCGATGTTTTCGCTCGGCGAAAACGTACGAGCGGCTCGCGCGCCTCTCGATGACACGGATATCTGCGCTTTATCAGCCGAGCGTATTGTTATTGCTAAGTTCTGCCACGTGGAATCACGATGAATCGTGCTCGGCAATATGGGCATTGTCCGCTTCCCGCTCCGCTCAGTTCGGCCAATCAACCGGCGCGGGACAATTTCCTTTTATTAAATTCCCTTTTCCATTAGCCGGATGACATTCTCGCGTTGTCAGCCGGAATTATTTATCGAGCCACGATATTAGGGCCGCTTGATCGATCGGTGGAAAGGAGAACGCGATCTAATCTGGCTATCTGACATGTCGCGTATCGCCCCCTACGCGCAGTGGTTCTTGTAAACGCTCCTACACCTATATTCTGCTTTGTCATTTTTTACCAACGATATCCACTATTCACAGATGCAGTCAGGGTGGGTAAAGTAAAGAGAAACTCGAAGCAACGGCTCAGCCAAATGTTACTTTCTTTCGTCTTCGATATCCAACATTACACTGCTCTTTCGCCTGCTTTTTCGAGCTCGCGTTCATCGTTCGCGCCCCTTTTCGCCGTTACGACAGACACGCACGCCAATAAAGTTTCATATATCTGCTACGTTCGAAGTTACGCGTTGCTCTTAACAGTTAAATAAAGATCGGCAAAAGCGCTTCGAGCAAAGTGGCTCTGAGTAGCCAGCCGCTGGAAGGTCTCTCTGCTCATTGTATTCCCTCCTTGCAACCTTCCCGTCTGAATCACGTCGAGGATAAGTCGACGGCGACAGCTGCGGCAACCGCGTCCAGGAGCAACCCCGAATATGGGTTTCGCAACGCGATACGTTTCGCGTCACCGTGTCGCCACGCGCACCGAACCGAAGAAACGAAATTCTGCCTCCGCGTGCCCTGCAGCATTGTGGATCGCTCGTATGCGTTTTATGCGTTCGTAAACGGCTGTGCGTGCGTGTCGTAAGAGGCAATCTTGCAGCTGTGTGCCACGATAATGCAGCCAGGGCTGCAGCGACCGGCTACTTGTCACTGTTAAAACCGGATCGATTCGAGGGGCGAACGGTTACGCGTATCGCGTTCGCTCGCCTCGACTTTGTTTCAACATCGTCCGCGCGACGGATACCCGCTGATAGCCCAATGGTTATCGTCCTTGTTGTCGCGACACGAAATTTAGTCGACGATCTAATCAGGCGTCCTGCGCACCGCGCAAACACAGATGCGACCGCCGCTGTGTGCACTGATGATGTAATTGCGTCGATAGCCCGCGTTTAACTTTCCACCGTGCCGAGTAAACGTTGTCCCGCGAACGCGTTTCGGGGATGGGCCGATCTCGTTGCTGGTTCGACGCGAGAAGCAGAAAAGGGGCTGCCGACAATGGCGTCACGGGTAGCTGGCTCGCAGAGACTTACCAGGCTCTTGATGGACGTGGGACCAACCCGTGGGGGAACACGGGACGTTCGTCGATAGCGAAATGCGACCTTCGTCTACGACAAATGATCGATACGTCTTCCATTCATTTCGAACACGAGCGCTCCACGCCTTTCTCTTGTTCCGCTACGTCGAGTGGAAATTTGTATTTTGGTTTTTTGTCACATGGCAGAGTAATGGGTATGCTGGTATAGCTGATTCTTTTGCAGCATGGAATCGTATCTTTTACTCAGCCAAAGATCAAAGAGAGTTTGCAAAAGCGTGTAACTTTTATTCAAATAAAAAATGCACAGAATTTGTTCAACAGAGAATCAGTTTCTGGAGAATTTGGAAAAAAAAAATCACTTGGAGGCGCCGGGCATCGATCCCGGTACCTCTCGCATGCTAAGCGAGCGCTCTACCATCTGAGCTACGCCCCCCGTACGAACGCTGGTGAAATACCCCGAAAGATCCAGAACGGACCTGATAACACGTTCCACATAATTTGTTTTAATTAATTTTTCGTCGGTTCTTCGAACGTTAATCGGCAGCCGGCTAATCAGGAGCTTCCGATTGGCCCAAAGAATCGAACTATTGTCGTTCGCGAAATTCGTTTATCGCGGATCTCCCCTTTCATTAGTCAGTCATTAGTCACCGTGGTGTCATCGGCTATGTGTGTCAGATCGTTGCACTTAACCGCTTACCAAACCGCAACGATACGACTGCGAGCACGCAGTAATCGTGAATCGGAAATTGTACGTCGCGCAGTTCGTTTATTAACAAATGGGAGGAACGAGGCGAGTCCGGTTCCAGAACTTGTTCCCCAGCTCCGGAGGACGTTTAAATTTAGTAATGAGTTGGTAATAGCGGCTCTCGCGAGACAACAGGAGTCCTCTACTTCGATGTACCGTTTATTTGCGGTTTCTCGCACCGTTTCGACCGATAATAACGAATCCATTGTCCCGAGCGCGTACACAAAGATGCGTCATTAGCGAGGGAATAAAGATGATCCAGCGCGAGTGCCACGTGTTGGAAACCGCGGCTCGTGCCGCGTTTAAGCGGTCGACATGTGTATTTAACTCGATAGCGCGGCGGAACGGGAGGGAAAAGGTCGGAAAATCGGCCGATCTGAGTCATAGACGGAACAAAGGTATCCTCAATCGTTCGAAATGCCTGTACACGCGTCGAATGGTGTACGTGTACACCTTTGAACTCGTTACAAAACAGCTTGAACGTCGTGCGCGTAAGTCACTCGACTCCGTACACCACGATAACGAGCGCGGACTAAATTTAGAACTGTTTTGTCAAAAACGAAAAAAAAATAAATAAACACGCGAGATATCGGCGCTCGAAAAGTACGCTTCGAACGATTACATCGCGTATCACTTCGAGGTTAGGGAAATTGCATCGCTGGTTGCTCGGAGTCGCGCGGCCATTCGCGTGTTATTCGAGGAAGCGAAGGAGTTCGGTAGAATCCGACTGAAATATTAAAACGAACCGTACCGCGCGTCGCCTCGGGGCGAACGTTCGAACGGAGAATTTACTGAGGGGGTTGGCGATCGCCAGAAAAAAAAAAAACACGCGATCGCAGTAACTCGTACAAGAAGGGGACATTAATTCTCTCGATTCCGCGCGGCTCGAGACCGCGGTGTCGCGCTGCATGAAAGGGAGAAAGTGTCAGGCTGTGCGTGTCGGTAGTTTTACGATCCTCGCGAGCAGCCTGCGCGAGTAACCTGGCTCGCGAATCACCGTCGCGACGACAAAGAGGAAGAGCCAAGGGACAAGTCCGACAGTCTCCACGCGTTCGATTCAACGATTCTGCGTTGTTGGCTTCCGCGATATTACTTTTCCGGCGCGTTCTCGCCCTGAGCCCTTCGCGGTGCATCGCGTGCCTTCGACACGCGCGCGTCCATCATCCACCCCTCGAAAGCGATGCTTGTTCGCTGGTTCCTTCGCGAGCGAATTCGTGACCCCTTTTTATCTCGCAAGAGCCACCGTCACGAGGCTTATCAGTCGCGATGACTCATTCCCTCGTGACTGATGGGTGCATCGGTGTTTTTCGTTTTCGACGCAGTGATTTTGCACTAGCCGTGAGTGCACGTGTCGTTTGGTCGATTTTAACTCTTTGCATTTGACCTTAGCATTAGAAACTATCGCTAATGTCTCTTGGCAATAGAAAATTTTCATTTTAATAGAAAACCCTTTGCGCTGGGCTCCTTCTCTGGCGTTAACAATAGAAACTATCGCTAAAACATTGCTATTGCTATTTTAGCTATAGTTCTTATCGCTGACGTCTCTCAGCAATAGAAAATTTCTATTTCAATAGAAAACCCTTTGCGCTGGGCTCCTTCTCTGGCGTTAACAATAGGAACTATCGCTAAAACATTGCTATTGCTATTTTAGCGATAGTTGCTATCGCTAATGTCTCTCAGTAATAGAAAATTTCTATTTTAATAGAAAACCCTTTGCGCTGGGCTCCTTCTCTGGCGTTGACAATAGAAACTATCGCTAAAACATTGCTATTGCTATTTTAGCTATAGTTCTTATCGCTGACGTCTCTCAGCAATAGAAAATTTCTATTACAATAGAAAACCCTTTGCGCTGGGCTCCTTCTCTAGCGTTAACAATAGAAAATTTCCATTTCAATAGAAAACTCTTTGCGCTGGGCTCCTTCTCTGACATCAACAATAAAAACTATCGCTAAAACATTGCTATTGCTATTTTAGCTATAGTTCCTATCGCTGACGTCTCTCAGCAATAGAAAATCGAGGGAAACACGCATTTCTAAAAAAACTATGGTCGACTAACTTTAACCTCCGTAATCACTAATCGATACTGATGTCCCCTCGAAGGGGATGTCCGAGCGCGAGGGGTTAACCGATCTTCCGCGTCAATTCTTATCAAGTTACGCGGTGCTAACGAAATTTCCTTCGGCCAGAGGTGCGATAACGCGAGAGCAAGCTACGCACGCGACAGGGTGGCGCGACGAGAAAGGGGTAACCTCGCGGACAGATAACCGCGTTGTAGAATGTTTTGCAACCGGAGATGAACGCCGACCCGTTACAATCTGCACCGGCAATTTGTAGCTCGTTACAATGGGACGATAGCTGGTTAACGTTACAGCTGGAACGTTTCATTGCCACGTAATACCTTGCTGGGCACCGCCACTGTCTGACTCATCGCCGCGAAAGGATTCTAAAGTGTGTTTTCGCATCGACGGCCTTGATTCGCGGTTTCGACGCTCGCGGATCAGCGTCGAACGGAAGGAGGAGCCGTCGAGATCGTCCGCGGCTAAATCGCGGCGGTCGATTAGACGCGTCGATCAATCATCCTGTTTTCCAGACGGTCCGTGGCCGCCAGCCGCTCGTCTTCCAGCCCCGTCGCGCTTTTATCGCCGCCGCGTTTCTTCGTAGCGGGGAATCGAGTTCTTTTCGCGGCCAGCCTCGCGATCCTACCGACTGAAACATTGGTCACCGCGATCGTGAACCGTCGAATGGATGCGCTCGCCCGCGAGCTCGCGATTCTCGATCGTTGCGCTTTATCGTCGCTGGTTCCTCGTTCGCGGAGGATCGAGCACCCCTCGACGATTTCGTCGATCGAGCGAACCGCTCTTGGCGTTCCATCAGCGGGAGCTCGGCTCCACGACGCGGAGGGAATCGCGCGGGGCTTCATCCTCGACCGCGAATTGCTCAGCGATCTATACGTACCTCAACGACGACAGACGAGATCGTCTGAATGATTTCGCTGTCAGCAGCTGACCGCGGCGCGTATGAGAGCGGATCCCCCACCTACTACCTCGTTGTAACGGCAGAATGCGTGCGATCAGCTGAAAGGTACATGCAGAACGCGATCGGACGAGAGAGCGATCGAGGGGACGGAGCGGAACGGCGGGCGAGGATGGACGCGGGTGACGCGCGATGCGGAGAGGAAACGGGCGGAAAACCGGAGAAAGGAAGAGCAAAAGCGGAGAGTGTTGCGCGATCGCGCGAGCTGATGTGGAAGCGGAGCGGCGAAAAGACGGAGAGGGCGGACAAAGGGTTAGAACGGAGGGAGAAGGACGGACGGGTGTCGGAGGGCGGTGGAAACGGTGGAAAGGGTACGGGAGTACGTGGTCGGAACACATGCATCGCGTGTACAAGTGTATCGTGGGACGAGGAGAGCGAGCGGGTGAAAGTCGCGGGACAGAGAGGACGCGAAGGAGTGCAGCGGAAGGTGGGGCGAAATACGCGATGGACGAAGATGGAGAGCCCGCGGAAGAGAAGGAAAAGGAGAGGAAAACGGTCGCGTAGGCGTGAGAGGGAGAGAGCAGAGGGTGAAAGAGGAGCAGAGAGAGAGAGAGAGAACGGCGGCGGTGGTGGTTGGAGGCAGAGGGATTTCCGAGCGACGGGGCCTATAATATCGTATGGCAGTGCCGTAACGAGAGGCGCTTTCCCGAGCGTTGACCCCTTCGCGCGCTTCCAATACTAACCTCGCCCAAATCACTGCTCCCGGGAATACGAAATAATAGAAACTCGGGTGCCTCTCGTAGCAACGGTAGCTCACAGCCCCGTTCGAGAGATCGTCGGGCTTCGCGGAAGTCGATTGACTGGGCAGAGTCCCCGGATAGCCTCGAATTTGGGAGTTCGATGAATTTCCCGTTCGATCGGGAGATATCAGAAGGAGAAAACGCGAACACGCTTCGCTCGCTGTCAGAAGTAATCTCTAAGTGGCCTTCTTCTGGGAACTCCTTTTAACGCGCTGCTCTCTCTCCTTTGGCCGTTTTACCGGGAAATCGTAACGCGGAATCGACGCGATCGCCGCTGGTACAATGAAAGTATTGTGACCAGTTTCCCCGGCGAATTTCCCTTTAAAGGTACCGTTAGCCTGGTTATGGATTCTGGTTCAGCGGATCCACCATGGAGCGTGGCCAGTTTCCTCGTTCGGAAAATCCCGTTTCGCACGAATCCCAGTGGTGGCGATCGATACTGCTCGTCGCTGGCTATTCGGAGCGGCTTCGAATGGCCTTCGATCAATGACAACCCGGCCGTCATCGATCGTCATCGAATAAGCGCGGCGTGACTGGACGCAATTAGCGTCATTGTGCTTCGACAATGAAAGAGAGAGAGAGAGAGAGAGGGAGAGATACGACAACGACGATAAGAAAAGAGACCACGTCTGACGAGGAGCAACGTGGGTTTCCACGGATTTTCGGTTTTCGCTCGCGCGAGGAATTCCGATGGCTCCATCGCGCTCGCGACGAAAGGGTCGGTCGGTGTTTCGCGGAAATGAAAGAGGGGCGCAAGAGAGCCCTTCGTCGTTTCCTTCCACAGTCTTTATCCCGCGTTGTCCTTGGAAGACAAAGGGACCTTGAAGGTCCGTGAATGCCTCCTCGTCTTTTCTCCTTTAGTAGCAAAGGGAGACCAGGGGTGAGTTTTCATTGATCCGGACAGTTTCGACGAATGAGAACGTTCGCGGATCGCGTCGTTTCCTCGTGCGTGCATACGCACACCCGTCGCGATAACGCATCGCCTCCCCTTTCGCCGGTCGAGAGGGAGCCTCTTCATCAACGCCGGTAAACAAAGCGAGGACTGTGTCCCGTCTTCGAGGATCGCGAGCTCCTCGATTACGCAAGTCAGCCATCGACTGGCTTTTCTCGGTTAACGAAAACTGCGACAAAGCTGGCAGGTAAGGAGGACCGTCCATTGGGCTTTAAACGCGGCGATTTAAATCGGACGACACCTATCGGGGGGGCCCATGCGCAGCGACCGCGCGCGGTTCTACGCTCGCGATTTTGACTTTCTCCCAACTCTTTTGAACCGCGATCGCTGCCAACGAAATCTATATTGCGTACACGCGTATATATCCACGTATACGCATATGCAGGCACGCACGAAAAGCCGGTATTCGTCAATTTACTTTTACCAACGTGCCGCGTAACACGTTACAGCTTGCATCGTGCCGATAATCAGATGGGATCGATATTTTTAGCACAGTTCGTACTCCTGTTGCTAAGGCATCAGCTGATCAAGCCGGCCGCCTGCGTGCACTCAGCCTCGTATCTATACCTACCTACACCGACTGCCACCCCACCCCACCCCTCCCCATCCGCTTTATTTGTCGTCTCTTAAACGAGCACGTAGCCCAGCTTACATATTCATGAAACGTTGCAATGAATCACGAATTATCTGAAACCGGGACCCTCCGGGCGAGCTTTTTTTCCTCCGCCCCGGCGCGGTCTTTATCAGAATTTCGTTGGAACGGCACAGGGCTGGCCGCGGCTGTTGCTACGGCACTGGTCGACCAATCGCGACCCCGTAGAACCGGCAAATACCCCCCACCGGGTGCCCGTTACCCCCACCAACGGTATCCGACCAGATGATCGCGGCTCGGCTTAGCTATCGAGGCATCAGTTATCGTCAGTTAGCAACCGGCTCTCTTTTCGTGCACATCGTTCTCCGTAGCAATCCCCTCAGCACGTAATGTCCAGCAGTGTAACCTGATTCTTGTGCTCTTCCTAATAATAATTGTGTGTCGGTGTTGTGAACGATCGTAGCACTTTACTCAGCCCCCCGTTCTCTTCTTCTCCGTGTTTCGTACTCGTATCTCGCACTCGGAAACGAAAGAGGGAAAGCGAAAAGAGAAAAAGAAGGGAAGAGACGAAAAGATAGTTCGATCGCGAGCCGGTTACGAATAGATTAACACGTCGAGGGCCTGTCTGTCGCATCAGCAAAACGCGGCCGGGCGACGAGCAATATTTCTGTGATATTTATTATGACTGGTAATTTCACGCCGGTGTTCCTCGTGTGTGACAACCCGCGGACGTTCTGTCCCAAAGGAAGACCCACCGTTAAGACTTGTCGGTGAAACGGTTCCGTTTTCTTTATTTTTTTTTTTTTTTTACCATCCGCGCAAACCTCGCGAGAAACACGTATTACGAGCCCTCCGCCGATCCCACGCGTCTTCCTTTCTACCGGGGAAGAGAGCTTGGACGAAGTTAAGGGACGAAGGAACGGAGCACGTTCCCTTTTCTTTTTCACTCACGCTACACGCGTCTACCGAAGTCTTTCGCATAACGTTACTATATTATATACGTAATATATATATATACACATAGATAGATATATATACATAGTGTTATTTATTGAAAAAAATCGTCCAAAATTCCTGTGGCTAACGTGACCGAGTCTTGCCCGAAGGCGGATACGATCGCGAATTGTGGTGGTGCCGCCAGCATGGGTCAGATTGGAAATGACGTGAGTTTTTTTTGCAAACTATTTTTTTTTTTTTTCTGCCCACACACACACGCATTTTTTCCATTTCCATTCGTTTTGGGAAAACCCAGGCGAAACGGTCGACACGTCGGCATCTCGAGACGAACGCGACTGTCGGTGTGCTCGCTGGTTTTCTTTCATTTCTCTCCTCATTTTCTCGTTTGTTGTCTTTCCGATTTCACTTCCCCCTTTTTTTTCTCGCTTGGTAACAGCGCGAGGTGGAGGATCCGACCGGCTTTTCGGCCTCCGCTCCGCGTTTCTCGTAATTACAGCCGTCGTCTACGTGTCCCTCTTGTCTCGCGCACGCACGCGACCGGCGCGTTCGAAAATCCGCCGGGTCCTCGCGACTTTTCCCGGCTCCAAGCGCGACACGTCGACGAGAAGGGTGGAAAAGGGGTAGCAACGGCCGACAGACGGACTGTTGCGTCTGACACACATTCCGCGCCCGCGAATTGCCATTGGAAATGTTTCATTGTGCCACACCGTGTCTCTGATACTCGTAATTGCACGCGCGTCTGTTGCGTTTGCCCAGTCAGCCAAGTCTGGTTTAGCAAACTTTTGCACGGTGTCTGCTAAATTTCTGCCACTCGATACGGGATCTGTCATGTTCGATTATGCCAGCGGATTGTCAGCAGAAATGCAAGAGAATCTGTTCAGTTTCACGCGGACGTGGGTAATTAGAATTTCCTACCGATTCGCTGGTAGATCGCGAGCTATCGTTTTAAGTTGACTAAAGATAACAACTAGGCTAATCCAACTCTGCTCCGTTTTATAATTTTCCAGAATATTAAGATTCCAATTTAGTTACCTGAAATGCATCACGTTCTCTCTGTCATAGATCGAAATTCATTCGATCGCCTCTATATTGAAATTTCTTAATTCAAGCGGGATCGATCCAACCGTAGCTCACGTGCGTACAACAATAACTTTGGCAAATCGTTCGATCTATTTCCGTGCGCGGTTCAATCAATCCGTCAGAGAGGCGATTTCATAATACGAGCAACCGGGCACGTATTCCACGTTTCCTTCGTTCGGAGTCGCTGGGTAAGCCCCGTTTCAGGGATGACTAGCGCTAGTTCCATCCATTCTTGCGTCAGACGTCCATCGCCGGCCCTGTGTCGCCTTGCCAATTTTATTCACGCGTTTCGTCATCCTGAGCGTTCACACAAAATCGACCCCACCTACCATTGCAAGCCTCTCCGTCGATCTCGCGTCACGTCGACGCTTCTTACGTACCCCTGCGAGCCTCCTTTTCTCTTCGACGATCCGCGAATCGATCGAGTCGAGCGCCTCGAAACCTCGACTTCTGCCGTGCTCCCATTTAAGGACAATTTGTCCGTTTCGCTCCGTTGGTACGCTCGTTGGACAAGGCGACAGGTCAGCTGCGATAATTTCCGCTTTTTACCTCGTCAACTTCATTGTCACGTTTCGTCATCCCGCAGCCTTCTTATCGCGGTTATACCCGAATAAACGACGAGCCTCTGTCACTGCTACGCGAGCCACGAGGCTGCCGTTCGTTCGTTGGCTCGTTGTTTTTTCAAGCCGTTCGACCGGCACGTTCTACGTTAATTTCGTCCCCAATTACACGGTAACCAGCATCTTGTCGCTTTTGATAATAACCCACCTCTGACGGTTCGACTGTCGTCATCGGGTCTTATCGATGTTTACGCGAAGCGAACGGATCCGTACTTCGAAACATAACTCGCTCGAACCGCGAATTTACCTAAACGCCAGGAAAACCAGTTAACCAGCCGTTCCCCCGCTAATTATTCGACAAATTCGTAATCTCCGCGCGCGCAGACAAAACCAGCCCGTGCGAGCACGCTTGGCCATCGAAGTCTGCTCGTTGGCGTCGACTCGACTCGCGAATTTCACGTGCCTCCACCGTGTTATCACTTATCGAATGTTAACACGCGGCGTACCTCGCGACTGTCGCTCGAGAATAATAATCGAAACGTTCAGTTCGCGCGAGTGGACACGCTCGACGCGCGTGTACCGTTCCGAAATAATTAGACGGTTTCACGCGTCGAACGCGAACCAGTCGAACCTGAGGTCGGCTGAGAGGGGTGAGAAAGCGGCGAGGCTCGACCAGCGTAACACCAGTAGCTGTGAAAATAATCGTTAGTACCTTCCCGAGCGGACCCTTCCCTAATCAGCTGGTGGTATCTAAATAAGGCCGTTCTAATCATCTCGAGCCGATCTCCACGGTGTAGGGAAAGGGACCATTCGTTGGGCAGCCTCCGAGAGGCTCCTTTTAGGACGCGAGGCCGTATTTGGCGCTCGCTGGCTGGCTTCCCTCTAGGAGCATTTTTCTCGTGAAAGCGCTCGAATCGCCTCGAATCCTTTTACATCCGCGATTAAATCTTAGCAGGTATGTTTTCTTGCGCGCGCCATTGTGTCTTCCGTAAACGGGGTAATGTATTAATCCCGCGACTGGAAGCGGCTCGCAGCTTCCTCTCGTCGCTGGGTTCAGAAGGAGTTAAATCGCCGACACAATAGCCGCGTCGTTTATTAACGAGCGTTTTCTTAATGAAACGCGACGCGTCTGTTGCAAATGGCGGGAAGAAAAGAGACGGAACGCGGCGAAACAGCCAAGCCCGTTCTCCTAGTGGCCCGTCGGTGAGCAATAAAGATTTTAGCCGGGTCACGTTGCCGCGCTCGTGCGCATATTTGCATGCGGACTTCCATACTCTGCCAGTTTCATTCATAAACGTCGTGGCGGTCGAACTGGTCCCGTTCGCCGCGATCGGCTGGTCGTTAACCAGGAACCGTCGAAAGTCTGGACGCGGCGAGGAGGCGCCTGGCGCATCAAAGTCGATCTCGTCTAGGTGCCATTTAACGCGAAATTGGCACGCGAGCTGCGCCGCTCGTTATCGGGCAAACTATCCGCCACCAGACCTAGCTGTCTGTGAGCGCAGTTTTGCATTTCTAATGTTTGCCTCCACACCGCCGCCGCCGCCGCTGCGTTACGCAATCGTGTCGGGTGCGGCGAAACGTTAGCGCCAGCGTGTACATACGTACGTGGGTAACTGCTTTCGATTTTTCGACGGATCGAGAAACGTCTGTTCGACACTGGCTGCTCGCGGTTCCGCGCGAGGAAAGGAAATCGTTTCTTTTCGACGAGCTGCGCTGGCGAACGCGGTTCACCGATGCTCGCGGGTGCGTCTTTTCGAGCGCGTCCTAAGATTTCCAGGTGCCCACGGGTTAACCAGAGGGGCGTGCGTGCGTGGATCGCTTTGAAGAGTTAGGGTCCGAATGATTATTTTTATCCGACGACTCTGACGTTTCTCTTTTTATTTCTCTTCCCTCGTACCTTTTTTCCCGTTCTTTTCTTCTTTTTTGTTTCAATCTTCTCTCCCCTTTTGTAAGCCGTGACGAGAGTGTACACGTCCCATCTGGACATGGTGGCCCGTTGAGACACGCTCTCGACGAATCTCTCCTTTTTCTCCGGTCCCGTCTTCCCTTTCCCTCGTGTATGTACGCGCGCACACGCACGCACACGTACATACACACACTCTCTCTCTCTCTCTCTCTCTCTCCTCGTCCAGCTCCCTCGAGATCGTAAAATTGTTTTCCAACCGCAGAAACCGGTTCTGGGGATCTGGGTTCTGGTTTCCAGTGTTGTTGCGCGCGGTCATAGGCCGCCTTCGCTTCTCGAGGACCCCGGAGAACGGGTCCGGGGGCCCCGTACGGGCCAGCAGGTTTCCTTGCTTTTCCTTTTCTCGTGTCATCGGGCAGGCCACGCACGGAACCACCTCTCAATGAACCAGCATCCTCGCGTCCACCGTTTTTTCTTTTTCACCCTCGTCCGCGAGGTACCCGGCGATTTTGCCGATATTACCAGCCATGCGAGGAGCCGTTGATGCCCTCAACCCCCTTGGTAGCGGAACGGTGCGATATGTATCGGCGTAAAGGCTGCGCGCAACACCTTCTCGGAATGATTTATCGTCCGTCGGCCTCTTAATTGGACGCGGTACTTTGTTTCTTTTTCTTCCCCGGTCAGCTACACTTTGGTCAATCCTGGTGGACAGGGTGGGACGTGGTTATGCAACAGAGTAAAATGCTCGCTGGCTGGTGGTCGCCGCTCGAGAAGTAGTTTACAGCCCAGTCACGTTCCTCCGCGAATCTATGTATAGGCAATTAAGCGGAATCCTTGAAATTTTATTGTTATCCCAGCTTGCATAAACGTCGCCCACAATTGCGGTTCTATTACGAGGAGGCTCTGAATGAAGCCTGCCGATAGAAAGGAATCGAGCGATCCTTTATTTACATGTAAAGCGACCTGGCGTTGGCGTCACGTCGACCGATCCTCCAGAAATTCAATTGAATTTCGTTCTCGCCCTCGCGCCGCGAGATCCATTTACCCCCGCGGTCTAACCGAAAGTTCGCAATTATTATCGTAGATCGTTCGAGCGGCGGATGCCAGCCGATCGGTTTAACGAATTCGCGCCGTCACGTAACGAAACGCTCTGCCAGTAAGCTTCCGCTTATCGTACATTTTATGCAAATGCTCGAATTTTAACGCGATCCACCGCCGGTAAACATGTTTTGCTGAACACGTCCACGGGCAAACACCGACTCCCGATCGGCGTTTATCTTCGCGGCGCGGTTGCGTTTCGAGCCCGCTCGAACGCAGAAACGATACCTCAGCCACGGTTGGCCAACGTTACCCGCGACCAGGCCAATTACGGCTTCCTCCCGATCTCCAATCTCCGATTCATTCATATTCGCGCACCGAATATCAATCGGCGGACGTTTAACGATTGTTTTTCCCTGCGGCTCGCGGGATATTAAGGCCGCCCGCGTCGCCTCGGCTAATCGACCGCTTAACGAGCTACGACTTTCCAATACGATCGAGCGCGTTGAAAAATATTTGTCGTCGATTTCTGCGATTGGTTTCGTAACCGGATGCCGGCTCGGGGAAAAGCGAACGGGCTTTTATTGTTATCGTTTGGTCGTTAGCTAATTTCGCGGCCAGGCGAACCAGGCGGAACGATTCAATTTTCGTCGACGATTTCACGACGGTTCGTCGTCCCCCTCGTTTCCATCGTTTCCGTCGTTTCCATCGTTTTTCTCCCTCGCGCCTCGCTTCCTCGAGCCAAAGCGTTGGGACTCCCCAGGCCCGTTCTAGCCAGCGTATCCAGCGGTGCCGTCTGGTATCTATCAGCCAGTCCAGGTATAATAATTCTCGCGGCGACTCCCTGGTCCCGCGCGCCCCGTTCATCCCGGTTAGAAAGTCATTGTTTATGGTACCACTCGGCGACCGGTTTTTTTCCACGGCGGGGTCCCCGCCGCGGAGCCCATAACGCTGTCCTCGATCAGTGTAATTGCCCTCCGGAGGGGTTCCTCTTTTATTTCGTGATCTTTCCACCGCGTACACGCCTCGTCTTGCGGCTTCCGTCCAATTTGGAGCGATACTTTGTTAGAGGCTGCTCTTTCGAGCGTTTCTTGCGTCGGGCACGTCGCTCGAGGGGAGCAGAGGATACAGGAAGAGCGATCTCGTAGACCCGGATCGAAGTCCCGTGCTTTTCGCGTCCGCCAAGATTTAGCGATCGTAAAATTCGATTTGTTGCTCCATCTTTTTACCCGTAGCGGAACGTTCATCCCCCAGCTCGCGGTCGCCGTTTCACCGCAGCGTTTCTTACGAGCGAGTACGCGATCGAGGGGGAAAAAGTGGAGCCGAGTGGCTGTTACGTGCTCGAAGAGCTTCGACTTTCCCGAGGCACGGTGGTGTCTGTTTTTGAATAATCGATTGCGCAACGGTTGTCGCTTCGCGATACGGGGCCAAAGTTTCTCGACGCTCGTTTCCTGGTCGCGCACGGTCTTTGTCCGCGGTGTCCTCGAATCGGCCAGTGGGACAAACGCGACGAGGCGCCGCGGGAAAGGAAGCTCGACGAATCGAAAAATGCAGCTGAGAGCGAGTGACAGAGTCACGTTCGGTATCGTGGCGTCCACAATCGATACGGTGACGTCGCGAGCCCTGGCAGACCAATCGCGCGGCTTAGCTGCAACAACCTCGTCCACTGATAAGAGGAGAGGAGCATCGAACTCGCGAAGCTCCTTTGTTCCCCGACCAGCGCGCCGCTAATTTTTCTTTCCCCACGCTGCGCGTACGCCTCGTGTTCTTCCCACATTTTCAGACGCCTATTTATTTCGCCTATTTTTTCCTCTTCGCCAGCGACGATTGCGTCGTTCCGTCGACGCCGGACGTCTGGCGATCGTCGATGAGCGACTGGATTGAAATGGCGACACCGGATGTTGACGACGCGACCTTGGCTACTCGTTTCGCCTTGAGGCGTCGTGTCGATGCGTCGCTGAGAGAGACTGCGTGCTCGCGTGTCACTCGTGGATCCAACTCGCGGCTGGGACCGATTCCTTACTCTCTGCCATCTTTCAACCCCCTTTCAGTATCTGAAATCAGAGATTTAAGCGGACTACTCGTTTCGCCTCGAGGCGTCGTATCGATGCGTCGCTGAGAGAGACTGCGTGCTCGCGTGTCACTCGTGGATCCAACTCGCGGCTAGGACCGATTCCTTACTCTCTGCCATCTTTCAACCCCCTTTCAGTATCGGAAATCAGAGATTCAAGCGGGCGTGACAGTGTTCGAAAGTGTAGACACAGCTGGTAGCGTGCGTCGAAAATAAGTATATCGGTCGAGAAACGGAGTTATTTCTAAAATTTCTCGTTATCGCTGGCGGTTTTATCTAGCGCGAGAAACGCGGGAGTCCGACTCGAATCTCGAGAGAGGGAGAGTATCGAACGGGAGCACGCCGCGCGTCCTTGAAGTCCTATCGAAAACAAGATAAGCGCCGTGCTCGATTTTTCATTTTTTCTCTCCTCCTCTCACTTTCACGACATCCGCTGTACTCGAAGCCTGCTTTTCGTCACATCGCGAATATATTTCATTCATCGAGCGGCAAAAAATCGGCCGGATAAGAGGCGCCATTTATAAAAGTCCCCCTGGTCGAAGGTTAGGACACCGCTGAACGTGTTACGTTACGGGTCCGTTCCGAGTGTCGGAAGCGAAAACTCGTTTCCACGATTCCGTAAGGGTGACGACGTCTCGTTGCTCCTCTTCGCGAGGCGGCGTCCCAGCCGGTTTTTTACACTCTCTCTCTGTTTTTTTTCGTCACGTGTTTGCATATTCGCAACGCTTCGCACGCGCGATAAGGCCAGTGACACTCAAGGCGCGCGCTGGGAGATGTTGTTTTAGGCCAAGCAAACAAGTGCCCCCGCCCGACCGAGGAGCACGCCTTCTACTACTCGGCTGGAATAAATATAAGTAGTACGAAACGAATCGGAATCTAACGCGGCTCTTAATCGACCCAAATTTTCATGTATTCCAATCGTGACTCGTATTCCTGATGGAAGGCAGATGTAACTTAACCTTATTTTTATTCAGAGGGGCATCGCGCTGTGGTTCCTCGAATCGTCTCGAATCTAATTTCCGTTCGAGCCTGTTACGCGAGCATCGAGAGATTCGTTCGATACGTCCGCAAATCGAACGCGTGCGATTTTAAATCGAGCGAACGGTTCGATTGCACAGTTGCGATTAACATTCATTCCCTACGTTCGATGGAGAAGTAAACAGCGCGGAGGAGAGAATCGTGAGAAACGCGAAAACAAACAAGCAGCGTCCAGTTGTTGTCGCGTACCATGCGACCATGGTGCAACGTTAATGGTCGATGTTAATTAAGCCGTATCTCTGTAAACGTTGGTCGTGGGACGCGCGTCACGATATTACTCTATCGTTCCCTTCCGCTTCTTTCGAGCAGTTGGTTTCACGTGGATTCAGTCACGTACGCGTTGTAAAACCCGAAGGCCCTCCTCGACGCTCCAGCCACCCCAATTCTCCTGCCTGCGCGCCGATAACTGACGTATTATCTTCGTCCCTCTCGCGAGGGAGCTCCAGCCTCGACGACATCGTTCGTCGATCTCGCGAGAGACCAGACGTCGATGGAAATCGCTGTCGAGAAATTTTCGCGCTGGCTCTTTCCTCGATAAACACCTCAGCTTCGTCGTTTCATTCTGTTGTTTCTTTTTCGCCCGATTCACCCCGAGCCACCCACGAGAAAGCAGTATACTCCGTCCGTTTATTGACAGAAGGCATCGAGAGACGCGCCTCGTTGGGCTGGTTTTATCGGGCCTCTCTTTTAAAGACGCACGTCGGCTATTAAGATGCAGCTGGAGTAATGGCGGTGGTGGGTGCGCTCGCGAGCGCGCGCCACTCTCACGCGTGGGAGTGATATACACGGAATAATATGGTACAAGGCTCCTTATAATCGACCTCTCGGGTGTATTACCCTGGATCTCTCGTCGAGTGTTGTTTGCGTCGCTCGATCGGTTTTCTTTATTCGTTTCGCCATCGCCACGCTCGCTTCCACCGCCGGCCGAGAGGCTGAATTCTGACGGGCTGAGTCGCCTTGAGGATTCATTTTTCCGATTATTCTAACACAATCGTCGTGTTTCGAATTCCATGCTACGCCTTGGTCGACTCCGCTCGCCGCGCCGCTCCCCCTGCGCGTTCCAGTGCGTTTTGTTTTTTTTACGAAAATGGAAATAAACATGTTTACAAGTCCTTAGCGTATTATACAATTCACCGGACTTTTAAGCGCGTCATTAGCTCCGCGCGAGAGGGCGACGAGGTGCTCGAAAACTCGTTTTTCTCGTAAAAATCGAGGCGGCAGTGTCGCGAGCTGCAGCCGCGGTTCGGTCTGCAAGTGAAAACGACCGCTCGCAGTCAGACACGTGGACGCGGTTGACGCGACGACGTCGTATTTACGTGCCCCACGTTTCGCGTCGTCTTCTCCGGGTCCTCGTAACTCCTCTCGACGAGGTGCTCGCCTCGTTGTTCCCCTCGTTCGTAAATTATCCCGTGGACCGCGATCGTCGAAGGACAGACGTCAACAGACGCGAGCAGAAAAAGCTGCTGGAGTCGTCCCCCGAGGATCATCGGTGATTTACTCGGCATAATTCACGCATCCAACTTCAAACAGCCACCCTGTGTCTCGTCTCGCGCGAAATTAGGTCGAGTTTTTTGATCTCCCTCGCCGTCGTCACTGGATGAGTGCTTAAATTCCATTTCTGTCCACGCCGGGCGAACTTTACGAGCTTCGCCACGGCCCCTTTCGAGCCTTTGCCCAACATCTGTTTCCAATGACGCAATTCTTCTCGATACGCCTCGCTGCTTCGAAGAAGCACCACGGAAGCTGCTTCGTGCCGCTCTCAAACGTCTCGTGGACGTCTTGTTCTTTTTTTCTTTTTCCCTCCTTTTTTTCAAGGCTCCGCCTGGTTTTTTCCTTCGCTGGACGAAGCGTTCGTCGCCGTTTCGAGGTGCACGCCCCGTTCGTTACGCGCTCGGAGCAGGGATGAATAATGCAAGCGTGGAACAATATCTATTCCCTGGCGCGTGCGGTGTTTCCTTTAACGGAATCCTCGCGGTATATTCAAAACGGCATCAATTACCTGGGACACGCAGGGGGTTGCGCGTGTCCCTACGGAACGACGCGTGCTGTGGGGCTAACGTCCTCCTTGTTTCTTCGCGCCAGCTGGATGCGTCGTCGATCGTTGACGAACTAAACGGGCAATCGAACCAGCCACCATCGACGTTCTCGACGAATCCTTGGATCACTGAATCGTAGCTCCGTTCCCGAGCGTTGACTCGCCGCGAATCGACACGCGATTAAGTAACTCTCGAGGATCGTTTCTGGTTTATCTCCACGACTCGTATCGTCGAACTGGAGAGCAAAAAATCCCTCGTTTCCCTCTCTGCTCGGCACGGTTGCGAAAAACGTGCGAGCTCCATTCGTGGAATACATGTATATTTGGATTACGCGCGTTGCGAGCAGTTTCTTTACTTATTCATTTATACGGGATGGAGCCCCATTAGTGTACGAGGAGAGAAAACTGATGTACAGAAAGATAGCCACGCGATGGAATATTCATAAATGTTTATTAATAACCTGGTTAACAGACGCGGTTAGGAATCTGAAGGAGAATTATTGCCATCTTCGACGGTCGCTGTTGTAGAGAGACCGCGAAACTGCGACAGCAACCGGGATTTGCACGCCTTTTCATTGCGTTTCTTCCATATTTTTCGTTACTCCTTGAAGAAACTCGCAAATTTCGATTCGATGAATCCTTGACGCTTCTCGATCGAATCTTCTCTTCGATTTCGATCGTGCGGAAAGTAAATCACTGCTTACAACTTCGAAAGAAGTTCGCGTTGGAGAAAAAAGGAGGCAACAGGCCACGCGGTACAACAGACAACCAGAGTCAACCAGAGAATTTACGAGCCAATATATTAACAAGCTCTATGAAACGACTCGTATATAACTCCGTTTACCAGCCTGTTCGATGATATTCGAATAGTAAGCCCACTTTAATTCCCGTCTCTCGAGCAACGTCACTAACAGATAAGACTCGCCAGTTCGATGCTCCACGTTTCGCAGCACGCCGTCAATTTTATCGTTCCCGACGCGAATCGTTCCATTATGCGTGTCCGTGGGAACGACGGGACTCGCGCGTAATCCCGTTGTCATTTCGTTAACTCGAGATAGCGATGCACCGCGCCGCCATCCTCCATTTTCCAATTTCTTCGACCACTGCGCGACTTGTGCGTTCAATTCCCACGTATCCGTTCTGCTTCGTTACTGACCCGTCTTATCGGCTGTGCCACTGTGTGGCACCTCGCTTCGAACAGTCTGATCATCGAAGTTCACTTTACTTCGCAAAGTAGAACATTTTTTTTCTCTCGCAAGGCGAAAGAACATCTCGCAGATGATGTTGTTGTCTGGTATTGTTGCGAAAAATACGTCAACACGTGCTCGCGAACTATAATTTCCGCGCACCCGCCCACGCGGACGGCCACTCCGCTATTCTCGTCGCCTAATCTCATTTCTTTTGGCCCGTCGCGATCGTCGAGGTTCTCGTCTCGCGTTTACCCGCAAACTCGCGAGCCACGGAAGCAAGACCCGTACCGCGATTATAATTAGAGTCTTGGCTGTACGTCGTCGATCATCGCTATTTATGCCGCTGTTCAAATCCACCATCCATTTGCATAGCTATCCGTCGTCTCGATCGTCGATGCACGATCGAGATAGCAGTTTTTTCAATAATTACATCTCGCTGGGAGAAGCGTCTGGATCCGTTGGTTCGAGGTCTCAGAAACGTGTGCGACTTTAGACGCTGGCGAGGAAGGGTGCGCTTAGGCTCTCGATAGGGTATGAGGCCATTAGTTACCCTCGAATTATGGCGTCTCGAAAACGAGGACGGAAACCGTTCGAGTCTGCAGAAGGATTTAGACGGAGACGGGGTCAGCGTTGTGTCAGAATTTTTAGAAAGCTTCGAGATAGTACGCTGCGATTTAATGGCCCCTCGAAGTTTTCGGGTATTCGTAGATGATCTTCTCGGATAAAAAAAGTCGTGAGATAGACGCAACGTAATAATTTCCCTTTTTGGATAGGTTGGACGCTCGTTAATAACCACCGGACGAATTATGGTCGCTGGCGAATCTTGATCGTTACGAAAGAAATCGCGAGAACTTGTGAAAGTGTACAGAACGCGCCGCGGCGGTCGATATGCAAATCGCGAATACTTGGATCGAAATAGTTTAATGGAATGATAATGTATGAAAATGAAAACTAGCAAAACTATCGCGGGAACAGACACGTCACGGAATTTTCTATAATTTGCAACACTAATTCGCGCACCCATGCAGTTTATAATACGCTGCATTAGCATAGTTCACGACTGCAGCGTTACCATTGTGCAGCTGTTTTAGCTATTTCCGGTGACTCACGCCTCCACTGACCCGCTCGTGTGGACGGTAGATCGAGCAGAACTGCCGTTTCCTCCCAATAAATATAATAAATTAAACGCAACGACTTTCTAACGCGCAGCTGCGATTTTCTTAACATCCGCGGTGCGCGATTGCCGCCATATTCGAGCTGATCGTTCGACAGCGCGGTGGCTCGCGCTGGTCAATGGCTGCTGCGATCTCGAGCAGGAAGACGAAAACGAAAGGGAGGGGAAAGGGACAGAGCGAGGAGAGGGTGGCGAAGAATACGCGGAGACGCGAGATAGAGGCTCGCCACCAAGTCTCAGAGAGTCGCTCGTGGGCTCCGTGCCAGGGGCTTCTGCCAAAAGAAAAAGAGTTCTCGGAAGAGTTCTCCTTCGCGTGTGCGCGCTGGCCACGGCATTCGAGGGCTTCGCTGGGACGATCCGCCGCGGGGATCTTGCCAAATCCCGCGTACGGGGTTAATTGAGTAACACTTTTTGCCGCTGATGACGCGTCCCGACTATTTTTGATACGCGAGCAGCTGATCACCTTCGATTCATCCACGTAGCGACGCGAACAATGCCCGTTCTGGTTGCGATTAGACTCGACGTCGTCGTCAGGGTTGCTTCCCTCTCTCTCTCTCTCTCTCGCACTCTGTCTCTTTAGAACGGTCACTATTGCGCGATTTCGAGGCTCGAACAGCGCAGCGTGCATGTTTACGCACCACGCAGGTGCAGTTTTAATATAAATCCGCGCGAAATTACGCTTCGCGCGTAGACCGAGTAAATTGATCGGGCAATTTTCATTCCGGGGTAAATTAACCCCGGGCCGCGAGCAAGGGTTAATGGGAATTCTTGTCGCTCGTTTACAGATCGCCGAGTTGCGAAGTAACTCGCGATTACCCAACGTCTGCTTGGAAAACAACCGGCCTGGTACCGCGACGGGGCTCGTTTATCTGTGTATCGCGTTATCGTCGATCATGCCAGATATTTTTCACCAGCCAGGTTATTTATTTCGCCCGCGTGCGTTCCCTCGATATCGAGAAAAATTGGCCAGGAGGCGGTATTCTCGCCACGACGGCCGCTACCATTACAAGTTTCCGCGTCCCCTTGGAATCGTCGCGGCCTCCTCGTGCGCGCTCGTAATTCGTATTAAAACCGCGGAGAGAGTCGTCGATAAATCGTGTATCGTTACGAGAGTTGAAAATCCAGCCAGCTCGCATAACTGAACTCGCCAGGTACGCAACGTTTTCCTATTTATCGGTCACTTTATCCGCCAGTTTCTTCGTCGCGACGCGACTCCTCGACCGACTTCGCGCCCTTCGATCTCCACGAATCGGGCAGCACTACATTTCCCGAGCGTACATTAATCCGATACTTCCGTCTGCGTTTCTATCCTCCTGTTTATCGCACTTGCTGGCACCGTCCACGTGAACAGTGGGCCACGTTTCTCGACTGGTGATTCCGTTCGATCGATTGCGTCGACGATCGTTATCGTCGTGGATCGATACGAATTCCGCGGATGAATGGGAACACTTGTCCGCTATTTTTTGTTTGTTTTCGAGCAGTCACCGAGCGCGTACACAAGGAAACGGGCGAAGCATCGCGCGCGATCCCCCGCGTCGCCTCCATCGATCGTCGAGAGCGGTGTCAAAATTGATATTCCTCGCGCGGTGAAAGCTCGAGTGAAATGCCTTTCCCGTTTAATTTGTACGCGGTAGGGTCGTCGACCCAACGCAAGGTCGGTAACTGTTCGCATTAATATATCGCGCTCGTACGGTCGTCGATCGTGCCTGAATGCTGGGCTGTACTTGCCTCTGGCCGCCCCGCGGTGAAAAACAATCGATAGCGGACGCTGATATCGATGCGTGTAGAATTTGAGAAATGCACTTACACGCCGCCTGGTTTTGTACACGTCGAGGGGGGGCTGTCGGTTGTTTCTGTGTTGGAACACGTTGCTCGAAGCAGGTCTCGCCTCGAGAGTGAAACGCGGCTCCCCTGCTCGCGCGGCTATGGTTTCTGATAATAAATCCGTCCACGTAGCACCGGTAGCTAGACGAGAGAGAAGAAATTTGTCTCCCCTCCAAGCGAGAGGTTTCTGTACTTCCTCGTCTAAATTACCAGTCGTTAAGAGCTTAAATATACCGGGAGAAAAAGGATCGCCCCGGCCAGGGAACGGAAAGGGTGTCCCAGAAGGCGCGACGCGTAGGGTCTAAGTTTAGAGATCGTATCTCCGCGTTTCGTAGAGCAAGTGTTTCCTCGCGCGGCTACTCCTCTTTCGAGCATCGTGTCGCCCAGTAGGAACACGCAGGGCGGAGGAACGACGGTCCACACATGGGTGACATCACGGTGCACCTAATTTCCAGTTTCCCAACGAGCACCACCGCGCCCTTCCCCTCGCGCGACGAACGCGATTGCGTCGTTAACGCGATTATGCGAGCGTCGTTTACGCGAGTTACATCGATTTCCACACTGTGCAGCCTGTCGATAAATTAAAACGAATTATATAAACGATCGTCGAACGATCCCCGAGTCATCGGCATGTATAATAATTACGCGCACCGTCGTGTTTTCTATTTCCAGACGAATAACACGGATTATCGGTGTATGTGTTCAAAGATTATCAGCGCCTGTAATATAGCGGCTGTAAACCAACGAATGCAGCTTACGTGCAGTTGTGTATCGTACCTTTTTACGTGTCTCGTAAAATGTCTAACGATCTTATTGATATCACTGATACATGTAAGCCCACTGGCTGTTATCTGCGCTGATAACTGATCTGGTTGTCCCCTGTTTCTATTGTTTCAGACTCATATTCTGTTGATGGATGCGTTCCTTCAGAACAACAGGCTGGATCATGTCTCCAGAGTGATGGCCTCGCATCCCTCCTACTTGGAGCACTTCCTCCGCACCCAACATTTCATTCTGAGGGGTGACGGCCCGCTTCCATACGACTACAGGCATCTCATCGCCATCATGGTGAGTGCACGGCTCCACGGGCTCTCTTTTTATCCGATTCGATAGCGACGGCGGCACGCGTTTTCCACGTTCCCCTTCCTCCTCCATTTTTTGCTCCGTAAAAGAAGCTTATTAGTTTACGAGACCGCGTCAATGACAGCCATTGCTCGCGCGAGATAGAAGCGCCTCGAACGCGGGAAACTCGTCACAATGGAGCGGATTGCGTAAGGGGAGCGGATAAAAAACGAGCGTTATTACATAAAACTGTTAGCTCGAACGCGCGACAGGATTAACGTAGGGAAGATCAGGCTCCAGCGATGAATTTTAAATGGAGTCGCGTGACGTAACGATTATTAACATTACTAAATCTGATCTACGATGCGAGCTCGTTACGGAATCTTCGACTCCGTAATTAACTCGTCGAGTTAACGAGTGCACGCGATACATTCCGTGCATTTCATCGATCCATTTGTTATTCTCCGTCTACGGATCGACGCGCGTTTCGTTAGCATCCATCGATCACCGTCGCGCTCTATAATTGCCCCGTTCTGTCATTATCGATCGCGACGCGCGTTACGCATACCGGATCGACGGAAACATGTTTTTGTCGCGTCGATGACGGACGTTCTCGCGGCTCTTTCTCCATCGTCGCACCGCTCGACAGAGCGGCTCTTCCTCGTTCGTCCCTCGATCGCGGGTCGTTGGGCCAAAGATTATCAAGAAACCGACCAAGTGCAGTGGGTTTCGTAACGTGCGCGTTCCTCGCTGGCCGCGAGCCGGTCGTTTCGTGAGTAACGATCACCGCGAAACGCTCCTCTCGAACTTCCTCGAACTTCCTCGAACTTCCTCGCTTCCGCGCGCGCGGGGTGAACAGATCGAAACAGGGTCGGTTGCGCGACGATGATCATGCGGCTGGTAAATATGCAGAATGTTGCTCGTATCGGGGCTGCGACTTCCTGTTTTCAACGATACCGCCCATACGCGCAGCGATCGGAAGCCGTAGCCAACGCGAAACCAGTCTCCAATTATGTGCAGATTTCGTTCGCGTTGATTGCGGCGGATCGTTTATCGCGGAGATATCTGTGCCGTTCTAGACGTCGGAAATAGCGGAGGATAAAGGAGATGGGCATTGGAAAGTAGATCGATAAATCCATCGGAACCACGTTCCAGACGCTAGCCAACTTTCCAGTTCTCTTCGAGCAAGGGGAGCAAGTTGAGAGGCGCTCGAGCTGCCAACCGCACGTCCGCGATTCGACGAGTTTATACGTACCGACCGCCCGCAGACAGCCCATTCGCAGCTCGTTTCGGCGTTTTATTCCCCGCGAAATTCAGGCATCGCAGATAAAACGCTGAAATAGGCGCCGCTCGCTTCGAACCGTCGAGCCTCCGCGCTGCGAAGATGTTTGCGAGCTCGTTCGCGCGTTCAAACAGCGCGATCCAATCTGTCTGAGCGGTCTGGTATCGTTCGCGATAAGGGGCTCGTGACACGACGGCAGTCGATGGACGAAATATCGTCGTTCGAAATGATCAACCGAAAACACACTTTATCGGACACGCGATAAAAAGTCGACGTCGCATCGGGGAGGACGGGGCGTCGGAGGCAGGGTCGTCGAGGGGGTGCGAGAGGATCGGGAGGGGAAGAAGGATTGCCAGCGGGCAGGCGGGGAGGCCGATAAAGCGATAAGATATCTGAAAAACAACTTTTCTACCGGTAAACAGTCTACCTGGAACGTGAGTCTCGCGTCGAGATTCGCCAATTTCACGCGATTCCCTCCCGAGACTAGAACTAAGGTCGTCGCGATAACGATAAAACGCGAGCAGATAGGTAGGGCGAGATTATTATTATTATTTTTGTCTTCTATTTATCATCGAGGATTTTATAATTAAAGAGAAGTCCGTGAAATTGAATCGGACGCGCGCGCGAACGCGTTTCGGATGGTGGACGTAGCTATCGATAAATTAAGTTCTGCTGGGAATGACGTCAGTATCAAGCGAAACAAAAGGAAATCCCGCCTCTTTGACGTTGGTATCAATTTTTAACGAGGGCACACGTGGCTGGTATCGCCGCTCGCTACGCCGCAGCTATGGAATTCCGAATTATCTCGCGCTTTTCGGCGAGTTATCGTTCGCTGCCAAAACCGAGCGCACGTTTCTGCGCCAATTTCGAGAGGAAAAACTGTTTAAAGCGCGCGCAATATTTACCAACGTGCTCGAACGGCTCTCGAAAAAAGCGGAGTCTCGCCACTTGGGGATCGGGTACACGTTTCTCCCGATCGTAGCCGCCTCGATTGGCGCCTTTCGATCATCGCTGTTTATCCCGCGTCCACGGAGAAGGGGTGAGAACGCGAAATTTCAGTCCGGTAGGAGCAGGCCGCGTGTTTGCACGTTTCTCTTATCGCTTTATCGCGATTCTCGACTCGATCGATCCGCGGTCCGCATGGCAAACACGTGTCTTGTTTACGCGCTTCATCATCGCGCGTCTTCCTCGTCCCTTCCCGCGACGTTCCTTCGCCTATTCGTCGACTACGTCGACGTCTCAGCGCTCCTTGTCGCAGCAACCTCTCCTGTTGGCCATTTGAATTTCCCAAGTAATCACAAAGGGTTCGAAACGAACGAGTTCGAAAATCAACCGATCGCGTGATCGAGTCGCGGTTCTATCATTCCTGTCGTGGTTGGGACCACCCCTTCGCTTCGACCGCGATTAATTTTCGCAGCGCTCGTTTCTCGCCCACGCGACACGTTCCACTGGATGAGTTGTTCTTCTTTCAGATCATCCGCGTGGACGTTGAATCGAATGAACGTCGTTTGTACATTTGCTTCCTCTGCTTCCATGTCGCCTCGAACAGCGGTGGCTCTGTAGGGGGTGAAAAGGCGCGCGATCGATGCTTTCTTGCTCAATTTCGCGGCCCCATGCACAGTCGTTTCTTCTCCGTTCCTCGCCTCTTGTTCCAGTAATAAGTCGCGTTTCGTCGTGTGCTTTCAGGCCGCTGGTAGACATCAGTGCAGCTATTTAATAAACCTACAGAAAGGAGAGTTCATTCTCCAGGGCGGTGATATACAGTGGCTTCGTGGCCTGAAATCGATACCAGGGAAGCTGCAGGATCTCTATGAGATCAACAAGATTTTAGCTCATAGGCCGTGGTTGCTGAACAAGTCGCACATAGAGGTAAGTGGAGCAGTCGTTGATTCGATTTAAGGGACAGCCAGGAGCAAAGACGCGATCGATTCCTTTGCTTTGGTTCACAGAAACTGACCAAAGGCGCGGACAGCTGGTCCCTGGCCGAGGTCGTCCACGCGATAGTTCTGCTGGCCCACTTCCACTCCCTTTCGTCTTTCGTCTTCTCCTGCGGGATCAACGAGGAGCTGGACAACGTCGCCGGACACCATTACAAAGAGAATGTCCAGGACAATAGCAATAACGTACCAACTGCCAAAGAAAAGATTTCCAGTAGTCCGAAGAAGATTCCCAATGGCGATGGCAAGACTGGTAAGTTGACCGCTCGCGCAGCGAACACTCCTCCTCCTGTCGCCCGCGACAATTGCTCAGTGGTCGTTGCGATTATCCGCAGAAAATATGCCGTCGCCGCCATCCTCGCCAAGCATAGTGGGCGAGCAGGAGGTCGGCGTCGAGGCGTTGATGGAACGCATGAAACGCCTCTCCGAGAAGTCCGAGTCCTATCAGATCACGCAAGAGGAGCTGTCCAAGAGATTCGAGACCGTCGAAACGCAGTCGGCCGAGCTGGCAGCGGCGCCCCAGAGGAGTAGCTCGGTCCTCGACTCTGACATCGGCCACTTCATCGAGGATCCGTCGTTCATCTACCAGGACTTCGCCAAGGTAAGAAGCGCTCCTTCGAGAGGTAACGGTGGACCTCGAACAGTGTTGGCGACGGGACCACGAAGCGCGTTACGAAGGCGAAGGCACGGGCCCGATCGATGAATATTTAAGCTTCGTCGATTCGATTACCGTTCCCATCGGGGCGCGCTGAATATTTACGACGAATCCGCACGTGCGTCTCCGCGGAATCAACCGGTTTAACCTTAAACGTCGCCACTATCGAGTCCATCAATGGCGGAAGAAGCGTCGTCCAGCTACGCAGCGACCTATGCAAATGGTCCCCAGCAGTACCGCCTCTAATAAACAATGCTCGGCTCTCTCGTGTTCCAGCGCGGTCAATTGAACGACAGGCCCACGTTCCGCGTGCAAGACTACTCGTGGGACGACCACGGCTACTCGCTCGTGAACCGTCTCTACAACGACGTCGGGAACCTGCTCGACGACAAGTTCAAGACGGCGTACAACCTCACCTACCACACGATGGGCACCTACAGCAAGGTGGACACGTCCCGTTTCAGACGCGCGATCTGGAACTACATCCAGTGCATGTTCGGGATCAGGCACGACGATTACGATTACAACGAGGTGAACCAGCTGCTCGAGCGTAGCCTGAAAACGTTCATCAAGAGCGCCGTCTGTTACCCGGAACGCGTCACCAAGAGGGATTACGACCGCGTAATGAGGGAGTTCAAGCACAGCGAGAAGGTTCGCACCGTTTATTCATATTCATCGTCGTACGATCGACTCCCCCTCTGCCCTACCCGCCTCCCTCTCGCTCTCTTTTGGCTTCGTACCCTGTTTATTGGCTCGCGTGCATGTTTGTCGGATTTCAGCCGGCGTTCGCTTACGTCAGCTGATAATATGCATATCCCTTTATTTGCATACGATTTTCCTGGTTCTCGTAAACATTGCGGTTCCACGTGTTACTGTCCCATGACACGAGATTGCGTCTTGTGAATTGCAAATTGTACAGCGTCGCATCAGCCGCGCGCGCGATGCTATTGGCGACAGCTCGACACGGCATCACGGGCAGCGGGCACGTTGAACTGTTTACGAATATTTCGATCGTCCCACGCGTCGACACGCGCGTATCGTCGCGAAACGTCTATCGACGTGTGCTCCTCCCTCCTTGCTGGTTTAATAAACGCTCGTCGTCGTTTCGTTTTCAGGTCCACGTGAACCTGATGATACTGGAGGCACGGATGCAAGCGGAGCTGCTGTACGCGCTCCGCGCGGTGATGCGATACATGACCTAAGCGAGGCACCGCCGTCGCTCCTTCGCCTACTTGCTGTCTGTCAGTTTGTCGTCGGTTTATTTTATCGTGTAACTCGCGCCACAGATATTCGCGAGGCATCTTTGCGGATTCTGCACACGGCACGGAAAGGAACGGGCGAACGCGACACCTATCCTCACATGCAGTATATACATATATATACATAGAAATAAAATAATGTATTCTCACACAGTGACACACGTATACACGCATACAGACACACGTAACACGTACAGACACACACACACACGTTTATCTATACGCCGATACAAGTACACGCAGCAGATTGATAACACGGCCAAGTTCTTTTACACGGTACACACGCAAACAGACAGACACACATGTGAAGAAAGCATAGAGAACACGCGCGTGTGAACGAAGAAAAACCGGGCCCCGGGGGTTCGAGCGTCCTCTGTGAGACGACGCTCGCGAGGTGTCCGCCGTTTGCTCGCCGCTCGTAATCTTCGAACGGGATCTCTTTCACGAGTCAGTGCCGAACCGAAACGAGAAACAATCAACGGGAAGGAAACCATCGAGAGGCGCGTTCGAGAAGAGAGAGAGAGAGAAAGAAGCAGGGAAATAAAGGAAAAATGGAGGGACTCCGATGCCCACGAAGACCAAAACCCGATCCACGAGTCGGTTGCGGACCTCGAGGCGCGGCGCTCGAGGCGACCATTTTGTATTCGGCGCCCTGTGAACCTTCCGTCTGGTCGATTTGGTTTTTCTTTTGCTGAAACTTTTGGCTGCATCCTTTGTGGAGGAGGAGAGGACACGCGAGGGAGAAAGTGAGAGGAGCCTTCTGCGTCGTCGTGGAAGAAATGGAGACACAAGTGGAGGAGAGGAGAGAGAGTAAGGGAGAGAGAGAGAGAGAGAAAGAGAGGTTTATCGGTTGTTTTGTAAATAGACACTCGTATTTTTCTATGTTCGAGAAGATATCGTGTAGTAGATTGTTATTTGCGCGTTTCGTTAGCGTTTCAGATCTGTTGAGGCTTCCCCCACCCCCTCTTTCCAAATCGCGTTCGTAACGTTCTAAGTAGTGTTGGAAATCTCTTAGCCACTTTGTCGACGGTGTACGTATTTCCCGCTTTATTTTCAGTTTTATACACGATCCGTAAGTGTATCACGGATGATAGTGATTACATATATATATATATATTGCACTTCGATCGCGATACTTGCTTTCCTTTCTTAGTCTCTTCGTTTTTTTTTCTATTTTTTATTAGCCACGATCGCGTTTGAAGGAGGATGAGAGTGTCAGTTCGGAGAGAGGGGCAGGAGAGGTGCAATCGCGGGTCCGTTTCTCTCTTTTTTGTTTCTTTTTCCGCAAATCAATCAGCAACTTCTCGCGGTACTTTGTATGTCGGGACGATTAGCCGATGTGGCTCTGCAATTAATCTTAAGGATAAATTAAGAAGTCTATTCGTACGCTATTCTCTTGAGCGAGTTGTTGGGAAGAGTCTCGTTCGTTCGTCTCGACGTTCGTACGCGTACCTCTTTCGTCGCGTCTGTTCGCGATCGATCGCGATCGTAGAATCGATCGCGAACAGAAACGACGGCGGAAACGCGGCGCAGCGCCGAGAGGAGACGCGAGAGGAAATGGGAACGGAAAGCGAAGAATCGATTTGTCTTTCGCGCTATGGCCGCGATTCGCGCTGTACATATTATATACGTTTTAACTTCGTTTATTTCACTGACTATCGTATAACGAGAAAGCTATAATATAAAGAAAATGAAAAAAACCGAAAAAATGACAAAAAAGTGTACCTTCGTTTTCGTCGTATCCGTGTGTGTCGAGAATACAGATGATAAATGAAGTGTTTAGGGTAGGACGATCTGCGCGCGTGCGCGGGCCAGCCGCGCGAGCCATTTTCGAATGTTCGCGCGGCGATCGGGTCGGCGGCGTTCGCGCGCAGAGACAAGCAATGCCTGTCGGCTGTGTTTATTTACGATGGATCATGGCGCTACTGTCACCAACCCAGATATATATTGCGATTTATGTATTTAAATTTCGAGCGAAAATCGAACGAGGCAGGAGAGAGAGAGAGAGAGAGAGAGAGAGAGAGAGAGAAGAAAAAGAGAAAAGAAACTGAGAACTAGGGGAGTCGAGCGCGCGCTGCACCCAACGCTCGAGAAATTCTTTCGTCCCCACTGTCAACGAAGACCGGTCGTCTTCGACGAGCTTAAACCGTGCAACTGATGCACTTCTCGAAGCTGCGCGTTAATAATTTTTAGCTACCAGAGGGGTGCAGCGCTCGCGGACCCGGTTCGATTCGCCAGGGGGTGGATGAAACGAGAACGGCATGGACCAAGCGAAGGGGCGAACGTGCGCGCGACAAAGTAGAGGAGAGAACGGGCGCGTATCATCAACGAATTTTCATGCCTTTCGCGTAGCGTTGTTCACTTTAACGCGACGCGGTTCTCCGCGTCGCAGAAGACAGCGAAAATAAAAAAAAAAAGGAGAGATTAACGCGCGAGTAAACGTGAGTTTCGCCCCTTCTGACGACCAAAACGGTTGGCAACAGTAGAACGCACGCGCGGCGTAGGAGGACAGAGAGGCTGTTTAAACAAATCAAATCCATATTAAGTCGTTAAGGTACACGGAAGTGAGAACGTGTGGCACAAAAAAGAGATATGATATAGAGGAACGAGGGAAATGAGAAATCTAAGGAGACTCTATACACGTGTCTGTGATCGTATATTATATATATATATACATATTTTTCCCGTGTGTATATATATATATAATAAATGTATAGCACATATACGCATTATCAAGATGTGAGGTGGAAAATGAAAAAAATGGCTGATATATATTATATATATAAATATTATATATATTTGTATGTACGCGCGAGTACATACGAACGCGTTCTATGCGCGTCCTGTAGCGTGTATCAACGATATTGCACAAGAGCGCAGATGGTGGAACGAAATGGCGGAGAAAAGGGAAAAAATGATCGGGACAACGTCGGAGATACACGTGTAGCGTTTTTTGTAATTAACAGGTGTCTCTTTATTATTGTAACTGTGTATATGCGCGCTCTGGAATTATCGTATATTCGTGTATATGATTCTGAGCAATCGCGTTTCATGGGACAGAGCCCGTCCGCTTCTTCGTCTCTCGATCGCGGATCGATCCAACGATCAACTGAACACCAACGTCTCTGTTCGAACGCGCGGATTCTCGCGCAGATTCGTTTCGCGATCGAGGGATCGTAGCGGACGCTACTGGGACACGATGGATCCGACAGATCGATTAATTTACGGACGAAGCAGTGAACAAGCAGACACATACACACGTACACTCGTCGCATGCACACAGACACATACACAGATACCTTTCGACCAACAGCGACGCGTTCGCATCGTCGAAACGACGTCCCCACATATCACTTCGAAGAGTTTATTCAGGGCGAGTCTCGCGATCGTCGATCGCTCTCGCGCGATCCTTGGCCGTAGGCGGGAAGATAGATCGGCGCTTCGTTCGCTCTTCGAGTCGTCTCGCGGACTTTCAGCGCGAATCGCGACCTCTGGAGGAACGCCTCCGATCTGGAGGCGTCTTCGAAAGATCGCGACTTGCACTGGAGATTCCCGATTTCGAGAGTCGAAGAGCACCGCGTCGTAGCTCGCGAGCGAACGGAAACGCGAGGGATGTGACGAGTTGCGCGAACCACAGTATTCTATGTTTCTTTAACTTTCACTTTCTCTACAACTCTCTCTCTCTCTCTCTTTCTTACTCTCATTTACTCTCTCTCTCTCTCTCTTTTCCAATTTCCTCTTCGTCTTGAAACGTCTCGACTTTCGTACCTCTCCACCCTCTTCAATTACTCTCCTCCCCTTCGTATCTAACGAGCGAACACGAGCACGCAGAGGGATGCACGTGCGAGGAGCAGTTCGTCTGCGAGCCGCTCTGAAAGTTCTCCGGATCCGCGCAGCGGTTAACCGTTTACAGAGCCGCCGCAGTAGTTTCGTACGCGATCGTTTCCTCGGTTCTTTCTTCTTCTTCTCGGTTCCGCGGGCGTTTCAGGGCGCGGAGGATCTCCGTGTCCGAAGGCGTCCCCTTTCCGAAGTGTTTCGAGCGTCGCGATTCGCGTTCATTCGACGCGCGTTCGACGAAAGAAAAAAAAAAAAAGAGAAAAAACTAAAAAAAAGAACACGATATTTAATGTAGTTTGTAAAATGAAATTATTTAACGCATATACGTATATTTAATGTCTCCGATTGGACGCGTCGACACGGCGTGTAAACGGTTAAAGAAGAGAGAACGAAAACCAAGAAACGAAAGAAAAAAGCGGACCTCCCCGACCAAAGAGACACTTCATTTTTGCTATCGAGGCTCAACTTCGAAACGTCATCCATTTTTTATACTCTGGTCTTCATCGTCGCACGAAAATGTTTCTTATCGGGATCCTTGCCCTCTCGACGGTCTCGAGCCTCTCTTCCACGCTCTTCTCTCCCTTTATTTTTCTATCCACACTTCTCTTTCTCTCTTTCACTCTCTCTCTCTCTCTATTCGCCTCGTCTAACGACTGATTGCTTTAACAACGTATTTATACAAGCGTAGTTCGAGAATAGGGGAGGAAAAGGAAGCGAGAACTGGATCGTGAACGAGCGAGAGAACGCGTCGCGCGGAACGCTCGAGGGATGGAACGGGGTGGAAAGGTGAAAAGATTGCGGTGTTCGCGGCAGGAATTGGCGCGCGGACTGATCTCATAAAGTAAATAAGCGTTGTAGTAGTTGGGTGGTAGGGGAGAGGGTGGAATTGGCGAGTTACGATCGCGACGCCTGGTAGATTTAGAGAGAAAGAGGAGGGCGGATTGGTCGCTCGAGAGGAGCCGAGCGAGGGAGGGTGGATTCGTCGAGGGGAGAACGATCTCCGTCGATAATCGTTCGTTTCCTCGTCCTGGCCCGTTCGTGACCCGCGTTACCCTGACGCGGAATTCGATCCCGCTGAAAAGCGCGACGAATGTTTCCACCATTCTGTCGCCTCGTATTTCTGATTCTCTTTTTTTTTTTTTTAAGCTCAAAAGAGAGACCCGTGTTCCAACGGTTCGCGTTTCGATTCTCGTTTTTATTTTTTACTGTTTGTACGCGTTTGTTTGAAAAAGGAAGCGAAACGACGTGGATCGCGTCAGGACCGCGGGCGAGGGCTTCGCGCCTAGGCGTGAAAACGTGGAAGCGAGGAGGGAGAAAAGAAAAAATCGTGGAGGTGGACGAGAGAAAAAAATAAGAGAGAACCAACATCGATCGAAAGTAAGAACGAGGCGTTTGTTTCGCGCGTAGGACACACACAGAACGTAACACGCATAACACACACACACGCGCACGTATACCGTATATTTCTTTGCCTTCTTATCAATATTATTATTTTATATTTCGTACCGTTGTTTCTTTTTTTTTTTTTAACTTCGACGAGAGATCGACGGGCTCACACATATATATAGATATATACATACACACACATATACATTACGTATGAACCGTGAGCGTTTATTTTCAACGCGAGATAATAACGTTCACCAACCGTGCGGGCGTACGTGCGTGTTCGCGAGCTCGAGCCACCTCCGAAAATCGCAAAAAAAACAAAAAAAAAAAAACAAAAATAAAGAATCATATATTACAGCAGAAAAAAAGTGAAAACCGTAAAAAAAAAGAAAATGAAAAAAAAAGAAGTAATGGAACAAGAAAACATTTACACGCCACCGCATCGAGTATGATCGTGTGATAATTACAAGTGATTTGACTAGGCCCTTCCAAATGGATTCAGTCGATTATATATTATTATTATTATATCGTGTCAGGAGAAGTCGCGTGGGCACTCTGGTGTCAGCTCGAATTCAACTTCATCTGCCGCGTTATTCCCCACTTTTTTCTCATTTTATACGTTTTCTACTCTTTGTTCTCCGCGGTTCTTCTCCTTTCTTTCCGTTCGACCCTTTTCTCTCTTCCGTTCGTTTCGTTCTTTTTTTTCTTCTTTTTTTTTTTTTTAATCGCTCTGCAGTTTCGCGAACCAAACAGAGATTCTTTTCAATCCCCAGCACCAAACGGGAGTTCCGCGACCAGCGTCTCCGCCAGCAACACCACGGTCACGTTGATTCGATTAAGCAACGCGGTCGACGCCTAATCTTATCATGGACCGCGGCGCGAGGCGCCGGAGGCTCGTTCGCGCGGGCCTCCCAGGCCGGATTCTCCCCTTGGGAGGGGCACAAAGCGTGCTGTGATCATTTCTGCGACGGTCCCTTTCGTCGTTCGTCTCTCGTCGATCGACTCGAGGTGGCCGATCGCGTATTTTAGATATTTTACGTAAACGATGAAGCCTTCGCGGGGAGGGGTGCGAGGGAGGCGGATATCGAGCGCTGCGGCGCGATTCGAGCTGACACGAGCGTGGAAAAGCGTTACGTGGAGGGTCGTATGTGATGTGATTTCTTTTATATCATAACGAATGATGAACACTCTAAGAAATGTTATAGTTTCATATAAGTGATATGTTATTTGTCATTTATTTTATCCCTTAATAAATGATGTTATATAAAAAAAAAAGGAGCTGTGTGTCGTTCAGTTATTTCATGCAAACCCCCGGAACCTTCGTAGCTCGGCGTGGTCCAGCGAACCATCGTTGATTCGATTATTCTCCGAAGGAAGAACGAAACCAACGATTCGTCGTTCGCTCGTCGGATTCTTCGATCGCGTTCCAAGATTTTCGCAGGAAACGGGAGAAGGTAAACGATGAAACAACAATCCGGTCCGTCGCATCGCGTCTTACGTTTATTCGTCGTCTATCTGCATATACACACGTGAAATGACACCAAACGTCTACGTGGTTGTACCCCTTTTCCTTTTTTTCTCTCCTTTTTAAATACTAAACAAGTTACTCGCTTGTCTCTCGCGTATCACCTTAAAATACTCGCAAATAGGATCGTCTACTTTCGCGCGTGCCGCCGCGGTATTTACACGAACATCTGTATCTGTGTCTTTTCTTTGTCCGAGCGTTTAACGCGGACGTAAAAGGGCAGTAAGAACGACTCCAAGATCGTTTCACCGCCATTCCTGGCCGTCGCGATTTCCACGATCGAACGCCCGCCATTCCTCGCCCGAGCTCGAAGAGTCGAGCTCCAAGTCGTCCTACCCTTCTCGCCAAGACGGAAGAGAAACCGGTGGAAAGTGGAAAGCGTCGTTCCCTTTTGATCTCGCGGTCGAGCGTTCTTCGAAGAAATCGGATCGGGGGAGCCAGTCGTGCCATGTGAGAGAATAAACGGTGCTGAACGACGCTCGAGGGCCAGCGTCCGACGACGCGCGACCCGTTTCCGCTCGAGACGAGGCGAATCGCGCGGTCGCGTCGCGGTTCGCGATTCGTCGGGACGCGTAGCTCTCCTCGAGCTGGCCGGTGTGACGAACGCCTCGACATTTCTACGCGTTAGAAGTGAGAAACTGCGAGAGCAAAAAAATGGGACGAGCGCGGCGCGCCTCGCCCCGTGTTGTCCGACGTGTGCACGAGGAATCGTCCTGGTGCAGCTCCTACTGGTGGATAGTGAATTGAATCTGTTGTCGTAAAGAAATTGTGCAACGTTCTCGGTGAACCTCGACGTGCGTGACACTCGCGGCGGTCTTCTACTTCGGCTTCTAGTAAAAACGACGGGGGGAAAAAAGAGAAACGAACTGCTCGAATCTGTTCGTCCGGTGCCACTTGATGCGTTTTGTACTTTCTTCGTCTCTGTCCGGTAGATAATCGTCCTCCGCCTTCCGATCTCTCTCTCTCTCTCTCCTCCGATTCTCGCGTGTTCTCTCCCGTTCTTGCGTTCGACTCGTTCCCGTGTCTTCTGGTTCTTTCTGTCGTTTCTTAGACTCTAAGGAGGTGATCACAATAGGTGGCAAAGAGAGCCGTGAGCTAGGTCCCGTCGTAATCGTGCGCCGGCGCCAACGGTGGTGCGTGGTGATGCATGTGGATGTGCGGCGGCAGTTCGACCGTCGGAACACCCAGGCTGCTTCTCTGTAACGAACAAACGAGGAGGAGGCGTCGACGATTGATTCGAACGAGAACGAAGCTCTCGCGTGTCGTAAACTCTTTTCTACCTGCGACCTCATCCCGTTCAAGGGGGTGGCAGTGGGGTTGTCCGGCGTATAGCCGAGCACGTGGGTCGAGCACTTCTCGCAGGCGCGTCGCCGCCGCGAGGACGCGTTGCAGCGCAACGCGCGACACAGCTCCCGCGCCATTTCCGCGCACAACGACTCCTGCTGCTGGCCCTGTTGCTGTTGCGGCTGTTGCTGCTGCTGTTGCGGCGTCTGCTGTTGTTGTTGTTGCTGCTGCTGCTGCTGCTGCTGCTGCTGCACGGATTGCGAGATCCCTTGCAGGGGATCCGAGCAGGTTGGCGTCGATACCGGAGCTCTCTGCGTTTGTAAAAATCGAGTCAGAGCCGAGGGACGCGTTGGTCGAATCGATCGACCGGCGATCGAACTCTACGGGGAACTTTCGCTGGTCGATACGCGCGATACGATTCGTCGTAGAGGGTGCGGGGTGGACAGAACAAAAAAAAGAGCGTGCTCGACGAGCGGGTAATTAAAGCGGAACGGACGCGTTCATTTCGCGCCTAGGCCGTCCACGAGCATCGAGCGTCCGAAAAATAGGGGGCGACGAAGGAAAAAAAAAACGAGGGAACGCGCGAGCGGTGCGCAATTACGAGCAGACGGTGAAAAACGGGACGGACGTACTATACACTCTATGGGTCCCGGAATCGAATTAAACGCGGCGCAACGAGGTTTGAAAAAAAGAAAAACGGAGAAGAAGAGAGAAGGGACACGGACCTTGGTTCACGAGTGAGCTTCGTGCGTTCGCAGTCGGCCGGCGTGCTTCAGTGGAGAATGAGCTCATGCTGCGTCGCGCGGAAAAATCCACGTGCGGGCCACAAAATGGAACACAAAAGTGACAAAAATTCATGCAATCCTAAGCTCATGCATGGGGCGGGACTCTCGCCTGGAAAAAAATCTTTCTATTCCTTCCCCGTGATGTGTCTTCGTCGATCGTTCCCGGGAAATTCAACCGCAACTCGCGATTGATCGTCGAGGAAACGTGTCGCGGTTCAGCGATGCGCGACCCGCGACCGTTTCATCGCTGTCCCGCATTTTGTTCGCCGTCTCGCGGAATTAACTCCGCGAGAGGACGTTGCAATGGAAACGGTGTCAAGCTCGCGGGTTGCTCGTCGCTGTTCCACGTAAATGCAGACGGGGAGAGCGCTCTCGTAATTCGATTTTCTTTCTTAATGGGACTTCGTCTACCGCTGAAATGCTTACCCGTTCCGCCGCCGTGTGCCTTCTGGTACTGTAACAGAACTCGAAGATCGCGATCAACACGGCGAACGCCAGGCCGCACAGCAGAACAACGAACACTCCACCTAGAAGGCAGCAAAAGACGTTCAGTCTCCAGCAAAAATTCATCGGTCCTAGTCGCGGATCTTTAGGAGCGTTGGTCTTTCGAACGTCTCGTCGACCGAAGAGGTTCGGTGCGAATCGAGCGAATGGCGCTCGATGATCGAAACAGAGGAGCGACGAATCGAGGCTCTCGTAACTCTATAAAAGTCGATCGGACCCGATCGATAGAAGGAAATTGAACGTTTCCAAGTTTCACCTATATTGTCCACTCCCAAAGAGTTCGCCTTGCTCTCCTTCCCCTTCTCGGTCCTCATGCAAGTGTCACCGGGACTCTTCCACCATTTATCATACAGCATCTGGATCTCGCCCTTCTCCTGCAGCTCTAGAATCGCCAGGGAGATTTTGTCGCGCCAAGGCGAGCCTGCGAGGACAGAAAAGGAGGGAACAACCGCTTTCGACTTTGGTAGGTCCATTCGTTAAACATGGATAAAGGGTGTGGCTTACCCATGGGCGTGGCAATCCCGTATCCCTTGCTATCCAGAAGCCCCCCGATCTGCGTCAGGTTGCAGTCCCTCTGCACGATGTAATCCAGCATGGTCGACTCCATTAGAAAGGCGTAATCACCCTGGAGAACCCTTTGAATACCTTCCTCGTAAGTGGGCACGAACACGGATGGCTTCTTGTTCTCCATGAACCGCCACATCTTCTTGTACGTCTCGATCATCGAGTCCTTTGAAACGTTCGCGTGCGAGACAATTAATTAGTCAGCTACTACGACTAGCTCCTCCATCATTTTTTCGTCTTTCGTTTACTATGAGATTACCCTGAAGAAAGTCATGGTGCTGCCGCTGTCCAACGTTCCGTACGCGATGTCCGTCTGGCTGGCGAGGTCCTCCGCGTTCTCTATCGGGGTGATCATCCTCTCGACCGTGAGAAACGCTGCGAGGTTCGCGGTGTACGAGGATATGATGATCAGCGTGAAGAACCACCATATACCGCCTACGATCCTTGTGCTCGTCGCCTGATAAAATATACAAAAGCGAACCTTTCCCATTATTTCCGGCTCTTCGTTTAATTTCCCGCTGCTCGAAGTTAAACTTTCTTTTTTTTCTTTTTTTTTTTTTTGCGCAGAGATCAAACACCCCCGCGTTCCGATTTCATTTTTCAAACGTTCGATTAAATTCTCCGCCGTTGCACGTTTGATTGGAAAAAAATAGCGGCCACCCGGAGTATCGTAAAACGCTCTGTTATTCCAGTTTTCACGGCAACGGAAAGTAAACTCGCGTGTCATCCATCGCGACGAAATTTTTACATCCCTCGTGCTGCGTACAGCGGACGTTCCACGGCGGCCCCATCAATAAACTCGCGTCACTGGGAGCTTCCACGAGATTCTATTATCTCTCTAACGCAATTCCGTCTCTCTAAGCTCCGCGACACACGGACGCGTATACACGGAAGGCCGGATACAGTCTTGGTTCACTCTACTTAATGAAACAGGGGCCCGATCACCATCGTTCCACGTCACCGCTAATCGAACAACGCGACGGGGCTTCTTCGAGATTCCTCGAGCGGACAACTCGAAGATCCTACGAGAATTTCAATCCCCGATCCGCCTGCGCCGGGCGATCGAACTCGCGAAAGAAAGGTCCGACGAACGGCTGACGAAACTGCGTCGAGGACTTTCCGTTTTACTTTTCAGCGAATGTCGCGGCAAAGAACACGGTACGCAAAATAGCGAAAAAAATGCGATAAAGCAGAGACGCTGCGTTGTCGCGATAAGGCTTTTTATTTCCCGCGATCGCGAGCATCGATGGAAGCAACGCGACCAGTGCGTCGCGTGTGTTTTCTATCCATCGACTCGATATTTGTCGTCGGTTGGTTTTGCGCGCGCCCACCCTTCGTCCAAATAGACCAGCGATTCCGCGATACCGTTTTCTCGATCCGTTCGCCAGCTCGCTGATCGACGCTGAGGTCTCCTCGACGCGTCGATTACCATTTTAATAATAACCGACTCGATTCCATTGTTGTTCCATTTCAAACGGAATTGATAATTCCGGATGGTGGCGAGCGACGATACCTTTGGGTTCAGGTCGCTGCCCTGCTGCATCAGAGTGCCAATGGTGAACCAGAAGCTGTTCGCCAGCGAGAACTGATTCTCCTCCAGCTCAGAACCCGCGTGGCACGGATGAGGGTTGTTCCACTCGTACGGGCTGATCCTCGCGACCACGAACATCATCACCGAGACGAGGACGTACGCCGCCAGCACGTACAGCCAGATTTGAATGGCCAATGGGTTCATGAAGGAGAACAGCCGGGCTGGATGACTGGTCGGTACCTGGAATCCCATTTTCTTCCATCTTTTCCGTTCGATTATCAACCCTTCGCACGCGGATGTCCCCTCTGAGGGGACGTCAGAATTGATTAGTGATTAAACTTGGAGAAATACATATTTCCCAAAGGTTTTCTGTCGGAATGGAAATTTTCAATTGCTGGGAGGCGTTAGAAATATTGTTAAGTGTTGCTAAAATATTGCTATTTCAATAATATTTCTAGCTTTTATTGCCAGCGTCCAGGAAGGAGCAGAGTGCAAAGGGTGAATTGTAGGGTGCGAATGATTTTATTGTGCGCGAGTTGGTAGGCGTGGAATTTTGGGAGGTAATTGTGAATACTTTCGAATATTTGATATTCGAGAATATTCGAAACTTTGTGTGGAGGAGTATGCGTGAGAGTGTCTGGGAAAACGAGGGGACGCGTGGAAATCAGGGCAAAAGAATCGAGAAGTGCGTGCGGAGCGCGAGTTTAGTTTAAGAAGAGCAATCGTGTGCTGTTTTTTAATAAAATTAACTTGTCAGTTCCCACGTAATTACAATTACACAACCACTTGTTTTCGCTAAAACCTTCCACTTTGGGATTTGACATGAACCAACCCAAATGCGCTTGGGAATCTGCCCACAAAGAAACGAAAGAAACTCTTTACAAGAAGCAGCATCATCGCTTAGGAACAAATAAAAAATAAATATACAACATTCTGAAACGCATTACTTCGTGTAGAGCTGTGCAAGAAGGAAGAGAAAGAAAAGAGAAGGAAAAACGTTTCATCCTGAGTCTACCAGTGGACTCATCAGTAAGGCTACCAAAATGGCGGAGCCGCGCCTCAGACGCGGAGATGTTAGGTCAGAAATTCTATTATATGGAAACGAAGGTAGAAATGAGTGCTCGTGGGGAAAAACGGTTTTCTATGTCTCTTCCACTAGGTTGGAGGACCGCCACATGACTGCGTTTTTTCGTAAAACGTAAAAATATTCTATAAATTATTAATCAGCGATAAAGAAAAGGTATCGTGTCTGAATAGCGTTCGTTAATAACTCAGATAGGTTATCGCTGCAACGTGTATTGGTATTCTCTGCGCCTTGATATTGAATACGCGAATCCTGCAGGTAGCGATTTCTCGATTCACTCTCTGAAGCTAATTAGAGTGGTGCGTTTATCAAGGCAAGCCGTCACCGCTATCGTTCCCGCGAATTACCGTGAATTCAGCTCGACAGACGGGTTCATTATCGTCCGCACGCGTGTCCAGTTCCTAAGGCAGAAATGGAACAGGCCGATACGCTTGTCGTTCTGGTTTAATCTCGCGCAGCTTAGCGGCCGTTCTCGCGGGGGTCGACAAAGCGCGCGGTAAATAGAATTTTAACGTCCCAGAATCCCATCACCGGCCCGTTTGAGCGCTGCAGCGTTCGCGTGAACGTCAACGGCCGCCATTTTTCAGCCCGTGTCGCGTTTTAATAGAAAATAAATGTAACGACGGGCGAGGAGCGGAGAAAAATTGGTCGCCAATTCGAATCCCGTGTCGCACAGCCTGTCGCGCGAGGCAATTTTGTAATTGCGTCGAAGGAAAATGGAGAACACCGATCTCTGTCCTCTTCGAGTCTCTTCCAGCGGCGTGGCTCGAAACAATCGACGGATCGTTTCCGCGTTTCTTTCCAAAGACGATCCCGTCGCCGTTCGACTCGACGTCGGTTAATTCCGCTGGCTTGTCGACGGCCACGCTGTGTAAGAAACCGACGACGCGTTCAAGTTCGACGGAGACGCCATTCCTCGGGCTCCTTCCGTTTCGCATTCTTCTTTCAACGCCAGGAAAGGAAGAGGACGACGGGGATCGCGAGTAAACGTCGAGGACGGCCAAGACAAATCCCTTGTTTCGGTTAAAAATTCAACGAGGAGACGAGCCTCGAAGGGGACAAGTGGAGAGATGAAAAATGAACAAGCTGGGGGATCGAAGTCACCGGGCTCTGCGGTTGACAAGCGACGGAAAATTCGACGACAGTCTAGTTCGAATGGTTTTCCAACCGAGCTGTACATTATCGTGTCCGCCTCATTTGCCCTCCTCGTCGTAAATCGAGCGCTCGATACCGGTGAAATTCCTCGACCGCGCGATTTCTTCTGTTTACCGGCCGGAATTTACGAGGACTGATACGTACTGATTACAGCGTTTCGCGATGGCTGCTGCAACGAAAAGAAAGATGACAGTTCCGAAGACACTTTCGAGCTTTCCCCTGATGTTCGAGGAGTATCGATAAACGATTAGAAAGCTAATATTATCGACGCGTCACGAATTAAGCGGAGCTTAACGGAGATAAATGTCAGAGAGAGAGAGAGAGAGAGTTAAGAGTATAAATTGGAAAATTAATAGATAACCAGGAGATTAGAGATCATCCAAGATATAGAAAATCCATTGACGAGTAATCGTCTCAAATGAACTACAGCCGTTTTGTCGTTTCCTCGAAAGGACCATCTTACAGTAATAAATAAATCGCATTAAGGACAACGATCAGCCTGGTCGAAACGAAACGAGAGGGATTAGCGTCAAGGTTTCAACGAAACACCAATTCTTGCGTCGTCGCGAGGCAGCGAGGCGTTATTAAGTTAACGATAATCGTCGAACCAATAAAGATTCCAGCGCGCCGTGGTCGACGCGCGTTTTTTCCGCTCGTAAAACGGCCAAGGAATTGTGCGACGCGCGGCAACAGCAGATTGCAGTATCGCGTCGGAACGCTTTGACCCGAGAATTGCAGTCCGTGGACGATCAATTACGATATCGAATAATTAAAGGACACCTCGGTCGGCGACGCTGATTGCAATTAAGCGGTCGCATTACACTAATTAAAGAGGTCTTCCTCGCTCCACGCTGATTGCGCCTCGATACCATAAAGATTCCCTGCTTGTTCCTTTTTCCCCTCTGGCCCCTTCGATGGAAAGAAACGGATGGATCGACGGTTAAAAGTTTAAACGAGACCTACAGGCGACCATCTTGTTTCCTCGTTGTTGTCGGAGGCATCCTCGACGCAGTGGTTCTCGATCTCCTCGAGACGGGAGCGGTAAAAATCTGCACCACTCTCTATCGTCCAAATTATCGTGGCGCGTACAAAGCTTGGGCAAAAACGTCGAGGATCCACGTGCAGGATGATTTAATTTCGCTGGATCAGCCGGCGAAAAACTGCGTGGAAGCTCTAACTGCGCGCGATTACCGTAAACAACGCGGGATTTTAATTATCGCGCAGGTGAACGAACTTGCGGTGAATTTGCAGTTTCCTGGAACGAAAAACCGGAGCAGCTTGCACGCAAGGATTCGCGTAGGAAGAACAACCCCCGCGCGCGTCCGACGCGTTCATTCGACGAGGAAACCGAGGCGGGGGGAGGAAATTTGCTGGCAATTAACGCGGTCGCGATATGAATTAGCAAGCGCAACAACAGCGGCGACGAGGCCGCAACTGTTTTATCCGCGCTCCGCACCCACGTTCCTGGGCGTAATTTTTAAACAACGAGCCCGTTCTCGCGGAAATAGAGAGCGAGCGTAAAGTAAAACCGCGTCGCTTCGCTTTGGCGCGAGGAAAAACAGCGGCGAGATTCGACTGCGGGCCTCTGACTGAAATAATAATTACACGGACGAGCGAGGGGGCGATTTCGTCGTCGAAGGAGCGCGAAGATGGCGGAACACGACTCCGCTGTGCAATCAACTATTTATCGAAATCGCGCCTCCTCGATTTTCCTTCCCGCGCCCTCGCTCGACAGGAAGGGAACGTGTTCTCTCTGTGTTCTCTGTTAACAAGTTTCGACGCTTTCAGATCGAATCGTGGATGATTGCCCGTTGTTTGCTCTTTCGATTTCGAAGGAGGGAGGAAATAAAAGACAGAAATGACAGGAGGAGAACGCAGTGGGACCGGCACGATCGTCCTGTAAATTTGGCCCAACGAATCGGCCGATTGAGTTTTCCCGTCGATAGACGACGAATAGAGGGCGAGACGCGGAAACGAGGGCGAAACGGGACGCGGCACGATCGTCTGAGAGATTTTATTTAGGAGCTGGGACGCTCGTTTGTCCGACGCCGTTTCCGACGACCCCTCATTATCGCTGTCGTTATTGTTCTCGCGCGACACACATGTCGACGCCTCGCTTACAACCGAAGAACTGAGAATTTGGTTGGCTCTTGTCATTGGTATTATAGAAGAGAAGATTGAAAACAAAAATTCCTTGGCGAGAAACCCTTCACAGATCCAATCGCCTGGAGCAATCGTCGGAAATCGCAACACCAGCCATCGTTCTGCGATCAATCGAACGCGAAGGATCAGGCTGATCGAAGAGAAATCGAATTTCTCGCTCGGACGGATCGCAGGCTAATCGAATCATCCGCGCGCCATCGCGCGCGCGAGTCGATCTTAATTACCGCGCGATGGCACGCGCCGCCATCGACGAAACCGATTCGAGCCGTTTCGTCTAGTTGGTCAGCGATTCTCCTCGATCGTATCGTGCATACGTTACACGCGCGCGTAGAGGGTGCGGATCGATCTGAAACGGTGGCTCGAGCGGCGCGACGTATCGCCGGAAACGACGCTCGCTTCGTTTTGGTCGATCGCCGCGGTCTGTGTTCCGTGTCGCGAGCGAGATTGAAAAGCGTGTTAAGGCTGCCGCAGTCTGCGGAATCGATCCGTCGTTGCGTTTCCGTTTCGGATATCTCACGTATCGCAGCCGTCCATCGCGTGGATTTCGATTAATTTTCGCTGTATAATTCATTGATCGCTTCTTCGCGCCCTCGTCAATCACGTAAATTCGCCATTCATCGATGCGACGACGACACGTTTCCGATACGTTTGCGATACGCGATGGTTCAAGCTGCGACAGTGGATTAGGACGAGCGTAGTCGGACGAAGACTCGCTGTTCCGGACGATTGTTTCTGGAACACTGGGAGATGTATATAGCAGATAGGGTGGTAAGTGAAAATTGTTGTAGGATCATTGTTGAGAGATTACCGATGAATGGCGGAGAGATCGCGGAATTAAGTCGTCCGGTGGAGTAAGTCAGAATTTTCGTCCCGTGCAATCGCGGGGGTATTAAAGCTGCATCGAGCCTGGGAACCGGGAATCCCTCTTTACGATTCTCACTCGGGGATCCTGGTTTAAGTATTGACCCAACGCCAGGCTCCAGGAATCTCGCTACGCCCGTGACGGACCCAGGAGCAGAGAACGGGCGGAGAAAAACGAGGAACGAAAACGAGCGAGGAATAGAATGTATCGTAATGTATGGACGTAACTTTCAGCCCGCACCGCAGGCTGGGGGTGGTTGGGCGTAGGGCAATAAAAGGTCCGCGCGAATTTACCTCTTATTTGTCCCCGTTTTCCGCGTTCAGCTGGTTTATCGAAGAAAGGAGCGCTGACGCAACGACGTCGTCCATCTCGTCGCGAGCGTTTAATCCGCGCGATCGAGCCGAGCGAATAATCAACAACGGTGGGTAACGCGAGGCGAGAAATTATCGCGAGGATCTCCCATATTGTTTCACGGGAAAATGGGAGTCGCCGGCCGAAAAAATGGGTTATCGCGCGTTCAATTTAAACGAGCCGCGATACAGCCGGGAAAAAAAGGGCAGATTAACTCCGCCGCGGTGGAATCGAAAATATGAATTCCCCGAACGAGAACGAACGCGGTGTCGAATCGACTCGATTCAAAGGATTTTTTATTCGCCCTTTCGACCGCGCACGAGAGCCCCTCGCTTCTTTCGCGAGGTTAATTGCCTTCCAGCGATTAAGCGGATACCTCGTGTACGCGTGATTTCCACCGTTTTCCCTCGCGCTTCGCCCTTTCTTCTGCTCTCCTTCGCTGGGACGAACGATCTTACCTTGAAGAGAATCGAAATTCCGAGGTTCATGAACGGCTTCGTGAAGTCGATCACGCTCTCGCGGGCGTAATTGATGGTCATCGAGCCGACCGCCAGATCCGCTTTCTGTGAATAGAGACGGATGGGTTCGATTAATCGATGGCAACGAAGGTGTCGACGCGCGGTGGTAACGATGATGCTTGACGAAACTGAGTGGTGGGGTGTTTCGTGAAAGCATTACGATTTGACACGTGGATCTACGTGGATCGAAGGAAAGAAAAATTGATGCATCCGTTCAGGTGCGCAGCAGGCTGATAGATGATCGCGAGATGCGTAGATCAAGGTGTCTGAAGGTAATTCGCGAAGACACGACGGGCTCTGTGTGTGATGTTTCCTGTGGGTGATCGCGTGTGGTTTTCTGTTCGTTCTCCTACCTTTCTCTGACCTTCTTTCGTGTTTCTACGCGTGTGCCTTCAATTCCTACGTCTAATCTAAATGTCCGAAGCGATGACAGTGGCAGTGTTATCGCGAGACGACGTGCAGTTGCTGCGTGATTCAAGAATTCCGTGAAAGCAAGGGTGAAACTGCGTGGGGGAATCTAATCTGCCCCTTCAAGTGCACTTGTACTATACTACTTCTACGTTAAAATCACCTCGTCTAAGTCACTCGTCTAATCGAAGCTTCTAATCGTCTACGAGAATTACTCTATTTCCAAGCGCGAAACGCCGTACGGTTTTTTTACGGTTCTAAAGAGTTCTGGAATTCGTTGATCGCGGACGAACGTCTTCGATCTACGTCCCGTGTTACGAATGCTAAGCGCCGCGCCATGGAAAACCCGCGGCGATGGAAAAGAGACTCGAGCAGGGAAACATTTTCTGGACGGCCAGGCAAAATGGAGCATGCATACGCGCGCGCGGGGGATACGTTATCTGACTGCTTTTTCAGCGTCTGGAAAAGCACTAGCCGTGCCATGGGACACGCCACCGGCCTAGGCAGATTTATTTCTGCTCGTCGCTGCTTGGAAACCGTATATGTGGCCACCGACGATAAGGGGCGCTGGAAGAAACCGCTCAGCCCGCAGTTTTGCGTGCGTCCCTCGCGGATTTTTTTTCCTCCCTCAGCCGATCGTTGATCGATCGTTTCGCGGACCACTTCTCGTTTCTGTCCTCCGTACAGAGTTCCGTTAATTAAACCGTTCGAGGGAAAAGTGGCGCCGGTGACAAAGTCTACAGTTCGCGGGAAAGTTACGGCCAGAAGTGGCCAGAGTAAAGTAAAACGAAGCGTACCGTTTTCCTCCACTTATCTCGTTTTTGCAAAAGTTCGCTTGTACCGCCCTCCTCGCTGAGCCCTCGCCAACGAATGACGATTCTTAAAATATTCGCGTGTTCGTATCTCGCGGTATATTCAGTCTCTGAAAGGGAGGAAAAACGTGGAACGTGTACGAATACGTAAAAAGATGAACGAATGCAAAAAAGGGAGAAGTATTTCCCCATGAATATCGCGACGCGTCGAGGGGCGGCCCTCTGGCTTTTTTTACGAGCACGGTCTGTAACGGGAAAACGATCGGCTGAATCAATTTGCTCGTCGATACAGCGAGCTCGAGGAACGACGGGCCAAACTTTCCCGCCGTTATTCCGCGCGCGGAATTTTCAGCGATGAAGCCAGAATTTTTTCATCCAATCGTACGAGGGGCGGACCAGACGTTCCACTTCCGTTCAAGTTTCGCGATGTTTCCCACGACGTCCCACGATCCCAGTCGATCGCGTTGCAGTCAAATTTGTTCGAACAAAGCGACAGGGGCGCGGAAATAAATTTCCCGTAATGTCGGACGACATTTAACAGGCAACACGGTTTTAATTACTCGGTGTTCACCAGAGATTTCTGTCGAGCGAGCGTGCGCGTTGATTGTAATTTATTTGGCTGCACCTCGCGAAAGACGCGTTCATTAATCATCAGGGAATCTATTGCCATTGAAGAGGGTGGAGAGGGGTGTCGCGAGCAGCCTCGGTTATTCGGTCAGGGGTCCACTCGCTCTTTGTTACCTCGAGAAAGAACGCGCTGGTTAAGTCCCACTTTTCTAGACGCTAAGAATAATTAATGATCATCCGACGAAATTAATAACCGGGGTCCGCGGTGATATAGCGACGGTAGTTTCGTACCAGCTGTCGAGCCATCTAAGCGAGGGGGTGAGAAAAGGAATGAAAGAAAATAGATTCTGGCCGCAGCGAAATTTCTCATCGTTTCCCCCCGCTGTTTCGCGCGCCCTCTCCTACACCCGTTTCATATTTAATCGTTGATTATTCTCGTTCGAAGTTAATCCCAGGAATTAGTTCGCCGCGCGTTATAAATCGCGACTTTAAAGTTCGCGCCCTCTGGTTCCGCAGTTGTTTTGGAGCTCGTTTTTGCTTGCTCGCGCGGCGAACGAGAGCGGCGCGCCCAGAAATCGCGATATTAATTGCTTCGCGGATGCAGATTCGTTAACACCGGATTAATCCATTATGCATCGCGCGGGAAAGTACGCATTCGACTTCAGCGTCGCGGAATACGGAAATATATGGACGCGAAATGTTCGGGAATTTATCGCCAAAGTAACCCCGGGATTCCTCCCTCCGTTTCGAGTTAAACGTTTCGATTGAACGCAAAACTTTCTATTTCCTTTCTCCGCCGTAGCATTCGAGAAATGATCGAGTCCATTATAATACACGCTCGCCGTCCTTTGAATTGAAACGAAACTTTTCTTTTTTATCGCGTTCCCCGCGGCTTTTTTCTCCCAGCGACCAGAACGAGTTATCGTTCGATAACTGTTAGCAAGCTCAATTTGCGAGCGGCGCGGCTAATGGCCGATCCTGAGTAACCAGGGATCTGCGACGTAAGCCACACTTAATCAATCGGCTGCGAGCGTATTAGCCGTTACCTGGGACACGGTTGACTGGCGGAGCTGCTCGTACCAAGGTTTCGAGTATCCCGTTCCATGGAACGGTGCACGCATTTCCACGTTCCGGCGCATCGAATCGTGATTTGCATTGCAAACTGGCCCACACCCTCCGGAATGTGTCCCGTTGTGCCCTCTATCTTCGTTATCGCTACCCCCAGAACTTGCACTTGGGTCTGCCGAGTTCGGAACTCGCGAGCCGAACGACCGAGGGGAAAATCGCCATTTTCATTTTGTTGCCTCCACGCCCGGCTGGATAAGTCTCGCCTCCCGATAGATATTAATCTTAATTCAATTTCAGATACCGTCGCGGCGCTATATCGGAGATAAACTTTATTTAATTAGGGACCCGTTCGATGAAATATAAAGCCGCGATTAAAAGCTGAATGGAACTCGAGTCCCTCGAATCGCGAGGCTACCGCGTTGTTTACTCGTAATCTCAGATTTTCCGCCCTCCGTTGCGTCCATTATTCCGCGCTTCGTTCTACGTCCACGTCGAAAGTACGCATCGACGTTTATCGCCTCGTTAGCGCGCCTGCGTTCCCCAAAAGTATTTCCTCGCACGCGAAACTCTACGCTCCCAAGACTCGAGGAGCAAACGTTTCTCGAGGCTCGTCGACTCACCCACGCTTCCTCGTCGTTGACCCTACGTCAACGTCCTCGTGAATGGGGACGTCCTCGTATCAACTACTCGGCGTACTTACGGCCAGGCGCAACGTGCTCGCCTCCCCACGTGGCAATCACGACGAGACATTCGAGACGGTCGCGCGTTAATTTCCACCGTCGTGGACGCGCCGCGACGGTCATACTCACCTTGTCCATCAGCTGGCGGACTATTCCGTTCCACTCGCCGGTCTCGTAATCGTAAACGCCGTACTTGCCATCCGGCACGAGCTCGATCCTGTAGCCGAAGCCCACCATGTGAGCTATCTCCTTGAGTAGGTCGATGCAGAAGCCCTCGTAACGTGCGTTCCCGCTGAAATTCCCTCTGCTCTTCAGCATTACGTACGGCTGCTCCTACGGGGACCATAAAAAGGAGCTACTACCCTTCGTCCTCTTTCCTCCTCTTTTTCTTCCCATCGCCCATTCCTTTTTCTCTACCATCGTCTTACTCTCCCACGTTCCAGCCGCAAGATTCCACCCTTCCTTCCGCCTCTACGCCCCCCTTTCCCTCTCCCCCCTCTCGCTGTTATTAGTCACTTTTTCGCTACGGACATAATCTCTGTTCCTCTTTCGCCTTTACAATTTTCCCCGCCCTTATTCTACCCCCCGTGGATCCATTCTTTGATAGATTACCTCTCGCTGTGGCTCGCCTGGGTTTTCCTTTCACCGCCTTGCAGCCGTCTTTTGTCCTCCTTCCCATTTCCGGGGAGTCCCTCCATCCCTCCGTCACGGGGGGATGCGTTTACGTAAATAGAAGGTCGCGTAGCCTCGATCATCGACGCGTGCTCGCGAAACCTACCCTTCTAACCGTTCCTTGCGCGAGCGCGGACTGATTCGCGGATCGACGCGATTAGCTTTCGTTTGGCGAAAGGCGAACGTATCGTTTCACGCAGAAGGGAGAAAGAGTCGCAGACGTTCCGACGGGCGCGTCGAGAGTGCCCGTTGTTCCACGTGTCCCGACCCACCCTGATCGATACCCACCGCGAATGCACGACGCGCTAGGTGCCTCGCACTCGACGGCGCTCGATGCTGATTACCGGCTAAATGGATTACCACTCGATAGACTATTACCACGAGCGTTCCCGCGGGATAATGTAGCCGAGCCTACGCGAGAACTCGGCTACGAGCGCGTGGAGCAGGTAAACGGAGCCGCGAAAGAGGGTGGTGTACGCGTAACCACGCTCAGGAGGGTCGTTCGCCATCGTGTCGCTCGCTTTCGCGAACGACCATCCAGCTGAATCCATTTTTTTCCCACGCGGAAAAGGTTCCCAAAGATATCCCCCAACTAATTTCCAGCGCTCGTCCGCGGCCTGTAATCGAGTAATTGGAAAATCGAATCGAATTAAGCTCAACTTCGGTTCAGCCCGGAGCGGATTGTTTCGCGGCGGAACTCGGGGACGTGCCCGCGCATCGACCCTCCCGGATTTCACCCCAGCTGCGAATTAGTCGCGCACGGGTCTCGTGGAACGCGTTAAGTTATGCGAACGAACGGGTTCCCTCGAAAGAGGAACAGAGAGGAGCGGCGAAGTTTCCGCGCGGGACGAGAAGACGGTTAATATCGTTGATCGACTTTGCTTAGTCTGTTTGCTCAAGCGTTGTGCAAACGCGAGTTGTCTGTTAATCGAACGTATCGGGTTAATAACGTGAACGTAGCGAATTCGTCGGCGTTTTTCATCGACAAACGTCAATTAGCAGGCCGACGGAATCGCGGCTAATTTATGGGCTTTATTACGGGTCGCGCAGACATCCGCGAGTAATTAACGCGCCGCGCGGTGATTTAGCCTCGACTCTTCGGGTGGACGCGGCGACAAGTCGCGCGAGCCATCGATCAGGATGATTTAGAGGGCGAACTGGTACGGGTAACGAGTGGTGAATCGTCGAAGGACCGAACGCGTCTATTAAACGTGAAAGTGTTCCTCGAATAGAAGCGCGTGCGGTCTTCTATCGTCGTCCTTCGCTGCGAGAGGTGATTTTAATCGAGGCTGAGTACACTGCACTGCAGCTTCCACCCTCAATGTCGCGCAGTCTTCCATCACGCGGAATAACAAGTGTTTCGTTCTTGAATCCTATTCCGGGTAAACGCGTTCCACGTATCGCCAAAGTGTTCCTGAGGGGCTATTAATCTCTCGACTAGCGTTTCATCTATCTCTGATTGCGACAATTCATCTAATCGACCTACCTCTAAGTACCTAAGTGCATCGTTCGCTAAGAATGTACCAAAGTGTTCGAGTGTCTAGTCTCTAACGTGCTAAGATGCGATCGTGTTCGACGTCTCTTTAAAACCGACAATTCCTAGAACATTACGGTAGTCTACGAAGAAGAGAGATAAAAGTAGTTATTGTATACGAGCTAGTGTGAGAGGTACGACACAAAATGGTTGCCTAAAAGTGAAAGAGGACACGGTGCGAGCGATCGTGTGGGTGTGCGCGCGGACCAAGTGTGTGATATGAGGGAAATTAAACAAACCAAATCATACATGTCGCATGAGCTCTCTGACGATGCCGTTCCACTCCCCTGTTTCCGGGTCTTTCGCGCCGTACTTCCTGTCCGGTACCAGCTCCAACCGGTAAGAGAAGCCAACCTCCCTCGCCACCGCCTCCAGTAGGTCCACGCAAAAACCGTAAAACCGCGCGTTCCCCGTGTAGTTTTTTTCGTAGTGCATCATCACGTACGGGGTTTCCTGTGCCGCAACGCGAGCCCATGCAAACAACGGAACACGCTGTCAGATCTGGACGAATCGCTGATCGTTCTCGAGAGGCTCGTCGCGATGAGACAGATCCGAGACGACGGATCGATTCGCGCGTGTTCTTACCTTTTAGGATCGTCATTCGACCAACGACAAGTGGAACGAGCGGAGAAACGCGAAATTGAAGAACTTCGTTAACAGTCCTAATTTCTAACTCGCACTGTATAAATAATTTTTTGCGATTCTTATTCACTTTAGGTATAAAGTGAATGAAAGTAAATTAATATGAATCGTCGAATTCTTGTTTTTATACTCGTTTCTTTTTTTTAAATAGTCGCAATTTCTAATCTACACTGTATAAATAATTTTTTGCGATTCTTATTCACTTTAGGTATAAAGTGAATGAAAGTAAATTAGTAAGAATCGTGGAATTCTTGTTTTTATACTCGTTTCTTTTTTTTAAATAGTCGCAATTTCTAATCTACACTGTATAAATAATTTTTTGCGATTCTTATTCACTTTAGGTATAAAGTGAATGAAAGTAAATTAATATGAATCGTGGAATTCTTGTTTTTATACTCGTTTCTTTTTTTTAATAGTCGCAATTTCTAATCTACACTGTATAAATAATTTTTTGCGATTCTCATACACTGTGGAAACAAAGTGAACGAAAGTAAGTTAATAAGAATCGCGGAAGGAATTTCCTTCGATCTCGATTTCATGTTTCTATGCTTCTTTTTAAATAGTCGCAATTTATAACCCACACTGTATAAATAAAAAATACTTTTGCGATTCTCATACATTGTAGGAACATAGTGAACGAAAGTAAATTAATAAGAATCGCGGAAGGAATTTTCTTCGATCTCGTTTTCATGTTTCTATGCTCGTTTTTTAAATAGTCGCAATTTCTAACCCACACTGTATAAATAAAAAATACTTTTGTGATTCTCATACACTATAGAAACAAAGTGAACGAAAGTAAGTTAATAAGAATCGCGGAAGGAATTTCCTTCGATCTCGATTTCATGTTTCTATGCTTCTTTTTAAATAGTCGCAATTTATAACCCACACTGTATAAATAAAAAATACTTTTGCGATTCTCATACACTGTAGAAACACAGTGACCGAAAGTAAATTAATAAAAATCGCGTAAGGAGTTTCCTTCGATGTCAATTTCATGTTTTTATGCTCGTTTTACTTATCGCCAGTGGTACGAACGACCATAAGTCAGACAGATCCATAGATGCGCTCAGCGGCGGGGGGCGCTCGTTTGTTCAAAGTTTATGCCAAAGTTCTTTAGCTTACAACTTGGCCATGCCCGTCTGGGTCATCGAGGAACCTTCAAGTTCCAGATAATGGTAAACTCCGTGAATAAAGTTCGATGCAAGTTCGTATCAGTTGGGTCGTTACCGATTTCACGATTGCTCGATGCAGCCGGTTTCGAACCGTGAAACGACGGGATTTTATACCGCCTTAACCTCCATCCTCCGCGCGAAATGACGCGTTACGAACGCTGGACATAAAGTGCTCGGTTACGCGGACGACGCAATTGTTGTTTAGTACTTCGCCACGGTGTACTTTGTTGCTCGAACCTCCGCGCGGAAGTCTTTTTCGAAGCAGCGAAACGTCTCCATTCGAACCAGCCGATTTCCCGCAGTCAGTCGATCCTCGATTTCTCGCGGCACGCGATTCCTCGACTCGTCTCTAAAATTCTTTGGATCCTCGCGACGACGTTCGCTTTCGATCGATGTCGAGAACAGAAGCCGCAAAAACGCATCGAATTCGCGTTCTCGCGATCGAAACGTTTCGAGAAACGACGCGATCGATCGGGACACTCACCAGTATCGTGATGACGAGCAGAGTTACGTTCGCTGAGCTTGGTTCGAAGAAGGCCGCGGTGTCCGTCACGTTGACGCCGGCGCCTGGACGCCACTCGCCGACCTATTTCAATTCTCGCGTGACTCCGAGCATGTTTACAGAATGATTTGTGTGACTGGCGGTTCGAACGGGCGATAGTTACCTTGACCAGGGAATGTTGCTTCAGTTTCAGCAGGTCCAGCTTGAACTGGATTCTGCGGCCTTCTTTGAACTCGATGGGCCCGGAAATGCCTTTCATCTCGACCTGGAACATCGAAAAGAATATCGTACCTTCTTCGAATCCCTTTAATTATTCATACAGAAACAATTTGTTAACATACCGCAATATTAAACGCTACTGTGTACTACTTAAACACCATTTCATACGTAAAATAAAACGTAAAATAAAACGTTACACAGCACCAGTCGCGCGCGACAACTCGAAAAGTTAACAAGTGTCAACCACGCTATTTGAAAACCCGTCGCGACCAAAGGGAGGCTCCAGCGGAATATTCTCGCGAGCCGAAATAAAAAGTTCCGGCGTCAGCCCTCCGTGGACGAGTCCGAAAAAATCTTTTCACCCGCCGCTGAATGATAATTACGCATTTGCATCCCGGTCAGTGACCGTCGCGGAGAAAAACGAACGAGCCAGCCCGACTGGGAGCACGACGGAGGGATTAAAAAGTCCATTCTGAGGGGGGGAAGGGGTGCGCGAGCTGGGGCGGCTCGTTTTCTGAAATTTATGCGGTCCGCGATCCCCGAGACAACGAGGCACGAGTCCGATAGAGAAAGAAACGAGCGAGGAACGGAGAGAAAGCCCCGTCGTCCGGCACGTCCTCGAAATATTTTCGCGTGGACGGACAGAGGGTGAACGGGGGAGGAAGGAAGCGAGGATCAAGCGTCCCAGGCAGCTTCCGCTCGGCGCTTGTCGCCCCGCGAAACCCAGCCTAACGACATCCGCCGTCGAAGTGTCCCCGTCGCAATAACGACTTTTTAAGCGAGGAAATTCTTAACTCGCGCGGAAGCGCCTCTGATCCTGGCGTCATGCAAATTGAAGCTGAGGACCGCGCGAATCGTTGAACGGGAAGTTTGTTGTTGGCCCTGGTTGGACCATGCATCGCGACGCGGTTCGATCGATGTCAGAAATGACCAAGGTAATTGCGCGATCGGTACATTATTTGGAATATCGAAGTGGATGAGGCATAGGTGACGAGGGAGTTAATTAACGCGGTCTCTGTCGGGAATTCTCTGTGCTGAACTCGTGTACACTTCCGGGCAAGTGTTTCAGATCATCGCGTATTCCGTAAGGAACCCAGGAGCTCGAACCGGATGAAATCAATTAAAATATCGCGGATTTCTGATTTGCGTTCTCAACTGATTTATTTGCATAGAGGAGGAGAGTTAAACGAAAGGATCCTGCTGCCGTCGAGCTTCGTTTACATATCACTGGAACACTTTGAATACCGCGGAGCGTAAAGTATCACGAGCCTGCAGCCCCTGCGAAATTTACGAGGCAATAGGGATTCGTTTACATCCGCGATTCGCGCCGCGAACGAGGCAGCACGCGCGCTCTTTTACGGGCTGCGTAAAACGGATGGACTTCATCCCTTTCCGCGAATCGACCGGTCCAGCGAGCGGGCCCCAATGGTTTCGATCGCTGAAAGAACCCAGGGACCACCCAGCCGTCTACATCGCGCAACGATGGAGTCGAATCGATTAAGTGAGAGGAGCCTAGAGAAGCCACTCTCGCGTCCCGAGAGGTAACAATTCCGCGGAATTTCTCAGGGATTACCCTCGTCGACTTCCTCTGCCCCGTTATCCGACGTTAGCGGCGAGCAATATTAAATTTTGATTTTTATGGAGTCCATCGCGCGGCCAAGTGGCCAAACAGGGTCGGAAGACTGGCGAGAAACGAGTCGAGAACGATCCCATTGTATCGGACACAGTGAATTTACGCGATATCGAATTTTTTTCTCCCCTGAAGGGGCGAAACGATTTCGTCCGATATAGACGATATCCTATCTCATCGAGGAGCCGTAAGAGGCAACGGGGTACCGTTGGTTTCTTATTTATTTCCACTCCGCAAACTCTGGACGAAGGAATCGGGGGGTGGTTGTTCGTCGCGAACGCGGATATTGTAATCGTTCGCGGAACCATCGCGGGGGGTGCGCGAAGTTCGGTTGTAAAATCGCGGAGGCTTGCTCCTGACGTGTCAGAGGATCCATAAATGTCGATAGGATCGATGGAGAAGGTGGCTGGAGGACGATAACGATTCGAAGGGAATTGGAAGTTTCACAGCGCCTGCACCTGACGTTTGTTCGTCAGAGATATTTCTAGTCGCTGCGGGGAATCGTGGGAAATGCGGGCTTAGTATGGAGAATATGTAAAAAAAGACGATACAGGGGGCCGAGTATTCCGTGAAGCTGAGTGGAAAAATACACGGGGAGGTTTCACTTTGATTAAACCTGTTCCCCTTTTTCTCTATTTCGCTTCCCTCTAATTGGAAAAACCATTTTAACGTTCATTGAGTTTGCAGAGGAAAATGGATCCCAACAAAGTCAGACCAAAAACTAATAAAACGATACGAGACCAGTCATTGCGATGGTAAATCATCGTCGTCCTCTGTCTTCGACATTCGCCCAGTGTCTGGGCCAGATTTATAGCTCGGTAATTCGAACCATTTTTGCTACCGAGCACGATTATACGTCTCCAGGGAACGCAAGCGTTGTACACGGTTATTCCAACGTTTCAATTTCGAGACATCGGGAGACAAAATCATTAAAGAACTCCCCAGCGACCCATTCCTCGATTAATAATAATTTCGAGTGCGACCAGCTGGTACGTGTCCCACGATGCGCCGCCGCTAATTAAGTAGAAACAAATTACGAGAATGCCAGCGCGATGAAAATATCACCCAATCGTGTTTGACGATTGCTCGCGGCTCGCGCTTTTCGATCGTTTCCTCGTGGTTCGTTTAGCGAGGGGCAGAGGAACAGTGGCAAGAAACATCGCCAAAGAACGATCCGTTTCGAAGAGGGACAAACGATTAGGCTTTCGTGGCCAGCGAAAAGTTCAGCCTTAATCGCGCAGCCCAGAACCGAGTTTCTGCCATGAAACAACGGCCGGGACAATACGCCGTGTTCCAAATTAATGGGCAGTCTCTGCTCCAGTTTAAAGCGTGCAAGTTGGGTCGAAAACTTGCTGCGTTTCGGCCAAGAATGCTCGTTAACTTCCGCGGGCATAAAAGCTGGACGAAGAAGGCGGCAAGTGAACCGAGGCGACTGGATTACCTCGAGCGCTCTTCCACGGTCGTTTAATTACCCGAGCCTACTCGGTTGTTCCTTCTGCGAAATCCACGATGTTTTCCATTTAACGAGAATTCTTCTGGATTAAGGAACGATTCAAATCCGCTGTCGAATTTGTAAATATATTGTTACGAGCATCGAATATATATAGAACAATTGATATCAGCGAAGAAACAGTGATCGATCGGGGTAGACCAGACGACTGATAACGACAAGCTGTCAATCGACAGTGAGATCTGTCACAAAGCGGACGTCTTACTAATTGCGATAATAATTGTGTATTAATATTGATTAGTAGAGTAGCATCAGATTGGCGACGCTACAACATCTTTGACACGCGCGTTCTACCTTAGTCTTCCAAAGACAGAGACTAGTTTCGAAAATTCCCAACTGGAATGATAAAATAATTTCGTCTGCAATCAACTTGAATGGCAAACAGAAAGCTACAAAGACCTGGAGCGACCGTGGAGGGAAAAATTTTACCCCTTTCTTCCGTGGCACTCTCATCTGCCACCAATTTCCAGCGGTCGAGTCAATTTCGCGGCGCAGAGCAGAACCGCGCGAGTCCTTCTTACTTTTCCTCCGTGCCTCGTAATATAATCCTGGGAGCAGAATTCCGTGGCCTCGCAGCCGGAAAAGTTTCGCGTCCGAGCGGTGTTACTTAACGAGTGGTCCGTGACGAAAAAAACAAACGCCAACGCGGCTGCAAACGGGAAAGTTAACGAACGTTTCCGCCGGATGCTGGACGATGTCCGCCTTTTTGGCGCGCCGTTCGACGGCCACGCGACGATTTATCAGGCTTCGCCTTCCGCGGCGCCTCGCTCGCGTCTATCAGCCTCAACCCTCCTGCGTAACGAGACGCAAGGGAGACATAATTAATTAGCAGACGCGATCAATTTCGTCGTCGTCGAGTTACTCGTACCGCTCGCGAGCGTCGACGATTCGTATTCGCTGGTTCTCGTCGCGGTGCAAATTGAATCTGTGACGGTCCTCGCCACTTGAGAGACAGCACACTCACTAGTTTCCCGCGAGCACTCATTTCCTATACAGTTTCTATATAATAGAAATTCTGACCTATCTCTATCATCCCAGAGTCTAAGGCAGGGTCTGCTAGGTAGCCTTACCAATGAGTCCACTAGCAGGCCCAGTACGAAACGTTCTTCCCTCTCTTTTCCTTCCTACCCTCTCTCACGTTCTCTTTACAGCGCAACGATTGAAGCAGACGCTCAGCCCACCAACACACGCTTCAGTTGCTATGTTAATATTGAAATTTTAGCAATAGTTGTGTGACAGTCTTCGCCACTAGGGGGACAGCACACTTGTCAATTTTCCGCGAGTACTCCATGTCCTACACCGTTTCTATATAATAGAAATTCGGACCTATCCCTACCTTTTCAGCGTCTAAGACAGGCTCAGCTAGATAGGTTTACCAATTAGTCCACTAGCAGGCCCAGTACGAAACGTTCTTCCCTCTCTTTTCCTTCCTACCCTCTGCCACACACTTTTTACAGCAGGCAACAAACGAAGCGGCACTAAATCGCATCAGATCGAACGACATTTTGCGAGGGGGAGTTCAGGCGTGTCTCCATTTTTCCCGCATTATGGCGCGAGCGAGAGCGCCGCTGGCGACCACGCAAATTGAGATTCGAGAGCGCGCGATAAAAATCTCGACTGCGGGTAAAACAATTTGAAAGTGTCACGGCCGCGTTACGAGAGACGGTGGACTGAATAATTGGTAATTTGCATATGGGAATAGGGAAGAGTTTACGGGGAAACGCTGCGGGCGATAGGCGCGCGAGTGGAAAGGTCCGCGAATGGTCAGACGCGGTGGCTCCCAGCGAAACGCGCGCGCTGACCGATTTCCAAGTGGAACGGGTCGACGAATAGTCGCGCAAAAACCAGTCGCAACTTAGTCGCGTCGAATCCGCGTCTTTGTTTCGCGTTCTAAATTGAACTCTGCGAGTGAATTGCGAATTCCTAGGTATTCCGCGAGTCGGGCGAACAATTAGAGTCGACGAGGAGTCGAGCAGTCGCATGGTTCACGAGCGGACGCGTAATTAACGAGAATCGTCGAGGGCTCCTCGCCTCTCAATCGCATCCGGCTCTGTAAACATTGCGCTGCTAACGAGTCGACAAAACACTGGAATACATCTGCGCGCGTTTTTCAGCCGGGCTCGACGGGACGTAAGTCTCGTTTACACGCGCGTAACCGTGTTTCACGCTGACGGGGCCCCCCTCGAAGCGAACGATCGCAATTAAGTCGTTAATTACGAGGCAGCAACGTTGTCCATTGCGACCAGAACGTTCCGCGCTTCTCCCAGCGTTCGAACGCGGTAGTTCCGCGACGATTCCCGAGCCAGTCGTCCTCTCGAGCAGCCGTTCGCTCTCACGAAGGAGTTCGCCGGTTCGGACGAATCGACTTTCACGATCGACAAATTTTTATCGCCCCGCCCCGACGGTCCGCGCGCGTTTCAGCAGCGGCGCCAGCCCCGCTGAATTACGGAAACAGATGTAATATCCGCGGCCGCGTAGTTGTCGGTTATTCGTGGCAATTACTTCTCGTTCGGTTCAATTAAGCCGCGCTGGAAGGACCGTAATATCGCGGGCCAGGATTTAGGATCGCGTCGAAACGCCCCATTAGGGAGCTGAAACTAACTTAGTTACACCGTCGACAATCCGGGGACCTGGCTCTCCGCGTGCCACTTAAAGGAGCCTCGACGCTGCGCCGTGAGAATGCTTCATCAACGTGGAGTATCGCGCCTGCGATGGGCGAGGGGGCTGGCCTACTCGGGAATACGGTTATTAAACCAGCAAAGAATTCCTAGGAGCGTCTGCTCCCGTCGTCGAATCGAATTAGCCAGATTGGGGGATCGAAAAATAGAAAGGGGCGGAAAAATATGCGCTGGACAGTCGCGAGACACTGTCCCGTTGTTGGCCCATTGTTCGTCTCGCGGCCGCGTTATTCACGATCCGTCGAGATAGCCGTCGCGCTTTGCAATGCTAATGAGGCCGCGATGGCATTTAGCCGGACGTTTGGAAATATGCCAAGGCGCGCGAGCGGCCTATCGACGAGCGATATTCAATTCCGCTAGAACGGCGACGAAAAGTTCGACGGCTGGGTTTAATACGCGGACAGATCACGCTCGCGGAACCGATCGGAGCGTGTCCCCGCGCATCGAACGGTTCGACTCGGTCAGAGCCGTTATCGTTCGATTCTTTCGTTCGATTCTTTCGTTCGTCGGAGAGATTCGAACGAGGTCCGTCCGATAGAGAGCCAGCGGATGCTTGGAATATCGAGGGGTCTTTCGAGAGGAAGTGACGAGAGGAGATAGAGCAGACAGAGCCTCGACAATGTTCTCTGTGTATCGAGGTCCGCGATTATAGAGTCTTCGATCGTTAAGTGCTGGCGCTCCGCGAAGCCGAGAGCACGGATTGTCTAAATATTTGAAGGTTCGCGGAGCGTCGATGTGCTATCCGTTACAAGGATATCCTCGACGATGGAACGATGGAATCCTTTCGTATTCTCCGTTTCTTTGTCTTCCATTAAAGCGTTATCTATTGTTTCTCGCTCGGGGAATCTTGTTACGCCGTAACGTCTTCAAGAGCGAGATTACACGGGTAACTCGCCGTTTCGTCGCTCTGCTTGGCAATTGGAAAGAAAAGCGCCGGGAGAAATGAGTGAAGATCCAATTGAACCAGTCCCGGGGAGCCGCAGAATACTGACGTCGCAAGAATAGCGAAAAGTTGGTTCACCGAATCCCTCTCCAGAAATATTATTTGCTTTTCGCCGGGAAATCTTTCTAAGAAAATTCGCGTAGAAACCGGGCAGCGCTGCTTCTATACAATTTTACGCATTGTGCGAACAGAAAACTGGCCGTGCAAAGGAAGAGAGAGAGAGATAGAGCGGAATTGCGAACGAAAAGTGGAACAGGAAGGACGGAGGGTAGCGAACAAAAGAACAACAGACATGGGCGCAGGGAAGAAGTATGCGCGCTTGGGATACAAAAGGGTGTAACAGGCAGCAATTTTGGTAAGCGTTCATCCAAAACATTGCGACGCGGTGAAGGTTCGGTGAAGATAACGGGGCAAGCGGAGAGATGAGGGATATCGTCGCGATAAAAGAGCGTCGCGTTCAATTTTAACGCTCGGTGGTCCTGTTACCTGCATCGACGAGCCCTCGTCACTGGCGTCTGATTCTCTCTTTTCTCTTCTTCCTTTCCCCCCTTTTTCGATTAGCCAACTAGCGAGATTCGATCGTTTTTTACACCCGCTGCACGTTTCTGCACGGGCTGAGAAATGCATTTTCGGTGTAAATGCGGGGTTTAAAAGAGGAGGCGTTCGAGGCGAAAACTAGACGCAGACGAGGCCAGGAAACCGTGGCAGAGGCAATTTCGGTAAACGAACACTCGATGCGACGAGAGGACAGGCTGGCGAGGGTCATAATAAAAGAGTGGCGTCCGCGTGAACGTCCTCGTCGGCCGTATATTGGCCGCACGCGATCCTCTTCGCTTCCAAGTTTACGAATCGTTCATTTTCGGAGCAACCACGTCGATGGTCCCTTTACTGCGATTCAAAAACACCTCGATTTTGTATTTTAACGGGCAAAGATGCCATTGAATAATCACGAAAAAATTCCACGTGAATCGTCGCGACTCAGAGACGCGACAGGTTCGCGCAAGCGGAATTTCGCCGAGAAAACGAGGCACTCTTCGAGGAGAAAACCCGAGGAATCGAACCCGTCCTCCGCGACACGCGTTCCCTATTTCCCAACGCGCGTTGTACAGAGTTTCCAGTCGGCTTTCAGACAGAACGTATCGACGTACGCGCGATAAGCAGCCCGCTGTTCGATTTACCGCGAAATCGTTGTGATTTACGGGGCGACAGCCTCGAGCGGCGCCCGCGCGCTTATGCCAATCGCGAGATATACGCGTCCTCCATCCGGGGCGGCGATAATTGAGTCACGTCGCGAGAAAAAGGGGGATGGAAGGCGGGACGCTGGTCAACGGGCAACACCAAAGTCGGGACGGCCAGGCGGAAGTGAGGCCGGAAATTAATGGCGCGCCTCGATACTCGGACGATAAAACACAGGTGAAATATGGTCACGGTGGCGTAAATCATCGATTGTACTTTTTCGCCGCGCATTATGAATCATCTGATCCTTTCGACGGAAGAATCGCCGACGAATTCACCGGGTGCCATTTTTCAAACGCGCGAGGCACAATGTGACCACCCTCCCGTTCGTGAACGACGATTTATCGCGCTTTAAACAAATCGCGCGCTATCTACGCTCGCGCTATTAAATTCTAACAGTACTGGGGGTGGAGTCGAGGGGCGAAGGAACGCTCGTCTTCGAGCGGCTTCGACGAGCGCTGGTGAAATGCGATTTTCATAAAGCCGTCGAAGAGGGCCGCGTGGGTCTCCATTATCGCGAACCCCTGACGACCCACTCGGCGCGATTCGTCGGGGCGCTCTCGCGAGGAAACCAGCCGCGAGAACGGTGCCAACGGGGGGATGAACGTGTCCAGGAGGGTGGCTTAGCGCGCGCGTGCCAAAAATTCGCCCGAAAGATGCTCCGGGAGAGCGTACGGACAAACAACGCGGAATAGCTAATCCCGCGATAAACGCGTTTGGAGCGGCGCCAAGTAGTTTTACGGCTTGAGCGTTATCGCGGTACGCTTTTCAAACGGCGGAAAAAACCGTCGTTTATGAACGCTCGAGCTCGTTACAGCCGGTTAAAATCGTAAACACCAACCGCGTTTAAAACCGTTACCGCACCCCTTACGCGGCGTGTTCGCGGACGTGAAACGGCGGCTCGCGTCGTCTGGTGAACTGATTTTGTTGACAGGTCGACGATGGCGAGCAACTGCCGATCGATGCCTCGAGTTTTTCGCGTCCCGCACGACGACGCCGCGACGAAAGCGTGGTGCTACGCAGAGCTTCCCAGGAAATGCGTGGTAAATGTCTGGAGACTATCAGGGAACCGACCGATATTGGAATTCAGCCATCCGCGCTATTAAATTAATGGTGGCCCATGAGTGCACCTCGAGGGGATGCTCGCGAGCATCGTCGACTGCTGGGAAACCTCGAGTTCGTCTAGATTAGAAAACGAACACGATTCTCTGACCGATGGAGTTATCGAGCGTTGCCAAAGATGTAATTTCTTATTAATTTTTAGTTCGATCGTCGACTGCAACGGTAATTCAGCGCGATAGAGGTAAATGGGGGTAAAGACGCTCTGGCGAACGTACAACGCGACGATCTGATACGTGGTACGCAACTTTGGACGATTGGTTCGCTTTAGTCCGCAGCGAACGCAGAGTTACTCGACACGGGACAAAACCTTGCGAGGATTTGACGCATGGTAAACCATTCGCCGATAATACGAAATTTATTTCAATCCCGCGTGTCGTAAAATGAATAGAAACAACGTTTGAAAGGGTGCAACGAGAGCGGGGCGTTGTAATTCATCGAGATTAGCGGTGTCGATGCGTCGATACGCCTGGTATAATTCCTGTCGCGAGCCAAAACAAAACTCGATTCCTCGCGAGCGTTATTAACCGCGCGATCGCGTTAATCGTTTATTCGATTGCGCGCGAAACAGTTGCAATTAGGCGAGGCTCGCTATAATCGTAGCCGCTTGATTAAGTCAGCCCCAATATCGGCTGGCCGCAGCGCGCCATTGAAATCGCGCGGAACCTTGAAAAGTTCCATTAAACGGACGAGTTTCATGAATTTCGCGTCTCGACGAGAGAGCCACCGCTGGAAATTCACGCGGCCAACTGGATCGCGAGCTGATTCTCGTCCCGTTAGAACGTCTCCGCGTTCAGCCGCAGATTTCCCGTTCGCCTCGTGAAACAGGCATGCGTCTCCCGCGAGGGGGCCAGCAATTATCCGGAATACAGTTGTTCCTGGCCGCGAGCCAGTCCCTTTGCATCCGTAATTCATCGTTTCTTCGTACGCGTGGCTGGAAACGGGTTACGAACCGACGAACGAACGCGGCGAGGACCACCCATTCCCCATACACGATTTTCATTTCGCGGATATACGCCCCCCCAAGCTCGCGTTCCTGTAAGCATACCATTCGACCAGACGTTTCTCGAATAATGCCGGCTCGCTAATGCGACGAAACATTAAATTCCAAATCGAGGTACCTCGTCTGTCCAAATACGTACGAGGATGTATACCTGTATATAAGAAATAGCTCGCGTGCCACGGTACGTTGATCTCTCTAACCGTTCGGAGGAAACGATTCAACCGGCACGAGGAGGGATTACTCGATTTCGTCGCTCGGATGTTTTTCGCGTCTGCGGTAACGACGCGCGCCGCGTTAATACTCCGCTCGAATGCTGGGCGCATTTTTTTGCCTTTCGAGCGAGCACGCTGGAATATCTCGTTCGGAAAATGAAAGCTGCTGCGAAGACGAGGATTAATTCTGAATCGCATCGCGAAATAGTTGGTTTGTTCGTTACATTTAGATCGCACTAAACAGCCTGGCAAAAAAAGCAGGCGGCTTTCGAATTTCCGTGCCGGTTTCTCTATTTTTTTCCAACCTCGCGGACGGGGCTGGCTTCCCTGGAATGAAAAACATGCTTGCGCGGAAAAGTGGAACACTCACCGAATTGATGTAGTTAATGAGAGACAATCCACCGTCCCAGGGCTGTTCCAGCTCGCAGGAGATGTTCGCGGGCCTGAGCGCGTGCGACTGCTCCAATGTCCTTAATCCCACGGCGAACACTTGCACGCTATCGTACATGAGCGCTGGCTCCGCCTGAAAAAGGCCACGGCTTTTCTCAGGGTCGGTCATTCACGTCGCGACTTCCGCGCCGCGTTAAATATTTGCACGAGCCACCGTCCCCTCCTGTTTTCCGCCCCTTTTCTTCGTTGCGCCACGACCGTCCGGGGATCGCGTGAATTATACAGGCGACTGGAATCGCTTCTTTGCCGAGGGATGAAAGGGTTGCCCTTGGAAATGGGCGAACCCTCGTCGCGCACAGGGCGTCGTGCACGCGTTCCAACGAGTTTTCGCGCCAGAATTTTCCAATCAATTTTGCAATTTGTGTTTTTCTTTCAGAAAGGAGAGAGGATCTCGGACGACCCAGAGAGTGGAAAAAAGAAGCTAACGCCGCGACGCCAAGTGGAAACGCGTCTCGTATTTTTCTCTTGCTTATTGGTGAAATTAAAACAGCACTTGTCGTTCGACTCAGCTGTTTATATACCTCAACAGTTTACCTCGAAGCGTGCTCGTTACCAATTACCATTGTAAATCGCGATAATAAAAATTGTCGAAGCGAAATCGGGATTCAGTTTATTCGACCGCCGCGTTGAACGATTATTACAAAACGTTCGTACCACACAGACTCTTTTTGTCCTCGCGCAACGATGATGGAAGTTACGGCACTTTAACCGTGACCACCCGTGCAAAGTATCGACCGTCGAAGCGGACAACAAAGCCATTTCACTCGGGGATCTAATTATTTCAACGAGCTTGTTTTCCGCGCCGCAAAAGCTCATTAATCAGATTGCATTTATCGGTCGCGCGTGTTTTCCCGTTCCCGCCGCGTGTTTTTCATCGATCTTCTTTGAGCAGGGCGTCGCGAAAATGTCCTGCCTCGTTAACGAGACGCGTTAAGTTATTCGTTTCGCGTGCCACCTCGAAACAGAAGCGCTCGTCGGACCGCAAAGTCGAGCAATTCGAAGCCGCGCGGATGGTTCTTTGCGAGACGAACTGGGCGCGGATCAATTCTCTGATCAGCTTATTTTCGGATCTTGCTGCGCGGGGCTCGAGCGGGTTCCCTCTTCCGTTTGCTCGTCTCGCTTTAATTTTCCGTGTAAACACGCGCACGCTACATGTTTGATTAAGGCAAACACGGGGGTAAACCTCTCGACGAGATCCGTGCACGATCCCAGGCGAACCTGCGAAACTTGCAGCGGCCAAAGACAAGCTTGTATTTCTTCCACGGATCCCTCGCGCGTTTCCGAAACGCGTTTAATAGAGTCGAGAAAATTTCTTCGCTGCGCGCGGCACATTCCCGCTTTTACGTTAATTAACGCGATGGGGTAAATTACAGGGGGTGAAATCGAGACTGCGTTGGAGCGTCGGTAATATCGCGAGTAATTCCGCCGGACGTTTTAAGTGACTACGAGGAAACGAATTTAGTTTCTTCCCCGCTCTTAATGCATTTCGTCCGTTCGCTACAGATGACCTACTGGCACGTCAAAGATAATGGCACGCGTCTGACTAGACTCGTTCCACTGTCGCACCGTCGCCTCCACTGTCTACCAAGTCGTTGCTTCCGTTTCGATGAGTTTCGAGAAGAAATAACGGACGAAAGCTCCATTTCGCGATAACTCATAGACTAACCATCCAAGTTCTCGGCCGTACATCCAAGTTTCGACGAAGGAAACAACAAATGTGCCGTGCGCGCGATAGTTTCTCCAATTACACGCGAAACGATACCATTCTCCACGGATCGAGGCAATCCCCGCGCTATATTTATTGGCCGATCCTCAGCCATCCGTTAATAAGCGAATCGACCAACCGAGCAAACGAACCTGGACTGGCCAAACCATCAGCTAGCCTTCGTTACATCCATGTTTCATTGCGCTACGCAACGGCACGGAACATCGAGCGTTATCTGACAGGTGTCTACGAAACCATCGTGTGGATCCGGTGGAAACGCAAAGGCCGCGCGTTTCGAAGTTGTTATCGCTGGAAATAATCAACGCTAACGGCGTTCCTGCGCGCTCCCGACGCATTAAGCCGAGCGCTGGTACGCCCAAAATAATGGACGGCGATGGATGGTGGCTTTCTCGCGACTTCGATAGCTTTTGGATTGATGGCTGCGGACGGGGCTGCAACGCGAATCAAATCCTCGCACGCTCCCAGCGATAATTGCGCGTGTGCGCGAATGTTTTTGCAATTGCTTTCGTTAATCCGTCCAGCGAGCGGCGCGAATTTGTGGGACGCCGTACAGAGATGTAATCATTCGCAATTAATATTCATATTGTCGCGACGCTCGCGTTGTTTCTTGTCCCCCTTTTTCTCGTTTCGTAGCTCGCGGCTACGGTTCTCGATCCGCGGAATGGACACTGTAAATTCGCTGGCTCGATTCAATCAACCGTGTTTCTCGAATATTAATGAAAAAAGCGTGAAAGGACGGGGCGAATGGCAAAGCCGTGTAAAGGCGCAAATAAATATAAAACTGGCGAACAACGCGGTCGCGGACGAATTTAATAACGATTCGATTTTTGGCGCCCGCGAACCGACAGTGGAGGATCGATTCGAACAGCTATCAAAGCCAGCGGGGAATTATTCGTAATTTCGTTAACGCAACAATTTTATGCCACCCGCGGCTAGATTGGAAAACTGACGAGTGGAAAGGAACGGATGTCACTATCAGAGATCTCGTAGCTGCTTGCAAACGCGCGTTATCCGAGCTTAATTGGAGCGTCCTTTTAATTAGTCCAAGTTCCGGAAGTAAGTCGCGTCGAACTTGGAGCACCCCTCCACCCTTATCCGCCCAATCAAATCGACGATTCCCATTAAGTCTTACAATCGTAGAGCATTGATTCAGACGCGTGGCAATTAGTATTCTCTGATTTTTATTTTTCGCATTAAATCTTATATGCTTGAATGAAAATTGCGAATGTTTAGGAACATTAAATTGGTCGAGAGAGAATCTGTAGTTCTCTGAATGGCAATCTCATAAGCGCAGATAAGCTTCTTCTTTTTACAGTTTCTACGCAGTGGTCTTAACTGCTGATACTTCCGGCAATTTTGAATTCTAAAGGCGTATCAAAGCGTTTATGCTTGTTTGGTTGGATAACTAGTGCCGCGACTACGAATAGAGAAATTCTATTCCGAATTTCGAAACGGTCGAACTGTTTATCACTCCGTTACACAATGCGCTCCACAATTACTGCGTTTAATTAACATAACCGAACTGTAATTACATGGCTTTCTTAATCAACGTTCAAGCCATACTTTCGTCCCATTGAACGTTTCCAAACATTTTCCACTTACGATTATCATCGTTTACGTTAATCAACGCTTGGCTTCTCGATCGTTACAATTATCGCTGCCATCTCGTTCGAGGCAAATGTCGCGCGATTTTTGCGACGATTCCGTGGCTCGACGCTCAGTTTAACCGCAGGTAGATTAGACGGATTGTCGGTTAGTTAGCAGGCATTTGTCGCGAGCCGCAAATTTCGCAAGTTCCGCGCGAGCATCGAAGTTACGGGGCGCCTTGGGATGGCTTGGAACTTCCGACGGACGTCTTAATCCACGTCCGATCCGCCTTGCTGGAATAATCGCCGCTGAAAATGAATTTTCAGTCATTTTTCTTGGCCTGACTCGTGAGAACCACCACGGAGTCCACCGCGTTGGCCAGTCTGTTTTCTGGAGACCGGATCAGCTTGTTCATTAGCATTTAAAGCGAACCTCGAGCAATCGTCGCGCGAAACTTTCGCCCTCGTCAGAGCTGTCTCTGACGCGCCACGGTGATGTCCTTTCTCGTAATGCACGCTGATCGCGCGAATGATCGTTCTCGACGTGATATCTGTAGGATTATGTTGTTTGCAAGAAATAATTCCTACGTCCACTAGTACTTTATCAAATTAAGAATAGCAATTTTTGTTGCTCTATTGTAAGCAACAGCTTTAGTTTATTTTTTCAAAATGCAAAAATGCAAATATATACGCGAACAGAGTTGCCACTTCGACGTTCTCAAAGAGAATAACTCTCCGCACCGCGAACGCGCGGTTAGACCCTCCTTCCATGACGGAGCATCGAGAAAGGCCTAATTTATGACACCCCCTTAGTGCCCATCATTTTCTCTTTTCCGTTCGCCTTCGAGACGAGGAAAGCCTCTTACATTATCTATCGCTAATCGCTCTACACTCTCCCTGTTCGCTCTCGACTCTGCTCGCTTTCAATTGAACTCATTCGCTTCAAAGATTCACCCTGTTCCCCATGCATTCCCCATGGATCCATTCCTCAAACGCTCGCGGTTACGTCCACGCCACCCTTATCATTATCAGTCACACGATCCTGTCGCTGGGCCCTGTCGCTCGTAATGAAACCATTCAGTCCGCGTATCGTTGCTTTATTATTTCATACACGTCTCTAAGAATCGATTTTATCGCGTCGTAATAGCGCAGCAGTGTACCGCTCGTTCACTCGCGACAATATCGCGCTGGAATTACGAACCGCGCAAAACAAATAAGTGCCCGGATCCTTTTAATTGGCAGCGACGCGCGCGCTGCAATATTGAAAAGGAAAAGGACGAATGTTTGCATCAATCGCGGAATCCAGCCGTCCAAGTAAACGAATTATTCCCGTCGCGTTCCCTGTACATTAATCAACGACTCGGATTAATTGGAACGCATCGCAGCGGAAAATGCAAATAGGATGCGGCAGCGGGGAAAAACAGCATCGATCGACCCAAAAACGTAACAATGCAACCCCCGAATAGATCCGCGCGAACGCGGGGTACTTTTGCTGGTAGCACACGCGTCGCGTTCGCCGGATATTTTCCCGCCCCCGTTGCGCGTGTCACGAGCAGTCCGACATTTACGAAGCTTCTCGAGCGATGTCACCGCGGCTGGAGCGGAAGCAGCGGCGACAGAGCCGCGGAACGCGTATTTAGAGGCGCATGAAATTTAAAATCTAATAAGCAGCTTTCAGGGCGCGAGTCGCGCTTTCGGGACAGCAGCTGGACGGGAAAGGGTAGCCACCCCCTCCTCCGTCAACCCCCGGAGAACTCGTCGCCACGGTCCTGGGTTACGACTGCTGCTGCCGGACGAAATAATAAAATCCTTCGCGCGCGCGAGAGAGGGAGGGCTGATTTATGGCTGCGAAAGCGACAGTTACCCCTCTTCGAGGGGCGAGGGGGATCTCGATTGAATGATTCATTGGCCGCGTGGAATGCGGCGAGTGCGACGAGTGTACGAAAAAATAACGATAAATTCGTCTGCCTCGAGAAGAGTTACCGTGTTTTGGAAAGTATCATCGATGGAGAAAATATTCCGTTAAACAACCCTGCTCCCTGTCGAATCCTCGCGTCGAATCTCGATTTAAGAAGCGACCATTCACACGTATACACGCGTGGGGATTAAAAAGTAACGACAGAGTCGTGGCACGGAGTTGTGTACCGCGATGTTCGACCGAAAAGAGGAAGATGGATCGGAAAACGGACCACGAGGTCCGCTGGTGACAGATCCAAGAAATATGGCGGCGCACGCAACACGTTAAAATTCAATTCGCTCGCCTCGATACTTTCAATCGGCCACGAGCTCGACCTTCCTCCCCTTGATTACTGATACTCCGCGGCGCGAAAGCAGCGAATCAGTATGCAAGTACCGTCCAGGGTGTAACAAGCCCTCCTGGCGAGAAAGAGAGCCGCAGATACCAGCTGCACACACACTTGCGCACACGTACACGCGATTACACTCACCCTGGAGACGCGTTTATTTTTCCAGACGAGACTCGTTCGCCAGTCAGTGCCTTCCTCAGCGGAAGATCGGACTAACAGGTGTACGAGTCTTGTCCCGAAGCCAGCTTGTGGCCTCTGGCGAGGTGGCTGGGCTCAGGGTGCAACCACTTTGCTCGGAAACTTCGGCTTTCTTTCATCTCACGCTTCCCCTCCCCGCCTTTTCTCCCTCGGTGGCTTTGGCCAATGTTGATTGTTACCAGGCTTCTTCCGCAACTTCGTTTCCGGCTAACTTGATCGTTTAATGACGAGGAAGGTGGGGAGGGAAACTCGAGGAGCGTGAATGAGAAGTAAAAGCAAGATTGACGGAAAGAAATCGAATCAGGGAAAGGCAACGAGGGTGGCCATTCTGGCGAACGGACAGCGGATTTTGCGGTCGCGACGGTTCCACCCGCTGGGAGCCACGAGAGGGACCCTGTCCAAGGTAATTGCAGCCTGACAACTCCACTTACCAGTTGGAAAGATCGCGAGCTGAACGGAATATCCGGATGACGAGCAAACATAGGCGACAAGCGATTCTTTGGAGGGTTGATTGGGTTCCGTGAAAAGGAAACGGGTAGTTTCTTCTTTCTCATCGGTTTACAGAATGTTCGATACTTCAGTTAAAAATAAGGGTTCGTTGTCTTAACAACGATAGATGGTATAAACGAGGAATAATTAGTGAAACCTCCCGCAACATTCGTCAAAATCGCAGCACCAGACTGTTAAACTCCAGCAAGCTTTCGAAACAATAAAGTTTCCGAGAGCGAGAACGAGATATTTGCAATTAGACTAGTTTTCGTCGAGCAACGAGTTTCGTCTAAGAAATATTACCGCACGGTGGCTTTTCGTACCATAAACGCGAAATCTCGTTTCTTCGTACCTCACTGAGACGAAATTGATAAAGCTGATAAAAATCGCAAACTATCTCAACGTGCAATTACTGATAATACGGACAATAATAACGATAACGAAGTTATTCATTAACGCGACAGTGAAACGGGGCGCGCGACCAGAAGCAGCGATGAATAATTTACGACGCGGAATAATAATTATATACGTAATCACTCCTAGCGCCCCATGAATAATCCATGAGATTCGGATAGTTAAATTGAATGATCGGAACTGATTAAAACTACCATTTTTCGTAGTACGTAAATCTCTTCCGCTCGCGTTCCTGAAGGGGATGGAAGAGCGAGCCGTGGTCGGTTAATCGGCGAGGTTAGCCGTGACTGGAGCTTTTAATCGGGAATTGATCGGGGGGCTGAAACAGGCACACGGTCGAACCTTGAGATACGATTTCTTCCTCCGCCCGATGTCTTTGTGCGAGGATAATCTCGCTGAAAAGCGAAAGGAAGCCGTACGAGGTTAATCACGTGACGGCTGACTGCTGCGCCCATTCCGCTAATTGGGTAAAACTAATAATAGCCGGGCGGTCTCCTGTTTCTTTGCCTCTTCTCTCGCATCGTCTGCCAAGCCCCGTCCTGCTCGCGACGCAAAAACTCGCCCCGTCGTCTAACGAGCCGCCCCTCTCGCTGCCCCCTGCCCCATCCAGCGATCGAAACTAACGAGTCGCCCCGCGATTTGCCATTTCAATTCCGTAATCAGGGTACGATCGAAAGAAACCGAGCGTGCGATTGAATCGAGGAGAGGGAGGACGATTAAAGATCCCCGCTCGTGTCGCTCGACGAGCTTTTCAGAACGCGACGCGACGAAACGCGGCGGGAGAAACAGCGTTCGAGATTTGGGTCGCGACTGTGATACGCGACGGGAGCGCAATATTTTTCTTTTTTCTCTCCCTTTTTTTTTTTTTTTTCATTCGCAACCCAGCTACGTCGGTTCGGGGTATTCGGTTCGCTGCGTTCGCGCGTCGAAAATACGGGGCGATATTTTTGTCCAGCCTATCTCTGACACGTCCCGGAACTTCTGACAATGCACAGATGCGTGCACACCCGTCGAGGACTCGACTGGGTCGACCCCGTCCCGCTCGATCGGGGCTGATAACGCGCTCGCGAGCAGACGATCGTTTTGTTCCCACCGCTCGTTCCTCGCGCGGAACTTTTTTTATCGGCAAGGAAACAAGCGGGCAGACCGCGCGCTTTATCGGCGGATCGGTCGCCGCAGGGAAATTTCGCTTCAGAGACGATAAACACCGGCTCGCCACCGGACGAGAGTTCACCGGTTGCGGGCTGATATAATTAGAAAACTCTTTTTAAGCGTCGACGTCCAGGGAAATTGTAAATCTTCGCGCAACTCGCTCTGGAACGCTTCCCTCTCACTTTCCCCGTCGACGTTTTCCCTCCACTGTTTTCTGTTCCCACCCCGCAACGAAATAAAGCGCGAGGGAACGCGGCTCGATGCGTCGGCCGCACAAAAGATGGCGGGTCGACGGGGCGGCATAATCTCGTTCCGACTGGAACCACCGTCCGATTAAACCTGCTAATACACCGTCTTCTCTCCTTTATTTGCGCGAATCTACCGTCGACCTGGCATTGTTCCTTTGAGGAAACCTCAGCGTTAATTGGATTTTTCCTTTCGCGCCTCGCTTTTTTTTTTTTTTTTCGCCCACCCCACTTTCCACCCCGTCTTCGTCGCTTGTCACGTTTCTCCTGGCGACACGACGGTCGATTCAAACGAGCCATTCGAGAGCACTTTGAGCGAGCGGCGACTTTAAAAGCCGGCGAATTAAGTTCCCGGAGAAATACGGTTTCTTTTCGGGACGGCTATTCCTCTGGTTCAGGTTGTTTTATGGAGGCGGTCTCGCGCGTCTGCGGGGGCACGAGAAATCTATTTCACCGCGAGACGTACAATCGTTCGCACGGAAATATACTCGACTACCTTGCTACTGTTTCCGTCTCCCGTCGTATTACGAATGCTCGCGTTAAAAATTTCATCGGCTGTCTGGTTCGAGCGCGGATTAGTCGTAGATCGACAGTGGGACGGCGCTCGAAAATGGCTCGAACCGATAGTCGAGTCCAAGGCTCGTATTCCCAGAAAGGAAACCCTCCAAGGAAACCCTGGAAATATTGAAATATCCGCAGTAACGTAAATAAAGCCAGCGGCGTTACGAATACTGTCTAAACCCATTTGCTAAAAGCAGCCGGCTGGTCCATGTTTAATATCTCTGGAATATCCGGCGGAGGTAAAGGAACAACATTTTTTTTTTTTTTTGCGACAAAAAAACATTTCCACCGCGGGGACCCGTTTTCTTCTCTTTTTTTCTATTTTTTTTCCCGATGAAACGTCCGCGTTCGTACCTTCGCGAGGGCAAAAAACCGGCGTACCCCGTGGAATATCTTGGCGTTAGCCGAGGGCCGGGACCTCGTTTGCGTCAACACCCTCGCGGTTGTTATCATTTTTCGCGGGTCCGCGGGCTCCAGTTTGCATCACAAACAGGGACAGCGGAACAACGGGCACGGAAACGAGAAAGAAGATACGTATTTCCAGACCGCGGAATTTGGTTATCCTGACGAACCGCGTCGGATGGAATAATAAGAGAATGTGGAACCAGCTGGGCCCCCTCGTATATACACGCCGCTGAGCTCTGTCGGTGGTTTGCATTTTCAGCGTCGCGATATCGCGTTATTAAAGGCAGTGAGGGGGGGGGGGTCGCGACTCAGTGTGTGCGCGCTGGTAATCACGGGATGATTTCGGGATTTTACAAAGTTCCACGATTCCACGGGGACGGTAACTTCGAGGCGAGGTGAAGGTTGCCGTCTGGCCAGCGCGGAGGTTGGCTCTCGAATTAATTTGAAAGCCCTCGGCTTCCGAGACGCTCAGACCTCTCCCAGCTGCGGAACGGGTTCGGATCCGGCACGAGGATCGCCGTATTTGCGGTGAAATTTAGTGGATTTTAAATTCGATGAAAATCCGAACGAGATTTCACGGGGGAACCGCGGTCGACGCGGCCGTTCCGAAGCGTCTCCAGCGCGAGTCGACGCGACGATCATCCGACGCGAGAGGCTGGACACTTTAATCTGCATAGAAATCGAGAAAAAGCTGCTGGCGCGCGTTGTCGCGAGAGCACAAAGGACGTCGTTCCGCGGTCCCCAGCGGAAAAAAAACCGCCACTGCGACGGGATTCCGCAGGGTTAATCTCGTCCACTCTCACAACTTTCCATCAGATACAACGAACCCGTTTCCCGGCCATTAACTCGGTTGTCAGGATTCCATCGCGCGTTGCCAGCGAATTACTTTCGCCACCGCGCGAAACGTTCCGCTCGGCTCTGAATAGGCCGGTTCCCAGCGAGGCTTTTCACGAGCGCCGCGTCGTCGCCGTCGCCGCATTGTTTTACATCAACGGGCCGCGACGCGAGACACGTGCCTAGCCGTTTCCACAATTGGCCTCGTTCTCGCGCGGCTGCCGCGCGATCAATAAAGTATCGCGACGGTGGACAGAGCCAGGATATTCGGCTTTTATCGTCGAGGGGCTTTTCAATGACCGCTCCTCGCGCCGTTTAGCTTCGCGCTTTAGCTCAAAGCCGCTTCCGCGGAAATTCCTCGTTCGACAAACCCGGCGATAACTCCGATTTCGCTCGCGTTCGTTGCGATGCGTCGTAAAAAACCGAGTCGTCCCGCGATCGTTTTCGCGATTCTTCGAAGAATTTCGACTCCTCCGCCTTTAGAAGCCTCTCAGTTCCGCGAAATCGCGACTATCGACTCTGTCAAAACAGCGTGCACTTAATCGAGCGAACGAACGCGTCGCCTCGATCAGAATCGCGCTGTCCCGTTTCCATTGGCGAATATCGAGCGAGCGCGCAATAACGGGTCGCGCAAACATCCCGAGGGCGCGAAGATTCGAGGCGGGGGTTGGATTCGCGGACGGACGCGGGCGCACGCTTCTTACCTGTATAACTTTCGATTTGTTGAGGATCGTATTCCCGGACAGTTGGTACCGCTCCATGTCCCTCAGGATGCCCCGCACGCCGACGTCCTCCGCGTCGACCAGACGGAAGGCAGTGATATTGACGAAATTGTACTTGAAGTCCTCGAGGTCGAACGTCTCGATATCCTGGAAAACGGGCAGAGGGGAGATCTCGCGTTTTCCTGCCGGCTGTCGCTGCGCCCTCGGGCGGTTCCACGCCCTTCAACGTTTCGAGTGTACTTACGAAAGTCGTGAAGAGATAGTGGTACTTGTAGTCGTTCATTTGCAGCTGCAGGATCTGGAAGCAGACGCGTGCGCGAGATTCATTTGCGATGGTATCCGACTGACGTTTCTCCGATATCTATCCCCAACTAATTATTATTCTCGAAGCAAGTGTTTCGCTTTCAAGTTAGCTCGGCAGTTAACTTGAGAGCGTCTCACTGAGAATTCTCCGCGACGCTGCTGCGCGACCTATGCGCGTTTTCGAAAAGTACTCGCGGGGTGTTTGGAAACGTCGCGCGGCATCGACGGAATAAAAGGAATAGTCGCAGCGGATCCTCGCGTCGGATGAAAGCAGAGACGTAGAGGAAGGCCGTGGGAATAGCTGGGGGATATTTACATCGGAGACGGTCGGGGATTATCGAAGCCGCGGGGGCGGGAAATCGATGCGCGCAAATATGTATGTAGTTACCATTCGCAGAAAATGATGCATATGCTCCGGCTTGGTATCCACGATCAGGTTCCGTATTTCCTTGCTTTTCATCTCGGATAGAACCTGCCTGTAGGAATCCGGGTCGGCCTGTCTGAGGTTAACCTCGATCTCTCGAGACTTGGGCGACCTGACGAGCGCTCGTAGCTTCACCAGACCTGAAACACGCGATTAGCTTGGCTGTCGCATCGATTAGAGCCGTGACTGTTCGATCTGGAAGCATTGGCACCCTGGCGGACTTTGTTCACGCGTCGATGGTCATCAAATTTTAACAGCTCCGCTGACAGCGTGGTGGAAAACAGCGTCCAGCGTTTAAGGTTTCGTTGAAAATTCATCGAGACTGTTACGAACGGTTACACAGAGAGTGGAATGATCTTTGAAGAGCAACGTTAGGTATTTTTTACTCGCGCTGGTTTGGAAGAACTAAGATAAATTCCAGCGGAAGTTCTCAGCGCTTCGTCGAAAGGACGAGCAGTTTCATCCCTGTACGCCGCGGGCAACCCTAATCGTTTCGACGCCAGCCACAATAGGATGGGCTAAAATAGTTTCTTCGCGGATCTTCTTAGATATTATTAGGCTGGCCGTTTAATGGGACGGAAACCCGTGAATCGCGTCGCCCGATGAAATCAATACTTCCCACCGCCTAAGTAATCAAGGTATCATCTCGACTTGCGGGTCTTCCGAGGTTCGAGTTCGTTCCCTTTCAAGTTTCCACTCGGAACTTGGACGTCTGGGGCTCCCTTGTCCCACGGAGCAACGTTTTGTCGATTCTCTTGGGTCGATCGAGTCCTTCGAACCGCAAACACGAACGAACGTCTACGAATCCAATCACCGACGTCTGAATTAATCCTAACGTAACGTTCAATTATACAGCACCGCCACGGTTGTTGATTAATCGATTCTCGCTGCACGCTCATTCTTACGCGTAATCTATGTCCCCGATAAGTCACGTTTGGAGCTACGAACAGCGCAGTAAATATATTACGAGACGCTGAGATGATTAAACTGTTCCATAAATAATGCAAAGGGTAAAATTTCTGGGATTTCATGAACTTACTGCGAGGAAACAAGGAACAAATGGATAATACGCGTGGATGTGTCGTCCTGCTCGGTCAGACTTAGTCAGCGTTTCCGCTGCAGTCGTGTTAATTAACGCGAGCAAATCCATGGACAGACTTTGACTAATCCCCCAGTAAGAAACGGGATTTAATCGTTGCCAGTGTAGCCAGCGACCCTGTCTAGCGTTCAGTGACTCTGTAAACACTGACTTTCGTTTCGAGGAGTCGCTGTCTGGACGTCCATCGTTAAAGAAGATGCATCGTCGATCGTAAAAATCGCGAGAAAAGTAGCTATCCTAATTATCGTAATTAAATTGCTAACAAGCGAGGCGAACAATTAATTGTTCGAACCGTTACCCATCGTTCTGAATTCAATGCAGTCAGCAGCTGCTTCCGACGCGCGTCAAAACTTCTCCACTGGATATTCACTCGAGAACGCGTCGACAATAACAACAGAATAAATCGTCGAGTTTTTCCGCGCGAGCCGACCGCCTCGTGATCGTTAGAGGGCTATTTCGTCCCTGAAAAAACCAACCTAAAAAGGGACCACTTGTCCATAAATCTACGCTGGCTACCAAGTGGGTGGTCCAGACGGTACGCTGGTCCCACCAGCCCCTACGTTTGATCGCGTAAAAACGCGCGAGACGACGAGGGACCGACGGTTCGAGTTGGGGGATGATTTCTCAGGGGGCGCTCGAAAGCATTCGAGACGCGTCTCGCCTCGAAACAAATTATTATATCGGCATTTACTTACTCTAATGACAACCACTTACGATCGTGCCACGAATGCCGATATCCGCGATCGGATGAAATATTGCGTCGCCGCGGCGCTGGGAAGGAAGTCGTCCATTTTTTTCTCCCCGTCGATGGGGGACGTCTGATATCCGGCGAATTGAAATGTCGGCGCCTTTCGAGGCGTCCTAGATCGTGGACGATGATAAAGCGTCGAGTGACAACGCGTCCATCGCGTTGTTCCGCGGCGGGGGTGAAGATTAATATTCCTCGGATAGAAACGCGACGTCGATCGGATCCTCGGACTGTTTCGTCGTCCTTAAACACCGTGGCGTGAATGGCGTCGAGAGACGCAACCCGCTATAAATCAGTGCGAGCGGAAGTTGCGCGCGAACATTCGCAACGCTTCCCAGTATGTCGGAGTTTCAAGCGTGATTAAGAGGAACGTCTGGGCGAACGAAGTGTAGCTACACGGTAGTTCGGGCTCTGGAGGGTTCGAGGCGCGAAAGAAGATTGTCTGAGGCGAGCGGTGCGAACCGTGAGGGCAAAACCGCTCAAGGATTCGAAACGACGTGACTGATTGTACCTTAGGACTGTCTGTAAAGCTTCTTTCGGACGTGGGAGAATAATGGGGAGATAAAACGCGAAGAATCCCCACTTATTTTCAGATCAGACACACGGGATTATTACCATAAAATAATTCCCGTTAAACGCGACACCTTAGCCCCTAAGCAGGCCAATAGAGCGGTACCCGGACACTTACCTCCTCCCTGAGAGGCATTTCATTGTCCTTTACGATAATGACCAGGCCTGTTACGCCCGTCCTTAACGTTTTTCTTTCTTTCCTGGATAACGAGACGCCTCACGGTTCTTCGCTGTGTTGCGACAACGAACGGTCGGGCGTCTCAGTCGCGGGGAGTCCTTAATCTCGACGTCTGACACGGGAGTGGCGTTAAACACCCGAACTATCTCCCTTTCAACTGTAATTCGCAGGATCTTCTTTTCACGAGCTTTACACTTCCGTCCTCCTTATCTACCCTCGCCCGCGACATCGGACAAGTTCCCTACCGCCACCTCTCTTTCCCCGCATAATCCTTGCGCTCCCTTCGCGTCCCTTTTGTTTCTTCATTTCTCTCCGCTACGAATCTCTCGCGATCCCCGCGGTCCCCACTAAATATTGCGCTTGTCATTCGGGACTGCGCGACACGCTTCCGCTACTTTGAACGTTAGCTCGCAGCGACAACGTCGGTTCACCCGTTGCGGTGATTTAGCTGTCGCGCGACGCGTACGTGGCGAGCTGGGTACGTACTTCCGGCCTGGTCGGATGTCGCGTCGCCCCCAAGGGAGCAGACGAGCCGTTACCAATATCGCGCGCGGATCTGCCTGCGACGCCTCCGCGCGATTCCCCGTCTCCGTGACACGAATACGCGCAAAGTGCTTCAAAATATGTCTACGCGCCTCGAGGACGAGTGGGAGGCCCGCGACGTACCCGGTTGGTCCATTACGGGAAACGGGAGTGCGTCGCAAATGGCTGAGATGTACCCGGATAAGTGGATAAATTCAACAATCGTCGTGTCATTCAAAGTGGTATCACGCGATTCGGGTCGGAGGGTGTAGCGGCTAGCAACGAGGCGCAATGGGAGGCCTTCGCTACGAATAGCTAGCACGGTTTATGGTATGCGTGGTAAGCAAGCCATTTTTGAGGAACCGTTTTAATATTTTCCGAGCATGAAGTAATTAACTTTCTCTAGAGTAATTAACGGCCTCGATGGTACATGTGGACGCCATAAACCGAGGATTTCCGAAGGGTTCACCTCCCGCGGCCGAGCGACCCTTGGTCGAAGGACGCAGGTATCAGGCCCAGCGGAAATCTCGCTACATGAGCAAATATGGTGAAGCGCGTCACCGTGTGGGTGGGGCTGAATTATGGCTTCAATTATTGTCGCTGTAAAGGAGGACGTGAGAGAGGGTAGGAAGGAAAAAGAGAGGGAAGAACGTTTCGTTCTGGGCCTGCTAGTGGACTCATCAGTAAGGCTACCTAGCAGACCCTGCCTTAAACGCTGGGATGATAGGGATAGGTCCTAATTTCTATTATATAGAAACGGAGTAGGACATGGAGTGCTCGCGGGAAACTGACGAGTGTGCTGTCCCCCTAGTTTCGAAGACCGCCACAATGGTAATTTGCAAAAAGACCGTCTCCTACCTAGGACACCACTACCCTTCCCTAAAGAAGGCGGTGGCATAGGATCAACTACGCCAACGATTGGCTCCGACGTAAAATCCAAAAAATGGTAAGAAGCGTCGAGTCAGGACGATCGAGTACGAACAGTTAGTCTTAGCACAGGAGTCCTGGCAAGAAAAATAAGTAAAATCGCAAACACGGAGCTTCGTGATATTTTGATCATTTTACTGAACACCTTGAACACGCAGGCTATGTTCTAGTCGCCACATCCCTTCAGAGGGTAAACGATATTCCGCGGATATCGTGGCCGCGGTTTTAAAATGCTGCGTAGCGCCTCGCCATTGTCCAGCGTGTTCCACGGGAATCGCGAAACGCAGACGGGAGAATAAGAAGGATCGAGGGGAAGGATCGGCGGATGGCGGGCCAGCCCGTTCGAACGAGCGCTGGAACTTCGACAATGGACGGTGATGGTTCGAGATCAGAGTTCATTGAAGATTCCCGGGACGTGAGAAAACGGAATCCGGTTGCCAAGATTAGGAACAGGGTCTGCATGCCTGCCCGCCATACGTTCTTCTGGAAGCTTTACGCCCCGGTATTTCCTATTCGAAGGCGCGACGGGATCAGAGTCGGACGCGAGCAGAAAAAGACGCTTAATTCGGAGGTAAAGAAATAAAGGAGCGCGGAAATCGTTCGCCCGATCGAGGATTGAACCCCGCAGCCGGCCCCGTCCCCGCGAGTAAATTAGATCCGAGGAACTAAATAGAAACGCGAGACTGCGCGGGCTCCCTTGAAAACAGGAATCCGCAGCCCTCCGCCCGTTGTCGCGTAACTTCGTTCGCGAACAGCTCCCTCAAGTTGAATTAGACGCGGATTCCCGTGGAGAAACTTGCGCCGTCTCGAAGAATGCGCCCGGGATGCAAAGCAGCCGCAAAAGCTTCTGAATCTCCCGGACGAGTCTCGCGAGGTGTTTGCCACGAGCGGACGTCCGCTTACGCGGACGGAAAACTTCCGCCTTCGACGCGCCGCGAGATTAACACGCGTGTCGTGGCGCACGCTGGTCCTCGAGGGCCAGGTATTTTCCGCAAGCCTCGTACACCCTAGCTTCCGGCGCTTGGCGCTCGATGAGAGACTCGAATAACGAGGGTAAACGCCGACAGCCCGAAATAACGAAGCGTGGTGCCGCGTTAAAGCGTTATTAGGGTTGCTGGGAATTTCGCTCGTGAACCGACGCCACGACGCGCTGCCTCGCGGGGCCGGCGCGTTTCGACGCGGATTTTTTTGTCTCGCCCCTCTGAAGTAACTGTCGTTAACCCCTTTACGTGTCCCATGAAAAACGTATGCAACGGCTGCACGCTGGCTCACTCGTAAAAATCCCCTAACTCGACCTCCGACCAAGCACTTTCCTCGGCGTCGCGCGTAAACTTTGACCCCGGGTTCGAGCGTCGAATCGTGCATGGTTTATCAGCAGCCAAGTTGGGCTTTAGTTCGCGGGAACCGGACGGATTAAAGTTCGACAAGAGTTTGACGGAAAACCGTTTGGGGACGTTTGACTCTCGACCCCGGGAACGGGGTGAAGTTACGCGGAACGGAATCACCAGGTGGTCGAGATTCGAACGCGATCGGTACGTGTTCCGTTTCGTGAGCCAGGATTCGTTACCTCCGCCAACGAAACGAAAACGAAACGAAAACGAAACGGAAACGAAACGGAAACGAAAGTGGAAGGAAACACGGGAATTCCGGGTCCGTGGTAAATCTCTGGTCGGAGATCGGTTTGGTCTCACGGCTGGTGACGCGCTGGAGGACGAGGAGGCGTGTCGTTGGTTACAGGCGTTGTAATCGGCTTGTACGTGTAACTTTCGTGCACCCCCGCGAATAGATAAGCTCGTCGGTCGGGGCGGTTAAGCTCGTGGTGTTTTCATCGCTGCACGGTTAAGTTCCCGGGCAAATCCTATCGAGTCTTAGAAACTTGACGCGAGTTATGAAACTTGCCGCGTATCGGCAGACCCGCATTGTGGACGCCTTTGGGTCCCAGCTGGATTGTCGGACGCGTCCGTTAAGACGTGAACTGCGGCTCGCGACTCTCCGTCGGCTAGGAAATTGGCAGGATTCTCCGCGCGAGATGCGTGTTCCTCGCGTTTCCAATTTGAAACTGGAGGGTAACGCGGGCGGAGGACGAATGCGCCACTTCACCATCGGTGACGTTCGAGACCTCGATCTCTCCGCTGGAAGAGTCACGTTCGTTGCGCGCGAAATGCGGTAGCGACGCACGTGCTGCAACAATCTGTCACCAGTCGAGCACGCAGCCCACGCTTACGGCGGACGAATTCACGCGCGCCTACCCAAGCTCCAACGTGGTTCCGTGGTTTCGTTCAACGTGGGGACCGTCATTTGTTTCGAACAACGAATACGATCCTTGAATACAAAGGTTTCGCGTTCCTTGAATCGCCTTTGAAACGTACGTTTGTTGATAATTCAACCGACCAGTAGCAGGAACCAGCCATTGTTCAGACCGCAGCAACACGATCGCCAGTGAAATCGATTACCGATTCCATTGCATCGCGTTACTTCGCAACGGATGACTTACCCACGCGGTTGGTTTACCGCGCAACGATACGCATTGTTGCGCGGATACGCGATCCGTTGCTTTGAAGCTTCGTCGGAGCCGCTGGCACCGCGAAACGTCGAGGGTGTTAATTAAAATTCGCCGCGACGGAACGGAGCCACGAAATGAACCGGACCGCGATGGTTGGTAGCGAGCACGTGTACCTTTTACACGATTCCATTCGTTCTCGTCCATTATTCATCGTCGAAGATCGCAGGGCCGAAGAATGGTAGCGCGCGCGGAACAGCGCGGAGGCGTGGCGGGGTCGAGGAGGGTGAAACCGGTTGAAAGCGCCGGAAGGAATCCCCGTGCAGTTTAAAACCGCCATTTCGCGAATTAATTAGAAGGTATTCGCCCCCGCAGGAAGACGTTTCCTCCTCGTCGCCGCGACGGACGCGACGGCGTAGGTTTTCTCGTCACGAATGAATTTCGTTATCTCGGTTTTTACGTCCCTCCTACCAGCGTTATTAATCGACGTTATTCAATTACCGCGGCTCGTAATTATTGCTAATAGGACTGGTAATTGAGAGAAGCTTTCTTCCGCTGGCTGTTCGTCGAATTGATAACCCAACCGGGTAAACTCGTCGAGGATATCGGCGCAATTAACGGGCCGGCGTGTCGACGACCCCGGTTCCCAGTCGTCGTTTAAATCGAGATTCTTCTGCCATTTAGAGTACCACCACTCGCGCGGGCTCGATTCACCGACGCTGGATCCGAATTAATAATCGAACAGATTATTCCCTTCGAATATTAACGAAGAGGAGAGAGCCAGTAGCGAGAATTACGCGGGCGAGCGGTTCTTGCAGCCACGACTCGCGTGTTGTCCGACGAATCGTGTCGCGCGACTAGATCATGAATATGCATCGCTTACAAAAACACTTGGCACCGTCTATTCTTGTCCTCGTTCTATCCTCCGAGAGTTTATAGGTTCGTGCGGATCTTTTGTTGCTCGAACGTTGACTGGAAGAATGCCAATTAACGAATGTGGAAATCGTTCGTGAAAACAGCGAGAGAGCGCGACAGTCTCGCATCGGTGCCACCATCTTTCCAACGGTTGTCCCCTTTGTATCGACGAGAAGGAAAACTAATTAAACTCGCTGCGCAGTTCGAGAGACGTCTTCTTGCCAAGAAAACTTTCATCCGTCTCTCGTTTCTGCATCGACGCTGTCGCGACGGATCGACGGAAAGAACCGTGCGAAACACGAGCAAGTAGTACGAATCGTCGTTGGTCGGACGCGAGGACTATCTCTAACGCCGTTCGCGAGACGATCGCGACGAAACGTGGCTCGCGTAACTCACCGTAGTCGTCCTCGTAGATAATGGCGACCTTGGTCCAGTTGAGAAACTCCATGATGTCCTGATAAGCGGCGTTGAGCAAATTTTGTGCGGGATAGAGGTTGATGCTGAACTCTTTCGCCTCCGTGTCCAGGTCCAGCCTGGCTTCCAGATGTGGAATGTCCAGTGCGTCGCAGATGCTGTGGATGTGTTGGCCCAGGATGGGATCCGACGGACCGAATACCGCCTGCACGCCGTACTTGACCTGTTGACACGCTGCAACAGGGTTCGAGGGACACGTTTATTCGATTGCGAGGCGACACCCGAGGCGAAACGTCCGGAATATAGACGGGTGTTTGTTAACCGATCGCTTCGTTTGACGCTCGTTAGAGGGGCTGGCCGTCCAGCTGGCAATTTCCGCGGGCGTTCGTTCGATAAACCATTACGCGGGGAGAGACGGGGGAGGGGCGCCATTAAGATCGGACGCACGTAGATGAGCGTCGAGCATCGTTAATGCGGTATTAACGGCTGGCTAAGCAGTACGCGCGCTCGTCGGACTCGTTCAACGATGTAAGCTTCCCTTTCACCGTTATTGGAAATCGTTTCGCGTACAGTTGGACCGTTGATTATTATCGAGAACCATTCCTCTATATATTGTCACATGGATACTCCGGACACGTAATTTATCCGAGAGCGTTCAATTGTACTCGCGGAGAGCCGAGTCCTTTGTGCGACTCGTTAACGAAAGTCGTAGATTTCCGTCTCGATTAGCATCGACTCGGTGGGACAGCTGATCCCCTGCTTCGTTTCAAATATTAAGGATGTTTCGAATGAGTTCGATACTGGAGTTTTAGTTAAACAATATAACTACTAGTTCAAGTCGAAAAGTAGATTTCCGTCTCGATTAGCATCGACACGATGGGACAGCTGATCCCCTGCTTCGTTTCAAATATTAAGGATGTTTCGAATGAGTTCGACACTGGAGTTTTAGTTAAACAATATAACTACTAGATCATTATAAATACTTCTTATCTGTACTGCTTGGAGTGTCTAATGTGGCGAGTAAAATGCAAGTGCTGGACCGATGACGAGTGACCGACAATGAAAACTTGGGCCTCCTCGGAACGCAGGAATCTTCAGAAACTGAAAGAAATTAATGGAGGACGGAGCTGTGGACGATTGCAGATGAAGAAACGGCTGCAAAACCGCTGTCAAACGTCTTAGAAGCCAACCAGCTTAAGACGTTAACACGTGTAATGCGAGAGCCCCGTTTATATCAAATTAACGCCCGACCGAACACGGCTCAAGATTCCAGTGTTTGCGAAATCGTTCTCTATCTCCTCGTAGTACAAGGCGCAACGCGAACAGGCGACGCGTAGGATGACCGAATGGAATGCTCCGAGTGTTATCTTGCCTCGGTTGCACCAAGCTGTTACGGTCCGCCTCGTGCCATTCAACCCTTGAGTTAGCCAACTGCGATGCCTTTCAGCCCTCGAGCAACCGGTCCTTACGTCGGCAAGTTAATACATTGCACGGGACGAGAACTCGCGTATTCAAATGTCCCGCTGGGAACAGCAGTTTGCACGCGACCAGCGCCGCGGCCAGAGTGTTTCAGATGGCGGGACAGATGTTGGATAGACCGATTAAGGGTTGTTTGCGAGATTCAATTCCTGCCGGCGATGTTACAGCCCTCGAATCAGTCGGCGCGAGCGACGAGAATTCGACGCGAGGACGCGGGGCGCGATTTTTCAGGAGATCGAAGGACGCGCAGAGGCGAGTGGCGACGACACAAAGGGTATGAAAAAATAAAAAGAGAGTCCCTTCGACTGGAGAGGTTCCGAGAGCGAAAATCTCGGCGAAATGAAAGACGTAATCCTCTTTATAAGTTCTTCGCTAATCTTCGACTAACTTCGACCAATTCTCCTCCTATTCGGTACGTCTGCCCATAAAGGACTTATCTACTTACGACATCGCTCCACCACTGACTTCGAGTACGACTTCTTCGAGATAAGAAGATCGGCATCTATCATCGTTTCCTGGGCTGACGACACTTCATTTTCCTCGTCGAATATATCGTCGACCGTGTTACCGGGTAAACTACGGCCGCGAGGTGAACCGTGGAATCAGTTACGTCGTGTAAATCATGCCAACGACGTCGCAATTTATGAAGCATCCCGCCTCGACGATCCTCCGATTATTTGAGGCCTGGGAAAAAGTTCGTTCCGGGAAGAGAGGGACGTATAACGAATCCTTCGCGGACGAAGAAATGAGATTTTGGTGGTTGGTTCGTTTCGCAGTCACATTTGCTCCGTTATCGCGGTCGTTTATGCTCCTCTCGCATTATTCACCATTCGTGCTCCTCTCTAATCGAAACACGTTGCTTTTAAATAAAATACGGCGGGTAATTTTCAGATCGCTCGACGCATCCCGTATAACATTTTCCGTTCGACGTTAATTTCTAATTTATATTACTAAACGAGTCCGATGCGTCTATAAAGAATGACACGTTTCATGAAGATATCGATTTAATCTTTCTAACAATTTTCATATGCACACGCGTAAAATGAACGTGAAATATTTCGGAATAAATCACATCTGTTATGAGAACGTGAAAATAAAACGTGAAAATAGGGGCGAGACCTCGCAGTGCTGAAATATTACGCGGCCGTATAAATTCATCGAAACGCGCGTCGATTTAATCAAACTTTTTTTAAACACTCGCGCGGAGCTTTCAAAACAGGATATTATTTATGAATTCTTTATTCATTCACTGGTACGAAAAAACCGTTTGTCAATAAAAACGATCGCGCAGTTTTCCCACGCGAACCACGCAAACATTTCACTCGCGCCAGATTCTCGCGCGAACCGATCGAAGGAGGGCTAAGGACCAATGCGGATTCGATAATCCCGTTTGCCAAAGCGACTCCATTCGACTCGATGACGATGTCTCCTTGGGCGATGCGAGGGGCCGCTGGAAAAAGTCCCTCAAAGAAACGGTAACTCGCTGCGAGACGAGTCAAAGGAACCGCGAACGAATCCAGACGCCGTGGGGTTAATTTACGTTTTAATCGAGTAATCGCCAGCGGAAGGTCCGCTGGGAGAAAGAAACTCGATTCGTCGTGCCCGCGGCCGTTTCCATTTCCGCGTCCGTCGCGTTCCGTTTATTTTTTAATATCCGCCCCATTAGAGCGCCCTTTGAGTCGACGGTTTCACCGCGAGCTGCGAACAAGTGGAAAGGGTCGAGGGGTAGGAACGATGGACAGGATAAAAGCGGCGACAAAGAGGCGGAACTTGACTCGGCACGAACGCGAGGGATGGCGATCAGAAATGGTCGAAATGTAACGACGGCTGCGTACTTTTACAACAGGTGGTACGCGATGATCGCGCCTCATATAAAATCCTACCAGGCAAGGGTGAACAGTTTTATGCAACACGTTGAATTTATCCGCGGACCGTTCAATCGGCGAGATATTAATTCCCGCTGATAGATGCGACCGCTTTATCGAGCGATCAGTTGTTAAAAAAAAAACAGCGTATCGATTTGAAAAGTCGATGGCTCGCGCATTTTCGAGCCGTATGAAACCGTATCGAACGACCGCGTAAATGACCGCCATGGTATTATTCGCGACGCGAGACTGACGACTCTTTGGAGGCATGCGCCGAACCGAGTTTAATTAAAGTTTTTAATTAAATCTCGACTTTTTGCCGGGTACCTCATTAACGTGGTCAATGTTCCTGGTTACATCAATTCTGTAAGACTTTAAATCCCTTTCGCTTTCGCGAAAGTAATATAAAGAAGAAATATTCTCGCGCGCGAGACAAAGGGCGGGCGGAATAATATGTTGAAAAGCGGCGTGCGGATCGATCTTGAGGCGAAATCGAGAAATAGCCTCGGGAAGCGTCTGTTTTGCGAACACCAAATGATCGTGGGAAAGGTTGCCACCGTATGGGTCAGAAGTGGCGGTGCTGGGAGAACTTTGCGAGCCGCGGACGGTCTTCGAGTCGAAGTTGAAAATGCTTATTTGGTCGTGGTTGCTTCGCACGGCTCGTTTGAACCGCTGTCTCTCTGTTAAGTCGTTGTCGCGTGGATTACACTCTGTGTACATCCAGCGCGCTTAACGAAACTCTACCCCTAACATTTTACTTTTATAGCGCACTGATGACGCTCTCGAGGGTGATTTTTCAATGTAACCGAAGTCGCTGAACATCAATCAGACACGCTTCCTGTTCCTGTTGATCCCTGAAGCTCGACCAAAGTTAACCCACGGTGATATTTGGCGCGCACGATCCGCGAATCTCTTACGGTTGATTGACTTTTCTCAAGGCACTGGTCCACTCGGACGTCCCTTAATTTATTCCCGGCTAATTAACCCGACGGACCAAAGGGCAGAGAGGATAAACTTCCGGTTAATTTGCCGTTAAATGCTCGCGCTTGGTAATTACATCATCGACGACGGGTCCAGGCTGCAGCGAGGGGGTTGAAGCGACGCGGGGGAGGTGGATAACGGGAGCAATTAAGTGGCACTGGCATCGATCTTGCCAGTCACCAAGGACTGGCCAGTCACGCTTTCGATAAAACCTCTCGGATGGATGAAAAAAAAAAATGAATCCAATTTCTCGTTCACGTGGCGCAATCGATGCACCTGGGAACCACATGGGACCGGAAACGCGACGCACCTGCACCGCGTAGTCGAGTCATTTATTCCCCAAGACGCTCGTCAGGGTATGGGACGAGGATTTTTTACATTTTTGACAAACTTGGCGACGTGGGACAGGTTTTTGGAAACCTTTGGTCCGACTCGATGGAAATGGAATTGTAAAATCATCGAGGGATAAGAAAAATGAAGGATTTGAACGTGGCAGTGAAACATATCCATCGATATAGAGTAACCAGCGACGTCTGAATTTACTGGCTGTATCAACGATCGGAAAAGCTCCGCGTTCGATGACCGTGTCGACGACAAAAGGAAGAGAACGTAATCTTCTTAACGAACCGCGCCACGCAAGCGTCGTTCGTGTCGACGCGCGGTCCCTTGTGCCACGACGCTCACGGCGCATTGTCGAGCTTCCTTTTCGATTCGTTGACCTTCCGACTTTTCCGTCGCGCGGAGGAGGACGATCTTTGGCGAGAGTGGAATACCCAACCGTTCAAAGATCGCGTTTCATCCAAGAATTCCACGCGGTCCCTCGACGAGAATCGCTTGTCCGACCAATTCCGATCTACTCCACTGTGACTCGAAAAACTATTCGCGATTATGGGTTACACGTGTTCCAAGTTTCGCGGTTTTAGATTTCCCGAGCTGACTAGCTGGAAAGTGAAAGAAAATGGCGTCTGGTCACCGTAAAAATTCGGATAGAACGTGTCTGGTCAGCGACCACGGTTACCCCGTGCGTTCTCCAGGCGAGCTTGTCTCGAGCTACGATATCGACGCGCGTATTTCATCGTAAGAGCCATCGGGACACCGCTGCCTCCAAGTTTACGAACGTTCCACGGACGTTGCACCCACCGTTTCCTTCTCTATCCCCTGACGAACGAGACGATCGATGAATTTCCACCGCGAGGAGAAACGCGGACGCTCGTGACCGATTCGATTGAAACGAACCGTGGTCGAGCGATAAATCCACGCGCGATATTATTCGTTTGCGTAACAGGTGACACGTGGCTATCAACGGGATACAATTTATAGCCGACCGATGTCGGACGCGTGATGTTTTTCGATTCGAGGCACGAATCGCCCGCGGAAACGACGCGGCCCCGGGCGCATAATTATTCCACGGCTCGTGAACCAGCGTTCGCGATACGTTGCCAAGAAATCCTGTTAGGACGCGAAGGGTCAGCGGTACCGCAGCGGGCAGAGCTGTTCTCCTACGATTGCCAAACAAAAAGCGAGCACGGATGCGCATTACATCCCTTGGCCTCGTTACTTCTGCCAGCTATGTTCTTTCATTTTAACGCGGAAAAATTGTAAATTAGCCTGCGCTCGATTCCCATCGGAATTTATTTAGAACGTTTGGTAATAAAAATTGTCGAGAAACTAAGTCGGGATTATCGGTAGACCGCGAACAAACCAGCCGACGAATATTCGCGAGAATCGGTTTTAATTATCAGGAGGGACAGGCTTTCATCCACGTCACTTGTTAACGCGCGTTGAAAAGTTGTTCGCCCGTCGATTGGCGGCTCGTCGAAATTTGGCGACGCCATCTTTCTGCCCGTTGAGCCAGTGATTTACTCGAGCGTTAATCGCTAATGCAACCCCTGCCTGCTCTACACTAATTACCGCACCGACGCGAATCATTTCCGTTTGCGAATAGCAGATTGGGTGAAATTGATAGAGTAAATATGGAAGGCTGAAACGGAGGTCCTGGAAGTTCCTTTCGCGGGCTCGCCATTAAGCTTGCTCGATAAAAATTATGCATAACGCGGGGATCATAGCAGAAACATTTTTCATTTGCAAGTGAAATCGTCTGTCTGCCGTTAATATTCGCGGCGGGTATCGGGCAACTTCGAAATTGGCAAACTTCGCCCCACTGTCGCAAATAATTCAACGCATGCGAGTGGCAACTGCTATTTTTCTAGCTCCCGGAGGAATTCTGCGCGAGCTGATATACATTTTTCCGAACGGCGGTCTTTAGGAGAGTTTAAATTCAACTAAATTCGATCCCCACGGGTGTTCCCGTATTTATGCGAGCGCCAAGCCAAACTAGGCGGAACGCAGTCGGCCAATGGAAGGCGGAGGAGCAGGTCGCGGTGAACGAAGTGACGAGAAATACCGAGGGCAGATAACAAAGACCGCCAGACCGACTCAGGGAAACGTGTATCCTTTTCAGCTCTTGTTGGCTCTCCTTCCAGCTCCCTTAACGAGGTGGCAAGTGCCGGTTTGCCCTTTGATGTCGCCAATTCTGCGGACCAACCCACGGACCGTTAGTCAACCAGGTTCAATCAGAGTAATTGTGCGTTAAATCTCTTCGCCCGCCCGGTGGAATCAATATCGCGCCGTCTGAGAAACTTCGACTCGTCTTTTGGTACGCTTCGTCAACGTCTCTGCGGCAGGGTGGATCGAGCGGTCGCGCGTTTAGCCCTCCGTTCGAAATATCGAGCACCCGTGGCTGCGCGACACGCGAGATGGCTTTCAGAGCTTTAATCGTCGACCAAGGGTAGACGAAAAAAGGAACTAATCGCGTTAAAATCTTGCTGCCACTTGAATATCAGATTATGCGGTCCGCAACGCGATTCAAGCGTCTCTTAGCGTTGTGTGGAATTAGAAATCGAAATGGAAACATCTTATGAGACCAGAAAAGACATATTCTGCGTCTCGTGCATTGATACTTGTACGGATTGCATCAAGGATCCGCGTGGGAGGGGCTAATGATTTTCTTGACACAAATTTCCGTGGATTCCAAACGCGGCTTTGAATGGCACACCTACAAAAGTTGCGATAGAATTTATTTCGCACGAATCAACCTGCAGACAGTCGGGAGAACTCGTTACAAAGGGCGGAGGTCTGCTTCCTTTCTCTCGACGTTACATCGCTACCTGCTCCGCAACTTTGCTCGTTCTCATCCGTCTCCCACCCTCTGGTTCCTATGCTCATTCGTGTCCAGTGGAATCGAGTGGCGCGGAAGACACTGCAGACGACGGGAAAGTTGAAAAAGGCGACGATAAAGCGATTCGCGATACGCGTAAGTATTGATAACACGAACGATGGGCGTCGAAATCGAAATTCCTCAGAATTTCACGAGATTTTTATACGTGACATCGAGTTGTCTCGAAATTAGGTACGAGCGTGCACTCTGCAACCTCGTCACGTTTTACGCGCGGAGTTTTGTCGGAAACAGACGTATAAATGTCACGAAACATTGTAAATTACAGAGTTCGCGAGACGAGAAATATCCATCGACGGTTCAAAGGGAGGATCCAGCAACGTCGAAACATGGATACCGAGGTAACCTCCTTTATGTGGCCTCGTGGCGAGAATTCTTTTGCGGAGGAACACAGAAATGAAGACGTTGCGGCTCCCGTGGCTGTCTGCGTTAAGCTCGCGAACAAGGAAGAAGGAACGACGCCTACTATAGGAAAGCGATACAACAATTGTCGGTTTATTTCGCGTGGTCCGCGGCTGGTTTCGAGGAAAAGAGGACATTGCGAGCGACAGAAGGAAATTGAAGCTTTTCTGCGGCTCTTCTGGCCGAGTGTGCCTCGAATTGCGAGCACGAAATAACTCGAGGGGGTTGAAAAATCGTTAATAAATAGAATTCAAAGGGAGGGAGGAATTACGCTGGCTAAGGGAACGCGGTGAAATCGAAATCGCAACTCTTCGAATCTGGATCATCGCGGCGAAACTGAATCGAGAATCACGAAGCGGAACAGCGGCGCGATTTCACGCGCGATAGAGGTGCAGCTGGTGGCCAAAGTGAAGCTTAAATCGCGAAAAGAGCAGCGGCTGCACGAACGCCGCGGCGTTGACCCGGCTCTGAATTACGATCACCAGATACGCCCGGCTTAATCTCCGCTTCGAACCTTTCAGGCTAACTCTAAGCTCCATTATTCGTAGATTTCGCGGTGGCGCGGCTGTGCTGGACCGAGGCTGTGATACGCGCACGGTGCGAGGCTGATACTCTTGATAAATAATCCGAGAAGGTACTGGTACGTTAACAGGATGAAAAAAGACCTGGCTTCTTTCGTAAATAACGGTTTAATAAGCGCGACGGGTGTTTACGCGGTCTGCGAGGGTTCTGGGATGCGCGCGGTTTATATAAAATGGCTCACGGTCGAGTTCCTAGCCGGAGAACTGGCGAAAATATACGTTCACGGCCGATGGAGCTCCGTGAGGAAGATCGAAGATCGAGAAGCAACCGTGAAGGGTGTCTATTCGTGCAAGGCATCGAGAACGAAGATCTCAAGAGGTGCTCTCGAACACGTGACAAGACGTGACGCTGTACAAGAGTCCCGCCCTCCTTTCTCCCGATCCGGCGTGCAACGTACCCTGCGAGGCTGCGAGGGGCCACCCGTCCCTCGATCCGTCGATGTAACCTTTGGGAATCTCGCCCCATCGCTGAGATTTAACGCGGCGCCTCGACGACTCGCGAATTTTCCGCAGGAACCGTACACGTGTCGTTGGGCGCCGCGACAAATCGACGCTGCACGCGGACGAGTCGTCAATTCCTTCATTTTTTTTCCCCTCAGACGGAGAGAAAGACGAAACAAGCGTAGCGCACGAAATGGCGAGGAGTTATTCCGCATGAGGAAACAAATCGAAAAGGTAGAAGAAAATTTTCTTTCAAGCTCCCCAGAGAATCGAGTTTGTACAATCATTGGTCACGTGTACGCTTAACTGGTTTCCCTTGACGAATTTCGCCTGCGCTCCTTTTCGTTCAGTCGAGCTCCCAGATTCCACGTGTATCAAACGTGATCTCCTCGCAAGAAAATACTTTACTCCTCGCTTCGCGACTCCGTTCGACCTCCGCGTGGAAATTCTACTGTTCAAATTTCAAACGCACCATAGTAACTCCGAATTTTAACGCAAAGATAGATCGCAGTCCATTGAACAGCTTGTACAAAGAGCTACGTTTACGTTCAGCCGTGTACCTGGCAGCCATTAGCGTCCTCCAATTTCCCGAGCGCTGGGAATCGAGCGAAGGTGGAATCCGTGTTCATCGCGGTCTGTATCGGCTCAGGGTCCGATAACCGGTGCCCCGTTTATCCGGCACGTATGCATATAACCGTAAAAACGTAAAAACGCCCCACGGCCGGGTGCAGATAACGCTTTATGCGAAACAAACGCGGCCGCAAGCTTCATCTCGGTCACGAGTGGCCGCATTTGCATGCATACAACCGTGCCGTTCCACGGAAGCGTTGGGCCCTCGTTCCTCGCTTGTTCTCGAGAGCCTCAGAAGCGGTTTCGTGGAAACCGCATCTCCAGGCCCATCTTTAGCGGCAGCCCTTCCGAGCTCCGCGTCGTTTAGCGAGACAGCCAGAGCGATGGAGGACCTCGTAAACGAAGGGTCTCGATCAGGGTTCGGAACGAAGAACCGAGAGAGCCTTCGAACAATAACCTTCGAATACGACACCTCGTTTCGTTCGAGTAGATTTTTTCAATCGAGATCAATCTAGATTAAGCTTGGGACAGTGGCTGATTCTTGAAAGTTGGCGCGTTTGCGCAAATAAGTCTGTTCTTTCAACGATATATGCTTCCTCAGGAGGAACGCATACTCATCGTTATCGTCGAGGATAAATAGTCGAGCAACAAATTTTTTCGTGTTTCATGGTGTAGAAAATGATTCCAACTTATGTTACCCAAGAAGTGGATTCCACGTAGTAAGAGTCGTTGTCGACATTTCGAGAAAAGTTACGGTCGTCTGACGGTGGCTAAAGTCGGACAAGGATTTCTCTGGATTGCAGCCACGAAACCAAGTACACTGGTAGAGATGATAATCATATGTCTGAATTTGGATTGAGCAGAGAGAGGCTGAACGCTGCTTTCTCGGCGATTTTTAACCTTGCCGAGACTTGGCTGGGAAGCAACTTGTCTCGAGTATACAGTTTTACCTTTTGTACGTCCCACGTCGTACGTTTTCCATTCCAGTCTTTGTACGAAAAAATAGGACGCAGAAGACTCGTCGCTGGGTACCTTTTTTCAAGTGTGAAGGGAAATCGCAGGATTCTGTCAGCGCGTCGAGTGGCATCGAGCCGAGAATGGACAGAGCACGTGCATGCATCGATCTGCGACTTGTTCGTCGGAAGAAAAAGAGTAAATCCATTGATCTGATTTTCCACGGAGGCTACGTTTACGCGAGGAACGCGTAACGCGACGGAAACGGCACCGTCTGATGGATTACTCGGCAGATGGTGAATTTCAACGTGGACCTCGAAAGCGTCCATCGACGCGTAACGACAAAAAGACGTCCCGAAAAAGCGTAGACAATTTTTTCTCCGTTTTATCCAACTTTTCTCTCGATGCTGCGCTATTTACCAGAGGAAGGAAACCAACGCGGCGATAGTGTTTCCTTGGCGGAGAAGCTTGGAGACTTAGGTGATGTAGACCTAACGACGTCGTAAAGCGGGACTACACAAATCAACGCTGGATGCGCGTGTACACGCCCCAGTGTCGTCAAGGAACAGCACTATAAATACGTGAAATTTATCGGACGGAAAGCGTTGCGTATTTCACAATTCCGTTTTACAAAGACGCTTCCACGAGGCGTGCCGTTTTATTTCCTAGCGCGTTCCGTGGAAGGTAAACCGTCCGAAGCAGCGACATTTTGCAAACATCGTAAAAATCAAGCGACGCTGGATATTTAACGAGGGTTAAGCTGGTGATTGATGGCGTGTATTTAAAAGTCAGTCCCAGGGACGCAAAGTGTACGACACTTTATAGCGTCGCCGCGAGCAACTCTATTATTGGCTGGTTTATAACGTCGTTATAAATTTCCTTTAAGGCATCAAGCTTGCTCGACGCTCCGCGACTCTCCCTCATCCGCTGCTCAGCCCTTTGAGTCCTCTCGTAATCGCGTAACACGGCAAACGGAAGAGGGAGGGGAGGGGGGGTTAAGGAATGGATCGAGCTAATCGTCACTCACCCTTTTTCGACGCGTGGAACGAGTCATCTTTTGGCACGTACTGTATGTCGTACTCCAGCGTCGTTTTCGGCAGGATGAGCTTGTCCTTGTTGATCTTGTACACGGCATACCTGAAGGCCAGCTCTGTACTGCTATCCTTTTGGTCATGAGTGAATATAGCACCTGAAACCAATCGATCGGTTGGACCGGGTCAGCCGGAGTGGTTCGTTAAATATCGGTTCCGCGGCGGTGGCGGAATTCTCGATCAAAAATGCATCCTTTCGCGCCAATATACTTAGAAATCGCTGACCCCGCTGTTCCTTGCGAGCGAAGGATAAGCACCCTCTCTCGATGCATTCTATCAGCGTAAAACAATCTCTTTCCGCGTTCTCCGATCAATTCCCGCGAGCTATCGCCCGAGTAACAGCTGGAAACATCGCACCCTCGTCTTCGACGATCTTGCAATCGCTAATACTCTAACTCGTCTCGTTAATTAGATGGTTAAATTCCTCGTAACGCGACAAAGCGGGCAAAGGTGCTTCGAAAGGGCTCGACGCGGAACGGATTTGCATACCGAGAGTCCATCGTGCGCGCAACGACGGATTCTTTCTCGCGTCGAGTGCCAGAGCAAACTCGTTTACTAATTGCTGATCGATGCTACCAAACTGGGCGAGGTTGCAGATAGGACCGTGTCAAGGACCAGGCCCTGTGTGCACACATAAACGTATGCGCATATTGTTCTCGCGGCCATGAAGCCTCATTTGAGAGTCCCTCGAGTGTCGCCGCAGCTTTGCGTCCGACGCGATTACGCGTCTCGAACCAAATTAAAGTCACAGGCAATTTTTCGTAGAAAGGAAACGTTCCACGGTATTCGAGGGTGTTACTGTGTCTTTCCTCCCTTTCAGACAGACGTCTACCGAACAAAGGCGTCTACCTCGAAGTAACCGTGCCTTCGTGAAATGAAAACAGGATGCCTAGGCGAACGCGATCGCGTCGAGGCGCCTCGACAAATTTCATTCTCCTGTCGACAATACTCTGCCCTGTCGAGAGATCGATGAACCGTGTCGATACACTTTCGGAGTGTCTTTCCCATAGGGTAATCCAATTGCAGTTTTCAATTTCCCGGACAGAGAGCGGCAGAAAAAAAGGCGGCGGTGCGAGGCGACTCGCGCGCCTCGAGGAAACCAGTTCGACGCGAAAGAAACATCGCTTACAATCTCCCAGACCGCCTCTTTTGCGTCGCGCGCCCGGAACATCTTTCTCTTCCGAGCTATTTACGAGCGTTCCGTGGGAATCCGGGTAGCCGCGATCCGTCTCTGTTTCGTTCGTTCGCATAATTAATTTAGAGGGACGCGAGGCATTAATCGGTAGCCGCGCGAGGATGGTCGACGAGATCGACGTTCTTTTCTTCTCTTACTCTCTCAGCCTGAAGAATAGCCGCGTCCAGCACTGCGAGGAGGGTTATCAATTCCCTGACTCCACGGAGAGGCTCCTTCGGGGTTGTCGCTATCTGAAATCCGGTCTGCAGCGGTCGCGACAGTGACAGACGAGGCGCTGTAATCGGAACGTCGCCGCTTTCATCGGCTCTCGCATCGCTGGCGCAGCCCATTCAGGGTGCCCGTTGCTAATTCGAGGCGCGTTAAGCAGCGGCCATCGCAAACGACCCGTGGCTCTGGGTCAGATGCGTTCTTCAGATCCCTTTTTCTAGCTGCAAGAACGCCGCCAGGCAAAGTATACGACCAGGGGCTAGCCGCGAACGAGAACGAATAGCTGAACGGACTTGGAAATGTCCTTCGGTTGGCCTGCCCTGGCGACTCCCTTTGGAAACGATCCTATTTCTAGGCTGCTTTTATTTCACCTCGTATACACGAGGGTGACCCTATCAAAAATCGGGGCCATCTTCGTGATCGCAAAAGGAACGGTCTCCTTTTCAGGGGAACGTTCCCTCCTCCCACGTGACGCGTTTTTCCTTCAGAATCCCTCAGCGCCCGTTCGCTTTGTTCATCCTTTGATGGACACCCAGCGGACACCTTCCGGCTACGCTTCGAGGTGTCCCGACGCAAAAGCCTGCTATATTCGCAGCGTCCTCGTTGACCATCGCTGGCACACTTCGACTAAAATTGAACACCTCAAAACTCTTCCTTGAACGTTATTCTCCGCCTCAGTGATAGGCTATCCGTTTGGTGGTTCGTCGACGTACTCGCGACACCTTTTTCCCCTCGGAAACAGGCCAGTATTTCGCGCGGTAAAGCGGAACAGAAAACGACATCCGCGGCCCGTAATGGCGGTAATCCCAGCTGGGAGAGACGGCGAACAAAAATCCTACAAATCGACTAACTAGCCGCGAGGAGAACAAAACCAGCGTCGTTGCGACGCTCGAAACTACCCTCCCGTGCTACATCCATCCCCCATCCCACCCTGAGAACCTTCGATCCCTCCGGACAGCGTCCCTTTCACCCCCGTTTCGTTTCGCCCGCCCCGGCTAATCCATTTATCGGCGAATAACTCGACCCTCTCGACAACTCCGCGTTCATCCCTTCGCCTAGCCGGAGGGGGTGCGACTGTTTCTCGATTCCTCCAGAAATGACGATAAGTAGCCCGGGGCATCGGTAGAAACGCGAGGAACGCTTCTTTTAGCGGCTTCCTTCGAGCCACGGAGAGAACCATCCCCTTAACGGTGTCGCTTTATCATTCGACGGTTAAATGGAGAGCAAAGAGGGCTGCCTCGCGGGATAAAACGCGCGCACGGCCAGATTGTTTCCTTCGGGAGCCGGTTTCAGCCGAGAATTATTGCCGCGCGGTGGATCGGGCATTTTTCCCTGTTACACTCTCGAGAAAAACATCGACCGCGATCGCTCAGAGACACTCTTCGCGCGCAACTACCACGATCGCGAGGGTGGGTCTAATTGATCGTCGAATATCATTTCTTCACGCGTTTCTTGACCACGGAGGAATTTCCGCAATTGATATCTCGATTTTACGTGTCGAGGTATACGGTTAATTCATTAGGGAGTTTGCATATTACAGAGGGAATTCTGCAGATACTTGAATACACTAACGAGATGATTTCGCGGATTCTCGTAGCTATCCTATTAGGGACGTGGAGTATTATTGCTTTGTCGGAGAAACGTTGCTAATGAATACCCGTCTCGTGTCGGAAATGATGTTACCAGTGAATCGCAATGATGCTGCGTGTTTGATACGAGTTCTCCGTTGCGCTATTCTTTTTTATTTCCTCCTTTTTCTTCTGCTTTCACAAACAATCGAAAGTCATGGCCCTCGGCGAAGTCGATAAGAAACACTCGTCGTTTTCGTCCGGAAGAGGAAGACTTGAAAGTATATCGTTGATTTATCGGAAAAGTTTACAACAGAACAACCCTAGGCGCGGAGTTCCGGCGAGAATGTTTCCGATGGCGAATTCGCGTCGCGCGAGCAAACAGATTACCGGTCAGAATAGATTTCCGAAACAATTTAAATGCAAGAGTGGACTGGGAAAAATGCGACCAAGTTCTACGTCCCGCGAGTCGCGGATGTTATCGCACATCCATTTTCGACGTAATCTTCGCGAATCCTACGGACTTAGGATAAGGTAGCAGAGATTTCGCGCGGGTTAATCTCCATCTCTGTGGAATTACGCCAGCGAACGAACCGGTACACTGGCACGAGTGGCGCTAGATAAATTTGAAATATCGTATGGGAGCAAGGAGAGCTTAGATCGCTACGATCGTTTACTTGATCACCGTTAAAACCACAATTTTTCATGTTTTCAGTTCCTTTCGACGGGACGCGAGGTACGCCATGATTCGAACGCGTATTTATTCAGAAGACACGCTTATTCAATACTTCACGTATGAAATAAATAGTTACGCAGAAATCCTTATTTTTATTTCTTAATTGCAATCAGTTTTCACGTTCGCTCATTAACTCTCTCTTGTTTCTCTTTTGCGCTTGTTATTCATTTTCAAATCACTGGTGTAACCGCACCCTCACTCGTCCATTCCCACCCCCATAATTATTTTAAACACAAAAACTTTAACAAATTCTTTGTCTTCTAGCTGAAAACAATATCTTAAACTCCCATTCTCTCATAGTTTCATCGTGCTTTCATCGCGAACCCATGTAGCATCGTGGAAGATTAATCGTATCCTCAAAAAACAGTGATATCGCTGTTGGAATTCCTGGAGGAAAGTACGGGAATGGAGCGGCGTAAAATTTCACAACTTCGGTAACCCGATATCATACTTTGCGGCGGTTTCATCGCGGAAATAATTGCGTTCCGCGAAACAACGATACCTCGCGTCCAACTTCGATCGAGACGAAAGCGAGACGAGGGATGAAGAGTAACCGAATAAAAGAAGTTAATCGAAATAACGCTGCTGGTGGTCCACGAATCGTGTTCATAAGCGCGAATTCTTGCCACCTAATCCTGCTGGTCTCATTTGTTCTTGTTTTTTTCGTCCAATTCGTCCGATCACTAGAAGCTACCAGCGTTCTCCAGCGAGAAATCTTCAAGTGAAACTACGGTCAACGAATGCGCGTAGCGTAAGACGTTCGAAACAAGGCGAAGTTTTGAACGCAACGTGATATTTTTGAAATGTAAATCAACCACCGTGTTCGTACGAGAACAGGGGCGTGTATCAGCGTTGGTATCGAAGGTAGCGAGGGAATTTCTGATCGCTCGCGAACGCTTCGAGAGGAAAGCGCCGAGACAGGGCGGATTTTTTCGTCAATGAAGCGACGTAGGAAGCGATCTGGGAAACTTCTGACGAGCTTCCTGAGAGCGGTGCGTGTGGTACGCGGAAATCCTTTCACGTTAAGTTCCCGCTGATCCTGTAGCTTTCTCGGTGCTCGAGTTATGCACCGCCTCTTCGCAGTTCCCTCAGTCGTCTCGATTACTTTTATCAGCCGGCGGTTGGCGAAGTTTCTCGTTTCGCGTAGTGACGCGAAAAATTCAATCTCGCGGTGTGTCTGCAACTCGCCTCCGCCGCCGAAGGCAATTTATTTTTAATCCTCCTCGACTATTTGGGCTCGCACGATCCGCCGTACTTACTTGGAACTGTGCGCAAGGATTACGCGAGACGGCTCGGTGTTCCTGAACGCGAAAAAATGCTCTCGTCGACTCGTCGAGCGGGTCGCAATATTCCCTGATGAGTCCCTAAAGCGCGACACATGTTTCACGCGGGCGCGAGAAAAGTTCGAACGCGAATTCACGTGGATTTCCGCGAATTTGCAGGCGGTTCGGATGGGGGGAAAAAACGTTCGATTCGGGTGACGCCCGTGTGGATTACGGGGGCGGCACGCGTGTGACGGTAGCGAGGCGCAATAATTCTCAGGATTACGGGCGTGCTCGACTCGAGCCCTGATCCGCGGCACGGACACGATGAATGGGCCAGTTTTCCAACGGACCGTGGGACACCGGGAACTTTCCATCGTTTTGCCAGTCGGCCAGCGTGCCACGCTGACGACACACTTTGCTACCGCTGTTTCCTGTGCACGTTGCTACCTCCGTCTAGCTTCCGTGAATTATTACCGGGAGAACGTGCATCGCCGTCTCACGCGGCGGGCGTCTCGTTGAAACAGTGCTCCTTTTGTGGCTAACTTCGGTTAATCGGAGATTTATTCGCCCGAGGAAGAAATTTGCCTGCTCCCGATGACACAGCGGAGTAGTTTACGACTTGGACGGAGATGGGAGTAGTTTTCCGCAGTCGTTGCCAGAGGAAACGTAAGCGAGTCTGCACCTAATCATTGACGCATAAAATGACGCATTAGCAGACACCGCGTAAAACGCGCGACTTCCTATTTCGCCTCGCTTTTCTACGGTCTTCTCGCAGAGCGGAAGCTACCAGTTCTGGGAATAACGTACAATTTCAAAAATCAAGCCTGTCCTCTTGAACCGTAGAATATCAAAGATCCCTGGACCAGGGGAAAGCTGTAAGAACCGCAGTGTCGACTCAAACGACGTTACACAAGGGGTTCCCAGGGGGGTTCCGTGTGATCTCCGTAACCGTGACACGCGGTACCCCTAAAGGAGTTCCTATCGCAGTTAGGAATTACACCAGCGGGGGTGTCGCGTCTCCCTTTGCTCTGGCAACCGTCGACGTCCGTATTGCGAGCCTAAATTCCTATTGGCCTCCTTTCTTTGTCGGACAGTGCGGCGGCGAGCGAGAAAAAGGGAGAAGGCCTCTCGTCTCGAGCCCCTTCACCGACGAGACTGGAATTCCATCGAGTGAAACGACCCTCGAGGAAGATAAGAACGTCGAGGAGACGCACGGAGCGTCGAGCAAGAAGGGTGTGTAGTCGAGGCGAAAGTGGAGAGTGGTCGACCAGAGAGAGAGAGAGAGGGAGAAACTCGAGACACGGTCGCGCGGTGGTCTCCGAGGTATTTCGAAAATCACTCCGTGCAACTATCGCGTGCTCTTCGCACTTCGCCCCTTCGCTCATGAGAAATGGACGGAGAGAAAAGGAATTCGCGTGGAAGTCAGCGCGAAACGAGCAGACCCGGCTGGCCAGTGGCAGACGCGGACGAGAAGGGAAACGAGAGAGTATGACTAGATGAGAGAACGGAGATGAGAGGCCGGAGATACTTGGGAAGTGGAGTGAAACTTTTTCGCCAACTTTTCCATTCGCCGGAGACATTATACCGAGTGCAGGAATCCCTCTTGGAAAGTTGCGGGTCTCCTCGAGCAGCGAACACAACGATGGATCGACGTGGAGCAGGGCGGAACCGGGAGAAAGGGTCTTCTAATCATTTCCCGGGGTAATATTTAATATTTCTTTTTTTTGTGGGCGAACATTACATTTGAGAAATTGGAAATCCATCGGGAACGTTTGAAGCAAGTTTCTTCTACTACGCTGTCGGACCGCAGAGAAATTGGAATGTCTCAACACCGGCGTGGAAAAGAGCAGACAGAAGCGGCACGATCGATGACGAGCACGTATATGCATACCAGTGCCGATGGACTCGGGAATCGCGTAACCCTAATTCGAGCTGATCGAAACCGTAGCGATGTAGGTCAACGAAACTCTGTTATCCGACAAAGTTGACGTCCCCTTTGGCGACACACGGGCGGTAATGCGATAATACACGAGCCATTAACGCGTACAGTGCACACTCTTTCCCTAATTAACCCGGTTTACGACTCTTTTCATAATTGTCTGTTTGTAATCCAGTGTCCCGTTACAATCGTGCAGTACAACGATATTAATAATCACATAATCACGATTAAATTGCGATTCAACGCAGCGATTCGCGTTCCATTCTCGATGTAATTAGAGACTGGCGTTCAAGTGTCGCGCTGTGCCATTTGTAACGCGAACGAGGACTTTTCAACAGTCGCGCGTGGATTTTAAGCGTCGAAAGGGTTGAAAGTAAAAGACTCGTCGCGCGATCAGCCAGGGATGCTGGCGAATATAAACGAGGGACCCTTCGAAGCATCCGTGGCACGAATACACGCGTCCCTTCGAGTTGGCTGGCCGGCAAGAACGAAACGGTAATTAATGGCCGACAACCGAGTGATTAATAGTTTGAGCGCGTTGCATCGTCCACGACGCGTTCGAGTTTATCGTCGAGCACGCCAGGAGCGTCTCTCCTGGACGCGGTTCCAGCGAGTTATTAAACTAATGCGACTTGTTAGCGGTTACGTCGCTGCCCTCTGGCCATCGAGGAATTTTCGGACGAAAATCCGGCCGTCCGACAACGGGACCACCCCCTCCCCTCCCTCGACTCGGTCACGCATCGAAATTGGCCTCATTAACTCTTAATTACTCGCATTGTTCGTACGACGCGGGGATATTTGCGATGGCAACACGTGTACAGCGATATTAGCCGTTGTAAATTGAACTGATTCCTGGTGACCAAAGCCAGGGGAGTCCCAAGCTATTTAAAAATACCGCCAACACGTGCGATCGAATAACGAGGCGGTAATAAATTTTATATCGCGTTTTCATTCGGCTCGCGATTGAATTACGCGAGCGATCGAGAGGGTTCGCTGTGGATCGCAACCTTTTTCATCGAGGAACGTTCTGCTTTGTCCCGGGTTTCGTTGGATTTTCGCGAATCGAAGGGAATCAGGCTGGCGGACACGAGATCGATCCGCGAGGAAGCTTCGTTGGGAACGGATTAGGGAAGATTTAGATCGAACGCTTCGATCGAGAGATGGCACGCAACGATTTTAATCGCTGATCAAATTTTTTTCGGCCACTCCGCGCGCGCTGCTCTGCATCGGGGTTATGGACGCTGGAAAAACGAAAAGCCCTGGACAAAATTGAATCTTATTGGTCAACAACGCTTCCGTTCTGATAACAGCGGTACGCGTTCAGCGGTATTAAACATTTATCGGCGCGACCACGAATGCTCGCGCGATTTATTTCTAAATACCGTTCAAGTGGCGTGTTGCGTTCGGGGAAACGCGAGTTTTATCGTCGATGGATAATTAAATACCACCATTTATATGAATAAATACCGTCCATTCTGGAATACTACATATAGAAACAATCGATTCGAAACCTTTTGTCTATAACACGCACCGTACAATCTGCGTTATTGATAATTTCATATTCCATCCGTGGTTGTTTAATGGGAGGAATTTTAGAAATGAAAATACGTCCGGATCGTTTCGAGCATCCGCGCGCGTGCGTAATTGCTCGAAATTGGACTCGTTAATGTGCCTCATTGTTTCAACGTTGAGCTGAACGTGGCAGCGACTCTGTCACGGCCAGAAACGAGGCTAGTCGCGCGCGAAATCCGTCAACCGGTAGCAGTCGTTAAGCGCGCGATCAACTTTCCCTTCCTCCGTCGAACGCGTAATTATCAATCGACAATTATATTTTATTGTGCCGAATGTTCGTGTTTTTCGTTCGAAAATATCTCGCTCGCAGACACGCGGAAAATTTTCATTCAAAACGAAACACGACTGCGAAATGCTTTTCGAGTCGACGTGGATTTGAATCGAAGGTGCGTTGCTGAATGATTTATGAAGCAACATTGGAGATGGGTGAAAGGGGTCGAATGGAATCGTTTCGAAAGATTGCGGATTAAAAGATAAAAATGATCATCGCGAAGGAACACGAAGAAGGAATTTTTAATTTGATAAAGTGGATTTAAAAGTTAACGTGAAAGCGCTACGCGAGAGGATATCCCATTGAGCCAGCACGCTTTTGATACAGCATAATCTACTTCTGAGTCCCGTAAATAATATCTTAAAGCAACGAGTCGCTGTGTAAACGAAACGGAAGACACAAAGGTTTTACGTGGACGAAAATAAATAACCCCGACGTTCATGGCAACGACGGAACATCGATAAATTGCGCGGAACTGGACATAAAAAGGGGCATATATTTGCCGTTACGTCTGTCATTCAACGTTAGTGGAGAAAAATTCCGCGCATTTCTCGTTACGATAGAATAAGCCCATAATATAGAATCCATGACCGACTGGAATCGCTCGAGCGCGCCATTACCGATAAACGAATCGCGTTTACGTGTTGAAACTCGATCATAATCCTCGCGATACAAATCGCGAGAGGGTACAAAACGTAAAACGCCTGGAAACCGAAACGCAATCGAGTTCGCTAAAAAAGTAGCGCAAAATTGGTTAAATTCAGAGAATCTGCGTCCGTCGATCGCGGTGTAACAATTAAAAGACAACGCGCTGAGAGTCCGTCCGAAATGTTTCAGCCTTATCCACTTGTTACGATCCGGATAAGGGAATTGATTCCCCCGGATTGGCGGTGCGCTGCCGCGCGATAACATTAAGATAGAAACGGCGTCGGGTATTTGCTAGACAATCCAATAGAGATCCAATAACCGGGGAGATGTATCTTCCGTGTTCGATCGAGGGTCCTCCCTCGTTTCCTCGTTCGAACGAGACAGGCCGCTCGATACGTCTCCGCGGGTGGAACACCGCTGGTACGCACCGCAAGCTGCGACGACTTCCAACAAATACTCATGATGCTTTCCATGAATACGAAATCAGCCCCAAAGCGAGTCCCGCCCCGCCATTCGTCGCGTTGCACGGGGGCGAGCGCCGCGGATGCACGCTGGCAAGAAGAAGCGTGCTGGAATTGAGTTCGCCTGTTTCGCGATCGAATCTTCGATCGAGCCAGATTTGCGCGTCGAAAAAAGTGCGAGATCCACGCGTACGTATGATGAACATTATCGCGTCTGGCCACCTCTGCTCTTTTCTCGTATCGTCGATTCGAACGGGCGACGCTCTTGGTGTTTGTCAGGAATCGCCGCGCGCGAAACGGATGGGAAAACTATCCGAAAGCTGGTCGGGGCGAATACTTTCCCCTCTTCCTTGAGGCACGACGATAAATTCGACGGAACCGAGCAAGTCGATTTCATAGACGGGGGCAACGAAGCGTTTGAATTAATGGCCGACAATCGACGTTCCCGTTAAGGTCTTCCCGCTAACACCCCCGTTGCGGTAATTCATTTATAGAGACCACAGTCCTTTCAAGCCCAAGAACGGCTGCGTAAAACGCCGCCCTTTGCCAAGACGATGGCAATCGATTCCTCGACTCTTCGAACGGGGTATAATTGCGTACGCGTCTCTCCACGTATCGTGGCTCGTTAAGCTCCTTGTCCCCTTTCGGAGGCATTCTTCGTTATCTTCGAACCGCGACTGTAACACGCGCGCGAGCATTCATTCCGCGCCTCGACGATTTAAGGGCGCCGTGAGATGCAGATTCGAAAGAGTCCGTCGCTCGACTTTCGCGTCGAAAAGTTCTGAATAAGAATCGAACGACGGTGTAAGCTCGAATAGGAATTGTTCGAAAGTAAGATTCCGCGCTCGAGCTCCCCTGTTTGCGAAGCATTTTCCTATCGGATTATGCGCGCCGTGGGGACGAAAAAAATCCAACGCGCGGCCTCCCATAGAAACACAATAATTAAACGAATTTGTGACGAGAGCGAGTCATGAAACTTTCATGCTCCAAGGATATCAGGTAAATTTAATTTCCGAGGGCAATATCTTTCGGTATTTTTCATCCCGCTGGAGAATGCTGAGAAGTAAATTAGCCTAAGCGAGCGGCCAGGAACGAGTATCAGACTTTCATGAGGAATAATAAATACTATCCGCGGACGAATTTGCAATTTGACCCCCGAGGCGGTCAATTTAGCCAGACGGGGATCGATCAAGCGCGTGTCCGCGGCGAACCCAAGATCCTCGGTGTGTGCAGCCAGAAATTATGCGAGGCGCATTTGCAAACAGTCGCGACGAGTGTAGTTTTGAATGACGCGGAGCTATGAGGAATTCAAATTAACGTGACCACGATTACACGCGCAGACAACCGTCTAGAACGTACGAAGCGACCGTGACGACGATGTTATTCAATTCGTAGAGTGGGAAAGGCTGGCTGGAATGCGACCAAGTTTCGTCGAGTCCCGTGGGATTGCTTAGCTAAGTTCCTCGTCTAATCTACGACGACACGACGGAAAAGCCCCTCGAAAGTTTGCGTTATGCATCAACCCTTTCGTTGGACGTCGAAAGCGCTAAACGTTTTAAATGTTGCTCCGCCGTTGACGCGCGGTGATAAATTATTCAGCGTTCGAGTACTCGATAGGTGTGAATCCGCGACAAGGGTAAAAAATCCTTCTAACTCGGTTCACTTCCGTGAAACAGTCCGAGTTCAACAATGGAATACTAATGACGCGTCTTGGCGGTCGTTTATCTGGCTTATCGTTGTTACCCTCCGCTTTCTCCAACAACGGTGAAGTCGTTGTCCGATGGTGCTGGTAAATTAGCAGGGACGCGGCGTTTAAACAACGAGAAACGCGAATCCGTGACGTTTTGTCGCGCTTAATGCAAAGCACGTGCTGCTAAGTCCGTTGAATGTAATTCGAGGAGGGTAAGCTCCGCGCGGGAGTTTCAGCTGAAAATTTCTGGATCCCAAATTGCCGCGATTACAGCAATTTTATTCCAACTACGCCCGTTCCCAAAGGGACCTATGGTTTATTAGCTCGGAGACAATGAGACGTCGTTTGCGCGGCTGACCACCGCGGTTTCTGGCCAACGGGTACGCGAAAATGGAAACAGTGGGAGCTTGATTGAATTTTCTGGTGAAAGTGCTCGTTTTGCTGGTCGAATCCGACTACAAATAGACTGAACTGGCCTTTAAAGACAAAAGGAAACCTTTGAGAATATCTAACTAGGGTTTCTTTTTTGTCTTCCAGGGTCAACATGTCCCGCTCGCAATGAAAAGTTTAGCGAGGACACTGAGAATATCTGACTGTGTTCTCGCTAAACTCTTCATCGCCAGCGGGACATGTTGACCCTCGTAAGTAGACGGAAATCACACGATCGCGAAGATTCTGAAGCTCCAGCCACCATTACAAATTCAACATTTACGGTGCTCGTCTCGGTTAAAAGCAGCGTAGAAATCGATGCGAGCACAGTTCGTAGAACCTACGAGGACCAGGAGAAGGTGCTCCACTTTCCTGAATAACGAATAAGCTCTGTCGTCCGGCGACTGGAAAATTAATTATCGACCGCCGCCCCGGTCGAAAAACGTCGCCTGTTCGCGGGAGCGCGCGTGATAATTGTAATTTATACGAAAACGCGAGCGGAAGGGTCGAAAGCGGACGGCACCACCTCGTTAAACCACAATCCAGTCTTGGTGAGCAGATACGTACGGGTCAACGTACCCGATTCCGCGACTGGCTGAGATCCAATCTTATTCGCCGCCCTCGATGCATCATTCTGGGAAATATTTACCGTTTCCTGTCGATCTTTCCGTTTCGATCAGCGACAGATACCGATCAGCTGTCAAACTCGAACGCCTGTCACGATGCTCGCCACTTTTCCTACTCTTCTACGCTCATGAATGCCGTATTCTAGGAACGTCGTCGCGAAATTTCAACTGCTTTCCGTGACCCGATGCATCGAGCAATGCATCACTGGAGCCGCGATCGTTAAACCCGTGCGCGGGCAAGGAGTTCGAGTCCAAAGAATAGCGGTCGAGCGTTTTCCTCGAGGAGAATCGGCGAACGAAGCTCCACGGTGGACGCGTGAACCAAGTATTTAGCGGGCGAGCATCTGTCACGGTTTGCCGCGATCGGACAACCGTACAGGTGGCCGTTGAACAAGACGGTCAATGGAATTTTCATTAACAGCCGGGACCGTATAATAGAGTTAACAGAATTAATTGATGAATAGCTGCACCATCGCCGCGATTCTGCGTGGACATTCCTCTAATGCTTCTATCGATTCTTCGTACCGCAACAGTTAAACAGAAATCCAATTAGCCCCCCCCCCTCCCGCGTCAATAAATAACTACCCTCCGCTCTAACCGCATTTACCATCCCTGGCGTCCCTTCTTTCGCGCGTAGTCAAAATTCGATGCACACGAGGAAAACGAACGGACGGATCGCGACGCGACGAATAACGAGCAACAATGCACTCGCTGATTTTTCGTTTAGCTGCGCAGCGGTGTTGCACGGTGTCGCAAATCGAGTTCCATATCGTCGACGTTCGTCCAGCGAGCGGTTCGTTAAAAAAAATCAGAGCGGAGACCCGGCTGGTGGGTCGTCAACTTTTCACAGGGCAATCGCATAGAGATGTTTAGCTGGAACGGAGCAATAGCTAGAAATCCGACGAGTTCAGGGGTAGTTGGCTGAAGCCCTCGCGGGTAATCGCATTATGGTTCTCGTGTATAGCTCTCATTACGTCCCCGCCGACGCACCGTGGTCCCTACCCTTCTTCTTCTTTCGCGTTCTTTCTTTTTTCTTTCCCCCCTCGCGCACCGAACAAACTGTTCGAAGCAGAGCTTCCACCGCGGAACGGACAACACTGGCTCTTCGAGCGACGTTGTCCGCCTCGGGTGGCTTTCACGGCTGTTTTGCGAGCGTCCGCGGCCGTGCGTGTACGCGAGCGAACCGAGCCTCGGAAACTAACAGAGGGAAGTTAAAGAGGATGAAGTATAACCCTATAAACGCCGCGTTGTCGTAACCGTGCTTCGTTCAACAATGCGGCTTTACGCTTCGGACCGAGCGACAGCATTCGACCGCTTTCTGTTACGCAAGTGCCCTTTTCAACCCCCTTTTTTTTCCACGCGTCACACGCCGATCGTACGCGTTCCAGACACTGGGTTTAGAGACTTACCGCGAGGAAATTAGGTGACGGTCAGAGCACCCTGCGCGACTCTCTTTCAGCTGTCGACGAAAATATTTGAACGAGGCACCGCGTTTCTGGTTTCGAAGGGGTTGATTGTTGTGCCAGCTAAATATTGAGACTTTGAAAGCGACATTCAGCGAACGTCTGTCTAATGGTTGCTACGCGACGTGGAAATGTAAGACCTGATTCCAGTCTAGGGTCTAATTTCAAATACGACAAGCGTTACAATGGCGCCGTAGATTAACTTTGGATAATAACTATTGTTCGTGGATGTATATACGGGAGATTTCCTCACGATATTCCCTCACGCTAGACGTGGACCAGCGGTCCGTAGTCACGGATGAACGAACGCGATATTGGTTCGAGACGGTAAATTCTTTAAAGCCGTCCAAGAACTCACGAACGTTTCTACCTGGAGTCCGTTCGAGGCAGACTGCGGAAGCAGAGGGAGGATGCTGAATCGCTTCGAGGACCTTGAGAACTTTACGATTGACTCCGGCTATTTGGCGAGAAACAGGCGCCACGTTTTGTTTCCGCACCTGAGATTTTCAATCCGTCGAGTTTCAGTTAATTCCTTTTCTAAATCAATGAAACCGGATCGACGCGGTTATAGGATCCTCCTATCCATCCTATCTCTAATCTGAAAGTCCGTGAGAAAGATTTCGCGTGGCCTGGACGCGTAATCCTCCGTGAATTCCAGATAATACGGCTATCTGACGCAGGATTAACGAGCTATCGGTATTCGCCGCGTCGCGTTGGAGATAAATCGATCCGACAGCGATGCACCGCGCATACAGGCTGTTCCGTTATTATCGTCGTTAACACGCTGATAAGCGCCGCCCCTGAGAAGTTACCTTAATGGGATGACAGATCGACGCCGCACAATGGTAATTGTTTCTCGAAATGCGGCTCGCCCGCGTGTTCGCCATTAGCCGTTCGCCATTAAAAATTCGCCTCCCTTTGATTAACGTGGCGCGCGATTTCGCGCACGGCCCGGCGTGTTATCCTTTGAAATTCTGGAAACCGTATCTCTTAATGGGCAAAAAACGCGACGCAGACTCGCGGCGGAAATCCGTTCCGTTCGTCCAAGAAGAAGGCATTCTCGTTTTACTCGAACCCTCGCGAACGTTCCCGGCTGCAGCTCGCTTTATTCAGCCCGCGCGCGTGCAGAAAGAGTTCGCGCGTCGTAAATACAAACGGTGGACTTGAAACGATAGCTGCACGGAAGGCGCGGGAATAAACAGCGATACGAAGGGTCGCGGGGCCACGTTCCAACTGTCGCATTAAATATTAAAAATCCACGAGGCGCGCCAGGGATAAACATTAGAAACCGCTGGAGACAATCGTTAAAGGAAGCTGGCGCCGCGGCAATTTTACGACAGGATTTGTGGACAGCCGTGCGCGTATTTTAAACGATTCGAACGAGTTAAAGGGCCCTCGATCTTCCCCCAGCGCGGGGGCGTTCGTGTTTTCCCCGATCCGTGGGTGGAATTTCATTCGAAACACGCCGGAAATCACTGGACGTGCCAGAGACGGATGGTAACGACCGCGTTTCGGTATAATTCGTCTCCACATTTTTCGCTCGACGCCCCGGAAGACCATTAACGTACCCTCTTCTTTTCTTTTTTTCGCCGACGAGGTCTCTCTAATTAGAATAGGACTCTGATGAATGTATTAACGGGCTTTGTACACCAGCCACGTTCGTCCAGCAGCGACGTTCATCAAAGGATGCGCGGCAGGAATCCGTGGCGCGACGCGGATGACCAAAGTGGTAGCGAACAGGAGACTGTGCACGAGAGAGAGAGAGAGAGAGGGAATAACGCGTCGACCCAACATGAATTAGGACCGTTGATAACCCTGGCGCAAACATATTTAGCCGTCTGCCATAGTGCACTCCGGTCGCGATATTTCAAAAGGTATTATTGCGGGGAGGAAAAAAGGGTTCGAGACTTATGGTCTCGTAAAACAACGAGCGGAGGGGGTGATAAGCTTGAATTGTTGTTACGTAAATTCACGCGACCATCCGAGCAAAATGGGCGGGTCGCAAATATTGTAATCTTCCGACGATGTGTAACGCTTAAGGCGCGCATCGTTCACGCAATTCCTGTATTCAAGCGATAACTATTTTCGAGCGTTCCCGAGGAGGAATCGGGGTGCCAGCCGCGTGCGACTTGGCAATTTAACCTCCGCGCGAGTCAAAGAGCGGCGAGTCGGTGAAATCGCAGGCTGGCGAGTCGGTTCAAAGGCAGCTACTTAAATTTCTTGTCACGCCGCAATTACGCGACTGAATTCATTCCTGCGCGAGAAGGAAGGGGATGTTTGTCACGGGACACGGGTAGGTCCCGGTGAAAGGGCCGGGAGTCTCGGTGGCGAAAGTGCAACAAGCGTTCAGGGCGGAGGCTGGAACGGGGAAATGAATTCCGCGTCGCGTTTGTCTTGGCTTGCTCGCCTCGAGTCGTCACGGGCGTCGCGCGAACAATCCGCGAGCGAGGAACGAGAAGACTTCCTTCCTGACGCAAAATTAAGGGCGTTAAGGGTCTCGAGAAGTATGACGGACAGAAACTGGATCGTTATTGCGTTTTACTAGCCGAGGGATGGATGGCACGAGCGACAAAGGAGATTAAACGTCTCGGCTAATTGGGTAAATTTGATCTGAAAGGCGGGGGCGATGAACAGTCTGCCGCGTTGCTGTATTTTTTCCACTTGTATGCGCCACGCGAGAGCAAGAACGCGGAAGTCAGCGAACAGCGTCGCCAGATATTAGGTAAGCTCTCTGCGTTTTCATCTTTGGCCGATTGCTCGGTTCTCCGACGAGCAATCGAGTTAAGAACCCGTCGAGTACCCCGCGTTGCTCAGAATTCCGCTCGTGTTACGCGGATACCGAAACTTGCGGTTTACTATTACAGATACCATCTCGACTCGGAGGCATGTGCTCGGCTAGTTGAACGTGACAGCGCAGCGTGCGGACCTAGTTACAAATATAAAATGTCCGATTACATTAGCAGACGTTGAGGGGAGGAAGTGACGCGTCGTGAAGGGGGCGAACGTTACGAGCCGTCGAAATTCTCGTCCCTGTCGCGACTTGCTAAACTAATGGCAATAATCCATCATCTGTATTGGCGACTCGTAGGTGACGGGAGGTCGATGATTCCTTCCCAACCACCTACTTGAATTTCAAAGTCGACTCTATATAGCAACCTGACACCCGATATCAAAGCAAGGGAGTCGTCAGTCACCACTGACGTTAATTGGGTGGTTAATTGCTTCATCCCTTCAGAAGATCTTTTATTCGAGTCAATGACACGCCAGGAGACCCTTCGAAGCTTCGTTTATTAAATTTGCAACGTCATCGCGATTTTTGATGCGAGGCAAATATTATCGACCCCCTGATTCTCGTAAGCCAGTAACTCACGTACAATTTCGAATGCGTTCCCCCGCGATGATTTATTCAGTTCGAATTCATAAAATCCCGTGTCCGACCCCGACCGTATCCAAGGATACACGTCGAGTTTCGCCCGCTTTCGCGACTCGAACAATTTCAAAATTCTTCCGCAAGCCTGACCGAGGCGAGCTGGTAACCCACTTACATGCAAAACCGTCCTTTCGCTCGGTTTACCTCGTCGTCCTCCGCTTCTCGAGCGTCCCGTTTTCTTTTCCACCCTCCGTCATCCCCTGCGCGGCTGTCCCATCACTCCTGGTCGTATTCCACCGTGGCGGAACCACGAACGTCCGAGTGTGCTGGGACGCAATCGAGCGAGCAACCGACGTCGCGATGCTTTCACGGTGGAAAACTTGCGTAAAAGTTCGACGGATACGGTCTCGCGTGAAAACGGCGCTCGAGCACTGGCAAACCTTTTCGACGCGACCGTTTCCACGGCTTTTCCCATCGACCGTTTGATCCGCGTTCGCCACGACCGACTCATCTACCGTCGATAAAATCTGAGGATTTCAATAGCGAAGCTAAATACAGAGGAAATTTCAATTACTACCTCGCAGACGGGCAAATGGAATGACGCGACGAAACTTTTAAAATCCACAACGAACGCGTGGTTCGGTTATGAATTTTACTTCTATCAAAGGGAATTAAAATCCTTTCATCGTACAATATAATTTCGCTTGAACGTTACAATCGTTCGAAGTTTTTGCTAAATCGTAATAAATTTGCGTGCAATACGATATTAATCATACGAGGGGCGTAAATAGCTTCATCATAGCCATCGATCATCGCTTAGTGCTATCGGAGTGAATCGCGTGGCGCAGCTTCGACGCTCGCGAGACATCCGATCGAAAAGAGATCATCTTTCGCCTGGATAATTTGCAGGGGTCGATCGAGCGAGGAATCCAGCAAATATTTGCACGGGACAGCGTGATGTTTGCGAACCCATCGGAGGCCAAGTTCGCGTTCCCTCATAGCCGATGATTCTCACGCGAGAACGGATTTGAGGTTATTTATGGACAGGTTGAAGAGGAAAAGGTAAACACCGTTTATTGTTCTCCAGCGCAGAGATAACAATATTCAGCGTGGAACCACGAGCGAGGGGGGGTGAAAATAATTTCCTTACCGTCTTCGAACTTCTCTTGGCGAACTGATTCGAGCTCCAGTCGGCTAACTGGAGGAAGTTAATAGCGGAAATTAATCGATCCACCGTGTTTCGAGAGCCGTGCCACCAAGTCGAGCGGTACTCGAGCGCGGAACCGCAAATAAATATCGGCCATTATTCTGCCAGATGAAGATATAATATCGGGCGCAGAAGAAGGAAATTAACGGTGGACACACTTACGAGTGTCTGGAAAGTTTCTAACCGCTCGTGAGTTTCGTTCGAACGTTTCGATCGCGAAGCGTACGAGGACGCCAGAGAAGGGGGAGGAAATTGCGCGGAACGTTACGTGGTGCAACTTTTGTAAAATTCTGCGGAGCATTTAAATAGCGCTCGATCTGCGTTACTTCGCGAGATCTCTTACAGCAGACGCTCTCTCGCGTGTCTGAAACTTTTTTAATTGATCTACGACCATCTGGTATAGCTGAATCCTTGATTATAATAAAAATTCTGTGCCCGCGAAATTCGTACACGATTTTAGAAAATTTAATCTTCTTGATATTTGAATGTTCCGTCCAATAAAATTTTGCTTCGAAACGCGATCTTACGTCGCGATTCGTAGAGGCGAATTCTCGCACTCTGGATGGAACGATCGATCTCAACTAGTAAAACGACTCATAACTTTCGCCATGAAACAAGGAACAATATATCCATCGTCCATCGATTACAACGTGGTAAATAGGCGAGAAATTCCTTTTAGAATTTATGATACATCGATGTTCTAGGCGCCGCAGATAAATATCACCCTCTGCCCCACTGCGTTACCCTTCGCTTCCGGTTCCATCTTCTCCCCATTAGTAGCTCATTCTTTTCGACACGTAATCCCTCTTCTTCTTCTTTCTCCTCGCTCCTACCTCATTAAATCGCTCTGGCATCGCTGTTTCATATACTTGTCCAACGAAAGCTCGTCTTCGCGGCACCGGAAGTCGATGGAAGACCGCAGGAGCTGTCGTTCTCCGACATTTGCATGTCGTTCCAACGTCGACCTCTTCGCAATTCCTGCCGTTTTCTTGCGCCCTCTAATACACGCGTTGAATGCGGAACGAAAGTCGACGATTGTTCGTCCAGCGAATGCATGGACCAAAGGGGAATTCGCTCTCTTTCTTGTTTAATGTTCCTCGTGCGGTGTAAAGTACAAGCACCAGGTATACAGGCTTGCTACACGCTTAGTTTCCTCAGTCGGATGAATTTTCGAGAGGAAACGGCAGAAATTTTCAACAATAAATTCCGCGGCCGTAACAAAATTGCTGTTATTATATTGTACGAACATTAAACAATTTAAATGTCGGCTTAATAATTCAACGATACGACAAATTTAATTATTCGCAATTGTATTATATTTTGTTCTACCGTATCATTTATTTCCGTTACGCATACATCAAGAGAGACCACCGGCGCCAATTATAATTCATTATTTCGCTCCGTCCGCGCGTACCGCTTTTGCTGTCGAGCGGGTGCACGCGGAGAGACGTAACAGGAGAAAGATTTGGGAACGAGCATTCGTGCAAGCGGCTGTTAACCGGGTCGCTCCTTTGTCGCTGAACTTAGTCCATTTATTCACCCTCTTTGCTCGTCACTCGTAACGCAAAGGGGTCGAAAACAGCAGGGACTCGAGGGAGAAACCGGGCGGATCTCCAAGGTGATTCTCCCAGCGGGTGACAAACGCGATCTCTCGAAACGTCCTCACCTTCGATCTTGTTGTTCAGGGTAGACACGTAGACGAGGGGGGGGAGAAAACGGTCCCAACAACGAATGCTCGCGATTCTTCACGCTCGCGGTACCGTTTCAAAGTAGGGAGAACGTAAAGAGGAAATAGCAGTAACTTACTTAACGCGAACGGGGACGAAACGTGAGTTTTACGTTACAAATGAGAACGAACGAGTGTTCGAGTGCGCGGCTGAAACGAGGAAATACGAACGAGCGAGTCCTTGTATTTTCCTGTATTTAATTATCGAACGGCGCCCCGCTGTCCATGGCCTGTCCGTAGAAAAACGAAGCTCCGTTTCAAAGACAAATAACGCGAACGAGCTCGGTTGAAACGCGAATAATTCGATAAATCGTTCCGCGGGTATCCGTGCTTTCCATCCTTTTGTCTAGGCGAACGACGAAGCACGTTCCTATTTAACGTCAGCCTGGGTATTACATTATTATCACGGGAATAAAGAGACGAGAAGAAGAAACGGGAAAGAAATTCGTCGCGCGGAAAAGTCAGCGTTACTCTCGAGATGGAACCGTCTATCGCTCGCGATAAGTACGAACGAATCAGTGGACGGAAAACAGAGGGACAAGCTGTTCAATCCGGCGCGTATTCTCTTATTAATCTTTCAACAAATTCCCCGTGAGTTCCTCGATCGTCGGAGATAAAATCTTTCGATGGAGGAAAGCGGGGAACGCGCTTGCTCTCTATTCATTCGCCGCGAGTTTCGCCCAGGCGACAGGCACCGAGAGATTGCTAAGGGGAGCACCACCTGGTGTTACACGCACATCAAGCGGTAGGTACGCCATTACTGGCAAAAGTTCTCAAGAGCACGGTAATGTCGTTCCAGGGTAGTTGAAAATTACCGTGGCCCGCGTCTAGCGCAGCTACGAAAATACGTACAGCGGCCTGGAGGATCTATTTTTCCGCGTATAAAAGGATCGATCAAGTTCCGCGTTACGGTTCCACGGATGGCCGCCTAATTTCTGTAGCTACACCAAAGTAGTTCCGTTAAGTGCCGGCGGAAATTTAATATACCTGGACTTGATTAATCGATACGCGAACGTATTGGTGAGCGATTTTTCGCGACGGATGAAAAATGGCCGAAGCTGGAAAGTTAATTTCGTCCTAGATGGTTAATTGAGCCATCGCTGGCGCGGCACGCGGACTAACGTTCATTATCGTATGACTTATGACGGTCCATTAACCGGACCTCTCGTTCGACGAAGAACTTCGATGTTGTTGCGGACGGCGGTCGGCCCTTTCAAAGGTTATTCTACTTGAACGCGCTGTCTCTCGCGCGCTTACGCAAATTGCACGGCCAATTTGGCAAGGCAACAGGCTAGCAGAGAGCTTACACGTTAGCCCGTGGAAAACGACCGCCGTAAGAGCAGCGATTTTGCAAAACGAACAACAAACAGCGCAACGAGTTCCCTAATTATTAAAGCAACTGCGTCGTGGTCCGCTGAAACGGCCAACTACGAATCCAGGTGTTATCATGCCCCGGTCATTGTTAGTTCGGCTTCGTTAAGCTTCGTTCAGTTTCGCGCGTGGCTTTCATCGACTTTTCGACGAAAAGTATCGATCGCGGCTAATTACGCGGCTTAATTGGCTTGTCGGGGCCTGGGAGCACCTGGTCTTTGTCTAGGGTTGCCTTATGGCGCCTGAAAGGCTTGCGCATCAAAGTTTCGCCTCTGGACCATCCAACACCGGAAATCCAATTTCAATGGGGACGCGAGGCTGTGCAAGATTTAGCGAGACGTCCGATGGGTGACAGAGGAGTCTGCGTGGAACGTGGTAAGAAAAATATCGCTCGTGACTCCGCGCTCGACTCTGCCCATCGGGATCTAAATGTTTCATCGATAACGCACTGTGTACCGCGCGATGTTCGATCTTCCCTGAAAAACGGCGCACGGAATTTGGCCACCGACGGATTTTTCATGCGAGCGTGGTATTTCGAGCCGAACTTTCAACGGTGTAAGCTCGAGAAATATATGGACGTGTCTGTAAATTCCTAGTCGCGTCGAAAATGGACTGCGTCGAATTTTATCCTGTATCCTCGCGTCGACGAATTATACATGGAATTTACCAGCCGTTTTAAGGAAACGAACAGTCCATTTGTACAGGCGCGAATGGCTTTGTAATCCGTTATTTACGATCCGCGATGCAACGGCGAAAAGTCAACGATCCTAATCCGAATATTCGCGTTTCGTTACACGCGCTCGAGTTCCAAGCTTCCATCTTGGATGCTTTTATTTTTGCTGCATTTTTGTTGCATTTTGGTGCGATTGTCCGACGATAAACGAACGGAAACGAAAAGAGCCGAGCCTGGTCGGAAGTTCAGCCGGATTTCATTGAGAAGTTCCATTTATCGAGTTACGTCTCAAGTTCGCGATCATCCGAATGCTAACGACTCGCCAAGTCGCGCTTTATTTCTCGCCTTCTCGTTTTGCGTTAACGACCCGGCCTTTCTTCCATCGAACTCGATCGTTCGGGACGGTTGATAACGAACTCTGATGAAATCGCGAATATTTAAGGCGGAGGTGAATTCGGGAAGAAAAGAAGCGCGCACGGACACGGTGAACTTCCCGGGAATAACACCGCCTTGGAGAAAAGAAAGCACGAAGTTCACGGAAAAGGGACATTACTCGAAGAAACGAGACCGTCGCGGCTGCTCGTTAATTCTTCTTTCAAAAGGTGAGATTCTTTTACGCTATTTTGCTTGCCGCAGTTTCTAAGGGACTGTGGACAGCGTTCACGGTCGTTTTACTTTCGCTAACACGTCTATTAATTCCTCCTCCGATGGCAAACGGGTCTCCTTGCTTCGTGGCTTCGTTGGAATATTACGAAGCTGTATAGGGCGGTTCAAAAGATGAGGTTCCCTCTTTTTCTTTTCGATTTAAACTCACCGATCTTGACGACAGAGGGTAGCGTTGTGACGTGGAACGGCAGCTGGAGCAGCTGAAGCACAAAGACGGTGGCTACCAGGCAGCCCAAATTCATAGCTCATCTCGAATGCCCACCGTCGCGGCCTCTCTCGTTGGCCCTTCCCACGCACACCACCGATCACGCCCGCGAAACGGCACACACGACGCTCCCGTGCATTTACCTGAAATCAAGTTAACAAACCTCGAATCAACGAGCTTCTGCGAGTTCCATGGTAAATTTCGCCTCTGCGATTGTCGCCAGGAGAAAATGTTCTCCCGCGCGTGCAACGAACAATGACGCAGCCCTGCGAACTTTACGCGACAATCGCAGCAGCATGCACGAAATTATTTTCATTTAAAAATTCTGTTGGGTAATCGCGTCCTCGAAATTCTTTTGCCTCTAAACTGTTTGCTATTCTTTGTTTTTATAGAGGCGAAGTAGAAAGTTTTAGAAGGTTAACGCGCGGGGGAAAATCCTCTCGGGTTATCATAATTTCTGACTTTCCTCGCTGATAACTATTTCCCTCAATTTTTCTTCGGTGAATCGCGTGCCTTCCTTTGCGCAGAATAAACCGACCTTTTTATCAGACAACAGATTTAAGAGTAGCTCGACGTTAAAGCAGATTATCTGCGAGCAAACGGAAATTTTTTTGCTGATTTTAGAACGGATCAGGGACGCTGTAACATTCGCGAAACGACCAACGCTATTATGGCGCTCGTGAAAGCTCTGAAACCCCCTTGATGGCCCACAGTTGATCCTCCAGATTTCTCGCTGCGTTATTCACACGCTTATGAAACAAGCGTAATTGCCAATCCAGCGATCATAAATAACCATTACGTGGAAAATTCGTGGAACGATCGTCGATTCGCTGTCGCTGATACGTCGCTTTGTGCTTCGTTACAAGTCAACCGGGTAATTATCCTAGATTAATGCCAGCAGATACGGTACAGCTGGAGAACCGAATTATTCGTACCGATTAATTGGCCCAGTATTTCGAATAAATTGTGTTACATTCACGAGGAAAACGTCTATCAAAAATTGTAATTGCTACTTTCAACCCCCTTCGTTATTAAATATTTTCCTGTGTTTGTTTATCGAAGTGTTTTTTAATAATTCCCCGCGAAGCTGGATAAATTAATTTACTTTAATATCACGAATTTCAGAACCTCCGCTGGTTGAAAACGGCTACGCGCTCGTGGAAAACGATCGATAAATTTCACGTTCGTTCGTCAACAACCGAAAAGACATTTCCTGCTCGAACCAAGTAAAACAAATCGAGCCAGCTGTATTTCTTTCGACCCACCGTAAATGGAAGAGAGTGGTTGGCGTGGCAGAAATCTCGAGATATTTTCATTTCGCTTGGAGCCGGTTTCAATGTTTCTCATTGGCCGTGGAACGATGAATTGCGCGGCAATTCCGCGAGTTTTCGTGCTCCCAGAATTTACATTTCGCGCATGAACCCTGGAGCACTCTTCAGCCCGGGATTTATCGTTACAAACATCGCGCTCGCGTGTTCACGGCCCGCGAGTGCGCCTGTAACTTCGTAAAACGGCAATTTATCTGTTCGTTTTGGCGTTTTTGAACGTGCTACGCGCAACGAACCACCGCGTTCCATCGAGCGTAAACGAGCGACATAATATCGCGCGATAAGGTGCTGAAGCGTTCCAAATTCGATCGCGCGACGATCGATACGTTTTCAAGCATGATTTTGCGATCAGAAGGATCATCGAACTGTTCGAAAGTCAGAGAAGTCGAATCTGGCGCTGAAGTACGAGAAACGAAAGGCTCGGTTCGCATTTCTAAGCGAACGAACGACCGACGCGACACATTGATCCAAGCTCAGCGAGTTTTTTGCGCGATTTAAACGTCGCTTATCTGGATCACATATAAAAGGAGCCGGACGATCGCTCTCTATTTGCGCCGTGACTCGATAAATGGATCGGCCTCTGGCCACCATGGGACTCGTAGATAGCAGGGTCGAGGAATTTGTCTAACGGATTTCCTTCAATTTATTTCACTCCGCACCCCAGCCATCGGATAAACCGTAAACTAGCACTCGAGCGAATGGTGTTCTCGTCGATCGCAACCTTCGTGCCCCTATTACCTCAAAACAGCTTTCATTTACGCAACAGAACAACGTTCTACCCTGTAGTATCGGACATTTCGAACGTATCCTTTGTCTGGCGAGTCGCGCGTGTATAAATTGCGAATCGGAGGGTGTATTCGCTGTACCATCCGGCGGACAAGTACCTCATTAGACGTTCCACCCATCTCGAAAATAAAGTCGTGGAACAGCGTCGTTGTCTGGCCGCGTCCACCGATAGTTCGAAGGCTGGCGCGCGTTTTATTCGACTTTAATTCAATGTAACGATTGTTTCGCTCCGGGTCAGGAGGAATTCGTGGAAGTCGCGTGGCTTCTTTCTGTCGCTTCGAAAGAAACGATGCTACGACTTTCGGCTGGCGATAATGCGACTTCGTGTACTGGTGGATACTTTCTGCCCTCGCAGACTGGATGGCGACTCCCTGGACCACTGTATTTTCGCGTTAAGGTAACGTTTTTCCGCGCGGCGAGTTCGACGTCCACTGGGACGATTTTTCCGCGACGACTAACACTGGATACGCATTAAAGGAAACGGTGGAAAGGAGGAGCTCTTTCTCGATCGAACATCGATTGAAAATTGATCTCGAACCAGAGGGTGAAAATAGAATAACGTCACAGACGAGTCTATTATCTCATCCCTGATATTTAGTTCGTTGCTTCGTGTTAACTGGAAATATGAGCCTTTAATGCATCGATCTGGAGTGTTTGCCGCGCCAACAATGGAATATTCGAAATAATGAACCGAGAGCTTAAATAAAAGCAGAGAGGGAGGAGAGTTGCGCGTACAATGGCGTAGATTTTATGGTGCATTTTCACGATCCCAGAGTCTCCGATTGTCCCGGTGGATAGACCCGTCGTCAATTAGGAGAGTCGTAATTAGAGCAGTTTAGCGGAGAAAATAACACACCAGGGTACACAACGGTCCTCCTCTCCAAATACCAATTCGGGTTCGGTCAAGTGAAGACGATATAAGTGGGTACTCGATCGCAGAATCGAATATAGAATTCTTTAATCAAAGACAGAAACAAACGATGCGAAAGTCGAGGAAAAGTTTTGCAGGCGAAGGAGGACAGAATGGTCCGCCCTGCGCCACTCTTTGAATATCTATTCTTTTCCTTCCCCTTTTATCTATCTGGACCCTCTTATCCCTTCCCCCCTCCGACCCTTGTTCAACACCTTTGTCAGGCACCCATTCTTTTGTGATTTATGATTGTTCGAAGCATCTTGGCGAGATCATCTAGAAAGCCTCGGATAGGGAGATAGCGGAAACGTTGGATCGGCAGTTCCCTATTTTTCTTCCCTATCAGATGATAGAAAGGTGCTCTCGTATCTCCGAGTAAATACAGTGTCCATCGGGACGGCGAGCAGATACGCAGAGCTCGTCGATTGTGCAACGAGAAATTAAAAAATGTAACAGTGTCATGCATCGAGGGGTAGGCAGTTCAACTACGAGCCAGCCAACAATGGCAACCGTACGCGTCAAAGGGGCCTGGAATTTTGCGACAATTCGCATGACGGTCGACGCGAACTGATTTTCGCCTATGCGGGCGATTCCCCAAAAGGTTCGCCGATAGATGGTTACGTCAGCTCTTACAATAGCTTCATCGATTGCGAGCATTGTCCCTTTTTTTTTTTTATCGCCCGGCCTATCTGGTCACGTGCCACTGAGAGATTCGCCAAATTAGATACGCTGGATCGCGCGAGATAAGCGAGCAAAATATTTGAACGCCAGAATTAGCGCGATAAAAAAGAAAAAGGGACCTGTATTCTAATTAAAACGAGTAATTGTTGTAACAAAATGTCAGGCGCACAAAGTTGACCTCTCGGTTGATTTAGCGTTAATGCGTCGTCAGATGCAATTTTACATTCGCGCTGTGCTCGACGTTCAAATTTATATTTGCCGTTTGTTGTTCCCCTTTCGCAATGCATATATATATATTTTTTTTTTCAATTTCAGCGCGGGACACTTTTGCAACGATATATATAAATCAAGGGCCGGTGGAAAATTACGAGGCTGATATTTCCAGTGGAGTTTTATTACCCCCTGCCGCAACGAGGATGCCCCGATTTCGTGACTGCGAATAAAAACATAGTCTAGTCTAATAAATTCGCAAGGAGGGTAAAGCTGGCAAGGTTCCGCCTCGTCGCGTCGCGCACCTCTACGGAAATTTAATAAAGAACCCGTCTTATTCGCCTTTTTACTTTCTCGCGGGCTTCGTCAAAATTTGACGTCGCGCCCGTCACAAGAACCGGGAACACAGCCCGTGGATCGAATTTAATTCCACTGGCAGTTGTAAGGGCTGCCAGCTGGTGGAGAACGCTTGCCTTTTGATCTTCCGGCACGTGAAAACGTTCACAAATACGCGGCGCCACAATGCGACAGCCGTTGTGCAACGTCACTTTTCCAAGTAAAATTTGCTTGCGAACAAAATCAATTGCGAGGATAAAAAGTTTTTAATAGGAAACGCGGTAACTCCAACCGTGGTGCGTCTAATATTTAGCCATCCTCTTTTTTTTAGGGGGGGGGGGGGTCAGAGATTACAACCCTTTGCACTCGATGACTTTTTCGGTCGCAGATCATTTTTTCTATTACTAATTATCCCTTATCATTTAATCTATTACTAATCTCATTTTTCAACAGTTGATAATCAATTTCATCTTCACTCGAGTTAGTTTCACCTTCCAAATTCATTTTTGCGGGGCTTCAAAACTTAAAATCGTGAAAAACTCGAGTTGCTGCACGAAACTCCATGGCGACTGAGAGTCGCCTTTCGAGCGCAAAGGGTTGATCATCGAGCAATCATCGACGAGCCAACGAATCCGTTCTCCGATAAAAGCGACAAAGGGAACCAATATAAAATGTCCCCAGTGTCGATTTAGCGGCGTCAACTTTCGCAAACAAATTGCACCGAATAATTACGGCCCGGTTGCTTGGCCCCAGCGCCGCGTAACTCATTCGCGCATTACGCGTCGCTGCATCAGCCGCGCAGGAAAGCGCGGCGAACGGCCAATTGTAAAATTGTTATCGGTGGTCCAAGTCCAAAATACATCCGCTGGTCATAATTCGCGTCCCTGCCCACCCTTGTTACGCGCGCGCGGTTACGAGCGGTCTGGCGATATTAAAACTCGCGCCATTGTTCCGACCGCGCGCGTTCATCGCGCTCTATCAGCTACGCCCGCCGCGGCTGCCACGCGTAACCTGCTTCTGACGCGTCGAAATGAAACCGCGTCTGGTCGGACACGGGAAGCCACGCGGAGAAAAATATAGCACGGGTACGCGAGCGACGCGGAAAATAAATACGAGAGGACAGGTCGGGTGTCGCGGCGCGTCGATATTTTCTGCGACGACTAAATCAAAACAGGACGGGTTCGTTGTTTAGGATACGGGCTCGCGAGTATTGCGAGGCTCGCCTGTTATTCTCGCCTGTGTTTATCGCGCGCGAAAACGCCGCGTGATGGAACGCAACGATCCCGAGAACGCTTGTTTACGAGCCGAAAGGTTGTGTCCGCGTTCGCGGAAACTGCGATGCACGCAACGTAAACAAGGTAGCTGCGCGATTGCGCTTAATAACGAGCACTGAACGAACCATCTAGATAATGGGAAAACGCTATTTATCCTGTTTTATTTTAAAGGATTAAAATTAGTTTGGAGCACTGATCCAACGAGCAGCAACGAGGAGCAAACCCTCGAATTCGAACGTCATGGAAATATCTCAAACGTTCTATTGTTACATATGATTGGAGCACACAGTCGCCATGTTTAACTGTCATTTAAAAATGGCACTCGAGATTCGAGATCGTGTCGTCGCACAACTGTGTGCTCCGAATCGCGGTTATTCGTTGCTTGAACTGCCGCACAGTTTCGACTACGCGCTAAGGAATAATAGGAGGTCGGTTTTGGTACTTACGAAATGTTATTGCGTATGTCAAGTGTCGCCAAGCTGCTCCGTGGGCCGAGGGTCGCGTTGTCGCGGAGAGTCGATGGATTCCTCGATGGACACGTGGCGATCGGCGGAGGATTTTTGAAAAGGTGGACGCAGAAGGGCATGCGTGGTCGGTTTGGTCCCCGCGGCACGCGTAAACATAACCTCTATGGCGGCCAAATTTTCATCTTGACGACGTACACACAAACACCCTATCGAGACAGCGGCCGGCGCGCGACTGCCGCCGGTCCCACGGCCGCCGACTCGCGAAACTATCCGAAATCGACCGAGCCCGTGGCTCGAGCCCGCCACGTGCTACTGGCCGTCCTGCGCATGCGCCGTTCCACGTGCTCCGTTCTCCGTATAATTCGAATTATATCCTTCAAGGATAATCTGCAATTTAAATTACCTATCATCTAAATTATCTCCTTATAATTATCTTCTTAGAATTTAAATTATATTCTTTAAGGATATAATTTAGATGCGACTTAAATATCTAAGGACGACTTTTTACTTTAACCCTTTGCACTCGGATGGCCCTTTGATCCTTAAGGGATATGATTTAGATGCGACTTAAATATCTAAGGACGACGACTTTTTACTTCAACCCTTTGCACTCGGATGGCCCTTTGATTCTTAAGGAATATGATTTAGATGCGACTTAAATATCTAAAAATTTTTTACTTTAACCCTTGCCGTTAGCATTGATAAGTGAGTACTGAGATTAAACTTATTGCATCGCAGCTTTTTGAGAAATGTTTCCCTCAAGTTTTCTGTTGAAATGGAAAGTTTCTGTTGCTGGATACGCTAGCAATAGAAACTAAATTATTGCAAATTATTGCTAAAATATTGCTATTGTAGAAATAATTATATTAGCATTTGACTTCTTACATTTGTAAAACAATTTGATTTTAATTTTCGTAGGTGAAAATGTTCGTTACTTTGTTTTTAATGTCTTTATAGTTAAGATTATGAATATTTCTTATATCGCGTGACGATTAAAAACTCGCAGCCATAAACTCTGTCTTACCCCTTTTTTGCGTCGCAGCTTGGAGGCGCGTAAAGCCTCAAGAAACAATAACGACTTTCGCAGTAACGTCGAAGTGAAATTGAATTTCCCAAGGGGTGAGCGTCATTCTCAGGGACGGAATGAGTACGAGTTATAACTTTCAGTTCACGCTAACCGTTGCAAATCATCCGCCGCCGCGGTACGAAATTCCTACGGTTTTTCTGCATTAGACATTTAAATTGATCTTCGGTTACTATCTCGCATAATTCAGTTCGTTAAATGTTTAGTGCGGTTCAACGGTTTTGCGTCTCTGGATAACCTTGTATCCGGACGAAAATTTCATCGTACTTTCCTCCCTTTTACGCGAAAGATTTATAAAGCGGAACCGGCGTTTTGGAAATTTACGAGAGTTTCAAAGCGGCCAGCCAGTCGTTCGGATTAATTCCGAAACAAATTTCTGAATTTTATACCCGCGTTTATAACTCCCGGCTGTTCCGCCGTAAACCCAATGCGATTCGAAGCGTACGATCGTTGCGTTCCACGCGAAAATGGGAAATTAAACGTATTATCGCAACGGAATCCTCCGCCAGGCTTACAGATGGCAAAATTATTATACCGTACGCTTCCCGTTTTTTTATTCTCGCAAGGAAGGCTAACGGCGGACAGCTGTAACCTGAAAAACGTCCAAGTTTCCGACGAAACGTTGAAACACGCGCCCCTAAGGCGAAATCCGCGTACGAAAGTCTACTAGTTATTGCGTCTTTTATTATACATCCCCCTGAGCACGAACTGGCAACAAGGAATACGCCTCGTAAACTGAAACGAGTTCTCAGTAACTTTGCCTATGCCTCGGTAACGACCAGCACATAATGTACATCCTATCACCCGTGATAAATTTCGAATACACGCACTTTCGCGAAGCTCGCTCGTATCTTTCGCGGAGCAACTTCGAACCCGAACTTGCGCCTCGCTGGGAAATAATTTAACGACAGCACCCAGAAGACGCGAGCAAGCAGAGGCAAATTCGAATTCGCGAACATGACTACCGCGGTCTCCACTTGCGCGTTTAATCCGCGAGACACAACGCGGGAAATAGATTAGTTATTGCGACGGTGAGATTCTCGAAGACGTACCGACTGGAATTAAGCGGATACAGGAAGGGAGTGACGTATAGTTTTAAACATATTCACCGACTCAGACAGCGATCGTTAGGGGTGAGATTTTCAGGACCTCGCCAACTTCTCCGTGGGGTAACTACACCCCTAACTTTGTCTGAGTGTGTAACGCAGGCGTTGTGCAAACAGTGAAAGCACCAGGCGCAACAGGTATCACGACATTTATATTTCCGTGTGGATCAGGACCACGGTCGCAGATGAGGCGCATATAGGACGGACCAATCAATTTCGTGCGCTTTGATGTCTCGCGGATTGAAATATCGTTTGTGCAAACGCGGAGAGATTTTCTTCGACATTGTTGGCGCTGGGATAACTCTCAGTAGTTTAATGTCGATCCCTTGCGACTGCAAACCCCGTCACTTTCGATATTGTCAGGTTATCGGAATTCAGGTTCAGCGAATAGTCGATGGCTTGGTAAGTCGCAATGATACGTACGTTTTATGTGCGGTCAGACAATAATCATCGATCATTTAGAAATAATTTCAACTTTCTCGACACAATGATGCATAGAAGAATGTAATATGATTACGATTCGTATTGTTCTGATGGATTACTGCTATGTTAGACGCGTGCATAACACAGTTATCTCATGTCTAACAAGCATTCTTGCTGGAACAGCCATCCGCTATAATTTCGCACGTACCATTACTCATCCAATGAATAAATTTGTTCGCAGATTTAGATCTCTGCTCGCATCCGCGCGAAAGTTTAGCTGGGACACGAACTCGTTGATAAAACCGTAGGAATCGCTTTCTGGAACAGTTAGCTGCAATTCCAGCAGAACGTGTCGGTTACTTGCATATCCGGAAGATGGCGTCGCGCTCGAATCCGGTAAACGCTTCCACGGCAACTTTCACCGATTCTTTCAAAACTAGTTGATTTTTAGCACATACACAAACACGGTAAAAGGAATTTCATACCATGAAACCGATAGCTCTCCTCATTCTTGGTGCGTATCATACAGTACGTATCGAATTTGTTTTCATCCCGGACGATCGTTTCCGCTTCCGCGATTTCGCGGAAGACTCCAGAGGCTGCCAGAGGCTCCTCCGCGCGATTTCTTCCTTTTATTACCCGGCGATCAAAATTTCCTTCGATTTTTCGATTCCTTTAAATGGTCCACACTAGAATGGAACGTAATTCAAAGACTCGCGGACAGAGGATCGACTAAAAACAGCGGGAGAAGTGGATCGCGGTAGGAGAGTTGTTGGCGGCTGTCCCACCGCTTCGAGGCGAAAGCAAACTGCAGGCTTATTTAAAGCGGTGATTTCCGTATCCGACTTCCGTCCTCGTCCGGATTCCGCGGTATATCCGCGGGAAATTCCCGATGCTTCGCGTCCGTGGCTTGGAAAGAGTTTCGCCGCTGATTTTCGGAGCGGATCCCGCTTACGGGGCGTGCGTGGAACGCGAGATCGCACGCGATCGCCACCGCGAAGCAGAACGTTCGTTCTCGGCTAATTTATCGGCGCTTTTATCGAAACGCGGATTCCTACGCTTCCTCCTTCGACACAATTGCCCGCGCAATTAATTAATTCGCCCCCCCCCCCCCCCGTCTGTGTTTTCCGTCTGGTTTTCGAATCGAAATTTCAGCGGCGAGCGTATCGAGCGCGGCCGTCGAGTGGCTTACACGCGGCAGTCGATTAACATCAGGAAATACGATTTTGTGTTATGCGTAATAGAAAGCGTTGCGGGGCGGCCGTAATGGTGAACAAATTGGTATCGCGTCCAACGCGTCGTGTTGCGCGGCAAACAGACCATAATACGCCTGATATAATTTATAACCGGCTCGAGGACGAAACCGTTCGTCCATTAAATATCGTTTCCATCATTGATGGACGCGCGAGCGCGATGATGGTCCTTCGAGCCGCAACACCGGCGCGTAACCCATCCCGCGAAACGGAATTGCTAATTACCGGTTTGCAATTACGCGTAATTACCCCGGCTTTTAATAACGATCGTATCAATGACGCGAGGAGGAACGTGGAAATTTTTCAAACGGATCGAATTACCTTTGAACTCGTCGCAGTTGCGTTGCCCGCGTTAATTTCATTTTTAAGCGGCACAGAACGACGCTTCGATCAACGTCTCCTTAATTAAACGACGTGTGCGTTTTGAATTAATTAACACGATCAAATTTTTCCAATTATCGATCTATATTTCGCGCACCCTCGCTGGCCGGACGGAGCGTTAAACGGCTGCTCGCGACGAGAATAACGAGCCGTAGCCGATATCCTCGAAAACGTCGATCAATCGGACAAACAAATGGACCGCGTTTGTACCGCGTTCGCGCTGAACTTTCCCGCAGTTACGTTTAATTTATGGATCCTCCGGCGTAACTGGCCCCTTAAAAATGTCCGTGCTCGCCCCCGCGATGCAGTATATCACGAAAGTTGCACCGTTCCGCGCGGAAAAGTGCCGAGTGGATTCGATACTGCTCCCGGACGAGAGTGTTTTCCGCGCAAATTAGAAAGCGTTGCCGATGGAAGCTCGCTGGCGGAGAACCGACGAGTGCGATCCGTCTGCGCGTTAGTATCGATATGAAAAAAGGGCTTCGCGAGACGACGGAGGCCACGAATTGAAATTTGGCCTCTTGTTAGTCGATCGACCAAACTTTCCATCCCCTCGATTGCGAAGAAAACAAGTAACCCGCGCAACGAAGACGATGACGAAGCGCGAAACGATCGAGGAAACGAGACGGTGCGCGTTGAACTTTGCTACGGTTGTGGCCTTGATTTAACGTCTACCCCTTATCGGGATTCGAGTACATCGGTCGCCAGGAACGGTTCCGGCACGGTGGCGGAAATTTATCGACCGGACGGCTCTGTGCGTCGTCCTGGTATTGTTTTTCCGTTATCTTCGGAATGGTTTAGATTAGTCGCGCTTCCGTAGTTGGCATTCGCGACAAGGTGGCCGACCGGAACAATCCTGGACGGCGGCGATGCCTCCCGTGTGCCAAACGATAAGCCTTCGGCTAAGCTGAACACAAAAGCGTGGCCGTATGACGCCGTAGCGTTTCGCCTCCGGGAATATTATGCGGTGGGAAGCGGGAATCTATCGATCAGCCCCCTCTCCGCGAGTTCGATTTATCTGGCAGTCGTTCGCCCCGTCCGGGGGTTTTAAATTGCACGGGTTTCGCGGGGGTTCCGAGTACGAAGCGATATGAAAATGAAACGCGGACGGACGCGGCTGCTTCCTGGTCGGTTAATTGAACCATTGAACGGCGGAAGACTGATTGATTCCCCTCCCCTTTGGGGTGGAATGGAACGAGATAAAATCCGAAGTTAACGTTTATTTAATGAAGACGGTGTACGACGGGTGCCGCGTTATTTGCAAGTTAAATGAAACGGGCGAGGAAAGAATGGCAACCATCGTAACGAGAATGAATGGGAAACCGATGCCTGGTATCGCTGGGGATCGATAACGAGTGCTGGAAACGATGCTGTGAATTCGTAAAAGTGTCGATGGATGGGGGATCGGTAAATAGCTGACAGCTAGAATCTACTTTCACTCAGGGGGCTCAATTTATCTCATTTATCAGTCATTTATTACCGAGACTATGATCGCCACGGTGCTGTAACGTGTATTCAGGGTTTCGAGCGTCCGAATGAAATATGGTCTTTGTCGGAATTGTTTCTCCGTGCAGAATTAAAACGATTCGAGATCGAGCCTGAGAAACGTGTCTGTCGTAGAGGACGTCGCGCAAAATGTAACGACATCGTCCACGGGAAGGAGTCCGCTTCTGTTATCGACAAAATACAGTATCCAGCAGATTCGCAAAACCTGCTGAATCCACGCAGACACGTTCCCACCGACATCCCCCGTTCAGGAACTCCGTATCTTATCGCGGTGCCGTAAAGTCGACGCGTTATCAGCGAAGCCCGCCACCTCACGGAGTCACGAACGTCCGGTGAATCTCTGTTTCTAGCCCGGTGGTGACCGCGTAATGTATCGCCACCATGCCGGAAGCTTCTGTTTTCTGATCGGAACGCGGCGGTATCACGCACCGTCTGAATTTCCAATTTTCGCGGGAAGCAAAACTGACTCATTTTTGCCAACGAACGGACACACCGCGTCACGTATACTCTCCTTCTCTCTCTCTCTCTCTGTTCTTCAGGAGTCCCTCGTCTCTCGTTCCGTCCGTTTCAGAGGCAATCTTTTACAAGACAACGACGACATTCCATGCAATCTACCGTAACGACCTTTGATGTCGAATCTCTCCGTACAACCCGATGAAGATAATGCTCGTGTCTCCCGGCCGTGACCCGACCCGATAGTATCTCGTGATAAAGCGAGAAAGGAACACGTTAACGAGCCGCACGAGCTCCGAGCAAGAAGGTAGGCGCAGTTTCGCGTGCGTGACACGCGATGAATCGTTCAAGGTGTCGATGTTAATTGCATCGTCGAGCTTTCACGGACCGATTAAAAACATGTTGTTCCACCTTCGCGACTATTTATTCAGCATCGACTCCTTCTGACATCACCGCGGGACAGTTGTTCAGCTTGAAGCCGGAAGCGTCGCCAAGTCACCGTGGATAACTTCGCGTCCCCTTTCAGGAACGAGGATGTTTAAGTTACGTTTCTCGTGACCGATTCGACAGCGATTTATTATCTACCGGCGAGGAGAGGTGCTTACAAATTCGCTGCATTCGCCGCGATGCACCTCGTCAGCCGGAAATCACACCGCTCTTTGAAATTCTCCCTAGCGAATATTCACATCCATCAACGTCCCCACCCTTCTCCCTTTTCTCGCTACAAAATGGATCCCACCTTTCTTTCCGATCGCATCGGGAATTTCGTCCATTAATATCGTCGGCTCTACGAACCGTCAAGCGTCGAACATCGAGTTTCAATTACTTGTACCGTTTATTCTCGCCCGTTCGACGCCCCTGCTCATCAATACCGGGGCGCGCGATAATTGCTCGTTAAAATCGCCGCTGGCCTGTATTATTATTTTCATACGCCGCGAGCCGCGCGTTCTCGCGCGTATCGAACGCATTAGAGCAAAGTGCATCGGTAGCCCGCGGTGCGCGTTACGCCATTATGAGAATCACAATCGGCGGTGGCGACGCGCGCGCCGCCTGTTTTTCTCCGTGTTACCGTAAAATTGCCCCGTTTATCGGAATTCATTGTTGCGCCTGTCCAGCGGTGCGCACTCCTGGGCAACAGCACGGCCCGCCGCGGACGAAGAACGGGCTCCGAAACGTGTCGAATTAATTCCCGTCCCGCAATTTTCGGCGCCGTGTCCGATAAACGCTTACGAGTGGCGGCCATCGCGCGCCGCTACCCACCGTCCATCCGGTTCCGCGTCACGGTTCACGGACGCCTCGCTCGTCGTCGAATAATAGATTCTCAATGGCCGAAAATGTTGCAGACGGCCCCCTTTTGTTCCCCGTCCGTGGATCACGTTCGAGGCGTTTCTGAATCGCAATTTTATCATCCGACGACCGATCCCGGCGTTATCTGTAATTACGACGTAACACGAATTCGCTGGGCGATTTATACGCAGTAAAGGGCTGGGGCATAGGATGGCGGCAACAAAAGGGGGATCGCTGCTACATTTTCACTGGCCGTTTCATTAAACGCCGCCATTCTGTAAAGGGGATGTTTATGTCGTTCGTTGAATCAGGTATTGTTCACTTAGCCGGCGCGATCCTAGGTGTGACGTTCATTTAACGAGCTCCAAGGTGGAGGTTCCGAAGGTGGCACGAGGGGGGCGGTGAAATTGCACGGAATCACGATCTCGTCTGGCTCCATAGAATTTCACTCCCCGGCCTAAGGGTAATCGGGTCTGCGTTCGAAATGCTTTCACGCGATTCATTAGAGCGCCATTTATATTTCTCGGCTACGAAAAATGGATCAATCGGGGAAAGTACGTTTAATGGCGGGCGATCCCCTGTCGAGTGGCGGTTCGAACGGTCGAATTTAAAATAATTACAGGCAAGACGGGGAGAAGAAGGAAAAAGGGACGCGCGAACAATGAAAAAACGGTCGAGTTGCACTCGATTAATTTTGCTGTTGCTGCGCTGCCCAGCGCTGCGCTTTTCTACTTTGCCCACGGAGAATTGTTGTTCTCCCAGCGATGAAACTTTGGTTAACGCTATTGTTTGCGGCTCGTTCGGTTACTCGAAATCAACGTTCGATCGGTTTCGATTAAAAAATACTCGAACGCCGTTACCATTCGACCCCCGATCCGAGAGATATCCATCTCATGTTTTCCGATGGATTCATCCACCATCGGATGTGTATTCTCGTAAATTACGAACGCGCGCGCTTCTTTCATCGACGTCGCCGTGAAAATCACGACGAGTTGGGTTGTTATAAAAACTTGTCGTCGGTTCGTGGCAAAATATACAATTGTTGACACGTTCCATTTTTCTCTCCCGCGAAGCTTTTCGTGCTCTCGACGCATTTCTGTACGAAGATATTCCATTACGTGTTGCGTCGGTTCGTATCGGGTTCGCCTGCACGCGTTTTGATGCGTTAATCAAAATCACGAGGATAATGGAGAAACGAATGGTATGCGGGCTGTTATTCACGTTCAAAAATGAACGTGATGCAGTTGCTCTGAGATACGGGAATAAATCAAATATATAAAAGCGGTACAAATGCTATGCGAGGCAGTTCAAATACGAAAAGTCAAATCCACGGTTCGCGGTATAAAATATCCGTATAAATTTGTCCAAGCTTAAATCATGAACGGAAAGAAACTAATTTTGGTGGCTGTGTTGGTCGTCGTTTTTCTGCAGGTACGTAGAAATTGCTCGAATTACGCAAGTACGATACGTTGGCAAATATATATATATATGCGTCGCTACCAACTGGCAAGTAGAACATCGCGATCTATTCCTGTCGCCGCGAGATCGAGAAGGTGATCGCTTAATTTTTAAATCAAGACGGATGAACGCGACTTTGACGAACGAGCACGGCACACTGTGTTCAACTGAAACGAGCGAGGCGAAACATTCATACATTCACCGGGAAAGACACGCTCGTCCGCGTCAGTTTGCGAGAAATATCGAATGCATCGCGCGTACACGTCGGAGGGACTTTGCAATTCGAATGAAGCGTTTTTAATTGACATTGCTACACTATATCGGCGACGCGTTATTTCTCACGGCCAACGATAGTCGCGGTTCACCTTCGATTACCGTTTACGCACATGTGCATCGCGAAACGGTAGGAAAGTCGCGATGAAAAACGCTCGATTAACCGATCCCGTTTCCTTCAGGCGAACCAATCGGTGTGCGCCAGTCTCCAGGACGTCGCATCGCAGTTAGACACGCTTAGAAACACGGCACCACGCACGATGCCGACCAACGTTGACATCATGAAGGAGTTGAGGAGGATTCGAGCAATGCTGGAACAGCGTAGCAGCGTGTTGCTGCCATCGCGTCTTCTGTCAAGATCGAGCGATTCTCCTGTTGCCGCTGACGACAGCGATGCAAACGCTGACCAGGTTCCTTCGCTCGACAGTCTCGCTTCGTTGTGGAGCATGCTGTCGCAATAAATTGTGCGAGACGATATCATTTGAAATTGAATCGGTAATTGTTGTACTCCGTTAGATTGAAAGTTATGTTTTCAGCATTATTCGTGTAAAGTCTATGTATCCGTTAAGCGTAGTTCTAATAAAAAGGAATCAACACGAGAAGAGAAATACGCTCGCGTTCAATTTGCGAGAGCGTCGATTAAAATTCGCTGGAATCGGGTCGGTTCAGGAGTGGTCGGAAGAGGTTCAGACCCGGAACAGACGAGCAAACGTTAGCTATCTAACGTGTGGCAAAAGTCCGCAGCGAACCGACTCGACACAGTCCGTTTGCGTAGTGAAAGCGGCACGGTAATAATTGAGTTTCAAGCTTAATCGTATAGTTTAGGTTCGGCTTGTTTACCATGATTTAATCCAAAGTAGAGGTTGCGCCAGCCGCTTGATCGCTCGAATCGCCGCTCGTAGAACCATAACGTGATAAATATAACTTCGTCTGGAACGCTCGCGTAGAAATTCGTGTTTCGCCAATGGTAGGTAATAAAGTTTCGAATTATTTATACCCGGTGTATTTAACGCGTCGTACCTATCGCGAACGCGCATTAGAACCCGCGAAGCAGAAGAAGAAGTCGCGGTTCCATTTCGTTTAGCACGCGTCAGTTTCCGTTGGCAAGCGTCCGCGAGACGGACTATTCGAGCCGACAGATTGGGAACGATCGGAGGGAAAACAAATCGAACCAGCCGCTTATCTATGCACGGTTTTATTAAATAGAAAAATCAAGGTACTCGAAGAGGTAGAAAAATCCGCGGCCATTGTATTCAACGATCGTGTACAGAGGCGAATATAACATGGCGGCCATCAATGCCAACCGCTTCCAAGCGTTGGTCCAACGGTTGTCCTTGCACAACTTTTCCCTTCCTCGTCCAGCATCGACGCGGTCGCCAACGCAATGTCAACGAATGCGCCTGCCTCGGCACTGGCCCGTGTAAAACTCTTTGTAGAAAGGCAACGCCTCGCCAACGAGTCTCTATGGCCGCATAAAATCGGCCGGTCTCGCGACCGATCGATCGTTCTGTCACCTCGCGTGGAACAACGGGACGATGGGGCAAGCGAGCGCGCAAGAGAGCAAGCACGAGGCTCCTTGCCCTACAGCGAATACAGCGGCGCCTTGAACAGCAACGAGGACGCGGTTCCGGCGGAAACGGTACCCGCGGGACCGGAAACTATCGCGGACGGCGCTGTCGCTGCTGATACGACAACGTTACTTAAGGGCGCCTTGGCGACCGAGATCGTGGATGCAGGTGCAATCAAATTAACCCTCGCCGAGGCGGAAGCCGCGGAGCTGCCGGAAGTACTCGTCACCGAGCTCGAGCTGGCTGCCGAACCTTCAATCCTGGCCGACTCTGTTGCATCTGTAAATAGACAGACTGCTGTGCGATCCTCGTTCGTGTAAATAGTATCGCTATTACGGAGTTCCAGGATTTGGGTTGCGTAATTATTGTTGTCGCAGAGAGCTCCGATGTACGGAAAGTTTGACGGCGTCTTCGACGCTTCAATTTACCTCGACAAACGGAACAGCGTCCGTTTGAACCCTTTACCAGGCTCCTGAAAGCTGTTCGCAAAAATTCGATCGCTCGAACGAGCCTTACCGGCCACGAGACCGTGTCCAACGACGATTCGACCAGCGGTTGTCTTGCTGCTGGTAACAGACGCGTTCGCGACTGCGCTCGAAGACACGCTGACAGGACCCGTGGCAGTAGGGGCGACGACAGTCACTGGCGCAGCGGTCGGAGTGGTCAGGGCCGCTGGTAGCGGCGGAGCGGTCGGGCCAGCGATGATTATGGGCCCCGTGGAGGGACCTATTACAGCGTTCGCTGACGCTACGCCAACTGTTTCCTCGACGGTCGACAATTCCACTGTAGCTTCCGTTGCCGACGATACCTTCGCGTTCTCGATCGCGACACCCGCCTTCGCCGTCGCTGACGCAGCAACGGCGCCTTTCGCTGCCTCTATTTCGGCTGACGCTGCGCTATCGGCGATAGCGATGGGATTGTCGGACGGCGCTACCAGCGTCACAGGGCCAGCAGAGGCTCCTTTAATGAGCACCGAATCCTCCGACACAGCCGTGGCCTCGATCGCCTCTGCGAGACAGAAAAATGAACCGATAAGCGCGGAACAGGAGCGATACCCTCGCGTAGTTCGTTACGATTTCGCCGTCGCTGTCGCGTGCGCATTATCCCTGAGGACACTTGAATTTATGGACCCATTAAGTCGGTAATTCGCGGAGGAAACGCGGCGACGATAAATTGTTCGGTTTATGTGTCTCGTAAAAGTTGCGCGGTAATAATATAAGATCGGACGGTGTGTCGGTTTGCTTGTACGACCCGAATATGTTTAAATCTAGCAGATAGGATCGATAAAAATCCGGATCGGATACCAAGCGGCAGGAGCACGTTCCTGGCTAATTCGTTCGCTGACGAGAACGTCGCGGACGCGGGAAAGTAAATCGCGCGATGAATTACTTCGCGTGGCGGTGATTGGGGCGGGCTCTGGGGTGGTCGTGGGCGTCCCAGCCGATACGATGGTCACTGGTCCAGAAGACGATCCCTCAACGATCGTCCGCGTCACCGGGCCAGCGACGAGGGTTCCCACCTCCTTTATTGGCTCCGTGGGCAGCAGGCTCACCGCAGGTGCTACTCGGTAAACTGGTGCGACCAACAGCGGCCCCGGCGATTGTCCGGCGCCCACTATTTCATGATAAGCCCAGTCGCTGGCGCGAACGGACGTTAGGAGAATCGATGCCGCGAACCATAACTGAAAACGGATAAGGCGTGATTTATTAAGACGAGCGTGTCAGAAGCGCCTGCGTGGGCCGGACGGCGCGATTGTTCGAACGTTTTCCGTTAATCTCCGTCATAAATATCATCCTCGTTACGCCGGCTCGAGGACACCTTCGCGTCCGCTCCGCGGGAATCGAGCGCGGTAATCGAGCGCGGATATATCCCTCTTTATTGCCCCCTCGCCTAGTCGGTTTAATGAATCAGGATTTGAACTTTGACCTTCCCATTCGCCGACTCGAACCAGGCGTATTACAATGTAGGTTAGATCCTCGACGCGTTACTTGCCGCTCCACCTCCCCCCGCGAAGTTTCACACTCGAACGTCTATTACCCTGGCTATCCATAACCGCGCTGATAACTTCGGATATTACCCACTGGGCTCGCCTAGGACCCAATGGTCGTAAATGGTAGCTACGCTCCGTTCGTACAATTCGTATCAGCAGTTTCTTCCCACCTCGGATTGTACCCGGGGTGTCAACCGTAACGAGAGGAATCAGCCTGACCGCGGCTCAGCCAACCCGTAATCCGTCGTCCCGTGTTGCGTCAACGACCGATCCGAGAACAATATCCATCACGCATCCGCGCGGTTCAACCAGCCACGGATAGAGTCGCACGCATCACGAATTTGCATAACTCGGTTTCCGGCAGACGTGCCGCGCATGAACACGTCATCGCCGCCACGGTTACGCGCGGCTACGTGGACGGCATTCCGGCCGAAAAGCTTGCGCGGCCGCCATCGACGCCTCCTCAAAGGACGAATATCGGTCCCTTGATCCCGCGCGCCGCGTGACAATCGTCGTTGATCGACGGATCGAGCGCTGGTTCGCGGTTTTTGTCGCGATCTCGCGAGGCGAAATCAGGGTCCGAGGGAACGCTCGGAGTTGGGAACAATATCGCGACGAAACGCTTTTTGAAACATCCCTGTCGGGACGCGAAACAAGTCGATCGTCTAGTTTTGCGCATGACAATCGTCGAACCGAAAGAAATATCACCGATTCGTTTAGGGGCTCGACACGAGGGGAGGACGCGACGATCTTTCCACGTGTTTAAACGGAATCGATGGATTACCCGTCTTAATCAAAGTTACAGAACACGGCCGTACGTTTCAATTATCCGACTGCCAGGGAACACGGCGACGGTCTATATATCAGCGAAACATTGGTCAGAGACAGGGACCCGTTCATATTTCACGGAGGACACGAAAGTGCATTACGAGCCAACAGATTAAAGTTTTCTCATCAGGAACTGCTGCTCTTCCCGTAACAATCCCTCCTTTCGAACGGCTCGATGAGCCGCGATAAAGTTTTCTGCGCTTACCGGGAACTTCATGGCTGGGGTCTGGTCCGGCGCTGGTCCCGTGCCTTTTCCTGCTATTGTCTCTGCTACGCGGAATTTTCTCGACTGTCCACCGCCGCTCACTGATCAACTCTGAACCGGCCTGAACCGTTATATACTCCATTACGTCTAACCAGAGGTGATGAGTAAAGGATAAATTCTCTCACCGCGCCCAGTTTCCGTCGCAAATACGACGGACTCTGTGGAATTCCGCGCGCAGAAAAGCAGAACAAAGACTGGCTCGGGCGAGCCAGCTGGCCGACCTGCTGGAAATTGTTCTGGACCAGTTTGCCGGCCACTATCACTTTCGATTATTAAGATGCTGGGACACGGAGTACAGAGAGAATTCTGCATCCTTGTAGTTTCAACAATTTATTCGAAGGTAGTTTCCTCGTCGTTGCTATCGGAACGAAGAGATCAGGATCGAGTCTACGAAGACTCGATCGAGGCGAAGACGTCTAACTTCGACAGATACCTGTCCCCTGGCTGAATCGCATCGCAATTTCAGTAGGGCGAGAGGATTTTCTGTTAAAAAAGCGTCAACGGCGTCAGCGGTCCGTGGATACGTGTCTCGCGGGACGAACAATCGAGCCATATTATTGGTCCGCGCGGGCGCGCCGCGTAATAAATAGGATCGGGTGGCGAAAAAAGGGCTGGCATGGAAAAATGGTGAATTGGAGGCGCGTGGACACGGGCGATTGCCTGGAAATGTTGTAACGTTCGACCGGCCTCTGGAAGCCGGCGCGCGTTTCCTGCTTTCGCAGATCGGCGATCGTACAGAATTTAGTTTATCGGCCGCCGCTTATTCAAGGCCGTCTCGCGCAAAAACGAAAGTCAATTTCGCAACATCTCGCGCCGATTGCATCTTGTGCTCTAACCCTAAATTGTGCCGCGGCCAGCCGCCAAGCCGGCTTCTGGATTCTTTTACGCCCGTCCCCTCACGGCGCAGCCATGGCCGCCGCCGGGACACGACGATCAGGTACGACAACGAGCGACCGCCAGGTGAAAAACGAAAAGAAACGCGCGAAAGAGGAAAAATGCTCGCTGCGCTTGTACGCGGTTGCTGCTGCAAAATATGCAAATATATCCGTGGCCCCGATTCTAGACGCGAAACTTCTGCAACACTCGCGCGGCGTTGCGTGCCACGCTCGCGCGCCATCGAGATTTCTGATGCAACATTGGCGTTGTGCGAGTTCATCGTTTTAGATCGCTGTCTTGATTTACGGATTCAAGTCCCCCGACCACGCCTGCCAGCGACACGCCGCCGATAGCCAAGCGGCTATGAAAACCGACCTGACACGCGCTCGAACGGGGTGGATGACGTATACGCCGGCGTGCTGTATAGGTAGGAAAATAAGAGTATAAAAGACAAAGTCGATGCTGGGATTTTCATCAGTCGCTTGCGATTTCGAGTTCTCGAAGAAGCTTAAGCAACACAACAAACCCGTCAAAATGAAATACTTGGTAAGGCTTCACTCTGCGACGAGACGCTTCTAATTTCCCCGTGTAATCGTAATCCAGCGGCTACCAAGCTGATTTGTAAACCGTGTAAACACGCTAATCGGTGAATTGGTTCTGCCCACGCAGCTGGTCCTCTTCGCCATCGTCGCCATCGCCGCGGCCTTCCCAGAACAGGAACGAGAACGCCGTGGAATCCTCGCGGCTCCAGCCCTGGCAACCCCATGGATCGCCGCCCCCAAAATCGCTGCTCCCGCTGTCGCCATCGCTGCTGCCCCTAAGCTCCTCGCGGCGCGTAAGTAGCTTGCCTCCTGACGAATTACTTAGTCGGACAGCTCGAATCCGACTCCACACCGCAACGGACGTTGATGGAAACTTAAATTTCATCTCACCCCCGCCGCGTCGCGACGCGACTTCCCGATTTTCCATTAAAATAAAATTTTCTATTATTTCTCAATTTGTCTCCGTGGACGCGTTTCCCGCAACTTTGATTGCTTCACGTTATTGTTCTCGAGTATCGCTGGTAGAGTAATCGGAAAAGTTGTACGAAGAGTGTAGATTTTTGATACGACTCGTGTTCTTACTTACAGCAGCAGTCGTAGCCGCCCCCGCCCTTGCTCCAGCGTGGGGACTGAAAGGATGGTAAATTACTATTTAGTATCCCGGCGTAACTGGACCTGAAGTATTACAATGAACATCGACGATGGGAAGTCCTCTCATTGTGCAAAATTCGTATTCGGCCATTGGTCACACCCGACACCCCTTTTCGGCCGCAATTCTCATCGATCCCCCGCATTTGGCACCATGGAAAATTACACGATCTCCCCCCTCCCTATCGTAATTTAAATTCTGCTATCTGATAATAAACTTATTTTAAAAATTACAAAAAAAAAACCTGTCTGCGTTCTATGTCATATACCTTCCGCCCTTCGCTCGTACGGACGAATCAATTATTGCGAATAGCTACAATCGAAACACGTTGTCGATGTAGTTGCTTGGTAACAATTTGATTAACGCTTCCATTATTCAGAAAATATGCAACGATCGAATATGTAGTAATTTCGGTTATTTACGAATTGATGGCTCTATTACGTATTCGACGAGTAAACGTTCGAACGTTGTATTAGCTAATTATGGACGTATATGCACATGCGTCGATGCAACAGTTTGTACTTCCATGTAACAATATTTAAAGTTTACGGACTGCAGACGTCGATTTATCGATCGCTACGCGGAAAAACTGTTTAATTGAACTTCTATAATTAGATGTTTTCTCTGACAATAATTGGATATTTCTGTCTGACGGATCGCAACAGTTGCTCGTCTAGCTATAACGAAGCAACAGTTCGATTGGTTTTCGTATCAATTTTACATCAATTTTATCGTAAATTTATGTAGTTCGAAGATCCCGCTCTGTACGAGGATACGAGAAAGCGGAACGGTTCGTTCGATATTTTTCATTCAAATGTCTTCGATATTTCTAATTTAAATGTCTAATTCGTTGAACGTTTGATGTAACACCGCACTCGCGTGTTTCTCTTCGTTTGGTAATTCAACGATATTCGTTTATTGAATCTAGCTCGACGAAATTCTTGCTTTGTACGAGCTACTTATCGTTCCCAGTGAATGTAGTCCACGAGCCAAGCTGGTAATAGAAGAGAACTTTTAAATTTACCGTCAACTATTTCCTCGCGATATCTCGACTCATTCAGCTTATCAACTTCTGCAGATTTATTGGCCACGGTAAGCCACTCAAGTCGCGCCGGATCCATTATTCCGCGTACCCTTTCGTTCGCCGCGGTTATGGACGAAGGAGCACCGGCAATGCGTCAAACGATTCGAGGCAATTAGAAACTGGATCGACCGATCCCAGGAGGACGGCGAGCCCTCCATAACTTTTATGGCTCGCCCTAAGTAGCATTAAACTCGAATTAAACGAAGAGCCGCGTCTACTCGATTATCCGGATTAAGGTTTTCGGGGATAAAACGTTGCCTCGGTAACAAGCGACTTGTACAGTGGAGCTTCATTTATTAACGTACAAAAGCGTAACATGGGGTATGGCTAGTTACAAAGGAAGATATTCGCGATAAGAACTTCGGAGAAACTCGAGCGCTCGAGTCGAGCAGATCGTTCGCGATCGAACGATGAAAGATCCTTATTGCTAGAGGATGACTCGGTGTCCGTCGATCCGGTTCCGGATGAATCTTCTGCTCCAAACAACGCCGAGGTTTGTACGAAGTCCCGTGCATGGAGGTCGATGTGAAGAGCCGTTTTGCAGGTTCACGAGTGAGATCGTTTGAGTTGTCTTAAGCTCTTGGTACGGGATCCGGGGTTGTCATCGATATTTTACCAGAGCGCCCCGTGTCCAGGCGCTACCACGGCTCCCGCAGGACCGGCTACCACCGTGTGACCTACGAACAGAAATATTTCGCTACTCCTCCAGTTCCTGTGTTACCGTAACACGTATTTCGCGCAACAAAGTTCACGAGTACTCTACAATTACGCCTCACTCAACGAGCTATGAGCGGATACGTCGACGCTTAGTTAAACCACGTTAATTGCTGAAATTCACCAGAATTATCGACTGAAATTGCTCGCCAGCTGGTCGACTCCGATTAGCAAAGTTCGCGAAAGGGAATTGCACGCACAGGCGAGGCACCTGGGAGTGATATGATAAGCTACTTACCGGCAGCTGGTCCCACGACGGCAGCAGAACCGGCAGCGGGCCCAATAACAGCGGCAGAACCGGCTGCCGGTCCAACGACGGCGGCGGAGCCAGCGATGGGCCCGACGACCGCAGCCGCAGGAGCCACTGGTCCCGCCAGTGCCACACCGGGCAGCACCCCACCCAGGGCCAGCACTCCATGGTGTCCCCAGCCAAGGGAGCGACGCTCGCGGTCTGGGCTGGCTGAGGCGATGGCCAGGGCGGCGACGAGGACGATCTGAAATTTTCGTTAACCCTTACAACTAGTTTCACGCGTTTAAGGACCGTTAATTTCAAACGATCGATTGCTGCAGCTTGATGCTGGTGCACAAAGTTCTAACGTCGAGTAACCAGAGTTTGTAGTAATAGAGTGCAGGAATAAATTAGAAGCGGACAGAAATGCAGACTTTGTACGACGTCGAAACGATATCTCACCATGTACTTCATGTTGATTGTTGTTCTGTTAGTCTTCAGCTGACTGGTGACTGATGCTCAACCCTCCTGACAAGCCGGCTTATATACTCGATCGACGACGAACCGTGAGGTCGCCAACGCAACCTTCAACCCCGCATGAAAGTAAGGAATAATAAACGAGACAGGGTGCGGTCTCTCGGACCGTCGGGATTAGAGCAGGCGACAGAGCCGAGTTCCGGGTCCAACGTCACACGGACGGGAGCTGTTATCACGTGGAGACATGGCTTCAGCCTCGAATCGTATGCGCGGCCAGTTACTCGAATAACGGTTGTTGCGAGGAAATGGGATTTTCCCGGTGGTCAGCAACGCGTTCCGCAACGAATTCGCTGATCAGGCTAGTTTCGAGCTGGCGCTCGCCACGAAACTCGCCGCGTATTCTGATTTTGATAAACAGTTGTATCTACATTCGGGTAATTGTTGAACCAGGCCAAGGCAGGAAGTTTCTACCTTCGAATTATACGGGGCGCGGATCGGCGACGCTGGCCTCCCCGGAAGCAACCGCTGATTCCAGCGAATCCGCGCCGCATTCGCGCATTAAGGGATGTGTTTATATTCGTAACGGCGCCAGCCGAAATTTAACGAGCCAAACAACCGTTTCACTCGCCCAGCTCGTTGCGTGGTACGCTGCATAATAGGTTGTACGCTACTTCGAAACGCGTGGCTGTTTCTCGGTATTTATTAAACCGACATCCCGTAATCGACTCCTGCGAAATGCATTCGCGATGGAAAAGGCATCGTCAACGATTAATTGCGATGATCAAAGTCACGCTTCGTATATCACGCGCGACATCGAACCGCGCAATCGTCCATTTATTAGTACGATATCCAACGCGTATTTAAAAAAAAAAAAGGAAAAATAATAACAAAAGTGGGCGGAGGAGATGAAAACGGAACGATCGAAATCAATTTCCAGCTGCGAACCGTCGGGAACGAGCGCGCAACGAGGCGGTTGCTCGCAAAGGATCCGCGCGTTGGCAAAGAATAAACGAGCGTCAATCGCGCGTGAATAAAACAACGCCGGGTCCTCTCGTTTCGTGTCGCCCTTTTATTTCGACCGGGCGTTTTTCCTAGCGATTTCCACGATGCCAGTGGTAATCTGTCCTTTGAATCTGCGCGACACCCGCCGGCTCGGAACGACGTAATTGCGCGCGACGGATTTGTCAAGTTGGGAAACGGCGCGGCTCGCGAAACCGACGCCCGACGCCTGCCCGAATTTACGACTGGCCACGTTCCACCCCGGAAGCGTCGCGCTTCCCGCGAAACTTCCGAGGAGTACCTTCGTCGATGGTATAATTGGGGAAACTTGGCCAGAGAATGTCTCAGTCTGAGTTACCCCGGTTGTTTAGGTCGAAAGTTTGGGGACTGGGGGCGGGGAACCGATCTTGCGTCTGGTCAGGCGAACTTCTCGCGCGATCCAGGCGAGAGGAAGCGAGGTCGGATGACGCAGCATCCTCGATGATTAGCTGTGCAATAATTTTAATAACAAAAGAAACAATTACACGTAAGAGTTTTGGCAGAGTATCGAATTCCTGACTGCGTCGTCGCGAGGCTGAGCGACGAGTCGGATGACGCAGCATCCTCGATGATTAGCTGTGCAATAATTTTAATAACAAAAGCAACAATTATACGTAAAAGTTTGGTAGTGTATCGAATTCCTGATTGCGTCGTCGCGAGGCTGAGCGACGAGGTTTGATGACGCAGCATCCGCGATGATCAGCTGTGCAATAATTTTAATAACAAAAGAAACAATTACACGTAAGAGTTTTGGCAGAGTATCGAATTCCTGACTGCGTCATCGTGAGGCTGAGGGACAAGGTTTAATGACGCTGCATCCGCGATGATTAGCTGTGCAATAATTTTAATAACAAAAGCAACAATTATACGTAAGAGTTTTGTAGAGTATCGAATTCCTGACTGCGTCGTCGCGAGGCTGAACGACGAGGTCGGATGACGCAGCATCCTCGATGATTAGCTGCGCAATAATTTTAATAACAAAAGAAACAATTACACGTAAGAATTTTGGTAGAGTATCGAATTCTTGACTGCGTCGTCGTGAGGCTGAGCGACAAATCGGATGACGCAGCATCCGCGATAATCAGCTGTGCAATAATTTTAATAACAAAAGAAACAATTATACGTAAGAGTTTTGGTAAAGTATCGAATTCCTGACTGCGTCATCGCGAGGTTAAACGACGCCGAGCGTTCGTTTGTTTTCGTAAGACGCGACGACCGCGGCAGAGGAGAAATCGGCAGTTGGTATACATCAAGCACAGAGGCAGCACGTATCACACTCTTCTTCTGCAACTTTCAGGTAATAAATATATTCAATAGTAGATGTTGCGTATGAACGTCTTCGAGGCCGCCATAATTTTCCATTATCGCGACTTCGCGTATACCGCGATTCGCAGCCCGATCGATCCCAAACCAATAACCATTCCGACTCCTAAACTAGTCGTAATGAGTCCCCTAGCTGCTCAACAATTCGCCATTGAACGATGTCGCATTTTCCGTCGGCGGTGCGACCCGTTATCGGCCTACTGGGTCATTTTATTATTCCATTACACGGCAGTTTCCACCAGGCGGAAGTAGAATTCGGTCATCGCTGGACCAGTCCCCGTTCCATTCGCGTGCACGCGACCCTTCGAGCGGTTGACAGAGGGCGGGATTCAGGGATGCGCGCTCCATAATCGGCGGTATCCCTCGGGGGACCGTCGAAAATCGCGGACGAGAACCGAAACGGCGGGGATATTGAAAAATTCGAGGCTTTGTGACGAGTCCGCGTGGATCGTCTCCTTTTGAAGAGCGTTCGTTCGATTCGCAGCCGCGCCATCTCTTTAACGCTCCTTCCGCCCTTCGTGTCAAAGGCTTATCGATTATCGGGGAAGTTTCTGGCCCTGTTTGCGCGACGCTGCGCCCCGCGCGCCCCTTTATCGACCCTCCCGAGGGATTGTCTCTACGCGCGAGCACACCTTTCCCGTCGCCCCTTTTGTAAAAGACACGCGACTATTAGCGGCGACGTGGATTCCCGATTAATATTTCTGGAATTGGGAGCAGGTCGAGCAACGGGTTATCGACGAGGACCCGAGCTCGTCCCACTCGAAACGCTTTGCTCTCCCGAATCTCTTTTCGACGTTTCAATCGTTCCGCAGACGGCGCCGCGGACAGGTGAACTTTTTTTTTCACCAACAATCGTTCTTTGCTCTCCAAAGCAGCGGAAGTTATCCGCGAAGATCGTTTCCCATTGTTGCAAGCGATGCATGACGTGTCCGCTCTTCGAACAGGCGAGCTGGAAACTCGTGTCGCAAATGGCGGACACTGCGATTAACGAACTGCATCCCCAATCGGGAAGGATAACACGTCAAATGGGATTCACGGAACGACCGCAAAGGATTTCGCGAAACATTTAAAATTCCTCTGTTCCGCCCCAGATAAGCGGCGATGAAACAGCCAATTTCAATCTCATTACCCTCCTAACGGTTTAATCTCGTTCCCTCCGATTGGTGGGTCAATGAATTCGAATTACTACGCTCCGTGGACGCTTTCCCGTTGCCCTATTATCGGACTCGTTACAAGTTTTTCCCGCTCGCGGACCGTTTGTCCCGCACGAAGAGCAACGGTGTAAAGCCATAATTAGATGACCGAAACAATTAGCACCGTTTACATTGGCCGTGGCTGCGGTGACAAACCGATCCGGGCAAACAGCTTCTCGCTCGACGAAACACACGTATGAACATGCGGGCGGAGAATTGAACGCGCGCAGCGCGTCGCACGCGCTGCCAAGCTCTGCGCCGAGTACACATCGGTGTCCGATATTGTACACGGTAGCCAGATAGTCGCACGCGTCGGGTTGCTATGCTCGTTTCCACGGTGCGTTAAGCCGTCGCGTTCGAAGGACGAAGCACCGTTTAATTGATAATCCTTCGAACTGCGCAGATCTGTCTCCCACGCGATGCCTCCGTCGCGTCTACTTTGCGACGCTTTTAATTAGACCGCGAATGTGGCCAGTGCCTTCGAGAAAAGTATTAACCCTTTGCACTCGACGCTTTTCCAGCAATTCTCTATCGCTGGTAAAAGCTAGCAATAAAAACTATTATCGAGCGATTTACAAAATTTCCAGTTCAATAGGAAGCTTTGGGGAAACGCGCGTTCCCCAAAAAGTTGTGGTGGAATAAGTTTCTAACCTTCGCAATCAGTAATCAATTCCTTCTGAGACGACATTTGTGAGCAGAGGGTTAAAATTTGTTAAAAATCGATGTTAAGCGCAGCAGAATACTTCACGCGCGCATTATCCAGCAAGTCATCAATAGTTGTCCGGTTTTGGTGCGACTCGACGCATGACTAACTTAAATGTCAAGCGAGAAATACCTCGTACTACGGAACGTTCGTTTCGAGCTGCTGTAATTGACATTGGATAATTAAGAAAGAATAGGATCGCTCTATCGAACCGCGTTCTACCCACTCTCCGAGCGGTTTCCGGTTCGTACTCTCCCGTATTTCCATAACGATAATGTCAAACTGCTTTTATCCCGCGTCGCCACGCCGATTATCGTGCTTGACATCTCGATAAATCCATCGCGTGCCCGCGGAGGACCGTTACAGGTCCTTGAGGAGAAAATCCGTTCCACTCTCGTAACCGCGAGCAGCGACACGGTAGCCGCTGCGTCGATCGCCAGCCGTAAAAATGGCGGCGCGCCGGGTGACTTGGCGAACGCCGTACTTGACAGTGAACCGATTATGACTGCGTAATCGCGTGGGGCCGCTACTGCAGCAGCATTGTTACCACTGGTTCGATCTTTCGTCATCCCTAGGGAATTTTACCGCGTGGGCATTCGCACAGGTGCTGGACGACTGTCTTCGTTACCCTGGTCCCGCTGGTCCAACTCGTCCCACGACGACGCGTTCGGATATTCGCGAGCAGAATGCTCGAGGGAGATCGAATCGAGTATTGTCTCTAAACGCGTGCAGCAGCGCGCGTGCGAAATTATTCGTACGTGCCTTTTTGGACGGGACTGGATTGCTGTTGTAAGCTGATTTCCTACGTATCGAGTGTACGATGCTTCGTTTCGAGTTCGGACACCGATGCGGGCTTTTCGAGGTATTTGCGCGGGAATTAACAGGGTGGAAAAAGGTAGTTTAAATAATTGAAATTTTTAGAGAGATCGGACGAAAGCTGCTCTCCGACTATCGGACTGGATTATTTGCGAGGCGGATTGCGTTCGACTTACTTTCGTCAAAGGGAATTATGTAAACGCAAAAAGATTCGGATCGTAATTTCATTTATTTTTATAATTAATCGGTTACATATGCGTAAGCGCGTACAGTTGAATATATGTAGGCAGTGCCATTGCTATGAGTAGGAATAGTCTATAACGTTGTTTGTGTAGTCTTAGATGAAGTCGCGATCGTTACCAGCCGTGACCGCCAGCAATCACCGCTGAAGAGGATGCGCCAATGACTGCAGTTTTCGTGACAGGACCAGCGACGACCGCGGACGCTGCTGGGCCAGCAACGACTGCGGCACCTGGAACTCCAAGTAAGGCGGGTGCAACCAGTCCATTACCTGGAAATTTGTTCGAATTAGATGATGTTTTTATCGTTGAACGAGCAACAGATTTATTTGAAAGCAATAGAGAGTGCACTCACTAATAATGGCTGCTCCCAATCCGGGTTCAGAGACAACAGTCGGTCCAGCGACCGATCCGACAACAGCCGAGGGACCAGCGACTGCTCCAGTCACCAAAGCTGGTCCCGCGACGGGTCCAGCCACTTTGACTGGTCCAGCTACAGGGCCTGCAAGGGCTGCTACTCCCACGTGGGGACCGACAAGACTCGCGCCATGAATCGGGCTCAAAAGGCTCGGAGCGGCTGAGCAAACCGACGCAATTGCTACCAAAGCTACCTGCGATATGAAATCGAATTAAATCTCGTTAAGAAATCTCGATAGAGAAAACTGTTACGAGAAACAATGTTCCGAAGTTTACCAAGTACTTCATGGTCGCTGCCTTGTTTCTCGAGCGCTGCCTATCACGCTAATTGTGAGACTGCCAATTAACCCCGTGATAGCAGCATTTATACTCCCAGGCTGACCCTGAATCTGCCGCTTTCCTGGCATTTTTCCACGGGGAAATGTCACACCGTTACCCGCACCCGGTCACGACCCATTTCCATACGGAAGAATTCCTCCGTCGCCTGTCTGTGTGAGCTATTAAACTCCACGACGCGGAGACGCCACCGCGTAGTCCCTTCGCGCGGCGCGGATTAATTGCACCCACCCCGCGGCAACCGGTATTCTAGTGCTGTTAACTTTGAGAAACTTACGCGAATCGACGTTATCCCGTTATCCTTGCGTCGATGGAATTTACCCCGCTTCGGTTTATTTGATTTAAGGACTTGTACTTGTTGCGCGCCGCTCGCACCTGGAAACGTCACGTCGCTCGCGACGGCAATTCATTTCGAGGACGTGCACGTAGTTCCCGCGAATTCGCCGCGTGTTCTAGTGTCGAGTGTGTTTCGAGAACTTTGGAGAGTGTTTCTTCTGGGGGGATGGGGAGATCGTCGGTTAAATATGATCCGCGAGGACTGTGCCCAATTAAAACCAAACTCTTGCGAGCCAGAAAAAGGCACTCGAACGTTTTTATCTAACCCTCTCCTCTGACGTCTGAAATCCGAAGCGTTGGAACTTGGAGCAATTCCGAGTTCCCGCAAGATTTCAGGTAACCAGGCTGCGCGAGGCAGAAGTAGGCAAACGTTTACTCGGGACTGGGAAAGTTAGAGGTCACTGTAGCGGGCTCCGCCGTTAGTCGAGTCTCGTGTTCGCTGTACGAATATTCATGGGCCCGTTTAATGGCCACCCTTTCGTCTTTACGAGGCGTCCGATTTAACGACTGTCCGTACTTGTTGCTGCTCGCCCTGTGGATGTTATGCATGTACGTGGCTTCCTTTGAGATGGTAATGCGCGCGGAGCTAATAATTTCCTTCGGCTTCCCGTGGGAACCGGAAGCGGGGCGGGCTTCGCGCAAAAGGACAGGCCGCGGCGCGTCTTCGCCGCCGCATCTCCCAGGAGGCGACCTGATTGAAAACGGAGATTAAAGAAACGCGAATACGAACCGACGTGGCACGAAGACGGTCGCGGACAAAGCCGCGACGGGATACGAGGTCGCTGTCTGACACCCGACGGAGAGAATACGCGGCTGATTGGAGCGGCGTTGAGGCAATTTCCTACGATTATCGACAAAGGTGGACAGGTATCGTCCCGCGGAGGCGTCGCAGACACCGAGGACGGTACAATGGCCCGCGAAATGGAGGTTAGTCACGCCACGGCGGCCTTCACGTCGATAATATTGCCGGCTGGAACAATGGCTGCGCTGATCGCCGCCACTTTAGTGGGAGCGGGTCTGATGTTGACACGAGTCGGAGTAGGCGTCTTCCCTTTGACCCCTCGAGTGTGAAATTGTCGACGAGACGGTGGGAGGGAGCGGTGTTCGACAAGGGGGGCTTCGATGAAATTCCACGCGGGAAAAATTGGTTGAACATGGTTTCACGGGTCAGGTCGAATTCGCGACGCGACCAGGCTCCGTTTCGGTGGCGCTCGATCGTCGCTCGATCGCGTTGCTCGTGTATCGCGAATCGAAAGATGGTTTTTCGAAATTGCTCTTCCGCCTGGTCGGTCGGCGCGCCGACTATAGCGATTGTTTGGCGAACAAAGACAATAACGAAACTTTTGCAGCGGCAGCGCGGCCGCGTCGCAATTACACCGGCCAGCCGGGGAATTTCCGTGCTCGAAACTTTGGGGGACGCTATTGTTCTCATTACACCGTTTGGTCTTCCATTCCTAGAGAACCCGGGAGGTACGTTAAGCGAACTTATTTGTCGGGAACAATTGAAATTTACGGAACAACGTTCGTCCACTGAACGAGTGACCTGGACCGTCCGTATTTTCTTCGCGCCTTTTTTCGCGTATTCTCTTCGAAACGGCACCGTCAACAGCGAGAACGGAGAACTTCATCTGGGAGAGCTACGACGAGGGAACGGGCGGAACGGATGACCGTAAAGGTTGACCATAACGATCGACATTTCCTCTCCAAAGTGGCATGCGTTTATTATATATTACGTACAATAAACATATAAAAGATACATTGTTATATACACAGGATACATATAAAAAATGGAGGTACTAGCGGTATATGACGGAGATCGTGGCGCGGTCGGTTCCAAGATGGCAGATATCGGAGGAGATCAGTCGAAGGTGTCATTTGGGGGTTGTGTGGGCGTCCAGCGTGGATGGAATGGTTACCATCCGTGTCCATCGGCGCGGAGGATTCCTCCGACTCCGGCTGCTCCGGCCGCTATGCTACCGGATGGTCCTGCGATGAGTGCTGGGGCGGCGATGGGACCGGCTAGGGCTGCTGGGCCCGCCGCTGGACCGGCCAGTACGGTTCCTACGGATAAACGCGTGGTACAGTTGGTGCTCGCACGGTAGCAGGAACGATAACACGAGTGCATGAGAGAAGTCGTAAAGCGGCGGCAATAAAACGCGGTATTCCAAACAAATGAACGTCGCAAAGCGAATGAAAGTCAGGCTACTATGCGCGATTATGAATTTATGGGCCATTGTGGAGGTTGAGTTCGAAGATTAGACACGCTCGGTTCTCCTTAAGGATATATGGAATCGTATACAATATCCAATCGACGTTGCGAAAGGGAGATCATTAAAGATCGTTAAATTTAATCTTGAAATAGCGTGCAGGCGTGTCACGACGCACTGCCGTTAGCGAACTTACCCCAAGGTGCAGCCCAGGGTGCAGCCAGAGCGGGCCATGGAGCTGCGGCGCCAGCAACGCTTCCGGAAACTAGCGAGGGACCAGCGACGGCTCCAGTGACCACGGCTCCACCGTCAACGGCTCCGGATAGACGAGCAGGTCCGGTTACAGGTCCAGCAAGGGCCGAGGGTCCTGCGATGGGTCCGCTAAGGGCAGCGGGACCCAGAATAGGACCGGCCAGCGCGGCTCCAGGCGCCAGAAGGGACGGCGCCGCGGACGCCACCGAGAGGACCGCTGCGAGGAAGACTGCCACGAGGGTGCACATGTTGCGAGAGGATTTCTGAAGGGCTCGTTGAGCTGTTTCTGGATAGTTTGGCTCGATGGCTAGATCGGATGTGCTGGCATCTGGCTGGCTCGGTGGCGCTTTTATAGGGGGCATTGTCTGCGGCCTGGGTGCTCGTTTGCTCCCGCCAACCCCAAAGGGCGGGGCACAGGACACGCCAAACATTCTCTGCTGGCTGGGCGCGTGGCCGTTTCCCCGGCTTATCAGCATTAAGACAGTCATCGACATCGCGGCGACACGCGGCGCGCAACGCTGAACGCCTCGCAGCCCGCCTGTGCCCCCGGAGGTCGACCGCTCCAATTCAAGAACGGCCGTTGCATCCGTTTGCAACGGGAATTTTTTACCGTTGCGTCTGTCCTTGCGTAGAACACGGCACTCCGTCGACCAGAAAGATCGGCGCGCAGATACTGGGGGGGAAGTTTGACTGTTTAATGGGTTAAATGTGTCGGGGTAACCAGTCACGCTCGGGGGGGTTTAACGATTAAAAATTCGCCTCTATGGTTCTAAAGAAATTAATTACACCCCGATACAATGCGTCCACGCAGTTGATGTCACGCAAGATTTAACGCATTCTGTTCAAATGTCACGTTCGAGTTTTCATCGGACATTGTCGGTTCGACCCGATCTTTTCGATCGCGGTAACGGCACGCGCAGCAGGTCCCATTGACGAGCTCGTCTCTTTCTCTCTGTCAAAGGCATCGAGGCATCTGTTTTGCGCGGTGGTAACCTGTCATCACGGCCTTGAGGGCTCGCAGAAGCATCCTCTCCTCTCTTTCTCGTCCGTTTCCAGAACGAGGAGCCATAGCTGGGCGAGCACGCCTCGGCTCACGAACCGTAATGCGTCCGCATTGTGCATCCGTTTAGGCGAGGCACTGGGTTGCGTTGCCCACGCGTCGTCCCCGTGCCTCGATTGTCGCCAGGAATGACGGTCTCATTGTAGTCGGACACGCGTGTGTCACAGTGGCACCAGCCTGGTGCAATGGATCACCGAGCCCCGCGCCATAGATCGTTTTGAATATCATTGTTGGGCGTAGCACTTTCGAAGGTGGCTAAAGGTGACCGGCGACGCGATTGTTCGGATAATTGTTCCCCTGCGCAGTCGGGGGCCATCGAGGGGCGGCTTTAATGGCGCGCCTTGTTTAGGGAAACAAGGGAAGACCGAGAAGGTCTCTCATTCTTCGCACGCCCCGCCGGAAGTATGCTCGAGGAGTTTTTTTCCACCCCGAGCTTCAACGGGGGCGAACTTTCCTCCGTAGTTCGGCTTCTTCGCCACGTTCTATGGGGCTCCCCTTTTTCTCGCCCAGAAGCCGCTTTTGTACGAGTGGATATTGAATATCAGCGGACAATGCGTTTCTTGCCTTATCACTTTATGACCGGCTATTAAAGGCGAGTTCCAGCTGGGCAGCTGAAATTGAAAATTCACCTGGCCACGATCAGATACGAAAGATCGCGCGGTGGCCAATCATTTGCGAAGGGCACCCCGGCCGCGGGAGCCTATTTTTCGGCTCGACAGACGCAGAAAGGCACGTCGGATCAAGAACGTAGCGAGTTGTTTGATTTACGATCGGGTGGCGATTTTTACGCGCGACTGTGCGCCATTTTCGTAGTCGCGGAAAAATAGTGGAGCGTTGACAGATCTGTCGGGCCAGATTTTCGGGGCGCCGCCATCCCGTTTTCGTCCGAGGGGAGGAAATAACGCGTGTCGTCGCTACGTGTACCTGGTTTACCATTACAAATCCTCGAACGGGAATAGAAGAGGATTACCAAAGTCGTTCGGGGAACACGGATCGCGCGGCCTCGTTAATCGTTCCGACAACGATGTCTACGACACCATTTACCAATCAATCGTCCGATTCAATTCACGTTTCACCAGTCGAATCCGTTTTTCCCAAAATATTTCCTTTTACCTAACGACGCGAAGGTAAAAATCGTCGCATCGTTTTGCAGCAATTTTTCCGTAGCTATTGTTCGCGCGCTGGAATCGGACAAAACAATCCCACACGAGCGGATCGTATGTAGATCGTTATGCCGTCACGATCTACGCAAATCCAACGCAAAGACTTTTTTCTCCTGCTCCTGGGTGTGGTGTTGTCTCCACATATTCGATCGAGCATTGCATCATCCCGCTTCCACACTTTAAACGCGACCGGCCGAGCTTTTTCACCCCGTCACGGTCCAGCTGGCCGCGGCCATCAGCCCCGCCTTTACCCCCGATAAGTTCACCGACCCACGTGTCCCGGTGTGTCGCCTATAAAAGCACACTTAGCATCAGCTTGCACGGCAATGTTCTTCCGTGATGGCTGATGGAAAGTCGCTGCTCGGAATCTCGGTGGCCTCCATCGTCTCCGAGGGGACATTTCATGGCTGCCAGCCCGGCTAGGGGGGCAGGGGCATCGAGGAACGCCGAAGGCGCCGTCGACGGATCCCTCGATCGAGGTTCGACCGAACACGTTCGCCCCTGGATCACCGTGGATCACCGAAACTGGCCACGGACCGACCCGAAATCCAGGAACGCGGATCCATAAAGTCGCACGGCGGCCATCGACCAACTTTCAGGTAAGACGGACGCTTCGCGTTTATCGTTCTTCCGAACACGAGTCGTCGAGAGGAGGTCGAGGAAGCCTGGTCGCTCGGATCCGTCGCGCTCGCCCCGGAAATCGACGAATTAGGCTGCGACACGTACAAAACGCGCGCGTTTCTCACTAGCCACGGTGGCACACCGGTCGCTACATGAACAAGCACGGATCGCGTTGTGAATAACGATCGAGCAATGGGGGAGCACGAAGCGCGGAGACGACCTCGCACGCGCGAGATTTATCCCCTCGTTCCCGGGCCGATTTCCTAGCCCGGCAGCAGGACGCTACCTGGCATATAAATATCGCGCTTACCCCGTTCAAGAGTAACGAGTCAGTTCTCGCGGGCAGGCGCGATGATCTTTCGCGCGATCGTGTCTGGAGTCGACGTTTAAATATCCACGGATCCCCGCGATCACGTTCGACGCGTCGCTCATACGGGCTACGCCGGAACGATCGTGTGCCAACTTAACAAGATCTCTGTTTCGCCATCCCATGATTTTTGTATTCCCAGGCCATCCGGAGAGTCCATCGTCCGTAGGGGCGCGACGAGCACCAACGCGTCCGAAGGATCGATCGTCCACGGCCTTCCTCGATCTCCGACGACTCACGAGGCATTAACGACCCAGCCGCAACCGTATCTACCTCGTTATCGGCCGCGCCTTCTCTCATTCTCGCCCGCTTACGCCGCGGGGCTTCGCGAAAACAATCCGCGCTTTGTATGCCCGAGCGAGCCAGATCCGCTGGAATGTCCACGGTAGCCGACGATCTGTCCCGCTCGTGATTTCTGACCGCCGCGGCGAGTTTGATTTATCGCGATCTACCGCGTCCGTTGGTGAAACGCGACGCGGGAGATCACCGCGAGGGTGTCCGGCCGACTTCTCGACCGTGCGCTTCAACGAAATTGTTTCCCCGCGAAATTTATGTTCCGTCGCGCTCGCGGCGACTCGTTATCGCCGTGTCGCCACGTTTCAAAGCTAAATCGGACGCGCAAGATGTTATCTTTCGCACCGCCAACACGTACGATTAAGAGTTCGAGATCGTAGCTGTACAAATAGGCTTCACGCGAATTGGTGGATTTTAAACCTTACCAAATCAATTGTCTTCGATTGTATTTTCTTTGCTCATCGTTTTTCATGTACCGCTGACGGAAATATACGAGCTGGAAACGCATAACTCGTTTTTACCATTGAAATCCGGCCCATCTGTTTTTAAATTAAGGCCAATCTATTTTCTCCGCCAGTATTGTGCGTACAATGAAATCGAGATAAATAGCTCGCGTTTTCCGCTAGAATTTCAATGATCCTTGTTCCGTCGTGGAATAAAAAATTGTTCAATCGGGAGGCACCGATTCGTAAGAGTATCTTACGTAAAATTCTCGTATTATATTCGAAAAATAAAAACCACGAGAGAATAGAGACGATACGTTCGACATGTAACACGTGTCGTCTCTATGAATGCGCTTTTGTTTTATAAACGCCACGAATAAAAAGAAAGAAAAACTGTACAATATTTAAACGAAATAATTCACGCAAATGCCTTCACTCCTTTCTCTCTCTCTCAATTATTACGAGCGCTGCAATAATTCTTGCAAAACTGCTACTTTTCTGAACAACCGCGGAGTAAATAATTCCCGAATCAACTCGTTAGAGCCCCGTTTTTATTTCCCCTTTAAAAGAAAACAGCTGTACGAATATTGCGAGCCGCGGTCCGCCGTTTTTTCGCCGCTCGGTGGTCGAGCGGGATCGACTGACCTTTCGGAATTCGTGCGGATTCGATGCATTCCCGTCGATTGCGAAACGATCGGTTGATGCCCCGATCGGTGGGGCCACGATTTTCCCATAAAGATAGAACTCTCGTTCCGCGAGCCTCCTACCCAATATTGGTCCTGTCGCTGCTCGCCAAATGGCTGCTGGTGATTCTAATAATAAATCTTCCGGGACGAGGCGAAGATGCAGGCTCGAGCCGCTAAATCGAGGTAATTCTCACGATCGCTGGTTGAATCTCGTGATAAATCGTCCGGCTCTGATTCCCATAGGATTTTTCGCGCAATCGCGATTGTTTCAGTGCCCGGATACACGGTTTCGTCCGTTGGTTGTTCGATGCAAATCGCACGAGCGGAATGAAATTCCGGTTTCTTTAAATTCGACTTTATTCCGCCAGTTTTTGCGTTCCCCCGCTCGGCCACCCGCGATCGGTGGCGGTTCCACCGTGTATTTCGACGGGATTTTAAGCGACTATTTGCACGATGTAATCGAACGGCTCGAGCCCGGATTCCAGGCGAACGGTGGCTCGAAATAAGCCATTTAAATGGCCATTGTTCCGCCGTAAAAACCAGGGTGAAACGGGTCACGGGCGGAAAGTATCACCGCGACGCGAACACGCGCCAAAGACACGGTAATTGTCGTGTACAGATTCCACGATAAAGTCACGGGTGGAGGAACGACTCGTTTGATAACGGAAATCAGCAGCGCGGCCTTCTGTGAGTTATGCGCTCGCGGTTCGTTAGGCCCGCGTTATTCGAACCGACCTCGCCTATGCGAGGCACCTGCGTCGACCCAGGCTCGATCTTACGAATCGATTCTCTCGCGTACGATGCCGCGAAATCGAGCCAATGGTCGCGTTTGTCCGTTGATTGACGGCCAGTATCGCGAGTCACGCGTCTAACGACCTTACCCTTTTCGAACAGGCCGTATCGCGTCGTTTCGTCGTGTCGAGATCTATGTCAGCGGTTCGCGTTGGCTCCGGTTCCTTCTGGATAACTGTCGCCTCGCAGCGAGTCGTTGTCAAACGTTTCTGCGAACCGCCACCGTGAAACACGTTCGAACGATACGGAGCGACGGAGATCGAGGGGCGATCGAGTAAAACGTTTACGCGATCCGTTTCGATTCGCTGCACGGTAGCGCGATCGGGGCGTCGATAACGCGTTAGACTTGTCTGGTTGGAATTGTAAATCTCTCGGCGAAGATGTTGGTGTAAATAATGTGCGCTGTGAGCGACAGTGTCTATTGAGAAGTACGTGATTAAACCGTATATTACCATTATATTAAGAGATCGAAACTAGAGTTACAGCATAAACATAGAAACGACTTGCAAAAGCGACTCGCTTTACGAACTATCTGTCTAAAAAAATACAGTATATTCTATGAACGTACAAAAATCGTCGTATGCGCATTACATTATCATTACAGAACCATATATGCGTGTGTCGAATGTATCGCGGACGGGGGACGTCGTGAGACAGATCTGACGATCGTCGATATCTTCGCTGAGACTTTCACGATTGTGGTTGCGACGGAGAGGTTTCCAATGTTTCTGTTTCTGCGAACAGTTCGTTACCAGTGGCCGTGGCCAGTATGGATCCCACCATAGCCAGTACCATGGGCGGTAATTTTACCGGAGGGGCCGGCTATTACCACCGAGCCAGCGTTGGGTCCGGAAACAGCGGCGCTTCCTGAATGAGGTCCAGAAATTATAGCGCCGTGAGACGCTGGTCCAGCGAGCACTGCTCCATGGGCGGCTGGTCCTGCTAGCACCGCGCCATAGGCTCCTGGCCCTGCCACGACCACTCTTTGTCCAGCTGCTCCCGCGTAGCCAGCGTATCCCGGATATCCTGAATAACGGTAGGCTGGGGCGATGTATCCGATGCCTGGAATGATTTTATTTGAATTCGAGCAACTGTTCGAGAGCAACGAGCAATTCAAATTCTAAGATATAATGCTAAGCTAGATGCTGAATTACTGACCGCCTCCTCCATTATAGGGCCCGCTGTAACCCTCGACGTAAGCAGGACCAGCGACGGAAGCCGTGACAACTGCGGGACCCGCAACGGCACCTGAAACTTGCACCGGTCCAGAGACCGAACCAGACAGCTTCGATGGTCCTATGGATGCACCGGAAACCATGCTCGCCCCGATGTGGGGACCAGCGATGCTTGTTGGTCCCAGGGCCGGACCAGCGACTGCCACCCCGTGGGAGTATCCGAGGTGTCCCCCAAAAGGCCCATGGTAGCCACCCCAAATAGCTTCGCGGCGTAGACGCGGCGCAGCTGCGACGAAGCCGCACAGAGCCGCTAAGATCAACTGAAAATCGCGAGAAGAGGGTGAGTATTTGAAAATATTTCCCGTGAGTACTCATGATCGAGCAACTAGAATACTTACGAGAGCCTTCATCTTGCCGACCGACCGATTGTTGAGTGTGCCTAGAGACGACTCGGTCGGATCTTATATACCGCTTTAAGAACCCGACCGCGCCCCCGGTTGATCCCTTCAAATCATATCCGCTGATGGTGCAGCCTTAACCATTGTGCAAGAAGGTCAGCATCCGGCACACCCTCGGGACGGTTCCTTGGTTGACCTTCAACGACGGCTACTTGCGAAACAGTCGAGGAATCCCGTGATTTTTATCTCCCTGTCGTTCTCCATTGATCTCTTGTTTACACGTGACTCTTTCGAGTTCACTGGTTTCGCCACGAGCTAGCTTATGAGAACTATGAACGCGCAGCTTCATGGAAGGCAGCTTCGTAACTAAATCATGGCGCGGTGCTTGCGCGAGGCTAACTCAGACGAGGATAATTAGTTTATCGTTGTAAAATTATCAAGGTGGAGGTCCTAGAGGAGTGAAATGGTTAAGCGACGAGTTTCTCCGCTTCCTCGACGAGCGGAATTACAAAGCGAGGGAGGAGAGTGATTCGACGATCGATCGATTGGTTTACGACAAAACGATCGCCGCTGGTGTTGACGTGTCTGGTCAAACAGATTTATCGTGTTCTCGTCACGACCCGGTTTTACGGCCGAGAACTTCGTAACTAGAGGGGCCACCTTTCGCGCAATAGAACTTTTGGTATTCGCCAGGGAGTCCCTTTGTGTCGACGGGCAAAGTTCGATCGTTCCGTTGCACGACATAATGGGATCTGGGCGTTTCGTGCGGCCATTCGTGAGAACGTTTCATCTCTGACGGTCTCGGCTCGCACGGTTACGGGTTAGCGACATCTTTGCGGCTCGTCGAACCGACGGAACCGGCGGGTCTGTTAAAAAGTACACGCGTAACAATGAAATTCTTTAAGCGAGAAAGATAGGTTCGTTTGACGGGAAAGCATGTCCACCCCGGTGGAGATAAATGATCACGGTTGATTTAGCCGCGTTCGGAACAAAGGAATCGATTAGACGGACGCAAAAGCGCTGTAATTAGCGTAATTTGCGATTTCTCCGGCGATAAAGGGGACGAATAACAGGTAACCGCTGGCGCGATCTTCAACCTACGGTGTAATTGGCCTGAATGTTTCAGGCGTACCGACGTCGCTCCTCGTAATTATCGACTTATTGCGTCAATTAGTCTCCCCTTTACTTTGCATCGCAACCACCGTGGTACAAATTAACGAACAACGCGGAGGGCTTGCGAAAGGCGCCGTCGCATTTTTCAAAACCGCGTATCGCCCCCACGAATTCTTGGAACGACACGGGGTGATCGCTCGTTCCCGGTCGAAAAATCGTGGGCGGCCGCTAGCGTCATCCTCGCGGGTGAAGCAACCGATCGCGGCAACGAGTCGGAGAACGCTAGCATTATGGGTGGGAAAGAGTCACGTTCTCAGGGATTAATACGGTTTCCTGCGCCGCGTACCGCTCGCAGACGAAGCTGCGAGCGCGAGCGTGTCGAGACGAACGTGACCTTTATGCCAGGTGGTCGCTGAAAAAAGATGCGATCCCCTTTGCTCCAATTATCACGCCCCGATCGATGCACGGTTCCGTTCCTCCTCGATCGGACCGCGCTCAAACACCCGCAAACCGCGACGCTTGTCTACGACCACCGAGCAAGCAGCCGCTTCACGCTTCAATCTTCGATTACTTCCATTATCGACGATATCGTTCCGCGAGGAACCGTGTGAATCGATTCTGATCTTTACGTTTATTCGCACCGTCAGATTGACCGAGTTGCGTACACACGACGCTAATGTCTGCATCAATCTTCTCTTTGGAATCGATCTCTGTAGTTGCGTAAAATTAGTGAACGACTTCGTATTTGAACGAAACGATAGACTCGTCCAGATTAGGCTACAGCAACCTTTAAATATACCCCTCTCTACTATAGATGCTCCATTTGTAACAATAAGAGCCATGAGACTCGTCATGAGAACAAAATGATCTAAGATATTAATATTCGCCATCGTTGCAGGAGCACCCTCCAGGTTGATACGAAAATGCCTGCGCTCAGCGGAGTATGACAATATCGGTAGCAGCATCCTCTAATCGGTTCCGGTATTAGCGACGAGACGAATCGTCGAAATTCGTAGCCACGCGAAACGATCGAGGAGGAACGGCTGAGATTGCACGCGATCCATTGCTAATGGTGAGACTGACATTTGCAGTCATTGTCTGCGCGGCTAGCACGGACGCAATGCATCAGGATTCTTATGGGAGCAGAGCAGCCTACTGCCGGCTCCTCGCGTCGTTCCGCTCGCGGTACGCGTCCGAATCGGCTCCAATTCGGGATCGCCCTGACCCTCCTTGTTGGTCAATCGTTTCGCATAAAGTCAGGGATCAGGATCGAAAGGTCGCCTCCGTCCCTTGCGCAATTTAATTCAAATCCCAGGACACATCGAGGAGAATTTGTGACAGGATTACGAAGGACACCAAAGCTCAACAACGTTCTCTTCGTGTAGAAATTTATTCCGTGTAACGTTAGACGAATTTCGAGACCCACTCTAAGAATCGCGAAGGAAAATGAAAGCAGAAGATCGTGCGATAAGGCGAGACGATCTCAGGACGGCGCTATCGCGGATCGGTGAGAGCAGAAGGAGCCTTTGAATTCGATCTCGAGTGCAATCGAACGACAGGCACTCGAGTCGATGGACGTGAGAAGCAACGCGAAAATCGTGGTTCCGTTCGACGAGACTGTCAGAATCTCATCAGGGATTCACCGTCGAATTGACCTTGGCCGCAAAACCCGGGCTCGCGAGCCTAGTAAGCAGATTCTTCTGGGAACCCGCGTAGGAATCGCACACCCCCGAGAGTGAAAGGACCACGCCTGATCGCGCGAGACGATTCGCCGAGTCAGCGTCTCCGTCCCTCTCTTTCTCTCTCTTTCTCTCCCTCTCCCTCTCGCTGGCGGGAATTACGAAACCGTCCCGTAACGATCTAACCACCTCTTCCCAGACGAAATTATAGGTTCACCGCGTTCTTACGTTGCTTTCACCGGTTCCTGTGATCGCGCTTCTGGAACGCGCGAACGATTCACCGGTTGGCTCTCGGTTCGTGAATTCTCTAATAAAATCCGGCGACCAGGTCTCAGTTTGAAATATGATTTTAGTTTCCAGCCGACCGTCCCGGAGATTTTTAATGGACGATTCCCTGAAAAGGGTAGCTCGCCACGGTTTAATGAATAGTTTCAACGCGAGGAGCACTCTGAATGCTCGTCCCCGGAGTCGTAATCTTGACGTGTCGTCTGGAGGAAGATGAAACGATCGCTTTATCGTCTTCGCTCGACGGTGTCCACTTTACGACCGTTGCGCCATTGTGCGCCGTTTTAATAAATACCCCGCCGTAGCGAGCGTTCCGCCGTCCCATTTTCCGTTTTCTTCCGTCTTTATTCCCGCCATTGTCCCCGGTGTCCCGTGCGATGCGCAAGCAAGACGGACTGCGTAAAATTTGATCAGCCAATCAGGGGTAAGAAACACCACGGGAGTTGCACGCAAACCCGACAGATTTCGCGTTCGCTCCTCGCAGACAGAGCCACGGTGCTTCCGCGTGGAAAGCGCATTCTCTGACGGAGATTCATTACCGTGCGCGATGAATCACGGCAAATGGCTCGCGAGAGGACCGTGAAAGCGGAGCTGTTCGCAGCCTATTCAAATGACTACGCCAAGGGATGATCCGACTCCGCTCCGGGGATTCAACTGTTTTGCTCCTGCCTACGGGCAAAGGGAACACCCGACAGAGGCATCCAGGAGCGGGATGCTCGCGTGTTAGTTAAAAGCATCGACTTCCGTCGGGAACTCGCCTCTTTTTATCCATCGTCTTCCTTTAATCTAGCTCGCCTAATTAGTCTCGCGTTACTCCGCTCCCTAATGCTGTCGCCAATGGCGCGGAAATTGCCACTTGACACGTTCCCGGATCCGAGAATCGGCCACCCGCGTCGTGTTAACAAATCTTCGGGAGGGTGTTCCCTCTTTTTTCAAGCGCAACCTACGTTCTCTTACGCGCGAGACAGTTATGGATAATCGATGACAAGGCAGACGCTCGCCACCTCGGAACGATAAAAAGCGCGAGGAGGATGACTCTCGGTTGTACACCAGACTCCATCCGATTCCGTGGGTTAGGACGCGACTCTTATTTTATTCGCGGTCAGCTGCAGACCCTGGAAGCCCTGGACCACCGAGTCCCGCGGTGCTCGCGAGCCTGGAAGAGATTTAAAGTACTTTTAGCAGCGGTTAAAGCCGTATTTGTGGCCACCACGGGCCTGGGAACTACTTCGAACCTCTTCGTCGAATATGATGGGTCAGCATCGGTCCATCAGCTTTAATGCTTGCTGGATCTCTGGATCGACCCTTGATCCCGAAATTCCTCGGTTCTGTTCACCCTTTCGAATCGCTCCGCCCGTGGTCTTCCGCAGGATTCTGTGCCCTCGAGTGTATTCTAATCGCGACGAGGAAGGGGGTGGCTCGATTGATCGTGCAAGAGAACGTGACTGCGGACAAAGAAGAACGATGTGTCATACTTTCTATTATATCTATGAGGGTTTCTCTCGGTTCACATCATGTCGAATAATTCGTACTCACATCGATGTGAAATTTGCATCGTTTCTCGATTTTGTCGAAGTACTTTGCGCGCTGTGCCACTTCGGAAGCAGCATCCTTCTTCGCTGTTGTAGAAGAATCACTCGAGTGGCGAAACTTTCGTCGCTATTCGTCATGGTTTACGCGAATCCCTCGTCGCCAGATTCGCAAAATACGTGCGACGACACACAGTCAAAGGAAACGTGGCCGCGTTTTCATTAATCTCAGCGTCGAAGCTCCTTTCCGACACAGAGGATGCTCCAGATCAAAGTTGACGCGTTGACTCCCGACGAGTTTCGGATCGATATCGCGGAGCTCTCCTCCCTTCCTCAGCCTGTGCACGGGGAAAACTGTCCACGGAGATTGGAAGGATTCTCTCGAGTTCGCAGCGTCGGGCCAAGTTGGATATTGTTCCACAAAGGGTCCCCCAAACTGTCTATACTCCCAACAATTTTTGCTCGCCCCGAGAAGGCAACAACCGGCTTCCTGTGTGATCGACGAACCAATTACCATTTGTCAGGTACCTCGTATTAGAAATACGATCGTCGTTGTTTAGCGTTACCTTGTCAGGCTCGTGTAACGAGGCTCCGGGTCGGTTGCTCCCCTTCCGGTTCCACGCTCGTGCGAAATTGCTGACGTACTCTCGCTCGTTCAAGACTCTCGTGGCTGGTTTTGGGCTTGCGGAACGTTCGCCCTTTGGTTATCGCCAAGGAGTAGGTAGCTGGAACGTTCGACCACGAAATTTAGATTAATTCGAGGGGACGAAAAAGTATTCGTTTCTGGAACGCTGCGAATACCTTCGATCGATCGAAACGACGAGTCTTGCACACGGACAGTTCCTAGTTTGGTAACAGCTAACTCCGCCAAGGAACACGTGGCCCTCGCTGAAGACATCAAACGTGCATTAACACCGTAAAATTCGCTCGCGCAGATGAGCCCCATCGTTCACGGCTGTCAGCAGTTTATTAAACTTCTGTTACGCACCGTTGACATCGTCCCATCTTACATCATCCCGGTCCGTTCGAGCCGTTCGTTCCGCGCGAATCAATTTAAGTACCATCTGCGGCCAAACAGATTAACCGTTCGTGCGCCGCTTACGTATTGCCGTTTCGCCGGTTACAGGCAACGCGCGCGAGGGCGAACGCGCGAGAATGAAAATTTCACTCGGCTAGGCACGCGACTCGGGCCGTCATTAGCGCGTAAACGGGCAATTTCGATTCGGACGTGGAACTTTCTAACGAGTTTACGGCTCTTGACAAATCTGTCATTAGCAAACCAGATGGGAACCGATCGGGACGCGAACAACCGTGGCAACAGGCGGCCGATAGCGGAATTTAGCGTTTCGTTAGCGTTTCGTCTCCTTAAACGTTTCGCTGGGAAACAGGGGAGGCGAAAAAGGAATCGACTTCTGTCGAAATCTTTCGGGAATAGTTTCGCGAACTTGGTTCGTTGCGCGTTGGTTACGATCGACCAGGTCGGACGAGCCAGAGCGTCGTTGGTAATCTTACCTTCAACTACCCTTCAGGGTAGTTTTTCAGACTGTTCGTCGTCTTTCTTAGTTTTGTTCGCATCGACGTCGCGATCAACGAATCGAATTTTCTTCGCCGTTGTACTCGAATCGTATCGATAAGAAACACGTTTGCCGTTTCGAGCGCGAATTAGTATACGTATTCGCATAGGATGCGAGGGCTGCTCGAGGGGGTGAGTCAGGTAGGAGAGAAACGAAATGATCAAGAGTGAGTTTTAAATACTGATGCTTTATTTTATATAAAGTATTGTATAAATGTATAAACGCTATAAATATGTGGTATCTATCTATGGTGGTGGTGGGGTGCTAGTCGTGATCGTAAAGAAAGGGTATGACGAGGGCGGGCGGGGTCGGGGGCCGGCAGCGGCGCGCCATCTATTTACATTCATTCACTCACGGGAAGGGCTGACCTACCATAATCTACCGGTCTCTCTCTTTCACTAACATATAACACGATTATATAATATATGTGTAGTGTGTGTATATATACGAGTACACATATAGCAATAGTGTGTGTGCGCGCGTGTGGCAATGTGTTCATATATATATATACGCGAAGGAAGTAGTAGTAATAGTATGTATACATGTATATATATATAAAGAGAAAACATATATGCGCATGGACGAGTAATGTAATAATAATATGTATGCTTGAGTGCGGCAGTGAGTATAACAACTTGTGAGCCAGTGACGCGACCGGTGGGTCGCGCGCGCGGCTCATCGGAAGGGAAAGAGAAAAAAAAATAGAGAGAGTAGTAAATATGTGTGAAGAGCGGCGGCCTTACGGATGGTGGAAGACGTAAGAGAGAAAAAAAAAAAGAGAGTACTGCCGGAGCAACGGTGGGTGTTCAGAAAACAGAACAGACCCAGTTGGTCCAACGACGAAGCTCCAAAGCTTGTCCACTTGCTGGGTCCATGGCGGAACAGCCGGGTCCAACGTGCTTTGCGTCGACACTAGGTTCTGGGCGCGGGTTCGGGTTGTTAACGGAAAGCTCCGACGATGCTGGCCGCGTTGCCGATACATTCGATACAGGCTCATCGTGTGTGGGTCGCTACCAAGATGTCCGTGCCGCGAGCTCTTGATACCGTGGCTGGCAATCGCGGCTCCGTTCGACTACCCCTGTCACGATTGCAGTTGATGAAAGAAGTGAATTGACTAAATTTTACCCGTGCCTCGTCTTTCGATGGGGACGAGTCGCGTCGCCGACATAGAGGGTTGAGTACGGTAACGGGAACCGCGGATCACGAATGGCCGGGTCCACGGTGTACACTTTTCCGAGATCTAAACCCGTGATCATCCTGATGACAGGGACCAGCTTGCCGGGCTTTCGGAACACGCGCTTCACCGTGTCACGGTATATACAGACTGGACGTGTGATTAAAATATTCCGACTATATACCGACTACACCACTAACGCTGGCGCTATAACCATGCTCCTAGGTTAGACGAAGCTTTGGGAAGAAGACGTTGAGCGCGTTTGAGGATCGTTTGAGACCGGTAAGTGACTGTGGTGGGTTTGCCGCCGTCGCCGAGCCGAGATCGCTGGGGCCTTAGAACGTCTAGTACTTGCCGTATGCCCCGGGGATGATAGCTCCGTGGGAGCCGAGTCCAGCGTGGATGGCGCCAGATGGTCCGTTGATCACAGCAACACCACCGTCGTGTCCGCCAATGCCTCCGCCGAGTCCGGCACCACCTCCCACAACAGCGATGGCACCTGAAATCGTCGAGCAGGTTTTTTTTTATACTCCACCCTGGTCTCCTCGCCCGTTCAATTTGTTTGCAGCCGCGAATATTCGACGCGAATACAGACCAGCACCACCGAGAGCGAGTCCAGCACCTCCGAGACCTCCAGCTGGCGCAGCAGCGGCAGCAGAGCCAGAGCTTCCGTCGTCACCGTTGATGTTACCGCTTCCAGCGTAGAAGGCAACACCACCCACGGATGGTCCTACCAAGTTAGCGGTTCCCTGGGATGGTCCAACGAGAGTGGAGGTACCAGCGGATGCACCCACAGAGGTGAATGGACCGGTAGCGGGTCCTACGAGTCCAGCTGGGCCGGTACGTGGTCCACCAATGTTCTTGGCACCTTCTTGGGGTCCTACGCTGTCGTAAGGTCCGCTCTGGGGTCCAACGTTAGCCTTGGGTCCTTCAGCGGGTCCAATGTCAGCCCTGCCTCCGATCACACCTGTGTACCAGAGAACCATCTCAACGACCCGTTCGTTCTCTCGTCTTCTCAGCTCGCGGACGATCGCTACTACGCACCACCGGAGACGATTTGTTGAACACCAGCAGCTCCAGCCGCCGCCGCGGATCCAGCAGCGTAGCTGGCACCAAGAGCCGCGGATCCCAAGCTGGACGCTCCCTCTTGGAGGGATCTCGCGCTACCAGCACCGGCCGCAAGTCCACCGGAGAGACTAGCACCTCCACCTCCGACGGCCAAGCCTACGCCTCCGAGACCAGCGCCTCCAAGACCGACGCCTCCAAGACCGACGCCTCCAAGACCAATGCCGCCATGACCTCCGGCAAGAGCAATGCCGGGTCCGTGCGCGATTCCAGCGCGGGCCGTCGCCACAGCCAGACAGGCGAACACAACCTGCGTACAGACAGGTCGCGGACGTCGATCAACGTTGCCAACCGACCAGCTCTCCCCTCGGGTTACGTAGAGAGACGCGTGCTAGCCCCGTTGTGAAAGGCGCGCCGCCGCGGTAATAATCGCGAGGTGAAATCACCGGGAAAAAGCAACGAGAACGGACGAACACGAGGACTATCCGCCGCGTCGGTTTACGGAAGTCACTATCACCGCGGATCCAGACTCCCATTGGCTTGGCACCGATTACCGCGAGCACGAGTGTAACATAATCGCGGCTTTCACTTTCGATACCCGCGCGCGCGCGCGCGCGCACGCCTCGCGTTCCACGGCATCGGGAAACGATTCCCGGCACCCGGGGAAACGTTGTCTCGGGACGCGATCGCCTTTAAAGCGTGAAAGCAAACGACGATCCGACCCTTTCGAGTCCCGTTCCGATATCGAAGCCCGCGCTCCGATCACCGGATCGAGATTTCGCAACGTATTCCCAGAGACGCGTCGTTCGAATTGGACGCGATACGCGAACCGATCGCGCTTTCGCGTCGACGGCTGTAGGATTCGCGCGATCGATCGTCCCGTTTACCGCGCGTCCAACGACCATATTAGGGGATGAAATCCTCCGCGGTGCTATCGTCGCGTGTTTTATGTAATCGCGTGGCGACCGCTCGATCGATCGAACGTGTTAATCCGATCCGAGGATTCGCGATCAATCGACCGCGCGCGATACGCCACTGTTGTTCGCCTTCCAGAGAGCACCCCGTCGGAGGGGGGGCTAAGAATTTCGAGCCGATCGCGACAATTTTTCCTTCCATTTAGAGGAAACGACCGGTTCTACGGTGTCTTGCGAGAACGCCGCGAATTCTTTCCGCCAGTGCGCGATGCAGAGTCGGAAAGAGAAAATCGGTGAAACGAACGGGGAAGAGAGTCAGTCAACTAGTTTGATCGTTTAGGTCGATGAAAAGGGAACGTGTTCTGGTGCGTGTTCAACGGAAGACGGAACGCCGGGCACCCGTCACGCCCAGCTCTCTCGAATAGTTGCACTTAAACGGAGCGCCGCCGACGTTGCCCTGCTATTATGCATATCTAACGACTTCGCGAAACTTTCACATCCCGTTTACGTGGAACCGTGCAACCCGTGTGACGTGGCCGACCGAGCGTTCTCGCGACCCGCCGATCGGAAAACACGGAGAGACCGAGGCCAACGCCGCGTCGCGCCGCCGTTTCGAAACGCGCTCGTGCAATGCATTTTGCATAGATCGCGGCGAATCGCACGGGATTTATGAAACAGCCGCCGCGTTGTTCACCGCCGCCGTTACATATTACCAAGGGGATCTCGTTTAACGGTTAATTAGGTTCGATGGAAACGAGCCGCGACGAGGACGGCGAGAATGCGAGAATCGACTAATCCTGGCCCGCTTTCAGGTCTGCGAGGGGTGACGAACGCGAGGCGAGCCGACGAGAGGAAAATCGACGAGGGAGGATCGAGACGACGCGCGCGCGGCGTGTCGCGTCCGTTCGTGAATGAAGATGTAACGAGAATAGAACCGGTCGCGGGTTCAGCTGGCACGCTGAATGACGATGATACTACTACGACCAGTTCCGCGGTCAATGTACCGTGCAACGGGGACTTCTTGCTGCATGAATGGAGCGCGTAAGAAGGACAAAGTCGATTCGGCTGGTAACGCGGCGCAAAAAGGACGAGGCGGTTCGAGCCGTGACATTGAATCGCACGAGAAGCCTGGCCCCCCGACCAGGAGCTTTCGAGTCTCGACTTTACTCAGCGAACAAACGAAACGTTCCAATCGAAGCGATTTTATTATTACGCGTTTGCTCAGAATCGCGTCCGTCGTGGAGCGACGCTCGTGTTCGGGACTCTAGCCTCTAGCGGAATGGTTCGAGAAAACGGGCAAACGGAAAAGTTACTCGAAGACGTTAGACGGCAGCAAAATCTGTCGAGACGGAAAAGCGTTTTTAAACGTTATCGGATTAAACAGTGGAAACGGTGTTTTGCAGGCAGCCGATTAACACGTAGCCAGACGCGACAAGGACCAGAGAACCGCGAACAAGCGGGATCGAAGAACGCGAACAGATACTCGGGTAACCGTTCGAACACCCCACGAAATCACCAACCCCGTTGTGGATACTCACAAAGGCCTTCATGTTTGGTGTGTGTATGGTGGGCTGGTAGTCCGGTGAATGACTGACTTGGGCCGGGCCGGCGGGCCTTATATACGCCTAACTCTACTCTGGCTACGCTCCACAATCACCATCCTTTCGAAAGCAACGCGCTCCACCACCCTCCCCCCAGAAAAACTATAATCCACGCCGTACCAGCGGCCAGCATAGACCCAGCTAGGTCCCTACCAGCTGCTTTTGGGGGCGAAAGGGGGCTCTCCCCCCCTTTTACCTGGTTGTAGGTTGTTCGCGGGTATTCCAACGGGCCTCGTCCATGTCTAGCGGCCGAGAGAGCAGCCTCCTACTCCACCCGCCCCACCATCTTGGCCTACACACTCGGCATCCACACGGGCAGGCCACACCAAGTGCAACACACCAGGCACCACCCGGGTTACCTGGTCACCTACGATCTATCCGACTCTCTCGTGGTGCCAGGCGTGGTGCACCGCCGTGTACGCGAGAACGTTGCACCAACTTGCGAGCAGTTGCCGACTTATTCCCGGTCAGGGCACAGGTGTACACCGCGCGGATCGACGGGCAACCCTTTGACCGCGTGGTCGCCCTTGCGACCACCGACGTCCCACGCATCGAAATTCAGATGACGCAACCGCCCAGCAGCGTCCATTGCGCGCTTTGGGGTACCGAGCAAGGACGACGCGCACTCGCGGTACAGACGTTCACTTTTTACAGAGCACGGTAAAAGACGCCATCGCGGGACACTCGAGGGTATTAAAATCACAACAGCTGGCAACGAGATCTAAAAAGGGGGCAGACATACCGGCGTTGGAACAGTCGCAGGAAGTTTCGATTGCAACACCGAGCGCATGGATTTAGCCCTGAAACGCATGCAATTTCTCACGATCTCTCGTTCGAGGCGAGAGCGTTGCGTTAGCCGCACGAAAATCGCTTTGGAATTGAAATTCGCGATGGCCGACGATCCGCCAAGGACGACGAGGGAGGCGGCCTCGAGGATCCTCGTTGCGCGCGATCGCCCGTTAAACGGCGGAGTTTTCACGTTTTTTACGGACAGCAGAGATAAGACGGGGAACGGAAGGGTGAACGGTAGCTGGATGCAGGAACGGTGACACGCCCGGATCAGATTATGGCCCGCTCGTTACCTGGAAACGGGGGCCTCGCGTCGGAATGGAGTTTCGCGTTAGCGGCGAACGCGAAACGCTCTAAAGAGTTGAAATTGCGGGTCGTTGAATGGCCTTAAGAAACTCGAATTCTTTTCTAAATGGATTGCCTGCCGTCGCTGCTGTTACTTATTACCTCAACCTACTAATTCCAGCTGCCACGGTGCATTATGCGGGAACCTGGAAACGTAAAGTCGAGCCGCGGCGGCGGGGGTTGCCTCCCGTTACGTCTGACAATTTTTAATTACGCGAGTAAGACGTTCCACGGAGCGGGCTCCGCGAGGAAACGCAGTCTTTTTACGTTAACGTTAGACGGGTATCCTTGAAAGTTTTCACGGGAGCGGGCCATTCGAGTTCGTTCCACTCGCTGTTCGGCTCGATTCTACCGTAGATCCGCTCGTTTCAGCCGACTGAAATTTTCCCCGTTTCATTTCGGTCCGCGCAGCCGAATTTTCAGACGCGGATAATTTACAATCCACGGGTACTCGCGGGGACCTGATTATTTTTCATCTCCGTTCACCGCTTTTCCTTCGAACCGGGACACGATCGGAGCGCGCTGCTCCATTAGGTCCATTCGACCAAGACTAATAGCCAGCGAGAAAGCACATCGATACGTTTGGATATACAAACGTTGCGTCGCGTTACGTATACCGGCTGTTAAAGCGAGACACATCGACATTCGGTTAATTATTGGGTGAAATTCAGCCTGTTAAAGTGGCCCATTAACGGTGCACGCGTTTTTTCATCCGGCTCTGGCGACGTAATCCGCGACGCTCGTCCAGATCTACCAGCGGCTTCGATCCCATTTTCGCCGGTTACCGAACAAAGAGAGGACTTCGTCCTCGCTTCCACCTAGGAATTCCGCGCGATATATTTACGCGGATAACATTATTCCGCTCTTCCATCGCGAGCCGCGCCACGATCTGCATAATTGCGCAACGCTCGATCAGCGATCAACTGTGGCCGTTTACCGAAATGAAAAAAACGGGAAAAGGAAAAAACCGATCGACAGACTCCGTCGTTGTTGATAAAACGCCCACCGCGATGGAACGTTCGTCGATAAGCGAGTCTCGTTGCGAGCACCGTGCGCTCGTTATCTCTCGTCATCGCGATTCAATGCTAAACCGAACGATCGGATCGAGGAGAAGGGGAGTACAAAGGAAGCGGCGCGAGGAGAAGAAACGGAAAAAATTGTGGAAAAGGAGAGGAGACGAAGCTGGGAAAATTTCGAACGAGGATCACTTAATCTCGCGCCGGTCCCTCGGGGCGGGGGGGTAGCGCGGAGTTGGCTAATTAAATCAAATCTAATTAAAGCCGTGGCTTCGCAGCGATCCCTCGGCCGTACCGTATCACGGCCGGCTAGTTTTCCGGCTCGCGCGAAGTGAAAGCCATTATATTATTTGGCGTCCGCGAAAAATACGCCGGTCTATCGCGAAAGTCGCCCGCGCACCGCGTCTTTTCTCGCCAGCCCTGACCGGTTTCGAATATATAAAGCGATACCACCGCGCCGCGGCTCGCTCTTTACCTCCTCGACCACCCTCGGATATCGAGACCCAGTCACGGAGTCAATTAGCCCTGGTGGCGTCACGCCGTCGTCGTTCCACCCTTTGACGATCCGCACGGTACCGTATTCCCGTCGACGGAAGAAAAAAAGATACGATCTCGGATCGTGTCGTTAACTACGTCGCGAGTTACGCAACGGATCGCGAAAAACGGCACAATTGTGAAGGATAAAGGAAGAAAGGCGGCGGACGGGGGGCGGCGGGAGGTATAGAAAATCGCGCGAACGGCGGGTTATTTAACGAACGGTACCTAACCATTGTGCAACCGATCGTTTCTTTCGTTCACGGTGTCACGGTTGAGTAATAACGTTCGCAGCCTATTAATTGTGCGTTTATTGGAACCTTTGCGTTCCATCGACGCCGCGAGTCGTGGAGAAAGACACGTAGTCTCTGACCTCGCCGCGGAATTATCCCGGCGTTTTTCGTCGAACCGATATCCATTTGCCTAGGATCGATCGCCGATCGATTGGCTCGGACGTCGAGCACCGGATCGCGCGTTCGCCTACGATTCCCCCCTGATAAAGCCACTTTCTCGAGGCCCGTGAATCGAATCGAGACCGAGCCGCGCGCCTCTCGAAACGATCGTCCAAACGAACGATCCGTTTCCGATCGATCCCATCTTCGCGACGCGTCGCGATTAAATTCGCGCAACTCCACGCGACTGGGCGAAACGAAAATACCGGAGGAAAATTCAGCTGGCGCTCGCGACGGTTTCTCCGTTTCGTTCAGGCTGATTGTGTCTCCGATGAACTTTGATATCGAGGCGCAGTCTGGAATACGAACTACTGCATTGCCACTGCCGTTCTCATGCATCGATCCGTACCAATCGGAGCGTGTCCCTTTCTCTGCGCCGCTGGCGAACATTAAGGCAGGGCGCGCGGTATAGTGCACCCTCGTGTCGAAACATCGGCGCTCGAATGGGGCGCTTTGAATTCACGGGACGTAGCGACCTTGGCGACAAGGTTGGGCTCGATTAAAAAGGGCTCCGTGGGAAACGAGAAACGAGCAGCTCGTTCGATTGCTGCTTCGTCGAGCAGGCTGCGGGATGATACAAAAAATGCATGGTGAATTACATCACAGGACGAGACGATGCTCTTCCTCGGCAGATCCTCGTCCGGAGAAACTCCGATAAGGCGGCGACGCGCGGACAATGACGCGCGCGTCGTCGAGCCGGGATGCGCTCGCGTCTGCTCGGATTTTTATGTAACACGAGGATGTGAAACCGGAGAAATTTTCGCGGCGACGTCCGTGGGAAATGCGTGGTCGTTGAGCGCGACCCGCGACGACAGCGGATGGAAGGCTGCGAGCAGGTTGCCCGCCGACTGACGCGTCGCGGCTGCGCTCCGCTTCGGGACGCACGTGTCGGCGCGTGCTTATGACTACGCTGCCAGGTTCATCCGGGTTCTGCTGGTAAAAAGAGCCGCGTTCCAGGGAAATGATGTCATTAACCAGTAATTCGGGGCAAAAAGTCCGCTTAACTTTGCATTAATGGAAAGTCGAAGTAATGGGTTATACAAGAGAACCGTTAGTGAGCAATCTGGAGGAGGATTCTCCGTATAATTCGTAGTAAGACGACCAGAGTATCGATTTGGCAGCTTCGAAAGGTTCGAAGTTGCGGTTGGTACCGCGTGGACACGTATCGTCGTTTCTGGGGATGAAACGGGGCTGGCGCGAGAAATTGGGGTTGACTGGGACAGGATTATCGGTGTCGGAAGCGAGAGTGTTCGACGTTGCGCCACGTCCTTTCACAAGGTAAGAAGGTTTGACGCAGTACCGCGTCTGAAATCCGCCGCTTATCTCGAGCGTTAAAGGTTAAGGTACAGGATATTCCATTAGCCAGTGTCCTTGATTGCTAAACGCCAGAGCTCTTTTTTCCCTCTTTCCTGGAAACCAGCTATCTCTTTGCGTTTCTTATGCAGCGCGATTAGCAGCGCGCGCTACGTTCGATGGCTTTCATAATCGTCCGATTAGATCCCGATCCGTTCGTGAAACGGGATCGAAACCGTCGCGGGTGATAATCAGAACGAATTAAACGATTTATCGGCTGGCGAAATTCATACAGCCGCGAGAAAACGGCATTAATCGGCCGATAACGGCGTTTCGATAATCTAAATCCAACATGCGGCCAGCTCGATCGAGCGTACGCTCGACGGGGTGATTTATTAGCGACAAGTTTCACCCTTTTATGTAATTCGCGCTGGCGCGTGCGATGGATTGGCCTAGGTAGACCGCGATCCGAGCTTCGCTCGATCGAAGACGCGGCGGAAAGCGTCGGACTGCGGCACGGACGGCCGCAAAACGGACAGCCGTTCACCGCAAATTAGTGGGAAATTTTCATCGTCGAATCGGGAACGCAATAATGGGGAAGGCTGTCAATTGTATCGGTCACGAGACCCGTTCGCGAATAGGTAGCAAGGTGAAACGGAGCCGCCGTCGACCAGTCGCGGCTCGTGGATCGCCAAAAGTGCATAATTGCCGTTGCGCAACCGGCGGTCTCGCTTTCTATCGTTTTATCATTTAAAATCGTGCAACATTCTTGCTCGTGGCTCGTGCGTGCACTTTCGCCGTTAGCAAAAAGAAGAAACTCGGCAACATGCACTTGGCCTGCAACCGCTTCTGCATCCTTTCACAATGCGGAGCCGCGTACTCCTCTTTGCCGGCTTCCTCTTTTTTCTTTTTTTTTTTTTTCTTCTTTTCCATTTCGGTCTTCGACGGCTCTCGGTTCGGATTCCGCAACGGGGGAAACCTCGTTTAAATATTTATGAACGGGAAAATGTTTTATTCGAATTTTCGCCTCCGTTGCATTTCAAGCAAATTGCCGGAAATGGGTCGATAAGAATGAATTCGGCCTGCGAGCTCGAGGGGGGGGAAGGAAAATCGAGCACAAAGGACGAATGGACGCGCGCACTTCGCTCTGCTGGCGTGCGGTAGTTCGCTTCGTAGAGTCGAAAGTGTCTTACGCAATACGCGAGGCAAGATAGTGCGGACTACCACTGTCCAGCGCGGAGCTGCCCATCATTTCCGTGTTCTGCTGGCTACTTAGTTGCGAACGCATGTGCATACTCGTCTTTAGAATTCGTTTAACCGGTTGCAAACGCTGAAGTTTCTAGCGAGCTTCCGTTTATCGTAACAGCTACGGAGGGCGTGCAACAATTTCTAACTCGATGGCACCTCTCGCGACGCGTGGCTGGCTTTTCTCGTTCGCCATCGACGCGATTCATTACTTGGTTCAAGGGGGTAATTGCCGCGAAGGAGGGCATGAAAACGTCGTTAACGTCGCGTGGGAATTCCCCAGCTACCCCAGCGAGCTATGCTTCACAATGGGTTGATGGCACTTTGCGTACACAGTATTTACTTTCCTACGTTAATCCGACGCTTATTGCTGTTCACGCGGTCCCGATGGATCGCGAAATGCTTCGTGTCAACGATACTCGAGCCATCGACGAGGGTGTCCCCTTACGAGAACTCCATAGCCCTGTTGCAACCCAGTCTGTGGCGTGGATCGACGAAATACATAGTTTCCGTGTTTTATGCGGCCACTCGGTCACGTATGTTCGAGCATAATTGCGTTACGTCTCCTTCTTCTGGTATTAAATTCTTGGTGTTTCCTTGCACGTGTTCAGCGCTGGCCACGCACCATATGGGTCCGTATCGAAGAGCAAGCTCGTCTTGGAAAATATGGATTTGGAATATGCGAAAATGTCAGCGTTGGAATATGCGAAAAAATGGTTTGTAAAATATACGCGCGACGCGAGGACAAATAAATGCTGGGAAACAAACCAGCGAATTCGCCCCATCGGAATCATTATTCCATGCGTATCGCTTGTCCCCGTTTTTTCAGTTTCATCGAAACAATTTCATGCGCCCGTAACGCGTTACATTATGTTTGCCATGCACCGCGTAAACAACAAAATAATTCCATCGTGATTACCAGTCCGCGAAACAGAGATCCTCGTTAGCGCGCTGCGTTCGTTCGATCGGAAGTAATTGTGACAGGGCAAAACGCGCGTGGCGTTCGATCGAAGCTCGAACCGCTCGAAGCTCGTCGAATCGATTCAGATTTTTCGCTCGAGGAGCGTCCGCGGGAATCGGGACCGAACGGTTCCCGTCGAACGTGCGAAACCCGTGGAACTTTCGAGAGCGAGGAAGAAAAAACAAAGCTGCGTTGCCAGGCGATCGGAATTTTCTACGGCGCGCGCCAGTTTTCCCTTTCGTCTTTTCTGCCGCAATATCGGCGGCCGCTTGCGCGAAACCAACCGATCGCTTTCGTACTCGCGACACGATCGCGTCCACCGCCTGCCACTGAACTAGAATTATCCGCGTATCGGCTAATCGGAGTGGATAATAATTAACGCGCCGATAACGACGCCGGCTATCGAGCGGTTTACCCCCGTTAAATCGATTACGATAACGTTCCGCGCTCAAAGTATCTCCTCGCGCGTTACGGTCGTCTGGTTTTTCACAATTTTTCCTGCCCCTTTTCCGCGTACTTTTTCAACGGCTCCGTTACGTTCGTTGCAGCTGAACCTTGTAATTTCAGCAATTACGTGGGACTTGATTTACGGTCACTGCCACTATCACCTAAAAATAACTGTTTCGCGCAGCAGTCCGTAAAGCAGTTATCCCGAATTCCCTAGATCTTGATATAAATCTCCGTTTCGCGCAATTGTTCTTTCGCAATCGCGATTCGAAGCGAGCGGAATGTTAATCAAGGCGTTCTTTCGGAAATCAGAGTCTAGAAATGTTCATTTTCGAGGAGGGACAGGGTATTCTCGCGCGATTAGAATCGAAACAGACCCGGGGTTGCACCGATCGCAATGGCGCGGCTATGCCAATTGGTTGCGCAACGCTCTTCCGGTCTCCGAGCAGCCAGAAGGGTGGCTAACGACCGCCTCTGGATATCTTTCTCTGGTGCACGCGTTCAGCACGCACGCTTGTTTCCCTTATCTCTCCTCCTTTCTCCGGTTCCACCTTTCGTCGTCCCTGTTTGCGAGGGGAGCGCAAAACACGGCTAGCCTTTATATGTGGCGATCGGTAACGGACCGCTCCCGGTAGAGAACGCCCCGGTTTCGCGGTTTGGAAATACCTCGGGCCACCTCTCGATCCGGTCCCACCCGGTGTACGAAAGTTAACGAGTTTCCACGCGAGCTCGTTAAGCATGATTTTTCGCGCGGTGCACGCGCCGACACGCTGATCGGCGATCGATCGACCGCTCGACTGACGCTAATAGAACCGACCCAGAACCGTGGCGAGCCGTGGATCTCTCGAGCGGTAGGACACTAGAGATCTGGTAGCCGGGTTCAACGCGCGATAGTTTTATGGCTGGTCGAGTCGAGCGGCTAAACTAACCCGCGAAGTTCTCACACGAGCGACGCCACCCTTTGTCACGAACCCGGCGTGTCGATCGCGGAACTTTATCACCGCTCGACGGGTCTATCGGCTGGTACGAAACGAAACGCGTGTAAATTCCGGTTCCCCGTTTCGAACCGTCGATGAATCGTCTCGATCGGACGGGTTCGGACGGGTTCCCTCCCCTGGACCGCCGCGCGCACCCGTAACGGGACTGGGACAGCGTTCCATTATTACTCGCTTATTACCTTACACGGTTAATCTTGTTACGGCAACGATCCTGGTGCCAGTTGGCGCGCGGTAATTGTCACGAGGAAATCTAGAACGCGCGATCGTGGGCCGTCCGTGTAGGTGGAACGTTGCGAGACCTCCGTAAAGTCGCGGCGATAAAATGGGAGAACGATCGCGCGGCTACGGATCCCTTTATTAGGCGAGTAATAGAAATCCATCGCCGTTCGACGTCGCGGTGCGACGGAGGAGGTTACGCGTGTAATCGTCGTCGATTCGCGGGCCCATGCAAATCACGGTCCCCGTTGGTCGGTTACGAAATCCTCCTGGTACCCACGGTTGCCTTTGGTGTCCCCTGAGCGAGCCTCGTTGCACGGTTACGGGCGAGCGGCGTTCGGTTTTACGGGTTAGCTCGAATACCTCCCCCCGTGCCATCTAAAATTCCAATGGGCACCGCTAATCGATACTGAGATTCATCCGCTCTTGTAGCCGTACAATGGATATTTAAAATTCTAATCGGACCATTTAGCGGGTTGCTGGACCGCGGCGGAAAATCTGAGTCGCGGTGTCGCGTCTCGATCGACGAACGAGATAAAAAGGAGCTGGATAATAGACAGAAGACGGGTAAAAGATCTGGGACTATCTTCGAGAGAGACGTGGCTACCAGAAGACAGCGTGAGCGACGAGTTAGAAACAGGGAGAAGATCTGTCTCACGGAACGAGATATTCGAGCGCCCTCGAACGGATTGTACGATACGAGAATCCTGCTGCGTGACCCGAACGCTCCACGGCTTATCGTTTGCCTCTGACAATAAGAATTAGGGGATTCGAGGAGGTTAATTAACGGTTATTTGCCGAAACGGGGCAAACTAGATTCAACCGCTCCACCAATCCGACGATCGCGTTGGCAAACGCGGGCTGCTGCGAACGCGAATTAACGTCGATAACGAAAGTCGAGTCGCGGCGTCCGACGTTACATTCAATTACCAGACTCCTCGGGGCGGCATAACCGCGGCAAATTACGAGGCGCTGTCTGTCTGACGTTGTTTGCGCTGCATAATAAGACGGGGGCGGAATTAGTAGCTTGGGTAGCCGCTCGTGAATGAATCGCGCGGGGATGCAGCGGGTATTTCGACGGTAACTCGAACCAGGGGATGCTCGCGGAGGGATGTTCTCGATGACCCTTATTTCTGTTGCCTTTGACAGGCGCTATCGACAGGGATTATAACGCGACATTGTCAATCGCGGCTGGGTAACCTGAAAGAGTTTTATTCCGCATAGAAACTTCGTCCCAGCAAGGGTATCGGTTCGTTCGACGAACTTTGGCGATCGGATACGCTGGAACGGGCCATTCGCCAGGTGGTGCTCAAAAATGACAGCCTTGCTGACGTTACAGAGGCAGTGAACTTGCCGGGAAAAATTTGTCCCCCACTTTTTCAGCGCATCGGCTCTTTCGATTGATCCGGCTGGCGCGTCGAGCGCTTAATTCGAATCCACCGCCGGGCTACTCGCTGACAGACTTTTAATTCTCGAAATTGAATCGTATCGCGCGTCGATTCCACGGTTCCTAACGAAAAAAACCTCGAACGGAAGCAGATCTGACCGATTCCCGTTCGATCCTCCGATCGGAGGCTTCCTAATATTTCTCGTCGAGCTCGTCCAGCATACGATCGCGTTTTCCGCGCGAACGCACGCGAGCGCATTCGGAAAACGAACAGGGCGTAATTCGGTGGGTATCGATTCGCCCTCCCGCTGATACGTTTTGACCCATCGCGGAGAGAACGCGGCTCGATTCGGGATCGCCTAGCCGAGAGAGGTGGAGGAACGGGACGTTGTTGGGAATCCCACGCGATCAACCATTTAGCCGGGTACATGGCAGACTGCGACTGCGACATCGCACCGCTTCCCATCGTGATAAGGACACACCGATGTAGGATGCGCGTATATTGAAGGCAAATGTACTTAGGCATCTCTAGCAACGACGGGGAAACGTGGGAAACAGTCGATTTCAGTTGAGGAAGAATACATATGCACACTCGAGAGGACACGAGAGACCTGCCTTTCGACAGCCGATGCTAAGCGCGTCGTTGCGCAACGCACCGCCTCGGCTGTCTGCGCCCGTTCGACGCGATTAATTGTTAAAATCCGCGAGGAACGCGAGCGGAAATTTATCGTTCGACGGGGAACACGGGTGCCTCTGGCTCTCGCGCGTACGTCCTTAGAAACTGGAAAAAATTAGAACGCGCGCCGCGTACCGCTCGCGTTCGCGGCAGCTGGTGAAATTTAAACACGACTCTCTTTGTGAGAGAGCCAGGTCCACCTTTTCCGTTTTGCTCCCGCGTCGCTTCGAATCCACACGCCCCTAACTGGATAACCACTCGTTCTTGTTAACGCGAGCCAGGCTGCCTCTGCAAAGGTGTCTCTAATGAAATTTCATTGTAACCGGCGCTCGAACGGCGCCCAGTTACCGCCGGTGATATCGACGTCACCCTTTGTCCGCCCTTTCTGTTTTTCCTTCCCCACCTCCGCGAGCTCCGACGCTTCGAATCGAGAGGCCACGCTAGCTGGCAATGGAAACGAAAATCATTGGCCGGTTAGCCGCGAGCGTTAACGACATCGTCGTAACGAGAGGACCTCCCATTCCACGGTATCGTTCCGAGGAATTCAAACAGTTATTGCGGGCTGTTGGTAATTTCGCGCGTTACGCCTCGCTCGGGGCCGGATAAACGAAAGTTTTCTTAAAAGGTACCACTCGACGATTGCTCGTCGTAATCGACTCGCTGATAAATTGAACGCGAACTGGGTTAACCACTGCGAGCGGGTTGCATCGATACCAGCGTGCACTCGTTTATCGCGTCCACTCGCTGATAGCCAAACGCGTAATTAACGGCTCGCGCGAACCACGTTTCCAAGAATGCAGAATCGGAGAGGCAACCTGTTCCTCGATCACGCGTTTCAGACGATCCAGCTGAGCCATTGACCGCGCCGCGAGTTTAACTTCGAGACTCGACGCTGCTACACTCCTCTCGTCTTACTCCACGCAATAATTGCTCTCAGCTTCCGAATATTCGCTCTACCTACCCTCAACCACCCAAGCGTCCGAACCTCCTCGCAAGGACCTCGACGAGCCTGTCCAGTCGAGTCCAAAACGATCGAGGCACGAATCAGAAAACGCGTCGACCAGCGGGTACACCCTGGTGGAAAAAGCGTAGGAAACGCGAAGGGGCGAGGCGGGTGGGAAGGCGGAAAAGTGTGACACGCGGGCCACGCTCCGAGCGGGAGCGAGCGCTCCCGTTCACCGTATCGGCAATTTTTTCCCCCCCGGATCGCCGATCGACTGCAGGCCGCGCTACAATTCTTTCGCATACCAAACCGCATATTAATGACCGTAAGCCGGGGCGGCGAGTAGCCGCGCGCGGGCAGGCGAGCGTGTCGCGCGAACGTTGAATAATAACTGCATTCCGCGAGGAACGGGGCACGGAGCGGACGCCGTTCGCGGCACTCGAGCACGCCTCGCCTCCTTCTGCCGCCGATCTATATATTAACGGCCATAGAAACGGCCGTGTCTATTGCAAGCCGCAATCGCAACGGCGACGGTTCGACTCCGCGATCGACGACGCGATCGACGACGCGATCGACGACGCGATCGACGACGCGAGGCGCGCCATCGAGTTGTTCCGCGCAGGGGGGTGGTTTCGAGCGTTCGAGTCCTCTCTTCGATGTTTTCATTAATTTAGTCAGGATTCGACGAGCGGCTGGTTCGAGGCGACGGGAGATAGGGGAATTTGTCGGGGTTAATTGGACGTAGAAAGGGCGAGAAGTAGCTGTCTCGACGTCCCGGTAGGATTTAGGAATTTATTGGCAGCTGGGAGGTCTGGTTTTGCGTCGGGGCAATCGTAGGGCCGATCTGCGGATAGGGTGGGCATTGCTGACAGGTGTAACGATTACGGGGTAATCGGTTCGTACGACGAATCAATTTATTTTCTGCCCCCCGTCTCTAAGGTGGTGACGGTAGATTGTCAGGATCGGGGTTTCGAGGCTCGTCAGGAATGGACAGGCACGTTTTCGCGATGGAGAAATTAATTACCGTCGGACCTCTTCTAACTTTCCAATCGAATATCAAGATCGCGCGAGCGTTTAGTTTAATTATCGGTTCGGTAGCGTATTTTGCTTAATTATAGCTCCCAGCAGCGGCTAATTTCTCCGGAAACAATATATCGGCTCTGTTTTTAACGTATGAAATCCGAATTTTCAATCGGTTAGCTTCATTAACCAATCCCCCGTTCTAATCGTCCACGGTTCTTTCTCTCTACGGTTCATCGAGGCGAACAGATTCGCGATTTCGAAAAAAACGACGGAGAACACGGGGTTATCTGGATCGTGGTACTCACCGTTCGCACGCTGGCCCGCCCATACGGTTCGTACGTTTCCCAGTGGAGTCGTAACCAATTAAATTGTCAAACGTGTCTTTAGCCAGCGGCGAACGTAACCGCGGGTTTTACGTAACAGACAGGCCACGTAATGGAACAATGTTATCTCTTTAAGTGACACACCGGTGACGGAAACGAGGGAAGATTTGTGCGCTCGGTGCACGCGTGCCAGCCGCGCTCGTCGATCGTCGACGCAACAATGCCTGTCCGCCTCCTAGGGGGTGTTCCGCGCCCTTCTCCGCGCGGCGCGTCAAACAGCCTGTACAATTACGCGGCGGCGAAATTACAATCCGCGTCGAATCGCTCCCTTTTTCTTGCTCCTCCGCGTGGCACGAGATTTTCTTCTGACGCGGCCAACGCATCCGGATAATGCTCGGCTCGAACGACCGTGTCATTACGTCACGCGAGTTCGCCCAACAATTTCACTGACTCACTGCCTCCACCCGCTCGGGGACGCCGCTCGCCGACGCGTTTACAGCTTCCAGATGGCTGGTAATGAATCCGCGACCTAGCAGCCTTTAGCAGCCTGGTGGCTTCCGCTCGAAACACGGGGCGAATGGCGCTGCTCCGTCTTGATGAGGATCGTGGGCTCGCGAATTTTTAATTCGGTGGATCGTGATCGCGAATTGAAAGCGTTGGGCGCACGTACGTTGCGTTCGATCGAGAGGTTTATCCTGATTTTTACGGAGAACGCATTGGTGTAAGGAACCTAAATTCCTCGCGTTATGGCCGCTCGAAGTACAGGCTTAACGTTCGCGCGATTACGAGCTGTAAAATTCTTGGCGAATAACAGCTGCCGGCTGTTTCGTTGGATAGGAAAGGAAAAATATAATCGTGCGAGAAAACAAGGTTTGAATTTATTGTAAACTTGTTCGATTTCGTTGATCGAACGTTAGAAGAATGTTTCGCCTTACGATCGAATCACGGCAGAGATTCGGGGTAGTTTTTATGGAAAATTGGAAGCGAGAGGCGGCTAGGGGTTGTCAGAAAGCTGCTGCGTCAATATTGACGCCAACTACGAGAAAATTCCGGGATCCCATGAATCGTCGATGGGGGAAGCCGATTTCCCAGCCAACCGGACGCCTGTTGTAAACGATATTTGCGTTGTTACGCCCTGCCACTGCGAGCCAATCGATCGAATTACCCCTATGGCTCTTGGTAGATTTTCCTCGAAATACGGAGCCGGGGATGAGCGATGAAATATGTACAATGCATGCCAAAGAGAAAAAAAAAATGCTCGCGTCGATCATGGTGTTCCATTAATTGAGTAATCCAGCGGGTTTGCATTCGGAATTTAAGCTTCTCTCTACCTCGCTATCCGACGTGTGTAATACATATTAAATAATTTATTTTAAAAAAATTGATAGGAAAACGCGACTACCTCTGCGCGAATATTCTCCGCTTCTATCGTATCGAACGAACTCTACCATTTATTTTTCAAATGGATTACTCGGCGACCAGTTTGGTTATCATCGATCGCACCCAATTAAATCTAACGAAAGCATAGATTTATACGCCAACAATTCCAAGACCGACTCGACATTCAGTCTCCTTTTGCCCATATTAGATGCCTCAATCACAATCTCGGGACACGAAATATCAGATCTCCACCAACCTCGATCGACCTGCCGCGAACCTAATCAGTTTCAAATTCGTCAAAGAGATCCACCGCTCCCTTCGAGTTGTTAGAAATTGCCAGATCGATCTGCTCGAATTCGAGCTAGCTGAAGTCGAACAACACGACCACACAATTCGAGTCGAACTCGCGACCGTGATACATCGGCAAAGATCTGGTATCCGTCCCGAAATCGAAGCCCTCGGGTGGGAAGCTGCTGGATTCCGGGTTCAACAAACTCGAAGGAATCAAATGCGACACGTATCAAGAGACTTGAGAGGTTTATTTAGTCGCAAGTTCCGCGCGCAAGTAGCGACTACGGTAATCTGAGGGGTACGGCGAGAACTACCTAGCATTTATACGGTCGAGAGTGTGCGAGTTAAGGTACAAAGGTTAGCGAGCAGCCAAAGGTCAGAGGACAGGATGAGTAAGCGGGAACAGGAGAGGCTGCAAGAGTCGCAATTTGGTAGCTACGATCAACAATAGTCTTGAGAAGCTTATATCGCGTTGACAATGTTATCAGAGGGTCGGTCGTGCAACGAAAAAAAGTCGAAACCGCCTGTTAGAACGAATCTTGGGCGCACGATTCTCAGCGGCGAAGCCAGGCTCGATTTCCCTTTCGAACGCGGCTGGTGCAGCTCGCCTCGTGGTTGCCGTGCACGTACACAGCTCTCGGGCAGCCCGATCGACCAATCCCCTCGATAGTTCGATCGGTCGGGCAGCAGCAAGCCCAGCTCGTTCGCCAGGCACTTTTTGCTCGGACCGTAGGCATTGTGAGTCGTGGCTTGCGCAATGATAGCGTTCGCCAGCTCGCTCCCGATAAGTTCATGCTCTAGAATCCAGGCCGAAGGCGTTACCGCGCTTATAACCAGCTGTCCTGTCTCCAGGAGTCGCTGGGGCTCGCGTAGCTCGACCGTCGTCCGGAAGCTTCGATACTTGCGATACGGTATCGTTGATCGATGGGTCGACGCTTGGAAGGACGCTGCGTTTGCCGCACGAACCGAGTTGTTTGGACGATTTTTGTAATCGCCAAGCAGCGGTTTATAATGGATAAAAAAAGCGAAACAGAGGGACCAGTCGAAGGGAACGGACGCAGTGTCCATCGATCGTTTCTACGCGGTAATTAACGCTGCCGATGCAAGCGTTTACCCGCGAAGTCTAGCGAGAATTGTACTCCCCTGCGTGGGTGGCGGGCTCGAGACCCGAGCCACTCCGACAAGTTTCGATCGGTTCCCGTCTCAAAGGACCCACCAACTTCGACGTCGTTCGGCTCTCGATCGAGTGGCGTTAATTAATGGCCGCGATTGCCCGCGCCTGTTAACGCTCTTAAAATCCTCCCCCTACGGACGGGACATTCTTCTCCTCGGAGTTAAACAGCCGCTCGAACTCGCCGTCCCCGACGGCGGAATGCGCGTGACTGACCATTTAAAGGCACGAACCAACGCGTGACACGCTCCGGCTGTCTCCGACGAGAAGAATACATAAAAATGTTTCGCCGCTCGTAATCGCGATCCTTAGCATTTTACACGAGTCTCGCGCGTTTTTTCCTTTTTTTTTTTTTTTTTTTGCATTGCACCGCGGTTGTTTATTCGATCGCCGTCGATCGTCGACAGAAGTCGCTGCGATCGCGGCACTGCACGCTCGCGGAGCGCATTTGAGTTTTGAAAATCGAGATTAAGCTCTCTTTTCCGTTCTCTTTGGTAAAAGGATGAATGTTTGGCAGCACGCCACTTTGTGCTGTTGTTACTCCGGAAAGTAATTCGTTCAATTCTTCGTCGTTACGAATCGCTAGTTGCAAATGACGCGGTATAATTCTGGTCCTTCCACCCGCACTTAGCTGCAATTATCGAGCGGACAATGAACGATCAGCCACGGCGTAGATTCATCGACGAGCGTTGTTTTATGCAGATCCGTTGTCAATTTTGCTGTCGCGCGAGCAGTCGGGGGACCCGTCGGAATTGCGGTCGTAAATCCAACGGAATCGGTGAATTACGGGTAGATCGTCCGCGCGCAAGGTGCCGCGTATATCAGTCTACGATCCTGGAAATTAACGTCGCCGGCTTTCCACGGGATTGCACGCCGTGGAACGCCGTGGAACACCGTGGATCTGTCTGTAGCCTGGGTCTCCCGCGGCCACTTCCGCGCTCCCGCGTTTCAGCTTGTTGATGATAATTAAACGCACCGTTCGCGCGTGCACGCGCGGATGTTCGTTAACTTTGAACATTCCGCCGCCATCGTTCTCTCCGAGGGCGATACACCTACGTGTTACCTTGAATACATTTCAGGGGCTCGCGCGAGCAAACGTTCCACCCTTCCCGAGTGCTCGCTTGTATCCGATGGTCCCCCGACGCTGACTGGCAATTTAATTCGGCGGATGAATTAAACGGGCGAGGGTAATTTAATCGCGATTAAATATTAATGCGAGCGCGTAGCAAATTTCACCGTGTACAGTGCAGCGCGCATACGATTCCTAATTAAAATTGCTAATCAAACGAACCGAACGAACGCAACAATGCGAATTTCACTGCGCTCTGTCCGCGGGATTCCCACGGGTAACGGAATAAGCGGTTGAAACTGGAAATCAAACGGGGATTACGCGCGCGGCGAGTCGATCTTACCCGCGAGATCAGACTCATCGTCACCTAATTTCCCTCGAACGCTCGCGACCCGATCGAAATCCCCCTGATCGACGCCCCGCGAATGGCGAACGCTCGATCTTTATCCGGGCGTGGTATCGGCTCGACGCCGCGGGCGTGCGCCGCGTTACGTAAAACGGCCGCTCGAGACCGCTTCGAATTTGAGAAGAAGGAAACGCCGCCGCGCGATCGCTCCAGTTCCTGGCCAAAACCTCGGTCCCGGCCACGTATCAGCGTCCAATCAGCGCGAACAGTGAATCGCGGCTGTGCAACCGGTCCGCGGACCCCCTCGTCCCGTTAGAAAACGTGTAACGAGCCCGCTTTTGCGAGCTGCGAGTTGCGCAATGCGAGCCGATCGCCAGCCAGCGGACACGACCGTCGTTGTTTTCGGTATGCACGGGACGGGAACGAAAATGCCTCGAACTCGGACTAATTACGAACCAGGCGAGCGCGCGCGTGCGCCTCGTTTCGTTGGAAAATTTCACCTGGTATCCGGGGAGAAAAGGCGCGCATCCTTGGTCAACGTTTCGAAGGGACTCCGATTTTGGGGATCCTGTTTAGAAACGCAACGACAAGAAAGTCACGGTTTTCGTCGCACGTCGGACGTCGTGGGACGCGTGCGCGTGGATTTAACCGCGAAGAGAAACTGCAGATAATTTTACCGTCGGATGCGCTCGCTTGGGTGACGGGTGATAAATTGAGACTACACCGGTCGCTTATAGCGCTGTAAATGTCACTTGTTGATTCGCTTGCGCAACCGGTACCTTTTTATAGCGCAATTTGTATAAAACGATCGCGCTAATAAACCGGATAATTAGCACTGAAAGTTAGAAGGGGAGCCTAAATAGGCAGCAGTAAATCATCAAAGAGACTAGCTGGCCGTGCTGGCCATTTCTAGTCAAACGTTTCTTCTCCCGACGTAAAGGGGACATTCGATTCGCGTATACTTTGATAGCGCTCGTAAAGTGCTCGACGCGGATTCAGCGGTAACAGCGACCACGCGGTGGCGCGTTTAATTAACAGGTTCTGCTCGATATTCTCGGAATAATTAGCGGCGCGGGCACAGATGCGGCCTCCGGTCGGTTTTCTTCGATGCCTCGGGCGGCCCGTATTCCATTCAACTGAAATTCCCTTTTGATCCGCGCAATAACAATGCAATAATGGGTGGACGCGGGGCAACGGTACGATCGACGCAATCGGATGTTATTACGATCGTATTATATAAAATCTCATTACTCGCCGCTGATGCCGCGTCGCGTTTCCCGTCGCGCGGAATCGCGTGCTCTATGGCTCTCGATTCGCGGTCGCCTCTGTCTTCTATTGATCTTCGCCCGTAAACGCGCGTACCTGCATGCGTGCACTCGCATCGTTATGTCACATTGTGCAACGGAACGGTCGTTCGTCCGTGAGATGCTCCGATTGCGAGTTACACGCTGTTACCCGCTAATTAATCGGCCGCTGGGTGCAGAACTGAAACGGGGGAACCTGTTATTCGCTGTTTGTATACCCGCTGATCGCTGACCGACAAGAAACTCTGCCTGTCCGCGTCAAAGTTTACCAGTCACGGGAACGAGCCGAGCATCGAGATTTCCCTCGGAAACGACGCTCTGTTCTTTCATTACTCGCGCTAACGATGAACGACATCGCTGCCAGGGCGCGCGCATCGATGTCGCGTCTGAAAGAGTTCCTGTCCAACTGCACCCTCGTCGACGCATCGACAGTTTCACGCGAGCGCATTGAACGAGAGCCCGAGGACAACACGCTGAGAAGGCTGAATCGAGCTGCAGCGCGCTTAGCCTGTCTGTCAAGCCGATGTAATAAGCGGAGTCAAAGGGAGCCGTTTTTCCGTCACTGGATATCGACCGAGTATGGAACTAGAATGGAGCAGATCCGGGTAGCCAGCGACGGGTGTCGAAATGAAAAATTCATCCCTCGAGTGCCAGGGACCCTGATGAACTCGCTCTGAAAGGTTCGATCCGCTGTACACGGACGTGCAAGAAACATCGCGATATTGCCTTGCGCTAATGTAAGATTAATATCCGTCCTCTGTGCGCCGCGACGCGCGGTGACACGGATAATGCCGAGGGAAATTACGCGACGAAACGATGTCACGCGAGACTCCATTCTGCTCGTCAATCTTTTCGCGAATCCAGCTTCATTCGATTACGCACGCTAATCGAAAGTTAAGGAAGATCGCGGTGCTCCACGCTCCATTTCGTTCGGATTCGTTCCCGTTCGACGGAGTCCATCGATGACCCACATCGCGGCTTCGTCGAGCCGTTTTTTAATTACGATTATTACTTTCTAATCCCAGCGACCTCCCGCGATGCAATTAGCGTCTTCCCAAGACCGAATTTCGTTGCCACGCTGAGCCCCGAGCGCGTGAGAATTCAGCCACATTATCGAGCTTCTACCGCGTCGAAGGTCACCGTTCGTAATTCACCGTCACCGTATACAAGGTGTTCCGTTCGTTCGTCGAATAACGCGTTTATAAAAGGAAGCTCTGCTCCTTTTCGTACGAGGAAACAATGCTCGAGGCCAGTTTCTCGCGGTTTCAGCCGAGACGGACTGCGATTCTTTCGATCCTCCACCGTGTAGGTGCTTTCTACTTTCTATCGGGACCGACACGGGGTCCGCGATCTCGCGTGCGAATATGAATTTCTGCGCTTATCGCGGCGTTGCGAGAGTCGCGGGACAGCGCATAGGTCGCGCGGCGGTGCACCTAGAATGCATACGTATATTAAACGAGCCGGCAACTCGTTCGCTTTTGCATTACGCAAGAACCACGCCTAAGACGGAGCTGGTCGGTGCACCGACTGACCGATCGCCGCTGCACCACCGATCCGGACCGATCCAGCCGCTGTGACCGATCGATCTTCTCGCTCCGTCAATCCGAAAATTGCCTATTCGAACCCACGAACAAGTACTCTCCGCCTCGACGCTCGAGTCACGCCAAGTCACTCGATTCTCTTATCGTCGTCGCTGTCCATCGCCGGATCGCAAGCGACAGGACAAGTGAATAAACAGAGACGTCGAAGATCGAGCGTCCGCGGGCTCTCGATCGAGGTGGCCAGGTTGCAAATGAGAGCAAACAACGCGTCGAGGCCGCGGATGATAGTTTTTCCGCGACAGTTTTATCCGCAATCCATTCGTTTTTCAGACAGACCGGCTCGCCAGCCGTGTCGAGCCATCGATAGGTTGGTTCGAGCGACGCCGGGTCGCTGGTGATCGTTCACCTTGACCACGTCGCGCGATTCCAGCCGCCTGTTAAATCGAATCACGTCGAACAGGATGGATCCTGAAAAGTGCACGTCCGAGTGAATCGCGCGGACGCGTCGCGCGCACCGTTTCGCGTTCTCGCAGTTTATCGCGGGACGGTGATTACGAAATCCGGTACAATACTCGTACGCGCGCTAAGCGCCGGTTAATTCGTCGGTACACACGCATCGAGGATCGTTCCGCGAAGCGCAATCGTTCCCAGGCCTCCTTCAACGCGCGTTTTAAACGCGCTAACGAGCATCAATTATTACGAACACAAGTGGCTCGTAATCCGGTACCGTTTAATTCGACGCCATTAATAAGATACAGAAACGAGCGCAGGAATATTGATGGCTATTTACGTTCCACGGGCTGAAACCGGGAATATTCTTCCATGCGAGGCATTGTGGGAACCGGTTACAAATTGCCCGGCTGCATTATCATACGCGAAATTAAAAGCGGCGCAATTAATTAGGTTCCGAAACCGTTTAACGTTCGAATGATAATCAGGCGCGCGGACGAAATTAATTTTCTCCGCGCGGATCCTCTAACGCGGAACGACAGCTGCCTTCGTCGCGGATCGACGATGATGGATGACGATCGGAACCGCCGCGTCGACGGTGCGAAAATCGAGGACGCGGGGACAATTTCGACAGGCCTCGCCGCCCGTTCCCAGGAGTCTTAATTAAGCCGAGGGCTCGGAAAATTAAGCGCTATTAGAGCGCGGACTCATAATTGGACCGCGTCGATGTAACGCGAGCGAGCCACGCCGCGCTCGGCTGATCGGGCCTGAAAAACTATCGCTGATTGCCCACGGTGCCCGATTAGTCGCGATCCGCTCGGCGATCGCCGATCCCTCCCCGTCAACTGGACGCGGCCGTTTTCCGTTTCGACGCTGTTGAAATACCTGAACGTTTTCAACCTGCCCGTGCATACCGCGGCCGGTGAAACGTTATGTTCACATATTTTTACACTTTTTACTCCTTGACTTTGCGCCCCGTTTCTCCGTTTTCCCCTCCCCGTCGATCGGTCGAGTCCTCGTTCTTGCAGCACTTGGTTGCTTTTTAGCGCTGCTCGGGTTCCCAGCAACCGCAACGTGTCAACAGAATTATTATTAAATCGTCTGCAAAGCGATACCCGTCGAGATCGCTCCTCGAGGCAGGATTCGCCTGACTCGAGCGTCGATAAACCGGAAGCGGGCGCCTCGAGGTGCTCGCGCAACGTCAGAAATTCCAGTGACCGAGTTGGCCTAGCGTGTAACACGTAACACGTGCACGCTGGACCAAGACGTGGCATTAGCTCGACCATTACCCGGGCGAATAACGGAGTTATTGAACCTTGATTTCCACTTTAGCATTTAGTTCGATTTCACTCGTGATCGCCAAGCGCCTGCCACGGGTTTTACGTAACAGTCGTCGCGCGTACATGCAAATGCGCCGCCTGTCCGTCGAGTTTCGCGCAAAGGTCGCTGCTTATCGATCGCGAGACGAGGATCGAGCGTTTGGTGGCCAGTTCGTCATCGAATCATTGGTAGAGGACTTGTTACACCCGTTCGGAACCTCGTCCAGCGATGGCGCGGAAGCGCGCAGAGATTTCGCGGGGAAAGCCAGGAAGTTGTCCGGCCGCGAGTGAAATCTGGCGTCTTTTATTTTCGTGCACACATCTAGCGACCCCGATCGCGTTTCAGCCGCGCGAATTCCGCGCGCGTCACTTCCGCTCCGATAAACGCCGTCAGCAACGATGTCGTAATCCTTTTACGCGCCTTCTCGAAGGAAACCACGTCGAGCCGCGGATCTCTCCTCGGCAGCGCGCAAGCTTTTCCATTTTTCGATACGCATTCGTCGAGAGAGGATGGTACGTTTCGCGATTGTACCCGCAAATGATGCGGTCGGAGCGCTGCGAATTTGTTTGGAAATTTACGTTCGGACATCGGATTAACGGTGAAACGCTTTGGTAACATTTATTCAACCGACATTTACATCGGCAACGTCAAACAGAGACCACCGAACGAAATTTCGATGAATCCATCCGACAGAAATGTTAATCCGATTATACGATTGTAACAATTGATTTTTGTCGGTTTTGTCAGCGCTAAAATGAAAGAATTCAACGGTTCGTTGGTCAGGGGAGCGCGACGATCTTCGCCATTGTCGAAATTCACGATTCACGGAAATAGAAATCACTTGTCCCAGTTTTTTTTTTTTTTTTTCTAAAGAAATGCTCGTGGCAACTTTCAGATGTCCCTTAAAAGTTTCGTCCGTTTTTTTCCCCTCGTTTCTTCGATGCAACGCGCGACACGGCTGTGTAGTCACGTGTAGTAGCGCTAATACCCGTGATAATTCATTCCGTTTGCGGATATTTTCATTTCACGCCCCTTTGTTGTTCGGCGTTCCGCGCGACCTGGCAAAAACCGTGGTGGAACAACGGCGGATTATCGACACGACGAGATGGTACCCTTTCATCGCTCGTTCGCTTGTTTTCAGCGGCTGTTTTGCCCCGTTCGAAAGTTTCGCGCCTGTATGTGGGAAAGCAAGTTCATTGTTAGACGTAAAAGTTAATGGAAAAGAAAAAAAGGATCGTTGCCCGAGCGTTCGGTATTTCTGCGATTTTAATTCGATTTTCTACGGTGTATGAAGTTCCCACGCGATCAATAGCAGTCGCGGGTGATCTTTGTTCGGTTAACCTTTTGCGTTTTAAACGATCTCTGCTGGAGATTGCGAGATGTCCTCGTGTCTGGTGCGCGAGAACACCTGGTACTACATTTATGATCCATCAAGTGCGATTACGAAGCGCATATATTAAGCGTTATTTTACGTTCAAGCCTCTTGACGTCGGGTTACAAGAACAAACAACGCCGCTCCACGGTGACGTTACGAAAACAGAAAGCCATCTTGTAACCGCCCTCGACGAACAATCGTAAGCGCCATTCAACGCCACACTGGTCCTCCACCCTTACCGCAAGCAGATCGACAAGTGCCACGAATTATCCCACCGAATGAAAACCAAACACGATCTAGAATTCCATTTCGTCGTTTCGATGTTTCGCAGGGAGCGAGGGGGTGAGCGGATGCGTCACGCGGCATCGTCTTATGCAATTACGAATCGCACGCACCGTTGAATGCGCAAGGCCCTGGCCAGACTGGACCAGAGAGCGGTTAATCGAGCGTGGACCAAGCTGGCTGAAGTAGAAGTTATCCTTGCGGAGCGGTGGACGACGACGAAGGGGTGAAAAAAACATGGCCGATCCGCGCTCGCAACGCGAGGCCCTCTCCCGCCTCGCCTCGCGGTGCGAGGAGGGGCTCTCCTTTCTTTATCTCCTTCTTGCGGGTCCCTTCTTGGCGGAGAGGAGAAGCCAGTTGAAATTAACGACTCGGAAATTCTAATTCAATGGCAAGGCTGCCGGCGTGGTCGCGGCTTTCTTCGGATCGCGGCTTCCGGCCCAGCCGGCTCCTCGTCCCCGCTTTGCTCTTCTCGCGCTTTTTGTCTCGGGCTTCCTTCGTCAGCGGTCGTGGAAAAAATAACTTCCACGCCCCGGCTGTTCGATGCCGCGGATACGGCAAGCTCGGGGCTTGCGCCTATAGAAATCAGCCTCGCTCGTTATGTCGTGGAATTTTTTGCGGCGAACAACGGAGGCCGACACGACGACCGCGTCTACCGTGGCCGTGGGCGAACAGAGTATTTCTCTTTATTAATAATTTCAGCGAGGTCAACGAGTGACTATTATTGGCAGCCTGAAAGTAACCGAACCAACGCGCCTAGAACGAGAGCTCGAGTGACAATTGCCTCGTGAACAAAGGTGCGCGGGGCGCACGAAACTCTTGCTGTTTTTTGGATTATTTCAACGTGTCAACGTAGAAGCGAAAATGAATCCTGTATATAAACAGCGAAGCGAACCTATCGGTTCTAGCGGGCCTCCAACAGTTTATACCTAAGGGCCTGAAAGAAAACCACGTGCAGACCTTGCGTCGTCATTCTCTTTTAAGCGGAGGGACTTTTATCGAGCGTCCTCACGGCTCGTACATCTCTCGAAGCGTACAGACATCCTACCCAGCCTCAGAATGAAGAATAATGCGTTTTGAAGAACACAAAGAAACTCTCGTTTCACGCACCAATTTCCAACATTGTCAATCAACGAGCTGGCTCGCGAGCACGCGATTCCTCCGCGAGGCTGGACGATCGGTTCGGCCTCGCAGTCGTGTGCCATTTAAGCGATCGTTTCAAAATGTCACACTTCATTTAACTGTAAAAGGAGGCTTGTGACACAGTTGGTTGCCGCGCCTCTCTGCCCAGCCAGATAGCTGGATACGAGCTGGTGGATACCGAGCGTGAACGTAACGAAAAAGAAAAGAACAGTCGCCAGCTTTCCGCGGTCGATTAAATCCGCGAGGTCGGGCGCGAACAAAGAAAGGAATCCGGAAAATGAAAGGAACCGGACGCGGACCGCCGAACCAGGCGGAAGGTCCCCGGTTTCTGGTCGCCGCCGATTTTAATTGGACCGGTTCTTCGCGAAACGCTGCTCGTGGCGAACGCGGTGACGTAAGTCGCGGCGCGCGTTGTGCAAAATCACGGTTATACGTTTTCACGAGTGAAAAGAGGTGAAAACGCGGCGCGGACGGCGCAACGATTTATTTAAAGCCTGGCGAACCGTTTTCGCGCCGGTTCCACCCCGACGTTTTCGTATAATCGTCGCGGGACGGGGTCGATCCCCGCAACAGGTGTTAATTATTATTGTTTCGCGCCACGCCGGCGAATATTATGCCCGATGAAGTGGTCCTTATAAATAATTACCGCGTGCCGGTAATTAAACGTGAAGAGGCTCGTTCGAGGGGCGCGGCGGAACGGTTGAGGAACGTTCGCGTCCCGCGGTTAATTGGTTCGATTGTTTCGATCCGATTAGCTACGCTTAACGAGAATTCTCCTGGTTCTATCAGTGGAAATTTTATTAACCGCTAGACTGTTCCGTTCCAGTTGAAAGAAAAAAGTGTACGGCACGTCGTATCGAGAAGAACGATGCGTATAAAAGTCCGCGCGCGCCGCCATCGTGTTCTCGCGCGTCACAGCCAACCATTCGTTCATTATACCTCTGCAACACCTGATGAACACGTTAAAGCAGCGACGGAGTGCCGTGGACCGCGCCATCCTTTAATTTCCAGCTAACTACCGTACAAACGAACTTGCAAATTGATGGCTTCGGCTGCTTGCGCCGTTCGCCTCGCGGATAAATCTTCGATCGTAAATTCGGCCGTGGAGGCACCTAAATTTCATTAAGAGATCGCCACTGATAGAACGAACCGGCTGGTCGCTAGCTGGGGAAAAAGCCTGCAAAGATCCCCAACGCGGTAGCACGATAATGCACCGAGAAATCGATTGCGTAACAGTTGGCTGGCCGCGTGCTGCCCGCCGCTATAATAAAGGGAAATAAATCGGCCGCGATTTCTAAGGCTGTTGCGTGACCAGGACGCGGTGATTACCGCGATTACAGGGACGGCACGCGGGCCTCGAGACCGATTAATTGCCGTCCGCTTAACGGATTTCATCGCGAGGGAGACTCCCGGGACAAAAGATCCCTCGACCCGTGAAAGATCGCGATTAAGAACCGGGGATTGCGTAATCGACCGCAATTACGCGCTCATAGGCGCGCGAACCTCTCCGTTGTTTCCATCGCGCGAATTCCTGGCTGCCTGACGCGTGGCCACGCGTTGGGCGAGCGATGGAAACGAAAAATCGAGATTGACACGACAATACGCGAAGGGGATCGGGTTTAATCGGTTTCTCGCGCCAGGAATGTTCCTCCACCCGATCCCTGGTCTCTGAAACAGTCTAGCGAGTAGAACGGAAGACGCGTAGGAATAACGTGGCAGCCTCGTCGGTTTCTTTTCAGACTTCTTTTTATTCCTTGTATACGTTTGAATTCTTGATTCTGCGATCAGTATTCGCCAGACGTATGCAAGTCGTAAGCGGCGATACGAATCCCCTGAGCCAGTGATCGGTAAACTTATTAGTCGACGGAGCCAAATATCAATGGTAGAACGATCGAGATTTATTTTGAGAACCAATTGTTTAAAACTTGAACTATATAAATAGTCGTAGACTTTTTGTAATTTAATAAACTTCGATTAAAGTTTCAAGTCTTTATTAAACTACAGGTAAAACCGAATAAAACTTGGTACCATGTAGCTTGCAGCTCGCGAGCCACGGTTCACCGACTCCTGCCCCAGGCGAGCACGCGAAAAAGATGAATTTCGAACGACAGACAAGACAGAGCCATACCTAGAATCGGCTACTTTTAAACGGACATCGACGTGCCACTGAATTCCCGAACGCTCTCGTTTTCACAATTATAACATTATCCGACCAGCCAGTGACGGGCTCGGGAAAAAAAGGCGCGTTTACATAACACGACGGTGTCGAACGGTCGTGCAATTGCGCGGATCGTGTCGCGAGGACCTCTACAAAGTTGCTCCTCGCTCTTTATCCGTGGTCTCGCCGGAACAAGCGGTCCAAGCGCGCAATTTCCCTTTCGTGGTCGCTGGAAAAGCGCGCGCGAGTCAAATGAAACGCCAGCGAAACCGTACCGCGCCGCGACACCGGCGATCGGCTTCGCGGGTTTACATTCTTGCGATTCGAGACAGCCGCGGAATAGTAATGCTCCGCGGGAATTCCTCGGATTCCGCGCCGCGTTTCGTTTCAGAGGGGAAACGTATTCGAGGAACGAGAGCGGCTGGACGGGTACGAATTCATTACGGCTCGCTTTAACGAACGCGCCGTGGACCGGCTGTTGCGAAAACGGGCTGATCGTGTTCAGTTGAACGTAACGGGCGTCTTATTAGCGCGCGATTTGCCAGCAGAAACGTGGCCACCAAAAAAGTTCGCCTCGCGTCGCTCGGAACTGCGCGAGCCATGGGACCAGTGCTCGCAGTATTTCGCGGGAAGCTTTCATATTTCGCGAACGCGAGTCCAATGGCGATCTGGATAATGAGAAACGATAACAGGTTTATGGAAAAAACTGTGTTTAAGATGAAATACAGGCTCGTGCGACGCGGAACTGGAGGAGTCATGGGACGGTACTTGCAGTATCCCGCGGGAAGCTTTCATATTTCGCGCAACGCGAGTCCGCTAGCGGTCTAAATAATAAGATAACAGGTTTATAGAAAAAAAAAATATCTTTACGATGAAATACGTGATATGGCACGATCGAGCACGGGGAACGTAAAAACTGTAATAGATGTTGGACATGCCTACCGCGGCTCGTAAAACCCAACACGTTCGAACATTGTACGAGCAACTCCGCCCCGAACAGCCGCGCTGCGCCTTTCCATCTCGCGGGAGATTTCGCGAAAAGTCGTTTTTGCTCATAAGCGTCCTTTCCCGGGATCAGATCCCATATAAGTTAGTGGAAGTATTTTTCCGTCGCCATTGAACGCGGCTCGTTTCGTTCGAGCCCCGACTTTCCCTTGAAATTTTCGCGCCGCCTCGCTGGACGAGCAATTTAGGTGAAACACCGACTAGGCGGTTCGCTCGAACCGTTTACTTAGTCATCTTTCGATTGTCCCGCCAGCGGAACCCATTCGCGAGTGAAAAAGCGACGCGTCCCAAGGGGGGCCACGGCTTCCGCTCGCCTCGAGCGTCCCATCGACCATTTCCCATCCTTTCCGTTCCGCGACAAACGCTCGCCTGCCCGTTTAATTATCAGGCCTCCTCGATAATTAGCGCGGATACCAACGAGGGCCTCCGCGTTCCCAGCGGAAGTGTGCGTCAAGAAAATTAGCGGAACGTCACGCCTGGTATTCGACGGTGTGCCTCGTCGATTCGAACTCTGCTGGACACTTCCGCGCTTTTATCGCTTTCGCAACGATCCCCCTGGACAACGTTGTCGTTGTTTGACGCGTAGACGGAGAACGAGTGATCGCTCGAAACGGCTGACGCGAGGGATATACGTGCCGCGCGTTTTGAAGAAAGGGGTGAACAGGGGGAAAAATGGGAGTTCGCGACTCGCGGTTAAGCTTTTTTGCGGACAAGTGAAAGGCGAGGCCGGGCGAGATCGGACGGTTGCGCAACACGGCGAGAGGGAATAAAATTTGGACGAAGTAGTCTGTCGTTGAACGGTGGATTTGCGCAGGTCCTGGCCGCGGCAACGACACGACCGCAGCCTTCGTTTGTCCGGCTAATCGGTAATTAACCGTTCCCCGGCTCGTTCTAGCCACGGGTACGTCGCTCGCGAACAAAGACCTCGTTTGCGTTTCGCATTATGCGTAATGCGGTTGTCTGCGAAAACCCGCTTTTCTGACGCGCTGCGTTGCGCAACCTACCGCGCCTTTCGCGCTTGTATCCTTTTCCAGGGGTTTCGAAATTTCGAGCGTTTCATCTGGCGTTCTCTCCATCGCTTCGATTTAAAAGTGAACCCTTCGCGCGCTGTTTAGAGAAGAGTTGCTCGTTTCAAATTACCTCGAACGTCAATTGTACAAATCCTTCGAGTCCTTTTTACTTTAAAATCGAGGAGAGCCGCGTCTGCGTTCCGACTCCACGCCGTAAGCGTCCACCGATTCTCTTACCTAACGAGACATCAACATTTAATTGCTCCTAACAAGCGCGCATCGCTTCTTCACGTACGCCTCGTGCCACCAACGCGTCCCTCGCGCAACGACGACTACGACTCCAATTAAAAGAAACACGCCGACTACGTCGTCCACCCTGGCGCGGTTCTTTCGACTTCCATTGTCCGCGTACGGGCAATTAATGAAAGAATAAAGGGGCAAGCGCAGACATTAGCTTTTTCTCTGGCACCGGTACGTTTGAGCCGTGGGGCCGCGTTACGCGTGCCGGACAAAGCCCGGTTAATTGCGAGAGAAGTAATTCCGACGGATCGACGGAGTCGAAATTAATTTCCACTGGACTTTCGCTGTTGTTACGATCGCTTTGTACCCGGCAGGGTAAATCGTGGAGCGAATTAGTGGCCAGTCTGCGTTGAGAATCAGAACCGTGAACCATTTTTTCCCTTCGTCCTCGGGGAGGAAAAAAAAAGCGTCTCCGGTTGCCCGTTCGGAACGCGTTCGCTAAAACTACCGGTTACGATGTACTTGAAATTCCACGATTATCCACGATCGTGGAACGGAGTCGCGCTGGTTGCGTAACCGCCGCTTGAAATACCGCCGCATAACCGCGCGTAATTGTAGATTTTCGAATTTGTCAGTTACGATCGCCGGTTCGCGCCCGCCTCGAACCCATAAAATCGCCGGTTCCGATCGGTCTGTTTTGCAAGTTCCTTTTAGAAAGCGCGCGCCGGCCTCTCCGCGCCGCGCATTACGTATTAAAAACGATCCGTCAATTTTCGAAGTTATCTCTAAACGCGATCGCCGCCAATTATCAAACGGATCCCGATATTGCGCAAACGGCGGCGAAGAAAATGGGAAAAAAGGGAAAGAAGAAAAATTCCGGCGCAATTCTGTTTTTCTACTCGACTCGTTTTAGAAAGCGCGAGCCGCCAGCCCGCTCGAAGCGCGCGCGCGTTTTCGAGCGACCAGCTCGCCGCGTTCGCCCGGCACGTGGAAAAGCGGAAGGAGGCGGCGATCCAGCGATCGATCCTGGAAACGGTCCAGGAATCGGCCGCGATCGCGACGATTTCGCGATCGATCCTCGAAACGCGGCCAACGGTGGTGCGCGAGCGATCGCGTTTTGCAATTATCATGCATCGGCTGCACGCTGGCGAGCGACTGCCGGTGCGATTTGAAAGGCCGATAAGTGCGCGCGGAATATAATTACAAATTCGACCAAGCGTCCCGGAATAAAAGCGGCCGCAAGCGTTACGCAAGCTCGATTCTGCGCGTGCAATAAGCGTCAGGTTCGACGTCGAATTTCCGGCTGCTCGTCGCCTTCGCGCGAGCTTGCCGGACACGGTCCGTCGTCGAGCGATCCAGTTACGGTTACGAGATCGCGGTAGCCGCATTCCGTTGATTAAACACGAAATTGGCCGGGTTGCTTTGCTTCACGATGATATTGCCCGCGATCGAGAGCGGAGTCCATCTTTATTGCCGCTGGATCGCTACTTTAACGTTAAATGAAAGTTCCCCGTTTACGGCGGAGTAATCAACGGAATTATTAATATCGGTGGAAGTTAAATTAAATTGCACGAAATGGTAACCGCTTAATATCTTCACCTTTCACGGGGATTTGAAAGAGCGCGCTCTTTTTACCGTGCTCCCGTTAAGTGGTCGAGGGGAGGGGAAAAAAGAGTGCTCCGCGGATGAAATCCGGAAACAGCGCGGTCTAAAATAATCATTTGCCCGTGGAAGCTCGCGAGCGGCGACTGTAACAGGTGGAAGAGGTGCGTTGAATATTAAAAAAGCTTCCACGAGGATTACGTAACCAGACGGGTTAATGGGATCCATCGAATAAGTAAAGTAAATCTGTTGCGTTTCCGTTTCCGAGTTAATCCGCTTGTATACGGGTAATGAACAGGCTAAATTAATGATTAATACGGCAAACACTCTGCTATCCCCAGCCTCTCTTTCGCCTACTACCGATTCTCGCTGGGCAACGGAGATTTATGGAAAACCTGTTTACCCTCTCCGCCATTTGGTATCGCGAACGGAAGTGTGGCGCGGGTATTAATGACCGCTCGCGGTATTCAACGATCGTGAATGAGAAATTTTAAAAGGCTTTTACGTAAGGAATTAGCTGAAACTATTTCTTTACGGACCGCAATTGGAATTGTCCCCGCTATTATCATTGCATCATCGATCGAGAATTCCTGAAGTCGGCTGAATCGATCTCGTGCAGCTTAACGCTGATGCAAGTAAACGTCGTGCGTCGAATTTCACGTGGAATATTTTCGGACAATTTCTGGAGACTCCAAGCAAAAACAGAGGAGCTTGCGTGTCCCGGAAATCCTGTACAATTCGGTGGCAGCGAGAAGGAAGAGCGGGTTGACTCGAAAGGAAACGAGTCAAAGGTTCCAGTCGCCGTGTTACCAAGGAGGCCATCCGTGAAATTTCCACGCGAAACCGCGCCGATCTTCAGCCCTGGCGCTGGCTTGTCGCTCGCCTGATGTAATAGCGCGAACACAAAGCGAAAGGAGAGCCATTCCTCGATAAATTACGAGCCTGCTCGTTAGAAGAGAGTCGCGTCGGAGGCGCGTGATCCTTGTAGTTGCTCGAACTGAAGGAAGCTGGAAGCACGGCTGAAATTTCAGGGACATCGCCAACCGGAGAACTGGAAAAGAAGAAACGAGGAATCGAGGCCCTTTCATCGAGAAAATCAACCGTTGCGTTCGAATAACTCGCAAACGAACGCGTTTCGACGGATGTCCGCCGCGCGATAATTGCTTTTCGTAATTTAACACGAAGCATCGACAATCGAAATTAATCGACTGCCAAGAGAATGTCTGCGTCGATGCAGCGTCGCGCTACTCGCCCCGTCGAGTGCGTTCGACAAATTTTCAGATTCGATTTCCACGGAAACGAGACCCGCTGTCGGATGTAATAGCCGCCTGTCTCGAGGCGTTTTCTGTAAACGAAAAATACTCGCGCTGGCGATCCTTTGAAATTAATCGCGCAGTCAATTGGTCCTGCACAAAGGGCCGTGCAATTAGGGCCCTGGCAAGGCTGCACCTTCGCGCGCAGGCGCGCAAGTTGCACGGGCGCGAAACCGCTCGCTTTTAATGGGATATTAATTAACGCGATAACACGGACGAGTGCGGCGCAAAGTGTAATCAGAGCCAGGGCGTAGAGCGCGGGAATCGCATGATCGCGCGCTCAGGCGCGATGAAGCCGGGGGTGAAATTATCGTATCGACGCGGACGCGCCCCCCCGCGAGCTTGTTTTCGCGGATTCGAGGGCCGAACTTCCACTCGTTCGCGATTAATGGGACGCTTAATTGCCACAAGTTTTGCGCCGCCTCTCGCTCGCGGATAACAAGTTTTCCGCTAATAGTCCGCGATTTTCCGGGCAAACTTTCGCCCCCTCGGACGAAATAAAAACTAATTCGAAGAAAGTTACGCCGGAAACTGTCGCTGGCCTGGAATGGAATCTCCGACGATTGTCCCGCGTCGGATTTTCCTCGTTTAAACGGCGCGCGAACGGGCGGGTAGCCGGCAAAACCGATAAACAATTCACTGATTGCGAGCAACGTTCGCGGAGACGTTGTTTCGCTTTTATTTTCTTTCATTCGAGCCGGTAATGTGTAATATTTCCGCTTTTACCTGTTATTTTATCGCCACGTCGTTTCACGGGTTGATATTCTGTCGCGGGAGCGCGCACACCCGTTTTTCTCGCTTTTATTGTCGTTGTCGAAGCTCGTAAATGCAGGTGGAAGCGTTGTCGATCATAAAGCAATACCGTGCTCGTAAAATTGCCGGGTTTCGAGTTCTCCCGCGAATATACCATCGCGAAAACGCGCAAACGAGCTCGGGAATATGATTTGAATGAAGCCTTCCTCCTGGGTCCGTTGAATTATCAACTATTTATCGTCGATATTCGAGAAAGGCGAAGTCGACGAACACTCGTACGATCGACAAATTACGATACGCGTACCGCTTGAATCTTCTTAGCGTTTTTAAGCTACGTACGCATTCATTGCTGGAGAAAATATTACTCTTGGCCGCTGCAATCCTAATGGACCGCTAATAACACCGTCTGACGGATGAGCAAATTCACAGGAATGAAATTCAACGAATTCTATACGCGTCTTCCATTTATGCAGATGTTGCGTTCTACGCGAAATTGGCTTACCCTCGAAACGACCCTCATTATCGATACAATGAAAAAATCAGCCGTCGAATCGGAAGTGTACAGCGGATAATAGCTCATAGAGTAATAACCTCGACGAACGAGAGGGTGCGAGGGGTCGAGCATCGAACAGGATCGCGAGAAGTTTTACGACATCTCGATATTCAACGACACGTTATATACAAAACTTCCATTATCCCAGCACCGTCTCCCGGGACTTCCTTCAAGGTTCCATCTCGCGGTTCATTCCGCGTCCTAATGGGATTCCGCTCGTCTCGAAGAATGCTGGCATCCACGCGTCCGCTGTCCCCTGGTTCGCCTTGAATCCGGAACCGGCGTCGTCGTCCGCGTCGGGGCTTCATTCAGAAAACAGGAGGGGAGATGAATGAAAGGAAGTCTCAGTCTCTTTATTTCTTCTTTTTTTTTTTTTTTCTTTTTTTTCCCTTCCTCGCCCGACGGCGGAGGAACGAGACGAGGATTTCTCAGACGGGATTTTCAGAGTTAAAACCGCCGCGATGATAAATGAAGAAACTCGTGCCACGCTTAATTTGGGGGAGGAGCGCGCGTTTTCGTATTCATGCCGCGGTTTTCGGAGCCATTGCGAACGATGTCGTGCCTCGTCGCGGATTCAAGCGCGCCTCTTCCTCGAGTTCTTCTTTTTTTAAAGGGCGCACTCCGTCGGCTCGATTATTATCCCTCTTGCAGGTTTCGCGCGCGTTTCGATGTTTTTGGGAGAAAGCGCGAGGAGTCTCGCTACGTCGCCACGTTTTTGAACTTGATCCAGGAGGAAAACGCCGCGTCCTTGCGTTCGTTCCGCGGGGATCGCCGTGACAACGTGTTTTGCCACCGTTCGCCACGCGGCAAGAACGATCTCGCCTAAGTGGCGCGGCGATCGATCGATCGCGGCAAAAAGAAACCTATTTCGATGTAACGGCGAAAGCAAGCTTCTCGAGCAATCGGCCGGATTGCAGAAATTGCGTCTATAATCGGATTATCGCTGCTCTAAATTGATTTCCACGACTGCCCGTTGAAAACCGTCCGGTTTTTCTGCCTGGGAGAACGAATCGCGATACGTGTTCGCTTGCGCAACCCCGTGATCTTAAGATCGAAAAACGTCGATCGAGAGTCGTTACTTTGCGGTCGATTTTCGACCGTCGAGAAAGACGCTGGTTACGTGACTGCGAGTAAAAAAGCGTTCGAGTAAAATGTTACGGAAACGTTTGTCACCGATCGCTCGCTGTTACGAATTCCGTCCGTGAATCGACGAGCCCCTGTCAGACATTAACGATATTAATTGCTGCAGCAACGACGCACGGAGGGGACCTTTGCACTTCCGTAACTCGGTTAACGTTGTCCATGATTGTTATCGACGTACGCGAGTGGCCCTGTAATTCGATTCACGATTCATTCGCCACGAAATTCATTTCCTGCGTAGCTGTTTTGCGATCCACCAATAAGCATTCCTGGTTTCCAAATGATCCTTAATTACCAACGTTTTCGCGAGCGCGCCACGAGCAGCCTCTCAGAGGGTAGGTTCCCTCGCTGAAATATCGCCACGATTGGCACTGAACGATAGTCCTCGACGTATGCGTACGGAATCGCGACAGTATAAATGACCCACCTGGAACGAAACGAGATAGTATATCAAAGTTGCACATCCGATACGTGGGTTTGCAATGTCAATATCCGATACACGGTGAGATTCTCTGAAATACAGAATCCAGCGTTCTCGTGGAACGATATAAATCAGCCGATTCTGCATTCGTCAACTGTTAACACGTGCAAGCGTCTGTTCACTTTTTCCACTTGTCGTCAGTCTCTGATTCCACGAAATGGAAGCAACCTTGATCAACGCCCCGAGTTTTTCCTTTCTCCTTTCCCCAGTGAAAACTCCGCGATTGCGAATCCATCGCGACTCTTATTACCGCGGGTACACAGTTGAATATTTACTCGAAAAATACGTCTGCAAACAGCTTCCGCGGATCGCATCTCGAATCGTCGCAGGGTCCCCAGACGGTTCACAGCCGTCGATACCGCCAATTCAGCCGTCAAATGGAAAGCCTGTCAGCTCGAGGCTTAACGTACGAGTCCTGGGGAGTCGATGCACCCTCGAAAGCAGCCAACGGTGGAGGCTTGTCGGGAGATAAATCGGTTAGTGGCGTTTTAAAAGCTGGCCTCTGGATACGACCGCTCGAAAGGGAGAAGTCGAGAGGAGCGGGCGGGGATTAAAAAACGAAATCACGGGGAAAGAGTCGAGTACAAAGAACGCAGCGGGCAATACTGGCACAAAGAAACCGCTTACATTGTTAAGATCCGGTAGGCGGTCCGTCGAGTTAACCCGTTACATTCGAGCGAGCGAATTTCCTTCTTCCTGTATCGAGGCAATTACTTATCCTGCCTCTTCTAGCGGCGTTCCTTCCCCGTTCGAACGGACGACCCTCTGTTTCAGCTCGAGTCGGCCTGGATTCCCGCGAAAGACGTTCAACCTGTCATTTTTCTCAGCATCCAAGATCACTCGAGTCACTGCGTTCGAGGGACGGACGTTTCACAGGATCGGGATTATGCAACGTCCCGCTGGTTTCCGGGTGGACTTGGAGTTCGTGAAAGGAAATCATTGTTAAGAGGATTCTCTTCTTAGCTTGGGTTCCTATTCTGCTCGTACAGCTCCTCTTTCTTTCTCGCTTTCTTCAATGCACGCGCCACGTTCTCTGTTAAGTTCGATTTAACATACAATTTCTCCTCTGATGTTTCATAACCAATTGTAAGATATCGGTAAAATGATTGTACTGAAATTGAAGGCGTAGCAATGCGTAGGCGTCTTAGAATACTTAGGATACTTTACAGAGAGGGCGATGCCGTAAGAAAATTCACATGGGCCTGTTCGTCCGTTCGCGCACCCTCTGCTATTCAACATTTCTTGCACAGTAATACACGAACAAAAAATCAGCAAATAATGCAGTCGCTACTAATTCGCGACAACTCGAGGAGTCGCTCCACAGAAGTTTCCGCCTCGCCGCACTTGAATGCTTCCGCTGATGTTTAGGAAGACGCTCGAAAAGTTTTTCGCGAATCAACACCGTTTCAATCCGAGAGCAGACGCGCGACAATAATCCCGCCGCGGAATTTACGCGACGCAATTTTTCCGCCGCTACTTACCCGCCCTCCGCGGTTGGTTTCTATTGCTCGTTAGTCGACGCTTGTTCCCGTTCCTCGTGCGTGCTTCCAGGTGAGCGTCCCGGACCTACAAACGCGAAGTAACGAGACGCCATGTGGCCGTGTCCCAGCAATAAGCTACAGCTGTTCCACAGCCGTTTCGGGTGCGCACCCGCCGCGTCTGAATAATTCGCGGCGTTCTAATGATTGCCAGCTTCGATTTTCCCGGGTCCTCCTCTTTCAGCTTCCAACCTCCTCTGCGTACGCTGAACGCTGAGCGCGCAGCGTCGAAGAAAGACGCGCGTACAAGCGAAAAACAGGTTGGAACAGTGAAAACTGACGGCTCCTTTGAAGCTCTGTCGAGAGAAATAAATAGATATCCGCGTAAGAAAATTCTATGGCTTTGTGCGGCTGACGTTGTTACGCGAGTTAATTATACTTGGGTATAATAATCTATTCGTGCACGCGTCTGCATTGCGCGTCTCGCGTGCGACGCTTCCGTGCTGCTCTGTGCAATATTGAATCGCGTGCACCGTCGACTCGCGTCGATATGGAAACGAGTTGCAGTGATAAATAGTATCCGTGAAGCAGATAAAGAACGGTGACCTTTAGAAATCGATGTTTTAATCCCATTTTCACCTCGCTCCTTCTCCTCGTCGATGAGCAATCGAATGGACGGCTGACATAATAACAAGGTAATAATGGTAGCGATTAAAACGGTCTCACTTAATTAAGTGCGTTCAACCCGTTCAATTTGTAGGCAGAAATATCGATACGCGCTAGGTTTCTCAATATCGCCGCTCTTTCGTGGCTCCGACAAATTATCGAGTGCCTTTTCATACGACCTCGCAAATTGCGCTGGTACCAGGCATTACCGATTCGATATCGTTCAACGAGCCACTTCGTTCTTTCATTGTTCCGCGTTTACCATCGATACTACACATTCCTTCGCTGAAACAAAAAAAAAAAAGAAAAAAAACGAGACAAAACAGGGGAAAAGGGAATAACGAAGTGGGATCAAAACGGTTGAAGCTTGGAGCACAATCTGGTCACGATTTCCACCGCGTTTCGAATCTACAAAACTCACTAAAGAGTTCCCTGAAAAGAGCGCCCCTCCACGCTGAACGCGATTCACCTGGAAACTCGATTATTCACGGAATTTAATCGAGATTTTCTGTATCTAATGAATGCTAATCACGTGACGCGCGCGTGCTTCGCGTGCACGCGCGCGCGAACCGATCCGAGCGCGCGTGGGCGCCAAGTTCCCGCAACGAAACCGGACCTCGAGCCTGCGCCTTTTCCCGCGTCGAGCGCGACCCGTTGCTTTTATTTCCCGCTTGTCGGAAACGCGGCTCGAAAACGAAAATCAGATCGCGCCAGCTTCGTCAGCCAGCTTCGCTGTTACACGCGTCCAAGCGGCGATCGAATTCTCCTTATCGTCGCGCGACCGATCGCGACGCACCAGCGATCGTAGCTCGCGAATTCGAAGCTCGCGATTGACCCGCTGATCGTCGCGGATAACCAACGCCACGCTCGCAAACGCGAGCGTTTCAAGACGAAAACCGGCTGCGAAGAGAAAATTCGACGTACGACAAAATAAATTTGTCGCGTTACAAAGTAACGCGGCTCGATATCGAAAATCAGATCGCGCCAGTTTCGTCAGCCAGCTTCGCTGTTACACGCGTCCAAGCAGCGATCGAATTCTCCTTATCGTCGCGGGACCGATCGCGACGCACCAGCGATCGTAGCTCGCGAATTCGAAGCTCGCGATTGACCCGCTGATCGTCGCGGATAACCAACGCCACGCTCCGAAACGCGAGCGTTTCAGGACGAAAACCGGCTGCGAAGAGAAAATCCGACGTACGACAAAATAAATTTGTCGCGTTACAAAGTAACGCGGCTTTGCCGCATTTTTCACGAGCGCTGGCGTCGTGTCGTAACTCTCGCTCGAAAATCCCAGGAATCCTATAAGAATTTCACGCATCGCCGACCGGTGTCCGACCATCGATCCGCCTCGCCACGAGGCGCGTTCCGTCACTCCGCAGAAGCACCTCGCCCCGGCTAGGAAAATGATTTTCAGCGGCGATTTTCTCGGTGGCTGGTTTTTCATCGATCGTCGATAACGATTGCCCGGGTTCCACGGCAATGGTCGCGGCCCAGCGCGGCCTGGTCTCCGTCCACCGGTGTGCGTGAATCGGTCGCACCGCTGTGTTGGTGTCATTACTCCCGTCATGCTCCACAGGAACACTTTCACTGCCTTTTAGTTTAAAGTCTGTCTAACACTGTCGAAATCCTTCTCTCTTCATCTGCCTCCCTCTCTCTCCCTCTGGCTGTTTGGCGTGCGACACGGAGAGATCGTTTCGCGTGTACACCAGCACACGTCGCACACCGAAACGTTCCAATTCCTTCCTCGTTTCGAGTTCGTCCGAATGACACGCTTCCACCGGCGGCTTGATTACGACCTATGAATTTCGAAATGTCTTAATAAGAAACGGGACAGGTCGCCGTCCGTGGAAAACGTTTCTGCCGCGAAAAACACCGGCCGCCTTCCACAGGAGGAATTTCCAACCCCGCTCGTTTCGATGAACTCTCTTTCGCGGTTTAACAGGACGAAGGACGGGAAGAATCACGCGAGGCTCCGTCTGGAAACCGGTCCGACGAAAGGTTTTAAATATGTCTTTGAGATGAGGCCTCGCGTGGCAGGAAGTACGCCGATATGTTTAACGTTTAACGAACGGGCTAATAGAGAATAGGGTGCCACTCAAGGGCGGTGGGTTAATTAACTCTAGGTTCGTAGATAATGCGATTAAGCGACGATACCCAGGCTTTCGTTGTACTCTTTGCGCAGTTGCTTCGCGAGCGTATAATATCGTAGTCGATGGAATTTCGTTGGATATTTTATCGAGTTTTCGATTGGCCGGAACCATCCGTAACTAATAAAAAAATTGTTCCTTCTTCGTATAATATTGGATATCGAAACGTAGTCAAATATTAAGTTGGAAATCGGCATTGGAATGTTTACAGATGCGCACGTATGAAACTACCGTGTTCCCAGCAATGTTTTAATTTCGTTCTTTCTCATTTGACGATTTGGACCAGTGTTTCCCAACCCTTTCCGCGCCATGCCTCATCCCAAGCTTTTCTAAAATTCTTATGACCCCCTAAATTTAATTTTTCCCTGAAGAAACTCGAATAAATGGAAATGAGTATTATTTCCCCTGAATAACATATCTCTGCAGAAGTGAATATTTCAAAATTCAAATTGCCCCTGTGGGACGTGGCTCCCGCGTTGGGAAACACTGATTTAAGCAGACGGCAAATCCCATCATTTCGAGTGGAATTTACGTGAAACATTTTAGCGGGAATTCGTAACATTATAACGTAGTTCAAAGATTATGCATAAAAGACGTTGTTTAGCGAGCAGTTCCGTTCGATGCAGAACTTCTAAATTCTCGTCAGAATAGTTAGAGTAGCGAAACTTTGATCCGCTATAACCGCTCGAGTCTCAAAAGCCATTAAGAACGACAGCAAATGCGTAGACGTCGCGTTACATAACGTCTTAATGATCCATTTCTCCAGTGCGCCGGGAAGCGGGTTTCTCTGGAGATTGTACGATAGTCATCGAACGTTTCGACTTTGGGCGTTCGTTCCTCTTTCGAGCGGAGGCTCTCCGAAAAATTTGGAAAAGCAGCGATCGTTGCCACGTGTGGGGCGCGATTCCACTGTCTTTCAGACGCAATTTGTATGCATACATCCATCTCGCTTAAACGCACCTACTCATACATGCTACGGTGTCCCTGACATGATACCAGAAGTAGAAGAAGGGAACGTATGGGGCCAGCGTGAGCCGGAAAAGGGAAAATACGTCAAAGAAATGCATGAAAAATTCTGGTAGCGAACGGCAGCTATCACGGGAAATTGTTACATTGAATCGTATTATTTCCAGAATCCAATTTCGAGAGCTAAATTGTATTTTTTTCCTCTTTTTTTTTTCAAATATAAAAATTAGAGTACAAGTTTTAAACAGTTTTCAATAACTCGATTGATCGAGCGGTTGATTGATACCGTCGCAGTTGCACGGGAGACTAAATTCATTCCGCTCGCGCTTTTCCATGTTTTCATTTTCCTCGACTGTTACGTAATCGAGTCGCGGTTCTGGAGTGCAGCGTACGATTTCACGGCTGGACGAAACCGTAGTCCGTCTTCCGCGAAACTTGATCTTGGACTCGTGCTACGACTTATCGTAACGCCGCATCGATTTCCATCGCAGCGCCGATACGTCATACAAATTGATCCTAATTGATCCGAATCGACGAAGGAACAACGTGCGCGGCGCTTTCACTTTCTTCCTGGCAGAAGTGAAACCGAACGGACGACAATCGTTGCGCCGATCCTCGAGGCCAGTGCGGGTCTAGTCGAGCAATTGCGGATCAACTCGTCAAACGTATCTCTTCCTCGATCGTATCGTCCAGATACTCTTAAACGATCCGCGCAGCCTCGTTTCCACTCGTCTCCCCTGGCCCTCTTCCTTTCCCCCGTTCGCTGAAATCGGAAATGCTTCCAACGGCCGTCGAACGACGTCGCAGCGATTTCACGGACCGTCGAAATTCAACTTGCCTTCCGTGAAACGCGAAACCTGCCACGGAGATATCGATTTCCACCCACGCGAGGCGGTTGTTTTCTAGCTCGGCATTATCCGCACCGCGTAACCTTGCTACGAAGGCGTAGTCGACACGCCCGACCGATTCCAGCCAGCGTTCGCCATTATGGTTCCCGCTGCAACGCGCGCCAGTCGTTGGTTACGTATGTAAAAGCAAGCGAGCTCGTGTTCGCGCGATCCACCGCGATCGAGGGTCTTCGTGATTCGCGGAAAGGCCAGCTGAGCACGCGTGGACCAAAAGCGATCCTCGACACGACCCTTGCCCTCGAGGATCGAACTTAAAGCGCACCCATTGTGTTACGCATGCGACACTTCGCGTTTCACGTAGCCTTCTCAGGCGAAGTGACATCAAGTTAGTTGGGCATTTAATTCCTCCCATTCTCTGAATGCGGACGTTTTTAACTGGCAACCTCCTCGAATGAATAACGACGTTGGACCGTTTCCGTTGACCAACGGACTTCTTCCGTGTAATGTTCGTCCTCGAATCGCAGCGTTAACTCCGTACGAACTCGTGTTAACCCAGTTAAGTTGTAGGGGATGATGTACGGCCTCGTTTCGAGCCCGCGCGGATTTAACGAGCCGAGCAGCCGACAGCGGCAACCCGCCCGTTACCCGATGACAACGGGATAACATCGAAAATTCATCCTGATACCCGGTAATTGTAGCCTGAGAACGTTTACTCTATGAATCACGGGCTCGTTGAGATACCATGGTAATATCGTCTGCCTATGTTGACTGTCCCAAATCGCGGCGATGATTTACCGCCCACGGTGGCGCTTTCTGCTTTTCATCTGGCCAAATGAAGAAGTATGCTCCCGTGAAAATCCAGGCGAACGCGACCCTGCACCGTCGTGCGACGTTATCGATCCGTTTTTAAACAACAATTTGCCGCTTCCATCGAGTCGAGACACTGCGTTTCGAGTAACATCTCGGCGACGAACGTTCGTTCGCGTTATTTCAGGCAACGCGGATGACTCGCCGCGATAACATCGTGTTATGTGGTTCCTTATCAGACGTTGAGTAATGATCGAGTGCGAGGCTGTATGAGAAAAAGATGGGAGTTCTCTGCCAGCTTAAGATCGCCGCGAACGATTAGGAATCGCAGTGTGAAAGGGAAAGTATATAGGATGAAAGTGTCGAGAAAAAAGCGCTGGATGAGCGCTGGGAACCACGCTTCAGCTCGACCCAACGCCTCCGGTGTACGGTTCTTTCGTTATCTCGCATCCCTCGCTGGTCCTCCTTTTTGCCAACTTAATTAACGACCCTGCTAATGGCGGAATAAGAAGGAAGTACTAGCCACGCCGTTCATAAATCTGGCGCGTGAAACCGCATTGTCCCAGGTGCGACGAAGCCTGTGGCCGAGCCAGCCCTTTAAGGACTTTTAGCGAATGAAAAATCGAATCGAGTTACGGCGTCGCGAAATGATTATTCGCGGCTTTTTATCTGAACGCTAAACCGTGGAAGGTGCGATTGCGATGCGCGTTACGAGCGATGTTATAAAATACACGGCTCCTTTAGAAAGTAGCGCCTGTCCTGTGGAAAATAAAAAACGAACGCGAGAAAGCATCGTTCTCCATATTCTCATCTCAAAGTTCATCTCACTTAAACGCAGATCCGTCGTATGCAGGGAAGAATAACGAAGGAGGAAAATGAAAAGCGGAAGGGGGTGGGTGAGGGTTGTATCGCGAGCTAGCGAAGCCAGCTACACGGGAGAGCAAAACACACCTCGAACAGAAGCATGCGAGGGGGTGACTCGAATGATTTGGCGTCGATCCAAGACACCAGTCGATCGATACCAGCGCGCGCGTGCCTCCGCGAACAATAAGTTCGAATATCAGCGCGAACAAGCGCGCTCCCGATTCCGTAGCGTCGAGCCTGAGTGGATTTAATTCATGCGGGTCGCGAGTGGAGGCGACGCGTTCAGAAGAGGTGCACCCAACGCTGATGAAGTGGTTTCTCTCGAATCGCGAGAATCGGACGCGGCATACCGATACGATCATCCACCGTCGACGGGACGCGGACGGAAGCTCGAGGAAGTGAAAACGGGCGATCGAACACGCGAGGGTTAATCCTGGTCGCGAAAACGTGCGACTCGGGATCGTTGATTTCGAGGGGTGTGGGAATCGTTCGACGTGATTGCACGCGAGAGCGTTATCAGGAAATTGATGCTCCGTTCGTGGTGGCACGCGATAAACTGTTCGTGAGACCAGGAGGCTCGACGGAGTTGCTTTTATCGGGGGACGTAAAAACGGTTCGCGCGAAATGAACAGTTCCAGTTGATTCGAAATCGACCGTGACAAATAATGGTGCGGCAGATAATGCTGGTATTTATGAAAGCTCGATACTCGCTGGGACGAAATATCTTTGGCGTTGGGAGAGAGAGAGAGAGAAAGAGAGTGCTGGGTATATTTTTATCGCGCGAATGACGCACAGGAGCCAATGAATTACGGCCAACCGACGTTTCTGCGCGCGGTAGCCGATCGCGCTTTTCCTTCTCCGCTGTTCTCCGCTGTTCTCCGCTGTTCTCCGCTGTTCTCCGCTGTTTCTACGCTCTCCTCAGAATCGCCGCGTGTCGATTAATCCAGCGTCAACATCTGCAATCGCGGTCCAAACGGAACGGGGCGACAAATCCAGACGCACGGCCCAGCGGAATCAAATAATATCGGGCGGCAGCGTTTTCGAAACTGGGAGAAAAACGACTACAAAGCCTGGATGCAATCGCGGAAGGAGGGCGAGGCTGCGCCGTCGAAACTGGCTGGCGGTTTGATTGCGCGGAAAAACGAGAGGAACCGAGAGGATTCCTTTTTTCGCCGCCGGCCTGTCGACGATACTCGCACACGACGCGAACGTCTCTCTGCGTCGATCCACGATTTACGTATGCGTCGCGTGTTCCTCCGAGAAGGAAGCAATCTTCGTCACGCGACGCAATATCGCGTCCTCCGCCACGTCGCAGTCGATGCATTTTGGCGTGCTTTTGTCTTTCGAAGAGGAACACAGTTGCTGGTGTCGGTTTACGCGTTTGCTTCGAATCGCAATTGGAGCAGCATCGAAACGAGTGGCGAACCGAAGCGTTGCTTCGATGTAAACGTTCAATGCTGGCGACGCGAACGATTTCTTTGATATTTTAAAAGAATTACGCGTGACGAATTAGATTAAGTAAAGGGTGGACGCGCGGTTGCAATCAGCTCGTTTTCACGGCATCTGGCGAAGCGCTATCGCGCGAATTCGACGTGTTCCGTTATCGACGATCCCATGTAAACCGGGTTGGATTATTCGCGGAAACGTGTCAGCGGTTTTCTTGGGCCTTGGCCAGGATGTTTGTCTTCGCGCAGAAGGAAGATGTCGCGGGGTGCGCGACAGCCGCGCGAAATCCATCGGACGTCGGAACAAACGCGAGACTCGAAATATTCGCGAACTGCAACCGCGAACGCTGAAACGAACGATACTCGCGCGTTCGATGCCGTTCATTTCAGGTAATTTATCGAGTTGCTTTCCGATGATGCTCGCGGAGCGAGTCAAAAGCTAGCGGAGGTTCTTCTCGCCCGTTTCCGGGGCGACTGGAAGGGAAATGGAACGAACCGATCGTCAGAATTCAGCTGAATCAGAGTTATAAATTTTTATTTCCCCGAGATGTTACGAATTTCCTAGAGGAATGACAAATGCGTCGTGAAAGCAGCGGCGCATGATTGAGTACCTCTGGCGCATCAATTCGCAGTAAAAAAGAGGCCAGTTTAGAAATCTGTCGCCAAGCCGGCGATTCGCGGAATCATCGTATTAACTGTTACGACAGAATCTCTCCTTTTAACGCGAAGTTACGACGGAGGAAGCCCGGTGTTCACTTTTTTTCTTTTTTCCTCTCCGACGCTCCGGCGTTTTTCCACGCCAGCTTCTTACCTCATCAAAGTTTCATCCTGGCTGCGTTTCATCCAGCCGACGGTTCTCGCAACTTCAAAGATCGAGCTCGCTCCGACACCGGGCAAAAATTCCGGAACCATTCCGAGAAGAGACGGCGATAAGTAAGAGAAACGCGCGGGGGAACAGGCTGAAGAAGCCGAGCGCGGTCTTCCGGCAGCTCGAAAACCTCCCGCGGCTCGAGTGGAACAGCCAACACCTGAAGATCCTCCCGATCCACGGCCCCGCGCTCAATTTAATTAATACTACCGCGGAGAGTCGATCCGTTCCGAGCAATTGCGAATAACAAGCGCGAAAGTCCTTCGGCGGTGAATTCGGTCGGATTTTCGGCACTCGAGAGCGGGACGAAACTTCAACCCCCGCCTCTGGCCGTTGGAAAAGTTGTCCGGAGAAGTTTCGCCCGCGATAGCCGCGGAGAAATGTTTCTCCAGTCCGCGAGCTGACGTTCTAAAAATGAAGCCAGTCTCCCTGGCCGCGGGAGATCTCGCGGGTAGGATTTCCATGGTGAACGATCGCGACGGTCCCCGCGTTGCGTAACGCGAAAAGCTACGAAACGGTTGATAAATGCGAGTTTATTTCAATCCTCTTTGCGTAGGAAGTGGTCAGGGTCGACGTCCACTAACCCAGATAAAGCGACTTTGCCCCTCTGTATGGTATCTTCGGTTCTCCAGAGGGTGTCGGAAGGAGGCGACGACTTGCACGCGTTCAACCCCCTTCGCACCCGTCGCCTGGTTCCTCCCTGTTCTCGCTCGGCTGGTTGGACGCCCTACTCGCCGCTTTTGCCTGGCTTCACGGCTCGACTGCGATCGAACTCGACTGTCCGCTGTATTATTCGCCGGCTGTTTCATTAATTCAGACCGTCTCTCTGGGCTGCGTGGATCGCGCAAAACGCTCGCCGTTAGTCAGACCGGCTGGTGGGTGTTTCAATTCTGTTGCACTCGGTTCACGTCACTGGCCTCCGTCGTGTTTGTTTATCTTTACGCTGCGAGTCAGGTTAAGCAAGTCGAGGTTTAAACGGAGGTCCCGCGGAGATGGCGTATTTATTACGCGGAAACAGCGTCCATTATTTTTGTATGAAAGTAATGGGGGTGGATAATCCATGGGGACAAGGAAATTTTTCTTCCGCTACGCTCTAAGTTTCCCTTCCGTCGGTCTACTTTGGCTTGCGCGAGCATTAAATTTATAGGGTCGGTCGATTAGATTGCTTCGCGATGTTATTAATATTTCTGCAATGTCCGCTCGTTTCTTATGCGACGTTACGTTCGCAATAATTCAAGGTTTTCTTGTTGGCATGAAAAAAAGCTGGACTCTCGCTAAATTATTCAAGATACTTGCTGGAACGAACCTTCAACCACCCTCGACGGTGCCCCCGAGCGAAGTAAGAAAAGAACGAGTGCCCTGTTTTTGTCAGCGGGACTTTCGTTTGCCAGGCGAAGTTGCAACACGGTCGAGCGAGCAGGGTAATCCGGATGAAACGCCGCCCAATAAGATGTCTAATGCATTTTGAATGCGAGAACCCGTCGAACGCCCTTCGATTCGCCAAGAGGATCCTCCTTTGATCCTGTCCTTGAAACTTTATGGGACGAAACGCAGTCCACACGGGGAACTAGGACTCGTTAAGACCTGTCGAGCGTAAGAAGCGGTCTGACTTCGGTTCTAAGGTCTTCCGCGCTTGGTTGCTCGATATCATTGTACCCGAACGAAAAAATGAATCGTAATACCTCGTCGAAAGGTATTACGCTCGATCAACGCTGGATATTGCGAACAAAATATTCATCTTTATCTTTACTGTACCGATCCGCCCACTTTACGTTAAATTTCCCCTACCAAGTCGAATAACTCGTCGAAAACTCCGGCTCTCCCAGGAACAATTTCCTATTCATGAATCCATTATCGCAGGCATTAACGCGATTATAGTTTTAATGACCACCTCCGCCCTCCACCTGTACATATTTTATGGATCACGTCCTTACCTATTTACATAAGAAAGCCGAGCACTCCTCGAGCTAAGACGCATTTGATTAACACGCAAAGAGAGAAACATCGAAGCTATTAATTTCACACTGAAGCTCCAAGGGTGCGTCTAGGATCCCCTAAGCCGCACACGATTCAGGGGCACAGGTGAGCCTAAAATCAGCGGTCGTGTTAAAACAACCCGAACCGCGGCCCGTTTAATTCGTGGCTTGGTCAGGGTCGACGCCGCGCGCGAGAGAGTCCAGTAACCCAGATAACAGCCGACTTTGGCTGTTCCCGTCGGGGTGCTTTTGGCGCCTGGAACCAGCGGGTCGGAGATTCCATGCGTTGCGTGCGCGCCTCCGCCGCCGACACCCCTCCCGCGCCTACCCGCCGTATCCAGCCGCGGTGTCTCTCTTTCTCGCGCGGCCACCCCTCGACGAGCCATCCGCCACCCCCTACGGCGGCGGTCCGCGCACTCGTCCGGGGGTGGTAGATCGTCCTGGCGCAGCCAGTGCCCGCGCGTCTTTCGCGATCGTCGGACCGCGCGTTCGAAAAACGGGGAGGTGTTCTCGGTCGCGTGCCCGTTCTGAACCCTAGCGGTGCCGGATGTGCCCGACGAACGAGTGCGTAGCTGCGTTGGGACGCGGCTGATTGATCGGCCAAGTGGTCCAAACTCGACGAGAGTGTTTACGAAGAGGGGGTTCGAGTGGTCGCGGATGACAACCGTGGTTGTTTCAACCGGTGGATCGTAGGGGTGTTTCAATCGAGAGACGGAGGCTCGCGATAGCAGCCGAGGACTGTTAGCGATCGCTAGTCGAACAGGGACTTGTCGAGGTTCTAACGTTTTACCGTCGTCGCTTGCGAAGTCGCTGCGAAGCTTGCACATGGAAGTCGCCGAATGAGTTACAGGAAATCGTGAATTAAGGGACTGATCGAGGATACTGTCCAACCTGGCATAATTCGCCACGTGTGTCGATTCTCGAGTTCACTGGCTCTGGTGCAGGCCGCTGCGATGTTAGCTCGTTGAGGAAAGTTGGCGAGGACAAACCGCGGAGAGTTTTCGTCGCGGTTCATGGCGTGCCATGACGAGTCGCGGGATAACGAGAACTCGGCCGAGATAGTGCGGCGCAATGGTTATCGGGACGAACATTTCCGATGATCGCACACGAGGAACGCGATAACAATCCGTGTAACTAGCCTATCGCGTTGGATTCGCGCGATTCGATGGGATTACCTCGCGTTTAGCAGAAAGTATCGGCCGGGTCGTCCCGATAGAAGAACCCAACTTCCGTATCTATCGCTTTCATTGCGGTGAACCAGATTTTCCCGGCTGGTCGCAACCGCGGAGCCTCGATCTCAGTGGAAAGCATGATACGCAGGACAAGCCTCGTGAAGTGAATGACAAACCGCGAGTGTTCGGTGCTTCGAAGCGTCGATAGGGTGGCTCCTCGGTGACACAGACTGGCCAGTGACACAGTGTGGACTCTTAATCGTCGATTAGGCTCGAAACGAATGCTTAACGGTGGACACGGAAGAAACGTGAGTATGCGCGTGTAACAGTTTCGTAAGAGCCGATTTCGAGGATTTTGTCTCTCTTTAGCTCGCTTGCAAAGACAGTGTAGCCGCCGCTCGTTCGAGAGGTATTCCTTTATTCTCGAAATGGCGTTAATCCGTGAGTGTCGATGTGTGATCGATGGTTAACACGTTGTCCGTCACTCACGATCATCGACAGTTCTTGACGAGACCATCGCTGGTATCAGTGGTGTTCGCGGTTTCGATGTGGTTCACGCTGCAGCGCACAGATACGCGCGAATTTTCCACGGTTTCCGATCGGTTTGCGATTAATGGTCACCGAACTGGCTTCTATCTCTCACCCCTTAACCCTGCCGCCCTCTCATGCAGGTACTATTTCCATTGGCGAAGTTTAATAAGACCCGCGAACGTTCTCGATAAGCCCGATCGTTTCGAAAAGTTCGATTCACGGCGAAACGAGTTCGCGGAACTTCCCGATATGAATGTAGTTTACATATCGATTCCGCACGCTGGTCAGTGGTTGTTTTTCAATTGGCAAGCTGCTCGCCGCTCGTCTGCTCGTGTGATTTGCAAAACAAACCATGTCGTAATTATAATTTACACTTGTGACAATATTACAATTTCGTAGCACTGCCGCGTACGAATCGATTCGCACACAGTGCCTGCATATTGTTCGACGAGAGTTCCAACCTGGTGATTACCAATACACGCTTTAAATGTACTTACTTATTCAGTTATTTATTTATTTACTTCGGTAAACATCAATACCATACATCAATACGGAAACCACAGTAAACATCAATAATGATAAACAATAAAAACAAGGCTGAAACGGAAGGTTTTCAGTATTAATATTATTGTCGTTATTGTTTAAAGACATGATTTGAGCCGAGAGATTTGAACGTATGTGCTCCATTTTCCATCTCGCGCATCAGTCGCTGACCACCATTATTATAACAACTTGCGCGTTCAATTACTTACGGGGAACAAATTGTTCGCCGATCGATTTCAGGTCAAAGGCACGTACGGAAGGTATATCCCGTGCTCTAACTACGTTTCCTCTAATTTAATTACACCGGACGAATGCCTCGAACCGGTAACTACCGTTCAACCCCTCTATCCATCGATCAGCCATTTATTTTTTCCGTCCGAACTGCGTTATGAATCCCGCCGGTCCGACACTTCTAAACCCGGCAAAATTGATCGCGAAATTGCGCGAAAACTTGTTCACCCCTGTTATCCGAAATTACACGAAACTCTGGCCAGTATTTCAGGTCCGGGACGCGATATCGAACGACTTAATTAAACGAGACTAACGACGGGGCATTTCGAAACGCCTCGATGGGGGAGCGCGTGTTCGCTGATAAAGTTTCCATTTGTATCAGCGACGTGGCCTTTTTAACGCGTCCGAGACCCCTCCACGCCCCTCGAGCTTGCACGTCCGCGATTTCTCGGGCTTCCACGCAAGTAAAGCGGGTTTCGCGGCGGACGAGACACCCCGAAGAATATAACGACGATTACTGTCCAACGATCTAACGTTCCCAACTTCGCTGTCGCGTTTCGAGCCACCTTTCAGAGCTTCCTCCAGCTGGATTCTTACTCGCGGTTCCGTTACTCGTCGAGGCTGTTCTGCGACGTTCCCGCGAGCAAAGCTCCCTAAATATTTGCCCGGGTACTTGGCTCGCGCGTCCTCTCCTCTCGAGCGTCCCTCCGTTCTTTACGAGGGACTGGCTCCGCCCGATCGAGTCAAGTTCGATCGAAAAAAGAGTCATCCAATTAACGGTAACCGTATCAGATGGAGCTGAACGGTAATTGGGAAGTACGTGCATAATTCGCAGCCGGGTACACGCCGATAAATTAATGGCGGAGCCGGTTAGGTTATTGAACAGCTACCTTGTAGTTTCCGGCATTGTATTTGTCACGGTTACAGAGTCGTGACGCGCGTTCGAACAACGACGAGAGCGTCGAGAATTCCTGAATTATTGGGGGAACCAATTAGCGCGGTTAAAAATTTACAAAAATCGAATTCCCCGACACGACCAGGGCGACGCCAGGTTACAATGCCTGGTTCCGCGTGGTTACAGTTTTGAACATCGCCATGGCACAATGGACCTGCGTAACGATGGCAGCGTAAAAAGAGAGAGAGGGGGAGAAAAAAATGACGGTTATTAACCGTTCCATTCAACAAGCTTTTCTCAAAAAATGTTCGACCGTGGCCGGTATAATTAAGCAGTTAAGCGACGCCGCTGAAACACGCGTTGCGGCCCTCGAAAAACTAACTCCGCGATTCCATTATAAACTCTGTGCACCGTGAATTACGACGTACCATTGATTCTCCTCTCCGCTTCGACCGTCGCCGCTTCTCTCGCTGCATTCATTTCCGCTTCCTCGAGGCCGCGACAGTTGACAATAATTAAAATTCCGGGCCGATCTGGGGCGGAAGACGAGGGGAGGACTCGCGAGGAGACAAGTCTGAGAGGATACGGTCAAGGGAAGAATGCAAAATTCCGCGAGATCCTCTCGAATTGACAGGACGAGTCGAATACGCGACGATCGTCCGCAATCGAGTTTCGTTATCGCTGTCGATGAAGTTCACCGATCGCAGGAGTCTCCGTTTCCGGTTCTTCCCTAATTGGGCGACGCCAGACGCGGTTACAACGTAACTTTCGCGTGTATCGAGCTTTCAAGACCGCGGGAATTTTGAAATTCTCCTCTCAAATTATACGCGTCGTGGATGGTGTTCCGTTACCTGGAGCACCCTGTATTTCGAGTGATCGCGAGGAGACAAGTCTGAGAGGATACGGTCAAGGGAAGAATACAAAATTCCGCGAGAGCCTCTCGAATTGACAGGACGAGTCGAATACGCGACGATCGTCCGCAGTCGAGTTTCGTTATCGCTGTCGATGAAGTTCACCGATCGCAGGAGTCTCCGTTTCCGGTTCTTCCCTAATTGGGCGACGCCAGACGCGGTTACAACGTAACTTTCGCGTGTATCGAGCTTCCAAGACCGTGGGAACTTGGAAATTCTCCTCTCAAATTATACGCGTCGTGGATGGTGTTCCGTTACCTGGAGCACCCTGTATTTTGAGTGATCGCGAGATGAAAGTCGCGGTGTTAACGGATATCGGAGGCAGAATTTTTGTCGATGGTACCGTTAATTAAACCTATCTCCGCTTTCTCGCAAGAAGCTGTTATACCCGCGGAAACGTTTACATTGCCCAGCAATCCAGTGAATTCTTTACTTTACGAGCGGCAATTGCATAAGCCGGATCTCGCTAATAAACTGCCTCGCAACGAGATTAATTAAACGGGGTCCGTCCTCCATTTCGCCGGAATATCTTTTTTAATGAGAGCGCCGTTTCGTCGCTTTCTTCCCCCGTTTTCTTCGCGATCCCCACCATCCCTTCTTTTCCCTTTCAGCTCGATATGCGACGTAAAGACAATTAACTATTACGGCGCACCGTTAGAGTCACGTTTACGACTCGCTGCTCTGTCCAGATTAATTCCGCCCATCGGTGAAACTTGTACGGGGGATAAGAAAAGGGGTTGAACGCCCTCCTTTCTTTTTATCCGCCGTCTCGGCGAATCAACAACACGGCTACGGCCGTTCCTTCGTTTCCAAAGGAGGGGAACGCTTTATTCCCGAGTCGAGAATAAGTTTCTTACGCGCTGCGGAAAATCAGACTTCGGGGAGTTCCAGCTGAATTATAGAGCGTGGGTCCACTATCGGGATCGTGAAATATTAAGCGTTGTTTAAGCTGACACGTGCCACGCAGTAAAGCGGAACAATGTCTATCAGAACGGTATAATCGAACTGTCGCGCGGACACCGTTTCATTTCGAATTGAATCTAGGATGGGACGTCGAGCGTGGCTGAAGGGATAGGTCGGGTTCTCATGAATTGGGAAAAAGTTCAATCTTCTTTCCTCCGTTCTCCGTGGATGGACCGACGAGGGATCCTTTACGTAACAGGCTCGAAGCGAACAGGCATTTTTGCAATCCGCGATACGCGAAATCGCTAAGTGCAATCAGTATCCGCAATCAATCCGTCTCGGTTACCTCGTTTGGGTCGATCATCGAGGGAGATTCGCGACGAATTTCAATCGTACCGTCGGTGGTTCGTCCAACCGGAAGAAATGAGCTCGATAAATACTTGGGGGGATCAGGGACAACTCGGAGAGGGCGATAAATTTTTATAAATTTCGCTTGCCCGACTTTATCGGAGCCGTGTATCGCGGGGCCAGGCTCGAGTCGCATTTCCCGGTCAAGTACGGTTCGAAAGGTTGTTCTATCTCGGGTAAATAACAAGTTCGCGTTATTTAATCCGCGGTAAGGCGATTCCTTTGAATTTCAATCGCAATTTAATCTAAACGAGCGGGGTGTATCGACCAGAACGAGCCAGCAGTAAACAGAAATAAGACCGCGGTAAATGATCGATCTCGTAGTTTACGATGATCGTCCGCGAGACGTAATCTTGCCGGTAGAACTGTTTCGTTGGTAATATTCGCCGGGACAGGCCATGAAGAATCGTTCGAACGAAAGGAACGGCTTGGCTGGATTTCTGTCGTAAAGCTAGTGATGTCGCGGGGTGGCTGGTATAAAGCTCGTAAATAGGGGGGAACGATCGACTCGAGGGAGGCAGAATCGGAGGATTCTTAGGGAAAATAGCGGGGAAAACTGCAGGAAAACAAAGTGATTGGTACAGTGTAGAGACACGTATATAATCAGGCGGCACGTTTAAGGCCAGCCGAGGAGGAACGGCAAACAAACAACCACTGGGGGCGAAGTTACCCCTCGGCAAATTGGGTTAGCTTAAATCCGTTTACGGTAACTCTAATAGCGGAAGCGTGAGCTGCATGTGGTATCGACACCGAACTCGTACACTCGTACTCGGACAGTTTTCTTCGTAGGCCAGATACAGCGTCCCTATCGATCAATCGCCAGGGATCAGACGGCTGCGAGACGTTTGCTAAAGCTCGGAGGCGTCTCGATTTCGTGGCGGAGTCGACGCGCGATTGCAATTAATTCCATCCGTTCACGCATTTCCATTTACCTTTGCGTAATTTGTACACACAATTTCTCGTGAAATTAAGAAAATGTAGGTTCTGAAGCGTGGCGGAATCAACGCGCGATAGCAATTAATTTCATTCATTTGCAAACTTCAATTTATCCGTACTTCTTTCTGTTCGCTTGTGTAAGTCGTATACATAATTTTCCACGGAGATAAGTTCTGGAACTACTTTCGTCTCGAGTGCGTGGAATTCAAAACAAAAACATTGCGCGAGTACGCGGAATGCGTACGTCGCGACGGAGCGTCGCGAGTCGCCACGGATTATTACGAATTGATACGAATTCCTACGAGATGCCCCGATACTTGTAAAGAGAAGAAGGCGAAGCGAGAGAGAAGCAGTGCGTAGTGATTACGTCTGTGCGTAAGGTCGCGTCGCGTAGTTCCAAACTCTGCTCCGCTGCAAGCTGTTTCTCCGCCGCAGCGTTCACCAGGGACGAGTGAGTAACTGTTATTGTTAATATAATTAAGAGCCGTACTGCAACGACGAGCTTACGTTCCGCTATTAGCAACGGGACGCGGCAGAAGGACCGCGCGATTAAACGGACGATAAATTCCGTCGTTGCTTCGTCCGCGATATAACAATGGTTAACCTTAATAACGGGACGCCGAAGCGTTTTCAATCACGTTAGGACGAGAGTACTTTCCGACGGCCATTAAGCAAACCTGAAACAAGGACGGATTACGTGGGACCATTAGACGAACTCCGTACTTGTTTTACACTCGAATCGAATACGATTATCAATTTACAATAATCCACTTGGGGCGCGTCGCACGCCTGGAAATTGCGCCCTTATCCGCGTTTACGTTTCGCGCTGCCCGCCTGCGAGCGGACCGTTCGCACCCTCCTCACGACTTTCACAGTTTTCACAATTCGCCCGCGATTCTTTCTATTGCGCTCGTTTCCATTGCGCGAACCGTTTGAACGAGTTAATTCGAGGCGCTGAGAGCTCGTTGCCGAGCTCGATTCGAAAACGGTACGCCCCTTTAACGAGGTATTTTTGCAGCTGGAAAAAGCGATACTCCTCGCGAGTGTTTGTTAGATTTTTCATTGTTAGAAAATGGGATCTCGTCGCCTTTGAGCGGAGGCAGCGAAATTAGAGCGCTAAGGGCCTCCTGACTTCGATTATCCAAGAGCTGGACTTACTTGGTCCTTTTCAATGACGATCCGTCCCCGATAATCTTGGCCGTCCGATCGAATCAAATAATCCATCTTTCTCTCTCTCCCTCTCTCTCTCTCTCTCTTTCTCTCGCCAAAATATATCTGCTGAATCACGAGAACGTCTTTGGACGGGGATAGGGAGTAGACGCTAGAGGTTCTAGAAAATTCAATTACCCGAACGTGTTGCTTGGCCGTTTTCTACGGAAACTCTGCTCCAATATAACAAGATCCTTACCGATGAATCGAACGGAATTTTCCATGGCAATATCATTCCGTGACCGTTTTGTATCGTGGACTTGGAACGTCCTCTAACAGTCGCGCAGCTTTCTCGCTATTTATTCGTCCGGTACCAGATCCTCGCGTTCCTTCGCTATCTTCTACGCGCGTTCGTGCACGGGAACGACTCGCCAAATATGCTCGATAATCGCGTAGAACGCGATCCAGGTTCATCGACTGATAATTGGATACGCGTTGCGGCACATAGCCGAAGGATATCCCATTAAACTGATGACGTCCATTAGGGCGCGCAGACAACTCGCGTGTACGCCAAAGACGGGCGTAAATTCCGCTCGCGATGTCCGCGAAATTATACCAGAGAGCCGATAATATCCTCTCCAGTCTGGCCTGGCTGAACGGTTCGCTGGCAGCTGGGTTTCCGTGTGTAACCGATCCCGCTGCATTACGCTGGATCGAGCGTACACACGGGGGGCAGCCATTGAGCGGTTCGAAAGGGACTGTCCGACATTTTTCAGCGATCGATGCTCGATGAGAAACGCCAGGCTCGCGCCTGTCTGCGCGCCAGCGATTCACCGAAATTCCGGCCGCGTTATTTGGATTCGGACCTTTTTTTAATGTACAGCGCTGCGCTGAAAAGCCGCAGGGACGCGTCGCGCGTACAATCGTGCGCGAAGAACGAGGCGCGCTCGTTTCGAAGTTAATGGAAACGTTCGTACGTCTCGCTGGCGTCGATCGGAAGAATGGGAGTTCTGTTTTTAAAAGGGCGTTTCGATGTGTCGTTTCAGGTGCGGACAATGAGGGTTCAACGAGGATTCACGTCGACTCGCGCGACCAGGCCACGACAATGTGCGGTTCCGCGTTGAGGTGTTCGTGAACGATATTCCTATTTTCCACGTACGTATGTTTCTACCGCCTGGTGGTATCGCATTCTGCCCCGCGACGGAACGCGCAAGAACGATGTCATAGTCAGGGTGCGAGCTGAGTTCACGTTCGGGCACAATGGCACTGTTGTTCGCCGTCATTGTCATCCTGGTCACCACTGCCATGTCGCTGCCGCCGGTCATCAAACTCGGTGAGTCGAATCGATCCCACGTACATTTAAACGACGATAAAAACCGAGACGACGACGGGATTAATCCCGATCCCGGTGAATTTTCGCGAAAGAAGCGAGCAAGCGCGAACCACCGGCTGGCGTTAATTAAATATTGGCTCTCGGCGATTTCGAGATTCACGCTTCTCTTGGTCGGCGAGAGCGCGCGATAATTCGTGCGCGCATGTTCGATGATGATGTAATTGGGACGAATTTTATACGATTACCATCGCGTGTTCCGCGTGGTTACGCGGAATAAGCATGTTCGGACGGGTAATTAAATTTATCTCGCGGCAACTTTTTAACGGTTGCTTCTCCTCGTTAGGACGAGTGGGTCGAGAGAGAGAGAGAGAGAGAGAGAGATGGAGAGAGAAAAAAGAAAAAACAGAGAAAAGAAGGGAAGCAGGGAAAAAACTACTGGAAGATGAAAGACAGAGGGCGATGGAGAGAACGGGACGAGAAAGTTCCACGGTGAACATTTATTGAATGGGCCGAAGTTAATCTTTGACAGGCCAGTTGGAAGCAACCGAGTTTTAATTACTTCTACGACTAATTAACGCACGCGAAAAATTCTTTCCTCCTGTCCCGGTTACCGTTGGCGCGCAAGACTGATAAGATTTTCCGCCGACGAACGCGCTCGAGTCTCCGTTCTCTCGTTGACAAATTGAATTCAACGGTCTGACTAATTAACCATTCTGTGAGTTAATTTTCTCCGGCTACGCGTTAACGTCCACGCGTCCCGCCGGATCGTTCAACCAAGCGCTGTTCAACCGATAAATTAATCTCGCAGCCAGCTCCAGCGGCGGCCGATGAATATAGGAAATTCGCCTGCCACGAAAATGTGACGCGGGGCCACCCTCTGACTTCACGGAACCACTTCACCCCGTGGATGTCGATACAGCGTCGACATACGTGACCCGCTTCCTACGACGGACCACGACACAGTGTCGCGCGAGTTACCAGCAGGCTTCAATGAATTATGGAGGGCTGACTTCCTATAGCGAAATGAGCTTTTTGCGTTTCCCGCTATTGTACAGCTCGTCTTTCATAGCCCGCCACCCTTATTTCCAAGCTATGAATGTGCAAATTCTGTTGGCGAGCGAGAGAAACCGGAGTGCCCGCTGTCCTCCCCGCGCCGCGATGTTTCGCGCTCGTATTTCTCGTCCGATTCCGTTCTCCCATTTTTTCTCCAAAAATATTCCATCAAAAATTCATTAAGAGTCCCTAGCCGTAGAAAGGGAGTATCCCATTCCGAACGAGGCGGTTCCCTTCTACCGGCTTCAAGTTAACCAGCCTTCCTGTCCCGAATAATACCGCAGTTTGAATTAATACAGTCCACTTTACCAGTCAGTTTGGACACGTTACATTACCCTCGCAAAGCTTCTTCGGAAGCAAAGATCCGGAATAGCCCGACGCATACAAAGCGGGCGCGGATGGCGAGTCGCTCCCTCGCGCCGCGTATCATCCCTTAAACCGAGCGGCTGTTACCCCCGGCTAAGCCGCTTTCGTGATCTCTGACGCTAAGAGCGGGGGCCGCGCGCGGTCAACGGTCCCATAATGGAGGGCGTAATTCCTTCGAAACAGGACGCTGAAAAATTGAGCTCGCCTGCTGGCCCGTCTACGTGACCGTGTTCCCCAAGCGGGGGATGGGAAGCCCGCAAAGTGGCTACGGGGGATCGAATCCTCACCTGTTACCGGGACAGCGACTTCATCAGCCCCGTCCTCGTTGCTATTCCGCGCGCAGGACCAGGCGACGCGGCCACGCGCGCCCCAGGGACACCTCCTACGCTCCCGCAGGAGCGAACAGGCTGACGCTAGCCGCTGGACACGCGACGGAAATTTTCCGTCTACGTAATTGCTCGAATTTCCACGCGGCGCACCGCCAGAGGGGCAGCTTGGCCGCAATTTGAATCTCGCCTGTTGACGAGCGCTCGGCCCGTGATTAAGGGTGCGCAGGCGGTGGGCGAAGACGGAAACGGGGTCGTCGGAACCCGTCCGTCTGACGCGGATCTCGGTGCGATCCCCTCGGGAGTTTCCAGCGGATGCGAAAGCGCGGACTCGAGGCGCTCGCGATCGCGCCTGTTCGCTCGTCAGCAGCGGGCAGAATTGTTCGCCAGTTTCGTTGAAATTCTACTAAACGTTTTCCACTGTGGTTTTATTCTTTGTTTTCCAGTCGGAGGATTCGGGAAAATATAACTCGCCTCTCGCCTGTCGCGATGGAATTGTTATCTTTTGCAACGGTATTGGGCGGAACGATGGAGGTGCGGGTTTTTGTTAGTCGATAGGATTGGAAAATAAATACAGTTGGCGAAGTAAACGCGCGGATGTAATTGAGCGATCCTGGCTGTTCGAATAATTCGGGATAAAGCGCGGGCAGGAAGGATTTCTACGGTGAAATTGGTGAGTTAAGCGATCGCATTCAATCAGCTCGTCCTCCTGTGATCAAGGGAGTGGGTCCCGCGGTATAATTGCCAGAGAGCCAATGTCTCTGGCGCGAACAAAGTGCCGTTTCCATCTAATCAGGGAAGCTAAGCCAGGCTACGCATGATCAGTGTTTGGACAGGCAGCCATGCAGCAGCTCCGTTCGTTGTCTACAATCTTGGTAGGGCGTCTATAGTGTTGATTATTCGAGTTTAGCGATCGCTACACTGCAGTTGGCACGATAAATAAGAGAAGGTTCGAGAAAGAGTGTCTATTTCCTTGCGACAAATTAGCTAATTGATAAACCAATCGAACGATTAAATTTAGTTAAGGACCGGGTAGTGGAATCGATTAGGAAGTGCGACCAAACCATTAAGGTTCGATTCTGGCCGGGCGATAATAGGGGCCGGATTCATCGAGCGTAATGCAAATTTTAATTAGCCGTGCCGTTCGAAACTTTAATTACCGTCAGTCGCTTTTCAAGGGGAAGCAATGCCTTCCTCGGTAAACACTGTTGCCAAACAGAATTTTCGAAGCACACTCTCTCGGCCGTTCCTCCTTTTTCCACCACTCGTCGAGCTTTTCAACGGTAGCGGAGCGCGTAATTATTTCAGCGATACGCAACGTGCCGCCTGGCCGTGGAATGAATATTACGGGAGCTCTGAATCGCGCGGGTCTGTCCAAAGAAATTGACCTTTTTAAATTTATGCATAACGCCAAAGGAAAGAGGGATCTCTTTAAGGGAACGAGCGAAATAAAAAGCTCGCCAGTAGTTCTGAACATCACAAGTCCTTGATACGTACTCGACTCGCTGAATCGTTGGAGTGGAAATTCAAATTCCAGAACCTCCTGCCCGGAGCTCGAACCGTTTCGTGCCACCTCGCCACCCACTGATTTCCCCGTAGCTACCGCTGATCCCCTTTCCGCTCCCGTGGCCATTAAAATGACTAAAACAACCCAATCATCGTGACACACGTGGAACGAACGTTTCCGCTCGGCATCGGGCGAAATCTAGTTTCGAAACTACCCGTTGTCCCGACGTTAGTTCACGGCGCGGCGTATAACGCGCGTCGTCGCGCGGAAGCCACGCCGCGTCACGTAGAACGAAAGGGGTGAACGCGAGGTACCACCTTTCACCCTGGCTGATGCTCGCGCTGCGCTCGCGGGGCACGTTCCGCAAATATAAGTTGGCGAATTTCCGCGGAGCACTTCCGCGACTTTAATTACCCCGTGACCGTGCGAATCCGTCGAGCGGGCCGCGTCAGCTTCGCGGATCGATATCGCTAACGACGCGACGCCTGAGCGTCGGTGCGACGGAGACGCGGCGCGTTCTCCCTCGCCTCTTAGACGAGGACGCGGGGCTCCTTTAAAAGGCTGAATCGGAAAACTGCTCCTCGCTAAGCCTCGCGTACATCACTTTACCCTTACCGCGTCCTGTGTACGTAAGCCTTAATGAAGAACGAAGGCGAATCGCTACGGTGCTAATAGTATTAAGGATTTATAACTCCTCGACCGGCTACGGGGAATTATAATATGCTTAGAAGCTCTACGAAGGTGTGGTTTGCTAAGTGCTGCGAAGGAACCTGTCTGTTCGGGATCCCGCCGCGTTTTTGGCGCTTGAACGACCGCTTCGTTTCGACTTGCGAACGATGACGCGTTTCTCAGAGTATTCTCGTCGCGAGGATTTCCAACGAGAAAGCTGCCCGTTAAGTATGCAAGTGTCACCTGCAAGTATCAGTTGAAATTCTCTAGATTAGCGAATTGGTTCTCGAAGAAGCGGATCGTCGAGCAGGGTGTTATATATCAAGCGTTTCCAATCTGGAAATTCGTGGAAAGAAACGTGGCGATCGAAGGGGAGCGGTTCATAAAACACGTTCATTTGCTAGAGCGCCGGGACGCCTGCATCGGTCTGGCGAAAATTACCGGGAACGAGGCTACTTAGGTTTTATCGTTCGATTAAGTAAGTTCTCCTCTGGATTTGAAACTGCGTTCGTCTTTCCGTCGTTACTCCGCCACTCGAGCTCTCCGCTCGTCGAGCTTCGTCTCGATAGCTCGTTAATACCCGACTACTTTATCGAACCATGTTATTCACGAGCGTTCGCTCTGTCCTCGCGACTGTGTTACGCGGAAGTCAAACGGGGGAAAAAATAAATGCGTCCGATGTCGAGGCTCGAGTGGACAATCGGAGTTCAAAGCGTGCAGGGATTACATTCCCGGTTGCGCGAGCTCTCGTAGCGAGATTTCGATTCGATATCGTTAATTGGAACGTGTAATCGCGTAAAGATCCGCAAATATTTCCCCCTGCGACTCTGGAAATTATCAATATCGTTTTTCAATGCGACGGAAAATGTTTATTCCATCGGAAGTCAATCGCGCGCCCATTGCAGGTCCAAGAGGCGGACGGCGTTCCGTAGTCGGATAAATTCAATAACGGTTGCACGCGTTCGACTGCGAAACGCGTTGCGTGTTCTTTCCGAGCCGAGGAAATTATTCGTAATAACACCTTTCACTGGCACTTCCAGCCGACAACGGTTCGAGCGTTCCGCGCGCCTTAACGATATCTTATTTTCCTGACAGTCGCTGAACACTGGCGCGACCCCGATACAGCCACCGGTGAAATAATAATAAATGTCACGGGAAAAGTCTCAGGCTCGCGAAAACGACCGCTCCAGCGCTAGAAACGGCCCCGCGAGCATCCAGAGAGCGTCTAATCGAATTCCGTAATCTATCGCACGTGTCGCGCACCCTTTGAAAAACATCGCCCATCCGGGACACCCGTGCACGGTTTCGAAATCGCTCGATCCACTCCTCGACGATGGAAGACCGATCGCCGCGGTCTGGGAGCGAAAAAGTTTAGCGAAATTGTCGAGAAACGAGGCAGAAAAAGCCCTCGACCGAAGGCATTGAAGAATTCCTCTTACTTCGCCGAGCGTCCACGTGACACCGGTCGAGAGAAAGAAGGAAACGGGCACGCGATAAACAGCCACTCGCTGTTCCATGAAACCGCTTCGTTCCCCGCGAGTGCTCGAGACAATGCGTCGTCACTTGGCCGGCATCCGCGGCTTAGAGGAGCGTCCGGTCCCCGCGAGCCGACAATTCATCCGACTGGATTGCAATTCCCCGGTTCGAAGAACCGCCGTTTCCTAGCGAAGTGTTCGTAATTGCGGGTGCAATCGACGACGCTCGCCGTCCGCAGGCATTATTCCGCGTTGCGCCGCGAAAATTTATACCGGCTCGAACTCGCGCATTTACCAGAGGACCGCCGCGCGATCAACGAAGAAAGATGGCGGCAAGAAAACGCCGGAAACTCGGGACTTCCTTCGCGGGATTTTTGCGCGAACGAGGGGGCAGAGCGACACATATTGAGTGTCTGGCGTCTGGAATACGCCCACGTTGTTTCGTAAACGATCCCCAGGGTGGTCCGCCGCGACCCAGCGCCCTGTGTTCTGTCCTTGAAGACAAATCGCGATGGAACCGAGCGCTCCACGCTCGGATAAATGGCGAGCCGATGAAGTTGTTTCCTCTGGCGCGTGTGCGTCCCAGTTTTTTGCAGTTTTCGTTTTATTCCAGTGGACAGAATTGGTCGGGTACCGATCGATCGATCTCGTTTGTTTTTGATTGCACGCAGCTTTCACCGAAATCGAGAATGTATTTACTAAGCGAGAGAGAAGGGGTGGTCGGATCGGTTACTCGTTTTTTTTTTTTTTTTTCACGGAAATGAGATCCGGGGTGTGCATTTCGGGAGTTGATTTCCGATTAATTGAATCGTTCAATTATTGTCGAAACTCGATCAATTCGGCGGACCGTTCGCACCAACCCCTTCGTCTGAAGCTCTTCGATGGTGGGCTAAACGCCTGCTTCAATGTACTGTACTGTAAAGAGAAGAGAGGGTAGGAAGGAAAAAGAGAGGGAAGAACGTTTCGTCCTGGGCCTGCTAGTGGACTCATCCCTGCCTTAGACGCTGGGATGGTAGGGATAGGTCAGAATTTCTATTATATAGAAACGGTGTAGAAACTGACGAGTGTGCTGCCCCTCTAGTGGCGAGGACCCCCACAGTGACAATATTAACTATTGCTAAAGTGACAATATTAATTATAACGATGGGGTGCCGCTTCGTTCGTTGCGCTGTAGAGAATGTGTGAGAGGGTAAGAAGGAAAAAGAGAGGGAAGAACGTTTCGTCCTGGGCCTGCTAGTGGACTCATCGGTGCGGCTACCTAGCAGACTCTGCTTTAGACGCTGGTCTGCAGGTACAATCTCAATAGTTTAGCGATAAAAGCTAATAGAGGTCTGAAATTCAACAGTATGAAGCGCGTTGCTTCGTGTCTTTGAGTGTGTGAGTGCGAGAGAGAAGAAATAAAGGAAAAGAGAGGGAAGAACGTTTCGTCCTGAGCCTGCTAGTGGACGAAATCGGTGCGGCTAGCTAGCAGACCCTGTCTTAGACGCTGGTCTGCAGGTAAAATCTCAATAGTTTAGCGATAAAAGCTAATAGAGGTCTGAAATTCAACAGTATGAAGCGCGTTGCTTCGTGTCTTTGAGTGTGTGAGTGCGAGAGAGAAGAAATAAAGGAAAAGAGAGGGAAGAACGTTTCGTCCTGGGCCTGCTAGTGGACTCATCCCTGCCTTAGACGCTGGGATGGTAGGGATAGGTCCGAATTTCTATTACATAGAAACGGAGTAGGACATGGAGTGCTCGCGGGAAACTGACGAGTGTGCTGTCCTAGTGGCGAGGACCGCCACACGTCCATTACGTTTGAACGGGAACGATCAGTCGCTGCAAGTGCAAGAACCCGCCGATGTCGCCCGCACATAGGCCAAACAGCGGACCCGCGAGCATGAATAATTCAATTTTTAACCCAGAATCCGTTAATCGAACGGCGATACCTTTCATGCAAATGCCAGGAACCCCAGCGGCACGCCCCGCCGATCGCAGCCTAGTCGGTCGTCCGTCAAACTTGCGACAGTGCGGCTCGCACGAAGTCGCTCGCTGCACATGGGTTTCGCGCGGTGCACACGCATCGCGGGGACACATGCACCTGGTCCGTGGTGCACGTGCACACGTATGTCCGCGCCCAACGCGACACAAGTCGAGAACGGGCGCCATTCGCGGCGCAGGGGGAGAAGGGGGAGCGTTGGGCGAACAGGGTGAGCGCGCGTGAAACGCTGAGTTGCAATATCGGAATTCCTAGTAGGTAAGCATCGACACGGGCCTTGATCCAGATTGCGCACACAGCCGTGTATCGCTCGCTACAGTTGGCTAGAGGGAGAGTAAAAAAAGGGGGAGAGAGAGGGGGGATGGAGAGAGAGAGTGAAAGAGATCGTGTCAAGGCGGCTTTTCAAACGACCGCCACGTATTTTTCGAGAGCCATCCGATTCGACGTCGCAGCGCCTTCCATACGGCCAGAAACTCGTCGTCGATCGACGATTCCATTTTTTTTCCCCACCTTTTTCTGCACCTTTTTCCTCGCTCTCGCTGCGTTTTTTCTTTTCTCTGCGTTGTTTCCCCGTTGATTGATCGATATGTTTTGCTTCAATTTGGTTAGCGCGCCGCAGGATGCGCTCTGAGTGCCAATAGAGCGGTAGCGGATGCGATATCATCCCTTGGGATAAGATTTTCAAGTTCCTACGAGGAAAGCCCATTTGAATTCCTATTAAATGTCAATCCTCGAGAGACAAATAACGAAGGCCTCCACTTTTCTTCTCGCGAGCGGCATCCGTTGACTTTTTGCGCTCTCCGAACTCTCGCGGAGATCCTCGCGCGAAAAACAATTTCACGGAACTGATATCCCCCGAGTAATAACGCGGTGCTCGTGGACGAGAGGTGATCCTTGGCGAAATGGTCAAAGCGAATGAATTCCGGGACAGACATTCGCCGGAGCGAAACGGCAGGAAAGGGTAGGGACAAAATGGCGGGAACAAAAGGTCGGGGGCTGCGTTTATCAACAAACAGGATCCGTATAGCGGCGCGTATAAAAGCGCTGGCGATAATTTATTTAGCCGAAAAATATTCGTGTACGCTCTGCGGCCTGGCCGTGTTTGACCGTGTAAATAACGTCCCGTTATACGACGTTACATATAGACAATGTAACGATTTATCGAGCCGACTGCCTCTCCTATTTACATACAAATTTGTTCGCCCGAGCATGTGCGAGTTAGATAACGAGCCGCGCAATAAATATCGCCTAAGTGAAACTGGATTGAAAATTTCTAACGCGCGTCGTTGCTCAACGATCGTTGCTCGAAATCGCGATATTCACGGTTCGAACGCTCGAAGATCCACCGCCGCGGCGAATTGGTAAATTTCCCTGCTCGATACATGAGGGAAATCAGATAGCGGAGACTTTCGACTAATTAGCGCGCATCGCGGGCGCGGGACGTGTCGCAAAATAATTGTACGAAGGTTTCCACAGCTCGTACGTCGAACGGAAACGCGCGAAACCGTACGGGAGCGCGTACACGACGGATAGAAGAGCGTATTTTCACGTGATAAGTGAAATCGTAACGTTCTCGAAGGGCAGTTCGATTCGTTACTCCTCGTTCGAGTGGCAGAAGTTGCTCCTGGCCTTGGGTCGAAGCTGGCATCTCCGTGACACGTTGCTTCCTCCCTTCTCGCTGAACCGTCTTTTATCTTCTTTCGCGTGGCGAAACATGGCGCCAGCGTCTGCAGTATGACGTGTCGATGTCGTGCATCGTTCCTAGCAACGATCGCGCTGAACGGACGCTGCTGGGAACTCGAGAAAGAATTCTCATATCGACAGCAACTTCGCGAGGGAGAGACAGAGACGGAAATGGGGGTTGCGGCACGCGGAAACATTTTTCGAGCCGACTACGCGTTCCGCGCGAGGAATTTGCGGCGAGCTCGCGTTCCTGCGTTGGTCCTGTTCGTTAGCCGGGGTAATAAAGATACGGATTATCAGTTCGAGCACTTCTATAAACGCGCGACGCATTCGTCGCGTGGGAGGCGCGATATCGTTTCGCGATAGGAATTTTAACTCGTCTGCAATTGCGGCGCGGGAGAAACTGGCCGCCTCGCGATGTTGCGAAACGTTCTAATCGAATTTGATTAAATTTATTTAAACCGTTCCGCGCCAAAGTGGCCGCGAGGGATAAATTTTAAATAACCGACCACGGTTTTAAATGGCGCGCGACTCGCGGTAAGGAAGTGTTTGGGAAATCCGCGCGAAACAGAGGGAAACGGCTATATCGTTTCCTGTACAAATGGTGATAATTTATATCCCGGCGGAATATCCGCGATGCAGCGGTGGAACGCGCGTTTTTGCGCCGCGAGCGCTGGGAAAAGTAAAACAGTTTAGCTCAGCCGGAGTACCCGCTGGCGCCGCGACGCTTTGACGATTTTTATGCCACCGGAAATCCGATAACAAAAAGTTTCATACGCGGTGGGGAATAAATATTTCGCGCCAACAGACCCCTCAAGGTCTTCTTACGGACGTTGCGGTACTTCTTTGACAGTGTATCGTTCCTCGTTCCCATCGCGAATCTAGGCCGCCCTAACGAACGTCCCGCAGAATCCGAACGCGCAATCCTTCGACGCTGCCGCGTATTTAAAATCGTCCCGTAAACGACGAGGAGAAAGGAACGAATCACACGGAAACACAATATCACTCTTTGCTCCCAGTCGCAGAAGTTTTAATGGAGAAATCCTGTAGTACGCGCGCCCCCGGGGGCGTTTGTTTTCTCGACGCAAAGGCAGTCGAAGAAAAAAAAAAGGGATCGTCGAGTCGTCAAATATTTGTCGAGCAGCGTTGAGAAATATTTGCTCGCGTGGATATGCTAGGATGGTTGATTGATCGGGCGACGCAGGCCATTAGAGACGGAGGAACGATGAAAACGCCCGACGCGATAAAATATCACCGCGAGAAACCGAGGATCCGAGCTTACTTATCCAGATGCGGGCGTACACGTGATCTTTCTGCGTGGCAGGCGCGATTCTCGCAAGTTCGACGCTCGTAGACGCGCGTCGATGGGAATCGAACAATAGCGAAGGCGTGGTATCAATCGTTTCCTTCGATTTTCATTTTTAACCCTTTGCATTCCCCTCTGAGGAAGCATCAGCGTTGATTACGAAGGCTAAACTTACTCCACCGCAGCTTCTTGAGAAATACATTTCTCTCTCGAGGTTTCTATTGCTGGGAGACGTTAGCGATAGAAACTATTGCTAAAATATTGCTATCGCTAACACTCAGGAGGGAGTCGAACGCAAAGGGTTGAACAACGTTGACTAGACGACGCGCGATATCTTGATAGCTCCTACAAACGTCTCTGCAAATGCCCTCCTTGTCGTACAACCGTCCCCGTTTATTCGTTCGATGCAAATCTCGTGCTGGATCGAGGAGATCCCTCGATTCGATTCCCTCCCGTTGATTTTCTGGCTGATATACGAGAGGCTACTGTTGGGGCAAAACGGCGGGAATAAATTTCCACAGCGGAGCCGCTCCTTTAATTCTCGACACGGGGCGGACGCCTTAATTGGGTTATTTTTCCGAATTAACCGGCGACGATGGCGAATCGTATCCAGGCGGCGGGTCGACGGAGCACTCGACGCCCAGCCAGCCAAGTTTATCTATTGTCCGTGAAATTGACGTACTTTGCCCAGCAATTAGAGGCGACTGTAGTTTGCATCGGGCCGCGAACGCCCGACGAAAGCCCTCCTAATGACCAAGTTACCCTCCGCGTCCGGGATCGGTAAGGGCAGGACGTTCCCGATCGAATTTGTAATTCCGCGCGACGCGCTGCCACGGCCTGGATCACGTAGATGGAAAAACTTCGCCTCTAATTCGAGCTGCGGAAATTTTAATTGGGAAATCGTCGTGGATTCGAGGTAAACCGACGTGTTCCTGCGGGTCCCGGCTGCTTGGCATCTAAACTGACGGGAGGAGCGAGCGTAGGGAAGAAAGTTTCCCGAGCGTGATAGGATTAATCAATTCCGTGATTGAAACGGATGCGCAGAATTTCGTTGCGACGTGAATAAAATATGCTACAAGCTGATCCCCCGTGTCGATCCCTCGAATACCAACGACAGGGATCGTAAATACGGTGTCCCGTCGAGTCGCGCGCGACGACGCGGTCGAAAAAGAACGGGAGCTGGCATTTCCATCGAGGGGCAGGGTTAGCAGGCTGATATTATCGGGCGGGGTGTGGAACAAGTAGTCATTTCGGCGATGAGATCAGCCCGTCGAACCCTGCGCCGTGTTTTATACGCTCGATCGGTCGAGTGTCCTGCGAGGGAATCCTTTTTCCGTGTTCCACGCGGCAGGCTGCAGTTCGACGGTTCTCTGCTCGATCTGGGCTCCGTTCGGTCGCTGACACGTATTTTAGGGGGCCTGGGTGTTCGATCGTCGCGTCTGCTCTTTTTCTAACGCTTCGAACACGATTGCCAGAGTCGAAGTACGGAGGAGCGTTCGAATTCGTCAAAGCAGCTCCGCAGAGTTCGCTGAAGAGTGCGATGTACGCGCGGAGGGAACAACCCTTGCCGCCCAACGCGTTCAATTCCGTATTACTCGGAAATTCTCGTATCTTCCCAGCGATTAACTCGGTAGTTCCGCTCGAGTTAGCGTCTTCTCCAGGCTGTTTTCCTTCCGCGATCGCAAAACACCCGGCTAAACAGCCCCGCGCGCCGATTGCGTTATCTCTTCCCGTTTCATAGCGAGTCGCCATAGTTGTTGCAAGAAGTTTCGTCGGCCCCCGCGACTCGTCGCGCCCGCGTCCCTGATACAGAGCCGTCATTACGCGAGATTAGAAGTCGATTGCGGAGTTAGCGGACGACTCGCTGGGCCGGCAAGAAGCGGCGCGAAATGTTCGCCGCGATAAGCGTTTCGGAAACGACGCTGTCAGCCCCGAAGTTCACCCTTTGTGCGGGCTCGCCCGCGAACTGAGGCGTTACCCCGTCTTATATTCGTGTTTGCGAATCAAATCGCGCGTGCACTAGAAGGGAGTTCGCCGATTGTTTAGCCCCGCGAACGCGGCTCTCTCAACTTGTCACGATGCGTGTAACCGTGTCTCGCAGTTTCCCCGTATCCACGATATCAGATTTTAGGAAGCAGCTACGCTGTACATCTTAGCTGTCTCGACGCTCAACGATCGCACCTCGAACGCCCTGCGACCCAACCGCTTAACAGGTTTCAATTTCCCATGATTCTCGATTTTATGCTCGCTTAAGGTGCTCTCCGCGCTCTACCCTCGAGCAATCTCTCCGGTCGTTTCCTGAAAAGCTTCAGTTTCGCAGGAAAAACAGGAATTCGTTTGGCGTCGCCGTCTCGACAGCCTCGTATCAAGTACCGTGGCTCGCGGCGATGCGAAGCAGCGAAGGAAACGCGACGTTGACAGCGTGATATAATGTTTCGACCATCGCCGCGCGGCAGCGTAGGCAGCTCGTTATCGTTACACGCGAATTAACGCGATCAACTGTCGCCACGCAACGGCGCTTCGTTAACAAACCATTAATTCGTACCCGCGGCTGACGTTCCGGCCGCGTTCTCGCGACCTGCGCGCTGATCAAGGATTAGTCCATCGGGCGAAATCGATTCCGGGTTATCGAGTTTTAATCAACCCCGCGAGCAGAATGGTAATTTACGTGAAATACTGCGGGTGCGCTGGGATGGATTAGGTTTTAAATTAAAATATAGATCTGTATATATGTATGTATATATATACACCGCGATAATAATTAAATTGTTTCAACCTATTAAGGGGATGAACGTTGCATGCCTGTGACGCAATATGTAATTTTCCGTTTTGCTTCATTCAATTTACGGTATTGAAATAACTTGATTGAAACGCGATTGCAAATAGAATGTCGACGCAACGTTGCTCCTGAATGGCAGCCGAACGGTAATTATAAGCACTCCATTACCGATTCCCGCACGACTTTTGCATACGCTCCAGAGCTGATCCTCGAAGAGATTTCTATCGGTTCGAGCGGCTCTTAGGGGTCGCCAAAGTTCACGCTTCGTGCCTCGCATATGTTACAGCCAACCTCTGCGCCATCGCAGTCTCGTCGATTTACGCGAGAAGCGGAACAAACGCGAGACGATTCGAGTTCGCGGAGATTTTTAATCAAGAATGACCTACGTGTTCCAATTGAAGTTCGATTCCTTATCGAGCCCCCGATACTTTTTAATTAAAAACACCGTCGCCATTTAAATGATGGACGTCGAGTATCGACGGTTCGGGGGTGGCTCGTAATGAAAGCGGACGACTCGCCCTTCGTTAGCCTGGGCCTGCCTCTATTTGCCTTAACGTTTAACGAGATTGATCGTTGCATCGTAAACGGAGACGGAATTAAACGGACGATTACAGTGTCCCGAGTTCGAGCGGCTCAAAATATTTATCCAGCGCGTAATCCGTAATTTTGAGGTATAACGGAAATTTCACCAACTCCTCCGCCAGTTCCACGGGCTTCTAAATGTGAGATTGATCGTTGCATCGTAAACGGAGACGGAATTAAACGGACGATTACAGTGTCCCAAGTTCGAGCGGCTCAAAATATTTATCCAGCGCGTAATCCGTAATTTTAAGATATAACGGAAATTTCACCAGCTCCTCCGCCAGTTTCACGGACTTCTAAATGTGAGATTGATCGTTGCATCGTAAACGGAAACGGAATTAAACGGACGATTACAGTGTCCCGAGTTCGAGCGGCTCAAAATATTTATCCAGCGCGTAATCTGTAATTTTGAGGTATAACGGAAATTTCACCAGCTCCTCCGCCAGTTCCACGGGCTTCTAAATGTGAGATTGATCGTTGCATCGTAAACGGAAACGGAATTAAACGGACGATTACAGTGTCCCGAGTTCGAGCGGCTCAAAATATTTATCCAGCGCGTAATCCGTAATTTTGAGGTATAACGGAAATTTCACCAGCTCCTCCGCCAGTTCCACGGGCTTCTAAATGTGTTTATAATGTATTCTACTTGGCGCGTATCCGTAATGCGTTCGTCGTTATCCGAATCCATTAATGAAGTTTCCACGACGGGGCGGCGGGCGGCGGGGCAAGTTTGTTCATCATGATGAATTATTATAACGGCGATAAATTTATGAGCTCTCGCAGATAGATTCGCCGTAAATTGTTGCCACGAATCTTGAATAATGCAACATTTGAACAGCCTGTCGACGCACGAAGTGTTTAAAATTATCATATTATGACGACGCGTCGAAAGCTGTCCGTGGAAACCGATATTAACGACGGGAGGAGCACGGTTGAGCGTACCGGTTGTCATATTCAGCCGAAATATCGTAAAACACAATATAGGGGCGCAATATTTGCATAAATGTTCGTGGAAAATACGGTGATAAGCGGTCTATTTGACAAACCACGATCCTCCTCGAACCCGTACGCGTACGCATGATCTAACAGTCCCGATAAATATTTATCAGGTTATCAGCCGGGAGCGTCGATGTTCGATGAAACTCGTTAAAACGCGTGCAAACGCATCCACCTTCGTAATTGAATATAAACGAAACGGGCAGTTTAGAATGAATCACGTTCCCGTCCCGCGATGCGATCGTAAAATTGAATCACATTTAAATAGCGTTCAAATTATATCCTTCCATCGAAGGGTATCGAAGGTAATCTCCCGTAGGAGGATCGTTGTTCTTTTCCTTTAATGGTCCGACGGATAATTAAACGTTCTCATTACGGACTGGGACCGTTGTAGCTACGACTAACACCGAGAAGTAATTTCCCTTGAATTTCGACTCGTCTTCGCGGATTATTAACTCGTTCCTCGGATAAATTCCGTTAACAACTTTCGCTCTAATTTTCGACCATTCCGTTACCAAGCATTGCGTTGTACAATAATCTTCGACTAATTGAAGCGTCCATTAAAATTCATTAACTTCGCGGGCGAAGAAATTTCCATTTTCAAGACCCCTGTTCAGCAAAGGCGTGTCTCAGCCCCACCTCTCCTTTCACGTTATTATAAACCGCGGATCACCGCGACGATCGCGATACTTGGACGACTGCAGTCGATGGCACGACAAAGCCAGCGAGAGCGTTCCTGGAGCAGCGTCTTTCGGCTCTTGAAGCCCACGGGGGCCTCCTTTGCGCGCCTTCATGCCCCGCGAGAGCACGGAAAAAGCTCGAGCCGTGGCGTTGAATATTTTACGCGGCGCCGCGCGCGCCATTCGCGGTTAAATGAATAATAAAGCGGCGCGTCGTAAAGGAAAACAGTATTTTAAGCGTTTCCAGGGACAGCTCGGGGGTGAGTCCCGCGGGGTAATGAAGTCGAAAAGATTCCCGAGGAAATATTTGGATATTTTATGCTCGACTTCGCGTATAGGCGAACGCATTGCAATCCAGCGAATCGTCCCATACGTGGATGCTGTGAAAGGTGCCTGTGAAATTTATGAGCGACACGTTTTAAACGCGAGACGGAATAGTTAATACTCGCGAGGTCTTTTGTTGACGGACGAGAAAAGGCGGGACAGAAAGAACGCGTCGAGACTCCTCGACGTCGACCAACGACCATCTCGTCTCCGCCGTTTCTTCCGGCACGGTTTTTTGCCGCTCTCGAAAGACGCGGAGCTTCCGTTCTTATCCGCGACTAATAAAGTAATTACGCAGGTCGAAAAGCGCCGGAAGGCCGTCCGACGAGTCGGCCAGGCGGAAAAAGCGCGACAGTCGAGCGTGTTTAGGACTCCGGGTGCCTCGAGCGAAGATTATGGCCCGCTAAGGCGACAAGAAAAGGCGTCTTTCTTTCATTTAATCGGACGGACGCAAGAAGCTCATTAATCTTACTCGTCTTTGCAACTTTCCTTCAACTGCCCGACCATTTCCTCTTTCATTCTGATTCCTGAACTCCGGAACCCGTGTTACCGATCTCTAAGTGCTTCCCTCGCTTTGTATCGCACTCGTATACCTCATCTAACGACGATTCTCGTAATCATCCACGCGTATTATTTAACTTCAACAACCGTCGCTTAAAGAAGATGCGGCTGGACCACAGTCCGAGCTCTTTCGCTCACAGATCACGGTCCACGTTGCGTTAAGAGAAGTTTCTACTCCTTTGAAACACTGTAGAACCATTAATTACCGAGCGCGCTGTTCGACTGCTCGAAATTACCATTTTCTGCTTCAAACTTCCCGCCTTTGCGTTGGTACGCGCGTACTACAACTGGAAAGCCGCGAAGTGTGCTCGAAGCGCGACTTTCCGCGAACAGGAAAAACAATCGTCCCGCCCATCAGCTACGCTAGTTTTCGAAATTGCCCAGGGACTTCTCCATCGCTCTGCTTTCAATTCCTCCCGTTGGCACCGTTCGAGCTCCACGGATCCCGCTGGTTTCCGCTAAAGCTACCTGGATTACCAGACGCGAGAGACGAGAAGAACTTTTGTTCCGTCTTGATGCGTGCGCGTAACAAGCCGCTTTTTAAGGATCCCCATCGACCGTGCAAACGACGCCCTCTTCACGGTGCTCCAAAGTAAACGGCTGACGTTAATGAAGACAGCAAAGACCCCTGCCGACGGATGTGTCGCGAATACCCGCGTTGCACGCTGACGTGCCTTCTAATTAGTCAGCTGGTGAACTTAAGCGAGATTTCCAAGCGGCCGTTCCCTTTCGCTCGGTTCTTCGCGCTCGCGAACCGCATCGGCTCGAATCGCGATCGAAATTTAATTACGCGGACGACGATCTCCTGTTTTTTTGTTTTTTTCGAGGCAAAATTTAAACGTCTGCTTCCGCGTCGAGCGAGCGTGGTATCGTTTCCGGGACATTTAAGCTCGCAACACCGTGGATTGTCAGCTCGAGCAGCTGGCTCGCGGACCGTGCGGCGCCAGCGTTCCGAGCGGATATTTGGTATCTCCTGATCCGAAAACAGTCGACCGTCTTCGTGAAATATCTCCTCTATACTACTATTTTCTTTCCCCGACATCTAGAGTTTCTTATTGCGAGGAACGAATCGACCGATAAAGAAAGTTTCGCGAACAAGGGCCTTCGATCCGCTGGCTGAAAATATCGGGGATACCGCTGGCGAAAGTTCGTCAAAATTGATTCACCGGTAAGTAGAATGGCCACTCGAACGAGAGTTCAGCTTTCCTGTCCGGGAGTTAACGATTGTGGACGAAGCGTTCGAAGGTCGGCGAAGTGTTCCGCGAGAAGGATCAAGTTATTTCGAAACTGGTAAGAGGTCCTCGTCGAGCTGGCTGCGCCCCACGCGTTCGAAGACGCCAACTCGAATCTCTGCCAAATTCTCACTCCGCTGTTAACGATTTTTAGCTGGTCGAGGAACTACGTTCCGCCAACTTCGCTGATAAACAAATCGTTCGACCGAACAGAGGAACGCGGGGAGCGTAGGAAAACTCGTTAGAGGGGGCACCTAATTTTCAATTGTTGCTTCTTTTGTAGCCCTTCTTTCGGCAACTTCGTCCGGGGCCGTCGAAAATCCAATCAATCTCTTCTTCACGACGAACGAAGTTAATCGAAGCGAAGTTTCGGTACTCGCGGGTGAATCTGGGGCGTTCGATTGTCTGCGAGCCGCGAGGAGGAGCCGCATTCTTCGTTGAACGGATTACAGCGGAAAGAGTTCTCGCTGGAGAACTTGGACAACGTCGATAGAGACGGAGGACGAATTCTGGGACGAGTGCTGGCTACTGTTTAAGCCCTTCAACGCGTTCGCGCGGGCTCGCGGTCATTTAGATAACGGTGCTTTATTAAATTTACACCCTTGGTCGCGACGAGGGTCGTGCCTCGCTGCGGGGCCAAATTATCGCTTTACTTCCAACGGAACTCGTGTTTCAGAACGCTCGTTAACGAATGTGTTGAATTTCACGTTTTCCGTTCCACTCGCGATCCTTTGTATCCTTTTTTCATTTGCCACTTCGTTCGAGTGAAACCATCGAATGGGCAAGCGCGTTCAAAGCGTTTAACGAGAACTGCGCGATATGAATATCGTGGACAATAGCGCGGACAGAATCGGCAGCATTTAGAATGAACGATGAGGGTGTTACGAAAGTGGCCGCCAACTGGGGTTGTTTTACGCGGCGCTTTCTGCACGATGCAACGACGCTTTAAAAGGGTAGGCCGCCAGAGTGGCCGACAGTGTCGCGCAATTGCACGCATTAAACGATATTTACGTCACGCGTGCGATGCGATCAACGCGATCGGCGAACGGCGTCTTATTTATTGCGGCAATAAACACAGGATATTTCCGCGGGGCCGCGCTAATGTCTTCCCGAGCGAAAGCAGAATAAGTCCGGCCAGCAGATTTGCCTGATGCCAACTGGATTCGCGATGGCCATTCGAACGAATAAAGAAGAGCGCCGATTTTCGAGCACCACTCCAGATCCGCCTGGTGATCGTTTCAATTTCAAGTTTGTCTCCCATGGAACGCTGGAAGGAGTTATCGTCGCTGGAACGTCCGCGCGATATTGATTTTCAATAATTATCCGACGCGAAAAAACAGCGAGCGTACACCGTCTCTATCCGTGGAGCAGCGTTTCCCAAACAGTGCTCCGCGTGCAATTACCGAGCGTTCCGCAAAAAATTATGAAATCGAGGTTAAAGTACAGCGAAACGTTGTCTGCTTCTGCGCGCTTGAATTTAAAACAACTCTCGAAAGGAGTTACAACTAAAACCGGAAATTTACTTCGGTGTTCGTTAAAAATTGTAGACCTTAAAATGTGCTCCGCGATGGGAATGGTTTGGGAAACACTGCCGCGGAGATTGAATTTTACAGAAACTGGAGCCTCCGATATTTTGCGTATTGTAAAACGAAAAAAGAAACGATCGCGGGTCAAATTTCCGAGGTACTGATAACGAACGAACGCGTTAACGATACTATTATCTCGAGCAGATGCCACGTACGTCGGCTTCATAACTCACGCCGTATCGCCACACCGTATTGAACACGGCCTTTTCACTCAGGTGATTTCCGACGATCCCCAGTAGACTCGTAAAATCCGTCCCCTCTGCCTCGCGAACTGGACGTTGGCAATTGCTCTGGGAGAAAGAACCGTGGAACACCGGAACTCTTCGAAGCATCGACAGGCTTGGAATACGAGACAAACTAGCGACGCTTGCACACTGATTCACGGTGTACCTGGTGAAAATCGAGGGGGCGAGTAATTCTCGACTGCGAGGTAGTCGAGATTCGAAACTGTAAAACGGAATCTTCTTGCGCTTTTAACGCCGCGAGAATATTCCTCGATACGTTTCGATATTGTTTGCGGGAAGGGACGAAAGCGTCGCGACGGTGGCGATGCCTGGTGAATGAATCCCTTTTGTCTCTGGACGAGCGTGTTTTTTTTTTTTGGAAGTGGAGCCACGCGAACTGGATAGAATTTTACGACACTGCGAAATGCTAGCTTTTTCGCGGGATGCACTTAGAGTGGCGCGTTTTAATCTTAATGGCGTCGAGTCTGGAATGTTTGCCATTCATCGCGAGGAAAAAATGGCAAAAGGATGAGAATTTTCCCGCGTGACTACGTGGTGTCTAGACTCGAGCGATGGCATTGTTCGCGACTTTAGAATATTCCCAAAACTCGCGACGTACGACGCGTATAGCGCACGTATGTTCCACCGTTAAGTAGTACGGGTCAACGATAAACGAGGCAGCCCCTACGTCCAGTGGAAAGTAAAACCCATCTCTACGAACGTTGCAGCGAAACAGACCTAGTCGAACTCCGGAGAATAAAATTGGCGAACCATCCTCGTCGACTGATTTGCATTTGAAAAAGGAGGACCGACCGACGATGAAAGGGGATGGACTAATCCGCGCTAGGAGGCTGACGAAAACATTACGTACGAATGAAATTGCGAATTTGCATAAGTTTCCCCTCGACCTTTTTGCGTTCCATTTTTCACTGCCACTCTGGATGTTCCATCAGCAGGTTGACGGTGAGGAAGTAAGGAAAAAAAAAAAAAAAGAGAAGAAGAGGAGGATCGTTCGAGCAGGGAACTTATGTCCGCATTTCGTACGATTCTATTCCGCGGAGATGGCTGGGAACTAATGGACTTCCGTGGCCCTCGTTTCGGCGACATCTCGCGCGACGCTCTCCCGCTGTCATCGCGCCTCTCACGAGTTTAACGAGGCGCCCCTATTTCGCCAATAACGGACGAATTTCGCTGCTCCTCGGGGCGCCCACGGCATTCCTTGGACGAGGGGGCGAGTCTGGAATGTTAATGCCTGAGGAATTTTTGTCGACGGACAAGCAGCGGCGTTCGATGGAGACCAGTCTTATCTGTTGTGCTCAACTTTTCCGGGGCGAGTTTTATCTTAATATTCCGGTCGAGGCGAATTTCAGATGCGCGCCAGGGAAAACCGAGTCGCCGCGCTCCCAGACGAATTTAAATTTAAATTTCACGAGCACCGCGTCCTATTTTTTGTTCAACATTTTCGAACGCACGCGTTGATAAGAGAGATGGGATCTTCTGTCGACAGTGACGAACGTACGATTATAATACGGCGGTTCGGCGATGAAATCCGTGAAAATTATTAACGCGGTTCGCTCGTGGCGCGAGAATACGTATCGATTGAATAATTTTATTTAATCCCGCTTCTGGCCACGAGGATACCTCGTTTTTCTACCGCGAGGCGAATTAAACGAGACTCGAATTTAAATCAGGAACGCCAAATACAGCGGATTAAATAATTTCCTCGCGCGGTTAAGCCGGCCCAGCATCGCGCAATAAAAACGCGTCGAACGGAAAACAATGGGGTGCACGCAATTACCGCGAAATAAAACGGGACGGGAATCCTGCCGATACGTTTCTTTTCCTAATTGTTTCAACGAACCCCCTGCCATCCACCCTTTTGTACGAGCCTGCGGCGCCCTTCTGGACGGGGCGAAACAAATTACTCCGTCTTCCCTTCTATCCGAATTAGACTTGGTATAACGAAGAAAAAAATGTGACAAGAAACGGCGCTGAATACACCGGGGACGTTACAAAGGCTGTTCTGTTCCACGCACACGGATGAAGGTGAGCCGAGATTCTTACATTTGGCAGCGTTCCATCGCCCAGCGTCGGCGAGATGAAAGGCCCGCGAGAGAAAGAGCGTTCGTGACGAAAAAAAAAGAAAAGTGGCCTGTCTGGCGGTCCTTTCGAGACGGTGGGCGATCCTCCACGCCCTCTCGAGCCGACATGCTCCGTCCGAAATCCGGCGCGAACGAGTTCAACCCCTCTCTGCTATTAATTAATTAGAGAACGGTTAATCGTTCCGTGTCGGCCTCCGCCGTCGATCGAATCGATGATCGCCAGGTTCGTTCGCCTCTCCGGTTGATTCCCTCGTTTCAACGCGAAATCGTAGGGTCGATGGTTCATCGCGAACGGGGAACCGTTGAAAGTTTCGATGGAGAAGCGAGATTTCACCGCGGGGAACAGCGAAAAGTTTCGATAAAAACGTGCTCCGTGGGGAGACGGTGAGAATGGCTCGTTCGTATCGCTCGTGCGATTTGTCGCGAGAACGTAGATCCCTGGTTGGATTAGATTTTACGGTTAACGCGCTTGATAACTGGGATGTTTAAAACGCTCGGACAATTAAGCTGGACTCCAGAGGATGTATCGCGACATCGTTCTTCCCTGGTGAAAGATGCGGACGGTGGCTCGTAAAGGCCTAGAAACTAGCTCGAAATTAAACGCGAACCTTCAGCCAGCTCTGCCAGCTGGGGTAATACGAATCGCGATAAAACTCGGGTTGCTCGATTTAATTAACAATTTAACGGCGCTAGATGAGAGCGGAGGCCAGCGGTTGCAAATGAATTTTCATAGATGCGATCCACCGGACCCGTAGGATTAACAATCAGTTTGATTAAACTCGCCGCTAATCCTTTCGGCCTCGTAGCCCGTCGCAAAAGAGAAATTATTTGCCAACGATTCTCCGGGAGATTCTCCAGCTTCCGATTTAATCTCGACGGTAGGCCACGATAGGGGATCCCAGTACAGAAACGGGGCCCGAATTAAATTATACGCCACGCGACGTGAATCGATCGTAACGACGTTTCGACCGTGAAATTGTTGACTTCGAGTAAAAGCGTTTTTTGGTAAACGGCTGTAACCGATTTCCAGCCTCAGTTTTCTGTTCCCAGCCGTTTCCCTGACCGCTCATTTCGCATTGTTTCGCAGGTTCTCTTGCGTTCGTTTCCCTTTTTTTATTGTCGAGATCCTTCGCGGTGTAAGTTCAGAAGTTCCCGGATAAAAAAGAAAGGGACGAAACACTTTCAGAGTTTATCATTGTTTCGGTTTCTGCTTCTTTCCAAACATTTTTTAGTGACATTTCACGGGGATTTGATATCACGGTGACGTTAATGGCGTAGTTCGCTCGCGGAGAACGCGCGAAACAGCGTTTCGAAGCAGTTAATGCAGTCACGTTACAGAAACTTTCGTCTCGTCATTGCTCGTATTAAACACGTAACGACTTTTCGACCGTGAAATTGTTGGCCCCGAGTAAAAGCGTTTTTTGGTAAACTGCTGTAACCGATTTCCATCCTCCCTTTCCTGTTTCCAGCCGTTTTCCTGACCGCTCATTTCGCTTTGTTTCGCACGGTTCTCTTGCGTTCGTTCCTTTTTTTTGTTGTCGAGATCCTTCGCGGTGTAAGTTCAGAAGTTCTCGGATAAAAACAAAAAAAAAAAAGGACGAAATACTTTCAGAGTTTATCACTGTTCCGGTTTCTGCTTCTTTCCAAACATTTTTCAGTGACATTTCACGCGGATTTGATATCACGATGGCGTTAATGGCGTGGTTCGCTCGCGGAGAACGCGCGAAACAGCGTTTCGAAGCAGTTAATGCAGTCACGTTACAGAAACTTTCGCCTCGTCATTGTTCGTATTAAACACGGAGGAAAGCCAGTGATTAACGGGGCGTCGAGGTCAATCAGCGTCGCTACCAATATTCCGTGGCGGTCCTCGAGAAGAGATAACGCAAATCCGATCATGGAAATCCTCGCCTTAGAGGCAACGGTGCCAAATTAACGGTCAGTGATCCGACGAATTATTGTTCCTCATCAACTCGGACGATGACTCGGTCGACGTGATAACGCGACGATAGAAGGAGGCGATCTTCAAGCGTCACGAGCGCGCTGGCCCGTGAAATTTCACACTTTCGATGCAAAGTGCATTGATTTCGTTCGAAATTATTTCCTGTTGCGTCTGAACGCGGAAGCCTCTCTCGTACACGCGTACGCAGCGCTCGACGCAGATGCTTTTGGAATGCGTATCGAATCGCGATGCTTCGAAACTCGATCGAAAATCCCTCTCGAAATTCCTGTTGCTTGTCGCGGTCCGAGTTTTATCGCGCGACCCTTCGATCCAGCCGAGCAACCCGTTCGAAGTAGGTCGACGACCCTCAAGGATTCTGCGAGTCGTATCGCCGATCCTCCCCGAATTTCATCGGAAAGTCAATCATCGCCAGAGACACGGGATCATGAAATTGAACGGGGAATCCCAAGAGGGCCGTCTCCCGGAGCGATGTTCCATGTCGCTGGGAATATTCGCGTTATATCCTCCTCCTCCAGCGGAAATCCACGTCGTTACTTGAACTCGTCGCTTAAATCAATCTTGATTAATCCGCGCGGCCATTACGCGGTATCATTAAAGCGTTCTGAAAAGCCAGAGCGATGTTTAAGGTTCGGCCGTTAAAGGGATTTTCGCTCGCCGCCGGCTATTGTGGACAGACATTAACGGGGGGCCGTGATCGAGTGCGGTAGATATTTCATTTGCATGCGACGGAGGGAGCGGAGGCGTTGGCTCGTTGTTTAAGAACCAGATCTCGGTGTCGCGACGTTTATAACGCGACCGCGAGAGCCTCGAGTAGTCGATGGTCGACATTGGTCGGACGCTTCGAATAGCTTCACGCGCGACTGCTCGCGACGCTTCCAGTTCGGTTCAGGAGGAATCCTTGCGTCCGATCGAATGCAAATCGCGCGAGACGAGCACTCGCGTCCGGCTCGGACCTTCGCGAACGTCACGGCGACACAAAGAGCCGCAGCGGTGTCTTTAAATCGCAATTAACGCGCCTCTCGCAACGCTCGCGCGACAAGCACGCTTTAACCCCTCTGAACGAGTTGAGAAAGGTCGCGTAACGCGAAATAACAAAGCGGCACTTTGTTGCATTAAACATAAGCCGGCAAAGAGCCCCCCCGCGCGCGCTGTCGAGCATTTTTCCACCGACGCGGATTATGTAAATAATGCATAACGCTGTGCACATAGACGCGCCGGGGTAGACGCGAGGAATCCACTTGCCCGTCGTAATTCAGCCTGAAATTAAAACGCATAACCTTATCTAACTGCGTGTAACGTACGCGCCGGAGTGGTACCTGAAATTACGAGCGGACCCGCCAGCGTATGAAAATTAACCGGTACGCCGCGTCGACGCGTGGCGGCGTCCATATTGTTCGTCGAGACGTTCGTCAAAATTCACGCGCTCGCCCACGGCCGATTGGAAAACGCGCAACGAATTAATAACGTCCATCAATTGGCCGGCATTTTCCGAAACGAGGTCGCGGACTGACCGAAATGGAAATCGACATAAGTCAGCGGATCGTTTGGCGAGCGTTATTAGCGCGGGGAATTAATTAAACATCGGCCCGTATTTGTCGAACGAACCGCGTGTCGAATACAAATTCCGCAGATTTCTCTGATGAAATATTTTAATTAGTTATTAGTTGCAAAATGTGCTTCATATACGTGGAGTGCGACTGGGTACGCGTTGGAAATTTAGGATAGCAGGATGTTTGGAAGGAAATTAATAGAGCGAGCGCGTGCGATGGAGTTCGAGAGGTCGAGGTGCGAAAGAAGAGCGTTTGAAATCGAGCGACAGGACTTGGCGACAGGATCGCGCGACCGAGGATGATAAAGGTGACGTGATCGCGAGCGTTTGAAGAATGGATGCATGGGAAATGCATGGAGAACAGGGTGAATCTTTGGGGCGAATGAGTTCAGTTGAAAGCGACGTTTGCCATTCATCGCGAGAAAAAAATGGCAAAAGGGTGAGAATTTTCCCGTGTGACTACGTAGTGTCTAGACTCGAGCGATGGCATTGTTCACGACTTTAGAATATTTCCAAAACTCGCGACGTACGACGCGTATAGCGCACGTATCGAGAATCGAGAATCGAGTGCGAACAGCGAGAGATAGAGTTAATGGCGACTGGAAAGTTTAATAAAGTATTCATACGTATATTAGTGGACGTGGAAATTATTTCTCTCGAGTAACATATTCCTACGTATACAATTCTCCGTGCTTCGTTTCTCGTTCGCATCGATTCGACGAACGAAAGCTTATTAATTTCCGTCGTCGCGCTGTCGACAACCTCCTAAATCATTCGTCGATCGTAGAATACGAGTCCTGGTTCGACTGCGCGACAAATACAGTTGTCACAACCGCGAACTTGTTCTGAAACGAACGGCGAGATAATACGCGGCGATACGCGAGATGAACGTGGCTGCTCGCTCGAGGAGGCGTGAATTACAGCGAACCTCGTCGCGTAAATCACGATCCTCGTTAGCGCGATTTGAGCCGATTACCGTTCAACGAAGAGAGAGAGAGAGCGAGATTTAACGGCTGCGGTGTTATAATCCGAGCTGGATTAAGACGTATAGAATGTACTACTTTATCTCAGATTCGTAGACGCGCGCCACGGATCGTCCCTCGGCTCTTTTTGCGCGCCACGCGCTAACCGCGTTCGGTTGAATTCCCGTGGCACTTCAGCGGTGCTTCCAAACGATTTTTCCGCGAGGGCCACGTTTTCTCGACCCTGTATTTTTCACACGCGACTGTCGCAAAATAAATCAGACGAATGCGCGCGCGATTCTTCGCCCCCTGTTTTACATTTCCCTTTGTTTGCTTACAACTTTTTTCAGCGTTCCGCTCGCGCTTTTAATTCGCTTCGTTTGCATTTGTCGCGCGACCTTTTAGCGAATTCAACATCCGCGTCTATCAGTGCTCTGTCGCGTATTGTCCAACGCGATGAAATTGTTCCTAGCCTCTCTTTTGTAAGATACCATCTGGAACCGCGAGTGATCGAGGAGCACGTAGGCGATCGGACAGCGGCGACGCGTTTAACGCGATCAAGAACGCGTGACGCGTGAAGTAACGCACGCGCTGCCTCTGGGACAGTGCTTTCCACTCGGTTCTTTCGCTGGTACGCGAATAACTGGCCCCGTAATACTGCTCGTATTACGTACTAATGCCAGGTCCCACGCTTTCCTCGTTTCCAGCCTCGATCTCGTGACGCAACCGGTGAAAGTATATAATAAGCGAACGGGCATAATCGATTATAGTCGGGGTCCGTGCCGTTGTTTCCTCGACGCTGGCCACGCTTCTCGTCCTGGCTGGGCCGACGAGCAGCGCGTTCCGTGTTTTCCGCTCGAATTACGCGAGAAAACTGGATCGCGCGGCTGTCGCAACGCGACGCGCATCTTCGTTGTCCCTGTTCTTTCGCTCGTGTAATTACCAGGATCACCAACGGTTGATGCGTCGCGACGTGGCCCCTAATTCCGTTGACCAGGTGCCGCGGTCAGCTCGCGAAATTTCCCATTTCGGCGAATCCGGTTTCGTCGCGTCTTTTCCGCGCGCGGAATTTAAATTAGAGCCAGGCTCGCAGGCTGCAACGCGAGATTTGTTTGTCAGCCCCGGCAAATTATGGTCCCGTCGCGTTGCGCGGCATTCTTCGAAGAAGGCCAGGGAACGGACAGGGCAAAACGCGCAGCGAGTCGCGAATCGCGCGCGAGCTGTCCACGAGCCATCTGCCCGTTTAATTAAAGTAGGAACAAATAATGTGAATTATTCTTTCGTTAATATTCTCCGAGGTTCCTTTAATTAGCAATCTCCCTTCTTTCTTGATTAAAGTTCTTGCTAATATTCCCTAGCGTTTCATCAACTTTTCCACCCCTCGTTATTAGCACAGTCGACTTCGATCGTTGCCAGATCCCGCCTCCGATCGTCCTCAACTTCCGTCCGACTAATCTCGAATCCCAGCAGCGATGCGTTGCCCTTTTTCGTAAAATCGTCACGTAGATTCCCGCAGATTCTCGCGCTGAATTCGCCGCCAGCTTCGATCGATCGCAGCGGGCCGCACGAGCGATGCGAATCGACCCGCGCGTCACAATAGACGTTCCATTGGTCGTTTGTTTAACCAAATTCTGCTGACAACCCCTCGCGGTCGGTCAACAGTTTTGTCTCCGTGTTTACGCGATGCTGACCAGAGCTGGAATCCGCGAGCAGGCAAACGGAGCGACCGTTTCTTACTCGTGCTCCGTAATTATGGTTGTCCGGGACGCTGACGTATTATCGTGGCCGCTGGCCACGTGTTTCTTGCCGCTTCCTCGAGCGCGCGCGTGGGTGGCTCGCCTCCTTTTTCCACGGTCACTCGTTAGCGCGGAAAAATCGCTGGCTTCCGTCTTCCTCGTCGCGCTGTTGCTTGCGCCATTTACTTTATGAACGGAGCCCAACGGGAATCCACGTGTTCTATCCTCGTTGAAAACCGGCTGGCTTCTTTGGCTGCTTTGGCTTCTTGCTGCTCCTTAGTTCTTGCCCGCCGCGAGGGAACGGAGCGTAAGATTATAGCCTTCTGTATGAAGTTCTTTCCCTCGCGGTAATTTGTTGAAAATTTCAACGGGTTAGGAAGAGCCGTAGAATTTCCGCAGCGAGAGAAACGCAAATTATCGAACGCGCAAGGGGAACGCTGTTCCTGGTTTTAATTATAAGCTGGGGCAAATATTATACGTAACATTCCTTCTGCAAATTTCGTAATCCAAACTAATTAAAACGTTGGGAAATTAAATCTCTTTCATTCGAGTGATTCGGACGGATTGAACCGTTTCGATCAGCCGCGCAATTGACTGAACCGTCACCGTGGAAAGCGCGTTTGAATCTTGACGGCTTGTTAAACCAAAATCCCTCCCCACTTTAACGGATTTAGCACAATTGCGTCCATCCGCTCGCTGAGTCGTGCGTGCGTGCGTACGCGGCTAATTCAGGAGTCCTGGATGCGAGGGATGGCCGCATCGTTCGCTCACAATTAGCCACTAATGCAAACATCTTGTTCAGGCCATAATCGCGAATTATGCTTTCTCGTTAATCGCGAAAAATGTTCCGGGTAATGCTCTAAATGCTCGCTTATCACGTCACGTCTCTATTCCACGGTAATACGCCGCGGTTGCGGTCGAATCGGTAAGTTACAACCAGCTGACGCTTGCGAGTCGAGCTATTGCATTTGCGTACCTATTCCACGGTATTCTTCAACAGCAGCGCTCCACGAAGGGTCGAATTTCGCTTCTATCCCAAGTATCTGCTTCTAAAATATTTCTCGAAACGACGATCAGAATTTTACTCATCTTTAAACGATCCTTACTAAATGAACCAACATCACTGATTCATACATTTTACCGCTTACGACCAGAGGCCCCAATAAACCCCAATAAACCCTGCGAAGGCGCAGCGGAATGATGTATGTAACTTAATTCCGCGAAAAGTGGACACACGTTAGCCTGGTCACGGCTCACGGGTACCTGCGGATATCCCATCGAACTCTCGAAAGTACCGTCCTCGTCAGCGTTTATTAAATCAGCGACGTGCACGGTCGAACTCTGGGCGAAACACGTGTTACCTCTTCCACGCACCCCAGCTGGGGAATTGAAGCGGGGAAACTTAAATCCAACTATCCGGGAAACGACGTTACCCGGCGCTAAGCTCCCTCGGAACTCTTCGGAATTACGTGCCCGCTGATCAACGCCGGTTCACCGTTCCTCTGCGGCAGCCAGCGGGAATTAGAGAGGGCTGTTGGGCTCCTGGGCTGCGTCTAAATTATAAATAAGAGGGACGACGGGTAGGAACGCCCGTGGCTACGATTTACCGTATCCTCTGCGGCGAGCGCACACCTGTGGCGGTCCGAGCACCTCCGCGAACACGGATTCCGACTGTTCCGAGTTCCACGGATGCCACCAGGAGATTTACGGACACGGACGCGGCCTATTTTTCCGTGGACCTTAATTCGTTCGCGGTAGAGGTTATTTTTCAGAAAAACAATTGATATAATAGACCAACGCGGTGAGAACGGAAGCGAGATAAAGGTGTTGTCGAGCTTCGTATAAGGTGGTGGACTCGTAATTTCTAATGGAACATGATATTGCGCGAATTGTCGAGAAAATGTAAAGGGTAGCGCACGGTCGTAGGAGACTCTGGAAAAAATCGTAAAAGTTGACCTTGGATTTGGTCCCGTTTCAGGGGTAGATATTTAATTCACAGCCTTATCTTCACAACCCCTCGTATATTTTATTATATCAGAGTATATTCTAGTAAGAGATTTGTATTTTCAAAAGCTAGCGTGTTTCATAAAAATCGAGAAGCGCCACTTCGAAATGGCTCCTCGTGCGTCACCTCCACTCTCCAACCATCAGAATTGTGTTTCCCCGTGATAACGGTGGGGAAACCGAGCTTCCATTGTCAAGTTTTCGTCTCCAGGCGGCACGTGGATCAGCGACCCTTGAGGATCGACAAAGGAAGTGGGAAACACGAGTCCCGTCGCCAGTTTTCCGTAACAGAAGCCGAACAGTTGGGCCACTTTAAGCCGTTCCGGGCACAAAGGAACCGGATGCCAGGTGTGTTTCACACGCGACGGAGCTCGTTTCTTCGACCGGCGACACCTCGAGTCTGTTCATTAACGATCGCTTTGAGAATCGCACGGGAGGAGTGCTTTCGTGCAATGGCCGCGTGAATCGTGGCCTGAATCGTTACGGAATCAGGCCGACCGAGTCACCGCGAACAGGGCTGGTTTCTGCCCAATTAGCCCAGCGCAGCGTGACGCGGCGTCGACTCGTTTGACGAGATCCTGGCTGTACCGATGACCACGAAACTCAGGATCCATCGATCGCGTTTAACGTCAAAACGGTCGACGAACTGGTCGCTGGCGAATTCAGCAGAACTTGCGCGAAATAACGAACCATAACTTCCCCTCTTCGTTTTAATAATTTCGTCGCCACTCTGGAATCCTGCGATCGCGTGCGAATCTCCTCGTTAAACCTAGACAACCGTTCAGTGAAACTGACCGTGAAGAAGTTGGCCCGAGGCCGGCGTCTTCTAGGCTAAGGGAGCTGGTCCGATTGACGAGACGCGGCCACGTAGAAACAGCAATTTCTGCTGGGTCGCAAATTTTATTAGATTCGGTGAAATCGATAGGGCGAGTCTCGTGGGATATCGGGAAACGTGTTGCTGGTTGTCGCTCTCGCGAACCTTATGAGCTTCTCGAGTAGGTACTCCAAGGTTTTCGAGTAGAATATCGAGTAACCATCGTTACGAACCGATACTAGACCTCGAGTTACAGAATCATGTTGCCATTTAACTGTATTGCTTGTCATTCGAACGCAATGTTTCGCCAAATATCGCATAAAAAAATCGTCACCATCGATATTCACTTCGATCCTTCGATCTCCCTGACCTCTGCTTCTCTCCACTGGACGAAACACACCCCGACGAGTCTGTTAATCAAAGAGACTCGCTATATCGAATCTCGCGCAGCCTGATTCATGTTGCCATTTAACTGTATTGCTTGTCATTCGAACGCAATGTTTCGCCAAATATCGCATAAAAAAATCGTCACCATCGATATTCACTTCGATCCTTCGATCTCCCTGACCTTCGCTCCTCTCCATTGGACGAAACACACCCCGACGACTCTTGTTAATCAAAGAGACTCGCTACATCGAATCTCGCGCAGCCTGATGCAAGCTTCTGATCTCGATGCCCGATACTAGACCTCGAGTTACAGATTCATGTTGTCATTTAACTGTATTGCTTGTCATTCGAACGCAATGTTTCACTAAATATCGCCACCATCGATATTCACTTCGATCCTTCGATCTCCCTGACCTTCGCTCCTCTCCACTGGACGAAACACACCCCGACGAGTCTGTTAATCAAAGAGACTCGCTACGTCGAATCTCCGCAGCCTGATGCAAGCTTCTGATCTCGATGCTCGACAATTAGGCTCGCGAATCTCCCTCTGTTCTCATCAGCTGGCAGCGCGGTTGGTATCCGCCAACATCATTGCTCGCGAGTGTACAGCGCAGATATTAAGCGCGCGGCGTTGAAGTAAGTTTAATCCGCGCCGTCTCTTGACTCCCTTTCCAATGGTGGCGCGTGAAAGGAGTCGAGCTTCGAACGAGCTCGCGTGAATCCCTTTCATCATAGTAATGCGCGCCGGTTCTCCTTTCTTCTTTCGCCTCCCCGGCTTCTTTTCAGTTTCCCTTTCGCGCGCGCCTCCGCGTCGCGTCGAGCCGCGCGTCGAAACAATGGACGGCTCGAAACGTGCCGCGTTGGTCCTTCACCTTGCGCAAACAGAGGGACGGTCGAGTCAAACGAAATTACGAGAGGAAACGCTGTCCAGAGAGACGGATCAGCTGTTCGCCAGTGTTTTTCCCGAATTAATACGGGATCCAGGGCCTCCTCTCCGCGAGATTAAGCCATAGCTGCACGCGCCTCGTACACCCAGCTATCCTTGCCTCGAGAGTTTCCTCAAAAATTCAATTCGACGTTAAGCTTTCAGCGCGCAAAGAGAATTCTCGAGAATACGAAAATGTCTCCCCTCGATCCTCTTTCTCGTATCGTACGCGAAGAATCGCGGCGGGCGAAAAAAGAAATTGGATCTCGCCGATGATAAATCTACTTATTCCGTCATAAGTCGTCCTTGCCTCCCGTCAAATTGCGAGAACGACTGGAATCCGAGAGCGTTCGTGCACCCGACGCGCGCCCACGGCGACGCATCAGCAAGGAATTCCATTCCGGCCCGACGAATCTTAAAGCGACAGCTACGGATTTTCTTACCACGCCGCGTCGCGGGGCGGTGTAAACTAATTTCCAGCTTCTTGTCGCGCGGCTCGTCTGCGACGTCGCCCGGAGAATCCGTTGCTCCTGATTAAATCGAGAGGGCCACGACGATCGAGGACGGGCGTCGTCGACGTCCCACCCCGCCGGGTCGACGAACGCCGGGCCATCCACAAGAATAAGAGATCGAGGTGGAATCCTGGGGGGCGAGATTCTTCGTGACTCCTCCGGTCGTTCGCCGCGTATTCGAATTAGAGGATTTATCGAGGGCTGTCTGCGCCGCGTCCGGCTGTGGAATCTGCGAGAATACGTCTTACTCGCTGCGAACGGGGGCCGGATCCCGTTAAACCCTCGCAGCTTCCTGCCACCGAAGTTTCCGGCTGCGGAATTTCATTTTCCAGAACGCGCGCGATTAATCCTGCCTGCGCGAGTACGTTATAACCGTTCCAATTACCTGTTGATTATTAAACAGTCCTCGTAAATGAAAGTTAGCTTGATACCTCGTTAGACGCGTTCGTGACCCAGTTCGACCTCCGCGGAAGCCAGCCATAGAAATTTCCACGGTGGACCGTAATTTTCCACGGGCATAAATTAATCCCGACCGCGGTTACGTTGTAATGCCTGTTTCGGTTACTTGTTGATTGTTAAACGGGCCCGCGAAACGATGGCGGCTCGCGTAATACCCTGTCGGACGTGAACGCGCGCGTAATCCACCCCTCGCCTTGGCGGTATTAACCGAGCACCCCCGCTCTATATCGCCAACTTATTCGAGTCACGCCTAAAATTCGCTAAGTCACAGGAGCTATACTCTTTGACACCCGGTAAATCGTTATTATCGTCCTGTGAGCAATTCAAATCAGCTTAAGTGCCCGTCCACCGCAACCCTTACCGAATACGGCCATAATCCACTTGCTCTTCCGGCAGCCACCGTGAGGGCATCGAGAGCCGAGTCGCTCCCGACACTCGATCCCCGACGACGGAGGTTAAACCCCGTTATTATTGCCCGGTAAGCGACTCCGCAGCCGCCCAACGCTGTAGTCGAACGTCTAGCCAGGCACGTCCATAATCTACTTGTCCCCGAACGGGGAGCGCCTGTCGCCCGGCTGCGCCGTCGAAGCATTGATCAACGTCACTGGCAGAGAAATCCGCTCGCGACGGTCCAACGAACAGGCGAGCGTTCCGCGCGACGGGCGCCGCTCGCGCGCGTTAAAAACTTCTAAACACCGGGCTCGAATCGAACTGGCGTCGAGTCCGCGGCACGGCCACCAGCGAGAGTCGAACCCCGGATTTTCCAGACCGTGAAAGATCGAGGGGTCGCGTTGTCGATCGGAGTAATGGAGCGTTTTTTCGCGAGCACGCTGCCAACGTGCCTCCCTACCGCGCGACAATTTCGCTTGATCGGGCTTGTTCGACGAGTACCTTTTCTCGCGATTCCACTCGACCCTTCTTCTCTCTCTTCCTTTCTCCCTCCCTCGCTTTCACCCCTGATTTCACGGCACGAGCGGAATCGATAGACGAAACTTTCGTCCCATCGATTCACCAACGAATCGCGTTAGTGTACTCGCCGTTTCCTCGTCGCAGTCCTCCGTTTCCAATGGCGGCTACGTGACCGCGAGTTTCACGCGCCGCAAACGTAGCGTGGAGACGTTGAAACAGTCGGAGGATCGACGCGCGGAACTTTTCGAAACTAACGACGCCCGTCGCGTGCATTTTCGTATCTTAGACCGTAATTCCCGCGGGCAGGAAGCGTGCGTCCTATTTTTCATCTACCGCCCCAACCTTTCGCTAGGCAGGCGGAACACGAGTGGCTGGCGCGTATCTCGAGGCTGGCGCTCGAGCTATCGCGGGTCGCCGATCTTTCGATCCACGGGACGGGTCCGCCTCTGCGCGGGAACCACGATCGTAAGTCATTTCGTGGCGATAACAGGCGTGTTGCGAGCAGCATGCGGTGCCGGTTGGTGTCGAGCCAGTTCCCCGCGAGATTCGAAAAAACGCGGACACGACGAAGGAAGCGGATGCGAGCGTGGTAAAAGCGGAGAGACGAATAGATCGACGAAATGTTTGTCCTTCGAAGGTGTTTCCATCGATTTTTCCCCGCGAGACGAGACTTTGGGAATGGAAAATCAGTGAACACGGCGACGCACAGATGGAATTACGCGTTCAGAGCATCGTCTGGTCGCGAAACTTGCGCGGCATTTGGAATATTTAACGGTTTAGGTGTCGATGCGCAAACATAGAACGCGGGCTCGCTGAAAAATACGCTGCGATACCCGGTTGCGACGACTGGATTTCGATTCGAAAGAACGAAGATGAAGGTAAATAAATAAATTCGCGGAGTAAATGGGTATAATGCGTCAAACGAGAGAACGAACTCATCGAAGAGAAAACTGAGATAACGCCGGCGAGTGCAGTCGAGGGGGAAAAAGAGGCAATGAAAAAAGACGCGGGATGGGAACGTCGCTGGGCGGAATGAGTTTCCGCGAGGAGAAATTGACGAAGTTGAGGGAAAAGTTGCGAGGTAACTGGCGACGACGACAACGGCGCAGCCCAGTTAACACGTACAGGAAGTATAGCCGAGGCTGTTCGAGGTATTTGTCTTACTTTCGAAGACGCTTGCTTCGGATGGAGGCGGACGGAGCCGTTCCTCCACCTGCGACGCCTTAAGAAGACCGTAGAACTGAAAGTTGGAAGTGCGTCGCGCAGCGTAATACTTTGCTTTGCTCATGAATTGGTCCCCGCTCGGTGTCAGCCTAAGCGATGGCGCTGAGATAAGACAAACAGCGGAAAGGAGGATACGGGGATGCTAAAATCGCGCTCGAGAATCTGAAACCGAGCGTGTTCAATTTCTAACGAACCAGCGGGACGGATCTGTTCGAAACTAACGCGCCTGGTCGCGCAAACGTTTAAACTTAATCAACTACAGCACACAGTATCGGGATCGATAATCGACTCGACTTTGCATAACTCCAATCGCCAATAAGGGCGGCCACCGGATTTCAGCCATTATTCATCCGACGCAAGTAGTATGATTACACTTGTCGCGAGCGTGATTGCATTAATCACTGTCACCAATGAACCGCGCGTACGCTAACTGCACGGTAATTATACACGCACGTCTAGTCAAGGAAGACAGAGAGAGGGAGGGAGAGTACGTTGCCAGTCGCGTATTAGCTTCGTTGTCGCGTGGGCAACAGCCGTTGCTTAGCCGTTGTTAGTTCATTATTGCGCTCGAGGGAGAATAGGACGAGACACCGTGCAGACGCTCGGCGTCTGCGGGCGTCGCCGCCCCAAACAGGGGTGTGGGAATGCAGATCACGTAGGTAATTGCTCGGACGGCTGAAGTGGCGAGCTTGACGACGCGCGGTCAGTTTACTCTGGTTGGGACGCTTGCCCGGATTTGTCGCGCGCCGAAATCGCGTTGTTTCGTTAATTAAATCGCGCACCCTATCGAGAGCGACCCCTCGACGAAATATCGGCACTCTGGCGAGAGATCGGCCGCGGCCAGGGCCACCTGTGGAACGAAACTTGGGCCGCGATTACGTCGTCTTTCAGGGATCGATCCTCGCTCGCGCACGCTCGTCGCTCCGTCATGGACGAGAGGAAAGGGAAGCGCATCGAAATAAGCTCGCGTCCAAGGAGGAAAGTCGCTTCCCGCTGAAAAGATTAATCACTCCGACCGCGCTCGACGAGCGGGCAAAAAATTCGAACTCGTCGCGATTTCTATTACGAGACTTCGATCGGGAACGTGGCGCGCCGCTCACGGTTCGAGGGAATGGATTTTTCGTATTTCGAGGAGAGCTTCCGTCAACGAGACGAACCGCTTCGATTGCCTCATCGACGGAAATGCTCTTAACTGCCAGCGCGCATCCGCCATTCGTCGGTGTCTTGTTCGAATCTTGGATCGCCGCCACGACCCGGTTTCCAGCTTTTCGAGAAATTCAAAGGTGTCTTGCCTCCGTCCGGCCACTCGTCATTTTCATTAGAACAAAGTCGCGAGCTCGAAACCTCTTGCGTCGGATTAACGTGGGATCCGAGCCCTCGTGGAATTACTCGTTACCCAAGGGTGCAACCGTTATTTAAGTACGTGCATTTAAGTATTTACTGCACTGTACACTGTAATTTCTTTTCGTGGCATAAAATCGTCAGTTTATAACCAGTACGATACGACTGACAACGAATGGATCCGAGTTTCACGATACACGCTTTGAAGGACCGCGAACGCATTTTCTATGCTCGCGTAAATTCACTCTCGCTGTAATCTGTTAGACGGAGGAACGAGTTACAGCAACCCTCGACCGTTACAAGTGAACGTTAACACTGTTTTCGCATAGTTCGCGAAGAATAAGTCGGCACTTACCGCGAAGTAACGTGGCTTAATTTCAGTTGCGAACTTGCTCGAATAGATTACGTCCGTGCCTCGCAGCGCACGCCGGAAATACGCAAACGATTCGTTTACTGCTCGCGGGTTTACGCTCGAAAATTATCCCGCGTAACGCCCTGTCTCTCGTGATATTTGCGGTGTTAATCGCAAAAAAATCGTCCCGCGGATCGTTTGATCAATCATCGGCAGAAATTGATTCCACAGATTCGCGATGTTTACCGCAACTTGGGCCGTATTTGACGTCAAAGCAACGTCGGGGTTCGTTTGAACTTTGTATCGACAAATATTTGCCAGCGAAACGATCGCAGTCGTCAACGTCCCGGGCGAAAACGGCCTCGGATAAACAAGTTTTGAAACGAGGACCGTCATAATTGGCGAACTCGAAACCGCCCTCGAACACTTGCCGTCGATAATGAACTTTTGTCATCGGGTCTATGGAGTGCTCGACGGGTTCGAGAAGTTTCCCGTTTCGATAGAAAAAAAGAGCACGTCGATCGCCGCAAAATGCCCCATGAACCTCGCGACAAACTTCTGAAACGCATGCCGTGGTTTGTCGTCGAAACTTCGACCAGCGCGGGGAAGTCGAGAAACTTTCCGCCGCCGCGAGAACTCACCAGACTGAATCCCGACGGTATGCCAGCGCTCGTGAAACTCCGATTCCGGACAGCGAACGGTTCTTAAATAACCGGCTGGATCCCAAACAGAGGCCTAAGGCGCGACAAACGACGCTGCTCCTCGCGCATCGATCTTTTCCGGCTCGCCCCGGGCTCGAGGAGCCGCAACGCGATCGAGCAGCGATTTCGAGCATCGAACTCTCCGCGATCCGGCTCCCGTTGCCTCTTTGTTATTCGCGCGCGCCTCGCAGCATGCATTATTCATCGGGGATCATGACTGATACTGACGACGTGGCATTTTTACGACGGTTTCGCTTGCGGCTCACGACTCGACGATCGTCGATTCTCGCGGCCAACTTGTTTAGGGTTGACCGTTCTCCGTAGCACCTTTCGGCCAATTTAGACACCGCTTAGCGTCCTGGCCAGTTTAAGAGGCCGGTCACATGTTATATATAATACTTTCAGCGGCGCCGGTGTGAAACCTAAGAGAATTTCAGGTTCGTTTACCAAGACCACCGTTCCACCGAGGTTTATACTGTATTTTATCACGAGGCTCGCGGAAACTTCGTGTTCTAAGTAAGCTTCCAGCTAGTGGGTACATCTAAGATCGTTCTAACCCGATTTCCAGCGATGCCGCGATGCGTCTCGCCTGCTTCTCGGGGTGATAATTCGAGCGGATTCAATTTGGAGCATTTCCGTACTTCACGGGCTGGTTTATTGGGATTTGTTTGCTTCCGCGCGGAAGGTGCAGTCAGCTGGTCGGATCGGGTTTAAGCGACGTTCTTGGTTTCTCACAGTCGACATCCACGACGCGGGATTTCCTCCGTTCCGTGAAAACGGGAAGCGAGCTGGCTTATCGCCTCTGACGAACGAACGAAACCGTGTGCAGCCGTCGTACCACGCCCAACTTCGAAGAGCCGCCTCTCGGATAAATAATTTAACCGCCATTTTACCGACACGCCATCTGTTCCGACGCTGAACTCTGCTAAATGACTTTCCGCGTTCGCCACGAGCGCGTTTAGCAAACTACTTTCTTCGTTGCTTGATCAATTTCGCGCATGCGAAACGAAACAAGTTGGGGATGTATAAATCTAACTGGTGCGGATAGATATGTGAAACGCCAAAGGGTTAGGATATGAAGTGACTGGAACAGTCGGATCGATATTTAAGCTTTTCATCGGGCATGCAGGGAAACGATTATCCCAATTCGCGGCTGAAGTGCATCCCACTCGAGCGACAATGCAGCGGAAAGTCTGAATCGATGCCTTCCAAGTGAAGTGTTAATTAAAACGTGCTCGCGACTGCGTGGTGCATTGAGAAATCGTTCTACTGTCCCACTTCGTCGTAAAAAGCATCGGAACGCCTCTTTAGGAAACGTTAAGTGATCATGAGCAATCAATAGACGCGAATAAACAGGATTTTCCGCAGGGAACGACCGACTTGTGAAAGAAACTTCGCTACTAGGGAGGAAGAAATCGGGTTTCATCGCGTAATCGGACGCGTAATCAGGCGCGGGAAGTGACCCATCCGATCCTCTCGTGCGCGAAGCGTGCTCGCACTCCGTCTCGACGGTATTTCGTTTCGCTGACAAAAACGACGGGGCTGGCGAAACCGCAAACTCGCAAAGGATTCCCTCTCGAAGCGTCTGCGAGTGCGGCTCTGTTTGCATCGGCAAATACTTCGCGAACGTCGAGCTGCCAGTTGCCTGGTTTGCCTCCGCCTGCGCTTCCGCTCGAGTGAACTTGCTCGGACATGCACTTCTTCCTGTCTACCTTAAAGGGAAACGAGATCGAGTGCTCGTACGCCTCTCGATTCAATCGAGAACCTTTGGCCGTCCGTAATAGACGTAGTCGTCGAGCGTTTGTTTTCTCCTCGTGTGCGATACGAGAGATTGGAAGCTCGAAACGAAAGGAGCTGCGAGGTAAAGAGTTCGTCAGCGTCGCGGAAGACCGACATTTATTACGAATAAACAGACACGAATTCTCCAAATAATCGACCAAAGTTCCCGCGAATTTATTAAAACTTATCGACGCTGCCGATTCTGGTAAGCAAACGAACCTCGCGCGTGATATACTGGACAAGTTCCAATTGCTTCCTGCAACCAAGACGGAGAGCCGAATGAACTTCCGGCCGTGGAAGGATTAAATTCTGATTACGATCTTCTTCGTTCCCCTTAACAGAGTGAAATATCGCCGGTCTGGGCTCGCGAATATCCTTCGTCCTGACAAGAACACCCCCTGAAGATTATTCTATATACTTTGGAAGATTCAATATTGAATCCCCAGCTTCGTGCTCCCGAATTATCCCGTGGCGCAGAGGACGCTTTATCCCGCGTAACACGTTTCCGCCATCCGCGCAAGCGTCGCGAAAAGAATTAATAGTCGCGAGGATACGCGATAACATCGCGGACGTATTTCTTCGAGGCGACGGCACGTGGCTGGGGACGACGTAAATACCCGCGCTGGGAGCGAAAATCGGCCGCGTTTAGCTGCGTCTGACTAGAGCTCGTGTATATTCCACTGCGAGGAATCCCGCGCGGAACTTCATGACGGCGATAACCGTCGACCAGCGGTTTCCAGCTCATGAATTATTCCGCGCATACGTGGCGTTTGCTCCATAAACCGTTGCCTGACATCTCGCCCGGCGATCTCGATCCGAGACCATGCATCCGATTCCTCGCGATCGCTGCGATTTCCACGCGGATCGCCTCGCGTATTCCGATCACGGCGCTCATCTGTTCGCGTCTGCCCCTTCGCGGACCAGCGAGCTGTTCCGGAATTTTTTCATCGTCCCCCTCGCTTCGCAGTAACCTCGAGAATTCGAATTCAGTGGCTGCGAGGACGAACGTTTCTACGGCTTAATATCGCGTCTGCCCGCGAGGCGCGCGTTTTCAAGTTACGCGGATTACCCCGCGAGGATTTTGCGCTCCGTACTTGGACAATGGTCGTCGTTCTCTGGCTTCCTTCCTGTCTCGGTTACGCAACCGGGAATTAAGTTTCGTTTCGCTTCGAATAAAACAGTGACCCAGTATTTTCGCGGGTCAGCAACAACGGGACCGCGGCGGGTCATTTTTAAACAGTTCCCGAGAACTTCGATCCTCCGGGGGCGTAGGAAACGGAGTCGAGCGAGAATCGCAAATTTCGCTCGGCTACGGCGAACGACCAAGGAGAAATCAAGCCCCCGCGATCGGAGTAAACCGCGCGACGAGTTTCTCGGAGACCTGAGGGCCCTCGCGAAGTTTTTAGACGCTTTTTCCCCCCCGATCCCGTCGACGAACGCGCGGGAAAGCTGGTCGGGAAACGTCGAGTGGCCGACTCGGCGAAGTCGAGCGCCGTTTCATTGGACGCTTAATAAAATCCAATACTTGCTACGTGGCGCAGTCGATTTGGAGGGCTTCGATAGGCAATCGCGAAGGGTTGAACGTAGCCGCGTTTCAACCGGGGCTCCGCGAATCGTGGCGGAGTAAGGGAAAAAAATTGAAGTTTGCTGCAATTTTCTAAATTAGCGTTGTAACGCGAAGAACTCGATTCGAGGGTGCGTTTGGATCATCCGCGGTGCGATTCGAGAGGGCAGCCATAAGTATTACGCGAGAGTGAGCCGTTTCTCCGACTTCTATACACCTTTGTACCCTATTGTACCCTATTGTACCCTGGTTCGCAAGATTTATGCGAGACGGATAAACTGATGTTCGTTGAATAAGATCGCAAGAAATATGAAATACCCAGTCGCGCGTATCGAGACTAGCCCGCGACGGAATATGAAAGAAAGTGATTTCGATAGGATCCTCCTCATGAATTTCCATCGGAATACATTTGACGGAGAAGGCTCAGCCGCGTTTCTTACGTTCGTAACGTATTTACTCCGTTAAACAGCCTTTATTCCCTTCCCAAACACCTTTGGTAGCTTCCCTTTCGTGTACAGCAAATTTCTCTTCTTCCCAGACAGCGTGCAGTGCTTTCCGCCGTGCCTGGCACAATACCTTGAAGATTCTATCGTATAGTGTGCCCCGCGCTATATAATCTCGTACGATTCATCATTGTCACGTTCGTACGTTGCCCGCGGTCTCCTCCATTTTCCTCCACGGAATTCGTATTTCTTTCAACGCCGCGTACATTCGAGTCGCCGTTCCGCACGCAACGGGAAACGGAACACCCCGTATAACGCTTTATATAGGTTGGACGTCGACTTAACTAATCGCGGCAACGCGGGGCTTCCCCGGCTTCGTTCGACCCTACGGGTTCGTAACGCGCAGCAAGATGCACGCCATTCCGTCTGACCAGCGACGTGTTCGCTAACGCTCGACGACAGGATTCTCCCTCGACTTGCTTTCGGTAATATTGTGCACGTTTCTGTCCGAATCGCGGACAGAAACGTAAATCCGATAAACGGAACCGGGGAGCGGTGGCTCGACGCGAAGCGAGAGAAAGAATCGACGCGTGATTCGATGAACTCTCGCGTTCAGCGACGATTTAAACGAGACAATTCCGCTGGGAAACGCTCGTCGCTGCGCCCTAATATCGTTCAGCGAACAATATTTTCGCGGTCGCTGGTGACGTCGCGCAGAGACTGCACAATGCCTGCAGACGAGTCGACGAAATTATCAACATAATCCAATAACAATCGGCTCGAATGCGTGCCTCCGATTCGCGGCACCCTCCGCGCTTTCCATTGACTATCGCATTATTTTACGAGCATCCCGCATTCATCTTCGCACAATTGGAATTAGTTGCTGGCCGACGATCGAAATATTTTCGCGGTAGCAACGATAAAGCAACAAGGGCTCCCATTGACCGCGAGAAATCAGATCGAGAAGCATTATCCGCGTCGGATTTTCGGCGAATTCGCGATTGGAAAGCCGAAACAATCGAGCGGATGAACTTGTCGAATGAATCGCCGCGCGGAGACATTGTTCGGTTACAATGTCACCCGCTACTCCTCTTTCGAACGCCCGAATTCCCCTTTTGTCGTCCCTAAAATGTTCAATCAAACGCTTGAAACGTTCATTTTCGTCGCCTCGTTCCAGCGAAACGATCAAGACTATTAATATAAAATTGTTTACATCATTTTACCGCAATTTCTTCGCCATCTTTCGCTACCTTACTACGAACTATGGTCGAGCTACGTCGAGCCTCGCGAAAAGAGGGTTGAAAGGACGCGAAACATCATATCCCCGAAGGAAAACGCGGTGACTTCTGGCCAGGGATGCTGGTCTCGTACTAAACGTTATCGGAAGCATTAGGTTTCGACGCCTCGTTTCAATGAAACGATCAAGAATATTAATAGAAAATTGTTTACATCATTTTACCGCAATTTCTTCGCCATCTTCCGCTTCGTTACTACGAACTATGGTCGAGCTACGTCGAGCCTCGCGCCAAGAGGGTTGAAAGAACTCGAAACATCATATCCCCGAAGGAAAACGCGGTGACTTCTGGCCAGGGATGCTGGTCTCGTACTAAACGTTACCGGAAGCATTAGGAAGTCCTTCTAACCGGAAACTTCTTCCCTCGAGTGGGCTCTCGACGCGCCGTGAGACGTGGTTCCACGAACGTGGTCGTGTGGACGAGCACGGAACGTGAAAACTCGTCGACGGGAGTAGGAAAAAATGGAGTAAAAGAGAAACCGCGGCAGCCAGCGTTTCCATGATTATCCCCGGCTCGGGATCCCCGTGGCTCGTATCTCCGCAGAGCCACCACGGGGACAGCCAGTACAGGCAGTAGCCTGCGAAACGAGTGCCGCGTTCACGTTCCCGCCTTCGGTCGACTGCCATTCCGCCCTCGCGAAATGGGGCGCCTTAACTTACTTTGCTTAAAGCGAGCTCGCTTGGGAACGAGTCGTCGAGGAGGCGTCGACGAACGGACTCCCTTGGCTCTGACTCGCCACGGGATTCTGATTAAGACGTACGATCTACCGATTATTCGAATCGAAGGAACTCCCCTCTTCGTCTCCAAAATTACGCAAAAATGATAGAAATCGAAGACGCGTAGGACCTCGAGGAAGTCTCGACGTTGTTTCAGAGGATTTCGCAATAGAATCGATACGACGCAGGGCTATATCCGAGGGATAAGACAATCCGTTGTTAACCGCTGTCCTACTTCCGTATTCATAAGGAGAGAGGAGATAATCGATAAAGACAGCAGACGATTCCCAGCGAAAGCTCAGCGGCGCCTCGTCGAACTCGCGCCTCGTCGAGCGGAACGCGAGGCGACACGGGGTAGAGCGCGCGAGCTCCACTCTCGAGGACGCCTGGCAGCGAATCGTTGCCAAGAAATGGCGCGGAAAGTAGCGCGCGTTAAAGCCGGTCTATCGGATGAGAAACGTCCTGAGGATGGGTTACGCGTCCGTTGCACTTTTATGATCTGTTCGCGACGGGAATCTCTTAATACCGCCGATCCGACGCACCGCCTGCAACGTGCAGACGTTCGAGTCGCGCAACGAGCCGGATTTGGAGCGCGGATTTGGATCGTAATCGCCGCGCACGGTTCCCCAGCCAAATCTCCGTACGCGTGGATGGCGATAGGACGATCTCGATATTTATCTCCGCGGATCGCGTCGTTGGATATTGCTAATTTTCGCGTATGCGCCGCGACTCGCGCGTCGATTTCGCATAGGAACGACCTCGATCCGCGTCGCACCGTAGCAAACGTCGTAAGCTGCTGGCTGTATCGAGCGTTATTCGTTCGCAACGCGGAACCTTCTTGTCAAGCGACATTAGTCGTCAACAATTAACGCGTTAGTCGAGCGACTGATACTCGACGCGTTGCGTTCCCGCGTTACCATTTCTAAGGCTGCTCGCTGGGAAACGTAACTTGGTACCCCCGAAGCCGTCTATGGAGTCTCTAAATTACGAGCGTCGAAATCGGGATGGCGTGCTTCGGGACCATTTCCTAAGTAGAGAAGGGCGAAGATAAGGGGCAGAGAGCGGGAAAGAGAACGCGAAATCGTATTTGCGAGGTATGCCACGGGTCTGCTAATGTTGGGAACCGGAACACGTTACTTTAACGTCGACGGTAGCATCTGGTTCGTGAGTCATCGCGTAATCGCACATAACGAACAATTAGCGGGACCGTATCAAAGCCAAGCAACTGTAACAGGAAAACAATTAAACATAATTACTGTCAACCGCGCGACGGGGGGTTGGAAACTCGCGAGGATCGCGTCGCCGTCCCCTAATGCACACCATTCGAAACAACTACCCCTCGTAGATACGTGGTATCCGCAGAAATTGTGTGTCTAATCCTTCTAACAGCGCACGTAAGGGTACCTCCGCGAAATTAAAGTGAACTCGTGCCAGCGTCGAGCAAAAAGTACGCCCGCGTTTCTTACATTCACGAGGATGGAGGTGCTCGTGCGCCATTCAGAGTCTAATATCCGGTCCCCCTCGAAACGCGTGTGGCCGTTTTCTTCCCGCAACGACAATGAAAGTCTCGTCTCGTAGGTGGACGAGCGTCTGGCCGGGTGTAGCCGCTTAAAAACAGGAGCATCGTCGGTTCACCCTCTTTTTTCGCCTGCTCCGCTTCCCTTAGACGAGCTGCAGCCTCCTAGGGGGTTCTGCCCTGTACAGCTGACTCTGCTCGCCGCGCTCGGAACCGTGAGAAATAAACGCGGTCCGCTTGCCAGCGAGCTAGCAATCAGCCAATTAACCGGGTCTGCTTTCGCCTCGATTTTTCCAGCTTTCCGCTCTCGCAGCTCGTGATACGGAAATCGGTATCCTTGAACAGCCTGGAAGAAACACCAGGCGAAGCTGGGCTGTTTCCGCTCGAGATTACTCGGATTACCATTTTTCATGTTTCCTCGAGCGCCAGCCTCGAAGACATCGCGCGATGTTTGATCCTCCGCTTCCGCCCTGTTTGTAACAATGAAATTAACGATGGAGGATAAACGTTTCCTAAGCGGTGGTGCTTTTTACGAAGGTAAACTCGAAGGAACTCGGTGAAATTTTCACTACATTTATCGTAGATTGTTGATCGTGGATTATTGCAACGTAGACGCTAACGCTGGAATAAGGGATGCGTTCGAAAGCATCGCATTTAGAGGATTTTTGTGCAGCGCTGAAGGATGCGCAACTAAAAGTGATCATTAAAACGAACGCATCGCGGGCATTGAAACGGTGTTCTGCGTTCGAACGTAACAACTTAAAAGAGTTTAGCTCGGTAGCCAGCATTAACGAGCCGCTATTCCCAACGTAAACAGTATTTTTTCGCGGCACCGGCATCCGGCAAAGGCGCGCGCTTTGGCAGCGGCGCTTGCCAGCAGCGTTCGCCGCTTCAAAAGTTGTACGCAAATCTCCCCTTTGCGAGCTATTTATTCTATCGCGCCGCTTCCTTTCGTCGAGTGCTCTTCATAAACGTTCCAAACTGCCGACCACTTGGCGGTCGTAAACTTCTCGTCGGTTATTCCCGCGGCAAACGAAAAAATGACACCTACCGACTGTGCAAATTTACAAACCGCGGGAACGAAACGTTTGCGCTCGAATCGTTTGTTCTCCAATTTATTTCCGAAATTCGAGGCTTTCCACGGGATAAAAATCGCCACTCGACCACGCGTCCAAAACCTCCCCCATTTCCAGACGGACCGCCGCGTATTTCAATGACCTGTAAGTACAACTCGACGTACGACGTGTCCCGCGCTGCGATTTAAGTCGGCTGGCCTGGTGCCCGTGAAGCAACGGGGTTCCTCGCCCTCTTTCTTCGTTAGTTTGCCACGGTGCCCGGCCACTTTATCTTCCGCCTCTGCGTCGGACTTTGCCGGCCCCTCGACGTAATTTACCGCGACATAAAAAGCCCCCGCGAATGGACTATGATACTGGCTGGCAGAGCTTGCGGACTGGCTGAACGGAATTGTATTAACGGCTAAACAGAACGGGTGGCTTTGCCGTATCGATGGACGCATCGACGCGCGAGCTTGACGTCTGCGTGATCCACTCGTAAGTCCAAACGCGTGCGACAATATTATAAATGTGTAATGTAAGTAGGTTAACGATTGAAGAGCGACTGGGCGGACTGAACAAGGAAGATGGTGGAATCGAGCGGTGAGAGTCTAGTCTTGCAACAGAACAGAGCAACGTTGTTTAAATATATTCTTAATGGTTACTCATTCGATTGTCTTTGTTAACTCATTCCATCGCACGCGTATTAGCCAGATGTACGGGTTCGCCTATTAGCCTTGGCTCTGTGCGACAACGATCTGGATTTGCTTCTCATTCTCGTGCCGCCGCTGTCATCTTGGAAGCTCCCGCTGTTGGAACGGTACGTCATTTGTCAGTCTTTTACGGAATCCTCGCATCGTTCACTGGATGAGGAACGTGGCTGGCTTGTACATGCGTATTTCTACGTCCACCGTGGCTCGTATCAAAAGTTGAGACAGGGGAATTTCGTGAGCGGACTGCAAAATCTCGCGGCTGGGAGGAAGGTTAGGTTGGGGTGGGTGAATTGCGAGGCGTCGAGAATAATGGCGCGCATCAGCGGTGGCAGTTTTTCTTACCTTAATTCGTGTACCGGCGTCGAAGCTGTCGAAGGTGGAACTTCGTTTGCCTTTATAGGGAGGCCCATGAAAGAAAAGCGGAGCGGCATTGGGCGCTTTAAAGCAGAGTCTGCAGTCGTTGCCCTGGGACTTTGGCCAGAGGTAATGGATTGCAGCGAGGTTTTTAAAACGTTGTTGCATGTTCGAGGGTATTCAGCCAGGAAGCGTGTTCCGTATGCTCTTTCTTCCCGCCACTTATTCAATTCCTTTTCACCTCTGTTGCGAACGAGATTTCTCTTTATACTCGGCCTTTGGTAGCGAAGATTATCGCATTTTATTTACGAACGCGATTAACGAGCACAATATCCACGAGTAAGAATAAACAATTCGTACGAGCATCTCTTCTACCGCCATTTTTCCGGCGGCACAATCGCTTCCATCCTCCTTCCATCGTTGATTCGTTCGACGACTCGAAAACGAATGGTTCCGCGGGGATCGCGAGAAGCCTAACAAAAGACCATCTAGATTATCGAACTGAAATTCTATTTCTGCGGGTATTTGAAGTAGGAGATAACGTTGACCTACTACGACACCGCATCGAAGGGCGACTGGGTATTGGAACAATGGCTGACAATTTCGAACGGGTCAGCAAGTCTATGACGATCCATTCGCAGTCTCGCATCCGAATCGAAAATTGTTATTTTGAGCAATTTCGGCGAACGCATGGGGACAAACGGCACAATAGAAGGAATCCGAGTAATTCGAGAACAAAGTTAAACGGAACAAAAGTGCGGCAATTCCTTTGTATCGAAATTTCCAGCGTGCATCGCGACACGCGTTCCGCGCGAAACAAAACCCGACAACAGAACCATCTTCCAGGCGAGTGGACGCTAATAAATTGCCAGCTTGTTAAGTATAGATCGAGAAGCCAAGAGGGGGACGGGAACGGAAATTCGAGTTTGCCAACGCGACGGATGCGGAAGAAAGGGTAGAAAGGGCCCCGCGGCTGAGGGTATGCATTCCAAAGAAGTAGCGGAACGACGCCACGGATAAAGCCTCGGCTCGTACGCGCCTTTGCGCGCGATTTTATCTTATTCCCATGGCTGTATCGAGCTGCTTTTAAAGCGCGAGCCGAGCCAGTTCTCGCGTGCACGGTTTATCTTATTTCCCCGTATTCGTGGCCCGCGTTTAAGGCGTGTCCGTAGGGACATCGTTGCCTCTTTGTTTCCGTCCGTGGACCGGAACTGGAGGATCGCTGACGCATCGAATTCGCGGATCGCGGACGAACGAGCCTGGAATATTCCTCGCGGTACAAAGGATTAAAGATTTCGTTGGTGGCTGGGCGCTTCTGGAGCGCTTCTGGAGCGCTCGCAGCGAAACGGAACCGCGCGTTAAAGAACGCTTCGTCGTCGTTCGGTTCTTCACTGGCGAACCGTTTAAAAGGGAAAAGTGACACGCGGATTGAACGAGCTTTGATCATTTCCAGCCTCTGCTGCATTCGGCCGGTTTAATAGCGGATTTAAATTATACGCTTGATGTCCGCGGGTCGCAATTCCCTCTATCCCTTCTCCACTTTAAGTCCCGTTGAAATTAATTTCCGCGCGAACGGATCGATGACAATGGCGTCCGTCTCTAATAACCCGGACGGAATAATACGGAGAAGTGCCCGATGAAACGAAGCGTCACGGGACGTTCGCGTTAATTATGCGTTTTCGGGACAAAAGCGGCTGACGGAGGGGAATTTGTTTATCGAGCGTTGCTCGCGTCGAGTCTGGACGCTCTGACCCGAAAAACGGAAGCGCAGCGAACCCTTTGGAGTGACGGGAGCAATAAAAACGTGGCGCTACCGAGAGGGAGGGGGCAGGGGACGATGGAACTGATAGCCAGGGATAAACAAACGCGGAAACGCAGGGGACGGGGAAGAGAGGCGAGGGTGGTCACGTTGGGAAATCATAAAGTGGCATTCTAAGGGTAACGTTACGGTGGTAGCAGCGTCGAACAGAATGGCCTGTATGACAGCGTCCGTTTCGTGGCCAAGGCGAGCGTATCGCCGCGCATAAACCCGCCCACGTAATTGCTTTTCGGTTCAGCCCCGAGGAAACCGTCGAGGAAGCTTCCTCGATGCCATCGAGTGGCAGCCGTATCAGGAAGCTGTTGTCGCGTGGAGTTTCTTTGGGGTACGCGACGCGGACTATTGATCCGAACTCAAATTTAAATCGAAAGCTGTATACCAGGCCACCACGACATCCAAGTTTCCATTCGTAAGATTGTATCTTGGACGAAGTTATAATTGAAGGGTTTACAGAGCTAACTTTAATTATTGTTAATATTGCCAAGCTAAACTCAATCGAAACTCGTCCCTCATTTAAGTCTCGCGATTCTGTTAACTGGCAGAGCGCGATATTAATCGTCTCGAAGTTGGTTCAGCTCAATTTTTCGCAGGATCGTAAACGGTCCACGCGAAAAATGCTCGATCGAGGGAGGCTTCGTTAACGTTTCGCGACTCCGCGTTTCGCGTTCCCCTGTTCCGTCGTTGGAACTGTCGAGCACGCTGACGAAAAAAAGAAAGCGATTCGATATCGCGCGCTTCCGACCGACCGCGTTCCAGCGAGTTCTCAATTTCGCGAATAAATCTTGATCCCGCTGACCGGTTTTTCGCGTAACCGCTGCGCCCAATATTGCGGTGGTTGCCAGTTTCCGGCTTGACCGGCTCCACGCACGCGAGGAATTGTTCCTCCAGCTCGATACCACCGGTTAACTGGCGTATTCATCATTCCACGATCCTGGAAACGCCTCGAGCAAATGCGTCGGTTTTTAAGAACGCGCGCGACCCAAGTCGAACAACCTTCTTGGCAGACGTTGTTTAAAAATCTCCGCGCGCGGGGAGGCGGGCATCTCGTCCGCGCATTATTCTTTTCTTTCGTAAACAATGAAGTAATTACAGTAAAATTGCGCGCAACGCGAGTTGCCCAAGCGCATCAGCATATCTCGTAATTAATTAAAAACTCGCGCGAGCGTTGCTCAATCCTGAGCTGTTAGACCGTGAAAGGAGAAACCTGGCGATGTTGCAGAATTTTTTCAGGTCCATCGCGAACCAACGCCGCGTTTCTTTTCTTCTACACGACCGATACGTTATCTCGTTACGTTATAACGAAACAAGCGCGACGGGGAGAAGGATCGTCGACGAAGGTTCGTCTCGTTTCTTCGCGCTGATCGACGTATGGTCGCGTCGCGAGCAGTAACTCCGCGGTATTAACGAGCGCGACCGGAAGCAGCGCGGATGCGGCGCATCCGCGAGGACCCCGGTGAAACTTGGATGATTTATGCCGTTGAATTATTCCGCGATGCATTAATCCACGGCGTCGCGAAACTTCCTGCTAATTCCCGCGCATCCGTCAACTTTTTTCCACCGCCGCGCCCTCCTTTTACTCGTCACTTCGTCTCGTTCGGTACCGATTCGCCTGTCTCGGATAGCACGAGGAAATACGCCTTCCAGATTTATCCGCGGTCGGCGGAACGGTGGAATTTGTATTCAACGAGGCCACGAACGCAAGCAGTGGCCGTCGTAAATCCGAAAAATCTACGCGCCACGCCGCGGAGTCCGTTGAAACTGTCTTCGCGGGGAAGCGGATGGCCGACGATTCTTGGGAAATTGGGTCGCCACAGTTGCAGAGCGTTTCCTTTGCGCGCCGCTCGTTGCGGTCGAACCGAGGGTTAACTCGAGTCTTTTGCATCGGAAGAAACGAGCTCCTCGGCGTAATCGCGCCGTTAAATAAAGCTACGGCGAACGAAACAACGGTATTTTGTTTGGGGAGGAAGGTAATTTCCGGCCAAGCGCGGCTGGACAAGACGGTGGAAAGTTCTGTAACAGAATTCCACCGGTAAAGGGTGGAAAATCGCGGCTGGAAATAAAAGCGGAGCCACGGATTTAAGGACAATGACGAGTCGAAGTCGTAATTAGCGAAGTTGTCGGCTGGGTGCCGTTTCGAGGCAGTCGGACTCGCTCGTTCTCCGGACTCTTTCCACCGGAAGTGAAACGTTACGTTGATAACGTAAATACATCGACGCGAAAACAACTCTGCAGGCCATTAACGCTTGAACGCGATGTTGGCTCTAAACATTCTTGCTATATACATTTAATTAAGAAGGCAAAAGTTGCTACGTTGGTTCATCGAAAGCCTCTAGAAGCACTCAAACTTGCGTTTCGATAAAAATAGTTCTATTCCCGACATTTTCCATATCGTCGACCGCAGAACACTCAAAGACGTATAGGAATTAGAACTGGTCATTTACTTTGACGAACGCAAACGTTGTTCTACACCGTCTGGACTCTTCCCACCGGAAGTGAAACGTTACGTTGATAACATTAATACATCGACGCGAAAACGACTCTGGAGACGCAGTTTGGAAGACCATTAACGCTTGAACGCGATGTTGGCTCTAAACATTCTTGCTATATACATTTAATTAAGAAGGCAAAAGTTGCTACGTTGGTTCATCGAAAGCCTCTAGAAGCACTCAAACTTGCGTTTCGATAAAAATAGTTCTATTCCCCACATTTTCCATATCGTCGACCGCAGAACACTCAAAGACGTATAGGAATTAGAACTGGTCATTTACTTTGACGAACTCAAACGTTGTTCTCTGCCGTGTTCGCGATGTTAACCGAAAAAGGCTCAAAGGTGCGCGAACGAAATGACTGAACGTGCGTTCGGACGAATGTTTCGATAGAAACGGGTTTATCATCGACAGTTCTCGCAGCGTAAACCATGGACGACTCGTGTACCGCGAAATGTTTGTCGCGTGGCCCGCGCATTGATCGGGGTTCCATCGATATCGATGGTCCAGTGAATTTCACAAGATTGAAATTGACAAGTTCGCGCCAGCCAAACCGTTCAGGCCGCATTGGCCAAGTTTGTCGAAGGTATATCCAGTTTAATTTGTCAAAGGCAAAGTTGCCCCGGTCGCCCAGCCGCGGTGAATCGAATGACGTGTCAGCTCGTCCGCTGCAATTCGTCATCGAGCCCTTGGGGCTTTAACTTGTTTAATTGGCCGTGCTAAGTGCCGCGCGCAAGCGGAGAGCGTAGTAACAATTTGCTCGGGAGAATTAATTCGTAATCATTCGCGCAAACAATGGAGTTCAATTTCGAGCGCACCCCCCAATGGCGGTGCGTCGAACGAGGTTGGTTACAGTGCGGTCGCGCAATCGTTGCTAAATTTTCAATTACCAGGATGACTGTCAAAACTGTACGCGAGACTCTGGAGCGTTCAACCGGCACTCCCGATTCCCCGTGGGACAGAAGGGGAGGGGAAAGGGAACTGGAACGGTCGACGAGTTTCTCGACTCGCGGACCAACAACTCTGGAACAAGTCTGCTAATTACGAGTTCGACTTATCATTGTTATAATCCGCTCCTCTCCTTTGCTGGACTCGTTTCTTTAGCCCCAGAGTTCGCGCCCGGAAACTTCGACCCTCTTGATTACGTCGCGAGACTTTTTCTTCCGAAGTATCGTTCGTACCGTCCCCGTTCGTCTGCAATCGCTCGTTTGTTTCGCGAAGCCACCGGCTGACGGTTCGTTACCGCCCGTCTCGAGACGCTCGTCGACTTTTGACATGCAAAACTCGATGGTACGCGATTCCGCGACATCTCGCGCGAACTTTTCCCGCCCGTTTCCTTCGTCGCTCGGTTCAAATTGACGATAAGACGCGCGGTATCGCGAACTCCTGACGTCGCATCGCGGCTACGATTCGATTGGAAAATGTGATCGCGGGCAAATTTGCGAGTGCGCGTTTCAAGCGACTCGTTAAGTAGTTCCGAGCCGACTTTCCGGCCTCGAGATACCGCGTGAGTTGGCTCGCGAAGCAGAGAAGCGGACTGAACGATAAGAAGTTTCTCCACCAAACTTGTTATTATGGTATCGCGGTGAGCCATGTAATTATGGTTCTAGCTGGTTATGCTTAAACGCGATGGTGTACTCGAATTTTAGGCTAATTATCCCCTACTGCAATGGTTTATTAACGCCCCGGAATGATAACGCTTACCGCGCATTCTAGCCTTCGCTTCCAACCAGAACCGCGACAAGAGTTATCCATCCGACGATTTCGTGTTCGACGAAGCTCTCTCGGTTGCTATTCGAACGTTCCCCTCTATCGTTGATTCGAAAAAACGCGTCGATGTGTACCAATGAGGATACTCTCGGAGGACTCGTTGGATCCTAATTGGACGAGGATCGCAATCGATCGCGAATCGATCATAAAATCGGATTACACCGCCCTGTTGACCGCGCGTCGACGTTATCGGCCAGCTAATACATCTCTTTGCTTGACGCGACGGGCGATGTCCCATGCGACGTCCCTGACTAATAAGTTATTAATTCGGGAGACAATAGCCGACGAGACCCAGGAATTGTCCACGTGTCTCCATTGGATCGGACCGTGGCGCGAATCCCTACCACGGGCAGAGCCGATATTTCCCTCGGGCATCGCGTCCGCGCGATAACTCGAGCGATCGACCATCAACTGGTCCGAGAATTACTTCCATCGACGCGTCGCACTCGGTCCTCGACGCTTAAGGCGTCGTTCCGGAGGATTATGGGCCGCGTGGACAACGCACAGCCTATCGAGCTCCCATTGGAACTCGGTCAAGAAGCGACTAATCGATCGGTTTCGACCAACAGTCTGCGCTCCTCGCGATGGAGCCTTTGATTAGACGTTCCCTGGTGAGATGTCAACCGATGAAACGAAAGGCAACGATGCGACGAGCATTGTTACAACGTCCCGTTTCTTCCCGGAATGTAAGAACGGAATCCAATGATATTGGATATCTATCAGCGTATCGTAGCCGTCGTCGATCTTTCGTTTTTCCTCGCGAGAGCCAAGAGGGCGGCTTTGTAAACGGCAAGATATACGCGTACGAGGCTCCCCTTTGTCCCCTCGCGGGGCTCCCCATGGAATTCGTTCTTTGTGGGTTAAACGCGTCCGCGCGCGTTCTTTTCGCCGCTTTCACGCTCCGCGGAAATCCTCGCGGTGCTAATGGCCGTCTAGGATCGCGATCGCGAGGGGCTCGCAGCCAACGATTAAGCCTGACTCCTCCCTCTTCTTCTCGTTTTCATTCCCGCGAGACGATATTCTAGCTACGAAAGAAGAGATCCCCCGGAGGTGAATGAGTTCCAGACGAATTTCAATGGGACCTCGGGTGGCATTTATGAGCGAGAACGCGTTCGAGGATTCCCCAGACTCGAGGCTCATTCTTCCCTCGGAGATAAAGGATCTCGCGATTTCTTTTTCCCACCTCTCCGTCCTCGAGTACAGCATTCGAAGACGGGCACTGTCTCGAAACGAGGTATCCGCTATCGAGAAATCACGGTTTACGATCGGATGGCTGGAAAATTTGAATAATACGAGGAGTAAGGAGGTTTATTATCGCGATGGAATTTCTTTCCACCACCTTTTTCTCTGGTTCACCGTTTCTTCCCAGCTTCTTCTTCCTGTCCTTTTTTCTTCCGCTTCTCTCGCCCCCTTTCTCTCTCTCTCTCTCTCTCTCCTTACGCCTGAACGGAGCGCATTCAATCGACAGTCGAAGGCTCGCGGCTAGGGGGATATCTCGGGAACATGTTCAATGGAAAATTCAATGGAACGGCTGAAAATGCTTATACATTTTACATGGCCAACGGGAAAAGAAAGAAGCTCGGTGGAAGAATGAACTTCGATCGCGGAGTTTCGCCCGTGGAACGGGCGGAAAAACCCCGGGAATCGAATTCCTTGGACTCGAGGCTCGCCCTTAGGCCGACCGACCGCGCGGATAAACGCACAATGGCCGCTGGGCCGCTTTTCCCGCCGTTCTTTACCCTCGCAGAGCGATTGTTTTCTGCCTTCGGGGCCTTTCTTAACCCAGATCCACGGCCGCGGAGGGCAGCGTTTAAGGCGGCCTGCCCAACGAGTTGTCGGGTAATTGCTGAACTTCTTAATCCCTTCAAAAAACAGAACGCTTAGCCGCTGGACCCATCAAAGTTGGTCGACTCGAGCAGCTCTTGGCTTCCATTCGCGGCGGGCTCCCTTTGCCTGTTTTCGAGCGCTCGAACCGCAGAAAACGCGACGCTTGACACGAATGCGGACTGGCGGACGTCAACGGAACACCGCGAGAGGTCACACCGACGCTCGTCGATGCATCCACGACGTTATTAATGCCCGCGCGTGTCCCCTCGGCCGTGGAATCTCGCGAAGGGGTAATTAATTTCGAGTGAAGTTTGACGGTTCACCGTCGCTGTCCGCACGTGTGACCAGTAATTTGTATTCGTACCCCATAAGGACCCGTCGCGCTAAAGGAGTCATTAATTATTCGCGCTCGCTTCAGCGAGATAGCGCAAAAAGCGGTGGCTCGCTTACAATTAATTAAAAAGTACCGAGGCTACCGAGGATCCTGTAAAACCGCACCTCGACGCACTACCTCGAGCAGAAGATCGCCTAGCTTTTCGCCCTTTATGTCCTTTGAACGAGCGATTTTGTCAACTAAATTCTCTGCTGCGAACGTCGCTTCGTTCTCGCGGTAAAGAACTTCAAAAGTCTCGCTGCGGCGATGTTAATAGTTAATTTGCGCTTTTACGCGTTTTACCATACTTCCCTCTTTGCGCGAGCATTATGATTACGTTAATATACGATAATTGTAATCTACTTACCGATTCGCCATTAATTCACAATCGGCCGTCATTATCGCGAGTAAATAATAAATGCATCGTTGATTCGCTTCTTTCTTGCAAATCGAATCACGCGTCGCAACGATGATCGCGACTTATCGAATTAATCGGGTGATTATTCTTCGTAATCATCGAATATGCGGACGGTAATGCGTTTCACGCGGCATTGATCCGCGCTCGAAAATCTGTAATTAGCAAATCCCCGTTGTTTCGCCAACGTCTCTATTAGATGCGTTATTATTACTTTTCGAATTCGACTATCGATCGGATTGTTATCGTAGAATCGCGAGGAAAATCGTTTGCTCGCGCAGCCAGTCGCGTTCGAACGGTCAGGAACGCGCAAACGAACACGAAAATCCGACGTATCGACTCGATATATCGGAGGCTGGGGAATACAGTAGCTCGTTCGATAGCCGAGCACAATGGAGGAAGGAAATACTTTGCGATTCCGTAATAAAATATTTTTATATTCGGTGTTCGAGTCGATGGCTGCGCAGATAACCGTCGTCGAAACATTTTCATTGTAACTCTCCGATAGTCTGTCAAATATTGCCAAACTGATGGGCTGGAAATGTGACGAGTGCAGTTTAGAGCAACTGAAACGAGTCGTTCGATCGTCCGTGCGAATCTCCCTTGGAATCTGATCGAATCTGCTCGTCGCCTGCCGTGAAAGCATCGAATCTCGGTTTATGGACCTCGCGCACCTTCGACATCTGCGAACTCGCGGCAACGCGGTCGAAAGTTCTTGGCGAAATGAACAGAAGTCGCGTTTGCTCGACCCTTAGCGAATGGAAACACTATCGACGCGATTGTACCTCGGCGAACGAACGCTTAGGCGCCTTTCACCGTTCTCCGATTGTGCCGTGCGGTCGAGAACACTCGACGCAACCTGCGCCAAGCAAATCCGCCATTTCCGATGCAATATTTGTACAAAATTCGACGACTGATAAATCGAAACGAATTACTTTCTCGCTGGTTTCGAGCGTCTGCGACAATAATGCCGGGTTACACACATTCTCGATTTCTTTCCGTTCCTCGAGGTCCCACCCCCAATTTCAATAAAAGCCCTCCCAGGGAACGTCTTACTACGTACGCCTCCAAAACGGTTTGGAAAGTACACGAGGAACATTGCTTCCTCGATGCTTCCCTCGAGAGTACGTCTGAGGCTCGGTTCACACGGCGCAAGTAGCGTTGCACAGCATTGGTCAGACGTCTTCTCCCTTCGACGTAGCTCCTCCACGCGAGACCAAACCCTAACGACGTCTACTAATTTTTGCAATCACAATGCTCGCTTAATCTTCACACTTAAATCACCATGAGAGGTTTCTGATAATATCGATAGACAGAATCGATCAAAAAATTTGAAGTGGCCCTAGAAACAATCTTAAATTCAGTTTCGAACTTAATCTTCATACTCAGAGTACACTGAAAGCTTTCTGATAATATCGATGGATAAAAAATTTGAACCGCTTCGAGGAACAATTTTGAATTCGATTTTCAACTTTCGACCAGGACTCGCTCGACTTCTCGCGTTCGATTCAAAGGGAAAAATTAGCCCCGCTCAGGGGGTGACGATGTGAACGGGGCTTCAGACGAGTAGCGCAGAGCACACAACTTGCTCGGCACGTGCAAACAGGAAAGCGCACGGGTCTCAGCAACCGGGATCTTTATCGAGTCGTTGGAATCTCAATATACCCAATGCCAGCATCCTCGACGTTTCCCTCGATCCCCTGCCGGCACCACCTAATGCGACTTTGAACGACAACCGGTGGAACGCGGAACGAAAACGCGCGCACCGTCGAGAGACAAAGGGACCCCTCGACGGTTGTTGCGCGATTGTCAATAACAGTTAGGCGCCTCATCGGAACGGATGATCTCGTTCCGCGAGTTTTTCCATCGTCGATGACAACGTCTTTCATCTTCCGCTGCGGGGTAATTTCGCGCCGCGGGAAGTAAATTTGCCGAGAATATCGTTGATGCGCAATTATTAATGGGCCATGAATATTCCGGGGCGATATCAAACTTTCGGGGGCTTATTTAAATATTGAAACTTCTTCGCGCCTCATAAATTGCAGTTTACAGAGCACGCGACGCTGTATAGACGGTCGCCTATGCATATCATAAATTTTTATCACACCTGAGACGTCCCGCGACCGGCAACGAAGGAAACACGATAACCGCGACGCGAATTAATCTCTTCGTTGTCGATAATTAGACGAACGGGGCGGCCGAAGTATCGTTTGGGAACAATTAATTCAGCCGGGCCAATTATCGTCGACGTCGCGCGCGAAGAGCGATGGTGATCGATCGGTAGGCGAAAGAAGTCTTCTTCGTTGGGCGAACTTCCGGCCTGTGACGTGGATAAATTCGTCTGCCCGCTGACTACGTTTCAGCGGACAATTTTATCGTGTAAATTAATGCCCGCGGACTCCGCCGCGAGTTTACGAGGCGATAATAAAGCAACCGCCTTTCGTGCTTTCAATCATCTGAAAGGAAAGAGGAGACCAGGAGCTTGGATTCGGTGGAAACACAAGGCTTACGGGACGGGGGAATAATGTAATCTACCAGAGTGGAATGGGATTAAAGTGGACTGACTCGGAGATTGACAGCTCGGAGATGGATCACTCTTAATAAAGTCTTTAATATACGCTACAAGGTGAGGTAAAGGGAGAGAGAAAAAAAGTGAAGATATCGCGAGGAAGCGAGGAAGAAAATGAATTCCCGCGGGGAAGCCATTATTCGTTCTTCCTTGGACGTGGTAACGAATCTCGGCGAGTGAAATTGATTATCGAGGTTGCGGGAGCTGAAAGGTCCCGGATAGCGCGAAATTATGAGCGGCAGGCTCGCGTGTGGCTTTTCTGTCAAACGTCGAATACGATTTAAATAGACCGCACCGATTCGAAACGCTGTCGCGCGCGTTTCTTCGTTGCCGGCGCTCGCAGAAGGCAATCAATCCGCAAGGGGGAACACGATTATAAGCGTTACGCTGTCGCGACGCAGTCATCGACCGCTCGTAATTACGCTCGCGCAACTTGCCGGCAGGCTAATTGATGCGACGTAATTAAATGGGCGGTGGCGAAATATTCAGAGTTTACTACGGCCGCGTCGCGCCGTGTTTTCCACGGAGGAAAGGAGAAAAACTGGTAGACGGGGCTTCGAATTGAACGAGCAGCTGTATCGAAGCGTTCTCTCGCGAATGACAGTTTCCAGCGCGACCCTTTTACTACCTGCAATCGTTCGCACTTAATTAAAATCCGATCGCCCCGGCTGCATCGCTGGGAGTTCGTTGCGCCGATACAAAACAGGCTACGACTCTCGAAGCGCGCGTGAAAATTGCCAGGCGAGGAAGGCCAGAAATTGGCGAGGGAAATTCAAAAATTTCAATTGTTGATGGCTCGACCGATCGTGGTGTTGCAGGTGCAATCTTCACGGAGGATCAGAAGGGCAGTCCATCGGAGCTAGCGTTCAAGTACGCGATCTACAAGATCAACAAGGACAAAACTCTGCTGGCGAACACGACGTTGGTCTACGACATTGAGTACGTGCCCAAGGACGATTCCTTCAGGACGTCGAAGAAAGGTGAGACTGTTTATCGTATCGATTCATATTTATTCCCTCGAAATCCCTCGAGCGTTTCCACCATTATTCCAGCGCGTACGAAGCTGTTCTTCTCGCGACGGAACTCGTCTATCCGCTGCGAAACGTCTCGTCGCGTTGCAACGCTGATAAAGCACGGATTCGGTACCCGATAAGCGACAGGCGCCCTCGAGCCACGCGACTCTTTCTATTTCGGAGCCTAATAAACAGCGAGAGATTCCAGGCGAGCCGCGTTTCGAGCCGTTCGTCGTCCAAGCTGTCGTTCGCGCCGCGATACTGATTTCCATCATCGATACGCTGTCGCGGACAGCCTCGTAACTTTTTACGCTCCTCGCGGAATCGTCGAGGCCCTGCGCGGAAGTTCGAACGTAAAACCGGAAACGAGAATCGCCGCCTCTTCTCGGAACAGTGGTATCGATCAACGAACCGAGTGAGCCAGGATCGCGCGTAACTCGCGAAACGCGTAACCGTTGCGGAGGTTGGACGTTATCCTTTTATTGTTATTTAGTTAGCTGGCGGGAACCTTACACAGCGCGAGAAGAATAACGGGAGGAACGAAAGAGAATATAACCGCTCGGATAGCGGAATTAAATCGGCGCATTAACTAAGTAGAAACTCGGAAAGTGGAGCTGCGGTGGAAAGCCTTGTTTAATCCCTCTGAATGTGGACGAGTCCTTTTCGAATCTTCGAATAGACTTCCTGTCGGGTAGCTTCCATTTCCATTCACGGATAGTCTCGAAGAATTTCCAGCTGCTCGAAGAATTCCAGCGAGTCGTACTTTAACCATCGTCTGGCGCGCGAGCCTTGACCCGTTCGGATATCGCAACGAAATGGTTCCGGAGCGGCTTCGCGAGGACAGAATAAACCTCTAACCAGCGCGAAACGAGCTCTCTTTATATTCCATGCGTAAAAAACGCAACTTCGAAAGAGAGAGCGACGCGGCCACGCTCGCGCAGACCAAATTCGTTCGTGGAGGAGAGATTTCTGGGAATCATTATTTCATCGACTCGACACGGGGGCGGACAGTGCACACAGCGGCAGGAAGTTATGAGGCGAAATTTATGCAAAATAATTCCGAGGCCGAGTCTCGCGACTCGCCACGGAACCATAACAATGTTTCTTGCCGCGACCGATCGTAGGTGGCCGGCGGGCGTAAATTGCGAGCAGTAAATCCGCGCGGGCGTCGATAAATTTGCAACAAACTTCTATCCCTGCCGAATATCTATCCTGTTGCGAACACCAGCCGGATTATTGGTGTTCAAAGACACTCCATTTCCCGCTCCCTCCTCTGCCTCCTCTCGTTCGAGCGTATTTCTTGCCAGACAATGGACCTCCACCGTATTTCCGAAACCGCGAACCTCTCGTTCCTTAACCGAGAAGACTCGACCGCGTGGCCGCCTTAACGACGCCGCCAGGAAGCCACGTAGAAATCGGCGTTACCATCGCGAACGGTCCCAGCCAGCGAGGGTGCAACGTCAGGCCACTTCCGTCGAAAAACAAAGCTCGGACTCGAACAACGGGGGCTTAATTATCTCTTCTTTCGTCCCGAATATCCCGCTGGATACAAGCCCTCGGTACACTCTAATTAACTTCGAGCCGAGAAAATAAACAATCCTCGTGAAAACAATCACGTTGCGATTCCCTAACAGCAATCCTCAGCCGTAGCCCGGATTAATCCCGAGTAAATTAACGCCCGGAATCCACCCTCGTCAACGGGACAGCCACGGGCTTGAAACGCACTCGTTCCAGCGGCTCGGTAGACCGCGGTTTGCTCAACCGCGAGCAGCCCCCGACACTCCATCGTCGGATCTCCATTTTACCAAGAACCTATCCGCCGTTCGCGTAATAAATATGCCGGCCGCGAGCTCCTCGTGGCTGACATTCCGCATCCGCGTCATCTTCCGCGCTTTACCTATTCCGTCCGTGTCTGAAAAGATTTTCCATTCCCATTTCCGGGGACGCGGTTGGTATCTGGCTGCTGCTTCCTCTCCCCTTCCTTCCTCCGCTCGCCCGCATTTCCGTCTCGTTCTCTCGCGATAAATCTTCGATGACGCGGCACTCGCTGGCGGAGGACACGCATTTTTTCCGCCCCCCCTCCATTGGAGTCCTCCCACCAGGCGAGCTTAATGTCCCGTACAGACTGACCCTCTACTTTCCACCCCCTGGAAGCTAATGTCCCGTCGTAGATTGCTGGAGAATGATCACCAGCAGGGCGACGTTTAGCTGTCGGATGCATTCTGCAACTTTAAACGTCGCTGTTCATACCTGAACAGCGCGCTTCCATGTTTTATACGATCCCGCTCCCCAGACACCGTGGCCACAGCTTAAAGCTGTCGACGAGGAGTCAACGATGCTTCGCTCGCAAATTAGCCGAATGCGGTTTCACCAGCTCACCGCTTCTCGCGGTTTGGTCTCGACGAAGAGGTTCGAACGAAGCTGCAGTAACCGAACGAGAACCATCCGGATAGCGAACGATTAGACGGGAACTCGCGAGAACGTTGCTGCGTTCGTAATCCCTCTCGTGACGACTGCGGGGGTGCCGTCACTGTATTGTAATCCGATTGCGCGTTCGTTTCGGCGGGCAGGGAGCGTCGTCCCGTCGTTTTTCACGCGCGCGGAACCATTCGATCGGGGAACGAATATATCATTCGCGTAGACGTTTATTTTTCCCTCGATTAAACTGGTAATTGCACGCCACTGGACGCCTGGCAGCGGGTTGGGGAAATCAGCCGGCGATAAAAGCACGGAAAACATAATTTCCAGAGACTGACGGGCGTCGATGCGCGGTCGCACACCGGAACGATCGCGCGACAAATGCGCGCCGCGTTTGTTCAGATTTATTCACCGTTAAATGTCAAGTCCTGTTCGCCATTGCGATCTCGTTGCGTTCGCTGAACGAAACGCGGGTACGAGCACTGCCAGCGTTTGGAATTACACGTTTATAATAATGCGATATAAATGATTACCGCACCCGCGAGTCGCGCGTTGCGGATAGAACGCGTGGTTCGTCGGTCGTTGCGGAAAAGGTCGCGCGGAAAAAGGCTTCATCCCTAGCCGAAATCCGTTTTATCTCCGCGAACCTTCGAGAAGTAAGACAAGGCATTTCTCTCCTGTAGGGAAAATTGAATCCACGAGGAATGGAAATCGACTTTGGAACGGCACTCGATGAATTTCTGAGAACCGCCTGTTAGGATTACAAGCGGCGCGTATTGGCGTCGCGCTCCGGCAGAATAGGAAATGGCACCGTGGCGGCAGAAAATTAGGTTTGCCGGCGGGATTCAGTCAATCGCCAGGGAACTCATTGCAAAATACAAATACGCCGGAAAATGAAGTGGTTAATTCTTGTTTATTATAATGTACCGCGGATAGGAGTCGATGGGTAGTTTACTGCGCGAGTGTTTATTTATCTGCATGATAATTCCAGGCGAAATAATTGCCATTAGCATATACGTAACGACTGTTTATGGAAACAACGTAAATAGCAATTTAGAGACAATTGTTCGCTAAGTGGTTTATTTTGTAAATAATAGATATATCGCGGCTCTCTGTGGTTTAGCTTTTTCTCGCAAACTTGCAGAAGAATCCCTGTTGCTAAATAATAACGTTCGTACGTTCATTTAATCGTAACAATGCATTGCTTCAATGCGCTGGTTAATATTTAGATATAATCTTAGCAATTCTTTGTCGAATCGAATGAAATTCCTCTCGAGCCGATGCACGAGGGAGCCGAAGACACGTAAAACGAAAATGTAACCAATCTTGGAAATTCATTGAATAACTTCCGCCAGTCCCTTTGATCTGTCGAGGCGGAACATTTTAATGGAAGTTTTCGTTTATTACCGGAAAACTTTCTCCGACCTCCCGCAACTGCTTCTTTGTGGCGCGGATCCTTGTTCACGTGGCGCATTCACTGATTTGCCGGAAAATCTTCCTCTCAAACACGCTCGACCCTTTTATTCCCCTCGAAATCTCCATATTTTCTACGAAATTCGTCCTCTTATAAGATCCTCAAGTGTCCACGGGCGTGAAATATTGCTTAGGGAGGATAATTCGATAGCAGTGGCGCCTTTCGAGCCACAATCGTTTCTTGCCCACGAAGAAGCCACGGTGAAGCAGTCACGGACGCGACCGATGTAATTCGTTTAAAGCGCGGAGGAGAACCGGGCGTGAAAGCGCTGATGGAGGACGTTTTTTTTCTTTTTTCTTTTTTTCGCCAGACAGCTAAATGGGTCCGTTTAAAATCCGGCCGACACGCGAGCACCCGTTGTATTTTTAATTTACTGCTTCCCCTTTGAACACTCCCCTGGCCCCGTTTCGTCCCCTGCACTCGAACAAAACCTTGATATCTTTGTCCCTACGTTTATAGAGGTGTACAGGGAGCCAGGGTAGTTCCACGAAGAATTCAGGTCAACCGAAACGCAAGATTGCCAGCGTTCTCCGTCCCGTTCCATCATGGATACTCTCGACGAGGATCCGCGGCGCGATTAAACCCACGTTCGTGACTTCGCGAAACGGCATTTCCATTTTTCCACGAAACAAGGGACGCTTCGATTCGACGAATTTTCCGGCGCGGATCGCATCAAATTTTTGAGCGCGTTTCGAGCTCGATATTACTTCAGCAGAAGCTCGGCTGCGAAAGCATTGTTCGAGCGTTTCGCGATTACGCCATCCATTCATCCACGGTCTCATCAACCCTCCTCTATAACAATATTACAGTTCCGCTTCCTCGGGACGCGAGAAACTAAAAGGCGACGTTTAACGGGGTTCCGAGCCAGCGTTATCCTCGTTACCATTCCGAAAGCTGCGATTTTATCCATCCCCGGAGCCCCCAGCATCGTGACCGTTAACTTCGCATTGTTATGCAATCTTTGGACTTCCGTTCGACGCGCGCAAATGGCGGCTGCGACGACGCTCCACGAGCTGCCGCGGAAATTAGTGACGAAGCCATTCCTGGATGTCATCGCACCCGGCGACGAGGCCCGATCGTTACGACGTCCCCTCGCGATCGTTACACGAAAATTCTACCTCGGGTACGGATGGATTTTCTAGAAAAATTGCGGTTCTTTAAGCCCGACTTTACCGTGAAGAAATGCGCGCACGAACGAATTCGATGGGCGCAAACTATTAGACGGAACAGCTCAAATAAAGGAGGGTTTATTCGCGTCGAGAGGAACGCGAAGGAGAGAGAGAGAGAGAGGCTGGGACGGCAATTTAATTTAAGTAATAATGGCCTAATTACGAAGCAACAATTAGTCTCGCGGAAAACGTCTCGTTTACATCGCAGTCCAAAGCAAGAGCATCTATCCTTCGCGAAGTTAATTAGGAAGTTATTAAGCTTGGTCCCGCGAACCTCGAGTCCCCGCGACGCTTTCTCAAAGCTGTACACCTTGATGGAACCGCTCGAAAGCGGAAACGAGCGTCTCGGTGCTCGATGTTCCGAAGCGTTTCACGCGAAACGACGTCGATTCGTTAGCCGCGAGAGAGATGCCGCGGACTGGCCTGCCGACCGTGCGACGTCGACTTGACCCGGAGGCCAACGAGAGGGACTAATCTCGAACCGTTCGCGATGGAACAGTCGAGGGTCGCGTCTGGTCGAAGCGCCAGCTCGAGAGCGTTCAGTTTTTCCTCGTCGAACGGAGGCGGACGGCTTTATACATATAGAATTACGATTCCTCGACGAAGGAGACGATTGAATTCCAGGTTGAAAGCCCTTCGTCGAGGATCGATGGAGCGGCGCTGCACACCGGATCCGCTCGCGGGGTAATCGCGGGGTGCCGCTCAAGGTGAATCCAGCTTCTTTACGGTGGAATTATTCGAGCTTTCAAGAGATACTGAGTTAGTAAACTTATCCGAAGTACCAGCGAACGTATTCGATATTCTGTTGCGCCCCGAGGTCCTCGCGCGCTCGAACCTCCGAGTCGTTTCGAGTGGCATTAGGTAACGCGAAAGTCTGCGCGCGGCGATACGAAAAATCTGCGATTTATTGGAAAGGAGAACGTTTTCGCAACGCGTAACGGAGCGTGACGAGATCGCAGCCTCCCGCGATGCTGGTACGTAACGAGGGGCAAAAAACAGCGTTCCCCGGAAACTCGTAACGGGCTTGTTTCTCGCTCGAAACGATGGGAACGCCGCGGTTGGGAGCAGCGTGGTAACTTGTTTACGGGCGGCGAAGTTCCGCGTCAATCTTTCCGCCGCTGGGTTCGCCCCATGGCCACGGTGAAAGTTTACGAGAAGATTACGGGCAAATGGCGCGGCTAAGACGCGGCTACGCGGACGAGCTCGATTTCCCGCTCGCGCCACCGGCTTTCGTCGACGCTCGAGCCACGAGTGCGCCCCGTCTGGAAAGCTGAAATCAGCGGTGTCACCGACAGCCCTCCAAGCATTTCCATTTCCACGCGTTTCATCGCCGTTCCCTCGCCCGCCCTTCGAGACCGTCTATTTTACGGCGCAGCCGCTTCGAGTCGCTTAACCGAACGCGTGCTCGCGATTTTATCAGAACCTTGTGCTCGCATCGTTCTCGCGGTGTCGCCGTGTAATAGTTAGAGTAAGGCGCGAGGGCGAATCTCGAGACTGAACCGGGTCCTCTTGTTGCAGTGTGCAAGCAACTGTCCAGGTCGGTCCAGGGGATCTTAGGCCCGTCTGATCCTCTCCTGGGCGCTCACATCCAGAGCATCTGCGAGGCGCTCGACGTCCCGCATTTGGAAGCCAGAGTCGACTTCGAGCCGACGTTCAAGGAGTTCAGTATAAACCTTTATCCCTCGCAGGACTACTTGAACAAAGCCTTCAAGGACCTCATGTCCTTCTTAAACTGGACCAGGGTGGCCATCATTTACGAGGAAGATTACGGTAAGTCCAAGCGATACTCGTAACCAGGATAGCGGTCGAACAGAGGATTCGACGACGCGTGACGCTGGCCCAGTAGTCGCGGAACGCTCGAGCGTGCGTCGCGGCGTGTCATACAGGCCAGTCGTTGCTCCGTTCATTTTTTTTCCCTCGCTGTTTTTCAACGACGCGTCGCGTCGACCAGCGTGACGCATCCCCGTGCAAACAGGACGTCGGAATCAGCCAACGAAAGTGGATGCCGGCGCGATTCTGAAATGTCCGCCTGTCAACCGCACGCACCGGCGAGCGGGGCTGTTGCGCGCGTAAAACCACGACGATTCGTCAACGTCGTCTGGTTTTCTAATCCGTTTCGCGATGCGGCGCCGCGGAACGAAGTTTCGAAAATTCACGCGCGCCTGAACCCGATCTCGCGAAAGGCGAGAACTCGTTAGCCTCGCGCTTTCGAGCCGCGAGCTTTTCTTCGCCTTGGTCGATCAAAGTTACACTCGTTTAATTACCGCCCTCCAATATCAATCCGAGACCGCAAAGGCGGAAGCTTTTGCCAGCGCGAAAGTAGCTTTGTGCCCCGTGTTCAAAGCAACTTGGCAAGCGAACCGCCAGCCAGCCACCCATCGAAATTCCACCGTTAGCTTCTAATTTCATTAGAGTTGCCGGTGTTGCGCGGGTCAGCGAGGGCAAATTGCCGCGGCATTTTTGAACCCCGCGTTCGATCGCTTTGTCGAACTGCAGCCTCGCGCAATCGTCGAGACGCAACGCGCCGTGGACGTTTTTACATCAAACAGAGTTAAACGTTACGCAAACTACGGCCCCTCGATGCACAAAGGTTTTCCTTTACGGATGTTTATGTTTCGTTTCGTATTCCGATGGCTGGTCGAGGAACGGGCTCTTCGACCGTGCACCGTCGCCATCTGCAGTTGTCTATTGTTCCAAGAATTCCGCTCCGAAAAATTGTTAAACCCACGTGAAATGTAATCCAATCAAAGCTCCGGGTATTCCAGCGGTGGCAAAAAAATACAAAGACTCCGCAGGATTCCCGTATTCAAAAGCCTCGGAACAAACGTTTAAAATATTCGTTATGGAGGCGAGTTAGATAGAGTCGCAGTAGCGCAGTTGTCCGCGTTACTGTTTCGCGGTGGCGTTTCGCCATTCGTTACAAACCACGAGGCGACGCGACGTCTACAGGCTCGCGGGTATGCAAATCATAGGTCGCTGCGAGCCTCTGCTGTTCGTCGTGCTTTGTGCCAACCCCGCCAATTATTCTTCCGCGGATTAATTACCCTGGCCACTGTCTGCCTTCGAACAGGATGACTCGACCCTGCGGCCATCGTTGGTGTTGTTTCACCTTGCGACGGGTTCTCCAACACCCGCGACTAGAAGGACAGCAACGTTCGCCATTTTTTCGTTCGCCATTCCTCCATATTGTAGGCGAAAAGAAAGGAAATTAGGGGTTTTAGGACCCACACGTTCGACGCGTCGATTGGGACGGTGACTAGGTTCATGCAGACGTGACCTGTCGTAAAGGGATAAAAGAAAAACCGAGTCCCAGTGAAACGGTCAGCATAAACCTGGTCACAAAAGCAGGCAAATTCCTATCGCGAAAACACCCTGACTGGCAAGGAAGAGGCGGGTATTTTTGGAAAACGCCTAATGAGAATTTAAAGAGAACATTCATTTTGATTTTGTGAAGCAGTGGAGAGTAAATTTGTGATTATGATATACACGTTGCATAATTTAGCGACCATTCATTATGCGAGGCATAAAGAGACATACATAAATATAACATATAAACTCATTCATAAAGTAAACAAATCCCTAATATCCCCACGCTCAAAAACAAAACATTCTTCCCCCTCTTTTCTTCCTATCCCTTCTCTAGCCGCACTCGCAGCGTGCAAGAAGCAACGCGCTTCAATTGGACGACAGAATTGACCCTATTACCTGCGTCTTCCACGTCCTTGAGGACGGCCATCGGTTCACGAGAACCGGACTTACATCTTTTTGGTTTCGCAGAAGGATAACTGCGCCGATTGCGCAGCGGTCACCACCCGGGGTCAAAATCGGTCCACTTGAAGCGCGTTGCTTCAAGTTGACGCCGCTCAGAAAATTCTATATATACGAATCGAGGCTGAAATGAGTGCTCGCGAGAAATGGCGAACGTCGTCGTCCCTCTGGTAGCGGATGTCGAAAGACCGCCACGATCTTACACGCCATTCGCCTTTTTCTTCGCGCAACAGTGTCGCGATACGAAAATATTTGATGCTCGTAATTTTAATGGAACTCCTGTTACACGCTGTACGTTCTTAATTAACAAGGTTGTCTACTCATCTCAAGATGTAATGGTAACATCTAAGAATCACTCGACTCATTTAAAACGGGACCTCTAACAGTGAACAGACTCACGCCGGAGGAACATGTCCAATAAGCGCGAAAAATGGCGAACGTCGTCGTCCCCCTAGTGGCGGATGTCGAAAGACCGCCACGATCTTACACGCCATTTGCCTTTTTCTTCGCGCAACAGTGTCGCGATACGAAAATGTTTGATGCTCGTAATTTTAATGGAACTCCTGTTACACGCTGTACGTTCTTAATTAAGAAGGATGTCTACTCATCTCAAGATGTAATGGTAACATCTAAGAATCACTCGACTCGTTTAAAACGGGACCTCTAACAGTGAACAGACTCGCGCCGGAGGAACGTGTCCAACAACCGTGAGAAATGGCGAACGTCCATCTAGTGGCGGATGTCGAAAGACCGCCACGATCTTACACGCCATTCGCCTTTTTCTTCGCGCAACAGTGTCGCGATACGAAAATGTTTGATGCTCGTAATTTTAATGGAACTCCTGTTACACGCTGTACGTTCTTAATTAAGAAGGATGTCTACTCATCTCAAGATGTAATGGTAACATCTAAGAATCACTCGACTCGTTTAAAACGGGACCTCTAACAGTGAACAGACTCGCGCCGGAGGAACGTGTCCAACAACCGTGAGAAATGGCGAACGTCCATCTAGTGGCGGATGTCGAAAGACCGCCACGATCTTACACGCCATTCGCCTTTTTCTTCGCGCAACAGTGTCGCGATACGAAAATGTTTGATGTTCGTAATTTTAATGGAACTCCTGTTACACGCTGTACTTTCTTAATTAACAAGGTTGTCTACTCATCTCAAGATGTAATGGTAACATCTAAGAATCACTCGACTCGTTTAAAACGGGACCTCTAACGAGGTGAACAGACTCGCGCCGGAGGAACGTGTCCAACAAGCGCAGCCAGAACGGCGCGAGCTTCCTGAATTCTTTCTCGTCCCGGTTGTTTTCCCGTATCGTGCGAAACCGTCATAAATTACCAGCCACGAGAACCATCCAACCCGCGCCACCGAGGGTTGTTCCGTGAACCAGACTCTCCCCCATACGTTCGTCCTCCACCCCCTCGTCGCCAGCCGACTCGCGTTGTTACAGGAAATGTATACACTCGAGCACAATGAGGCAGACGCTCGTCGTAGACGCGTGCGCACGCCGAAACGATAATTGGAAACGGTGTCTAAGAAACAGTTTGTTATCCTTCCATTCTACATTTGATTTCGAACTGTTCTCCGCTTCCGCGCCCTCGTCGTTCAGGAGCATCGCCATTTTCCTCGATCGTCTTGTTTCTCGCGCGCGACAGGCTTCGGAAGCAGAATTTTTAATAGCGAAAATACCGAAATCGCTGAAATAATTCCGCGCGGCGAGAAGAAGCGCGCGCTTCATTAAAACGAAGTATTCTCCAAAAATTCTAATTCGCGTTCTCGGGATTATTCAATGGACCCGGAAACGGTTTAATAACGGCGTAGCTGTTGGTGAAGTATTCGCTACGGAATGACGCGCCTCGATGTTGCGCTCGAGCGAAGCGCGGTGACGGGAATATAAAAATACCGGTCGCGATTGAAAATGAAGGAGCGAGAAACGCGCGCTTTGCTCGCGGACAATTAATCGATCCGCGTGCACGCGGAGGCGATAGAATTTCGTGCGGATGCTCGCGATGAAAACTCGATCGAATCCTCTGGTGATTGTCGACGGTGCTCGAGCGATGGCTGCGGATGGGAGAACGCGACCTGGGCGAACGTGGAAAACGAGACTGGCGGCCGATTAAATAAAGCTTCACGATCGACGCCGCCGAGACCTCGCGTAATTTTTCGCGAATCTCATTTCGAACCGCTGTCGCTTTGGGACGCTGGATCGATCTGAGCCGTTGGTTTCGACGGGTCGATCCGGCCACGATTTTTCTCCGCCAGTTGACGAGCGTGCACGCAAACACAATAATTGTCCGCGTTTGTTTCCAGGCCTGTTCAAGCTACAAGATCTCGTGAAATCGCCACCCTCGTCGAGGACTGAGATGTACATTCGCCAAGCGGGGCCTGGGTCGTACAGACAGGTCCTCCGGGAGGTCAGACACAAGGAAATCTACAAGCTGATCGTCGACACGGATCCCGCGCACATGCAACAATTTTTCAGAGCAGTGGGTTGGCGCCAATTAACATCGCAGACGAGGGTACCGCTGTTAATTCCGCGGCGCGGCCGATATCGAGCCCAAATACTTGGAAAGCCGGGGCAAACGGCCGCAATTTATATCCAATTAATCACGCATCTCCTCCTCGAATTTCGAAAACCCTGTTTCATCGCGGGTCTGAAACTTTTACGGGCGGCGCGTTCCCCTGAATTTTCTCAGCCGGCTGGGCCGGCTGCGCGTAAAATTTTCAGCGAACCGAGCGATGCAAGATTTAAAAGCTGAAATTCTTTGGCCGACTGGCTGCTTTATTGCACCATGACGCGGCAGACAGCGTTTATACGCGGCGAAATATTATACGGTATCGTGCTGCATCAAGGAGCTCGGTACGGATCTCTCGTACGCGAGCCTAGGAGCCCAAGAACCCCCATAGAAGCTTAGATCCTTACTCGTAGAAGCGGAAAAAGGGAACTACCCGTTAAAGCGAGAGAGAAAGAGAGAGAGAGAAAGAGAGAGAGAGCGGCTCGTCGATCGATACCGCGATGCACGACGATACGTATAGCCTCGTACATACGTATATGTACATATAGTCGTAGAACGAAGACCCATAATACACGCGGTGGTATTTAATCTCGGAAGTCTCCGTAATGCTATCGAGAACGATACATTGCGGTGGAAAGGCGATTTATAACTTCGATCACGGACGGGGAATAATGCAGTTTCTGACCGTTCATCTCGTCGCTGGGTACGCAGTTGGATGTTTGCGCGGGCAGCCGTCCGACGACCCGGCATTTTTCGGACGCGTTGATTAATTGAACTTAACCCGGATGCCCGCTCGAATCGAGTCGACGAATTTTCCGATCATATTTCCTCGGACAATAGAAGGCAGAGAGATAGATTCGTTTAATCCGCGCAGTCTTTTAATGCGACGTTAAAGGGAATTCAGGGTTCACGGAGTAATAGACGCTTGTATAAATTGAACAGTAACGTTGGTATCGGACAAAGGGGATCGGGAAACGCGAAAGTCAGGACCCATCGTCGGTTATTCAGACGCGATCGCAACGGGGGAACCGGTTGCAAACAAGTTTCGGCTGCCCATGGCCGCGGGAACGCCAATTTGCTTCGTTACTTACCGTCGTTATCCAATTGCTGAGGGATCTCCTTTGCGTTATTCATTTCGCGGCCGCAATTTCCGCGAGAAATAATAAGATAACAGAGCAGGAGGGGCGCGGGTATATCAGTGGTGGCGGTGGCGGACGGTGGCGGGGGTGGAACGCGTAATTTGCTCGGAGCGCTGTCGCAATTAGATTTAGCGATAGCCTCGCCCGATTCCCGCGCGGCCCGTCGAATTTTACCGTGGCTTCGCAGCGTTGCGAGCTTCCTCGCGTTCTTCCGGAAACATCGACCCCCTTTTCACGCGAAATAAATTCGAAGTAACTCGTTTCCTTCCCGTACCTGCGACTCGCGAGACTCGCGCCTCGAACGTTCGCGTCAAATTCGAGCGCAGCTAATAATCGACGACCGATCGTTCCTCTCTGAACTTGGTATTCGCCTCGACGACTACGCGTTCCAGCTCGATTTCGTTGGAACGAGCGTCTTTCTAAATGGAAAAACGGTCTGACGAGGTAGGTAAAACGCTTCGCAACGACCTCTCGACCCACGTCCACGGGTCGGTCGTCGTAAAATATTCGCAGGGAATCATCCGGGCGCCTGGCTTTATCGGCCCCGATAAAACAAAGACCGCAATAAAATCGCTGTACAGATACATAAGTCCGGGCAGTTTATTGGAAATACCAGAGGAACGGTCGCTCAACGATCGCACGTGGTTTCTTTTCCCATCGTTTTTATTCCCCTCGCTTCGAAGGGGGACGAAAGGCACGAAGGCATCGGGATAATCGCGGTCCGCCGGCAAATTGATCTGTAACGTTTATTCCGTAAAAATAATGAAGCTAAAACAGAGTTTGAACGTTTGGATTTCTGTTTGCGGACGTCGAAAAAGCGTCGATCTCATTCAAATGCGGCGAATTAAACCGGATACAGCTGTACCAGCGGCGCCAGCTTGGAAAAAGTGCATTGAACCGCGTCGCCATGATTGAACTGAAAAACAGCGGCCAATCGCGATGGCATTGTGAATGTTTAAACCTTCGTAACGACACGTGACGCGCAATTTGCATAGCCACGCGTCGAACTTTTCTAAAATTTATTTTTATTCCATTTCGTTCGCTGGTCTCGTTATAGAGTCGCGTTCGAAGCGATCTTTTTGCGATTTTGGATTTAAATATTACCAATTATAATTAACTCTGTTTCGTATTTAATTGCACGCCTCGTTTCAGTGCAGCGTTTCCTTCATTTGTTCACTTTTCGAGAGATTTTATCGCACAGTGAGAGCAGTTCCGCTGGAAGTGTTTCGCGATGGCTCTCAAGCTGGCGACCAATGCGGGCTTAACGAGACGGAATATCGTCGTTTTATAAAATAGTTTAACTAATTGAAAAAAAAAGGTCGTCACACTCGCGGCTATTCATCGCACAGCCGTTCGTTCGTAACAATCCCAGATATTTTATGATTTTGCTCCAGCGGACGCGTATTTTTACAAACTCGGCTAAGCGGGTTCGATATTCCGCGCGTCGTACAACTTTTATCTACTTTTTTCACATTTTCATTCATTTAAATGTCGCATGAATGCGCAAGTGCCCGCAACTTGTTCATCGCACCGCTATTTTTACAGCCTAACGAAACACAGAGGGAATAGAATACCTAATGTTGGCAGAAATCCGTGGCGAGGAATGCGATTGAAAATTTTCAAAAAGCGCGCGGCGCAAAGGGTAGAAAAAAAAAACCACTGTTCGCGTAATCTGCGAATCCGGTGGCAAACGTTCGGTTCTTTTTTGCCGGCAATCAAAATCGTGTAAACCGAAATCGCCGCGGCTGCGAGCCAAGCGGTGAAACGATGCGTGCGTGTTCGTTCGCGGGGCGGAAAACGGGACGGAACAATGACGAATATAACCCGTTCCCGACGAGCCTCCGTGGCCGATCGGCGAAATCGCGGGACGGTATTTTCGAGCAGATTTCGCCCCGTACCCATTGATCAGCGCGCGAGAGATCGCGGAGACGATGTTTTCCACGATTTTCGGCCCTTTTATCCGCGCGTTCCGCGTGACGGTCGGCAACAGAATTTACATAATCCGTGGGAGCGTCGGCCTGGCGGAAATGGCACGGCATCGTAAACCATTCCGCGTCGAAACGAGCATCGATTCGACGTTTTTCAGATCTGGCTCTCGCCAACCGGTGGAAATGATGTCCACGTTTTACGCGCCTGGACGACGGGCCAGAAATACGCGTATTCGCTTTTACGCGGCCACGAATAAAGGGATTATCGCGAGCGAACTCGCGGCGACAAAGGGAACGCTTTCGACGGGTAATTAATAAGCGACGATTTAGAGGGCGGTTTTTGCAAACGCGGCAAGACAGAGCGCCGCGATCGGGACCGCTGTGAGACTCGGGAAGACACAGCGGAGGAAGGCAATTAATTTGAAATTTAATTCTTCGGATCGAGAGGATTCTGCGTTGCAAATGCGAGAGCTATCGCGAGGCGCAATCGACGGACGGCGATTCGTCTGCCGCCTTTATCGCGATCGATATTTCCCGAAGCAGCCGCGGGTTAATTGAATTCCCACGGTGTACTTGGTCTCGTCCGTAGCCGCGACGGATAATCATGCAAACGATGCGTTCGAAGCATCGTAATGGTGGGAACGTGAATCGTATCAGCGTGCCGCGAACGACGATGAAAAGAAAAAAAGGAAGGAGGGAAATTCATTTTCCCGGAGGAGACCGGAGTCTCTCACCGATGGAATATTAAAACTCTAGGATTATTCTATCGAACGAACTTCTCTATATCGGAGACAAAAGGACACAAACAACCGTTGTCGATACAAATATAGAAATCGATTGCGATCGTTTTCGTGTCTGCTCTCGAATCGCTGTCGCCCCATTTCTATCGAACAGAATTGCAGTACAGGATATATTTCAATTCTAATTGCGTCCCCCCTTACTCTTTGCTGTACTCATAAACCGATGGATAGACGATGATTTCAGGCTGAATCCACGCTGGATCTCAGGGAGCTCCTTGGCTACGGTCGAGAGGCAATCTTGGCTGAAACGTGGTGGCCGAAGGAAACCGATTATTTGCATGCCCCGTCCCGTGGGGATTCCTGCGGATATCCCTTCGTTGCTTGAGTAATCAGAAAACGTCCTGGCCTTCGCGCAACCCTCCCTGTCCCTCGCTTCCCTCGGTCCTCCGCCTTTGTGCGTCCAACCCCTCTATCCAGCTTGTTTTCCTTTCGCCCTCCGCTCTCGTCGCTGCTCCGCGTAATCTCCCATCCCTCGATCTCGAGGAAATCCTCGCGCGTATCCATTCTTCGGAATGCTTTCCGACTTCAACATCCAGGCCTTGGTTGACGCGCGGGATTAACGCCGGAACGAAGGCGAAGAAGTTAATTCGAAGATTATTACGGCGCTCTAAACGCTCGTTGAAGATGCGTTTGCATATTCATATTTTTATGAACGAAACAGAACACGTAACGCGCGCTTTACGCTCGGCTTTTCTTCGTATTTAAATCTGAATATTATCAAAGCAAAGTCTGCTACAAATACAAGCACGCGCGCGCGGCAGATTCTTAATAACTGCTTCCATCGAAGCATATTAATATTCATTTCTTAGCGCAGATTTTCATCAACGGAATCTCCTTTAAGCCATCCAGACGCGGTACCCTCGAAACGCATGAATATTTGCATCCGCAATTATCCGCAAACACGTAACTAATCCCGCGTTTTCTCTCTGTTGCAGATACTCCAGCTGCAGATGAACGATTACAGATACCATTACATGTTCACCACGTTCGTAAGTACTCGAATAGCGAAGCGCATTGCTCGTTCATGTGACGTGTCCGTGCACGATGGTACAAATCAGAAACATGGGCCCTTCAATCGAGCTCGATTTAATACCGTCCAAGCAGATTGGCCAACTCGACTTCTTTGACGTGCACCAGCCTTTGACCCATTCATATCTCCTCGACTGTGTCGACTTTCAGATGTTAATGACCTTTGCGCGCGTTGTTAACTTTGCGTGGATGCAGTTTTTAATGGAACTTCGAGACTGCCAGATTCATCTTCAAGTAGGCGGAAAGGTGTTTCCTCTTTTTTTTTTTTTTTTTTTTTTTTCAAAACGAGTCGCGCGGCGTACGTCGAGAACGAACTGGCGCGGTGTTTATTCGAACGAGTGGCTGCATGTTTTTTAGATACTGCAGACCGTAACGGCGACTCTGAATATCAATTTGGTGTCAAAACGCAACGGATATTTATTCGTTCTCCGCTCGAGCATCCTCTTTCCTGCACGCTCGATCGCATCACGGTACACTTGGAATCCCCGATGTTGCAGGCTGCTGCCGCTCGATGCCAGTCTCGAAAATGTTGCAAACATTTCGAGCATTTTTACGAATCACTTTCAGATGAAATTGCGCGATACCCGACAGCGGCGCGACCCGTCGAGTTTGGAAACGCTGTCCGCGAAAACGTCCAGGATTCTCGATTGTACGCGATGGTCGTTCGCGTCGTAAAAAAAAAAAAAAAAAAACGCTTAACTGCAAAGACAATGGACATCGTCGAATCCCGCGAAGCGCAGAAAACTCTCTGGTCGAAACGGTGGCAACAAGTGCACGACAGCGAATGGCGTCTTGTTTGATAAATGTGCTCGACGACCCCAGGTCGGTGTATTTACGGATAAACGTTTATCCGCGCGATCGTTGAGGCGTCGCGATGGGAGAGGGGGGGCTACGTGACAGTAAATCGTAAAACGTAGCACGCGAATCGACAGGAATTAACCGGAGGGCATTTGTCTATCAACGACCGTCTCGAATGAATTTCCCTGCGGAATGCGGAGCATCGGTGTAATCTGCTTCAAGGGTCAGTCGCGCACTTGTAGGAAGATTAATGGGTGAAAATGTTCGCTCTGCACGTTCGATTCGACGTCCACTGTACGATGAAGGATCCGTTCTGCTTCGTATTAAAATATTAAACAATAATACCATTGTCCTCGGTGACAATAGTATTATTATTCCGGGGAAACAATGTTGGGACAATCCCAGAATTAAATACTCGCGTTAAAACACGTGAAATACGGCAGAATATATCGCGCGTTTTCATACATCCATATTTTTCATTTATTCAAATTTACGTCGTTCCTCGCAGTGATAAATAGACACTGCACTGTTGATAATTTCAAGGCGTTGAGACAACATCGTCCCAGCTGCGACACAATGAAATCGGTTGGCAATTATACCATTTATTAGAGGGTAAATATTGATCGAGATAATTCATCTGTCAACTTCGCGCGACGATCGATCGGTTCGAATCATTGATTGCGTTACAAGTGCCTCCAATAGCGAGTCAATATTACGCGGATAATCGTCGATCATCGAAAATGTTGCGACGAATCCGTGGTATTATCGCTCGATGAAAGTCAAATGAGAATTTCCGGTTGCACGGCGTTCGGAAAATTCGCAGAAATCGCGTTGCGCGTCGATAATTTTTCGAAATTCATCCTCGATATCCAGATAACTTTCACGTGAACGTGCATCGCGTATCTCGATTCTTGTCCTTGCTGCGCATCGAAACGCTGGGTCGCGTACGAATTCTCCCTCTCCATTGATTTTGGGGCGCGTTACATAAACATAACCGCGAGTCGCGAAATAAATCACTCGGTCGGAGTGCGATTCGCGGGAAGAGGAAGAGAAAGAGGAAGAGAAAGAGTGGAGGGATGCAGGAGTTTGGCTCGGGATCAGAGGAAGTTCCTTCGAGCCGGAAACCCGCTTTATCTGTCGGCCTCGCGTCGCGACGACGGTCACCGACCTCATCTGGGTCCACATTATTTACTTTAACGATCTCCACCCGAACGATACGTCACTCCGCGGTAATTATAAATCATATCTAACTGAGTGCTCGCGACTGAAAGAGCTCTGGAGCCTAGGCCAAGTGCCGGAAGTGGGAGGAAGATCGAGCCCCTGCGAATCGAGCGATAATTGCACGGCGCGCAATAATGTTTTTCTTCGATTTAGAAGCTGTCATCATCGGTCCTCCGGGTAGATAAAAGCTGAGCAGGTTTCCATTCACAAAGGACGCCCGTCGGAATTGACTCCTATTTTAAGGAGAACTAGACACTTTCGTTCTGAAATGGGATCGCTTTCAGCCAGACGGTTTTCCGGGGAAATCCGAGTTTCTCGAACGCGCTCGATATCACGAGAAATATAACACCGATCATTTCGATGTTTTATTAAAAGAGTATTGTATAGGCATTTATTTGGAAGGCCGTTACGGTCGAAACGCTGCGCGCTGTTCCATTTAAAAGCTATAAAATGCCCGATCGCGTATCGAGTAACGCTTTATTGACGACTGTTTTCTCTGCGTTGTTGTTTTCCTCCCTTTTTTCATCCGAACCGATAGCGTTCCCGAGCGGACGCAGTTAATCGGTGGAAAAATTTCGTCTACCAAGATTAGAGCTAAACCATCGATGGTATGCGTTGGACACGCTTCGAGTGGGACGAAAATATGATTCACCTCGTTCCGTTTCAGGATATAGAGACGTTCGATCTGGAGGACTTCAAGTACAACAGTGTGAACATGACTGCGTTCCGTCTGGTCGACCTCGAAGAACCAAAGGTGGCGGAAGTTCTCCAGCAGATGGAATGCTTCCAGCCGATTGGCCCCGCGATCTTCAACAAAACCGGAGTTATCCAGGTTGGTGGAAAGTTGAAGTAACTCTCGGGCATCCACGGCCGCCGGAAGTCGTTGCTATCGGCCAGCATACTCAAACCTGGCCCTCGTTGCTCCTTGAAACGGAAAACGATTTTCTGCGTTTCCACTGGGCGAACGCGCGAACTTCAGAGGGGAGGGAACAGCCGATGCATGGCATTCTTTCGCGGTGCCGTTGGTTTAAATCGTACAGCCTCTGGAAATATCGTGCATGACCAGACTGAAATAGGGGTTGTTAGTTAAAGCCAGCGTGAAACAACGGGACTGAAAGCAATTCGGGTAAAGAGGAGCAGGGCAAAGCTTATAGAAGTATAAAATGAGAAATACAAATTCTAACGGACTTTCATCCATATCCGTAATTGAGCATGTTTACAAAGTTTTGTCTCGCGAATTGGTTCAAAGAGCCACGGGAATATAATTTGTAAAAGCTTCTCTTTGCACGTAACCGGGCACACGGACGCGGTAAAAATGTGCGCAAAATGTAAAATCAGAAAAATACATTTGTCACGATTGTTATTTAATGCATCAACTGAGAGAATAAAACAAATGTACTTATGAATTAATATTCAAAGCAAATAAATTTACAAATATATTTTTACCTTCGACAAGAACAAACGGAAACTTATGCAACTGTGAAATGAGAAAACGTGGTTCGAAACGATTCACCCTTTTCTGAAAAAATACACGCAACAATACTCTGGAAATTATATATTTTCAACGTTAACCCGAAAATTCGCCCAAAAGTACCGCAAACTTTCCGACGAAAGCCAATCGGGAGATCTTTAACCCTTTGAGCTCGAGAGGCCACTGACAGTCGCTATGGCGACCGATTCTGTTTCAAAACTACAAAAACGGAGTTCAGAAATGAAATTAGCTCGAGTGAAGGTAATTTCATTTTAAAACTGTTGAAAAATATTGGACATTAAATTTCGAGAGAAATGGATAAGTAAACGAACCACAAAAAAGAACTAAAAATAAAATTACGCTTTAAGAGAACCTTTATCCCTTCACATACGCTCACATGCACGTATGCACACCAGTTCCACTACGTTCCAACCAAAAAATAAGATCGATTATACTCGCGGGGAAATTGAACGACCCATCAAAAAATTCGTCAGGCGCTAAGGGTTAAAACGCGCTTTGTTTCATCTCGATACGACCAGTGGTTCCCGAGATATTGCGATTGAAAGCGCGGCGTGCGCGGAGCGCGCAGGATAATGAATGGCGCGCCAATTCCAGGAAATGCGCGTGACCCAGTTACGGTTCCCGAAAGTGCGTACGCAACGTAGTAGTAGTACTAAAAATACACCGTCACTGACCAGCGCACACGTGACGCGGTTGAGGTAGGTCGTTACTGGGGCGAGCGAGCGAGAGGTCCGAGTGTGCGAGCGAGAGGTCCGAGTGCGCGAGCGAGAGGTCCGAGTGCGCGAGCGAGAGGTCCGAGTGTGCGAGCGAGACGGAGACAGCGAAAGGGTCGAAAATTACGGTCCGCTTTGGACGACGATATCTCGGGAACCGGTGATCCGATTTGAATGAACCGAAGACCGTTGTAAAGAGAAAGAGTTAACGCTCCCGATGGCCGTGGTTTCAATAAGCAGCCGCAATAGATGGCGGAGATATATGGACAAGAAGAAATGGTATTTTTAATGGATTATAATCTCATATCGAATCATTGTTAATGGCGAACAAAAGGCTGCACGGTGGGTTAGCGTGTTGCATTAATGCGCGAGGGTGAATGGGATAATTAAAGCCTCCCATCGTATGGAATCTCCAAGAATTATTAAAATCCATGTATGAAAGGAGTCGGTGGGGTAACGAAATACGTTCGTATTTAATGGTTCGACATGACAAAGCTCCATCGATTTGGATGTTAAATCTTTTTAATTATTCAACACACGGTAATTGGAATTGGCGGATTATGCGCTCGCTCGAACAATTTTATTATCAAAGTTCCCTTTACTCGTAGGGCACCACTGACAGTGTTCATTTTCTTGTGTTATAACGTAATGGAAATTCAAGTATGTGAAACATTGATAGAATATACTACGCGAGAGGCACCGATAGAAACGAACGAATATTCAGCTCTGTATTATATCAATGATTAAGTAGAAATGTTTTTAATAATTCTGCCTGTCTTGAGTGCACTGGGCGCAGCCCTCAGTTATTAATAAAATTCGTAATTCCAAGTGGAGGCAGCTTTTTCACACAAAGGGAAAACGTATGTTTCAGGCAGAACCAGCTTTGGTGTACGACAGTGTGCAGGTTTTCGCGCACGGCTTGGCAGCCCTGGATAGCAGCCACGACCTTAGGCCCGCCAATTTGTCGTGCGAGAAAGAGGAGCCCTGGGACGACGGCGTGTCCCTCTACAACTACATTAACGCCGTACGTACGTTCTATAATTTTTCATTATCGAATTAGCCCTCTCGCCGGCAGGACCGCAATGCGCTGCGGAAGTAATTTAGGGGCAGAGACACGGGGAATAAATTAAAAACGCTAGACGTCACCGCTTTAATATCATAAAGAACCATTTCGATGAGCATAATCTATCGAGAAAGTTCCCGAAGGGGCTTTGAAGAGAGCTAATGACAAACTTCCATCGCGAACTTATAAAATAAGTTCGGAGAAAGTTTCCAGAATAATCTCACGAAGTTTGGTACACGCAAATGTGTTAAGAATCGACGCGGAGCTCGCGCTGGAGAACCATGGAACTTGATGGGAGCTCTCGGATAATTGAAAGAAAACAACAAACTCGCCGATACATTATCCGCCTTGGCTTCGTCTTGAAATCGATCGCGATCGTACGCTTCTAGCCGCGCCACGTTTAAATCTTGTCTCAATTAACGGTGCCAATTAACGCAGATTGAAAGAGCGGTCCGGCGAGATCGCTGGAGGAATTAATGGACGGAGTGTTTCTTGATTTCCCCTCCCGGCGGGTTTGAGCCTGGAAATTAAAAGTAGAAGCGTGGCAGGAACGGACAGGCTCGAAATTCGTATCCATTCAAAGCTGTTTCATTCGCGTTCGCCATTACCTTCACTGAAACTCGCGTCTGGCAACCAACTAATTTTAAACGTAACTTCGACCGTGTGAATTTTGCGCTGTGACTGACTGAAACGCGCTTTCGTGTTGCGTTGCTGAGCTTATTAACACAACTGGGACGATAAAGTTGAATTCAATTAAATTCAAGGAGGAAACGTTACGCACAAATTGCATATTTCAAGGAAATCTGTGTTAAGCAATCGCTGAAAGAAGCTCTCAATCCGAGATTTCATTACAATGGAGTATAATTAGTATAACGAGACAAGTTGAGCGGAACGATTTATATCTTCTTCTTCCTCAGCGTTTGTCAAAATGTCAACGCGGCAGTTTGACGCGTCTTTATGCGAATGTTATTCCTATTCCTTAGTTCGCGTCTATCGCAGGTATCGTCTATCGCAAATCTAGGTTAATTAGCCATACCGGGTAAATTCCCCCGGTTCGTTTCATTTCGCCTATGTCGTCGAAGAACCGGAAAGTAACTAAAACACGCGCAAACTGTGGAGAAAATCAACGACACAACCGCTTGACTTTTCCTCGATAAACTCGATATAAACTGCAACTATCCGGGCCACATTCAGGCCGCAACATTTCCAAACTTTGCTCGCGTTAATTTGCCCAGCTGAACGTGAACGTCTAATGCAATAAGCAGCCAAATTAGCTCGCTAAAAGCATGGTTGTAGAGTCAGCGCGAGCGAAGCATGTAGACTGGCTTCGAGAACTCCTTGGGAAGTGATTTCATTACTCCAACAGGGTCGAACGATTGCGAATCGGCACCGTCTGAGGATGAGAAATCGTCGCGCGTTCTTATCGAATACTTTACGGATCACCCGGTATACTGGGAGCGGCTAGGAATGATTTACGATCCGGCGGGGTCGCTGAAACAAAAGCTGCCTCGGCCGAGACCCCGTTAACATTTCCATTCTCCTTAATTGCATAGCGCCGCATAAACAAGAAACAAGTCACAGCGCCACGCGATACGTCTGGCGCGAAAGAGGAGGCAAAGAAGTTCGGGAACTCCCTCGAGCGGCTCTAACCAACGAGAAGAATGAGCCTCCGGTTAACGGAGACCATTCAGACAGCGGTAAAAAGCACGAGCGGAGCGATCGAGGAATAAATATCGCCCGTTAGTAGCACTCGAGACTCGCGCAGCGAAGAAATCGTGGCTGGGACCCGAGTCTTGTTTACCGGTTTCTGGCCGCATGCGATGTTTGCTGCTGCTCTGTTCCACGGGAACGCGAAAGTTGGAGGTTATTCGGCCGATATGAGCGGCCAGAGAGAATTTCTGGCCGTGGAAAAATAAACACGCGGTGGTTTTTCGGCTGGCTCGGACCGTCGGAGTCGAAAGCTTTCCAGGCGTTGCTTCCGCTTCGAACTCGAAGAGATCGTTGCTCGAGTAATCGAAGGGTCGAGTGTAGATTTAGAAGGATTCGTTTTTAAAGGATGCACCCCGTCACGAGTATCTTTCTCTTCGATATATCGTAATCGTTGCACGTTTAACGGACGAAGAGGCAGGCGAAATTCCCCGATAAAAATATATTTCCAGTTGTTCGTCAACGATGTGACGATGAAAAACAAACGGACCTGGAAATTTGTAAATAAAACTTCGGCCAGTTTCGATTAAATTTCAATGGCGAACGTGATGTCGGAATGTTTGCCGTGCAAACACAGTGAAATATTATATTTGAGGTAGGTATGTGCAGGTAGCGCGACGTAGATCAGATGCGATAAAACAATGGGAGGCGCGAGCACAGTTATGCCCGCGCTAAATTGAACGAAACGGGCCGCTGCGAGGTTTATCGGGATGGAGAAACCTGTAACTTGCAAGAGGGAGACTATTCGTGGGGGAACCTAACGCGGATTGAATTATTTATACGCGTATCTCTATCTCGGGGCTGTATAACGCTGTTACTGGATCGTAGCGTTCCATAGTCAACGGAAAAGGAGCGATATCGATGAGAAAATCGGGAGGAATTTTGTGTAACGAGCAAAATTCTCGCGATAGCGCACGTGTAACCTGGAGACCGCACAGACGCAGCAGCGAACGATCGTCTAATGCAAATATCGTGTTCCGTGGCAGACTACGGGAGATCCTTCGCGAGGAAAAACGAGAAGGAACGATGCACCCAGCCGAAGGGGTACAAGGAAGTGAAATCGCGGATATCTCGACAAATGGTTGAGTGTATTCCTCGCAAACTCGAACGGGGATGCGTGGCAGCGTTGACGCATGAATAATTGAATAGCGTATTTAGCAAATAGCTACACAGAATAGATCATTCCTACCGTCTGTCCCATTTTCCCCATTAGCCATTTCTAGTTTCACTCTCGCTGTTTGCCGACCGTCACGTCGTATATATACATACATTCCTCTCCCTTTGTTACACCAGTTATATCGCATATCTTCCCTTCTCACCCGTGGGCCATCAGGGTTTCCACATATCTGCACATCGGTTCGATTGCGCGGTGTTATGAAACGCAAATGTGGCTAATACGATTAAAAGCGGGGCGTGGTTCGAAATGAGAAATTTGACGGTGCGATCGATCAGATTGCCCGCGTGATTTTTCACCAGAATCATTTTGTACAAAGCGAGGTACTCAGCGGCGATTTCACCAGAAAATAATCCAGCGTCCTTAAAATTCGCCGCCGTCCTCTCATCCTTTAATCCCATCAAGCGAGTCATCGTGCACGGTCATACTTTTGATCGAATCCAACCTCACTCTGCGACCCTTGTTTCCTCCTCCCTTCTCTAACGCGCCTTTGCACGGCCCATTTCCTACGTTCCATTCGAGCGACTCCGATTTCCACTGCGGATCCTTGGACGCTGAGGCTTCGCAGCGACTGTCCTCCCATCGTCCTCGAGTGGCGCGAGTAACACGTGCTGGGGCTCGTAACTATCCTGACTCACGTGCGCTTGGACAACGTTCGTGGCTGGGTTTATTAAGTGAATATTGCGGCGGCCACGGTTCAAGTTCCCGACAAGTTCTGGCGGCACGCCGCGCGGAGGAACTCGCGAACTTCCGCTCTGCCGTTCGAAATTTGCCGTGGGCGCGCGCGAATTACGGACTTTGGACACCGCGTCCTGGATCCCCTTTGCCACGCTCCACTCCAGGCTACCTAATCAGGGAAAACACGCGTTCGGAATACAGGTTTCGAGAGGGGGCGCGCGGTCGTTTCCTAGATTCCGTTCGATAGAGAAACGAGAGTGTTATTGTTTCCCCCGCGTGAGAGCTTGAACGGGATTGTTGAAGACGTGGAATTATTCAGTCAGGGGAATAACAATGACCAGGGACAATGCGGTTGTTTCAATGGACCGCGGTAATAATGGAGAATTAACTGGGTTCGTTTGAATAGTTGCGTCGAGTCTCCAAGAATCTACTAATGAAACCGTGAAAACACCGTCGCGGTTCATTCGACGTCGCGATAAATTAACCGGTTGACGAGCAGCAAAGCTACGCGGTGTTCGTAAGATTAAATGAACACTGAGGTTTGATCGCCTGACCGCGTTCGCGGTGATGGTGCCTCGATTTAACGAGTCCATTCTCCGTAATCGCTAAAATACTAAAATTTTAGCGGGAAAGTAAAAGAATCTTTTTCGATTTATACTCATTCCGGATAGAGCTTGAAAAAATGACGCTTTTCACTTTTATTCATTCCCATTCGTCAAGCGCGGAGTATGAAAATGCAGTTCCGTGTTCAGAGACTGGTGACAAAGAGGGAACGCGGCACACGTGCCACCCCATGATTCATCGATGAAATCAAGGGGCGGGCAGCGTTCGCGCGTTCGTTCCGCGGTCGCGTATCGATTAATGAATTGCGCGGCACATATTCCGCGTAAATTAAACAGTTTCCATGGTAAATGAACGGGAAATTTAGCTCGCGGACAAGCCGTGTTTGCCACTGGTCGCCATTGACTCGTCTACGAACGTTTGCCCGCTAAATATTCTCGTCTTCCGCGATTCGGACAATTTCCTTAAGCTCCCGCGGACACTGTCGGCCAGAACGAAAGCTAAATATTTATATTTCACTCCGCGCATAGGAGGAGACGAACGTTTGCCCTAATCTGGACGAGCGAAAGTTCAATAAACGAGAGTGACGGGTGGAATGCGCGTGCCTCGCAAAATCAATCGCACGCGCGACCGAAAATTGAATTTCCCCGAAATAATCCGGGTGCCTTCGTCCTCTTTGCCGTTCTCGAATTGAAACGCGAAACAGCGTGGTCATTTTTGAGAGCGAACGACAGGGTGATTGAACTCTTCGATCAACTCGTCGCACGGTCCGAGGGAAATGGAAATCGGATTGACAGATGGCACAGGACGCGGAGGTACGAAACGCGAGGATGTTAGAAACGGTTTGCGAAAACGTATCGCGAGAATTTCCAGTACCACGCACGCAGCCGACAGCAATTTCTCGCGTATTATTCCGGCGTTCGTATCCGTCTCGTCCAAGTTTCGAAAAAGGGCACACTCGATTCTTCAAAATAATTGAGAGCTGGGGGGAGGGCAGTGACGGTCTTTCAGAATTTCCCCACGTTCCCACGCGTACGTACGAATTTTCTAAAGCAGTCCAGTAACAACGCATCGCGCGCGCGGCGCTTTTAACGAGACGGCGTGCGTCCCGCTTCCGCCCCGCGCGTCCCCGGTGTGTTGCAATTTTTTTCACCGCTCGAACAACAAAATTTGCCCCCGACGAGCGATGAAAGCGATTCGTTCGCGGCGTGGCCGCGGCGTTTTGATGCCGCCCCGTAAACAAGACGGAAACAAGGGATTCCGGTGAAATAAACAAGCCAGTGGCGGCGTTCCGTGCGCGGCGCGCGTGCCGGAAAAACTGCGCGTTTCACCCTTGACACGTAGCGCGGAAAACAGCGAGGCTGTTAGGGTCGCGTGCCAACTTTACCACCGGCTGCGGCCTCAAAGTACAAGTTTACGGGACGTAATTCACCCCGTTGTGCGAGACGCACGCGTCGCTTGCCTCCTCGCGCGAATTACCGCGACCGGAAGTAGCTCTTTAGGCGGCCACGGTTCGACGTTGGCAACTGTGCAACGCGAAGCCTCGCTGAGCGCTCTCCTCCAACTTTTTCCGCGATGAAGCTGATTAGAAGGGAAGAAAAGCGAAACGACTTCCATCGGACGTCGCAGCTGGACCCGAAACGAAAAACCAGCGCGCGCTCGCCGGATTAAACGTAGCTGGGTTCTTCGCACGGAGGGAGGAAAAAAGTTTCGGCAGGTTCCGCTCGTAAATCAAACCCCGCCGTATCAAATTTCCGGTAATGCTCTTTCATGGGGCGCGGGTAAAAAATTCTACATCGTAAAACACCTTTATCAGGGAGTACAATACAAATTCGGCCGAGATTTATTCAAGCCTCCATTGTGAGCGTTTAAAAAGGAAGCTCGCTGGAGCGCCCAGCGGGGCGGAACGAGCGGAACGCCCGAAAGATCCTCGTGTTCCCGTTTCCATGACAGCTGGTGCGCGCGAGAACGTGTTCGCAATTTTACACGAGCCTGGGAGTAGACGCGGAAGCAATTAACAGACGAATCCGCCGGGCCAGTAACAACGCGCGGCCCGTGAAAATACGACGCGCCTTGTACCGGTCACCTCCGGTCGGTGCTCGGTTCCGGAACGGTTCGACAACCGGACGCGTCATATTATTCAAGATTTCGAGCGCTCGATTCCCGCGAACGGCCCTGGTTTCGATGGAACTGCCAGAGCTTAACGACTCGCTGAAGAACATCTCCTCTGTTACGCTCTGACGCGACACGAGCGATAAAATCGCCGACCTCCGGGACGGAGAACCGCTGGAAAGCGTTCCCGATGTATCCCCGACCTCGAGAAGCATTTTCCTCCGAGGAAATTGTTTCAACGGCGAGAGACGTGGGAATCAAAGGCATTCGAGAGTCGAGACGGAACGCGAATACCGCTGAGAGTCGATGCAACTTTCGCGAGGTGACATTCGCGACGCGTGGTCTAGCAGAAGAATGACGCTGGTTAATGCGACGAGAGACCACGAGAAAATGGGATCTCGTTCGCTGTCTTCCAACGCGAATCACCAAAAAGATGGCGCGTCGAAGCGGCGGCAAGGAACAAGTTGCAGCGTTCGCTGGCAACGATCCGACTGATAAAAATCCGGTCGCTTGGCTGATAAGGAACCCTGGTTGGCAAATATAATAGACGACTGCCGTGCTTCTTGCGACGATGATGCTTCGTGGATTACGCGGATCCTCTCTCGCGCAGGTGGCAATTAACGAAGACGATTTCCGCGATGGTTGTCGATAATTCGCTGGAACGTAGAACAACGCCGGTGTCTCGTTGTCGAGTAATTATGCGCTGGAGAATTGCCGCGGTCGAGCAGCGATCTAACGATTAATCGCGTCGCTTGACGGTCGATCGTGGGACTGGAGTGGCGCGGCTATTCATCGTCGAGGTATTCCGACAGATTGTTAATCTATCGAATTACGAATCGACATCGAACTCTTTAGTCAAAAGCATCGTCTCGTTTTAATTGAGCGGCAAGATAAATTGAGAGGAAATGAACAGGCCAGTTGCATAATTTTATAAACGATTAGAGCAAAGAGTTACTTCAAAGGCTGGAATTTAGGGTTACGAACATTTCTGTTCGCAGGCAGGCTTACACGGCCTAACCGGACATATCGAGTTCAACGAAGGGAAGCGAAGCAACTTCAAGCTGGACCTGCTGAAGCTGAAGAAGGAGGAGCTGGTGAAGGTGGGCGAGTGGAAGCCTGGATCAGGAGTTAACGTCACCGACGTCGGCGCTTTTTACGAGACCTCCGCCACTAATATCACCCTGGTTGTTATGACGAGAGAGGTAATTGCGGTGATGCTCGCATAAGCGCCTGAATCACGTCCCAACACTACCCGTTAACCGTAAAATTCTCGAACGCGAAACGCTGCTCGTAAAACTTTCCTAAATCGCGGCCTTACACTTTGCGCAATTGAATTCCCGGGTTTAACGCCGGATTTAATGCTCGTGAAATAGCTCGCGGGCGGATTTATCTCGCGACAATCGGTGTCAACGCGCGTTCATTTGATCTTCGATTACTTTCCTGCGGCGCGCGCGCGGGGCCAGGAGAGCTCGTTTCGTCGAAAGAAACTAATTTCACCCGGCCCGACTATCAAAAGGGAACCCTCGCGGGTAGATACGGCGTCTCGACTCCTCCATTTTCGAAGATGAAAGGCAGAGGAATGGAAGAGGGCGGAGTGAAGTTACGAGCTTCCATCAGAACCGTTCGAATTAGAACGTCCGATGACACCCGTACTTTTCCACGCAGCCTCGTTATCGTCGAGCGAGAATTTTTTCCTCCCCTCCCGCTGATAACGAGAAAAGGAAAACACCCGCTCCCCTATAAGTTTCGCGACTGCCCTCGTCTCTCGCTTCCCCCTTCGCCCGATTCCTCTTCGACAGCTCCACGTCTCGCGCGTGCGGGTGATCCATCAAAGGGAACGTTATCTTTCGCAGGAGAAACCGTACGTGATGGTGAAGGAAGACAAGAATCTAACGGGGAACGCGAGGTTCGAGGGTTTCTGCATCGATCTGCTGAAATGGATCGCCGGGCAGGTCGGCTTCCAGTACGCCATACGATTGGTGCCCGATCACATGTACGGCGTCTACGATCCGAAAACCAAGGAGTGGAACGGCATCGTCAGGGAGCTGATGGAGAAGGTAAGAGAGAGAAAGAGAGACAGAGAGAGAGAGGAAACAGCCGTGGTCCGTTTGCAACGGGGTAAGAGCCTCTGCTCTGTTTCTATCGTTCCGGGGGTTGCGTTAACGTCGATATCGATGAACCTGATCGTTCTACTCGACTGTGATATCAGACGGAATCGTGTATCGCGGCTGAAGGGATGTGGAGACTAGAACTTAGCCTGCGTGTTCAAGGTGTTCAGTAAAATGATCAAAATATCACGAAGCTCCGTGTTTGCGATTTTATTTGTTTTTGTTGGACTGTTCGTACTCGATCGTCCTGGCTCGACGCTTCTTACCATTTTTTGGATTTTACGTCGTAGCGTTGGCGTAGTTGATCCTATGCCACCGCCTTCTTTAGGGAAGGGTGGTGGTGTCCTAGGTAGGAGACGGTCTTTTTGCAAATTATCATATTTGGTCATGTAGCGAGATTTCTGCTGGGCCTGATACCTCCTTCGACCGAGGGAGGTGAACATCGTGCCATCGAGGCCGTTAATTGCTTCAGAGAAAGTTAATTACTTCATGCTCGGAAAATATTAAAACGATTCCTCAAAAATGGCTTGCTTATCGCGCATACCATAAACCGTGCTAGCTATTCGCAGCGAAGGCCTCCTATCGTGCCTCGTTTCTAGCCGCTACAGCGGCCGATCCTTCGCTATCGACGTCGATCCCCTTCCTCGCGGTTATTCGAAGGAACGTCTGAACGAAACGCGGTTTAATCGCGATAGAATTACGAGGGAAAATTCAAATTCTCGAAAACCCGATACGCGCTCGACGCGGAGTTTATCAGAGGCGGAAGCGCATCGCGGTACTTACCGAGGCGGGAGCCGAGTTTACCCGGTAGGTTTGATGAAATTACATGTTTCCGCGAGGGAAAAATAACAAGCGCGGCGGGTCGGGAGCCGGAAAATTGTGTATGCAAAGCAGCCGGCCGGGTCCTGTCACAATAAATCAATCTCGACTAGAATTTCATTATGCATGCCGCGGTCCTGCTAGGAGCATCTAATTCCAAGTTTTCTAACGGCCGTGGACGTATCGGATATTCTGATTCATGGGAGATGCTGGGCAGATGTCGCCGCGTGACATCTGAATTGTAAAAGGACGCGGTTATTAAATCAAAATTTCAGGGTAGTCGACCGCCGTCGAGGTAATTTATGAACCCACCGCCCTCTGCTATTGTTCCCATCGATCGCGCCGCGAAGAATTTCAGTCGTATATCACGATATCGATGCTAACGGGGCAACCAACGGCGCGATTATCCCAGTGGACGCCGCCACACTTGCTGCACGCGCGACCCTACACCAGGTCGTTAAAGGCAACCACCAGAATTACTCGCATTCCCATTGGTTACTCGATGATACCGTATACAACGTATTCTATTAAATTATGCGACGGTCCGTATTGACCACCGATCGTTACGACTCCATTTCCTTGCGAGCAACGCGGAATGACGCGATCGAAGCACCGCGTGTTTGTATTTCACCGTGCGAACGATCAATCGAACGAATTTCTGCGAGAGACGGGGCTGCAAGTAGCGTGGACGCGTATATGGTCGGACGTCGAGCAAGTGGCGCGACTACGCGGAAAAGCAGGCTCGAAAGCTCGAGGATGCAAGGTCGAACGGGTGAAAAGGAGAATGTGGCGTATAAACAGCGGAGAAGAGAGATTTTCGCGGTGAGAAAAGATAACCGTGGTCACCTCGAGGCGTCAAGGTTGCCGATGACTCGCGGCGACTTCGCGTTTCGCGCGCTTAATCGCGACTGTGGCACGAATAGTCGGTGAATTCCGAAGATCGCCGGTTTATAAAAGATGCAGGGCAATCTGTCCTCGACGAAAGAGCTCGTAGCCTCGATTTAGAAACGGCGGGAGGCTGGCAGAAGGATCGTTTCGAAGGAAAGACGTCATCGACGGTGACCTAGCTGTTTCCGTTATAAAAAATGCACGCGCTATTTTGCAAGGCAAATGTTTGCCGAGTTCAGAATATTCGCCCTGCGAGTCTCGCTCGATTATTTTCGTCGAACGACGAACGAGGGCCTCGCGACTTTTATCTCCTCTTCTATTTCGCTGGAAATTCCGATAAAATACTGCGAGAGCGCACGGAATTCCTTAATTTCATTTATAGTCACGAAGAATTAATATAGACGGACCCTCGTTCGACGAGTCTGACGCGAGGCTTGCAGTTCATCCGTCGGCTTTCAATCGCTATCTTTTTTTTTTTTTCTTGCCCACAGAGAGCGGACTTGGCCGTTGCCTCTATGACGATCAATTACGCTCGGGAGAGCGTGATAGACTTCACCAAGCCGTTCATGAACCTCGGTATCGGGATTCTGTTTAAGGTGAGTCGTTGTTGTCTATCGTTACGATAAAGCTGACTGTGAGACTTGCATTCGCGACGCGAACCAGCGTCGATCTTCGAGAATCTCGTTCCGACGGATGAGCCTCGCGGTTGGCGAGTTGACACGCTCGAGACGAAGGTAGTCCGCGGGACTTGGAAACATTCTCGACCGCGGTGCGGCGAGGAGTAACGAGAGGACGATATTCTCGATGAAACCGATCCGCCAGCGTGCAACGTCGCTCGGAAAAGGCCGCCTGAAGGCGGGAAAGCGGCACCGGATCTGTTTTAATTAAAATCGTAGCGTAACGTAATTTAGGTGCCCTCCAGCCAGCCGACGCGGCTGTTCTCCTTCATGAACCCGCTGGCCGTCGAGATCTGGCTGTACGTGCTGGCCGCGTACATGCTGGTGAGCTTCACCCTCTTCGTTATGGCTCGATTCAGCCCGTACGAGTGGAACAATCCGCACCCGTGCCTGGCCGAGAGCGACGTCGTGGAGAACCAGTTTACCGTCAGCAACAGCTTCTGGTTTATCACTGGCACGTTCCTTAGGCAGGGCAGCGGGCTCAACCCCAAGGTACACTCAACGAGGTGCTCCGCCACTGGACTATTTCTAGCGAATTTTCGACCGCCTCGAGTCGCGTCCGCTCAGAGCAAGCCGAAAAATCCTTGCCCCCGTTCCTCGTCCCGGCTGCGGACGAGCTTTCCTTCGCGAATCACGCCCTTATTCTCGGTTCTTGACACAATTCGCGTACCAATTCGCGCACGGTCAACGAACGCAGCGGCACAGATCGTTTCCGGTGCTTGGTCGTCCGTCCCTCGGATGGCCTCCCGCGGACTGGCGCAAGCGGGCACGAGGAAATCAGAAGCTGTGACATCTGAAAGCACCGTTTGTCGTCGCGGTGGCTCCACGGGCCACGGTGACATTCGGAACAGCGTCGGGCTGTGTGGGTTCTCGTCACTCGAATCGGGACCAAGCCGCGGCCCAGTTTCGGCTGACGACTGGGAACGCTCAGGCGAAGGGAGGAGGAATGGCGAAGAAGGGATAAAAGGGCGTCCAGGGGTTGAACTCAGCCGCGTGTTCAAGCCCGGCTATTGTGTCCCATCGTGGCTTTTGACGGGTCGAAGAATAGAAAGGAGAGGATCCGTGATTTCAGCGAGATAAAGGATCGCCATTGCGCGGGGCATTCGCGTGGCTGACGGCGCGGCCCAGCCACGGAACTGTTATCCTCGAGGGAATTAGTTCGCGCGAAACGGTAGCGAATAAATGTCGCGGAAAGGCGGTTCGCTCGGGGATCGCGAAACGACGCGAGAAAATCGCGAAACGAGGAGGGTCGCGGGTGTTCGTTGTTGAGATTTATCGGGGCGAAAGGATGGGGTGGAGAAGTTGGGGGATTGGTAATCCGGAAATACGTGTAATTGCTTCAGGTTTCCGGGCGAACGCCGTCGAGGCTGTTCTCGTTCATGAATCCCCTGGCCGTGGAGATTTGGTTATCCATGCTGGGCGCTTACGTGATGGTCTCCTTAACGATTTGGATAGTGGCGAGGTTCTCGCCTTACGAATGGGTGGAACCGACACCCTGCCCGAGCTGCAAATGTCCGCTGCAGGTAGGCTCTCGTCGAGTGGTGTGGATAAACCATGGGATCGAATCGGTCGAACGGTCGCAGAGGAGAGTCGTGACGGAACGAGCAATCGTACGCCTCGAGATACGAGGCGTTAGAAAATTACAAGTATTCGAAGTTAACGTTACGACCAGTAAATGTTTCTTCGAAATCGTGTAGATTTCGAGGAATTTCGATACTATTCAAAGTGACGTATCGAGGGGCGTTCGGCAATACCGTTCGACCAGCTTAAGCACGTTGCGCGTGTTGTGTTCACGACCCTCCAGCTGCGCTGTTAAACGCTAGCCTCAGGGATAGCCTGTGTAATTGTCCTTGAAATTTCGCACCACTTGGCGGGGGTCCCGACGTCATCAGGGTGGTCACGTGAGCGCGTTGGATCCTGACAGCGACGACATTCCTCTGCTGAGGACGGTCAACGAGTTCACCCTGGCCAACAGCTTCTGGTTTACGGTCGGCACGCTTATGCAACAGGGCAGCGACCTCAACCCCAAGGTAAACGCGTGTCACCGCAGAGTCGGCTATCGAGAGCAATCGCTCTCGAACAGACGAAAACCCTTTGGAACGCATCCGCGTAAGCTCGTTGGATATCCAGCTCGTTTTTATCCCAGTGTTTACACGCCCGTGACGACTACCCTCGCGAAGAAATCATCTGGAATCGCCGTTTTTCGGACAGCTCGCGCACGCGCCCCCGGATTATTTAAACAACAGTTCCCTGATACGCGACACGATGAATCATAGAAATTAATAGCTTGTCAAACATTGCCGCTTTGTTCGCTTTAAATCCATTGATTTACGAGGGTGGAAGGCAGCCAACGATGTTAACTCGTGATTGGTAATGAAACGTGGCCGGCGTGATTTAAGCGGAGGGTGGAAAAAAAAAAAAGAACTACGCGGAAGAGGAACAAACAGTCGGGTGAAAGGACGCCGCGTAAAGTAACTTCTACCTCGTAACGACGTTATCCGCTGTAAGGGCGTCCGTTTAAAACCAGCCGGTGGTATTCGCGGTGTTGTCATAAAAGTCGTACGTGTGGATGCACACTCGCAGCCCCTAACTGCGTGCTTAGGCGAGAGTATGCCCGGAACCAGTCACGGAAAGCCTGGTACGTTTCATTCGCCAAACAATTACGGGAACAACGCCGTTTCTCTTTCCCCTCTCTTCTTATTTTCACCCAGTTTCCGTTGCCTTTCGGGGTCGCGTTCGCAGCCCCTCGTCGATAGACCTTCCCTTTAGTTTCTCCTCGTGCCTCCGCGAGTTACCGTCGCTTTTAATCACGACGAAATTGTTCGACGTATCGCACTGAAAGTTGGTTCATTTTTTCTTTTTTTTTTTTTTTTTTTTTTCTCGTGCGCGTACACCAGATATCTAGCGGAGAGTTAGGAGCGATGGAACTTTATCAACCGCGGTACCTCGCGGGAAATGAAAAATGGAACGAGTAGCCGAGTATTACGAGAGGCTCGAGAGGTCTTTTATGGCATCACTTCGCGATATACGGTTATTGAATCCTACCCTGCGATTGTTGGTTTCTTTCGGGGGAATTAGACTCGTCGTTTCGAGATGTTGCTCGTGGATTTTTTCTTCAGTTCAAACAGTTTATAGCGGTCGACGAGAGTCCAACGAGCTACGCGTAAATCGTTCGAAAGCTTCAAGCACCATATGAGTACATCCGAGAACAAATATACTTACGGTTAGGCGATTCGCGGAGAAAAGTTGCGATAAATTCATCGGATGATCAGCGAATAATTCCATACTCTCACCCGGAAAATGTTTTCCAGACATTAAAAACAAAATCCTATAAGCGGCAGGTTTTTTCCGACAATTAACACTGGAGGCTTCCATTCCACGTGTGTTTAAATGCACGTGCTTTAAAATCATATTTCACCACACACGATTCCGCGTTAATCCGCATTTCAATTCATGCGGTTTATGATACATAAATATCCGAGTGTTTAAGCGCATTTAGCGGAACAAAAATGTAATACCGCAGAATTTTATATTCCAGATAACGGTAATAAATTTGGCCATTCCTTTCATAAAAATTGTATCGTACGTTTTTTTTTTCCATACACGCGGTGAGTAGGAAATCAGCGATTCGTCGGATAAAAACATTCAAACGCTCGGGTATTTACGTAGATCGCTCAGCGCACGTGGCCTCTTTGACGCGCGCACGAAAAGCTGAAACAAAAATTCGGAATAGCACGGAATGAAAGACCGCCATTCACCCACCCAAAATTCGGTTACACCGGCGAACGCCACGGAAATCTCGACAGAATGAGAACGATCGAGTATCGAGAGATCGCATGTCACCCCTGCATGCACATAGCAGCCAAGCACCTCGCATTTCCGTTCGCCTCATTTTCGTCGTATCGTTTCACCGTTACAACTTTCCCCGTTCCCGATAGTCCGATTAAACGCGAGGATCGTTCCGGAGCTGGTTCCACGCGCGTTCGAAAGTCCTCGAGAGCTTTGCGTTGCCGAGCTCGAGCAAATTTTACGGGCGCGGAAAAAGTTCGGACAACGCGCGAGTTGTTCCATGCAGAGAGAATCGAGGAGGACGCATTTCGTTGCGCGAAATCTACCCTTTCGGATCCGTGTACGAGGATTTCGCAGACAGGCACGCATAAACAGGGCGATAAACGTTCTCTGCGGCCTGCGGATCGATAGGGCTCGAGAACAACATCCTTCCGCGTCCTGCTTTATAGTCGTCGCGCGGTGGACGCCCGAGAACTGCGTCGATTCCACGCGTTACTGCGTCGTTCGACGATAAAAATAAAACGTGGCACGCCAGTGAGACTGCGTGCGATCGTTGTTTACGAAGTTACCCCTCGTCGACGGGGGCTGAAACCTTTTGCGCGACGCAAACTTGGAAATCTTCGCGGAGCCGACGTCGTGAAAATTTAATTCGCCTCGCAGATGCTCTGGTACGCAGAGACTTTTAAACGACACACGCCGCCAAGTAGAAGTAACGATTCATCTTACAGAGTACCCTTTCAACCGAGACAAGTGTTCCTGGGGAGCGTGTCTCCTCCCCCACGATCCTAAAACCGTCGAACGACAGTTCGACGCGGCTCTTCGGCGGGCCGAACTTCCCGCACGATCACAGACATAAAATGTTATGCGACATGACACGGAACACCTGTACGACATATGGTGCTAGCCGGCTCCGGTGGCATGTGTGTACATGCGGGGTTGTCGTTGCGAACTTCTCGCGGGGAACTGCGATTCTGCGCGGCTGTATGCTCGAAGAATCCCGGCGGACCGCGCGAAACACTCGCGCGAAACACTCGCGCGAACGCTGCTCTTCCCTCGCTAATAGCACGCGCGAGAGAACGCGCGAGGGTTTCGCCTCGAAAAGCTTATCGTTCGAGAGATTTTCCGAGTCGTATCGCCGGTGGGACGCGCGAAAGACGAAGTGGAGCGACGTAATCCCAGAGTTCGCGCGATATTCGACTCGGTTCCGCTGTGAATAAATATCGGAAGGCGAGCGATTCCTTCTCCGTCGGATACAGAGAACCATGCTACGTTTCTCTAGCCTGTTCTCTTTGATGTTAATACAGAGAGGTCTTCAGAGATCATCAGAAACGCCTTAAAAATATTCGAGACGGGGGTCGCGTTAATCTTCTTTCGGAGACGAGGACCGTACTTCGTTCCACGGTAATTCGCGTAGCACGAGGAACAGAGGAGATTATTCAGAAATGTCTTGAGCTCGATAATCGCCCCAACGATCGACGCGGTCCACTGCTAATGGATCGAAATACGCCATTAGAGGGCTAACGGGCCGCAAATGAGACCGCATATTGCATTCTTCGGAGGTAGTCGTGGCGCGATGCTCTTAAATCGTCCCTCGGCCTCGATGCTCCCGCTGACGTGGTTTCAATTGATCGCGGTGGCTCTTTGTGGGCTTCCTGGCACGGAGACGCGAGATCGAGGCGACGTTCACGGGATCCACGACACCGATTGCCTCGTATCTCGAGCCAGGACGTCGTTCGTTGCGATTTTCGCGATTAAATCGCGTCTGCTTTCGCGTAGCCGCATAAAAATTTGCAGGGAACGCGCAAAAAATCGCGATGAATACGTAACGCGCAAAAACGGATGAAAATTTCTTCAGCCAGCGCGCGATAACTGATCCTCCAACATCTCCGACTCGGGAATTTTTTGATAATAACGTAACTCGTCGGTCCTCGGGGAGGAATTGTAAAAAATTGATAAAACAATACCCGCGGGGAAACGTTTAAAAATATCCGCCTCGCTTCGAGAGAAGATTAACCGAATTTATTCGACGCTGTCCGTTGTTACGTTACTCCGCGTTTCGTGCCCGTTATTAAAGGATTCCAATTTCCCGCGGCTCAGACGACTTCCGCGAGGGAATCGCTCGCTAGAGGTAAACTGCTCTCTTTAAGTAAGGATGATGGTATCGATCGTCGTTATCAGGCGACCAGCACGAGGATCGTCGGCGGGATCTGGTGGTTCTTCACGCTGATCATCATATCGTCTTACACGGCGAACCTGGCCGCTTTCCTCACCGTCGAGAGGATGATCACGCCGATCGAGAACGCGGCCGATCTCGCGGAGCAGACGCAGATCTCGTACGGGACGCTGGAGGGCGGAAGCACGATGACGTTTTTCAGAGTGAGTATCGCGGGTGAACGACGAATCGCTTCGAGAATGACGAGAAATATGGGAGAATCGACGGAGCGGCGAGCTCGAGCAACGTCTCGATGAAAAGTGGGTCGCGTCGTCGACGACCGAGGGAAAGTTGCCAAATAACGAGACTTGTTGGATTGTTACGCCAAGTTAAACTCACTTGCCAGGGGAAAGTTTGTCTTGAATAATGGAGGAAACATAAGTCTAGTTGCGCGGGCTAAGAGAAGGTGCAAACTGGGGGGGAGGATTTAATTCCGAAGAAAATCTGAGGGGAACGATTATATTTACGGTGTTATTAATTTGCAGGGATTTTCAGTCCCGCTCTCCTCGCAGCGCGCGCTCCGAAACACCGATTCGTTAATGTTAATTAACGTTTCACGTGAACGATCGCAACGTGACGCCGCGCGTTTTACCGCGTGCAACGACTTGCATTCGTATTTCCAGTCGCGTTTTGCAAATATTTCGACGAACGCGACTCCCCGTTTGTATTCACGGCCCCCATCGCGGTCGAAATATTAAAACCATAAACCTAACGAGCGCAATTCGAAACAAATTTAACTAATTATCATAGCGCGGCATTCGTATCGACGATGCTGCAACACGAGTTCGCGTAGCATTATTGGATCTCCGCAGTTTAACGCGAACTCTTAACGTTATTAAATTCAGAGCAGCATTTCAGCGTACCGCTGTTATATTAATAACGTTATTGGACCTGCATTCTGTTGCCTCTGTCGCACTTATTTCCGCGTCAGATTGGTCGGGGAAATACAAAAGAGCACACCCTCTGGAATCGTCTTCAGCGATAAATAGCCGAACGAAAGGGAGCAAATCGAATTCTTCCGCTCGCTTCCATCGTGATGGAATGTCGAAAAAAAAATGCGCAACGCAAGATTAATGATCGCGAAGGGGCAAAAATATCGCTGCATTAACGAAGCATTCTGACGGCTGGAAAATAAATGTTCTGAAAAAAACTGTTGCGCAGCCGGGTCCGCGCGAGAAGCAGAGTATAACAGCGCGAAGTTTCGTTTTATTTGAAAGCGTAAAATTCTGGCGCGGAATACTAAATTTTCGTTTCACGTTCTGGTGAATTCGAAATTTCTGTTTACCGCGTGGGAAAAAATACATTAAAAGCAGAGGCTACTCGCACGAAAGTGTTGCGAAGCCTGGTAACACGCTCGTCTGTGTCGAAATAACAGGACTCGAAGATCGGGATATACAAGAAGATGTGGGAGTTCATGGAAACGAAATCGCCGTCGGTGTTCGTGAAAAGTTACGAGGACGGGGTGAAGAGGGTGCTCGAGGGTGACTACGCCTTCCTGATGGAATCCACCATGCTCGATTACGCTGTGCAACGAGATTGCAATCTCACGCAAATCGGTGGTCTGTTGGACAGCAAAGGCTACGGGATTGCCACCCCGAAAGGTAATATCGGAAAACAATCGAGGGCCATTCGCGCGGCTCGATCGCGACCATAAAGGCTCCTCTGTATTCACGGATAAAGCTACTTTCCTATGCATACGGATATTCTATTAAATATACTGCCACCCGCTAGACAGGGGCCTGGCTTTCCTTCAAAGTTAGCCAATTCACAAATCGTCCACGCGGTACAACATGTTCTCGATTAAAACGAGCAAAGTTGTTTGTCGTCCTCAAAATTCGATCCGTTTTCTTTCTGTTTTTTTTTTATTCCTTTAATATATTTTAAATTGTACGCTCTCACGCGACAGTGAATCGTAGCGTAAACGTAGCGCGAGAAATTCTATCACTCAAAATATGATAACAGTCTTTTGTCAGAAAAATGAATTTTTACATATTAAATACACGCGCATCCGACGGATATAGAGGTTAGTAAAGATCATACTCCTCGCGAATACGGTTTTTTCCAATCGAACATTATCCCGGTATCAATATCACGGTTTATCAGAACGAATCATCTTCCGTCAGTTTTACGTATTCACTGTGCTACTTTTTACGGTTTCGTGTAATTTCCCAAGGCCTTAATTAATTCGCGAGCACCGCGAGCGCAATTCTGTCGATGCTCGATGCTCGCGCACGTACGTATATACATATGTATCCAGCGATGTCGGACGTTTCGCAATATAAAATCCATTTGACGCGTTCCAGCGTTCGCTCATAAGAAAACAGCGCGCGCAGCAGCCCAGGTGGGAAACGGGGTTGTAAATATTGTTCGTTTCTAGTATTTCACGACGGCAGTTTTCAGCGGGAGAAATTCAGCGTTGAATTTAGTGGGCACGCGGGCGGAAAGAGGCGGCGGCGCAACATTGTTCGCGGCGAGCATCGTAATGTCGACGGATTTGTAGCTGGCCCGCGGCTAAAAATCGCGTTGAACAGCCGCGGAACGGAAAGGAACACGAGTCTCGAGCGTCTGGCGTATCCGCCGCGAATTTGGCCAAGTTCGTTGCACTTCCGGCAACGGGGGAGGAAAGGCTTAATTAACGCGTCGAAACGGACGGAGACGGCGCACGCGACTCTGCCTATTTTAAATTCGCATAATAACTAGCTTTCTCGCGGCTAGGTAAGAGTTGCAGAGCCTGTCTCGTCGGACACTGGCTCGGCGGGCCAGCAATTTTCCTAATTAGACTAACGCGCCCGCGTGTTTCAATGCGCTCTCTCGAGTCGCGGGCCCGCGTTCGCGCGACGAAAATTCCCCGCGCAAACTTTAGTCCGTAGCTACCCGCGAGAAGCAGCCTCGGTTTCTCGTCTCGTAAACGTCCGGAGGAGCTGAGAAGGACGACGGCAGAGGGGCAATTTCAGCTCCTCGAGACGCCTCCCCGTGATGGCTGTTCGAGGGTGTCTCAAAGGCGGCGGAGATCACAGAGGTACCTTGTCCAGATCTAACGAAACCGTTTTATATGCAGGCTCGCCCTGGAGGGATAAGATATCGCTGGCGATTCTGGAGCTGCAGGAGAAGGGCGTGATACAGATTCTGTACGATAAGTGGTGGAAGAACACCGGGGACGTGTGCAACCGGGACGAGAAGAGCAAGGAGAGCAAGGCGAACGCGCTTGGAGTCGAAAATATCGGTGAGCCGACAAGAATTAAATTTTTTCGCCACGGTTTCTCGCATCCACCGAGAAGAAAAAAGGGAGTCGAGCGAGGGCGGTGGAAAAGTCGCCGCGAGAACGGGCTGCTGGTGTAATTTACCGCTGACGAGAAAAAGTAAGGTGCTTTATCTGACGTTCGGGGAGGAAGGAAGGGTTGAATCTTTTTTTTTTTTTTTTTAGTCGAAGTTATCAGCGGTTTCGCTTGATGGCGAAGAGATTCCGCGGTTCTTTTTACTGTAAATTTCAACGGAGGCCGACGAGAGGCGAGCTCGGAGCCGGGAAATATTATTTTTACGCGGCTTCCACAAATGATATCGCTTTCGATATAATTCGGCCGCCGTGGTATCGTCGCGGTGTACGATTTCTGCTGTTCGAACGATACGTTAGTTAGATGCGAAATGTTAGAATAACGCGAGCGATATCGTCGGTGGTGGTGTTTTTCGGAGTAGAATTCGTTTAATTACGCTCGTTCCGCTGAAACGAGTTACATTCACCGCAAAACATCGATATTAAACGGTAAATATTTGCGAACAAACGTAATTACGAAACGATAACCGTGTACCAAGAATACCGGGCGTGGTCCATTAAAATACGACGATGTCTGCGTTGTTGGACGATAATCGCAGTAACGTTGGAACGTCGAATCGTCGATCGTTCCAAAATTTCGCTCCGCAATCTGGGAACGTAAACGAGGTCGTCGAACCTCGCGCACCTATAGAACAGAATCATTAGTTTCGTTCCGAGCGTTCGACTGACTTAATTTGCGGGCTTCGACGAACATGTCGGGTTACATAATGACCCATGGATGCATCTGGATCGACTGCAGAGTTACACAACGTATCACTTACAAAAGTGATAAAATAAACTGACGTAAATCCAACTTCGATGCGGTCGCAGGAACGTTTTATAGTGCGGCAGTAGCAGCAAACAACAATTAAATAGCGCGAGCCCGCTGGAAATGGCTGACGTAAATAGCGTTTAAAAATTTAGACGAACAGGTCGCAAGTGTACACGCACGTGAAAATCATGGCACCCTATATTACGGTCCTGTCCCAGATTTTCCACCCTCAGCTCTGCGCGTGGCTGAAATTAAAGAAGCGTTTCGATCGCTAGACGAGGCACGAGGCGAAAGGAAATTCTGGTTGGTTCAAAAGTATAAAGAGGAAAAGAGGAAATCAAGGAGCGGACACTTCTGACTTAAAAACTCAGTTCATTACGCGGACACTTCGCACAATAAACGGTGGCAAAACGAGCAACAGAGAGAAAGGAGGTGTAACAGAGGGCTTGGAGTGTTTTCGAGCGCAGAGAAATCTCGCGAGTGGCTCGCAGGGAATTTTTTATGGAAGTCACAACAAGTTCCACCTTTCTATCTTCCACCGCCGGCTCCTTTGTATCCTTCTGCTCCTTTTTCGCTCCCGAACAAGAATCCCCCGCCATTCTGCCATCCCTGTACCTTTCCTCTCGGCTCGTCTCTCACTGGTTGGCTTGTAACTTACGTAACTACCTACTTTGCCGGCAGCGCGAATGCACTCGTTGAGACAGGAAGAAGTACGAATAACTCTCGCGGAATTTCAGTCGAGACTGCTAATCGTCTTTCCACGCAGGACTTCCGATCGAAGAGAGAATCCTTCGAGGATCGCAAGAATACCTCGCAACTGGAATCGAGGCAAGTATAATTGTTAAATTAACATCAACGAACGACAGAAGCGTGTTATAACATTCAAGAGCGGAACGGTTACGAGAGATGAAGTTTCCTCCTCGAACTTCTCTGTTGAGAATGGAAACTTCAGGAGAGTCCGTCCACCTAAAATCCAATCTACTTAAAAGTTCATTCTGTCGTCCCTTTCTGCGTATTGCGTCTACCTCCGTCGCTTTCATCACGAGATAACTCGAACGACAATAACGCAGTCAGCAACCAACATAGGCAAAGTAGTTTCCCATTCACTTGGACATCTTTGCGATACGTCTGAGCTGCTCAGGGCGGCGGAAGGGTGGTCGACGCGTAGCACCTTCGAGTTCGGAACTGTGCACGCGAGCAACAATAGAGCAGAACGAGTCACGAGCAATTAGCCCGCAGGAATAACACTTCGAGGAGCAGCGAGCAACTGAATTAATCGGCGAAGCGCTAATTCCGTGTCCCTCTTAATCAGTTTATCGCGCGCGATTGTAAACGCGATTTCTTCGCTGGCAGAAGTCGCGAGCCGAGATTCGTCGCAGCGGAGAAGTTGCACGCGCGCGAGACAAATCGCAGACGCGTAACGGTGTCGTTTCCTCGCCTTACCTCGAAATTAGCCGCGAGGAAAGACCACGGCGAGGAAATAGGAGCGACAGTCCACGCGAGAAACTTTGCCGCCTCCGGCTAGACGTCGCTTAAATCAGAACGCAGTTATGCAAATCCAGCTGGGAGGCACGTCGCGTCCTCCTCGTGCTCCCCTCGCGACTTCGATGACGAGAGGATAGGAAATAGCAATGGAAAAGGAGAATCGCTCGCGAGGAGACGAGAGGAAAAATCATGGCGCTCGCGCAACGATTAAATGGCAAGCTAGTCGAGCGAGTGCTAAAGCGAACGCACGCGGAGAACTCGCGGCGATGCGGAAAGTTTAAAGCCCGCGTACGAACGCCAACGTAAAAATGGGAGCTGCTCTTGGCTCGCATAAATATCAGGGAAAAATTCCGAGTAACGTGGGAACTTTCTATAAAATCGACTAACGTTATAACGGCTGATTCAACTCCGTTCAAGATCCGTTCGTGAATTCATTTCGCGAATACAAATATTCATACGATTTCTCCGCCGCTCCGCTGGAGGAGCGCGGAAAAACGATGTTTCACGATCGAACTGATCCATGTGGACGTCGCAATTTGCCCGGGCGCGAAAGTTTCGCGAGGCAGCTTCCCAGGATCCAATATCGAGCGTATGGTCCGAGCAAACCGTACGAGATGATCGGCACCGCGAGTAAATTCTGATAAAATCCCGTTGAAGCTCGCAACTTTGTATCAGACGGAAGGAGCGCGAGAGGGGCGCGTGGAGCAATTTAAAGAGAGAGGAATCGGTCGCGTGGATCGCTCGAATTTTTCGTCGAGGGAGGCTTTCCATCGCATTAGACGTCGCGCGAGTTCGAAAAGCTCGCGACACAGAGGATTCCTCCTCTTCCTGCCGCGTTCGTCAATCATCCTCCTCCGGCGGGAGTCTCGGTGGCGCCAAAAAGGAAGTCGGGGGGTGGAACGGAACGGGGACGATTCAGGCGGACTAACAAAGACCGTCGCCTGGTCGAGGGGAAGACGTAGGCGTAAATAACGACAGGGTCGCATGGACTGGAAGCTAGACAGATGGACAGATAAATAGATAAATAGAGAGGCATGGATGAGGGCCGCGGTGGGGGTGAGAACAAGGGGTTAGAAGGCTGATGGATGGGCGAACATATCCAGAGGACGTGGCGAGTCCGTGGCGGCTACATTAACCGTGAAACGTGCGAGGGAGGAACGCCAGAAAAGAAGCAGAGACAGCCGGGGGCGGTAAAATAATGAGCTTCCGGTTTTTTCCGTTCCAGGTGGTGTCTTTGTCGTGCTGGTTTGCGGGCTGGCGTTAGCGATCCTCGTCGCGGTCCTCGAGTTCTGCTGGAACTCGAAGAAGAACGCCCAATCGGACCGGGTAAGAGAAGCGAAGCACCGGGATAATTGCGTGCGATTTCGTGCTTCGCGTGTACGTACGTGTTGCATGAGTGTACGTTCCTCTTTGTCGCGTGCAAGGCCGTTCGTCGCAGCGCGCTTCTTCTTTCTCAGTTTCGCGCGTTTCCTTCGTTGGAGGGCACACCTCGAATAATCGTTAGAATCGTTAGAAGAGCGTCGCATGGTCCGATGTTTGTACGATAATTTATTCTCCCTCGTTTCGTCGATTTTCAATTCTTTCGATTAAACGATTCGCGCGCGGCTCGAGCAGAAATGAAATTCGCGAACGTCTGGCTACATCAGGCCGTAACGGTTGTAAGTAAGTTCGCGTTCTATTCGACCAAAAGGGTGGCGATCCATTAACTTGATTGCGCGCTGTTCAATCGGCTTGTCTGACCATGCACGTACCTATTCTACTGATTTAATTTAACACGATACCGCTCTACGTAGCGAGTTAAACACCGACCGATCACCTTTCGCATCAATCTGCTCCGTGCATTCACAGCCGTAAATATTTCATTTCATTTCCTTTCGTGCGATCCGCGCACGCACATTGTGCGGCCGCGTTGCTAAAATCGATTAAATATTAAATTGCCGGTAAAATTGTTTACCGTAAATCGTTTTACAATTTTAAGCGCTTCATTTGCCTAAAACAGAGAGGCAGCGCGGATACGGAAAAAGTAATTTCCTGCTAAAAATACAAGCCGATCATTTGCTGGATTCAAGTATCGCAAAGCTACTTTTCCCGAGCTTAATGGATTTTAGCAATACTGTTTTTACCACACGCCCCGTGAAATACAGCGAAACATTTCCTCTTAATCCCTCGCGACGCGGTTCTCTATGATAATGCTAATCAATTCTCTCGCGCAGATACTTTCCAAACACCAGAGGTTCATTAAACCCACGCGAGGATACTTAAATCGCGAGGGATTAAGTCTCGTTCGATTCACGCACCCAAGAAAAGACCCAAGAGTTCGTCCGTCAAATAAATTCGAGTTAAAACATTTGAAAACGGCCTGGCGCGCGAGAGGACTCGCATGGTATCGAGCTCGTGGTGCGATTGTCTTTCTGTATTATTTGTTGGTATTGTTGTGCCTGTTCTGCTGGTCCCCCCGTCCACGCATTGGCGGTGAAACGAAAACCACGAAAAAACTAAAAAAAAAAAAAAAAAAAAAAAAATGGAAAAATAAACAAAAAAACAATAATGAAAAACGTCGCGGCGGCAGTCCCTGTGCTCCGAGATGGCCTCGGAATTGCGGTTCGCCATGCGCTGCGGCTCGCGGCAGAGGCCAGCCGCGAAGGCGCGCAATTCCGACGCCGCGGTGCCCTGCGACCGTTGCAGCCCGCGTGCCACCAGGAGGAGAACGCGGTACTGTTCGACTGGCCACGAAGAAACCACCTACGTACCGAGCATCGAGATACCACGGTTAAATGGTGTAAGTCCTGTCCCTCACGACGGGCTCGCGACGATCGCCTCTTTTCCGAATTTCGTCAACGAAACGCGAAACTCCTTCGTACGCGCGCGTCGCAGGACGCGGACGATGATAAATTATCGAGTTCCGATCGGTTCACGTCGATTCACCCTCGAAGCGCGCGCGAACTACCACGAACAGGTTCCAGGCTGTTCTATTGCCCTGTTAATTTCCCAATACACGAGAAGTTCCCGAAGAGAGGCTATCGGTTAATCGCGGAGCTGTGCGGGTTTCACGGTAATTCAATCGCAACGGGTGGAAACTTCGCTACGCGAACAGCCTCGCGCCGCATCGTATTTACGAGGGATCTGTTCTGAACGGCCACGACCGCGATTCGAATAATTTCCGAGCGCTCCATCCGGAAGATTCGATTACCGTTGTCGAAGCACAGCCTCCATGGAGCCCAGCAGCGATCTGCCCGCTTCTTTTCCGTCTTAGCTGAAAATGAAACGCGAGATAGAACGGGCGGGGAGAGAACGCGGGTCCCACGACCGGAAAACGAGGAAAGGGAGTATTGCGAATGGGATTGCTTGTCGCGAGAATTATCTCCTCGTATCTTCTGTGTCTCTTTATTTGCCTATCTCTCTCTCTCTCTCTCTCTCTCTCTCTCTCACACTCTTTCGCTCTCTCTTTCTATTCGATGTTATTAGATATCGAGATACATGTAATTTCTTTGTTCGTTCGTCCTATACGTGGATTCGTACGCAACGAGTACTGTGTGTTCTTTGCATTTTGGCACGGTCCAGTGTATCTTGCTACCATTGTACAACAACCAGCGAGTCGAGCGCCGCGCGTTTAATTACGACTGGCGCGGGGCTCAGTCACGCACGCTTCTATATACATACATCCCCAGTAATCACCCGGGGATACGCATTGTGTACGTGTCCGTATATAATACTTGATTGCATGCCTCGTATTGCTGTTGAACGATCGTAACGCGATCCAACGGCGACGTCACCTAAAATTCGTCGTCGTCGCGTACGAGACGTCTCTGGCCAACGTTCCTTCGCTGCCTCGCCAAGGATCGATCGCGCGCCCAGCTCGAAACTTCATCAAAGCTACCATTCAGGTCGAATCAGCTAGAGGGACTCGTCGTGAAGGGAATTGGAAAACAGTGCCGTGTTACTACGTGCCTGTATCCGGAATCATTTCGACGGAATATCAGAATTACTTTCGAAATTACTTTTGTTGTCGCCTCGTTTGCTCGCTCGAGACGATTCCTCTCGCGGCGGATGAAAACCTCGAACCGTTCGGATATCGAATGCGACGCCAGCCTGCTAAGTAACCCGTAAAATTTAATCCCGCGGAGCTACTTGTCGCAGCAGCGCGTCGAATATCCGCCCTTCGCGGCGGTTACGCTCCGCGCGGAGAACAGAGTGTTCGTTAAACAAGATTGGAAACGGAACGCTGTCGACCAGAAACGATTCGCCGTTCTCAAACGACCGCGTGAATGGCACTCCTGATCGTCGCGGAAGTGATTTTTCCAGGCTACGTCACATTTTCACGAAGCTCGTTTCCGCGTATCCGGCCGGCGGATCCTCGGAATATCCAGATTCGTGCACGGTCAGGGTTCCGGAAGAAGCGGTTCGGCTCGTGCCGATACTTCCGCCAGGTTGATTCTCGTCGACGCTCTCTCGTCGCGCGATATTACCTCCGCGTACGAAAAAACGGGGAAAGGAGTAGAGCGAACGAAAATTTCGCGATCGTTCGTTTCGTCGAGCCGCTTGTTTTTAATTAAATTCCGATTTGCTAATTCCTCCGCAACATCGAGGATCTTGAAATGCATTCTACGAGAAGAGATCGTGCAAATTTACTATAGATTTGATATCAGCGCAATCCATTCGGTCTCGCGCCGCGGATGGACTCGCGTTGTTTAATACGAATGAACTCCCAGATGAATTTCTAACGAGTTTGATTACAATTCGAACAAGGCAACGCTCCTAACTGAACCGAATTCCGTGCGCAAATTCGGTGGTCAAAACTAAATCCGAACGAAATATTCAGTTTCGACGGTGTCTATATACCGAACGCGGAAATGAGTCGCAGCGGGAGCAAGGTATCGGTGTTCATCTCGTATTCCGCTCGTTTCTCCTTCCGATACTTTAATCAGTGGCTGGTACGCTGGTTAACGATGCCGCTCCATCCGCGAGGAATATTTATCGGAATGTTTCAAATTTCTCGGAAGCTCGCTGATGATTTCCTCGTTCCTCTCGCTGGCTGATTCGTTTCGACGAAGCCGCTCGTGCTCTGCGTTTCACGATTAACGCGTATCTGTCTACGTTTACGAATCAGGGCTTCTCGATCGATGCTGCGCCGTTTATTCGAAGAACGCGTGACTGCAGAGTTATTTTCTCCTATTCACGTTACTCGATTGTAAACGAAATGCTATCGAGGATCGCGCAAGAGTTGAGAAACACTGACCCAGCCGAGTGCACCGGAAGGGTTTCGAAAAATACAAGTCGAAAAGTGCTCTGCCGAACCGTTCGATCTGCAGAATTTTCTGTTCGACAAACCGAACCGCTTGGAAACGTCGCGCTTTCGGTTCCATCGAACTGGCGGCACGAATTTTGCGCGGATTTGTCCTCTCGTACCTCGTTCTTCCTCCGGAACGCGCGCAAAAAAAAGAAGACAAATACGTCCATCATAAATCCGAGTCACAGCTTGAAGAACCATCTCGCACCCCTTTTCTTCATCGAGCGCTTCATCGAATCTCGATTCTTGTGCACGCGCGCACGCACACATTTGCATCGCAAATAACGTTTTTCTCTGCGGGGTCGCAGCTGGACGCTCGCCTATTCGAGTCGATGTCCAGGCAGACTCGTCTTTTGACGAGGAAATTTGAACCCCCGGAAATGGAACAAAAGAATATGCAAAGCGACGAATCTAGGGGACGATTTCGACTGGATGGTCCCGCGACGCGAGGCAAGGATCGAACGAGGCCGTAAACCTCAGCGAATTCGACACGTAGAACCACGTGTGCCGGCGGTAACTTCTTTAGGGGCTTTTTAAAAAGTTTCGACAAGTTTTAACGAGACAAGGGCTGAACTTTTTAATAACTCGCTTCCCCGCGGCTACGACACGTAGGAGTAGAGTGGGTTCGGCCATCGACGGGGGTTGCTCGCCGATCGCAGCCTCGGTATAGCTAACACCCGTGTCTCATCTTCTCTCAGCAGGAGGGTGGTGCGTTGTCGATGACGGAGATGAAGAAATCATTGAGCTTCGATCAAGTGGCAGCGGCCCGTGGCGGGAACACCTAGCACAGGCCTCATCCTCATCTTCATCCTCAGCAGCAGCAGCAGCAACAGCAACAACAGCAACCGCTACCGTGCAAAGCCACGCCTACGCACACACGTCACACACACTGCCACTCACATTCACACAGCCACAGTCACAGCCATACGCACAAGCACCAACCACCCCCACCGAGACAGAGACGGGGCTCCTCAAGCATCGTCTTGGGTCAAGGTTCGTCCGTTTTATTTATTTTATTTTATTTTATTTTTTTCTTAATTCCACCGTTCTATCGTTAACGTTCGATGCATTTGACGTGCGCAGGAGGTGACCACCCTGAGAGTATTCTATGGAGATTCGACTGCGACCTGGCGGGTGAGCCAGACGTGGTGATATCGCCGCCACCGCCGCCACCGCCGCCTTCAGCGGCCGTGTCGAGGACCACGACCCTTTGACCAATACTCGAGGAGGTGCCGACAGGTGTGCCCGTCCAGAAGGAGCTGCCCACCCAGGCGTCGGTGGTCGTGAACGTGGTCGACCAGAAGGAGACCTGCTTATAGCATATGTAGTCGCCGGTGCGTGCATGTCGTCCGCGACGCGGGCCGACCTGCGCCATCGGCGACGTCGGATCATCGATCGATCGGCTGTCCACGTGACACGGCACGGCGGTTTAGATTCGTTCTGCGTGGACGAGCCGCGACACGTGCCGAGGGAGAAGGAAGAGGACAGGGAGGGAACGATCGGTTCGTCCGCGGTGGATCGTCTGCTCGCAGTTTGGATGAGATCGCGGGCGAGGACCGCGATACACGGATGGAACGAAGGCTCGAGGATCGCGAACGAGCGGCGTAACGAACCGTGTAACGAACGAGGTCGTCGCGCTGATTACAAATGAGCGAGAGATCGATCGCGAAACGAACTGTTTTCGAGCGGATAACCCGGTATTGTTTCACGACGGAAGCTGGTAGCTCGATCCGATCCGTGGCGCGGTAATAAAACAGGATCGATTGCAACGGTGACCGAATTGCAACGGCGTGTAAACTGCCGCGTACCATCGGGCCGACGAAGCAGAATGGCGAATGGAACACCGCGTTGAACGGCAATCAAGGGCCAGCGGATCGTACGCTGGCCGCGGCCGAGCACTTTCGAGGCTGAGAGGGGCCCAGCGGAGGTTAAACGCGGCCGATTGAATCGCCAGGGCCGATTTTCTAGCTAAACATATCGAAGCGGAGCCGGGGAAGCGATCGACAACTCGACGAGAGGGTCCTCGCGTTCAGGCTTGGCACGCTGAAGCGGTAGCCTCGAATAGGCAAGACGGACGAGGACGTTGTTAGATCGATCATCGACCACGAACGTGTGATTAGACTCGGACCAAAACTCATAGTGATCACTGCCAACAGCTAGCCTAACATAGTCAAACGGTTTACTAGTAACGACGTCGACTGAGAAGGGAGCTTTAAATACGGACGCGTGGTAGAGTAATCACGGCCTAAAACCACCCCCGCGTTCACCCCGCGGAGGATCGATTCCCGGGAATCGAAGTGACCAACGAAGCGTCGGAGGACCCGAGCAATTCATTCACTATGTTACACGGAACATGCACAATGAAGTACGTTTAGGAAACAATGGCGCGGAGAGATGTACGAAGTACGTTGGATTATTTGCGGAGGATTTCGCGGGCCTAGGACGCGCGCGCTGTCGTCATCTCTTCGACCAAACGACCAACACGGGCGAGCTAACGTAGACGAGTCGCGACAAATCGCCCAACGAAGAGCGTTGTAGTTTAACGAACACCTAGAGCAACCTCGAGCTTTTCTTACCGGAGCGAAGCGGAGGACGTAGTACAAAATTTCCAGACGCGTTACCCGAGCGTCGCGATCTTTGCACCCTGACCTTTGTTTCCGCGCGGCTCCAAGGCGAACGGAGCCGCAGCGATCGACGATCCCCTGCGAGATCGCGTCAGCTTATTTCGTATCAACGGGAAGAAGAACACGACGAGAGAGGTTTCGGCGTGCCAGGCTGCCTCGAAAGGTCGAAGATCGATTCACTGTTTACGTGGATTGGGTGAACGTAGAAACGACGCAGGATGACTCCTGCGGCTTCTGGCTAGCATGTATGATATAGACACGGTTGTATATGATCGAACTGTTCGACAATTGGTGATTCACGACAGACACACTTTCACCGGACAATTGTATAAAGTCACGTATGAGCGCGTACGCGAGAGAACGAAATGAAAGGAACGAAAAACAAACAAAAAAAAAAAAAACAAAAAACAGAGAATCGACGGTGTGGTGTACGCGCGCATACACGTATTTGTTAGTTTCAACGTAATGTCGTAGGTAAGTGCGTAGTCGCGTAAGAGACCTAGTCATATTTTGACACGATCGACAATTTATTATCGATACGATATACGATACGATACGTTGTACAGCGACCGTTTTTTCACGAAATTCCGAACGACCGACGCCATTGTCGAGGAGCGTTTTTAGTGTCGCGCACCGCGTCTCACGTGTACAAGTACACGCATACACACACGCGCCCGCGTAAATAAACACGCGTACACGTGCGGGTACAGTGAAGAAACGATGTTTGTTCGGGGGAAATAGAAGGGGAATCATGTCGTTTGACGGTTTTATTAAGGCGTTATTAACGATATCGAAGAAGGAAGAATGAGCATGCGACTGATGAATGCGTGATCGAGCGAGCATGATGAAAGATGGGAGCGAATCGTGTCGGAAAAAAAAAAAAAAAACAGATAGTCCGTACCGCTGTCAGAGATGACAAGCAGTGACGATGCGTTTCAAGTCTCGCGGGTTCATCTATCACACGGTGGCGTCATATCTGACAATGAAACTGTTTGGGAAAACCTATGCGATACGAGTTATCATGGGCGGTGACAACTCCTTTCTAAATAAAGACAACGATACATTTTGCAATTACACTCGTGCCCAACGGAAATTCAATTAGAAGTAACGCAAAATTACGTGATCGATACGAATACATCGCGCGGCTGATAAGAAATTCGTTTTGTTCGCTATGAAAACGACACGGCAGGGAATCTCGTGGGAGCGAAGGGCTTCCAAAATAATTAAAGCAGACCAGATCTTGTACAATTATTTACCGGACGAACGTTAATCCTGCCGCTGACGAATGAATCTTTTATCCGCATCGATCAATTACGATCTCGATCAACTGGAGACGCGAGGCTCGCGTTGGTTCATCGAGCCACCGTTCATTTTTCTTCGTCGATGACGCTCGTCTCGGTTCGTTCACGGTGGCGATCGGAATACCAGTTCCGTCTCCACCGGAAGCGCATAAGTCGCAGGCACGATTCGTTCGGACGGTCGAGTGGAAGCCATCGCGATTGCATACCTCGACGGAAATCAAATTGCGGAGCGGGAACGTCCGCCGTGATAGGAGGGAATTATTGCAACGATATTACGTCGCCGCGGGAGAGGAATGCATCGAAGCGTGATGTGGATGCCGTGAGAGCGTACAACAGTTCACGACTACTTGTCGCGACATCACACTGGTGTGCCCCACTACTCAATAAATAAATTTTATTTACTTAATCGATCTAGACGTTTCTACACTTGGCGTTAGCAGTCGGGAAACAGGTTGACTTCCTCTTTGCGAACGGGTAGCTGGCGACCAGAGACGAGGAGACGCGCACCCCTAAAATCGTTGAACGACAATTACGAGACCCTCCTCTCGAGTCGCTCGCTCGCCGATCGGAAACGAATGTGATACGCAGTGAATACGTCAACTTAAACATATCTCACCGAAATAAGACAGACAATTAAATGTTGTTATATACATGTTTTACTGAATATCATTGAGACACTTTTTCTATTTCCGTGTGAAATTCATCCACAGGCAGTCGCACCATTATCAATTACGATCCCTTGAGCTGGGTTTTCACGTACGAGCGTCGTTGGCGCCGTTCGACGGCCGTCGACTCGATCGCGCGCAGGAACAGCCTCGATTCGATCAACGTCGCGGTTTCGAGACTGACAGAACTCGTCGTCTGGTTGGTACAATAACGGGACAGGCGCGTTCCCGCCGCGGCCTCGTTGACGATTATTTTTACGCGTGGAAACCCGGCATTACTCGCCCCAGACCCGATCGACGGAACGATGGATCATTTAAAAGTTCCGCGAACGGTCTACTTCTCTTTGACGCGACCCTTTCTCTCGCAGCGGAGCGTCCGACGTGAACGATAATAAATGACCCGCGCGATGCGCAGCGCGTTCGTTTCCACGCTCGAGGATTCATCGCCGTTACAGGGGGCTTCGATGGAAGCGAGGCGCTGCTTATACGGAGAGACGCTGCGACGTCATCGGCGGACGGGATGACAAGTGAACGGCGACGGTTCATCAATCATCGACGCTGATTCCACGATACATATTCAGAGCAACACGGCGATCTTTCACCTTCGTCGAGCATAATTTCGTTCGTCGTTCTCGTTACGTCGTTTATGGAAATCTCGTTCCCCCCTCGCCCGGAAACATCGCGCCCTGCTGTTTCGAACTGTCATCGTCTTTCGGCGTAATGGAGCGCCAGACGCGTTTCCACTCGCGAATTTCCATAACAAACATCGACACGGTGAAAAGCGTCTACTTGCGCGCGTTCCCATGCAAATTTTTCCTTTGTTCCCACGCGACGCGTGTCATTAATCCGCGCGTCGCATACTGAACCGTTCGATGCTCGCGTATTCCGCCGATCGCGATTAATCGAATTGGAAATATAATTGCGAACTAAATACGAAAATTTCATTCCGCGAACATTAGCCCCCGTAATTAACTTCAGCCCGTCGGAACGTTACTCTACCGTTAATTACTCGACCGGTTTGCATTATGCCGTTTTGACTAAATGCATTAATTAGTTATATTTTAATTCGAAATTGCATTTATATGATAATTGCAATCTATCAGCGTTGTTCGATACCGATCCCTGTTCCCAGTCTCTGACTAACGACGATAACGAATCGAACGTGGCGTCCGATCGAAACGCGATCGGGAGATCTGGATCCGCGCGCAGGGAAGCGAAAGAATTTTTACGTCAAAGTTAATGCGTCACGAGCCAGATAATGGCTCCGAAATTTTGCGGGCACGCGTATTGCTCTTATGTTTATGACGTAGGGGCCAGATTCTTTGGTAACGAAGGGCAGCTATATTGTCGCAGCGAAGTGGCTGACTGCCATCGTGTCCATGTTGAAAATTGCATTCATTTAACCGCGCCACGTCAAAGGGAGCCCGTTAAAATCTGGGCCATTCCTCGCGGCAGGCGGGAAGATGAAAGGGGAACAGTCGAAAGAGAGGGTGGCGACAGGGGTTGGGGCGGGAACGGGGCTAGGATAAGAATCGCCGTCGGTTATCGAGCCTCCGCAGGCCTCCATCGGCGCGTACTCGTTAATTCTTGCGATATCGTTGCACCGTGAAATTCCGTCGACTTTTTCCCTTTTCACTTCTGTTTCCGTTCGATCGTTAATGGGAACGCGAGCAGGTCGTCAGCTGTTGTGTCCCGTCGCGGACCAAGAAAACGAACCCCCTCATTGGAGGCGTTCTCGTTGGCCAAGCAGCGGAAGCAGGACGGAACTCGGCTCGGATTGTGGACCAACCGGGTGCCATCAGCGTCGAGAAGCGAGCAGGGCAGAAAAATTTACGCGCGACCGGATTCGTTTCGACTAATGCAAAGACGAAGTCAATCGTGCGCCGTCTTGGCTAGCGACGCGAGAACGAGGATCGAAATCGACTTTAGCCCCGCGACGTCTTCTTTTTAACAGGATTCAGCCATTTTCCTTTGACCCCGCTCCACCGGGTCTCGAAACGTTCGAGTAAATTGGAAGCTCGGTTAATACCTCGATGCTTCAAAGCAGACATCGCTAGCCACCCCTGCTTTCGCTCGCTAATCCCTGCGTGCCGTCCTTTTAGACGGTTCGTTAGCAAATTACAAGGAGGGACGCGTTATTTAACATCGAGAGTCGATCCCCCGTCGCGGCTGACTCGCGGATAAACGGACTCGTGGGAGCGTGATAATTGAAAAATTGAACGTAAGACGAACGCTTCGTAATGGAGGAGCGCCGCGCAGTGTCGGTGGGACGCGCCTCGGACGATTACTCCTCAATAATTCACCCCCGCGGAAGTGGCGGCGATTTAATATATCTCGTTGACGTCCGATGGACGAACGAACGGCAGGGTTGGAAGAAAAATGAGGAACGGGTGGACGGACCAGCGTGGGAATCGAACGGTCCGCCAGTCAATTTCGACGCTTCCTCGAACGCCTTCGCGTTCTGCCACATTTTTTACAATTAGACGCCGGATGGCCATTTATTATCGCACGTGTCCTGGCATCCGGTCCTCGCTACGTCCGTCGAATGGTAACAAGTGTCTTCGATAGAGCAGATTTCGAGACGCGGAAACACGAAATTACGGTATCAGGTCGTACCTTGGCATCGTCTGATCTTTATCAGCGAGACGAGGATGATGTCGTGTTTTAGGAAAATTCGACTGCCCTTTTCTCGTTTGCCAGGCTCGCGGAGAACGGCCACGATCCTCGTGGAAAGCTCCTTTCGTGGCGTTTAATCAGTCCGCTCGGATAAAAGTGGGGATGGAAGGACCCTGCGGACTCGACCACACGTTCGGCTGACGTTCTGGTAATCAACAGAAACGAGGCGGAGATAATACAGGCCGATCGTAACTTCAGCTGATTAAATGTAAGATTTGGCGGGAGCGCTTCGAGCGCTTCCGATTTGCATGTTGATTGACAAACGCGGAGTTTTGTTGCTTCCGCTGGATTAACAGAGCGGCACCGACAGGTCCAGCGGTACCGTTCGACGCGGAACTGACGTCACTGTCCATAAAACTGACATGGAGCGCAAGGGTCGCCGTAACCCTTTACCTTCGACGTTTCACGGAAATGGCAGTCCGTCCCATTTATTTCGCAATTCAATCAAACGCCACTTAACGAAACAGAGACGTAGAATCGTTAAAATGATTAAAAAACTTGGACGCTGCATTATCGAGCTGTCTAAAATTAAGCGAATGGAACTCAATTTAATTCTCCGTTCCCGAGGCACGAACTTTCAGATTAATGAAACTTTAATTGCACCCGCTTCGTGTTGTTTTTCCGTCCGCTGAATTTTTATTCCACGATTGCGCGATTCTGCTTGCCTTTATTACGATCGCAATCCCCCCCTCCAACGAACGCGATTTCCTTCATTAATCAAAGTCGCTTGATCCAGTCGAAGCGCGGAGAAACAAATAGCACCCTTATCGCGGGTAGAGACGGGCCGATAATGAAGCCCCAAAACGAAAAGCGATGGCTTTCGAGTCACGACCGCGTTCAACCCCGGCGGTTCTTCTTCGACCAGGGTCCGCGCAGATAGGCTCCACTTAGCCGCTCTTATCTATAACCAGCCCCATAACGAAATGTAAAAAAGCGTCCATGTTTCTTTCAAAAGCGTTCCGGCTACCGTGGGTCAAGTAAATCGAGCGTAACGTATCGCCAAGGCCTTTTACGTTGCCCGTTATCTCTTCAGCGTTTACCTCGCGGGGCTATCTTCCATTTTTTTCGGCGACTGCAGGAAGGAAAGGGACTCGTAAAGAAGCCTCAGTCGTACGAAATGAGCGGGTCCGCTGCGAGGGGCGACCGCCAGGCTTCCGTATCTACTCCGACGCGTACTCGCTGGCTTTAATCTTTTCGAGAGACAAGTGGTAGTCGATGAACTCGTCCACCCAGCCCCGATTCCACCCCAGCGATCGTAACTTTCCGGCAGACTGCCGCGTTATCGCTTTATGAAATACGAGGGACCGCTGGAACCATTGGCCAATAGCCTTCGTTATTGTGATTACGTCGATTTTCTTTTTACCAACGAGTTATCAGTGATACGGACGAGTATAGATGATATTACAGATCGTGGATGCGCTGTATTAACTACTCTCTCCTCCAAAACGTATGTAGAGTCGATAAAATGTCCTTTCGAGTTTCGTCAACGCGATTTCTCGAACAACCAACGAGTGAATCTCCTCGCTCGACGAACGCGTAGAAAAGTTTGGGACGCGGGTCTTGAATATTCCATTATGGGGCGCGTAGAATTCGAAACGGTTCCTCGAAGTGCTTCGTAACGGTCGGAGTGGCATCGATATTTGTCGAGTATTGGAAGGGCTACTCGTCGGAAACCGGTAATGAGATATCAACGTCACGAACAGTCGGCGCTTCCTTAAAAGTTCTGCCCGTTTCTGATCGCCCTGCCCGCCAATCTTTTATATCGACGAGCAAAAGGCGAAGCTCGTGAAATTCGCGATTACATTTCGACGAATAGAGCCAGCCGTGAAAGGGGCGCCACGATAATCAACGCTGACGCGGGAGCCACGCTCGACTTTTACTTCGTTTTAATATTCCCGGAAGTTCCGCGCGATTAATCGCGCCCCTTATTTAACCCGGAAATTAGCGAGCCCCCATTTGCATACCGTTAAAGCACGCTCTAATTTACCACCCCTAGACACTTTGTACCGTAAGAATATTGCGTTTAACGGTACAAAGAGAACGGAGGAAAGGAAAACCGTCGAGCCGCCGCTCTGAAAGTCTCGAAGTTCTGCGATACCATTATTCAGAGGTATCTGGCGAATACCTTGGGGAAGAGAACGTGTACACCAGTAGTAAGTGCATGACCAACAGGCGAGACATAAATCAATAGCCTCCCAAGATAGGGGGTGGCTGGTATATCTTGGGGTTAATTACTATACACCGCTACGTCGCACTGTATTTGCAGTTGAATATTTATAGCATCGCGTCGGGGCGCTAAACATTGATACAGCGGACAGGGAAAGGGTTTCGTACCGACACGATAGCTCTCGTATCCAGCAACGATAAAACAAACCGCGGGGAAATTCCTTTATCCACCACAGCAAACCAAGCTCCCGTCGCCTTACTTATCGTGCAGCGATAAAAATCGATCTCCATTCCGCCGTAATGTATTTCCAACAAAAACTGCTGCTCCTTTTACGATTTTTTTAACGATACGAACACATGAAAGTTTGTTACACGGTTACTGAAATTCAATCGTTCACTAAGTGCAAGACACTGTCCCTGGTGATACCGATTTCTCTCAACGTTGTCCCTAGCTGCTCCAATCGCCTTGGCGAGTAACTGAAAGCACATATTTAATCAGGTGCCTTTTTCGATTACACGCCTGTCGCGAGCTATTTGAAGAAGATTACGAGCAAGCGCTTACCCGCTGAGAACAATTTTGTAACCACGAGGCACCGTTCTTGCCATAGCCCTGTCTAGCAACTGATAAAGTCGAGCTATCGGTTCGTCAGCGGATACGTGCACCAGATAAACGGTACCGCCGTTCAAAGACCTGACTTTCAATCGGAGCTCGCCCGATATCCCGGAGGGTTCGTTGATCTGATGCAGAATCGGAGGCTGAAACAGTCGTACGATATTAGGAGGATCCATATTGCAAACGTACGAAGGGACGCGCTAATTCAAAATTTTTTGCGAGCGCGGAATAAACTCGGCAATTAATTAAACGTTTGAAAAAGGAGATTTCAACTAAAGAGGACGTGGACGCTGTATTCCTGAAAATGAAAAATGTTGACTGCACCATTCGTCTCCCTCTCTTTTCGTTGTTTAATTAATTTCACGAAATTTCGGTGCAATTCCACGAATTGCACGTCCACGATACCATCTTTCTCTTACCGCGCTCTTCCTGGATGGTGCAGCGGATTTCATACAACGCTGGTTCTTCCTCGCTGCAGCCAGCTGCGTCGGAGAATTCGGGACCTGCGAACCGTCGACGTTCGTTCTGGGGATCGATCTCGACGCGATGGACAATCGAGAGTTTGGTAGACTGGCGGATCTCGTGCGCTGCCTTATGCGATCATCCGTGTTCTCCAGTCGACTAGGGCGCGGACGATATCGAGTAACGGATAGACACCGAGCACATTCAATTAGGGGTAATCTTGTCTTTACCTGGGCGATAATTTAGCCGACCTATCGCTGGAACTATGGTAACATCGTCCAGAACTTGGGAACCTCGAGGTACCTCTGGATTTCACGGTTCCCTCGCGCGCTGAGCTGTCGAACTCGGAGCTCCTGCTGGCCGTGTCTCGCTTATCAAAACCAAATCAAAACGCACGTTGCTTACGACTTGGACCTTGGCAGACTTCACGAGAATAGTTGAAGGGAGCATACTTTGTCTTTTCGATTGCTGTAGCCTAATTCGGCGTTAATGTGCGACTGCAAGTGCGTGTCGGAGCAAATATTGTTGTGCGACGCCAAAATCTGCGAACGAAGGACGTACATCTCCAGGGGTGGAGCTTCCGAGGGACCCCTCGTTTTTATGGATCTATACGATTTTAATAAATTTAAATAACGCGTTAATTTGAGCATCGTACGACATCTCTTGGATTTAACTTTCGTACCTAATCGTGCTGGGTGTCACTGGCGCAGAGAAGTCGAAGTTAGAGGGCTCTTTCGGAAGGAAACCACGACGAGCCGGTTTCTGACTTGTGACAGGTCTGCGAGGCCTGGACGATATCATCTGCGAGTTATCAACCTGATGCTGTTTTCCTAACCGATAACCTTGCCCAGGAAAATCGACGGAGCTCAGAAACACTTTGTTCCTGTGGTCCTCTACCTAACCGGAAGACATTCCAAAGTAACATTTCTTTTGGGCGGCAGCGAACTTCCCGTTCGCGTGGGCCACCGCGACGAGTACGTTAAAACCAAAGACTTCACCTTAAAGGGTACACCTTCCGGATAGGCGTGTTGCAATTCCGATGGGAAATAGCCGTCCAGAATGTCTCGTAGAAACGATACCGTGGCTGGATCGTTGTACGATCGCAAGGGCCCGTCTTGAACTATCATTCCATTTTTGTAGAATTTTAATGACATGCAAGATGGGGTCTTTAAAACAATTATTAAACAACATTCGATTAATCTCACGCGTGGCCGTTAGATTCTGTAAACGTTCGACAGCTCGCCGAATCATCATCTTCGCACCGCGTGTAGGTGTCATGGCGCAATAACATTTTCCGCGCTCGCAACCCGTATCCGTCATTATTATTCACGCGGATAACCGGTTTGCCCGATAAACGTCAACCTTCTGCGTTTCATTAGAATGCATTCAGGCCAGAAAATCGATAATGACAATTGACGCGACGTTGCGAGCGCGTGTATCGACAATGTCTATCGATTATCACGTCATGAAACAAGATGGGGGGAGGGAAAAGAACAATTACGCAACGGTGTTTCATCAGAACGTGCAACTACGAACGATGCAGAAATCTGCCCAACGCGCGACAGATCGGCGAATGATACGAATACTTGGGGATCTTTAGCGATTCTCGAATTTATAAGTCGCAGTTATTTCGAGCACGTTGGCAATGCGGGCGAAGAAGAATTCGATGGAAAATCCGCGTTCCAGTTCCCGTTATTCGCCTCGAGACGGTCAGTTTTTCTTTTAAACGGCATTTCGGAGCATCGCGGAGCAGAGATTTACTTTGAACGAAGCCCCGTTGCCCCTCTCGTTGTGCTGCACGTGAACCTCGCCCTTTCCCGCGGCCAGGTTCAGCTCCTCGATGCTGGCGATAATCCGCTCGTAACACGTCTCGATGGTGTTGCTAAAAGGCACGTCTAACTGATCATTAATTCGATCGGACGTCGCTCGTTCGAAATAGTAACGTAACACTCGATTTACTTGGGGGTCGTTTCAGGACACTTGGGACTGTTCGTATCGCCGACCCAGATCAGACCGTAGTCGGACAAGAATTTCTGCAACACAGAGAAGGACGTGGCAATTTTGCGCGCGCGCTACGCTGCAGATGTGTGCTGTGCGCTTTTAGCAACCTCCATCTCGAGTATTTTCTGTTCGAGCATCAGGCATCGTCGGTAGAGGTGCTCCGAGTGTTCCGTTTGAATTCGTCGCTGCTGCTGCTCCTTCTTTCGTTGGATCTCTTGGTTCTTGCTCTTGGTCTCCCAGTCCTTGACCTGTATCAATTCGAAAGTCGAGCGTTACCCGGACTAAGGATTCAACGACGGGCGAGAGGAACAGCGCGGGACCTTTCGTTTCAGTCGATTGATCTCCTGATCCTTCGACTTCAATTGTTCCTCGCTTCTCCTCAAGTTTGACTGCACCTTCTGCATCTGAGACTCGACCTTGTACAATTGTTTCGTCAGCGTGGTAATTAGCTCGCTCTCTGGAACGAATCAATTCCCATGGTTGGTCAAAGTTCGAGACTAAATGTACTTAAATGTCGCGTCAATGTCGAATCTCCGGTAATCGGGACTGGGTTTCCGTCACAATCGCCGAGCGACGAGTATCGCGGTCGGGCTCGTTGAAGTGTTTAATTAACACAAGGAAAAACGGTCGAGCGGATGCAGATAAAAAAAGAAATGTGCGCGCGTTTAGACGCACGCATGTGGTCGTCAGATGTGCAATTAATTACGCTTGCGATCTAGCTACCTTCTTGGATCACGGATTCGTCCGGAACGTAAATGCTCATTGGCTTGGCATGACAATTCCAAAATCTTCTGCCGCTGCTGTACGTCGTGCTAGAATTCTAGGTAGGACACGTGAAACAGGTCAAGAAATTAAAATTGTACGGCACGACTGAATAATGACGGGAATTGACGATTACGTGACTACCGTTCTATCGACCCTCTTTTCGATGCGATTGACGTCTTTCTGTCGATCTCTGGGCACTAAAACACATGTGTTTTCGTACGACGCGCTTTTCACGCGGTCTACGAATTCATCGTCGTCGACTATGTACGTTGCGTTCGAGGAAATTCGTTTTAGCCTACAGATGGAACAAGAAAAATGCAAACGTATAACCTAAACGCTTTCGATTACTTGTTGGAGTTAACGTTATAACGCGGGTATACGTTTCCTTCGTGTACTAAAAATTGAGAAAACAGCGGTGACTATATATTTTCGTGTCCTTCTAAATCGCACAACTATTTTAAGATACTTGTGATTCGAGGGCGAAGCCGAAGAGCACTTTGCGAACTTTTTCCGTGGCTGGCCGGTGTTGTTCGGATGACTCATCGTGTATATGGCGGCATTTAGAACGAGTTTGTCAGCAGTCACATTGGGAATTTATAATGAATTTTTCCGAGAGCAATTCTGGACGTTGTATTCGTGGTAGACGAGGGTGCGAAGAGAGATCGGCCGTGAACTCCGCGGTTGGTGATAGTCTGCGATCGAACGAACGATCGACGCGAAGTGCATCTCGTTGCAACCGCATATTCGAAATCCTTTATCGCCGCGAAATTCACTTCGCTGGGTGGCCTCGTACGAAGAATCTTAATTGACGCTAACGATTGCAATTCGTGTCGCGCTGCGAAACGCGCGGAATCCGACGTTATGAAAACGGCCCTAGGAAAAAGGCAGAACGTGGCATTCCAATTTACGCAAGGTGTAACAATCGGCCGATAAGTCGCCAGGAATAGTTGGAAACGGTGAAAGTGCGAGACCTTCGCGTCGAGCATGCTTTGACCCATTTAAAGTGGATGAACGACTGACTCACCCACCCGTCTAAAAGAAAACGCATTACCATAACCTTATCGTAGATCGCCCGTGAATTAATCACGAACCAACTACGCTCTTCAACCGCGCCGTTACCATTTATTTCCACCGTAACCGCCTTGCAACATCGAATTTCCATCGACATTACGAAACTCGGTTTCAAAAATGCGGCCCTATTTTATTCCCATCGATCTTATCCACTAGTTAAACAAACCTCCCTCTAACAGGTATCCCCGTTACGCTGTTTGCCCAAGCGGATAACAAGCCCGCGTCGGTAAGCTGATATCAACCGCATCGAATTGAAGCGATCCGATCGATCCTCTGCGCGCAAGGTGTAACAACCTGTCACGTCGAGCGACATAATGACCCCCTGTTCCTGACCTTGTAGCCCAACGCAGCCCCGTGAATCCACGCGCGATAACAAAATCAATGGGGGAAGCGTTTCGCGATTCGATTCGAAACGGGCGGCGTGGGAAGCGCGCGGCGATGGTCGACGGCTTCGAATCGATCGGCGCGCGGCACTGTTCGCGCGGCAGTGTCACGTGACTGGTGCGCTGTGACGCGCGACGAGCCACAGCGAGGGATCGCGCACCGCTCTGGCGACTTCGCGCTGGTGCCGTGGACGTGTGTTTCGCGTGCGGACTCCGCTCGAATGACAGCCGGTTAGCCAGCCGTGCCTCGCGACCTCCTCTGCCTGCCAAGACACCGTGATGCACGCGTGAGAACGGTCGAGAGACGGCGTGCTCGTGCGGGACGATGTGAGCCGGAAGGAAGCGACGAGGCGGTGCTGCGAGCGAGTGTTCGCCGGAAGCAAAACACGGACCAAGGGTAAGTCGCTGTCGCGATCGATCGTTTCCACTCGCCTGTCCCTGCCCACGAAGGCGAAGGCCACGGCCACGTGGTGCATTCGCGTCGCGGAACACCTAACCGCAGCGAACCTAACCTCAAACTGCCGAGCGTCGCCGTGGCGAGGTTAGGATCGTCGGGTGCGCTCCGTTTCCGCGGAACTCGGTCTATATCTGGCGGCCAGTCGGCCGGAATCATGTTCGCGCGATGATCAGAGATGCATTTCGAGTGACGTAACCGGCGACAGCCTCGCAACGGTCTAATTACGTGGCGTCGCTTCGGTTAGTCCCGATTATAACCCCGGTACGCATGCACGCGCGGCGATATTCTCGATTGTTTCGGTATTTAGAGAAGTCGCCCTTGTATGTATTAATTAGCACGACAGTAGAAGAGCGTGGATCGCTGTTTATAATTAGTCGCGGAATTCTTACGGTCTTACGCAACCCGCAAGTATACTCGTCCCCTAATCCTTTCTCTTACTCTGTAGCGTCGAGTCCTTGTTTCCGTTTCAGGAGCAGAATAACGCTATCCCAGATCCGTCGAAAGGCTGAGAAAGAAGCCGTAGGCGTGCCGTTTTCGGCATGCTGAAAAGTAGAAAGAGAAATTGCTCGTCTAGCGTCACGCGTGACTGAAATAAGTATAGATACGCGGTGAACTATGAACTCTATAATTAACGTATGGTTTACAAGATAACGTCATACTCACGAATCGTGTTTATCATAAATTTCTAGCACGGGGTCGTAACAATAGTTGAGGTTATTAGCAACAGTCGTAGCAAGTGCGCGATGCACCAATACTTGTTTCAGTCACCGTTGTATCGTCAATAGAGGATATGTCAATAGAAACTTAACGCACTCGCAGAAGTGTCTGCTAACAAAGATCTAAGGCGGCGCAGAGAGGAGTGGATTGGCTCGCATAGCTTTCCGGGAATCGATGAATCGAGGGCGGCCGATAATGTACCGAGGACTGGTCACATGTTTAATTTCATGCCAGCCGACACAGGAATTTCCATAGAGCGAATCGCTTGACCCATTCGGCTTGTACAGCTTGATAGGGTCAACTACGATATAATTAAGCTTAATGCAGCCGAGAACGAAATTCAGAGGACGCGCATTTCTTCTGTTTCACGTGACCGTCGAACTCGCGCTCGAAGCAGACATTAAGTTCAGCCGATCGTGAAGTAACGATCCGTTTCGTACGTGTCGTCGACGAGTTTTTGTCGTTGCTTTTTGTCGCTGCAAGTACGAGCAGTTTTCTAGTAAGGTCAATTCCAGGATCAATATTGCGATGCATAGTAGTGCATCAATCATCTTTCGTGTCGTACAGCGTCCACGAATAAATCATGCTTCCATCACGAACGAACCGCACACGATACGCTTTTCCTCCACTCACCTGATGGAACACAGATATAATGAAATGAAACTGGCGTACGGGTGACACCTGTTGTACTCGATGGTTTGCTGGTTCCAGACAGAAAGGAACCGAGTACAAGACAGACGCTCCACGCAATTGCTTAATCGATCAGGGAAAATCGATGACTGCAAGTTCGTAGAAACGCTCGTGGGCATTAAAATATACTTTGAATAGTTCAAATCGAACGATTACTTCGTCGCGGATACTCGATAATTCATTAGGAAGCATTTTCGGAACGAGTTATATAAATGAAAATGTGTTCGATCGAAATCGATCGTTCTCCAATTGCCAGCGAGATACTCAGTTTTCACGCGTCGTCGCGACGCGAGCGTAATTTCAAATTCAAATCGCATCGATTGAAAAGTGCAACGTGGGTTTGTCCTGTGAAACCAGAAACTCGGATTACCGAGTATCGATCGAGGAATTCCACCGTCTTGGCAACAAGGAAGACGTGGACGCGACTCCACGTCGAGAAACACAATTCACCCCTGTTTCTCCGTCAATTTCGCGAACTTTAAAGTTTTCGAACTCCTTCAAGATAATAAAGGACATCGAAAGGTCCCTTAATGCGCCATCGCGAGCTGCCGCGAGTAGATCGCAATAACCAGCAACGAAACAAATTAATCGCGTAATGCGTGACCGGCAGAAAATTTCAAGAACACGCATGTGACTCATCAACGTCCCTCTTCGGGAGGCGTTTCGCAATGAAAAGTAACAAGTACCTACATCGAACTGTATATCGTTTCGTCCGCCTTCAAACTTTGCTCAACATCCATTATTGATAGCGGTAGCAGTCATTATTCATTTAACTGCATGAACCGCACAATTATCATAAATGATAAGATGTAATAATATTATGTAAAAAAAGGTAGTTTAACAATAATGCTCGAAAAAAGTAGAGTCATACTCTAGGGAAAACATGTAACATAAAGAGCTTTGATAAAGCTCACGCGATTCGCTCGATAAGCACCAACAGACTAACCTTCGCACGAGGGTTGATTGATATTTCCCTCACGCCATTTTAACCACGTTGTTTAGAATGTTTAGAGTTTCGCTATCGATTCTCAGCGAACTCCCAAGCAATTCGCTTGTTCATCGAGGACGATCGTCTAAGAATTCTTTACCTCGCTGCGGTAGTTTTTAGCATACTAAGCTTTATGAAAATAATCACGAGCTTAGCGCAGAATAATACAGGAAAAGCGTTATTTTTAAACTACATTTCGCAAGTGTAGAGTGTATTTCGTAATATCGGTAGTCTGTTAACGTACCATCGCGAGATGACGAGGTCGCGGTTCCTCGTTCGCAAAATTCATCGCACGATGGCTCGCAGCGCAAGATGGAGCGCGAGGAAACGATCCTTACTTTTCTAAAGCGACATCGTTTTCGAAGCTACACGTGACTCGTAATGCGGTGTGTCTTTAAACGAGTCGTCGCGGCGTGACGAGGTGGTATCGCGGAGGAATGGCACCGTCATCGTGGCGTTTCCTCGTTCGCGGCATGGTCGCGATCCTTTGTGGACTTCCTACTCGGCAGACAGACGATTGAAATGCGACGGTGGTGGGGTCTGGAAGATAGTCAATGTCTCGTGGTCCGGTCGCCTTTCAGTGTCGGCCGTTCTCCTCGTCTGGGACGATGTTTCATTTCCCATCGACGCCAGTCATCGAGCACTGATCGAACACGCGCCCATTGGTCGGAGGTCCCTTCCCGCTTCGTCGAGTACGCGCGTCTTCGAGCTGGTCAAAGTTTTGCGCCACTCACGGACTCTATTTTCATCAGATAATCTGCTATCGCGGAAGACTTTGGCATTTCGAGTAATTGGGCGGTTGTTTGAGACTGTTGCGGCTGTTGCGAGTCACTCCGTTCGCAGGAAAGCAGCGGTCGCTCCGCGTTTTCGTCCTGTATCCTGCGGGATCGTCGACGTAGTCTCGGGAATATCGCGGAAAGAAAGGCGCGAAGGGTGCACAGGTGTGCTCCCAACGTGGAACTCGTTATTTTCACGGAGCTTTATCCGCGATTCGTCGTTACGAGTAATGTAAACACTGTTGGTGCGATTGGAGATTGATCACACAGAGAAAGACTCGAACAGGTGCTTCGTCACTGTAAGTAATCCATCTTTTATTTATAGTGATCGAGCCATGTCTGTTTACTTTATCTGCACTTGTTTCGTACTCCGTGAGACTGTTAATTAAACACGAAACTTTTACGGGCTACCAAAGCAGTACGCTTCAACGCTTTTGACCTTTCTTTATGTGCCTAACCAATTGTATTCGCTTTAATTGGCGCACGTTTCGTGGCTCCATTTTTGACCAGTCATGCGTCTCGTCCACGTGCACGGGTTTCACCGACAAATATCCCTGGAAATTACTATCTTCGAAAGTTGCTCGCGTATTATCGAAAACAACTATACGAATAACATTATTTCGTTAACGTCGATTAAGTCGCGCTGTCGCAACACGACGATAAGGAGGAACCAGGGCGAAAATTTTGCTGACATACTTACAAATCACGTACAAACATCGGGACGCGTCGATCGGTTTCTACAAATCGTAGACGAATATTACTGGAGCGTGTAAATTACTGAGAAACCGATGAGTAATAGTAACGTTTGTTACGTATGCAACAGATAACGACTTCCAATTATTCACTATTTATAAATAATAAATAAAAATTACGCTTAGAAGTTACTTTCAAGGGTTCGTCCTTCCAAAAACAAATTCGTCGCGAATCCTTTGGAAGAGCAGCGAATTTAAATGCAAATGGGACAGCATAGAAAGCGCGAAAGAGGGATTCAGAGAAAAGCATTGATTGCCTGCCACTCGCGAGCTCGCAATCAGAAGCGTAGCCCACGCGATACCGAGTGCGATCGATCTGCGCTTAATTATAAGATTACGCGATCGATTCGACAACCTGTACACATCGCGGATTTCCCAGCGACGAGGCGCGTACGAATGTAACGCGTTCCGTGGAATTAATGCCAATCGCGATCGATTGTATAATACGAACGCGAATCGTGGGGAAGCGAAATCAAATGGCTGACAATCGCACCGTTCGAACACGTGCCGTTCTGCCTCCCTTCGAAAACGGAAGGTGCCACGGAAAATCGCCGCGACTCCACTGAGCGCACTTCCGGCGAGGAATTCGTATCGCAATCTGTGCTCGCGCTGCTCCTCGTGACTTTTGATTTCGAACAGGAAAGCAGTCACGAGTGGGCTCGAGAAATGAGTCACTAGGCGACGAAAAAATGACCGAGCAAAAATTGAGAACAACTATATCGCATAAGCGTGTAATTCTGGGCGTTAATTTTCATCACATTTAAGTGTTTGTCGTGGACTTGTGCATTGCAGATTTTTACAAACAAATCTTTCGTTCGTCAGAGTAGGTCTATTGATAGCAAAAGGTAATATTAAATCGTAATTATCGTCATTGTTTCCGTTATCCCGATCTTGATCGAGGTTCCTCGTCCACGAACGAGTTAAACGCGGAAAATCTACTTCGTTGTTTTCTGATTGTATACTCCAGGAAATGAAATTTAATGTAAAAAAAAAAAGAAACGCTGCGAAATCGTTTCCTCGAACGAGCGTAAGGTCGCCATCATTGTTCCACTGGTTGTTTAATTGTCTTTTCACGCGATTCGTGCCACGACCTTTAACAGCCGCGATGGATCTCGAGGCATGTCCATCGGAGATGCCATGTATATGAGTTTCGTGTCGGAATTTCATCGCGTTACCGCGGGCACGCTATTAAATTCTGAACGCTTCACCTTCATCGATCGCGTTTTTTCTAATAAAAAACGCATGACTCAAATGGGTCAGCGAAACTGGCAGTCACGCAACCGAAAAACAGCTCCATTAATTAATTTCTTTATCGCCGCGTGCCTCTTCTGTAATTTCGATATGGTTTCTCAGCCGGTTTTAATCGCGTTCAGTTGTTGCTGCGTGCGAAACGATAGACACCGCGTGATCAATCAACGCGAGCAAATTAGATATCGGTTGTTGTCGAGCGCGTCGAAACGGCGAACGCGAAGTTAATTGGTCCTGGTAACTGTCATTACGAGCCGCGTTCTCGTGGTTGCAGTTGAATTACACGTGTACGCGTAATTGCTGCGTGGACGAGACGAATGGATGGGCAGGAAGTTACATAAAAATGCCCCGAGAACCCGCATTTCGATCCGTTTCGCGTAATCGCAGCGTTGCCCCGTCGCGATCGAGCTAAAAGTGCGAACGTGTGCCTCGAGTCTTGATACCAAGCAATACGAATGCACGATACGATCGCGCAGTTTCACGTGAATCGATTACGTATGGTAACTAGACCAGCTGACAAGCTGTCTGTGACGCGGTGATAATACGGGTAGGACAGACCTAATAGCTAAATCGTCCACGTAATTTACTCTCCGCTTAATGATGCCTATTAATTTCTATTAGTGCTCCAATGATTTACGATCGTGTAGTATTTTGTAACGACCGTCCGGAGGTCGATACGTTACAATTTCATCGATATCTCGTTAGACGATATTAATCGTTGATTGCGGATAATTCTTTATTAATTATTCTCCGTTCTCATTTCTGATGTCAGGTGATCCAGACGAAAGGGAGGAGTCTTCTTTTCATTCGAACAGCGATCAACTGCGGTGAAAACATGGAGAACTCGCAAAGGTAAAAAGACGAATTCGCGTACCCGTTGTGGTCCATGAAAATATCTCTGAACGTTCCACCTTTGCCAGTCATTAATCATAATCGTTCGCCTACTATCCCGCTGTAAACGTCGTGATCGACACTTTTCTCTCATCCACCCTCGCGTGTTCCGCCCAACAAATCGACTCTCCTTGGTTTCTATATAAAAATATCAATTGTATCTATTACGCAGATACGAAGAGCATACCATATATAAGACACGATCACCCTGCAGCCTGCGAAAACTGAGAGGTAAACGACTCTTCAAACTTACGAATCGTAACAAACCGAAAGAGACAGTCTAGTGAGATACCTAGTAGGGGTATAAAGTGAACAGAAGTCGAGCAGTTAGACGCGACGAAGGGGAGCGTTTCCGCTTTATTCGATCACAGTGAACGTTCGCGTTTCCAGACATGGTACCGGCGCGGGTGGTCCTCTACATGCTGTCGTTTTCGGGGTTCACGGTCTCGTTCATGATGAGGAACGACATAAACATCGCCATGGTGGCGATGGTGAAACCGCCGTCCGCGACATCGGACACCAATGCCGCGGTCACGTCTCAGCATTGTTACGCAACGCAGAACGTGACGATCGCCAGCAACAACACGTCGTTCAAACCTGAGGTAAGCTCCTCGCGGGGCGAACGGAAGTTCGCGCGGATTCTCGCGCGGCTTGGCGAACTTCCTGGCGAATCGCGACCTCGAAGCTCGATTACGCGCGAACGGTGTCCCAAGGTGCGATGTCAGGGTCCAAAGTTTCCGACTTCGAAGGTCGAACGGTCGTGTTCCGATTCTCCAAGAACATTAGCGCCAGTTACGCGTAATTTATTCGCGATTACGCGTCCGTCTGATCGACGCTCCTCCGTCGTAACGACCATGCGATACAATTACGTTACGCAGGTCGCTTCGATTACGGTCGAACGCGACCAGAAATTATAGCATCTCGTGCACGTAACGATCGGTAGGGTGATTAAAATCGATGATTCGCTGCGACAGGAGTTTGCCAAGCGTCGAAGCTCTTATGCAACCGTCGGTTTTATCTAACAGAAATCATCGATCGCGGTCCCTGCTCGTTGAGTTTCCGCGAACGTCGCTTCTGGAAAACGTTGTTTTAGAACGAGCGTTGTTTGTTTCCTCGTAGGATCAAGGGGAGTTCGATTGGAGCCCGACCATACAGTCCGCCATCAGTAGCTCGTTCTACTGGTGCTACATACTCTCGCAAGTGGTGGGTGGCGTGCTGACGCAGTACTTTGGCACCAAGACTGTTTTCGGTGGCTCACAATTGATCACGGCCATCTGCAGCCTGTTAATGCCCTCCGCAGCTGGAATCCACTACGGAGTCATGATCGCTCTGCGCAGTATACAGGGTATCGCTAGTGTAAGTATCTTCCACTCCGAAGCAAGATCGAACCTAATAAACGCTTGTCCGCGAGATCGACGATCCTAATTGTACGCGTTCCGCTTGTTCAGGGGCTCACGTGGCCTGCGATGTACGCCATAGTCGGGCACTGGATTCCGCCAGTGGAGAGGTCGCGTTTCATGTCTTCCTTCCAAGGTGAGTGTCATCGAACCCCGATCATTCCGGCATGCACGACACCGGAATCGCGCGAGACTAGAAATCCAATTTACATTTGCGTCTTTGGTCATCGTTTCGCCTCCATTTTCTGCCTCAAACGATGTGGACAGCATCGAGTCGCGACGCACGAAACGTCTGCGAACTGGACGGGCTTGCGTCGCCTCGGGGTACATCTGAAACACCGTCTGTGTTTCGGGAGAAACGACGCTTCTTGCGTCGCGGCTCGATAATTACTAATGTGATCTAACGCTTCTTTCAGAACACGAGAAACGGAAGTTCGAATGAGAAGCACATATTGCCTTGTTGAAAAGAAAAGAACGAAAGCGTCTGTTCTGTTTTTTTTCTCAGTCAAAATTCACGGTAACCGGATCGGTGGACACGCAAATACGTACGCGTGTTGCGTGTCAAGTCGATTTTCTATCGAGAAGCGAACGGTCCTTTTCATTTTCCACTCTGATTACTTTTTTAAGCTCCACGTGTGTGGCTTGCATTCGCCGGACCGAGGGGTATACTCAACAGCGACCGCTCAACAGCATGAGAAAGGCCGAGTATACTTCCAGCTGGTAGAATCAGCCGGGCTCGACGGCGACACGTTTTGTAATACACGCCTAACATTTTTCATCGTTATCTATTTCTGTTCTGTGCCAGTTCTGTGCCAGTAACGGGGTAATCTCGTGTGTACACGGCTCTTTGTTTCACGACCCCGAACGGATATACGATAAGACGATCATCCTTCTCACTCAAACTTTTCCGGAGTACGATCGATTGCAATTTCTCCGCGTCGACGATCGCGATCGACGCGCGTCTTCCGTTTTATCATCGCGTATTCTCCGTTTTCGCCCGCGGCGGACTCGCCTTGGCGCCTGCAATTATCGCGAAACTCTCTGCCGTCGTCGAGGACGTCCGGGAGCATCCGTGGAATGTCTTTTGTTAGCGCTGATCGCGCGTAACGTTATCGTCGCGCCTCTTAGTTTTCATCGACGTATCGATACGCGCGACGACGCAGAGAGCAACGGAATTTCGCGCGACTCGACGCGAAACGCAGTATCGCGATTAGCAGTCGAAGTCAGATTTCGGATGAACAAAAAAGAGGTCCGCGCGCGCGGTGGCTCGCCTTTTCTCGAATCCTGCAGGCTGAGAAGACGTTCTACGTGATGCGAACTAACGACAGCATCGACGCTTGAGACGAAATTGCACGTTGCGATCCGATTGAAGACCACGATTTCGCGTTCGACACCGTCGAGCGCGTCTTCCTCCGCCCGCAGGATTCCGCGCGGACCTCCTCGATCGTTTAGACACCCGGTGAGAAGTATGTCGTTGATTGGTATTTTCGGACGATAGCAGTTTCACTTTTCCCCACTGTAGCCAACGTCGCCACGCCCGCTCATCACTCATCTCGTCGTACTAAGTCTCTACTTGAATCGCTTTGCAGGGTGAAATAAACCACCACCGCTGAAGAGCGATCGTCGCCCACGCATGAATCGTACGCGAGCCAAGGCGAAGCCATTCGAGAAGCATCATGTTTCAGCTTCGTTCCGGGTCGTGGGGTGAGCTACTCCTAACGTCTAGATTATCTATATTCAGGGTTCAGCTTCGGGATTGGGATAACCTATCCACTCTGCGGGTTCATCATCGCTCACTTCGGATGGCGAGCGGTGTTCTACACGACTGGGAGCATCGGTATCTTCTGGTGCATATTCTGGTACTTCTTCGCGTACGACACCCCAGCGGCGCATCCGAGGATATCCCAGCAGGAGTTGCGATACATTCAGGGTAGCGTTGGAAATCAGGTTCATGGAACGAAGGAGGTAACTAACGTGGCCGTCGAAGATTGCGCGATATCGCGGAAGCGTCGAAATTTCAAGCCTTCGAATTCCTCTTTTCCTTTTTCGTTGTTTCAAAGGGTATGCCCGTTCCCTGGCGGTCCATTCTCACGTCCTGGCCAGCATGGTCGATCGGAATCACCACGTTTGGAAGGATATGGGTGCACTACATCTTCATTATCTCTGGACCAATGTACATGAAGACAGTTCTAGGATTCAGCATCCAAGCGGTACGCAACGCGAAACGTTCTTCTCTCTTCTCTTCGAGTACTCTTTTTTTTTTTCTTTACTATGATTTGTACTGTCGTTTCAGAACGGCGTACTATCCGGTTTACCGTTCATCTGCAGCTACTTTAGCTCGGTTGCCTTCTGCTACGTAGCTGACGTTCTCGTCACGCGACAGATCATGTCGTTGACGAACGTCCGCAAAGTGTTCACCGCCTCCTGTACGTATCTGTTTAAACGCCTCGCGACTTGAGGTATTCCTGCTCGTCCCTTCTAGCAGGCATAACATTCTCGATCCTTTCGTTTCGCAGCACAAGTAGTTCCTGGTGTACTGTTAGTGTTGATCGGCTACCTGGGCTGCAACATCGTTCTCGTTTTAATCGTGTGGTTCATAGCCGTTACTCTTATCACAGCTGCCTATGCAGGAGCGATGGCGAGCATCGTCGACATCGCGCCAAATTTCGCTGGTGAGCATCCATAGGCGACAGTCGTTCCTGCTAGTCACGCAGTTGCGTAACGCTTGCTTTTCTCATTTGACTTGTCGCCTGTCCAGGTCCGATATTGGCGTTTGCACAGACGATTCACATGTCCGCCAGCTTTCTGTCCCCGGTCGTGGCCGGCCTCCTCACCCAGAAAAGCGTAAGTACAAACTTCTATCGCGTACGACGCGTGAATGGTATTTCGATTTCCCATACGCTCCAGTGTCTTCACGATCCTCCTCTAATTATCCGCGACACCCTCCGTTCACGAGCCTCAAATCTCCGCCTTCACGACGCCTCCACCACGTGGATCGAAACTACCAGTCGTCCGCGGCGTCTCAACGCGGCGTACAGCCTTCTCGCGTGGAAGTAACGAACGAAAAACATTCATTTCACAGCAAGCACTCGACGCGTGGAGGCAAGTGTTCGGGGTTACCGCTTGCGTCGCGTGCGGCACCTACATTATCTTTCAGATATTCGGTACGGGCGACATCCAACCGTGGAACTACCCCGACCAAAAGTATCCGCAGTCGGTCCAAGAGGATTCGCAGCCTTTAAACGAATCCCCTCGAAAGAACGGGAAAATGCTCAAAACCGGCTCGAACACCCCCGAGGAAGCGTAACACGATCGATTCCACGCGCTTATCGAACGAAGGAGAAATAAGCACTGACGCGGTGGATATAAAGCGCGGTGCTTCCCGTCTGAAATAGCTACGAATGCTTCTCCCAGCGCCACGAGAAATGAGACAACACACTAAAAATTGCATATATTATATATATATATATATATACGATATGAATATATAAATGTCTATTTTTTTCGTAATATCTGTGGATCTATGTAAATTCTGTGTAAATAGAGAGATTGTAGGGTTGGCCCGTGACGCGGGGGAGAAGTGATCTATAGCAGTCAGGGTAATCTGTGTCGTACCGTTTCAAAGGATATTTTTTACGAGGACAAGTCGAATAACGCGCAAACGCTTCGGTTCGCAGCTTTTCTCTCGGCGGTTCGTTTTTTTTCTTATTTCGTTTTGCTTCTCACAGAAACGTGAAAGCACAAACGCGACGTTGATCGACCGTAGCTTGGTTTCACGGTCCTTAACGATCGTCTATTCTCATCTTCTCTGTGATCGAACGTTACTTTCGTCTTCTATTTATCGAAAGCAATGGATCTCGTAGAAGCATCGAAGCAACGGTTTTCAAACCAGATCGACCTATTTGCGGCAATTTTCTATACACTTTTCCAAACATGGTGCTGGAAATTTTATCTCAGAGAAGTCCAATTTTGCCTCCGAGTAGCCGAATTTGTAAGATCGCTTAAGCGTGTTTGAAAACCGTTGCTCTTTACATTCTTACTCGCTTGATTACTTCTCTGTATAAGTTAGAACTTGACGACGACTTAAACGGGTAATTGATTAACGTTCTCTTCTTTCGGTCGCTACGAACGCTACGTTCCAAGTTCTTCGTTCGAAACATCGTTCTGCCGTAATTAAGAGATCATGGTGATAAGTCGCCTCTCCCTACGACATTGCCGGTGATATTTTACTAACCTATTAGATATATACAAGAGAGTGAAATGAAAAGGTGAAATTTGTTAAGATTTCGTACGATTGTACTTAGAATTGTACTGTTCACACATGCGTCGCGAACGTTGAACGTCGAACACGCCATAGTATAGAAATAGTACAATATATGAAGTGAGAAAAGAAAGAGAGACAGAGAAGTTATATATATATATATATATATAGATACTATACTAATCGATGCCTTGCACTAGCCACGATCCCCGTTTCATTTTACGAAATGGATTCGATGCGAAAAAGAGAACAAAATGGAAAATTCAAACGCACGCAGTATACTTATTTCCTAGTACTTATACTCTGCGACACTTTAGTTTTATCGTTGCGTCACTGTTAACTCTTACTAGTCACATTTCATTGATAAAGGAAAATAAGAATAATTCGATTAAGTGTTTCAAAAATGAAAAGAAAACAGAAGACAATGTCACGGAAAAATGGAAATCTTTTGCACTCTCTGGTAGTGATTCTTTCTTAAGTCGATACTTTTTAATTCCATTCGTGTACGGTACACGTTGTTAGGAGACGATCTCTCCGCAAGTATTGTAACTTTAATTATGTATTTTTATACTGGCGCCGTTTAGGTACGATTACGATATGCTACGATTTTCTCTTTGCCCTTTATTTATAACTACTGTAACTTTTACTTAACAGCCTGTAGAGAATGAATAATACGAAAACTTGCGATGAATTCACGCGTTTATTCTCGCGTTTCTCGCGTGCCATTGACGCAAATTTAAAAGTTAAATCGACACACACTTTGGTCACATCAGAACTCTGCAGGCACACAAGTATCGATGAGCTAGTAGTGTTTTCTCAAGCGAACCACGCCATTTTGTAATCAAATCGATCGTTCGCCAAGAAATCCACGACGCGAACGATCGATACGAATATTATATATAATATACATAAGCGAATGAAAGCAAAGAATAATTACATATATAATTTCAGTAAAAAACAAAAAACTAATCGCACTTTGAATTGTTACGCCCAGAAACCTGTCCCCTGACGCATAATATCTTTAAAATTCGACGTTCTTCAATACGAACGGACGATTGCATCATGTTCAATCATCCGCAGGTGATTACAAGATAAATCGAACAATACGCGGAATTATCGGCTGTAAGACGTCAACACATTTTTCGCGAAAAGAGTAATCAAATGATAAGCACGGGATGCGAACGACCTAGCTAACGCGATTAAAAACTCACGAAAAGAAAAAAAAGGTTGCGCATTTATCAGTTTCAGGTGATATATTATTATTAGCATGCTACTTTGTATAGACGCTTATCTAGAATAGATACGGGCGCGTTCCAGATAATAACTCATCGGATACCTTGTTTTCTATCTACGAGAGGAAAAACAAAACTTGGCAAAAGATTTACGAACCCCCATAAAACATTTGTTTGTGTCTTTTAATATTCGAGAACGCCCGCTGTTTAATCGGGAATTTTCAGCGAGCGTCGTAAAATATCAATATTTGCAGTCGTGAACGCAAATACGCTCGATATAGATCCGACGATTTTTTACGCGAAAGAAAAGAGAAACGCGCGTACGCTCGGCTAGTTTATTTGAATTTGGAGAACACCGGTTCGCGCGAAGTTTTCCCAAGAATTTGAAACCGAAGACCAAGCGCTCCTCTTTCAGCTGCTCGTCCTTCGAGCGCTCGAGAATGACGCGGAAACAGCCAACCTGAACCAATCAGCATCGACTCCCACGCTTGGAGTTCGCGGAGAATTGACCAAAAATATCCATTCGCGTCGTAGCGCGCATCAAAGCGGCGCCATCGCGCGATTCGCGATCAGTCGATCCGCGAGCCCTCGAACTGATCGATCCTGCGTCCATATTTCGAAGGCGCAGGGTGGAAGAAACGCGCGAGCAGCCCTCGTCGAGGGTTGACGTCGATCTCTGATCTATCAGTGTGGGATAATACCTCGTATCTCGATCTTGATCCACGCGAAAGACGTCAATGGAATGAGTCGGAACCAGTGATTCTCGAAAATTACCTGTGAGATCAACAATTATTTGTCGCGATACGATTCTTCATTGAGTGGTCGTTGACGTCAGAGGCGTCAGCTAATGAGATTAGATACGGGCCGACCTAAATGGTTCGCAGCGTGGAACAGTAGCGGCTAAGCAAAGAAATCGATGCGACGCGAAAAGAGACGGGAAACAAAAGGAATCGAGCAGGAGCACCGTGGAAGAAACGTGCGAACGCGTTGAAAGAACTGCTCGGGGTCTATTTGGAGAACGGACGCGCGGTTCTGGGTCAAGTACGCGCGGTGCGTCGAAGGGGTTCTCCATGCTGGAACTTCGAACTTTGCGCGTCGCGAAGGATACGGGAGAACTCGTGTTCGTATTGGTGATCGATCAGGCGTCGATATCGCGGTCGATACCGGTGGGAACTGTCCGTGAGCCGCGCTGAGTCGAGAGCCCATACGTGTGTTTATCGAGATATCAACGGAGACACGTATAAGATATAAGAGGGTCGGCTAACGGGAGTCAGTGTTGTGCTGGATCTTGCTTACGTTGGTACACGCGATCTCGAGAAGTGACACGCGCAAGTTGTACGTTCCAATCCAGACGGAAGAGCGATCCAAGAGCGAGTAAAACATGCGGTGAGGCAAATATTTTGGTTCGAACGCGTGCTGCTTCTCTGGCGTTGTTACTGGCCGGTTTGTTGATCGTCAGTTTCTAATCGCGTGGCTGGTTTCCCTAGGATCTGGGTGCTGCTAACTCTGTTCCTGCTGGTCACGGTGCTGGCCGCTGAGACGTTCGCGAAGAAACCTAGCAAGGAAGTCGAGTCGAAGGGAGGCCACGAGAGGAAGAAGAGGGACGTCGCGTATTCGAAGTGAGTTTGCGAGCGTGCAGCGGCGTGCATCGTCGGAACATCGCCGCTCCGTGGCGACAATTACGCAACCACTTTGCACTCGATCGGCGTTATCTTCGCCACGCACGATGGACTTTGCTTTCGTGTAGATTTTTCAACAGCTGCGCTGTTGCCGGGGTGACGACGGTCGGTTTTGTTGTTTCAGAGAAGGGAAATGGAAGGGCGGAGAGGACAAGAAGGTGCAGAAGAAACGGAAGAACAGCGAGTCCGAGGAGAAGAGCGTCGAGGGGTACTCCGAGAACGCGGCTGAGATCGAAGAGTCTGGCAAAGGGTACAAGTCGAAGAACAAGAAGCTGAAGGAGAAGGAGAACGTCGACGTTAAATCGAAGAACGAATCCCCGAAGGACAGGTCTAAGAAGAAGAACAAGTACTCGCAGGAGTCCCAGGAAGTTCATCAGAAGAGCTCGAAGAAGCTGAAGGACAAGAAACTGAAGGACAAGAAAGTCGAGGAGGAGGGCAGCTTGGAAGCCGAAAGCGGGTCGAAGCAGAAGGAGAACAAGAATGTTGGCAAGTCCGAGAAGGTAAGGAAGCAGGAGCAGAAGAAGAAGAAGGTTCAGAAGAAAGAAGAGGCCACTGTGGAGCAAGCGGAGGAAGAACCAGTGGAATTGGAAGTGGAGGAACCGAAGCTGAAACCGAGGTCGAAGAAGGACAAGAGGAGCGCGCAGAAAAACAAGGAGGGGAAGAACAGGAAGAAACGCGACTTGCCGAAAGAAGAGGAGGTGGAACCGGAAACGGAGAACTTGGCATCCGACGAGGTTAAAGTAGAGGAAACAGCGAACGGAAGGGCGGAGAGTTGTTCGAAGACGAACGAAGATGAGAACGCGGAGATGGCCGAAGATTGCGGGGATGGTTGCAACGAAGAGTAAATATTACGTTCTGTCATTTGCTCGTCGTCGACACGAAGATATCGCGGAAAGGGGGAGAAAGTTAAACTCGCGCGAGCGAAGAGCGTTCGTCGGTATTGGTCGCGGCCAATACGATTCCCGTAGCCTCCCGTATCTCGTACGACGAGCAATCGACCAATAACAATGTCGCACGTTGTATATTAAACCTCATTTATCTCATCTTTATCTAAATCGAATCACACAAACGTTGCGTTTACTTACAAACAATCGTTCCCGCGACAATTAATCCTCGATGCGCGTTAACACAATTACACCACGCTAATCCTTAAAAATGTTCATACAAATGTGCAGAATAAATATATTTTTTAAATCATCCTCTCCGTTCATTGTTCACGGGCATTGAACTCCATCACCCAACCGGTACTAACGCTGTTCACCGACGAGATGTACTTCACTAGCACTCGATTGCTGGCTGAAACGAATATTCCCGGTTGATCCTGAAAAAACGTATAACAATTCAAACGAGTTCGATATTATCGCTTACTCTCGATGGACTCGATTTCGATTAGGAAATTACCCCTCCACAGTAAGTGGTAGCCAAAACTTCAACGTCGTACGACGTGACATCGTAGACCTCGATGATGTCGTAGTTGTTGTTGCAGCTGTTCTTCGTCCCCAGATCGAAAACCAAGAAATGCAAGGCTACCTTCAATCCAAGCGGCACGCTGATGTCCCAGATGCACTCCGTGTTGTTGCGATACTCGTTCGGGTACAAAGGCGACGAGAACGATCCCGCGTAATTAAATATTTGACCGCCGCAGCCGCGACCTGTGTATCATTATTTGTCAATCCTCGAGTGTGACCGACAGAACGCGACACTTTCGAGTGTTTTTGCTTTTCGTTGAACGATCGTTACCTGTTACTCGGTACAATTACGATTGTAAACACCAAACAAACTCTGCACGCACGCACATCGTGCTACCTTCTTACCTGCGGTTGTGGACGTGTACGTGATGTCATAGTAGTCGAACGTGTTGTGATATTCGGACCAGGAATGTAAACTGAGCTTGTTCCCGGTACTGAAGATAGGACTGGGTAGTCCTAGAGCGCACAGCGACGCCACCAATTTACCATTGAAGTCACCGTCGAAGACCTGCGCGAACGTTTCAAGTAGAATCAGACTTCCTGGACGCGGCAAAAGGATCAGAAGCTTAGAGAGAAAAGTGGAAGACTTGCTTGCAGGGAGGACTTGGTGCAGTCGTCCGGATCGTAGAGCCCGAATTGGTTGAAGTACAAGGAGATCGTGCGGTTCTCTGGGACTGTAATAGTGATCCAGCAGTCCTCGATACTCTCGTGCACGATTCGGTCCTGTTCAGCGGTGTAATTCCGATCGCAGGAAGCGACGCCGTAGTCGAACTTGAACCCTCTGTGACCCGTGCTGGTGCCTTTGAACGTCACCTCGATCTCGTTGCTGTAACTGTAGCGAAAAGTAAAACAAAACGTTAACAAAGCGTTGCACGTTGGCGCGCGATTCTGGTTTAACCCTTTGCGCTCGAGACGCGTCTTTCAGTCGCCATCGCGTTTCATACAACTCGAGTTTCTCGTCGACCGATTCGAAGTTTCGAAGCTGCACAAAAATGGATTTGAAAAGTGAAATTAGCCCGAGTGAGGATGAAATTGATTTTCAACCGTTGCAAAACGAGATCGATTGTATTCGCGAAGAAATTAGCGATAGAGAGGACGCTGTACGACCGAAAAAAGTTAAATCGCTCGGACGCTTACCTGTAGTAATCGCGAGGCAAATCGCCGCCGCAGTATTTGTAGGATGTGGTCGGTTCGAATCTCACCTGGAATTAGAACTTTAGAATATCCTGACTTCTTCGAACGTTCTAGAGAATTATTCGAGCGAGCAAATAGTGTTCGTTACCTGCTCGTCCGTGTTGCCGTGCCAAATTAACCGACCACCGTAGTCCGACTCCATGTAGGTTCGAGTCTATAGTTCGCAGAGATCGACACGATCTTAACGATGTTCCATAATTACGTAATTCGAGGTATCGGATCGATTACTTACCGATGCGTCTGTAATTTGAACGTAGTCAGTGTCGCATTTATCCGAATTGGCCAGATCGAAGTCTATGAAATGTATCTTCAGCCTGTCAACGGATCCAGGGAACGTGTCGCTCGTTTTCAACAGCCAGCGACACTTCGTATTCGGTTCGTAGCGATTCGGATAATTCGGCGACGTTAATCGAAGGCTCGTTCTGTTCATTATCAGAGGAGCAATGCCGCAGAGCGCTGAAACAATCGTATTATCGTTAAGTGACGACGTCTCTCGCGGATGTTTAATTAATCGACGCGTAATCAATTTTACAATCCACGGCTTCCAACGTTCCGGTGACTCCAGCGCCTTCGAGAGTGCCGTCGCTGACGAATTGTATCCAAATTGAGTTCGAACTGGACAGTATAGGCACCGATGGCGGTTGGTTTCCGCAGTATTTGCCGATAAGGTCAGCGAAAGGCCCAAAACCATCGCGAACCTAAACGAGATACAATGGAGCAACGAATGAAACACTTCGATTGTTGGGCGCGCAGCCCATTTCGTTTACCTCGATATAGTCACCAGAGCACTCGTCGTTAGCCATAGTTCTATTGGTAGCGTTCTTTAAATCCATGCTATCGATAGTGAACTTGATCTGTTTCCCTAGAGACGTAATCACCTCCCAGTGACAGTCTTCCAGGCTTTCATAAGTCGAGTCTTTCTGCGTTTTGAACGCTTGTCTGTGGTTACTGGTTAAATTAACATTGCCACCGCATCCAGCTAATGCGCTCTTCACGAACACGATCTAAGGTATTTTGTAACTCTTTTAGTTTGTTCAGACTTTCTCGACTTCTGCTGTTTCCAAAATAGAATTCGAAATCGTAAAACTCACCTTCGCCACGAAGCCACGATAGTGTCGAGTGTAGTCCGCGTAGAACTGAACCAACATGGAGCTAGAGTTGGACCGCAAGATTGGCAAATGTTGCTTCAGATCTCCGCATAACGTGGCCATTACTTTATCGTCGTCTTCTTCCAGGCCGTCGTAGACTTTGACGTAGTCGTAGTAACATCTGCAAGATCCACGCGATTAACCGCTCGCTCGATTGGCAGTTTTGTCAGGAAAATACCTGTAGCTGCTCTCCAATTCGAAACTCTCGAAACGAATTATCACGTTCTTGTCTTCGGGTGCTTGAATTTTCCACACGCACATCGTGTCCCCGAAATATTTATCACCCTGTTGCAAGGGCTTAATTACAGCAGGGGCTGTAACCGTTCCTCCGCACTCTTTCGAATAAAAAATAGACGTTTTTCCCATGAGAGCCTGCGAATAACCCATCGAAAGGGTTAAAAAGCTTATTATAACGAAGAGTACCTGACGTGTAATACTTGAACACGAAGCCCAGCTCTTGAATGTAGCTGTCGGTTCTGAATATGATCTCCGCGTTGCCTTTCGATTTAATTAGGGGCGGCTTGTTGCTTCCGCAGTACACATTTTCTTCCGTCGAATGCCTGTCTTGGTATACGATCGTCAAGTTATCGTACTTGCAGTCCTTGTTACCTACAATTTCACCCGTTATTTGACATCAGTGAGATTTGATATCTCTCGCGGAATTCGTTAAGCACCGAAACCTACCGTTTTCCAGCTGAAACTCCGTGAACTCCACTAGAATGTTCTTTCTCTCACGCTCGTCTCTCATGACGAGGGTATAGTTGCAGAACATATTAGTACGATAGTAATGCGGATAGGCTGGTGATACGATCGTCTTGGGATGCGAGGTCACCTCGAATACACCGCCGCAGTTCTCGCTCCAGATGGCGCGAAAACCATCACCCTGGATCGCCTCGTTCGAACGGAACACCACTTTCATGCGATTGCCAGTTGAATTGAACGTCAACGGCGTATTTCGACCGCAGACCTTCCCCAGGTCCTTCCACGATCCCTTCGAGGATTCGTGTTCCTCTTCTACCCAGTCGAAGGCCTGTTTAAAGCGGTACAATGCTTCACCACCATGCGTACGCGTTATCTCGTATCTATTGTTTCTCGCGTTACCAGACAAGGAGTAACGACAAACTCAAACATGCGTTCGCGTTGCTAATTTTCGCTCGAACGCGATGGACCTTCACCATCGATGACGGTCTAACGGAATCGCGTTCGAGCCTCGTTAGCATGGAAATTTCTCACGCACCTGCACGTAGTCCTTCTCGCAACTGGGGCTGGTCTCCAAATTAAAACGGTCGACGAACGTCAGCCCAACGTGGTAGCCGTTCGTCGCCATTATTTCCCAAGAGCATTCCACGTTGTTCGGGTACTGCTTTGGGAACCTGCGAAACGCGCGGTGTTAGAACACGACGACTGGATTGGTCTCGCGTTATTACGCTCAGAATTACTTAGGCGACGAGATCTCTCTGCTGTTTCCGCGCAGAATACCCCCGCATCCGGTATCCACTGGTTCCAGAACGAACTCGAAGTCGTTCGGCGGTTCAGAGGCCGCGTACTCGATCCACAGTCGATTGTGCGCGCTGGTGATGTTGGACGGTTGAAGATCGCCGCAGAATTTGCCGATTTCCGGTGAGGACGGACCACCATTCCTGAGGACAAGATCGATATCACTCTTCCACGCTTTTACGCGATTCGCTCACGCGATCAGTTCGATCGTAATTACTTGACGATCATGAAATTCTTGTCGCAGCTGCCCAAATGCAGCCTGTTGAAGCGGAGTCTGATCACGTCGCTGTTCTGCGGATACTTGACCTGCCAGACGCAACTGATAGGGAAGGATATGTTCTCCGGTGCGCTGACGACGTGCGACGGCCCCGAAAGTACGCCACCGCAAGGCTGCCACTCGTATTCGAGGCTGAAGTTCATCAGCGATCCGAACGTTTTGTTCATTATCTAAAAATGCAGCAAACTCGCGTGACTACAACGCGCGTCTCGAGAATCCGCGAGCGCTACTTACGATCAGCTCGTTAACGAGTTGCGGGCTCCTCAGGTATACCGGTTCCGAGAAGTTTCCGCAGATCATGCCAATGTCTGAGCCGAAAGAAAAAGTGCGTTCAGTCTGAGAATGAATTCGCTCGAGACAAAGTGAAATCGTGCACGTCGAAGACGCGTTCATCTTACCAGTGATGGAGATGTACTGAGGAGTGAAGCAAGTGTTTGGCCTGGCTAAATTCGATCTTTGGCTCTCGCTCACCAGCCCAGTTACCATTATCGTCAACGTTAATCCAGTGACGGTGTCGTTCGTCGCCAGACTTCGCGGCGCTTCCACGCTCCAGACGCAGTAAAAGGAGGACTCGTTGAAGGGTGCAACCCTTGGCGCCGTCACGTTGCCTTTAATACTCCGCAGTATCCCACCGCAGGCTGAAAATTTCGTTATCAATGTCACGGTGGCGCTCCATTTATCGAGGCGCTAATTCGCGAAAAGAAAATCGATCAGTGGCGAACGTACGAGGCGGTGCACGAGCGTAGTAACGTAATTTGAAACCACGATGTCCTATTGCTGATTGATAATCGATCATCATGGTGTTACTGGAGCTGGAAAGGTGTCTCACTGTCGAGTTCTGATATACTATCTTGATTCTGGATTGGAAGTGGAAATCGTTGAAGAACTGCAATGAAAATGGCAAACGGAGTCGAAACGTTGCGCAGTTGACAAGATCGTTAGGGCGCTGTCGATAATTACCCCGATAGAATGGGTTATGTCGTTTATAGTGTCTATGTCTTGTATTTCGACGACCACGTGGAACAACTTCGGCAGCGTGATTCTCCAGAAGCAGTATCTGAAAATACACGCGTGTGTAGAAAGCATACGAGATTTGGTTTGATTCAAACTCTCAATGATCTACCCTGAATGCGTCGCAACGTTGGGGTACCCGTAGGACTTGATCGTGCCTGCTAACTCGGTGTAATCGCCTCCGCAAGCTTCAACAAACATGGTTAACTTTTACTTCCACAGATTCGTTCGTATATTACGAAAATGCACGGACGACATCTTAAATAATTAAGTGTACGTAAATTAATCAGCGCTTACTGTCTTTGCTCGCGACGAATCGCATGTTGAATCCTCTGTAAGTCATGAATTCCAAGGTGTCGCTCTTGAACTTGACGACAGCCTCGTTGGATGCCGTATGAATGGCGTCGGGCAGCTCGAAGCCGCAGTAGGTTCCAAGCGTGTTAACTGGACAAAGAAACGATCGCGAAACATGCTCGATTCGAGAGGAAATAACGCGGCTGTTGCTTACCTCCGCTAAAAACGTGGTCCTGCAGCTTTTCGCCGACCTCCACGAACCCACTGTTCCTGCATCGTCGGAAGCCAGGCAAGTGTATGTCCAAGAAAGTAAATTCCAACGAGTGATAGGGTGGAGCGATGACCCACCATTCGCAGGTCTGATTCTTCACGGCGGAGAACGGATAATTCGGCGACGTGATCGTGCCATTGGTTCCTCTTACGATACCACCGCAATCATCTGCGAGAAACAGAAGAGCCATTGTCGAGTACGCTCCTTTGATATTCTCGTCGAAGAAAACGATGACTCGATAAAGAACGAACTTCCTATGTATATCTTGGCTTTAAAGCCATTCTTTGGCTCGGACAGTTCCGTGTAGAAGTGGACGTGCATCATGTTTCCGGTGGTGGTAATGGTGCTGGGCGCCACGTCCTTGCAGTATCTTCCGATCAGGGTCGAACTGTCCGTTCCACCGTCCCTGATCTCCACGTACTCCCTCTCGCAGCTGAAATTCGTTTGCTCCGTTAACGTTCGCGCAGCTTGAATCGTTTAACCCTTTGCACTCGGATGTCCCCTCTGAGGGGACATCAGCATTGATTAGCGATTAAACTTATTCCACTGCAGTCTTTTGAGAAATGCACATTTCTCACAAGTTTCCTATTGAAACGAGAATTTTCTATTAATGAGAGACGTTGGCAATAGAAGTTATTGCTAAATATTGCTAAAATATTGCCATTTTAAAAATATTTCTAGCTTCTATTGCCAACGTCCAGGAAGAAGCAGAGTGCAAAGGGTTAAACGATCAAGCACCGATCGACCAAGGCGTACTTTACGGTGTCGCTCAGATCGAATCTGTCGATGAAATCGATGGCTATCTTCTCCCTGTTGGGCGCCAATACGGTCCACGTGCACTCGGAAAATGGATGCGGGATGTTCGGGTAATTTGGCGTCTTGATTTCCCACTCCTTCTGCTTGTCGGACAGCACGAACTCACCTCCGCAGTCCATGCCTACTTCTCTGAATAATTCATCGGGCGTCAAAACTTCGCGCTCGATGCGGGTGGTGTACGTTAAAGGGTAGGAAAACAGTCGCGATCACCTGTAAGTGAGCTGGAAGCTGGTACTGGATTCGATGCCGCGCACCTTTACGTAGAGCCGGTTTCCGGTTGTCTGAAGAGGCGCTGGTGTTACGTTGTCGCAGTATTTACCAGAACCAAGGAAAGGTGACGTCTCCTCGCCACCGTTCTTCAGCTGCAAGGAAAAGTGATGGCATTCGAGAAAATTGAAATCTACTTCTCATCGACCAAGCTTACCATTAAGTAATGATTGGTGCACGTCCACTGGGGACCTTGTATAATCGACATTTTGGTAATCTTCACTTCTATCGTTCGCCCAGGTCTCACTTCAACGGTCCACACGCAGACGAACTCTCCCAGGGGATCAGAGATACGCGATCCTCTTACTTGGGTTATGTTACTGAAGTTTATCACGCCGTTCGGTCCGCTCATCTTGCCACCACATTCTGCGTCACATCGAACGATTACAACGATACGTTCTCCCGACTTTAATCTCGAATCGCGAGTAACTTGGCGATTTACCTCTGTAAACGTACGCGTTGAAGCCAGTCCTGTTCACGGACCTGTCCGTTTCGAACTTCACCGTCATAACGTTGTCCGTCTCCGACAAGACCGACGTGGCGTTCGACAGACAGAATCGGTTCACCAGAGGGGCGTTGTTCGATTCCACTAGGGCGTTGCCGGAATAAACTTTGACGGAGTCCAACACGCAACCGTCGCTCTCCTCTAGATCGATGGCCAATATTTTCAGCGCCAAGTGGGTGCCAGCTGGCGAGGTGAAAAGCCAGGTACAATGAAGATCGGAATCGTAGCCGTTTGGCCAGCCAGGCGAGGTGAACTTGTAGCTGGCGTTTTGCAGGCTCATCAAGCCGATCTCCTCGGTGCAGTCGGACACTGCAATGGAATACAATGTCAGAGCTTCCGTTTCAGCGATATCACTTATGAATGATATGAATGTGGCGGTCTTCGCCACTAGGGGGACAGCACACTCGTCAGTTTCCCGCGAGCACTCCATGTCCTACTCCGTTTCTATATAATAGAAATTCGGACCTATCCCTACCATCCCAGCGTCTAAGGCAGGGATGAGTCCACTAGCAGGCCCAGGACGAAACGTTCTTCCCTCTCTTTTTCCTTCCTACCCTCTCACGTTCTTCTTTACAACAGTATAATTGAAGCCAGGCGTTCAGCCCCACCAACAGGGTGTCGACAAGACGCTTCATGAACTTACGTTCGATCTCCCTGTTCCCGTTGAACGGATCGTCGACGTCCCTCGGTATCTGCAGCCAATTCAGATCGAACACGCTGCCTTGCCGCAGGATGTTGGTCGTGAACACGATGAAAGCGACGTTGCTGGTCGTCGTGATGGGTTCCGACTTCTCGTAGCAGGTCTCCACTAGAACCGGCGCGCCGCTGTCGTAGCCGTCGTATATCTGCGCGATCGAGACGCGTGATCAAAGCCAGGCCCAAAGCACGCTTCTTACTTTACCGATTGACGAGCTCACCGTGAGAGAGGAGGAGCACCACGAGAAGAAGTTTTCAATGAACAGATCGGTGATCTGGATCCGTATCACCCATCCAAATTCCACGGTGATCCTCCACGTGACGGTGTCCCTGTGCTTGTACGGGATCGGATAAAGAGGGGACGTGATCCTCCCCGCGTGGCCACTGACGTCGTTCGCCGTAGCGATGCTGAACTCCGCCTGGAAACCCTTCCCAACGTCGACACCGTCGCTCTTGAATTTGATCCACAGATTCTTGAACGTCTCGACCGTCTCGAAGGTGGTCCCGCAGAACGTGCCAATCAGCTTCCCCATTCCGCTGTCCTCGCGCACCTCCAGATAATCCAGGTCGCAGTTCTCGCTCTGCTGCAGCTCGAACTCGGAGAAGGTCAGCTGGATCTTGCTTCCAGGCGAGGTGTTCAGGATCCAGACGCACTCCGAGTTCAGAGGGTAAGAGTCAGGATAGCCAGGAGAGGCGATCGAACCTTTACTCGAGTTGTACGTACCGCCGCAAGCTGCAATGCACGATGGACAGAATTGAACGTTCGACGTGCCCTCTCGATATCGACAGAGATTCGTCGCGTACCCGAATTCAATGTGGAGTAGATGAGAGCGAAGTGTCCGAGGAAGTCGGCGTCAGCGAACAAATGCACGGTGAGCGTGTTTCCGTAGCTGGTTATCGGCAAAGGAACGACGTTGGCGCACCATTTGCCACGGGCTGGGCCATCCAAGTGTTCGCCCTCGAAGACCTGCACGTAGTTCCACAAGCAGTTGTCCGTCCACAGGTAATTTTCGAGATCCGTCACCATCTGCGTGAACGTGATGGTCACGTGGTCGGCTATTTTTCCAAACGGAACAGTCAACGATCAGTTAAAGTTGTTTAACTCGACGGACCATCGAAGGTAAAGGTAATCTGACCTGGATCCTTGGCAACCAATATCCACGTGCAATTCGTGCTCTCGAAGACGTCGCCAGCGTAAGTTTGGGATGGAGTCAGGTACCCAGGTTCTTCCACGACGATGCGAGCACCGCAAGCTTTCGAGTATTTCGCTTTGAACCCTTTCGCCGACAGCGTGCTGTCCGTCCTCATCACGATCAGCATCTCGTTGCTGGTTGACACGTAAGAAGGTGGTAGCACGTTTCGACAGTGGCTGCCCAACAACGGCGAGTCTCTCGTTGGTCCATCGTATATCTGTACAATCAGGAATATCGAATTAACAGAATACGGGATAACGTAACGAATAAATATGAATTCACGTACGTGAACGTAGTCGTCGGTGCAGTTCTTCGTATTCTCAAGATCGAAGTCCAAGAAGGTGATGTTAACTACGTAATGCTGGTCCACCTGTAGCAACCACTCGCAGTTTTGCTTGTTGGGATAATTCTTCGGGTAATTGGTCGAGAATATCACTCCAGTGTCGGCTGTGTACTTCCCACCGCAAGTGAGGGGAATCATTTTGTAGCTGGCGTTGAATCCGTTCGCCGCGTACCCCGAATCGGAGTGGAACGCGATGAACATTTTGTTCCCAAAGCTGGTGTAGACTACCGGCTTTGGCGAGTAGCAGAGCTCGACCAGCAACGGCGCCTCGCTGTTCTCCCCGCCATAAATTTGTAGCTTGTCGAAGATGCAACCCTTCTGCTTCTCGGTGTTTATCTGGGAACAGAATTGAGCGCGCGTTGCCCGTATTTGTTCTCGCCCCGTCGAGAAGCGTTTACCTTAAAAATACTGACCTCGTGAAGAGTCAGTTCGATGCTGTGCATGTAATCGACTTCTATCAGCCACTCGCAATCGATATTCGACGGATACGGGGACGGATAACCGGGTGACGTGAACGTGTCGAAGGGCCTGGACAGCCGTCCGCCGCAACCGTCGACCATCCACTCCAACCGGAAGCCTTTGAACGTGAGCAAAGAATCGGTGACGAAGTTCACGATCACGCGGTGTTCCGTGGAGTGAATCTTGGACGGTAGGTTGTTCGAGCTGCAGAGCTTCGCGAGCTGTCTCCTGTTCATCTCGTCCTCGCTTTCCAGCACCTCCAGATAATCGTACTTGCACTCGTTCTCGATGCCCATCCCCTCGAGATCGAAATGGGAGAACGTCAGGTTGATCTTGTTGCCCATTGGGGCGTCGATCGTCCAGCTGCAGTTCAAATTGTGCTCGTAGTTGTTCGGGAAATTCGGTGACTCTATCACGCCGTTGAAACCGCGGAGCGTGTTCTCGCAGACTGTAAACGAAACGTTCGTATTATCGCAAAACGACAGATAAATAGATTTTACGAAAACTTTACTAATGACCATCGACTTACTTGTTTCATACGTTAGATGGAAACCTCGCGCGAAAGTCGTATAGTCGCTGCGGAACCGAATGTTCATGATGTTGGACTTGGACACGATGACCTTAGGATAAGGCGCGGTGCAGTACTTCTGGCCGTTCAGCCGATTAGGCCCGTCGGATATCTCGATGTAGTCGAATCTACAAAAATTGGAATTTTCCAACTGCAGATCGACTATTAACAGTCGCACTAAATTGCCAGCAGCCACTGCGATCTTCCAAGTGCAGTCCTCCAAGTGCGAGTAATCGTGCGGATAATTCGGCGACATGATATCGCCATGAGCAGCGGTCAAAATTCCACCGCAACCTAGAAGAACAGTCGCCAATACAATCGTTAAGATGAGAGCTTCGAACCACCTTTCAGCCAGTTTTTGTTAGTCAATTTTACCTGTCGTTGTACTGTCCCAGTCGATAGAGAAACCAGAGAACGATCTGGTCGAGTCAGACGAAAATTTCAGGTACAATTGATTCGTCTGACTTATGATTTCCGAGGGAATGTTTGTCCCACAGAATTTGCCGATCAACGGAGAAGTTCCGTAGCCACCGTTCCTAGCGAAACATTAATCGAATAGTATTCAAGGTTTTGAGAGCCATCATGGCGGGTGTTAAAAGGTTTTCCTTTTACCTGATCTCTAAATAGTCGAATATACAATTGGTGTGTCTCTCGAGCTCGAAGTGCGTTATGTTTAGAACAACCCTTCGTTTATTTGGCGCTTGGATAGTCCAGACGCACTCTTTTCGACTGGGGTAACGTTGAGGATAATTGGGTGTCTGGATGACTCCGCTTGGTTTAACGAAATGGCCGCCGCAGATCTTCGTCGCGTTGATAAGGATGTACGTAGCTGCGAATCCTTCGTGGGTTACCGTCGAGTCAGAGTGGAAGACCAGTGTCATCGAGTTCTTTTGCGTCATCAGCATCGGTGGCATTTTCGTGCCGCAGAAGCTGTAACAGTTAACCTTTGGTATTCGTTTCGCTTCCAACGCATAACAAAGACGTTGTCAAGCATAATAAATGGACGAATGCCAGAGTAACGATTGCTGTATAGCGAGACGTTTCATTTAAGGAAAGGCTCGTACGTACGTTCCTATCACATCTTGATCGGGCAGCTTATAATTTTCATAAATCTTGACGTAGTCGGATCGACAGTGAGGGTTCGGTTCCAATTGGAAAGACAACCAATTGAGCTGCACCACGTATCCTACAGGAGCTTGTATCGTCCAGATGCAGTTCTCGTTGTTGGCGTAGTACCCGTTCTCGGAGTTCGTTTGGATCGTTCCGGCCAGGTCCGTGTAGATTCCTCCGCACCCTTCCAAACAGATCGCTCGTTACAAGAACTCTTACTCGCATCCTTCGTTCCTTCTACTTACTGTTCGCGATTGTCGTGTAATTCGCTAAAAACCGTCCTCGTCCGAAGGTGTCCAGGTTGAACTCGAGCAACATCAGGTTGTGCGTCGAGTAATAAGTAACCAAGTCCGTGTCGATGACCCGATCCGGACCGCAAAGATTAGCGAGACGCGTGGCATTTTTGCTGGCGCCGTCGAACACGCGCAAGTTCTCCCTGAAGCAATCAGCTCTCAACAAATTATTGGACAACGTATTCACGATGTTCACGTCCAGGATCCTCAGCATGATCCTCTTGCTGGGCGGCTGCTTGATCTTGTACGTGCAGTGCAAAGTGGTATGCTCCTTCAGCTGAGGGTACATCGGCGACTGGATGAGCCCCGATTCCTCGGTGTACACGCCACCGCACATCACCATGTACGAGAGAGAGAAGGAGCCCTTTTGATACAACTTGGACTTGAAGATGATCAGCACGACGTTCGACGTGGATACGATCGTGGGTGGGATCGCGTTGCTGCAGTATCGTCCGATCAGCGGCGATTCGCTGGTTCCACCGTCGTACACCTGATGGAGAGGTGGACGTTTAGAAAAATCGGTATTGGCGAGCGTCGAAATCGGAGTACCAGGCGATGGAATACCTCGACGTTCTCGTTTTCGCATCTCCCGGCTTTTAACTCGAATTTGGACCAAGTAATTTCTATGCGTTCGCCAAGGGGAATCTGGATTTTCCATTCGCACTCTATGTCTTTGAGGTCGGCAATGTTCGGAGGGCTGTTGATAGTGTCCGATGTGGATGTGTACACACCGTTGCAACCAGGTCTGCCTAAAAGCGCATCGTACGGTTATAGATTATTCGAGGAGCAAAGAAATGTTGAACTTGTTCGAAGCGTTCCGTGAATTTCTATCACCTTCGATGGCAGAGTAATGGATTTGAAAGCCGGCATCCTGGCCAGCGCTGTCGGAGTGGAAGTAGACCACTGCTTGCGAAGAGGGTACGATCAAAGGCGCCGGATGACTATGATTACAGTAAAGTCCCAATCGTTCGTTGTGTATAGTGGTGATCTGCGCAAATACGTGACAAATTTGTACCTCGTTCCAATCAGTGTTTACCCGCGTGTATTTACCTCGAGGAAGTCAGCCTCGCACGTCGGATGTTCCTCGAGCATCAATTGACCGAAATGGATCTGTATCCTCTTGGATGGTTTAACGCTGATCTGCCAATAGCAATCTCTGTTCGGTGGATACCTGCCCGGTGATCCGGGCGAGCTGATCGTTCCGTAATCGTCCCTCAGCGTGCCGCCGCAAACCGGCGCGGTGCTATTCCAGCGAAACATGAACCCGTCATGAGATATGCTGTTATCAGAATGGAACCAGAAGTACAGAGAGTTGTGGGAGGATACGATATTTCCGTTCCCGTGGGGTAAAGTTTTGCCGCAGAATCTGCCGATCATCTGACTGCCCGCGTTGCGGCCGTCGTGTATCTGAAACGCGTTGTTAACGGATGCGATCAATGAGACGCGACAGAGCGAACGGGACTGCGAGTCGCGCGGACCTCTTCACCTGCGCCTACCTGTAGGAAGTCGTATTTGCAGTCGGTCGATTCCTCCAGATTGAAGCTGGTGAACGTAACGTTCAACACGAGCGAGCTGTTGGTGACCAGAACCCAAGCGCAGCTTAACCCGTGCTGATAAACGTTCCCGCCGGTTGGGAACTTGAGGTGGCCCACGGGATTCCGGGACACACCCCCGCAGGTTTGCCGTAGCGTTTCGCATCTGCTCCCTGTATGCGACGACGGGCAGTCGCAGGTCAACATGCCGTTAGATATCAGACAGACGCCGTTGTTCTTGCAAGGATTCGGGGTGCACGGATCCGTTTTTACGTTGCACGTAGTTCCTGAAATAATTGATGACGTGTATCCGTTTAGCGATATGATTCCGTGGAAACGGCGTCACGATGATTAAAGGAAAAAGACGCGCACCGGTGTATCCAGCGTTGCACACGCATTCGTAGCCGTTTTCCACGACGACGCATCTGCCGTGCACACAGGGATTACGGAAGCAGGGTGAAGTAACAGACGGTAGGGTCGACGGTCGACAACCGTTTGGACCGGTCCCGAGGCCCACCATTCCCGGTGGACAGCGACAGATTACGTAGGCGCTCGTGAGACCTGCATTCTCAACGCACGTGGCTAATGGATGACACCCTCCGTTGTTGATCGCGCAGCTACCGACGTAGGTGCATGTCACACCGTCGCCGCGGTAGCCCGTGGGACAGGTGCCGCACGTGCTCGAGCCCTGTTAACAGTCGTGTCTGATTCCAACCGTCTTATGACGCGCGTAGACTTTCTCGAATTACCATTGTGTTGATGCACTGAACCCTGGGGGACGTACTGCAACCTCCGTTGTTCTCCTGACACTCGTCGATGTCGGTGCAGTAGTAACCGTTTCCGGTGTAACCGCGAGGGCAAGAGTCGCAGAAGAACGTACCCGGAGCGTTTCGACAATCGACCCAAGGATTCACGGAACACGGTCGATGATTTCCGGTGCATTCGTTCACGTCCTTGATGCAAGCTGGATTCGTGCCATCCGCCTGCCACCCCTAAACGAACCGAATATTTTCACGTCAATTACGGACTGGTTGTTCGCAGAGGGCCGCGTCGGATGTACAGCGATAGATACTTGGTCGCAAATGCAGGTGTAACCGAGTGGCGAGCCAACTTTCGGCACGCAGACACCGTGCCCGCACAGCTCGTTGGAATTTTGAGTGCTGCACACGGAAGTCTTCGCTGTGCAATGAAGACCGAACCATCCTGGAGCGCAATCACACCTGAAGCGTCAAAGTGGAATCAGTAATCGCGAATGATCGCGAAACAATTCTTTTCGATTAGCAGAGGATAAAGCGTTTGATAACCTGTAGGATCCTGGAAGATTATGGCAAGTAGCCCCGTTCTGACATCCAAGGTCCGTGCCTAGCAATCGAACGCATTCGTTTACGTCCACCGCGCAATTTGGTCCCTGTAGCGTCACGAAAATTGGGCGTCGATAAACGTACAGAGAAACGATAATTAAGTTACTTCGTATTCGACAACTTACTTCCCAATTCGATGGACAGTGACACTGATATCCTTCGTAAAGGTCCTGACACGTGCCACCGTTCAAACAGGGGTTGCTGATGCATTCATTTTTCTTCAGTTTCAGTTCGATCGATTTCACTTTTTCTTCCACTCGTCGCACCTAAAAAGAATCTCTCATTTTCGTTACAAAGACGTATGATGTATGGTATTTTATTAATAGATATTCCTGTACGTACCCGTTGGTTAAGCATACGAATTTTGAAATTCACCATTATGGACTGTAAGCAACAAAAGAAGGCAGTGAAACATGAATTTCACGAGTGAAATCTTGTTTCAAGAATACCTACGTCGTTTCTCGACCATGCACCAGGTGGTAACGTGGCGTTGCCTTCTCCAAATCCTCTCATCATAGTTATTCTCTTTTCCAAACCATCCGGCCCCTCCACGATTTGAGTCAATCGCTGTACATTCGACTCTACTTCGGCCAGATATCCGGTTTTCCATCTCTCGATCAATCGCGTAGCGCTTTCCGCCTAAAAAGAAATCAACCGCATCGTCAACGAGAGAATCGTTCCCGTAATATCTTTGTGAAACGCTTCCAGTACCGCTGTTGCAACGTGTAGCAGATTAATTTTGTTCACGTTCACGTAGCCATCTCCGAGGACCTTCAGGGTGATGTTCCTGTCCTTCGCGGCGGAAATGAACAGATTTCCGTCACGGGACTCCAGCACGGGTCTGGAAAGTGTTAAAAATTACTTTTATGCAACGTCGCGCGGTCAGAAAGTTTCTATTTTTTTTTTTTTTTTCGTCGAAAGATCAGATCTGCCGGAAATTGCGTTCTCCAAACCTCTCGTCCATCCACGCCGCGCAGAATCCCAAGCAAGTCAACAGGAACCATTGAGCCCTCGTACCCATGTCGCCGTTATGGTTTGAAGCGTGGTAGATCGAACTTTGTTACAGCATCTCCTGCCGGACGCTATGCGAGATCTCTCTCATCGAAAAGTTCGATTCGAACTGCATCGAATGATCGGAAACGAAACATATCGTCGGTCGAAAGTGGGCGTATTTGGGGGACAGTTATCGAAATCCACCCAGTATCGGTTACAGGTTTACTGCGACAAGCTTGTGTCACCGGTAACTCATTTTTTCCTACCAAAGAATATCCTAGAAAGAATCATCTGATCTCGAGTATCCGCGAACTTTGCTCGTTAAATAAAAATTTAACAGATTCTCTTTAACTTATTCTCGGAGTACGCTTACATCCTTTATCGTTCTCCGGTACAGAATCTTCCTTATTTTAAAACGTTGAGCGAACGTTTGGACAGTTACACGTGACAGAAGTGAAATAAACTCCAAGCTTACATTAACGTGAACAAGGAAATAATTCGATTATCAAGATATTCATTTTATTATACATTATACAGCAATTTCTACAATTACACGATACGTTACGAAGGCGCAAGGAAGCATTGTAATATTTAGTTACAACGCGCTGCATAGAGAGGTCAGCGTGAAGCCGTGCGATTCGAAATTGAGCGCCAACGGGGCCAGTGGGCGTCGAAGGTGCGCGCGCACCGCCATCTGGCGTGGGGAAAGGGAAGCTACGTCACGCTCGAGCGACCGCATAGCCGCCGTTCTCGTCCGAGTCAGACAGTATGGCTTCGGCTGCCGGTTCGTTCGCGTTGGTGGTGTCCATCCGCGGTGTTACGGTGCGTAGTCGGCCGCGGGTGTGCGTGCTCCGTTTTTTGCGAACGAAACGCCGCTCGTGAAACGTGGACGTGCGTAGGGGGTGGACACGCAGATCGCTTGGGTGACGCAAGGCCGAGGGGCGAGACGGACCACACACACTGGGCAGAGATGCGGCGAAATGTGAAAATTGTGTTGCTGCTGTCATGCGCGTGGATGTTCGCCTTTGTTTACTACTACCACACGTCGCGGGACACCAAGGTACGTAAAGCGTAACGCCGTTCGAACGGCGATATATAATCCCGGTGCGTGATCGCGGCCATGTGCGCGGCCCTCGTCGATCGCAGCGCAACCCCACGCGAGAACCATGCGAACCACGTTCTCCCCTTTGCGCGTCGCTCTCGAACCCGAGCGACCTTGCCATCGTGCGGATACCGGTGACACGCATCGAGCCACAACACGCGGAGAGAAGTACTCCTCCGACAACAATGAGTCACATTTTATCTCGCAGCACCGCGTTTACGCGTTCGGATGTTTTCGATTCTTGCAAAACCACGTTGGCTCGACGCATGTTACTACTCGCGCAATCTGTGACAACGCTACGAGGAGCCTAGCAGATCTGACGTTTCTCCAAGCCCTGTTATTTACGATTTCAACCAGTAAATACGCGGCAATTATCGAAGCACGTGACGCGATTACTTCCGCGTTCCTCCGTTTTCATTATAATCTGTAAAATTGTTGACGGATGTCTGAAGTGGCTCGTCGAGCACGTTCGCACGGTTCTCGTTCCCAATACTTGGCGTTCATCGAACCGTTACACACGACGTACGAGCGTATCGATAAATGCGCCGCCGATAAAGATACGATCGTAAAAATCCGCTTTCTCGCGTTGCACCCGTCCCACGTTTGAATCTGGAACGGCCGGTCACGTGACCCGTTCACGTGTCACGCGGGCAATTGAACGAGTTCACGGCAAGCGTATCCGAAGTGCAGCGAACGGTTAACGCATTGCGAGCAACGACGGATTCTGGTCCGCGTTATTGCCCTTATTAGCATCGTACGATAGCGGTGATCGCGCGGCTTTGCAAACAATTCCAATGGCCCGTGCCGGGACGTTTGATCGACCGTAACGTCAGATCGATTACAGCGTTATGCCAGGGCGCCACAGCTATTATAGCGCGCAAATGAACGCTCTCGAACGCATTTGCACATTTATCGCTAATTCATTTCCACCTCGTGAACTTGTAGAGAAAAGTGGGTTGATAAATCACGCGGACTGGATGCATCAACTATGGTAAAAAGTAATCGTGGAAAAGGATAGGAAAATAAGGGACACGTGGCTGTCTGTAATGAAATAATTCGAGTCATTTGGACTTGAATGATCGTCGAGAAGAAGAACTCCTTAACTCCTTCCAAGCTCGTTTCCATCGCTTACTCTCGAAAACACGTTAATTAGGTAAAATCGTGCAGCGGGTGGAGCCGTGCGAAAAAAGAGAGTGAAAGTGATTCTCGATGTTACTCGGTCGTTTTGGTAACGGAGGTCTGTCTTACGTAGCTGGTAAACGGCGAATCCGTGCTTCACGATCGAATGATTTCCGCGAGTCATTAGATCGGACGCTTCGGAAGAGCTGTAACAAATTATCGCTCGAACGGTGCCGTAGAAAGTCTTCTAAACGTTAAATCGCTCGGATGATTTCCTTCTCCCGCGCGCTTCGATCGTATTGCTACTCGAATCTCGTAGAGATTCGATAAAAATGTAAATATTTATTTTGCGCCGCGAAATCGAAAAATTGAATTTCTCGAAAAACTTCCCCGCTATCTGCTGCGTATTACAATCTGCAAGTTTTTAAAGAAGAAGTTAGGAACGCGCGTCGAGGCGCGAGCACGAACGCGACAGAACGATTCTCGACGAGGCGCCACCGGAAACGTCGCGTCGGTTCGCGCAAAGACCGTTCGCCTCGCGTGCATTAATGGGACACACAGGAGCTCGAAAGATTGACGGACGTGTTTACGAGCTCGTGAATGGACCGAACGATGCCGCGTGCACGCGTCGCCGGTAGTTTGCGTCTGCGGCGTCCGTGCAACTGGTGAATAAAGCGTGGTAATTCCGCGCGAACTTATTTCCGACGCTGCGTGGGCCTCGACGGCCTCTTCTCCCGTCCGATGCAATTTCTCACAGCCGATTGTTCCATTCGTTTAGACCGCGCCGGTAATCCGGTTTTGCTTATTGACCTACTATCCTTTTATTTCTCTGTATCCGTTTTAATTACAGTAATTGAATCTAAGATGGATCGGGAGAGAACTGGCACGGTTTCAGTTCCGCGAACCGTTTAGAAAGTTTAATCGAAAATATGATGGAACATTCCACGGTACGTACGTGCGATCGGTTCAGGAATTATTTTATTTATACCCGTGCAGCATGTCGGCGTGCAAACGCGACGGTTTTGCGCGAACATTTTTTAATCAGTCCGTCCGGATTTTTGCGTTATTAGTAAAAATGGGCAACGCTGGCTGTTCGTTCTTCATTGTTGGAAAATGTATTTCCATTAACGGGGATACAGGCGTGTGTAACGATCCACGGGGAAGTTGATAGTCGTATTTCTGCCACGATATTATGAAGGGCTCTACGTATCGACGACTGGCGTTTCGTACACCACAAATTTTTCTGATTTATCGCCCCGTAATTTTCTGGCTTCGTTCGGCCCGGAGTACGACTCGCGACTGCGCGCCATGGATATTTCAGCGTCCTTTCTTCTGATAAAATACCGTCGTCGCGTTATTACATCGTCGTCGCTCGTGTACGGACTCGTATTCGCGTAACCTGCATTCGCGCCGCGAGATTCCAGATTATTTTTACAAGGAACGCTGTTCGTTTTCCCCTCCCGCGATCGAAATCGGGGTCACGCAATTTCGTGGAAAGAGAGGGACGAAAAAAAAAAAGAAAAGAGAGTGAGAGAGAGAGAGAGAGAGAGAGAAAGAGGAAAAAGAAAGAGAACGACACGAGAACGGAATACACGACTGTGTCGTCGGTGGAACGCACAAAAGGTTGACTAGTTGCCGCAATCTATCGAACGTCTCTATCCTTTCGCCGCAATTTCACTTTCCGATCGACTTGCCCCGGCTACAGGCAGCATCATCGTCCCGATCTAGATTCCGAGCGATCGAAAAATCTACCGTTAGCAACGAGAAACGAGCGTAATCGGTTTTCCGTTACGCGTCGGATGGCGAAGTGAAAGCCATCCCGGGAGCTACGAATTAGAGTGACCGTTATCGAGACGGGTCTTTCGATTCACGAGTCACGAGCAGCTCGTCGGAACGCTGTTTGTTTCCGTAATAACGAGCGTCGTTAGCGTCGCAACGCGTAACGCAAGATAATTTGTTCGCTCTTTTCGACAGGTCGCTTTTAAATAACCCAACCGAGACGTTCGCCAACGAGACTTACCGTTTCCACGACCGTTCGAACAACCGCTGTTCCAATTCTAACAAATTCTAATTCTCCAATTCTAACCGACGATAATCTAGTTTCATCGTCGATCCGTCGAAGCTGTCCAGTTATTATTTCGCGATCCAATTAATGTAATTGATAGAACCAGTCTGGCGAGGCTGCGATGAATTTCATAATAACGGTATAGCAGCTGAAATCGGAGTAATTTTAGGCGAATATGATTTTCGCGTGCACTCGCGTCAGAATCGAATGCTACGCACGAATTCCCCGTTTTGATTCGATGCTGAAATTACTAGCCGAAATTGTCGAACCTTAAATCAGTATAGACGCCACATACGTTGCAGCGGTTCAAGTAACAGAATGCTTTTTCTCGTCGAGATGACGTCGAGCTCGCGTCGAAGAATCACTCGAAGCTGCCTGGTCCCCGTCCTCGACGTTCGAGCGGGTAACGAAATCGCGGTTGATCCACTTTTACGAGCCACCGCTCGCGGCTGCTCTTTTTTCCCTCCTTGCCTCGATCCTGATCCACGCGAGGAACGATTCCTCGCGTTCGACCGCGGTTTCCCGTCGTCGATGGCGCGGCGTTAATCGCTGACGCTCTAACGGAGCGAACTAATCGCGCGATCCTGCAGGAAACGGTTCGATCGTTAAACTCGAAAGCCGCGAGCGGACCGTTTCCGCGCGTACCCCGCTGAGTTACGATGATTGCGCGATCGAGCGAGCGTTCGACTGCGCGGCCCTCGCAGAGTCGCCATGATTTTTCAACAAATTTCACCCCCCGTCGAGACGCGGAGCTCCAAATCGCTGGTACCTGTCCGCGAAGTGGAAAGCAGCCGACGATGCTTGGGCAAATATCCGAGGGGCGACGGGGCGGGACGGGGTGGACATTTTTACGAGAAGGTGTATCGGCGTTTACGCGCGAACGCTCGTAAAACAGTTGACATGTTGATGGTACAGGCGACGTCGATGGCCGGTTAAAATTTCTGAGGCGGTTCCGCGTTCGGACCACCGGTCTCCGATAAAAATGAGAACACGGCCGCGCGGGCACGCCGTTACGACGCAAAAATACGCGTTCGTTAACAAATGGCGCGGTGATATTTTCGCGTTGTCCGGCTGGCTAAACCGCCCTCGACTCTCCGATGTTTATTCGTTTCGGTGTAAATCGGTGGGAATTTCGCGCGGACCGCGCAACGAGATCCTGTTTTACGATATCCGCTCCGTCTTTCTTTGATTTCGATCGAACGCCTCGGACAGGTCGCCCCTTTTCTACGCGCTCCGCTCTTTTTCGCTTCTTGTCGAGCCTTAATCGGGATTTCTATCGATGGTCCCCTTTACGATCGAAAACGTTAAACGGGTGTGCGTGATTTATCGAGAGTTTATCGGGCCAGAAGGGTTCCCCGACGCGTTTGTAAACGTTTTTAATGGAAGGACAATGAAAAGGCAGGGGTTGGAGCGGCGCGCGGGCACAAAAGCGTATGGAAAAAGTTGAATAATGGACGCGGTTGTCTTGTCCCGTTGGTTATGTATCGTTTTTATCCACCCCGTACCTGGACGAACTTTAATTTCCGTTCGTCGATTCGATCTAACCCATATTATTGGACGATTGTAAGTATTTCTTTTTAAAGAATACCCTTTATTGGACGCAAAGCGAACAATTGGCTTTCAATATTACCCATCGCACGGGAATGCGATACGCGGGTAAGCGAATTTTCAAAGCAATCCTCTGGCCAGGACCATTTTCGATTCATCATCGTTTTATGTTGGCGTAATGAGAATCTGTTCGAGAAACTTTCCACGTTCGTCGAACGACCGATATCCGTCGCTTCTGCTATTTTCCTCTTAAAATCTACGCGTCCTTACCTCGCGTTTTAAAAATACGCTTCGCCCTTCGGAGAAACCCACGCGCATGTTCGCTATGCTAATTCGGTCGTCCACGTGTCCAAACGGATTTTATATTTTTCCTCCAAAATTCTGATACGCGTATCGCGTACGCATCATGTTCCTTAGTTTCAGTACGACACCCTATACAATATTCATTCGTGGCTACATTCGAGGAGAGGGGATTTCCAAAAGCAATTTGCCGATTCGACGCACACACGCCAACTATGCGCGACTCTCGCTCGCGCGCGCGCGCTCGCCTCGCCTCGCTGTTGTTCATTAATCGGTGAACCCATTAGAAAGCAACGCAAATTCATCAGCGTGGCTGTGCACACACAGTTTAACGCGTCCGCCCAGCGTGGATGTCGATTCGGAAGTGGGCTTATATGCGTGCGTTCAGAATCTGGAAAATAGGGTTGATCGTTCGAGGACCGGTCCCCCGTTTCAGCTGACCCCGATTCCGACCGCGATTCACACGCGCGTGTGTAATACGCGCGCATACCGTCCCAGACATGAAGTATGCCAGCTATTCACGTTCGATCGAGCGACATTCGCGTCTGTCTTCTAGCTGAGAGAAAAATAAAGCGACAAAGGAAAATGGAGAACGCGGAGAATAAACCGCGTTTCCGATTGCATCTATCAATTAGCTGGCTCGTAAATTCCCGTGAAGCTCCCCACAAAAACCGAGCACAATGGCCGGGCCTCTCTGTTTGACGCGGGTTTCGTTTCTCTTTTGTCCGTCGAAATTTTCACGGGGCGTTCGCTCGTAGAATCGAATAACGATGACGCTCGACGGAAAAAAAGTGTCGCGAGGTTCGAGCGCGATTTCATGGAGTTAAGTCGTAGTTCTGCTAAATGGCGCAAAGATCGCGCGATATTCCGCTCGAAATGCATTTCACGCGGGTAGACCGCGAGCACGTTTTCGCGTGGAAAGTGTGCGGTCGCTCGTTGGGAACGCGATGCAGTTCCGAAGATGCGGCGCGGTTAAACGCGATAAATAACCGGGAATGCAGCTTGCATAATTGGTGACGCGTAATTGCCGTTGGACGCGTTTGTATCTGGCCCGGACGTAGCCAGTCCTGCATTATTTGCGACCGATGCAACAGAGCCCGTTTAAATTCGCTTCCAGGCCGGGATCGGGGGTCCGTCGTTTGCTACGAAACGAGCTGCTGCAGTTAAACGAGATCGATTTACCTCGCGAATTCCCTAACGGCCGCTTTGTCATCGAATCGGATCACCCGCCGCACTATCGACACCCACGTTCGCCCACCTTTTCTTACGTACGATCCGCGCGTTCGAATTCTCCCTCGCATTAATACCAGAACCGCTTCCCCAATTCCAGCGACGAACCTTTGTTTGCATCCACGTCGTTTCGGTATCGATCAGTCGCTCCAACAGTTTGCGTCCCTATCTGGGGAGAAACTTGGAACTTCCGTCTGTATGAACGGCCCCGTCCCTTTCATGCCATTAATAGTCTTCCGGCTGCATTAGCGCCCGCGAAAAGCTAAGTTTCGACAAACAGTTAATCGGTTTATTTGTGGGCTTGACCCCGTTCGCGACTAACACGACCGAAATTACGTGCCCGCCTCGTATCTCGTACGCGTACCTCGCGATCATCGCTCGAAGCCTCGATCCGGCCCTCGATCCGCCGCAAACACCACAAAGACGTTCGTCTTCGACGCGATTTGCGTATGCATGCGACCACCGCCTCCTTTTGCTTCGCTGTACCCCGACGTTGCCCTTTCGTTCAATACCGTATCGCATTATATCACGCGTGATGCCACGCATGGCTGCGTTCCTGCAAAGAGAAAACGCGCCTCGATCCCGTTCGTTCTTACCCCGTGCACCGTTGCTCGCCTCCGGTGGAACGAATTTCAGCGAAAATTTTTCCTCCCAAGCAATACCGCCGACGATCGACGCGTCTCGTTGAACGCGTACGGATTATTTCCCGGTTCCCCGTTCGAGATAACGTCCTTACGGGTGCACGGTGCTCGCTGCGACGACAAAATAATGTCGCTGGCTGGATGTAATCGCGTCGCGAATCGTGGGAATTACAACGCGGTTACGAGACAATGGCGGCGGGCGTCGGCTCATCTCCGTGTCGTCGCAAATGAACCGTGAGCCGCTTTTTCAGCCCCGCTACGTCCCCTGTACACGTTTTTACGCGCTTTAATTTCCGCGCGCTCGTACGAGCTACCGAGAGAACGCTCGCGTTGCCACGATCCGGGTAAAACGGAACGTATCTGCTTCGTCCTCGAATGGCCGAAGACTTCGCGCATTTTATCGACACAGCACCGTTCGAACGCGCCTACTGAGGTCGTATTTAAGCTCTTCCGGTAACCGCGAGGATTCGCTTCTCCTGAGCTAGCTGGACAATTTTTGCTCGCGAAATTTTTAATGAAATCACCAAATGTCGGGAGCTCGCGTAATTTCCAAGTTACGTGGCGCTGTTGGGAACAGTCGACGGTTGTAAAAAGTCCAACCGCGTGAGTTCCATCGTTCTCGAGGCCCGAACGAGTTCCTGTTTCCATTCCGCCGTTCCTTAATCATCCATTCCAACCTGTTTCGTTTCGCTTTATGCAAAACGGTCGGACACTGGCCTCTGACTCCGCAAGAATAAACGTGATTAATATCTCAGCCCAGCCTGGTAATAAGTAATAGCCTGGCGGTAGACACGCGTGCACAGGGCCGCGTGCGTTTACATAAACCGGCGCATTTCGGCCGGAACACGTCAGTCCCGGAACATATTCGCGTTCCTGGCCGAGACAGGGCCCTGATGAAATTGCTCGCGCCCGTTCATCGGTGATCGCGCCGGCGAAATAGGATTTTCCGCGCTGAATCTTCCGGCAAGCGGCTGATTCCGACACGCTCGAAACCTGGGAATCGCGCGCCAGTTCATTAGTCCTCCGCTATCAATGTTTCGAGGCGAGAGGCTGATCGATTTCCCTGGTAATTAGGAATTCTGCTCCAAGCGCGTCGTACAACATCGTCGATAAGTAATTCGTCGAGGTTCCATCGTTTCTCGTCTCTCTGGCCTCGCGTACCTTTCTTTTAATCCGTTCCTAATTTTATCGTTGCGCAACGATCACGAATGGATCACGAGTCCTACGTAGCGAACGATATTTCATGGAATAAGATCGAGCAAGGGAGGATGATTCGTTCGATGAGTCGATAACAACGCGAGAGGAACGTCGCGAGGAGCGAGACGTCGCCGTGGAAACATCTTTTAATGCGTTTGCCAGCGACATTACGGAAATTGGGTTCGCGGATCCACGTCTCGCCCTTTTGCTCTTTGCGTTCGACGCTCGCTCGCAAAGGGTCGCGCGATCCGAACGGACGACAAGGGAATCGTGGCGAGCTAGGACAAATACTCGATGAGTTTCGATCACCAATCACCGATCTTGTTTTCCTGTGATTTTATCGGAGGTCACTGTGTCGATGAAACATCGACGTATAGTTAATTTAAATAAACACGCGTCTAATTTGTCGATAATTCCAGCCTCCAGGCTAGACGTTGCAGCTCATCCGTTCTGTTATTAAGTGGGCGACGACCTTTGCGATACACCAGTTTCGCAACAGCTAGAACAGGGCGTTTGATACAGTTCCTCTGGCAGATCTCTCGTCCCCTGTGACTTGCATGCCGTAGGATCGGTGCCAATTATCAGTCTCGCGTGTTTTACTGCGCCGCGGCCGCCAGAAAGAACCGGGACACCGGGGTACTTGACCTTTGTTCCATTTGTGGCGCATCTGATGGGTTCGTCCGTCTGGAATCCCGATGCAGAAAGCATCAAAGCAGCCACGATATTCGTCTCTGAGCACTTTAACCTCTTGCCTTGTGATCGCGAGTAATTTCTGACGCGGATTCTGATTCGAACGCGCCAAGTCAATTTTTAATATTCCCTTGCCTCCCCTTTCTTCTTTAATCCGATCCAGTGCACGGTAAGAGTCGTTGCGTGTCGTATCGTTACATTCTCCTTCGAAAAATAGAACCGCAAGGGCCGAGTGATTCACCGTCGCTTTAAATAGAAGCTGCAGCTCGCGTGGCGTCGTCTGCGAGAGAAAATCGAATGATCCGCGAGTTCTGGCAGCGACAAAGGTCCATCCATGTTGCCTTTTTACCCGGGGACAGCCTGGTTCGACGAATTCAGCAGATCCACGAAATAGAGCTCGATCCACCCCGGAGGGGTTGATTTGGAGGGGTTGGTTGGACGTGCCGCGGACATTATTAGGTCGAGCGGACAGATAGGAAGATCCAGGCGGTTTCGATGCTCCTCGTAGTCGAGGCGAAATCTGGACTAATTAAGGCGCCAGCGGGCAACGCGACGGCGCCCGGTTTAATCGCACTTTTCTCTTTCGCCATCTGTCGTTGCTGCCGCCAGCGTTCCCTGTTAATGGCGTTAATTCTTCCGTGGCTACGTATGAATCAGCTGGCACTCGTTAATTCTCTCCTCCCCGTGGAATTGTCCGGCGACGCGTAGCCGTTCCCTCTGGTGAATTCGTCCCCGACCGTAACGAAATCGTAATTCTCTCGTCGCGAAAAAGATTGGGAAAAAAGGGGGAGGAATATGGAGAGAAGCGAGCGGACGGTTCCCCCTCGATCACGAATGAAGAGGCTCTAATTAAGTGTAATTAACGTGGATCGTAGCGAACGTTTTTCTGAAGCGCTGCAAACGAGATGCCGCGCTGGAAAAGGGGACGCAATGGGCGAAATATGATTTCTCGTTTGTCGCGATATTAACGCGAATACAGTTGACAAGTTAATCAGCTTTTTCCGTCCGCGAGATCGTTGCTTGCGGATCAGATTCGCTGTGAAATTCGTCCCTGACGTTGAACAGAGGACTTATTTTTCTCGCTCTCTAGCCTGCCGTCTACTCTTTCGCGTGTTTACAGGCTGCTCGTAGACAATGTCTGCACACGCATTCTTTGACTTCCCTTTCGCAATTACGCTTCGTCGCGAGCAGAGACGTCCTCGCGGACACGCGGATGAGACCGAGTAGCAATCGAGCTTTGGTTCGCTTTAATGTCCAGCACCGTAATTAATGAGCGTAAATTGTGGGACGCCCATTACGTCTCCGCGTTCAAAGCTTCCGGTTCTCAGAGCCGAAAGAGAATAGACGCGCGCTCAGTTGGCGGATGGCGATGGAATACACCGTGGTTCCATTAGTTTCGAAATTCTATTTTAAAGAGTTCGCAGACGCGATCGCTCTCAGAGAAGTTCTCTTCATCGTCGGCCATTGCGTGAACGCAACGCCACCGCGTCCACAACCCCGTGCTTCGACTTACGAAATTTCCGCTGGATTCTTCGTAATTCCGCGTTTTCGAGTTTTTATTAGCTCCCTGGGGCACCAGCGGGCTAACTTAAACGGTTTATTACATCGCCTGAGTCCGATCGTGGGATCCCTGAACGAAAATCTTCCGCGGGAGACGATTATTCGGTCCAAGTATCCGACGAAAGCCGATTTGCGTCGACTTTTCCGTAGACAGTCTTCTAGAGAGGATGTACTAGGGGTAGCGAGGTTCTCGAAAACTGTCCCTCCGTTTCCTCCCTGCTCATTGTGACGCAGGATATCGAAAAAAATTCGGGGAATCGTCGCTCGAGCTGTCGAGTTTGCGCCGGATAATTCGGGATCGTAAATTGCTCAATTTTCGGGGACGATCGATCGGACGCGGTTAATTATCAAAGTTTACCAAAGCCTCCTGGCTCGACAACGAACCAGTTACACGGACATTCGATGCCTCGTTCAGCCACACGACAATGGCTTCCTAATGTACCCGATACCCCGCATAATTTAGCCTGTAGTGTGTTTCCAGCTCGCAGCAGGTATCGTTCGAGGGGCACTGTTGCGGTAACGTTTCGTCGTAATTGACCCGATGGCCACGGCCGAGAATTGCCACGGAATTGTGCCGGCGTGTCCTCCTCAAAGGGCAGAGTGCATCGAGAACGCGTCCGTGCAATAGCGTCCTCGCCTTTGCGCGGACGCACCACCGGCTTTCGCCCCGCCATTGCGTCGGAACGACGTTCCTCGAACCGGTTCCAAGTCCGTGACCTGGGCGAGTCCTAAAAATTGTTAACCATTCCGCGGTGATTTCTGCACGCGACGGTTCATTTCCGGTTGTCGATAGTTTCGCGGAAGACCCGGTTCTTCGACGAAAATAGGCGCGTGTAATTAGAGAGTTGGTCGAACTAGGACCCTCGAAGTATCGATTAGTTTCGACGCGATCGAGGACTGAACTTCGAGCCGGCGCTGAAACGTTGCAGCAGCTTTAACAAGCTTCAACGTCGAAAGTGCACGCGCAAGCTTAGCTTTGCTTTGGGATCGGACTCTTTCCCGTTGAAGTAACGGGAAATTAGTCACCTTGGTCAGGTCTACCTCGGAGTTATGGTTCGTTGATACGTACTATCCATGTACGAGATCGTGGAACCGTATAAATGCGGAATGTTTGTAATTCAGCCGGGAAAGACGTTTTATAAATCGCCTTGGACGAAAACGGCGGAACAAACTAGTCCCATTCATCTCTAAACACCGACATTAATCAAGCAGAAAAAGGGCGGAAGCAAAAACTCTAATTGCTTTCCTCCAACTCCGCGGCAGAGGCACGTGCATCATCGTTGTTCCGCGATTAACAGGACGGGGCTGGAAGGACAACACGCGGACATCTTGGCCACGGAACGAGCTGGTTATGAAGATTTAACATCGCGTTGCCCGGCTTTTTGGGATCCGTATCATTAGCGGCAGGATCCCTGTGGCAAAATATTTTCCCTCGGGAGAACGCTCGCTTGACCTCGCCGCCTTGCAGATCCATCCGCGACGACGACCGCAGGAGGGGTGCGTTTCGTTGCGCGAACGTGCGAGGAGGTCTTCCCGTTATTGTGCGCGCAATTTCAAACGGACCCGACAGAAAGACGCGGCCAGGAAGAGACGGGGTTGAAAGAGGAACGTCAGCGCGCGGTTAGAGAAAGAGAGGGACGCGGAGAGGGCGGTTCGGAGGTACGTCGAGTAGTTTCAAGTGGGGAAGCACGGGGTGGCGTGTGTGCAACCACCTCTGGGAACGCGGCGAATACCGCAGTGCGCAGTATTTATCCGTTTTAATTTTATTTCACCAAGGCTGTAGCCTCCTCGGTCGCGCGTTAATCACAATTAGATAGGGTCTCCTCCCGGCGAGTCTGAGCCCCGGAGAAAAGCGAAACACCCGAATCTACCACGACCCGCGCACCCATTCGCCCAGCTATTCGTCCGCTCGGTCATCCTTCTCAGCGGATTTGCGACATCCTTTGATAAAATTCATTTGGAACTTTTTCTGTCCCCTTCTTTTTTTTACCTACGAATGGTCGTATCGAAGCTGGAATTTTCGAACGGATCACTTAAACTAGGGTTAGATCGAGTTTTCTTGGCCGAGAAATTCTCTGGGAACAATGAACCCGTAGATCGTGATAAATAACCGGGATACGGGGCGCTGGCGGCATCAACCGGGTTAATTTTTAACCCCCTCGATACCGTAGCGGAGATTTATCGCGCGCTACCCCTTTTGTTAAGCCAAATCGCGTACATGTGTGCGGGGGGATGCGTGCACGCCCGATACGTACGCGGCTGCGCCGTTGGAAAAAAGTCGCTATATTTCCATGGAAAGCCCCCTTTATCCGGTTCCCGGTGCAGCTTACACCGGCATTCGATCTCGCAAATTGAACGATTGTTATCTTCCCGCCGTTTCTGTGTACTCTTTTAACGTTGCAGACCAGTTGGAAATATTTATCGCGCTTTGCCTTTGCTCGTCCACCGTTTTTTCCTGTTTTGCTCTTTTTTCCGCGACGCATACTTTTTGATGCGTCGCTGCTGCAACACGCACGCAGCGGCCGCAAAAAGTATCGGGAAATTGGTGTATTTATTTTTAACGCTCAAGCGCTTGGACCGAAATTTTCCGCCGTTTAACGGCACTTTTGTACCGATTATAAGAATTTTATAGCGGTTAGTACCGTCTCTTTTTGCGAACTGTGACACAATAGGGCCATTAGTGTCTTTTTTACGACTCAAGACGGGAAGCATACATTTTTTTGTACTTTATTCACATTATAGGGACATTAACCCACGTTGCGTAACGATGCCCGCGAATTTAACAGGAATTTAGAAACGCGCGCGAACTAGGAACGACCGGAAATTGATTCCCCGGAGTTTTGTTTAATTAAAACAGAGCGACCGCGACGTACTCGCTGATTTTTTGTCCACGTTGCTCGCGTTTCCACGTCGAGAGACACCCCGTTCACCTGTGTATCAAGAAATCGACTTTATTCAAATTTATGCTAATCGTTCCGCTCGATCATGTGCGATTACAACCGGAAATTTCGTACGTTCACCGTCGAAGCTATCCTGTTTGCCGCGGCTACGTTCTTATTCTGAAATTCACAGTAGATACTAACAAATTTCCGACTCTAAAATAAACGCACCTGTAGCTCAGGGCTGCGCAGACGTTTCCCTCCGTTTCGTAAGGCGTGCGCCGTTATCTTGATGATCTTTTACAAGCTGGTTCAATTAGGTTAAACGCTCCAACACGGTGTAATTTGTAAGGTGCACCAGCGAAGGAAATTCAGTTCCATTCGGTTGGATATTCCTCCGCTGGGTGATGCATCGCACCGCCAACAGGATACGGTAAATCACTCGACTATGCTCGTTATGGCCTGTTTCGTTGATTTCCCGGCGTTACCGCGGCACTTGCAAAATAGGATGCACCCCACGCGGTCCACGGGATCATCGCGGTCGCTCTGGACCCGGTGTAAAGAGGGTCGAACAATGCCAGCTTTACAAGTGTCGTCTACGTTCTGTAAATCATAACGCCCAGTGCTGACCTGTCTTTTTACGCTCGAACTGCGGGGGTTGAAACGTTTCCACCCCTCGCGTGCTGAAACGTTAAGCCAGTCGGGGACCAACCCAATTTAGAGCCCGCGGTTCCATCGCATCGATGTCCAGTCGACCCTGCGTTCTACGCTATTGTTTGTTAAATGGTAACATTAATAGTAAAACATTGCAGCGCGCGTTGTTTGTCATTCGCGCAATTAGACGCCCCTCTTGATTACAGCGAAATTGCTAACTACATCGCTGGCGAACGATAATTAATTTCGATTTCCACGCGTTTCTTTTTACCATCGACGGAGCAATTTCTATCGCGCTCTTTTCCCTCTTTTTGTGCTTCCTCTTTCCTCGAATAATTTCTCGTAGAACGAACAACGGTGCGGCATCTACGGGCACAGTTATACAGGTTATTATTTTGACAGAAAGCTCGGTTCGAGCCAGGTGTTTAATTTGATTATCGAATTTACGAATATTGCACTGCGATAAGTGTTCACTGATCACGCGATAATCACGTTATCGCATTCCATTTTGTCCATCGCGCTCGAAACTGCGCGCGATTATACGAATTTAATACTTGTTGACGCGCTACTTTCACGAATGATTTAATTCGCGCAATTAACATCGTTTCGAACCGTTGTTTACCCGGCCCGCCAATTTATTTTGCTGCCAGGGTGCGTTGTTTTCCAAGACGCGGGCTCTCCGCAACGTCGTTTACGAGCGCCTAATGCTCGAGCGGTAAAGAAAGCTCTCAAAGCTCCGCGCGAGGGTATCGAGTTTTGTATCCACGTCTAGACGGGCCACTGGTTATCCTCGAGTCGGTGGTTAACAAAATGACGAATCGTCGCAATTTCCCGCGCACGTTCGACCGACAGGAAACGCGGACAAAAGTGCTCGGCAGTTGCTGCGGGAGTAGCTCGAGAAGTTAGCTCGCGACTCGTTGCCCTCATCTTCTCCACCATTTTCTAACGCGACCTCGTCCCTCTTCTTTCCCGGCGCCGCTTTATTCCCCGTGAAATTCATCTCGACGCGCCGGAACAGCCGCATAGTTTCGCGTTTCACGCGGCTACGATTTACTTTCCTTCTGGCTCCGTGAGAAACGACTCGACTGCGCCCGAAACCGATCTCGGTTTTTGTCCAACGGCGGGCTTCCCGCGGCTTTTTCATTGTCCCTAATGGCGAAGCTGCTCGAGTAATCGCGAGATCGCGGTGCAATTTTTCGGCTATTCTGCCGCCAGTTTTCGGGCCTTTCGCAACGACGAGGTGCCACGGACTTTTTCAGCCTTGGACGTTGACGTAATCCGGTACGAAAGGAGCGTGGCAGAGTTTATTGCGTGGATGAAGCTTTGGTCTACTTAACGCGGGACATTTTTATGGTAATTTAGGTACCGTCAAAGCACTCTGTTCGTCGATTTGGTAAAATGCTAATCATCTAGAAGCTGACGGACGTCGAGAGCGTTGCTTTGATCTCCTCGCGGAGCCTCGTAATTAAAAATTAGGCGGAGGACAATGGAGGAAGGGTCGCGAGCGAAACGCTGTAGCGAAACACCGGCAGCGTTTGCGAAACTGTAACGCTGTTTTATCCTCTGACGAAACGGGTCGAACGAAAGGCTTGTAAGGTGGAACGTTCGAAAGCGTCCGTTCGCGCGTTCGCAGCTGAGATAGCATTCCGCGTCGAGTCACGTAAGTCGGTAGTTAATTAAGGCGGAGGATATCTCTCACGATTTCTACTGCTCCGCCGTTAACGACACTTTGTTTCTCGCGGAGCGTTGTCACGCCATCGCGCCGGAGCTCGAATACCGATTTACTTTCCTTTGCTCGTGGAACGCGCGAAAATGATTACGCGAGACGCAGACGTGGCCCGACAATCGAGCGCAACACGCGATCTCTGCGATTTCCACCGCGTCCATTCTCGCGCGAGATACTTTCTTCTCGTTCGAAGCGTCGCGATTTAATTAACGTTCGAACGTTCGAGAACGTTTTCGTGTGTTCGCGTTACATCGACGTCGACGAAATTTCAAACGCGCGGGAACGTCGAGACGCCTCCGCATCCTCTGCCACCTTTCTTTGTCCACCATCGAAGGTGCTTCTCGGAAGAGTCGGTCCCCTCGCCGCGACGGCCCATGAATATTCTATCCGCGTGCTTCCGTGGGCTCGATTGCGCAACGGAGAACGCCGAGGGGAGCCTGGTTAAAGGTTGCGAACGTCGAATCACTTTCGTTCTCGGTTCAGGGTCGCGTAGCCGTTTCAGGGTCAGCAGGGCCTCGAGATGCGCCGCGAGCAGGACGCGACGCTGTCGACAGTACGTGTGTTCTCGTCCCTCGCGTTCAGATTCTGCTCAACTCTGAAGTATTATTACGTTCCGGTCGCGCGTGGCACTTCTGTTTCGTTTCATCCCGCCGTTTGCTCCGAGTGGACTTGACCTTGATTCGAAGCACCGCGGCGTTCCAGATGGAGCGCGGAGAACGCGGAGGACGCAGGTAGCTCGCGTACCGTTTCGTCGTTGAGCGTGGAAATGTTAGAAACGATAGGAGAATGTCACGCGATGCAAGAATAACGCTGATGAAATGTTAAATGATTCATTTTGCCTCACCTTGTACGAGCGGAAAGAGAAAGTATCCCTGTTTCCGTGGAATTTCGAACGACTGGTCGAGCGTAAGAAATAGACGAAACTAGTTGCGATCTGGGAAAAAGGTTGTACTAAAAATCGCAGGGTGAAGCATTTGGCAAGATGTCCTCCAGTTGCGACGCGCGATCGACGAAGTCGTCGGACTTCAAAGGAGCACGAAGCACTTGTGCGCTTTTTGCAGCGATTTCACGTCGCCTCCGAACCACCGCGACCGCTTTAATTGAACGTACAACTATCGATCTGCACGCTACACGCGTATATGGAATCGAGCGGAGCGGAAACAGCAAAGTTAACCGGAATGCGAGCAGCGGAGAAACCGCAGGTTGCCAGAACAGCGTCGCTCGCGGCGAATACGCGGTCGCGTGCAGCTGCGCGACGCCGCGCTCGAAATTGCCAACGGCAGAGGCGCGTGAAACGCACGAAACGTGATGACTCGTAAGGAGAAACGATCTAAAGCGATCGTTTGCGCGATCAGTGCCGTTTTCGTCGAGGGATTACAGCCGTTGCTTCGTTCGAGAACGAGCGACGCGCGCGAAAATCAATCAACGCGAGGAACCGTTCAGAGGTCTTCGCTTCGTTCTCCGATGGCTGACTGGAAGCACAGACACGGAACAAGTTTTTATAACAACCGAGAGCACATCGAGCATTGCGGTTTCGCTTTCGCGAAAGAATTGGACGTTGCGGTTCTCGAGATACCGAGTCCAGGACCACGAGCGGACGTTCCTCGGCTATTTAAAGGCATTTGTTAGTTATTCTTATCTGTGGATCGCGCAGATGCGTATTTCGAGAGTTCAACGAGTCGACACTGTCCTTCGAGGTAGAATTAACGAGATCGATGGGTAAGAGCGGCTGAAATCGTTACTGACTGAGGACGTACGCGAAAGCGATCCTATTGTTCTCGCAGTCGATGGCTCGAGCGGCTGCTCGAATTTGTTCGAGATTCTTTGATTTCAGGAAATTGAACTCGAGTCGCTTCGCTCTTCGCGCGGAAGTTGTACCACGGATAAGAAGGTTGGCCCGGATCAATCCTTCGATCGCGAACGCAGCCAGTTTGATCGATCCCCACTCGCGAGACCGCCCCAAGTCGAAGAAAGAGCTCGACGAAATCGTGGCAGCCGGATTGATGTCTGTCCTCCACGCTGGCTGCGTCATTTGAATATTGCTTTGACGCTGATGGAATTTTCGATCCGTCGAGTGTGTCTGCTTGGATTCCGAATTTTCAGATATTACCAGGAGGAATTTGAACGCGATACAGGTGATCTGATTCTCGTGCGACGCGTCGTTGCTCCTGTCGGAGACTCGTTCGCGCTCGCTAAAACGTTCGATATCGTTTTAATCCGGAGTGATTTACGGAGAAATTACAAAGTCCACTCTGCGCGACGGCGGCAGTGTACGTCGCGCAAACTTTACGCCAAGCATAAAGAAGCGCGAGCTTATTAAACCGTTATTCCGTACCGTAAAGTAAAACATCGCGTTAAGAGAGCAGAAAGAGTCAGCGCGAGAGAAACCGTACCGTCGCAATTGCACGCGAGCACAGGAGGACACGCGGAAACGCGAGTTTCCGTTCCAGCGTTTCGTTTCCACGGCCCACAGCGACATTTCTTTCGCGTTTCTTTGGGCATACACTTTACGGTATTGAAATCGTACCGGTTGTTTCAATAAGATCATCACTTTCAGCCGCTAGGTCGAAAGCACGTAACGAAGTTTCGCAAAGACACAGTCGAGCGGATCGTCCCGCGAAGTCGAGGCGAATTATCAAAGCGCGTGGCGCGCGCTCTTTTAGCCGACACTTTCAAAAGCCGCTTTTTCAAACCCTTTTTCAAACCCCCACATATTCCGCTCCCCAAACTACCTCGAGTGCCTCTCTTCTGTCGCAAACACCCCGAAAACATCATTTAGAAATTACGCTCTCCCTGGCTCGACAAGAAACGCGCGTTTCAGACTCGATTTTTAATTCGTCCAACGAGATCCAACTTCGCGTCTCCTGATCCTAACCCCGACACTCCGTTTGAACCAGAAACGCGGAGGAATCTCGTTTAAGAATCGCGTTCGCCGTGGCTCGCGCTGTAACTCGCTGAAAAAAAGTACCACGTGTTTAAACATCGCGCTCGTTCTCGGGTCGCCTCGATCCTCGAAAGTCTGTAATTCACGTCTAGCCGCGGGAGCTTTAATCGTTCCGTCACGAGTCATTAATTACGCGATCGCGACACGCGATATATAATCGATCTTTCCGGTGTCCAGGCGGATCGATGCCCGGTTAATTGATTCTGTCGTACGCTGCGAGCCGCGCGGCGATAATTATCGCGCGCTCGAGTTGCGCCTGTCGCGGCACGCGGATAACACCGCGGAGGAAACACCGACGCGGGGCGGTTTTCCATCGTTGGCCACCGTTGGCCGCTGAAAAATGATGGATCCCCGTGCAACGTCCCGCTTTTAATCGCGTCCGATCAATTTCGCTCGCGCTTTAATTGGACGGGCCGCGCGAGCCGCGCTGACTAAACGGATCCTCCGACGATTATCCGTTCCGCAGTTGCGTCCACCGATCGTTCGTCTCGTCGTCTTCCGTTCAGCTTCGACAACGTTTCACAGAGATTAATTGTAAAATCGACGTTTATATTTTGGGAATGGTACGTGGTGAATTAAATGTTGAAATCGTTTTTTGTAACAGACAATTTAATCAACGAAAAGTAAAGGATATAATCTATGAGTAGAGCGTGTATGTCTGATGCTCGCTAGATATTAACTTGTACTGAGGAAAGCTCGGCAAGGGCCTCTTTCCCTCGCTTCGCTTTCCCTTTCCACCCCCTCATTTCACTGTCGAAATGGAAGGGGTGAAATCGCCAAAAATGCGGCTCTTAACCCTCGAAGACGAGAAGAAAGTTTGGAGACGAAACGTATGTTTATTGTCTCCGGTCTCCTCGCTTCGAGGGTCAAGTGTGCCTTTCCGCCTTGCACCACGGGGTGCACCGCGACTACGGTGGTCGCCACAATATCTTTCTTCCGCGAACGTTCGCTTTTGCGAGATGCACGACTCGGTTGCTCGATTTCGTCGAAATTGTGCGCGATTTTCTTAAAAACACAGGAAAAGTGCGCGAGAACGAGTTCCCTTCGGAAGACTCGTCGCGTTATCATACCGCTTGGCTTCTATCGTGTCTCGTATCGTGTAGTCTCGCGTATCGAAGACATCGATGTCCGTTTAATAGCTTTACCCCGGGCTCGTAACAGGAAGCAATCTTCTTAACGCTGTAACACGCTCGCCGCGGTCCTGAAAGCCTCGTAGCCAAACAAACCGACCAGTATCGATCCGATGGGAACGGCCGCTATATTATTTACAGCATTATTTAGCGTAACACGTTTATTTCCCGTCGCCGTTCACTCAGTTTAGTTTCGCGTCGGCCGCCGCTGCGGCTCGCCACGGCGGCGGAAACCAACGCGCGGAAAATGGATTCGCCGACTCGAACTTAATGCGTTTTCACAGCCAACCGGCTGACCCTTACACTCGACTAACCTGAATTAACGTAGCAACGATTACCAACGACCCGTACCGCACCTGCTCGAATATATCCGTACGCGAGATGAATCTGGCCGCGCGCCTCTTGGACGACCACCGCCTATCGCCTCTAACGAGTTTCCGTCGCGGCGCCATCCCGCCCAGAAACGCGACGCGCGGTTTAAAATTGTATCTCTCATTTCCATCGAAATAACACCTGAATATTGTGCTCCGCGCCGCGGTTCGTTTCAATGCGCGGTTGGCGCGCGTAGGCGAGGGAAATCTATCGAATTATACCGTTGCTTGGTTTCCGCGCCGCGCAAACCGCGTATATTGCGTTTACGCGAAATAGCTAGTTCAACTTCTCCGAGGGGTAGTTATAATTCGGGTGTACGAATTCCAGTTATTTACGCGCGGTTGCTTAATCGAATTCGTAGAGCGTTCCGGGTCGTTTCGCAAATATTAATTGTTACCGAAAATCGGTGCAGCTGTCGTTGGTCCTGGGAGTTTCCGCGACGAGATCTGGCGTTGCCGTGGACGAGCGGAGCGGAAAAAAAAAGAAGGACGAGGAAAGAAAGAGGCGACGTCGCGGTGTTGCTTCCACGCTTCGTCTGGTCGATGAAATCGATTTCATTCGATTTTCCCGCGCCGCGTGATTCTTCTCGCTTCGCCGGCCACGAATGGAGCTTTCTCGTATTTCACGCGACTTCCTCGTCTCCGGTATCAAGGGCATAAAAGACGGGGAAAAAAAGCGCGGGATAAAATTTTACGACGCGGGACAGGGACACAAAGGAGCCTTTTGTGCCTCACCCCGCGCGCGGTGTCTCGCGAGGGTGGATTGGGACGAGGCTCGATCGATGGAGAATTAGGGCTCGCGGAGGGTTCAGCCTCTTTCGACGAAACAAGCGAAGGAGGAAAGAAAAGGCCATATGGAATCGCGACGCGAATCGTAACGTGAATTCTTCATGGTTCAGCGGAAAGCCGCTCGTTCCAGTTGCCAGACAGATAGTCAGCTGAATTCTTAACGACTCGATACGTGCCATGTGTTATTTCTGCTCGACTCACGCAATTATAAATCTCGCTAATAGGCGCAATTACCGAGCAGAGGGCTCTCGACGAATTAGTACCTCAGCCACGAGCGGTATTATCGAACGTCAAGTGTCACACGATGTTATATCGCGCTGGGAATAGGGATGATAATCGTTTGTTAAAAATTTAACAAAAATAGCCCCTGTGCGCGCGCGCGGCAAGCGAGTATAGAAAAATATAACAATAACAACGTCTTTGGAACGCAACGAGGAGGAGCACGCGAGAATATATAATGCATTGCGATAAATTTTTCATGCGCAAACAGAGGGGTGGTTCGAGGAACAAAAGGACAGGGGACAAAGATGGATAGCGAAATGTACTGACAAAGAACCACGAAGATCAGAAAGCTCTTCAATGTCAACCTTACTATCTCCGCGTTGTTTCCCAGCGATTCTTTCCGCGTCTCTCATAGAAATATCCTCTTCTGTCTCACCGAATCGACCGAACGGGAAACGGGGGATGCACCGTCCTCCCGCGTCCGTCCGTGCGTTTTTCCTCCCAGAGCAATCTCCGGTGAAAGGAGGACAGAAAAATGGAGAAAATAAAACGCCCTCCCCCGAAAAAAAAAAAGAAAAGAAGAGAGGGGAACGTTTGTATTTCCAGAAGAAGCAGGGCATACGTGATCCGCCATATGGCGTTGCTCGTTGCGTCCACGAGCTGCACCGTGAATTTCCTCTGCTTCCTTCCCATTTTTGCCGGGGCGAGCTCGAGACCGTCCGTAGGAGGAAACTGCACGGTAATGGACAAGATTCGGCTAGCCGGGGCGAAATAAGGCGATCACTATGCATTCGACGCCCGTGTCCCATCCCAGCAGCCAGGAACGCGGCTACCAATAAAAGGATACCCGGGGGAATTTCTCTTTATTTCGGCATCAGCGATCACTCGATGCTCGCTGGCACGGAGGAACGTGCCAGGAGGCTGTCGAGACGACGCAGCAGCCGTCGCAGGTTTCGCATCCGCCGCGATCTTCCAGCGCCGACTGACGCTCCGATCGAGCGATATCGGGCATCGAGACGACGAGCGTACGGCGATATCACATTTTTTAATAGAAATCGTCGGATGGAAAGCACCGAGCCGGGGAACCACGGGTTTCCACGGCTTCCACGAACGCGGCAAGATAACCGATAACCTACGCGCGTGCAGATCCGCCTAGAGACCCGCTCCGCGTGCACGACCAGTCGATCACTGGGATTAGACGGTACAGTTACGCGTGCTAAAACACGCGACCGCCGTTTCGAATGCCGTTCCGTTCGAAAAACAGGATAATTACGTAGTACCGTTGCGTCGTCCGCCCGTGTCTACTTACCCAGCGTTGTCCCATCCGTTCCTGTGCAAGTCGGGGACATGCAACCTGTAATTTAGGAGTTCCTCCGGTCCTCGGCTGGGGGACGGGGGCAGGACGAATCGATAGAGCGGAACGCATTTTCTGGGACATTGCGCCCGGCTTTTCTTGATTCTCTTTCCTGGGAAACCAGTCGCTCGTTTGCATCCGCGTCCGACGTTCGCAGAAACGCCACGGACGACTTTAAACCGCGGCGCTGCTACGTAAATTGTCTACGCTGATGGAACGGTAAACCAAGCGTGCCTCGAGAGCAGCTCGTCCCATCGTACCCCCGCTCGCATCTCCAGAGCGACGCCGACCCGGGGAAAGAATTATTCCGTTAGTCTCGCGATGTTCTCCTGTAAAAATTATCATCCTCTCTCGCCAGCAAGTTCCACGATAGTTTCTTGTCTCGCGGCGAGCGCGCAATCCGCGCGATTCCGCGGCAACCGCGGTCCCAGTAGAAACATTCGGTTAATGGTCGGACAGCGAATGATAAATGCCTGGTTTTCGTTCGGACAACAAGGGACGACGATACATCATCGCGGCTTGGAGCCTCTAATCTTTTCAACACCAGCTCCCTTCTTTTCTTATCAAGTATACGAAAATGTTCCGCGAAATCGCAGAAAGAAATATTATAATTCTCACACGGCGAGACGCGCTGTACTACCAGCCTTTTGTGACGCATTTTACGCGATCGATTCGAAAAAACGCCTCACTGACGAATACGAGTACGTACAAATACTTTTGCACGTCACAGCAGATTTCAGGAGTGGTAGAAAACCGAGAAATATATGAAAACAATCGATACTGGGTACATATATTGTCCCGTGCGTGCTGAAAGAGCTACGTTTCTTCTTTCAGCGTGGATGACAGTCCGCGGAAAAGTACGAGCTCGTTTGATTCACGGACGATTGATCGAGCGGATGATAAATTCGTCGGATGATATCCGCGGCGGGCGCGAGTCGTTTAATCGTTGCATACTTTTAGCGCGAGCGGTACACGCTGGCCGAATTATCGCTCGGCAGTGAATTAATCTTCCGGCCGCTCGGGGGAGTTCGATAAACCGTTGTAAATTCATTGTGCAGTTACTTCGTTGGAGCTTTTATTTATTTTCCTTCTTTTTTTCCCCGTGCTTTCCGTTTCTCCCCCTTTTTTTGTTTCCGTTTGTTAAAGTCCCGGCGGAAACCGTTTTCAATAAATTCCGCGGCGGCACGCGAAATTATTCGGCCCTCCCGAGGCCGAAATCGCCGGGAAATTTTCCGCGGAAATATTATGCGCCCCGCGTTTTCGATTTTTCATTACTGGCTGGCATCGTTCGCGGCGAAACGTTATTGAGTGGCGCGCTCGTGCATCGTCGTTCCACCCGACGGTTATTTTTTCCGGCATTTTTAAACAGCGTCGCTGCTACAAGAATTTATATTAATGCCGTCCCGCAGAGATTTCTGCCAACTTGCGCGTCGTATAAATTGGAGAAAATTTCATTCGCGCGATCCTTCGTTGCGTCCTCCTCGAACAGTGCATTGATTCGCGTTTACGGCGGCTGGCAAATAAAAGTTAGCCAACGAGTAAGTGTCTGGTTTTAAAAAGGTATCCAGATCGAAATCGGTGTCTTCGATTACTCGTGTCGTGGTTCAGCGATTTTTCGTAAATTCTCGTTGGAAAATACGCGCGATATAATCCGAGGTTTCATCATGCGAAGGGAACTGGATGCACGATAGATGGGAGCCTCGATCGAAGGGATAGCGGTGGACCAAGTCAATAAAGAGGAGAAAAAATCTTGGTTGATGGCAGAGGGTGGGATAGTCATCAAGTGGTGCGCGGAGGGTGGCGGAGATGCTCGTGGGTTCGCTGGCAACCGGGGCTCCCTGGGAGGGTGGAGCCGGTAAGGGGTAGAATCTCTCGAACGGAGCAGCTTATTGAATGCGATATTGGATTTTTGCCGACATTATGACCCTCCAGCTGATACCCGACCGCGAAACGACAGGGGAAATTTAAAACTCGTCACGTCACGGTCGACCACCTCGGCAGGGGTGGGCTTTTCCGAGGCGACTCCTGGAACGAATCGTCGCGCGTCGACGTTTTGGGTTTCATCGAGACGCAGGGAGACGCGAGAGAGTTCGCGCAAACTTTATTACTCGCACTTTCCGATTTTATGGTTTCTCGGTTGATGGTTTCCTTCGCAGACGGGTGGCTCGCGATATTTTTTCGCGGTTGGCGTTTACGTTGGCATCGATACGCTATCCCATGCCATTTATAAACTCGAGCAATCTTGTCGTCGACGAATGGCGCATCAGGGAGACAACGAATACGTTCTTTTCGCGACGATGCAGTGGCTCGACGGGGCGAAAGTGGCGCCCCAGACACCTATCCCCTTTAACGCCCCGAGCTGTCTAGACTGATATGATTAATAACAGAGCATTCACGTACACGGTGTGACTCCTGCCACTCTTGTCCGCATATAAATGATTATACAGGCGCGTAGAAGCCCCCATATGCATGTAGATGGATATTCGGAAAGGGAGACCCGAACACTGTCAGATTGGCCGCTATTGACGAGACGCTGAATGCATTATCGAGTGACAGTAGTGGCAGATCGTCAACTCTGGGGAAAGGTAACAGCCACAGAGAGCGAGGGATCGAGAACGAGGGAACGATGGAGAGCGAGAGGCGGATAGAGAATACGTGATCCTCTAGGGGGGTGAGTTATGTCCCATCATCGACGTCGAAGCATCGGTACATAAACAGAAAGCTTAGAGTTCAATCTCGGCTACCAGCTTCCGATTTTCGAATTACCGTCATTCGATAGACCAGTGGATCTCTCGCAGTCGAAAAAACTAACTCTGGAATCCATTGTTACGGGCTATTATAAAATAATAAACGGGTGGTTGCGAATTAACTCGGACTAGCGTTGGTTTCCCGAGATTTAGAATAACATCGAATGCACTCGAGCGAAACTATGATAATTCGCATCATCTAGATAAGCTTCGCGCGTACATCTCTCCTCGAGCCATTTAGATAACCCGTGAATATCGCTGGACGTTGAAATCCTCGAAAATTGCTCGACTAAAGAACCGAAACTCCTCGATACAACCCACAAAGTTCTCTTTCGTTTCGTTACGCGAGCCACCATCAAGTTCGTCGGCGATTTTTCATAAGGATTTCATTTCCACGGCGAAAACGAAGCGGCGGAACGGCGCAAAGGGTGCGCGTAGCGTCCGACCAGCATCGAAGGGGTTGGAGATGGGTTGGTGTAATGTGTCAAGCGCGCAGTGGAAATTGCCAGCTGAAAGAGGGAGCATCGCCGCAATATTGTTCCTGGATCACGTTTTCTGCTCGTCAAGTTTGGCGATCGATCATGTTGAGCATCGACGCTGGGACCGTATTACGGGGGCCCTGTCGCCATTTTTCTTCGCCCCGCTATCTGTCTGTCTGTCCGTCTGTTCGCGCGGTTATCTTCGCGTCAACCACCCCGCTCGCGTGTTTGGTTTCGTCAACGAGCGTTCCCGTGCTCATATATCGCGTGTCGCCGCTTATCTGCACGGGACGCGCATTTTTAGGGCGGTCCCTCCATCGGGCGCGTGTGAAAACGAGCGACGCCGCGGGCGATGGGCTGAGAAATTAACTTTGCGGAGCGAATCGAGTTATTTTAATTCGACTCTGTATTAATTCTGTTACGACGTTTCGACGTCATCGAACGATTTGTTTCCTTCATCCACGTCGGAAGAATCTTACGATCGATCATTTTTGTCCTCCAAAGCGAGGAAGTACCATTTGCAAAGGGTTGAATGGTTGAGAGCATCGTGGCGTCGCGATTCGTTTCAAAGTGGCTGCCTTTTTAGAAGAACACGCTTTGGAATCTCGGAAAATTCGAAGAATAATTCCACGTATTCCCGCGAGAATGGAGTTCCATGAGGTTTCCACGAAGTTTTGACGAAAAATTTATCTCTTTCATTCCCGGTGGGGGGAAGAAACGATTTGGGAGCCGCTTCGGTGGTTAATTCAGCTAGACTTTTAAGTTTTAACGAGATCAGTGGTAAACTCCGCGTGACGGGGAACGTCGCAACCAGTTGTCAAGAGACCGTGTCGAGGACAATTTTGAATCGTTTCGTCCGCGTCCTCTTTTCAGCGATTATTTGAGACCAGCGAGGAAGCCAGTGTCCTTTATACGTTCCATTTATACTTGGCGAACTTCCGCAACGTAAGTTTAGCTAACAGTCAAGTCAAGTTCAACAGCTGCGTAGCATTCTCACGATTATAAATTACATAGCTTATCCGAACGAGATGTTTGATGGCACTCAGCAGCGTTACAAAGCGAAACGGTAAGATTCATACGAGTTACGAGAGAAAATTATCGTTCACACGAGGATAAGTACGAACAATTACAAACGACAGCGTTTTAATGACTCGTTAAAATCGTTTCGCCGCTAAGTAACGCAGGGGAATCCCAGGCGCAAATGGATACGTAATAACAGACACGCGATAACCCGTTGCTACGTGCATGTTTTGCGGTCGCGCCTCGTTATCGTGCCACCAATAATCGCGATTGATTTTGCTTCGCGGCGACTTGCGGTTTCGCGCTTCGCGACCACGATCGACGCTCGTCGCAGGACAAATTAACGATTCCTCGATCGTTCTGCGACCTCGATTACCATCCGCGCTCGAAGGAGTTCCTATGCAAATTTGAAATCTCGCACGGATTAGAAAGCTCTTACAGCTCGCGCACGCGATTCCGTCGCAGTACACTTTTGTTTGGTCGAACAAAAATATCAATAAACGGACATCGCGACGGTCCAGCGAAAAAATAGGGATCGGTTCGCCAGCGGAGCGTCGCTGGCCACGACGCGCTGATAAAGCAACGCGCGGTGTCGCGTGACTATCTGCTCGCGCGGATAAATTTACACACGGCTTCCCGTGTCCATTCATAAAGCCAGTTCCAGGTGCGCCGCCGTTCGCCAACCCACCGGAACGGCGTCGCGACAACGGAGGTGGGCGCGTGCCACCGGCGCCAATGGCGAAACGAAACGCCTTTGGCACCGTGAATGAAAGACGCGCGTTTAACTCTAATCACTCTTGGCAAACTCTGGCGAGCTAATCGGCTGTGTACACAGCCGGCGATGTTCGTGTCGTTCGACGATTGTTCGATCGTTTCGACCGTGCCCGCCTCCGCGCGCGCGTTAATGACGACGTTGCCGCGAGATTGATGGCACTGGAACGTCGAGCACGTGAATTGATTAGAATTATCCCGGCCGGAGACGAGCACCCTAATTGGTAATTGAAGCTTCCGGGCGCCGTCCCGACGGAAAACTGGCCCTATTAGTAAATCCGCGGTCATTCCGTGCAATAAAGCGCTTCAATTCCCTCCGTCATTAGCAGAGCGATAAACGAACGGATTTATACGACGTGGACGCGCGTAGCCTTTTTTTTACGAGATCGCCGCGAATGATCTCCGCGCAATTCCGAGCGCAACGGTAAAAAAAAAAAAAAAAGAAAAAAGGAAAAGAAATACGCGATACACTCGACGGTTTAATTAGTCCGCATTCAATTACGCATCAACCTCGCCGCTTTATTAACTGGCTTTACGAGCCCGTGGCGCTCTTTACCCCGGGACACGGGGCGTAATTTTCCCGTGCTCTCGCGACCGTCTCTTCCAGCGATCTTCGCCCGCTGATGAGGCACCGTAAAAGCGGGAAACGGCCCCTTGTCACGGGGCGAATTGTAACGGCGACGTTAGCTTTACGGCCTGGTCGACGCCGCGTTCCCTCCCGGGATCCAGTTTTATAGATTCGAACGGATCGTCTGCCTCCGCGCAGATTGAAACGCGCGATCAATCCAGCCGCGATCCGACGGTGGCATCGACCCGCGTATCATCGGTTTTCCTCGGGAAAGGCCTCGCGATACGCCGCGTAATGGGATGAAACTTGTACGTATTCGCATCGATCCCGATCGGTTGTCGATTCCTGGATACCGCGTCTCGAAGCCCCGCTAATCTCTGCATCCCTCTCGACGGGGATTTCGAGTTGCCCCGAAAGACGATTTCCGGTGGATTTACGACGTTGCGATCTAAACACTTCTCGCGATTCACGCGCTCGCCGATACTCCGCAGACGTACCGTTCTGTCGCTAAGCTCTCGTCCGTAGGCACTTGAGGATGATCCAACAGGCTCCCGGATCGATTGAATTCACGTAGGAGCGTAAATTATTGTTCGATCCGGCTCGGTGGATACAGCGGAAGGTACGGTCCGCGGGATCCTTAATGCAGCAGAGATGAAGGATCAACATAGATTTGCTTGTAGAGCACACAGAGGCAAGGCGTCCCTGTCGGGGAAAATGCTAACAGCCTGGAATCCCGATTTTAAATCAGCGTTCTAGAACGCAAACACGCCTCGAATATGCGCATAATAAAAGGTCAAAGTATACATCGGCTGCGAGCCGAGGGCCGGATGGCATCTAGCAAGCGTGTCACGCCTGGGCGAGAAAAATGTGCACCGCGGACGAACATATTTACCTGTACGTGGGAAGTACACGTGCCAAGAGGTCGCTCTGCCTCGTTGAATATTGCGCGCCATCCGAAGATTTAATATCGCCTTTCGAGTATCAGAAAATGCTTCTCTGTTATTCGCCGGAACCGGGGCGAGGATTTGCTCGCGAAAAATTGCGCCGCGAACGTCGCCGGGCAACGCGCGACGAGAGTCGAACGTTCATCAGGATTTGTCCCTCGTCCGATTCGCGCTCTTCGAACGTCACAGAGGAGCCTTTGCGACGCGACTCTTGTACAAGGATCGCCGTAATTTCGCTCTAATCCACTTCGCATCCCCCTTCGGCCCTTAAATTATTCACCGGACACCGGCGAAAGGAATCGAGCGCTCTATCAGATACGTCTAATATAATTCCACGTCCGTTCCAAAGCATCGCAAACCCATTACCAACTCGCGTCGACACTTCCGGGGAGTCGAACGCTCTCGTGCACACCCTCCACGTCCCCGTGCTCGTTTAGCCGTGTCGAGAGCGCGCGCATTTGCATGGACCCGTTCGCCATTGCTTCGCACGGCCATCACAGCCTTCCCGTGTGCACACACCGGCCAACTGAATATATTTCGACGGCCACTCTCGATAGCCTCGTTCATCACTTTCGTTTCGCCTGGTCCCGGCCGTGGGAGTCCCCCCTCGCTCTGTATCTTCACGGGACGTTGTCGATGTCCGTCAGCCAGGGCAATCGCGGGTCCCGCGATTATCCTGAACGGCTCGCCCTGTAAATCTCGCGGGCGCTAATTCGCGGGGCCATTCGGAAGTCGCTCGAACTTGCGTACGATATGCAAACGAAGCCCGAACTTCCATCGTCCCGGAGAATATGGGAAATTAATCGTTAAATTAATTCCGCAATTAGCGAGTCTGTAAGTTCGCGTTTCGTAATGCGGTTTGAAGTTGCGCTAATTGGAACGCGAAACAGAACGAAGTGGTTCAGCGGTAGCGCGGTTGTATTTTTGGAGGATGGGATTTGAAGCGAGAATATCAACACGTATCGAAGTATAGTGTCGCATTTCCTTCGACTTCGGTGCGGAGAATTTCTTCGCACATATTTCCCGATCATTTCCGCCCCGAAATACGCTCGACCTCCTACACACCGAGCGACCAAAGCGATCCACTTAAACGCGTCGCGCGATGTCCCCTTGCGAGCCAATCCTCGCCGATTACGCCCCGGCTCCTTTCATCGGGGACATCATTTAAGAAGCTTCTACGCGCGCGTCAATAGCCTGAGCAGGGTTTGTTAACAGTCGTCGCGACGTACGACGTACGCCTGTTTGCTCTGGCGCGCGTTCAGCTACCGACGTCACCTTGGACCCCTCGTCTATTTGATCTTCCGGCTGAGCAATTATTTATTCTGGCTCGCTCGTTGCGCGACCGAGAGAGAGAGAGAGAGAGAGAGAGAGAGAGAGACGAGGAGAGAGCCCAGCCAAGTCACTAGCGGCAAAACAATGCCGGAACCGTGTCGCGCTTACTGCGACTCGGACATTAACTTCCGGCGTAAACGGCACCCGCTGCGGGAGCCGGCTCGAGGACAATTACCGCGCTCCTCTCGACGAGCTTCCTCAAGCACGCGCGCCGCTTTTTGCTGCGGATGTTGCGAGGGAAACGTTGCGCGAGACCTCCTGCTCGCGAAATTGCGCTCGCCCTGCTCGGGGTCGTTCGTAAAATCTTTTACTGCCGGCCAACCGGATTTGGGACCTTTGAGAATTGAAAAATGGAGGACGCGAGCCGCGCTGGGAGTAATAACTGCAGATATCTGTACGTGTCCCTGTCTACGGACGTTGAGATCTTCATCCCCCGCGCGCGCAAGCTTGTTCGCGCGTGCAAATAATAAGGTTCGGTGTTTCCGGTTAGCTGCGGCGTGCGCTGCGAGGCACGGAATCCAGCGCGCACTCGTTAAGGCTTTCGAAAGAAAGCAGCGTCGAGAAACTTTGCAGACCTCTTCGGGCGAGGAAGAAAGACGGGGACGAGGAAGATGGTCCAGCGAGGTTTCTACGCCTCCCGAACCTCGTTATGATATTACGAGGGAAACGCGCATTTAAAGAGGCGAGCCGGAGGGTCGAGGACCAGCCGTTGGAAGGGTGGAGACGGCGAGATGGTAAAAAGAAGGGAAAGAAGAGGCTCGGGGAGGACCCTCGACCCTGCACCTCACAGGTCTAAGTGGCGCCGCTGCGAGACGGCCGAAATAAAGATTTTCATCGCGGCGTCTGTCGTCGAACTTTAGCACCGCGCCACGATCAAACGTTTCTCGGTTCCCTCTGCACGCTCGTCGACGCTGGGGAGCCCGTTCGCGCGTGGAAATTTCTAACTCCGCGCCGCCTCGAACGCACGGAAATAAAATACGATCCTCGTTGACCCGACGTCCGCCTCCTATAAAAGATTCCCAGCGAGCGTTGGAAATTTCAAACGCTGCTCACTTTGTGCAGGATTGATGAAGTCGTGACGCGGCGTCGCACCGGAAACTCGTCGCGAGTCGTCGAGTCGCGACGGACGGCCTGCGAAACTTTAGCACCTGTGAATGTTTTATAAGGGAACAGACGTTCTCATCTGAGCGCCAAAGAGACGTTGTTTGCGCCGGAAACAAACTGTCTGCGGTTCGCAGACCGAACGTGCGCTCGACGTTTCTTCCTCTCGTCGTGCAACTGTTTTAGACTACGTGCTCGACTACGTAAACGCGATTCGCATCTCCCGATTCGACTGCGAAGATCGAAGGAAGATAGCGGCGGTTAGGGCGAAGCGAAGGCTAAACAGGTCCTCGACAATTGATGGGCGGGCAATTTCGACGAGCACTCGAATTAGACACGATTTCCGTGGAAAGGCACCGCTCGGTCACGCTCGCCCTCGACTGGCTAACGAGATTCATTGGAGACGCGTTGTCGGAGAAACACGACTGAATGGCCGTTGATTCCACCGGAATTATCAGCATCCCGAGAGAAGCCGTCGAACACGACTCGCAACTATAACGTCCCCGTCTAATCGGCTTCCCCGAGGTGGCGTTAAACGCGATTGATCGGAGACACGCGCGTTGAGCATCGTCGTCGAGAAATCACCGCCAACGGGTCGCTCGCTCGAGGGGATTCCTTCGTTTCGTTCGACGGGGCAGCCTTCTCAGAGACACCGCGCACGTCACAGGAGTTCGTTCGCGGAAAGTTTTTCCTAGGAACAGCTAGGCAAGATGGAGTAGACGATGCGCTTGACGGAGCTGTTAACGGAAAAGTTCAATTTCTCCCACTCGAGGAGGCTCTGTATCGCTTTGGGGTTTGAAAATCGTTGCTCATTAAACCGTCGTTTGCACCCCTCCAGCCCTGGCGCGACCGCTCGATCGATTCATTATCGGAAAGTAAATTACACACGAGCGAGGCGCGGTGGAGTCGTTCATTTGAATATTACCAGGCTGACGGGGCGGGTCTCTCGAAAGTTGAATATTCCTTTGGAAACGGAACCTGCCTCGTGGCGCAGTGACGAGACGCAATTTGCCAGATGGCATTCGACTTGTTGACTTTTCGAATCTCCCGCCCCGATCGGTTTCGTATCCTCCCTAAAAATTGCGGATAACGCGATTTGTTCATCGCGCGCTGATGGACGCTGGCCTCGAGTCCGTTTCTCCGAAACGGAGAGGGAAATATTTACCCACGGCTGTACAAAGTGGTAGCCAGCCGGAAAGTGTTTCGACCAGCCGATCGAACGATCTGTAACGCACGCGCGACGTGTTTAATCGCGTTATCGCCGTTTGTTTGCCGTCCACCTACAGAGATATTCCTCTATGATCCGTATTATTACGTCCGCGTGTACGCTTGCTCGCTGTTTGCGGACGACAGAGGAGCTCGCGCTCGCTTCCTAACCATCGTTTGCGGCTAATTGCATCTGTCAGCTTGACATAATCGATCCCGTTGCAAAGAGGGACGACGAGAGGGTGGTCGAGACCGAGTGAAACATTGGTCGCTGTATGACGGATGACGAAGTCGTTGATCCTGCGTGGAGACAACAGGGAACATCAGGATGATTGCTGCCAACGCAATGTCGTGCGTTGAGTTTAGCTTCTCAGAAGGGGTGGGAATTGGTCTCCAGTTCGAAGTGATTACAGCGCATTCGACTGGAGTCGATGCGCGTGATCGCAGAAGGTAGCTCGTTATTTTCGATTTTCAATCATATTTGCGTACCTCTTGCGAGCGATTAAATACCATACGAAAGTAAACGAGAGTAAAACATAAAACCTCCGTGCTTCTTTATCGATAATTCGATAAGACGCAGACTGCGCGTGGCGTAAAAATCGGATAAGAAACTTGCGAAGAGTTACGCTAAAGAAATCGCTGATACGCAAGCACGCGAGTCGACGAACATCCACAGGAATCGACGGGAAAGTTGCGATGCGATTTCCAAGCGGTGCTACCGATACACCGTCTTCATCCACTTCGCTGCAAGTTTTTGTTTTCAAGTTCGCGCGCGCAGTATGTCCGGTCAATATTGCCGCGAACTCTATACAGCGCTGCACACGTGTAAACTTTTTTTTTTTTTCCTCTCGAGCCAGTGGAAATATCGCGGGGCTCCCTCCGGCAAAAATTGAAGTTTGCCATGGCGCCCGTATCGGCAAATCCTCGAATGGTTGCCGTTCCTCTCGAACGCGCTCGCGTTTGCCCGTCGAGGTTGCTCCCCTCGCCGTACAAAAGCGTAATCGGGCAGAAAATATCGGAGAACTTCCGAACCCAGAAGGGTTAAAGAAAGAGAAAGAGAAAGAGAGAGGGTGAGAGGGGGTGATGGAATAGGGTGGCGGAGGTTACCGATGTATTTGAAAACTTTATACCATTTTTACACTCCACTATTTCGCGAAGGTCCGCGACAGGGCGACGCGAGAACTTCGCCATTTCGTCTAGCCAGCCAACTTTCCTGCCTTCGATATCGCCGAAAATACGAGCGTCGCGTATCGAGTGCATTTACCTCGCATTGTCGTATCCCATCGAAAGAGATCCGGATTCAGTAGCCTCGCGAAATTCCGCTCGAAGGAGACAAACTCGCTTTTGGTCTTCGCGAGCGTCCAATCGAACGCTTCACATTCAACCCCCTGTTTCTTGTCTCGTCTTCGAGAGTATTTTCGCGAGAAGATTTCTTTTTGAACGTCGGCAAGAGTACGCTGTACGCAGCGTGCGGAGTAATTATTCATTATCTCGAGGAATTCTGCGTTCGTTCCTCGTCGTTTTCCGCGAATTGCGCGCGACAGCAGTGAAAGGCCGCGGCGTCTCGCGAAAAATCCCGGGAATTCGGCTCGTTTTGACGGCGAGCCGCTGCGAGGTTCATTAGAGACTAACGCGGCAGCTCGAAGGCGAACGTGGAACGGTCGTAACAAAGGCACTCCGTAAACTGCGATATTGAGTGAGTTATTCCATAATGGGTATTTACTGGGCAAAGCCCACAGCACGCACAGTCGAGCGACGCGGCTACCGACGTTATGTGCCTCATCGATGAGGCACGCGCGCCATATACGAGCTGTTTATAAAGAGATCCGACCACGTTTACTGAAAACACCGGTAAGTTACGCCATACACCTTTCCGCTCGCTGCAAATTTCACGCGCATCTCGCGAACGTGTAATGTAATTTCCCGGGTAGTTGTAAAAACGGTAAATTCAACGCCACAATTTTTTCTCGTCGCTTAAACGAACTCGCTTTCAACCCTCCTGTGCCGAGCGCAATTTTCAAGTTAAGCGTTAATAAACTGGATCCGCTGCTGAATAATTGGATCGCCGTTATATATGGTTTTTAAAAGGGATCGAGAGTACTTTTAACCGGGGAGAAATTTCATTTCATTTCTTAGCCCCGTTCGATGTATCGAGGATATTTTCAGCACTCGATGGCTCGCGAACCGCCTGTCCATAGCGAACGATTATCGAGTGTATTTTATGGAATCGAACCGGTTCTGCGCGGAGGAACGGCGGACAGCTGGCAGCCACGTACAGTCGAAAGCTTTTTCGTCAAATTACTTATTTATCGATGACTAATGACGAACGTTCCGCAACGGAAATAGCGCCAAGCTGTGCGCCAGGTCGATCTCCGACGATCTCTGACCCGTCGAACGATCCCTCTTCGTCCTCTGTTCCAGCCGCATTTTCATACGTTCGCAACACTTTGTCGGTGATTCGTCACGCGGAAATGTCCTCTCTGACGAACGTGCCTCGCGAAATTAACAAATATTCCCGAGGCACGTCGCGTTGCTACCACTGACGATCGCGCTATCGCGTTTGTTCTGGAAAGTTGCTCGAAACGAGTATACGAGGGTATTCGTTACACGAAAGTTGGACCCGTTCCGGTTACAGCCGGAGTTTAATGACTGGCGCGCGGTTATGACGTTGGAAATAACAACGCTGCTTGGCAATAACCATAACTGATAGAGGCACACGCGTCGTTTCGAGCATTCCCGCGGCCATATTCTTTCCTTGGTCTCGTTCCGCGTTTGGATCCTCGTTCACCCCGTCGACGCTCAAACGACGCTAAACAAATCGCCTTTCTTCGCGTCAATCGACGCACGATTCCCTGGATATAGTTGACTGAACTGTCCCACAAAATCGCATTAATCCGCATTTGAATAATCCTCATCTCCTTCATTTGGATTCTCCAGCGCGCTGGAGTAACCGCCTTTTTCTTCGCGAATTAAACTAAATTCCGGTTAATTAGAATTCAAGGAGGGTAGCGTTGAAGCCAACGGCGGCGTCAGAATTGGCACAAAGTGCATCATCCGCAGGCAACTGGCTCTCCCGCGAAACTCGAACCAATAGCAACAATATCGACGCTCCAAACAACGTATCAAACTTTCGTACACCTGTCCCGAAATAGCCAACGTGTTCGTACCATCGCGGAGCATCGTTCACGTCCAACTTGCTTCCCGCTTCCTATTACCGACGCTACGTGTACAGGGAATAAGCCGCAGGTTCGCGCGACCCTCTTCCTTTCGCTCGTTTCTCACCCTCGAGCCAGGGAGCCATCGACGGGAACGCTACGTCCTCTCGCAGCCCGTTAAGAAGCAGAGCCTGTGTATATCGATTTATGAACAGCTCGCGCGTTTCATCGTCGAGCTTCCTCGATGCGGATCAGGAAACGCAGTTTCCAACTACGCGTTCCCAAAGGAACACAGAGAATAGAGGCTTCACAATTCATTAGACAGACTTATGTTGGATTCCGGAAAAGACACGAGTTCCGCGTGCAAGTAGCGACTACAGAAATCCGAGGGTTATGGCGAAATTACGGTCGAGAGCGAAGAATTTAAGGCACAAATGTTGGCGAAAAGGCAGAGGACAGAGGACAGGACGAGCGAGCGGGTACAGGAGGCTAGAGGGGTTGGAATTTGGGAGCTACGATTAAGATGTTTACGGTGGGATGAGTCTCGAAGGAGTTTATATCGCGTTGTCAATATTATCAGAGGGTTGGTCGCGCAACATTTGGTTAATCGCGGTTGACGACGCGCAGGTCTCGCGTCGCAGCGCGAACGCGGTGCCTGGAAAGAACTTGCCGTGAAATTTCGCGTCGTCACCCGAAGCGTAAACGATGGCAAAGGGAATTACAGGTGGCTGGAAATTATCGAGTTATATCGAGAAAATTAGATAGTCGGCAACCGCCGCTTAAGCCACCGGCGCGCTTCCGCCCCATTTCAAACTCCGATGCATTTTCCCACCCCCCGTGCGTGCACCGCGGCGAATTTGCTTTACGCAAAGCCGCGTGCACGGCCCAATTAAAAGTTGCTACGCCGGCAACCGCGCGAGCCAATGAATAAACTTTCGAATCCGCTGGGGGACGCGCGACTTTTTCGCGCAAACCTCCGTCGCGAAGCACGTTCGTCGCTCGCGGTGTAGCGACCGAAACAACCGGATCGCGTTATCATTTGTACACGTCTTATCGTCCAGATTATCTCCAATCGCAAACACCGATAATGCTGCTATCTTGAAAAAAGTAGGATAAGAATCGTTTTATCAATCGTATTGTCCATCTTTCATGAAATGTGGACGATCATTTTTAGAAACTTCAAGATCAAACGAAACTTGGATACGTAGCGAGAAGAACAATGATTTTTGATGCGCAGGATACCCTTAAACGAGCGACGGTCGGTGCTTGGCCAGGAAATTCACTGTTAATCTATAACGACGAGTATTTGTACTGTAATCGAGCTGTATTCTCAAACTTCTTGAGCCAACGCGTCGAGCTGCCGCTGAGCGCAGTAGTATAGCCTGGCTGTGGTCAGACAGCAGCAAAACCGAGCTTCGTGCTCGCTCGTAGCACCACGGTCACCCAATCGATTCTGCGTTCCTCTGCACAGTAAAAACTTGACGGTCCAACATTTATCTTGCACCGAACGACATAACGTAATTTCAGATTTTCATGCTCGAAATATTATCGTCGAAGACGCGATTCTTGCGGCCCAGCCTGTTTTAAACCGACTGCGAGTGAAATTATCGCGTCAAACACCGATGGCTCGATCGCCAGGCGTCCGAAATTCGAATATCAGGGATTATAGAGCGGAACGCAATTAACGCCTGCGAATCGAAAATTTCTAGTCCGGGAAGATTGTTTAATAATTAATGACGTTACGAGGCGATTAACGCGGGGCGCGCGCGCGCGGCGGGAAGTTGAAATTGCTAATAATTAAGGGAGTTTCGCGAGATAGAGCGCAATGGCCGAAACGTGATAGCCCCGGTGAATCGCGCGTTGTAACGTCGCGAAAGTTGCTGGCTCGCGTGCATTCGGCAATTAGGTGGCTGCGAACGGATTCGCGTGTTCCAGTTGCTGGTTACAGCTGCGAGTTTCGACGACGTTCGAGTCGAACGGAAATTTCGCCGCCTCAGCTGGAGCTGACGCTTGCTTCCGGCACGGAAATTAAAATACAGTTCGCGGGTGCTTTTGTGTACCGGGGCAGAGATGCGCGTCGCGATCTTGAAGCTTCCGCGAGCTTCTCGACCGTCCAAATGATCCAGAAAGTGAATCAAAACGTTCTGTAATTCAGAGCCCAAGGAATTTGGTTCTGTTCGTCTTCGAGCCTTCCAAAGACTCTCACTGATCCAGAATGTGAATCAAAACGTTCTGTAATTCAGAGCCCAAGGAATTTGGTTCTCTTCGTCTTCGAGCCTTCCAAAGTCTCTCACTTGTCTCCAGAAGAAGTTGGTGAATCCTCGCAAACGGAAAGGGGGTGCATGTTAATTGAATTTGTTAAGATTCAGCTGCTCGATCGGTCTTCGATGCTTCCTGCAGGATCGATAGGTGGATCGATAGTCGTTAAGTAGATGCATTGGTATCGACAAACGGTTAGAGTCGCGCGCGAAGTCATTTCCGGCTGCGACGGCTATTAGTCACCGCATTCGTTAAGCTGAGTCAGGTTTTATTGACTCGTCTAGTCGCCGATGAATTCGTTGCCGCGACCAATCCCGGTTTTCTTCCCTGGCAGCTCGGTAAATAGCGTCTTCTTCGTCCATTAAATCGCTGGCATTGAACCCGCGCTACGCGGACGTATTTTTACGGCGATTCTTCGCCGCAGAATGCTCCAACTTGTTGCTGCTCTACGGCTTTTCGAATTACGTGTACACCTGTTTGTTCCCCTTTTCAATTGGCTCCTTTCGTCGCCGTTAGCAGAAAGAGAGACACTACATCTCGCGCATTTTATTTCTGACTTTCTTAATCTTGTACTATTGTAAATAATTGCTACGTCTACTAATATTTATATGGATACTTTATTGAGTTCACAGTCGCTATTGTCTATCTATCGCTAGTCGCTCTGCATTCTCTCGCTGTTCACTCTCAACTCTCTCGCTGCTAAATTTCCACGCACACCCAGTACTTTTGATTATTACGGATATTCTATCAATGCTAGGAATCGAAATTCAAGTATTGATTCTGACATTACGCGTCTCGTTGATAGAAACGTGTAGCGTGACTATCAATGAGAATCGATGGCGGTAAATGCAGCCACTTCCACAAGTTCGTATTAGTCAGTATGACTAGAATCACTTCGTGCATTAAGTAATCAACGTGTAACGGAGGAAGCTAACGGTGGATTAAGGCTGAGCGAAGACTTGCAATTATCTGTTGCGCAACAGTTTACTTACCTTAGCGACTATCAGAGTTTATATCCCAGTTGACTGTCGCATATTAATGCACGCGTGCACTCTGTCGCGTGCATCCCCGCCAATCGTTTAAGCGGCTGAAACGCATCGCGACTGATAATTACGGGTAAGTAAATAATTTCGTTAAAAATTCCTTCCCCGCTCCGAACTTTTTATTACTCGAAACTTTTATCATCAGTCACGGAGAAGTGTACGGTTATTTCCGCGATAAGATTAGCTCGCTAATTGCTCGAGCACTCGGCGGCTCTGGTCCAGCCACCCAGGGGAATTATCGAAAAATTTAATATGCAAACGAGCGTACATCGAACGACGGGAGGGATCGATCGAGGTACGCGGAACGAGGAACAGGATCGGCGTCCACGATCCTCCGTTCGACTTCGTTCCCTGTATCCATCGGGGCTGTACGGTTGAAAAATAGCGGCGCGCGTCAGCCAGGCTTCGATTCGAAGGGGAAATTTCGAATTCCGCATTATTTTGCATAGTTACGAGGGCTACCAGCCGCCTTCCGCGGCGCGATCTTTATGCATAAGGCAGCCAGCAGCCGGTTAATATGAACGTTAAGGGCGGAATTATTGTTGGAAATTCCTCGGGGAATTATTAACCGTCCTCGATCATCGGAAGTTCCGTGCCGCCCTCGATATACCTATTAAATAATCGCGTTCGCGGGTTTAAATCGCGGACGGTCCGCTCGAAGGCACCGCGCTATATTTTTTCGTAGCGCGGCGATTTCTCACCGGGAACTTTTTCGTACTTCGGGAGTAAAGCGTAACTTCTTCGCGGAATATATCAGGATTTAAAAATTCTACTTCCGTGGCATTACCTCGAGAGTTATCGAACGGGACGGTACGTTAAGCCCGCTTCAACAATGCTCGGCTCGAGAAGACGAAACGGAATGAATTAGTGGCGATCGCGATCCGCGGAGGGTTTCGTAAAAAAAGGTTTATCCGACGCGAGCATCGCTGGGACGTTTTTCACGCGGTTCACCGCGGTGTTCTTTCCCTCTGTTCTCCTGTTTTGTAGTTGGACACCATGGAAGAAGTCGTAACGACGTTTAAAGCCCCTTCGATGGATCAACTTAACGAGCGGTTTCTTTCCCCGTGTTTCGCCACCGCGATGCGTCTCGTTGGATTAGAGGAGCGAAACGCGAGCGTTCAGCGGGACCTGAAATAATTTCCTCGCTGTCTTCGTTGTCATTCGTCTCCTGTCCGCAACGACCTGAAACCTGACGATAAAAAGTGTCGTCGGTTAAAATCGCGTCGAAGAACGATGCACCCGGCTGCGCGGAGGGCGAATTACGACGGGGGATGTAACTGTTGGAGGTATTGGCGCGTTTTATGACACGCTGGTACTGGTTCGAAATCGCAGCCGCGGAACCGGAAGTCGTTTTCGCGAGAAAGATCCGCGGTTTATTACGTGGAATTTAGTGTTGCTGGCTTTCGAGCTCGAAACGACGCGCGTAAAACATAGAACCCCCCCTCGAAAAGGGGGCGAGGAGTGAAGCAGAGTTTATAGCACACCAGAGTGCGTCATTCGACAAATTGTTAATCGGAATTACTTCATCGTTACGAAATTTGCGCGCGAAATTAGCCAAGTATCGGGAGAAGTAAGTGGAACAAGTCAGCTTTAAGTCAGACTGCGCGGAGGAAAAACATCTCTGAAGGTAAGTTATCTAAGAAGGAAAGTTTGTAACGATTCCTCTGTGCAGGAATAAAACGAGGCTCGTTCGCGACGGTTGGAGTCGCGCGATAGGACAATAAAACGACGAATTTCGTGGCAAAGTGGTCAAAAGCCGATGATGGCGAATCGGCGCCGTGGATTCGGACGACGTTCGCGGGAATTTATCGCCGGCGTCTGCACGACGATCGTTCGACCACGTTTTATCGCGTAACACCGACAATGCGCTCGAGTGTCGGGGCGAAACGCTAAGGGTTGCGAGAAGGAAGGCGCAGCAGTAAAACGCGAGCAACCTCCTCGCCATTGGCGACCGCGAAATCTGTAATTCAATAACGGTCACCGCTTGGTGCACGTTCTCCTAGCAATGATTCGAGCGAAACTCGTCGGGCCAATGGTCGATGAACCCTTCGGCTGTAAAACTTCCCAACGAAATGGATCGCACTGCTCGCGAAGCTTGGCGAAAAAATATCCGACGTGTTCGATGGTTCGTATAATTCTTAAAACGTCGAACAACCCCGCGATACCAGCTCTTTGTCGTCGTGTATCTTGTTTAAACGCAACGTTTGCGCTTTGACTATTTACACGCTTTATCGTAAACCAACTGTTTCCACTTTCATCCGAATACAATCGAAATTTGGTTAAAATTTAAAAGTAACCCAGCGTAGGGTCGATTGCGGCCATTCTTTCGAAGAAAGGAAGTGTCGAACGTTGACTAGTTTTCGAAGTACAATTGTTTAATTGCTTGACTAGTCAAAAGACGGTGACAGGTATTGAAATCGAACGGTATTGTCGCGGGTCTCTTATTTTGCGCGTTTCAATGTCCATCCTGTTGTCAGCGGGTCTTTTCATATCCTATTGGCCTACTGTGCGCGTACAATGCGCGGTGGATGAAAAAACACGGGGATAAAGGTTCGTTCCTCTTCATAAGCAACCCGCGAGCGAGTGTCGACTGCTGGTTAATCAATTCCTTTCAAATCGGCGTCTCCTCGAACAGGACTCGATTTATTTCGACGGTCATTGCGCTCGCCTTCCGTCAAAGCATCGATCTAAAATCACGCGCGTCGATCTAAAATCGTCGAGACGCCTCGTTCGATTTCCTTTCGTCTCGCTATCCTTTTACTCTCTCGTTCTTCTTCTTACAGTCGCGAACGAACACGATGGAGTCGTCGAACCAGCGATCGAGAATATTCCGCGCTCGTCAAATCGAGCGCATAATTTGTTGGCAAATCGGTTTTCCATGGGGGAAGAAATAAACGAGCCATCCGGTACACTCGGTTTAAATGGAATATCCGCAGTCGCTTTTTCGGCACGATCACCAAACGGATGGGTAAAATATTAACCTCTTCGCTTAGAAGCGCGAGTCGCGGATTCGGGTGCAAATAAAACAACGACTTTAAAGTTTCATTTCGCTCCGTAGAGTCGAGAATTATGAAACGATCACTGAGATTAACGATCCCACCGATTTCAGACGAAACGCGAAGTGTTTTTCAAAGCGTCTCGAATTATTTCATCCGCGCGACTCGCACTTTTTTAAAGCAAAATCGGAACGTCCCGTATATTTCGCGCGAAAGTGAACAGGCACGTTCGGACCCTTCGTCCTTCGTACCTCGACCGTGTTTCATTTTTCTACTACGCCGTGTCTCTTCCTTTCTTGTCGCTCGCAAACGAATGGCCGTTTCTAACAAGAGTAACGATTCGTTTCCCAGGCTGTGCCCCGTGAAATTCCGGTCGAATTGAAATTAATTAGCAATAAATCCTGGCGGCGCGACGCGACGATGGCTCTTCCGCCCTCTCGTCGCACGCTCGTCCCTTCGCACATTTGACTACAACGAAAAAACGAGTCCTCCCCACCCCTCGTCGTTGCTAAATAAACGCGGACAAACGATCGCACCGATGAGTACGCGAATTTTGCAGAGGTTGTTACACGTCGGCCAATTGGGGGTTGAACGCGGTTCGTTTTTCACTTTCCATTCATCGCGCCAATTGAATTTTAAAGGCTCGTTCGGTTTTAACGCGCGTGTCGTCCATACGATTCGACGGAACACGAATTACGAAGTCAGACAAACGTTAATTTCACGATTAGGCGTCTTGAAACAAGAGAATTCGGGGAATTCGTCGGGAAGAAGTCCAAGCATCGATGCAAATTGTCGGAAGTCGCGAGAGCAACGGTTGAATATTCACCAACGAACGAAGTTTGTTAGCGTAGATAGTCGAGGTGATTTTTGCCGCGACACGATCGATTAGTTAACCAGGGACGATCGATAAATTATTTATCGGATCGTTCTCCGTCCGATCAGGCAAGACTTTCGCCCGTTCGACTTCTGGCTCCGACCTCTGCACGCGCTCCATGATTTTCTGGCGCGACGCCGCCGTTTCCGCCTTCGACGAACGCGGAACTTCATCCGCGCATGCAATATTTGTAAGCAAACTGCCTACGGATGATGTAACGCGAGGGCTGCTCGAGAAAGTTTCGCCAGAGCCCCGTTCTCCCGACTTTCGAAGATGTCGGCTAGATTTTCGCCGCGGAACCTCTGGAAGTTAGGTTCTTTGATGCAGATATTAAATTCATGGAGTTCGTTTACCGGGGTTCTGTTTTCCTCTCTCTCTCTCTCTCTTTCTCTCTTTCGTAGCGAGGGACAGAGCTGCTTTTTCAGCGATTCCTCCTCGACATCGGTATTAATATTGAAGCAGCGACTACACGTCACAAACGACGGACGTATTGACAGTAAAGGGAACGCTCTAACAGCACCGTCTTCGTTTCGCTTTATTTCGTTCTTCTCGCAGGCTCCTGGACAACTTGAAGATTCTCTAAGGCAACTGCTGCCACTTTGATCCGGCTGTCCAATGTACACTGTGTCTAGGGTCAAATTGCTTACGTACTGCTTTACGCTTTACTCGCACACCCGCAGTCTTCCCATTTCTTGCGTCGCGTAAAAAGGATCCTTTCGAGGGAACGCGTTTCGAGTGGCTTCGTACGTTGCGATCAGCCGATTTCTAGTCAAACGGGAATAATTACCTCTTATGGCAAAGCAGTAGCTTTTAATTGCACCTCCATCCGCTTTCTAGCTTTCCATCGAATCAGATATTCCGAGAGCATTACGCAAGGGTATTTCATGCATTTCACGGACGAAAGGAAACGCGAGTCGTTCCATCAGAGGAGGTGATCTCGTATACCCGCGCGGTGTGCCGTTTCCGATTGACTCGTTCTTGATTCCCCGCTTTCATTTCGCGCGTCTGCTCCCAATTCCTCTCCGCGAAGCCCGCCTCCGCGTTCGCTTTTCGCTCGACGACGAATTCGAGCGTACGCCCCAGCCGAACGCGCTCCCCGTCGATCCTTTAACCAATTTCTAAACAATTTACGACGCCTCGCTCCGCCGCCAGCGGTTCAACGACTCCTCGTTGGGAAGTTAGAACCTCGAGATCGCCAGTCCTTCGAGCTCTCTCCTGAGAAACATTTGTCTTCGAAATGTTACGCTCGGAATGGCTGCGCAGTTTTTGCGACGCGGACGGATGTGCTCGCTGCGTAAATTAAGGGCCTGGAATTTATACTCCCTTCAAGCGTACGCATGATAGAAGAGAGTTTGCACTTTGTCGGAGACCCTCGGGAGCTAATATCTCGCGATGAGGCGGGATCGCGTTTCCGTCCCTCGATGCTTGAGTAAAGCAGGACTAATATTTTTAAATCAGCCGCTGACGTTTCTTATTTAATCAAAGTGTCTTATTAAATCGGAAACGCGTTGCTTCTGGTCGCTGTGCGCGTGAGAGAGAAGGAATAGAAAGAAAGGAGAGGGAAGAACGTTTGGTCCTGAATTCGTCACTGAATGTTGCTGTCGAAGGACTCTCTCTTTCTTTCTTTCTTTATATCTTCTTCTCACACCCCCCCAAAAAATACCCAACGCGCCATTATCCGAGGAAGCTGCGCTCTCGAGCTGTTGACGGTTCCGCTGACGCTTCTTATTTAATCAAAATGTCTTATTAAATCGGAAACGCGTTGCTTCTGTTCACTGTACGTATAAGAGAGAAGGGATAGAAAGAAAGGAGAGGGAAGAACGTTTGGTCCTGAATTCGTCACTGAATGTTGCTGTCGAAGGACTCTCTTTCTCTCTTTCTTTATATCTTCTTCTCGCACCCCTCCAAAAAATACCCAACGCGCCATTATCCGAGGAAGCTGCGCTCTCGAGCTGTTGACGGTTCCGCTGACGCTTCTTATTTAATCAAAATGTCTTATTAAATCGGAAGCGCGTTGCTTCTGGTCGCTGTGCGCGTGAGAGAGAAGGGATAGAAAGAAATGAGAGGGAAGAACGTTTGGTCCTGAATTCGTCACTGAATGTTGCTGTCGAAGGACTCTCTCTTTCTCTCTTTCTTTATATCTTCTTCTCGCACCCCTCCAAAAAATACCCAACGCGCCATTATCCGAGGAAGCTACGCTCTCGAGCTGTTGACGGTTCCGCTGACGCTTCTTATTTAATCAAAATGTCTTATTAAATCGGAAACGCGTTGCTTCTGGTCGCTGTGCGCGTGAGAAAGAAGGAATAGAAAGAAAGGAGAGGGAAGAACGTTTGGTCCTGAATTCGTCACTGAATGTTGCTGTCGAAGGACTCTCTCTTTCTCTCTTTCCTTATATCTTCTTCTCGCACCCCTCCAAAAAATACCCAACGCGCCATTATCCGAGGAAGCTGCGCTCTCGAGCTGTTGACGGTTCCGCTGACGCTTCTTATTTAATCAAAATGTCTTATTAAATCGGAAGCGCGTTGCTTCTGGTCGCTGTGCGCGTGAGAGACAAGGAATAGAAAAAAAGAAGAGAGAAGAACGTTTGGTCCTGAATTCGTCACTGAATGAGTGCTTGCGGAAACGGTGAATGTTGCTGTCGAAGGACTCTCCCTTTCTCTCTTTCCTTATATCTTCTTCTCGCACCCCTCCAAAAAATACCCAGCGCGCCATTATCCGAGGAAGCTGCGCTCTCGAGCTGTTGACGGTTCCGCTGACGCGACAAGCAATTAGATAGCGCGATCGCGCTGCTCGAGGGCCGTTTAGAGCAGTTAGCAGGGCGTCGCGTACGTGCGTCGCCGTTCGTACGTGTCGAATTGCATATTCGCCGTGCAGGCGAGCCGCGGCGTCTGGCCGGACATCGCAGAAGTTGGGGGCTGATTTATAATCGCGGTTCGCCGAGCCGTCTCGATACCGAAACTTCCCGCGAAACAAACGCCTTCGAGCTACGTGACTTTCGCGCGCGAACAACTATGCGAAACTTTCCGTCCGCGGGAAACGGACGGAGCGTTCGTGCCTCCCCCCGTCCGCTTTTTAACATCCATCGATGCACTTCCGAGATACGCGCGCCGCGAGTTTCCCGAGACGGGGTCCGCGATCTACGCTTCGAGCGAACCAGAGTTGAACAGGTCCCCGATACTTGGGAATATCGCACCAAATTGGAGACTTGGGAGACTTTGGGAGACCAGCAATCGATATTTGCAACGTTTCATTCGACTCGCATTGCTGGTAAACGGTTTCCCGCGGTATTATGGTGCGCTGCAGTAGTACAGGTCAACGCTCGCTCGGACGGCGCAGTCAGCCATTGCGCGGGGCGCATTAAAAAGCGAACTAGCGTCGAGATCGTTCATTTCGAAAGTGAGTCTCCTTGTCCATCGGCTTACTTTCATATCTCTGTGCCTCTTCGTTGTACAAGTTGGCCTCGTTTCCTCTGTCTCCCTCTCCCGTTGCCTCCCGCTCGAAGACGAATTCCAAGGTGAGAACGGCTGGACCGTCGAGATTCCCTTGAATCTTCTTTGGCACGCGCTTGGTCGAGTGTCAGGAGAATAGACGGGGCCAACGTCCGACGGGGCGGCGAGGAAAAAAGCGGCGAACAAAAAGGAGAGGAGAGGCCCGACGGGAGCCGCGGAGGGACGGGAAAAATGGGTCGTGGAACGGATTCGTTATTTTCTTCCGAGCTGTAGCGCCTCGAGAAATAAGTTGTGCCTCACTGGCGGGCTGTTATCGCGCCATTCAGATCGAGATGAAGCGGCGCTACGTGATAAATTGTACGGGGATCGCGTTTCTGCCGCGTATTTAACGACACGCCGTGGGATTTCGATGGATCTGAAAATTTGTATGCGATTTATACGTTTAAAAAAGTGTAATCGTGTAAGAAACTTTATGTGCGCGAGTTGAAAGGCAGTTGAAAGGGCAGCGTAATATTGGACATCGAGAGGAAGTGAAATTTAGCTAAGCCATTGCTTCGACTTTCCTTTTATTTTACTCATCCTGACCATTACAATCGATGAGATAATACACGCAACAACGAACAGTTTAGCAGCGATCGCTCCATTCGTAACCACGCTGGCTCCTTCTGGCTCGTATAACTGCGGTTTCGATCGTCGAACGACAAACGTGTCCGACAACTGCATCAAAGCCTGTCCCGCGGCGAGTCCCTGCTCCTAAAACGGTTGGCCAGATTTTCCTCCCCTAATTACAGGGCAATTCCTCGCGATCGCATTAGAGCCTAACATCCATCTCGTTTAATGTTCCGGACCGGGATTAGAGGAGGTGCCAGAGTTTGCTCCTCGCGCGGGCCACGTCGAAGTTTAACTGTCTCTATAGACGCGAGGACTGGCTTGCTGAAATACGCAAGGAAACACTCTCGGAAACACGAACATCGAGGAAATGTTCCGAAACAACTTGTCGAGTTTCCGTGCGTCTGCGAGACGCGTCTGGGTTCGAACTCTCGCAGGAATTAGTTATATTAGACGGAGGAGAGGCACGAGGCTAATTTGTTTTCGCTATCGACCAATAAAAAGGCCTCGCGGAACTCTGTCTTTCGAAGAAAGTTTTTTCCGACCCCTCGAAATTGCAGGCGTTCGCCACGCTTCGTTATCGCGAGACTATGAAAGATCGTAGATTGAATTGGGAGCTTATTGGAACAATGCTGCGTCGTCGGCTCGATAAACCAACGGCCACTGCAGCACGCGTGCGATCGTTCTTAGCTAAAGCCTGTAAGCCGTGGTTACCACTTATCGCGTCTGGAGAACGCCGCGATTTAACGATAACGGTGTGTTCCGGCCACCTCGAGGCATATCTCGCAGGGGCTTCCGGCTGTTGGGCGAGGAAGGGGGTCGCGAAACGACGCTCCGTCGTCGTCCGCCCCGCGGGTGACAGTCATTGTCCTTACTTACCCCATAATGGACTCCTTATTTCGCCGCGTCTCGAGATAATCGCAATTCCGCGAGCGACTGACGAAGCGGGGGGGGATTTCGATGAGGCGAGGCGTCGGAGCTGCCGCTGAATTACATCGCGAGGAGAGGGTTCGAAGGGTTGTCTGGTGATTAATGGCTGGGTCTAATTGGAATTTCGTGTTGCGTCGACCGCGATGGGAGTCTTGAATAAAAAGCGGGCCACGCGAAGCGACTCGGCGCTCCGTGGAACAGATAACATCGATTAGACGTTGAGTCGATCGTAGAGCCGATTGAGAGGGTCGAGGACTCGAGATAGAACTATCCTCGAAAGCCTCCGCCTACGTCGTTTCAAATTGGATCGTAGCAAATTTTATTAGAATCCCATTGATTTCCTCGATGACTCCCCTCACCACCCTACCAGCTTCCGAAGTCCATTTCCGAAGAAACTTCCGCGGGGCGAAGGGAGAAGTTGACTCGACGGGGTTATACAAACGAGCACGGTGCTTGACGCGAATTGAAAACCGCCAAGGCGGCTCGATTAGCCATTTCCTGCAGGGGTTAGCCGAGCTCGACGAGCAATGGGAGTCGAAAATTCGATGGCCGATCGGGACCAAGTTCGGTTATCGAAGAGCTACTCGATGAAACGGGAAGTTCGGATTCACCGTCGAGGAGGAGAACGCGATCCTTGACCCATTTCGGTTTCGTCGCCGCACAACGAAACGGCCCAGAAACCTGCTCGTCCGAGAAGGTTCTCCAAAGGGTTCCTTTTTTTTCTATCGGAATCTCCTATCCGGAGGGACGGCTCGAGAAATTCGCGGCGACATCTGGTCGGGTCGCCATCGTCGAGAGGCGAGCTCGACAATCGAAACGCCAGGCGGGGGTGAATTTTATCGGGCCGCCACGGGGGTCGCGGAAAAGTTGGCGTTATGAAATTCCAGAACGACCGTGTATAAGCATCCCCGAGGAATCCCAGGTGGTCAGGGTTCCGTCGTCGGGCGCGGATTAAGGATACGAGGCTATGATGACCTCAGCAATGTGGAATTACGTCGTAAACTGGGATCTCGTACAGCTGCACGCCACGTTTGCCCGCCTCTGACCAACAGTCCTTAATCCTTAGCCCGCTGCGCGCCGACTTTCAGGAATCCCTGGGTAATTCCCGAAAGGAGAAATTACACATCCCCTTCTTCCTTTCGTTCTCGTTGCCGGGGCACCCGGAACGATAGAAACAGACGCCAACAGAATTACAGATGCCGCGTACGTAACCGCGCTCTCTGCTCGCGAATTACGCATAATATTAGAAAGCGTAATCGAACGGCATGCAGAACACGAGTAGCGCGCGAATATTCAATTCGAGACGACTCATTTGCAGTTCCTTCTTCCTCGTGTAAATTTATGGAATTCCAATAGGACGATCTGCCAGCTGGTGACTCGACAAGTCGCACAACCCAAGAAATCTCGTAGACGTTGTTATTCAAAGACGGAAAGGTGTTGATTAAAAGATTTGCATACGCCTGTCAACGATTTCGGTTATCCGTGTAGAGAAGCAGCACTTTTCAAACGCTCTGCAGTGCGTTCGCATGTTTGCGATAAACGGTGAAACGTTCGAGAAAACCAGATGCGCAGGGAAAATTGTATTTGCGCATTACGGAAGGCATTGTCTTACGGTTAGGTCGCGGAATCGTTGGCGATCGAAACGTTCGCCACGAGGAAGGGAGATTTGGGGCACGTGCGTGGACTTCCGTAAACGACGGAATAATTTAACGATATTTTTGGGAAATTCGCTGAGGAGCCAGCCGGTGGCGACCGGCTATATAAAAATTCCATACGTCGCTGGCCAATTCTCCGCGTTTCGTTCGCGTGGAGCAGCGTTTGCATGCCAACTCGCGTGGCCGATCGTTCCGCCGCCATGTTGCCCGCTGGAAACGGAAGTCGCCTGGCTGTTTATCTTCCCGCGCGGAAAGCACGTTTCATCAACCTTTAATACGATCGTGTTCCATGCGCTTTTATTATTAAAGTTCCAGTGGTACATCTGGCGAACATATCTTTCTGGTTATTCTTTCGCCAGGAGTTTAGATCGTAATCTTCCGCGGAACAATTTCAGCGGGCAAAAAACGTTTATTTAACTGTCCCCTTGTTGAAAAGATTTCACGCGATTCAAGCATCGCGATAAAATCTCGACGTACGCGAGACTCTTCGAAGCACTCGACGATCTCTCGTAGAACGCTCTAAATCTCCGCAAAAGCAGCGCAAAAGCAATGCAAATTACACGAGTGCTCCCTCGAACGAGTCACTATAACTGTTTAAACGTATCATTGAAAGATACCCTGAATAGTCCGAGCGTTGAATCCGGTTGCAGCGTCGGATAAGAAGCGAAAGAGTTCTCCAGGACGAGCTCGAATGCTCGCAGCATCAAAGTATCAAGCATCGACGAGTCTGAGGGGCCGCGGAAAGAAGGGGCAGAATCAAAGGAGGGAAGGAACCTCGAGGAAAAGGAGGAGAAAAACGCGGCGGTGAAACGTGGCCGAATTGAAACTTTCTCGTGACGCGTTTCATTACGAATGCAAGGGGAACTTGTTGAAAAGCGTTCGAGTCGCTTTCCTCCGCGCGTGTACGAGCCACCGGTCCCATTCCAGGGACGAGCTCTCGTTAATGCCATTGGCGTACGGACGGGCCAAGCAGCGCTGATTGGTTCCGTGGTAATCGTCCGTGCCGCGAATCCTCCGAACCCGTGGCCCACGAGCAAATCACGGGACTAACAAGATTCAGCCTTACACTGGCTCCGTTGTATCCCCGATCGCGATGATTTCCCAACCGTCGCTACGTGTCTGATTGAAAATACCTCGTGCGATCCCCGACTGCGCCACGGGACCGGGAACGTCTGCGGCTGGGGTAGATTTTGCGCTCGAGTATAACTCGCCAGAGATTCCACGATTTCTCTTATTTATTCCATATTCCACTCGACGCCTCGCGGAAACCTTTACACTTCGAACAAGAAGAGGAGCGTCTCGTTCTGCTTTCTGGCGTCCTAAAATCGAGGAAACAGGAAATTATTCGAAGTCGGACGAACAAAGTCGAGAGAGAGAGAGATTCCTCGAACGAGTTAAGAGTCGATGAAATAATTACTTAAGAGTCCGGAACGCGATTAACCAACGCGATTACGTCTCAAAGAGACGATGGATCGAGCCGCGCGCACCGCCAACCCCCGCGTCGTGGATTGCTCGCCTGAAACGACTTTATTTCGAGCTTATGAAAGTTTACGAGACTTCGTGCACCGCGTCGTTCGGTTCACGTGCCGTGCGCTGCAAAAATGGTATCGCGCGTGTGTGTCTTACGAGCTGCCCCGAGCTGGAACGTTCGAGTAAGTGGCGGTCATCATAACCGTGCTCGTCGGCCCGGAAATCGACGGTCACCAGCTCGTTCAATTACCAGGCCGGCTATTTTCTCTGTGATATCGTTAAAATCGACGGAATCCCTGCGGATGCTCCCTCGTACGTGTGTTTCGTTCGTCGATTCTTCCGATTCTTCGTATACCCCGTAGTTCTTGGCGAACGCGACGAAAAGGCAGGGTGTTTAAAAAAACCACCCTTCATTGCGATCTTAACCAACTTCTGGAAGAAACAAACAAGAGTTGATATCTTAAAAATGCATCTATCGAAGCAACTGAGCTTCTCAATGACAGAGAACTCTTCATCCTCCAGATGGTCAGAATTTTTAAGTGGGACAATTGAAACTGTGCGCAGGGTAAGGGAGGAGTGAAAAGCCCTTTTTGGCTTTTCCCAACATCGCGGTATCCTTTCTGTTTTCTTCGTTTTCCAAACGTGGAAAGTCTGAACGGCACCGATTTAAGAAAATCCAAAGACCACGTGGGTGGACGATAATTGGAGCGGTTTTTCGGCACACCCAGTAGATCCGTTCGTTCCTCGCGGATTTTCTTTCTCCTGAGCTATTACGGTGGTGGTCGATGTATCGCGAGCTTCGGCGAAAGTAATCTAACTTTAGATGGCCAGGAGTCGCCGCGTCCAGCATTCCGCGACGTGCACTCGGACGTGCACGCCGATTTCTCCTCGCTGCGAACGGTCGAGCCCGGGCGGAAAGTGGGCCGATCGCGTCGGCCTTAATGCTGCCCGATCTCCCGTTCCTTTTGCGTGCCATTAACTTTCTAAAAAGATCAAACGATCCACGCTGAGCGCCGTTGCGTCGAGGATACGTGCTGGGAATCCGGGAACGGAACCTGTCAAATTGCACGATCGAACTCCACCTTCGGCTCCTTTGTCGACCCGTACGTTCGAGTGTCCACGTTTCTCTTCGCTGCTCTTTGTACTCCGTACTCCAGCTTCACGCTACGAGCACGATCAATCAAGCAATTCTTTGATTCATTTGACGCAGCTTTTGTGGAATCTGTAGGAATATGCTATTGGGCAGAACTCTGGCTATCGCTAGTCGCTCTGCGCTCTCTTCTTCTTCGCTTCTCGACTCTCTCGCTGCTCGCTTTCAACTGAACTCGTTGCTCTAAAGATTCAGATTATTTCTCGTGCACTTCTCGTGCATCCGTTCCTCAAGCTCTCGCGATTGCGTCATCCTTATCATTCTCAGTTACACGATCCTATCTCTCGGTTCCAAACGCTCTTCTTTCGCACCTGGGTTTCTCGACCTCGATCGAGAAACAATCATTCTATTCGTTTCCTCCTGAACACCCTGTCATCTTAAGATCCCACGCGCACCCAGTCGCGCCTAATGAAACGATTCACACGCTACAAATCTAATCAACGAATTCCTTCGAAGAGGAACGCAAACGCCCGACTTTTCTTACGTTCGAATAATCCTAACAGAATTAAAGTGCATTTGCGAATTGGCGAAACGGAACCGTGCCCTCGCATAATCCCTCGAACGAACCCCGAAACATTCGCGGATCTTCCCCAGGCGGGAGCTTCCGCGCGATAAAACTACGATAAAGAAGCTCATCCACTCTCAGGTGGCCGGGGCGACGTAAAACTGGACGCGGTCGAAAGTAGAATTCAGGGATGCAGGTGGTCGGACACGTGTACCGTGGGCATGTGGCGTTAATTTCGCTGAGAGAGCCTCGAAGAGGGTCAGCTCGTCGGATCGAAGCGACAGTTAGCGCACGGAACGTCGCGTCCCAGGACCGTAGCTGGGTCCCGTCCCCTACGTGGCCTCCCTCCGTGACACCTGAAAGCTTCTCCCCCCCCCCCCCCTCTCTCTGGTCTCGTCGCTTCCAGCGGCTTCGCTCCCGCGGGAGAATCGAGGACAGGCCACCGTGGGAGGAGTTATTCGTGCGCCTTGATCTTGTGTACAGAGGGCTTTCTCGTCTAACGAGTACGCCTCCAGTTACAGTCCTTTCGGGAGAGAAGCCGTGGCGACCTTTTACCCGGGGATCATGGACTCTGCCGGCGAAATAGCTGTAATGGATGTTTGCGGAGGCGGGTGGCGCGTTTTGCGGGAAAACTCCCGGGAAGATTGATCGGACGGAGATCAAACGACTCGCGGCGGTGAATCTCGAGGATCGATCAAGCGTCCGTGGGAGGGCGACGGGGTGGGCAATTAACGGGGCGCGGGGCTAGGCTGGGACGAGGGAAGGGGTTGAATGGCCATCGAGCAAGTTTCGTCGGTATTTATCTATTTAGCCGGCGGGACAAGGATTCTCGTTCGCAAACGGAAACACGTTCGCGCGCAATAATGTAGCGCGATGGAAGTGGAGGGAAGAAAACGAGAAAATTTCGCGAGGGTGTACTTCTATGAATACGGAATCTCGCTACTTGACGGTTCATAGAGTGGAGAAACTGGAGCAACGTGGAATGCACCCTTAACGCGTGGCTTATGAAGATACATGGTTGCAGTTCGCGTGCACGGCGAGGTTACATCATCAGCATCGAGGGGCATCGATATAGCGCCCTGGGGGGGGCTCCGCGAAATTGCCATAATAGCTGTTGCGTCACGGAAATACATCATATTTCTCTTCCAATTACCTCTCTCGGCTCGCGTTCCTTTTTTGACGCGCTACGATTTCTTCGTACGAATCACTTTTTCAGCGCGAGCGGATGAATTTCTGCGACCCGTCCGAACGAAACGTCGCGCGAGCAAAAGGCTGTATAAAGTTCAATCTCGCTTTTCCTTCTTTTCGTCGACCCTGTTCGTGCCGACGCACAGAAGCACCGGCACGAACGTGCTGGATGGCGAATAATTAGCGCGGCTCTCGCGGTGAATACATTAGCATGCATCAATTTAAAGTAAGCGGCGTATCCAGCGTTGGGATGCGTCAACGCCCGCCGCTTTCGCGTCCCTTGTTCCACCGCTTAATCGGTCCTCGTCGGACATTTTCTTACCTGGCATCGTATCCAAGAGTGCGCCCCTCGATTACGCGACTGAACGCGTAATCGAATCAATCGAACGAATGTTATCATCCAATGTTTCATAAAATAACTCTTTAGCTCTGTGCTCGACCACCTCCGTCGAAGCTGAAAGACACCAGAACTTCCCCTCTAGAAGATCCCCTTCAGGTATCGTTTCAACGACCGCCACCAGATAATCACTGGGAAGCCAAAAAACTCTCCCCAATCAACAAAGCGGCGAAGTAGCCAGGTTCAATTGAATGTTATCGTCCAATGTTTCATAAAATAACTCTTTAGCTCTGTGTTCGACCACCTCCGTCGAAGCTGAAAGACACCAGAACTTCCCCTCTAGAAGATCCCCTTCAGGTATCGTTTCAACGACCGCCACCAGATAATCACTGGGAAGCCAAAAAACTCTCCCCAATCAACAAAGCGGCGAAGTAGCCAGGTTAAATTGAATGTTATCATCCATATCATCATAAAATAACTCTTTGGCTCTGTGCTCAACCACCTCCGTCGAAGCTGAAAGACACCAGAACTTCCCCTCTAGAAGATCCCCTTCAGGTATCGTTTCAACGACCGCCACCCGATAATCACTGGGAAGCCAAAAAACTCTCCTCAATCAACAAAGCGGCGAAGTAGCCAGGTTAAATTGAATGTTATCGTCCAATGTTTCATAAAATAACTCTTTAGCTCTGTGTTCGACCACCTCCGTCGAAGCTGAAAGACACCAGAACTTCCCCTATAGAAGATCCCCTTCAGGTATCGTTTCAACGACCGCCACCAGATAATCACTGGGAAGCCAAAAAACTCTCCCCAATCAACAAAGCGGCGAAGTAGCCAGGTTAAATTGAATGTTATCATCCATATCATCATAAAATAACTCTTTGGCTCTGTGCTCAACCACCTCCGTCGAAGCTGAAAGACACCAGAACTTCCCCTCTAGAAGATCCCCTTCAGGTATCGTTTCAACGACCGCCACCCGATAATCACTGGGAAGCCAAAAAACTCTCCCCAATCAACAAAGCGGCGAAGTAGCCAGGTTAAATCCCGCAGCCAACTAGCTTCTCTGGCGAACGGTTTCTTAATCAGCGCCCGTGAGCGCCGTTCTCCTCAAAGGAAAGGGGAGCTGGACTCGTCGCGTCGTCCATTTCCGAAGCGTCTAATCCGAGCGCGGACCCGGCGAAACTTTTCGAAGACCCTTCCGCGGCGGAAACTTGGGGCGGAGGAAGGGTCGTTGGGTTGAGAACGGCGAACCATTGGATGAAACGAGGACGCGCGAGGAACGGGCGCGCTCTTTCGTGCCGCGCACTCAATTTTCCGTGGCTTTGCCGGTCCGCTGTTTCTTCCCTTCGGCTCGATCGAGTCGCGAGGCGCGGTTCAGTGCGCGCGAGACGGATTTCCATGGACGACAGGGTGGCAGCTCTCTCTCATTCTCTCTCTCCGGTTCGTTCTATCCAGCTCCATCGATTACGAGGCATTTTCTGGAGATTAGTCTCCGCGGGACGAGCCCGCTGTTTTGTTCTCCCTTCTGACAGCTGAGTTGGGCTTCTCGCCTCTTCTTCGGAGGGTGAAGACGATTCCTTCGAGGGGGTGGATGGGTTTCTTACGACGCTCCGTCTCGTTGGAGAGAGCTTCTTAGGGGAAGTTGGAGGGTATGCTGATTTTTTTCGAGGTAACGCGTACAAGGGAGAAAATGAGACTGGTTGAGGGGAAAGTTGATACAGAGAGATTTTTGCGACACTTGATACGCGTAGTTTCACGAAGGTGATATATAGGAAGCATAGAAATAGATTATTATCGATTGTTTGCAGCTATTGTTGGTATACAACAATGGCGGATAAAATCTTCCATGAATTTCACAATAGTTTTTCCTCGAATAGCTCACGGAGAAAGGACACGAGTCAATTAGTCAGTCGAGAAGCACCAAGCAAACAGAGCGCATCAAGAAAAACCCACTTTTCATTGTTACGCTATACGCTACTATTTGTTAACTGGAATATCTCCTTTACTACGAACAATGAAGTTCTGTTAACGTACTCAAAGAACATTCTAACAGATATAAATTGAGATTTTATCGTGGCGAGGATGTTTTATTCTGCGTTGCAGAGAGAGAGAACGAAAGCAGAAGGAAAGGCTACAGATGCTTTATTAAAAAGTTGTGCCGACAAAAGTGTGTAACACCGAACAGGAAGTAAACGCTGTACGTCTGTTTGCATTTCAAACTTTTTAACGAAGCATTTACGAACCTTTCGTTACACCATTTTTTTTACTTTTATCTGCAACCATAGAACACGGCTGGCGAAGTTTTCACGGGAACGTACGGAGGCAGCCTCCGTATAAAGGGAGCTCGAAAACTGAAGGTTTTAGAGACGCAGAATATTCCGTGCTGAATCAAGTTCGTGACGAAAGTTGCGCGCACGGCTCGTCTGCAAAATTCAGCAGGTTTTCCCGTCGGTGAACGCAACCTCGGAATTTCCTCCCGCGAACGCCATTGTCGGAGGTTCCGCGTGTCGCGCGGGACGATCTGGAATAAACAGGGAACAAGCGCTGATCTCCGTGTTTGAACTACTCGCGATACCATCTCGCGACGCAGTTTTTATCGCGCTGTAATTGAACCTTTATTTAACGAATCACCCGCTTCGCTGTTCGCGACGAGAATCACGCGAAGAGCGAAGACGGTTGGCGATTCTGCGGAGAACGCCAGGCGTTTCGGGTCTCTCCGTTTAATTCGAGCGACGACGTTCCTCGACGGAAGCACGTTTAATTCCAGCTGGAAGTCGGAGTCGGCTTTTATGTTTACTTTTGCCACGACTCGAGTGTCTCGCAATCACCGCCACGAGAATACACCACGAAGTGGTTAGCAAAAGAGAGAGAGAGATAGAGAGAGAGGAAGAGAGTACGTTCCAGGCATCAGTGGGATCGATTGAATGACACCCCAGAGGGACGGGATTTAGGAGGCGAAACTTTCTTCCCCGAGATTTCCACGCCCGCGGTGAAAAGTTCCTCCTGCTGCCTCCGGCCAAGGTTACTCGTTTAAATAAAACTCCGTACCGCTGGTCGGTCACGGAGACACGCGGAAAACGTGGCGGACGTCGCCAAGCCCGCAGGATATTTCACGTCTAATCAAAGTTCCTAATTCGGAAGTCGAGCGAATTAGTTGCGTCAACTCCGTCCACCGAACTAATCGGATCTGCTTCCTCGCGCGCTGATTTTCAACTCTTCCGCAGGTTCATCGCGCGAACGTAACGCGCGTCGTCCAAGGATCTTCGAGAGAATATTTTCCGACGTCCTCCCCCTTGGAATCGGACTGCTTAATATTCCTACCCTTGGCGCGCCATTCTCAGCGAGCACGCGTCTGACACAATTATCCCATCGCGGTATTCCTCTCGCAGCACCCTCCGCCAGAGCTTCCTCGTGCGGAAAAAAAACAGCCGGCCGTGCTGGGCAGCCGAGCGACCCGCTGCCAGCCCGTTAAATCATCCCTCGACTCTCGCCGGCAAATAAGTCCTCCGGGAGCGGAGTTTCTTTTTTGAATAAAGCCGCAGCACGCCCTTGGAATTGGCTGTTCGCTGGCTCGTCAGGACCAGCTTACGCCAGTGGTTCTTGAACCGGGATATTTTTCAAGGGGCTCGTGTCGTGGCAATTTTCTCGGATCAAGCGTCGCACGTATCAATTTCTCTTCGTCGAGAAGACAATTCAACTTAGCGGGTGTAGTTTTGCTATTCGCGTGGCTCGCGGTGTCGTTTTGCTGGATTCTTCGCGAGGAGAATTCGAGCAAGAAGCGCAGAGCGGCGAAAGATCGAACGAGACGAAGGGAAAAGTGGAAGAACCACTGGTCCAGAGATTTTCGTGCGAAGTGAGTCGCGACGCCGCGGTCGAACAGCCCCCTCGTGACCTACGGAGAGGGTGGATTAGGTCGGTTTAACGTGCGATCCGAGGGTGGAGACGTCTCAATCGCAGACGCGTCAAGGGGGGAGCCCTGGTGGGTTGAACGTTGCTCCTGAAGGCCCGTTCGGATGGAAGCGACGATTAATCGAGGGAGGTGGGGCTGGCTTCGCGCCACCCCCCAACCGAATTTCCTCGACATCCACGGACCGTCTTACCTCCGCGTCGATCCTAACCCCCGTCATTCTTCTTCGCCGTCGCTGTTTCGATTCCCTATCCTTCCGCCGTGACTGCACCACGAGCGGGATTACGCTGACGTCATTGGATGGATGTTGCTTTCGCGACGAGCAAGTCGAGGCGTTTGCGTCTCGAAATCCTTAAGTGATTCGACAGTTGTAGAATTTTTTTATCCGATCGTCGTATAAAAATGTTATTCGTTTGTTAATTAGCGATGCTTCTGGTTCGTAATTATTAAACTCTGTACGCGTACGAGGAATGGTCTCGTTCGCTTCGAACGAAACGAATTAACTCGTTGCGTATCCTTTGATAACGCTCGATCGAACGACGCCTGCGATCGCGGAACGTCGTTCCACGGCTAACCAGCGCAATTAAAAGCGGAGATATTTACAAAAATGATTAAAATCGCAATCGATATACATATTAACGACGACTCGTTTGTTTACAGGTGAGTCCATTACACTGCGCCGCGCCCAGTTCGCCGAGCGTTCGACAATCAACGCGACCGTAAGTGACTCCATGAAATCCGATTCATACGATAATTCATTAATTACCGTGGCTGCAGTCGCATCGTTTATCGGCAGCCGGTTTTATTTACGCGTTTAATGGCGGCAGCGCGGCACGCACTCGTTAATACGGGGATTTATACGACGGTTAAAAGCTGTGCAAACGAATCGCAGCTAGCGACCAACGGGGACGCCGATTTTCCGAGCGTAATTACGCGCCCGGCCGCGTTCACCTCGCGTCTTGTGTCACCGCGACACCGTGGAAACATCGATGCTGGAATCGCGCCAATTTTTCTTCCCCTGGCTTTGTTGCGTGTGGCAATTACGCGCGCCTCTCCACCCCCGCCTCGCTTTGTTCCCGCGACTTTTGCTCGGGTATAATACGTCACCGACCACGCGATACCAGCAGAACTTCCTTTATGAGTCGCCTCGCTGCCTTCTGTGTTCCCAGCTACCAATGACAAAGACGGTCCGCTGAAACAGCTGACGAAGGTGCAGCAGACTTTTCGCGAAAGATCGAGCAACCTTCCCAGCCCTCCTAATCGATATCATTCGAGTAGTCAAAAAAGAGCGGCGTAGAAACAGTTATCTCGATGTAACCGAAGAAAAACGTCCGAAATTCCCGCGAACAAATCTTTAGCCCCTCCAAGGGCTCAACTGGGTCGCTGACAGCGAGCGAACGAAATTTCATTCTGACATCTCCCCAAAGCAGTAGGAAGGGCTGAATCCGGTTCCCCCTGTTGAAGCACCTCCGAAAAGTATTGTACTCGTTCAGAACCGACGCTACAACGTGAAATCCTTTCTCCGCGTTCGTTCGTACGGGAGATCTGAGTCGCGCACGTTCAGCGGGTCTGAAAACAAATTTACCCCCGCGCGGAATTAAAACGCCGCGACGTTGCTGGGCGGCTCGCGACAGCGACTCGGATCGACGTCTCCGGGCATCGACACGGGCCGTTTTCCCAGACTGCGAAATAAAAGTGGCACAAAGGAGGGCTCGCGTCGCTCCAGGACGCGAGACCCATCTCGTTACCAAGCAGTGGGCTCGGGTTGCGGGGCTCTGTATCGGGCCGACGAATTGGAGACGCGCCAGTTTTTCCATTCCGTCGTATATTTTTCACCTGCGCGACCGGGCTTTTGTTCCAGGCCAGGCAATTACGCCCGGGACTGCGCCGTTACGGTCTCGCGCGGGGTCGGAACGCAGCCGACGGGGGCAGGTTTTTGTTTCGCCCGGTGCGTCCCGAAAATTCCGCGAGCGTACGCCTCGTTTCCAGCCACCTTTGTGCGCTCCACTTTCCCAGAAAGGATCGTCGATATATATTCTTCCCGCGTCACCCTGCCGCGCGGGAATTTCTCCCCTTTTTTTTATTCCAGCCCCTCTTCGTTTTTCTCGCCGCACCGGCAACCCTTCGTCGCCGTCGAAGTCTCCGCCCCGCGGTGTTCCCGCGCGCGCCTTTGACGAGCCGTTAGCTCGTGAATTTATTCCAATTTCCCAACCCCCTCGCGCGGCTCTTGCGGAAAATTCCGTCGCGTTCCTCGCTCGCAAAACCCCTGTCCGCGGAATCGGAAAGGTATTTGTTTAGCGGCGAATTTATCGCGCGGCTAGACGGCTATCGATGTTTGGGCGTTGCGGATAAGGGATGGTCGCGTTCGTGATTTCGTTCGACTCTGCGGTTCTCCGGATGGGGAGGAAACGGAAGTTGGCGAAAGAGTAATCGTTTCGAATTTATTTTAGGGAGCAGAAAGCAGTTGCTTTTATTTTCGCGAATAAAGTAACACGCAGAAGTGAGTAATATGAAGCTCTTGTGTTGGTGGGTCTGAATGCGTTTCGTCCTGGGCCTGCTAGTGGACTCATCCCTGCCTTGGACGCTGGGATGGTAGGGATAGGTCAGAATTTCTATTACATAGAAACGGAGTAGGACATGGAGTGCTCGCGGAAAATTGACGAGTGTGCTGTCCCCTTAGTGGCGAAGACTGCCACACAACTATTGCTAGAATTGCAATATTGACATAGAAACTATTGCTAAAATTTCAATATTAACATAGCAACTGAAACGTGTGTTGGTGGGCTGAGCGTCTGCTTCAATCGTTGCGCTGTAAAGAGAACGTGAGAGAGGGTAGGAAGGAAAAAGAGAGGGAAGAACGTTTCGTCCAGGGCCTGCTAGTGGACTCATCCCTGCCTTAGACGCTGGGATGGTAGGAATAGGTCCGAATTTCTATTACATAGAAACGGAGTAGGACATGGAGTGCTCGCGGGAAACTGACGAGTGTGCTGTCCCCTTAGTGGCGAAGACCACCACAAATATTTCTGCGGCACGTACGATCTTCGGAAACTGGGAGCGATGCGTAATCTGATAAGTCCGCGGCAAGAATCCGCTCGAAATATCCCCGGAAATTTGCATTAATTCCCAAAGAAACGGGGGTCTACGGAGCGACCATTATTCAGCGGCTCGAAGCCTGCCGAGCCCCACTTAGCCAGCCGTGGTAAACTCATCCGGCTACATTCGCGGCACGTTTGACTCACGTGGGAAACGACGAGAGGACGCGGCACGTTTTACGTAAGCCCCTGGCTCGCGTTCCATTTTCCTCGCGAAAGTCACGATCCGCATTTCACTTTCGAGCGGGCATCGCGGCCATCGCTGACCCCGCGCGTCAGAACGACTCGTTTAAGCCCTCGAGAGTGGCCGCGATCCCCGTCGATGAATCGCGGGGCTCCTGTTGCTCGCATAATTCCGCGTAACGATATTTCATCTGGCGCTGCCCCGTTTCCCACCGTGAAATATCGACGGCGAAGATATTCGCAATAATTAATATCTCCCCGGTGGAGTCCCTTACGGATCGTTATCTGGCGGCGTTGTTCTCGCGGGGTGGATTGATGGGGCTCACGGACGGGCGAAGCGTCCGCGATCGATCCGTCACGACTCGGCTGATGGATCGGCGATAAGCGTTGGCTTTTCCCCGCGACGATTTCGTCTGGATACGCGATAAACGGACAGCTGTCCGGTTTTCGAATCGGACAGCTGAAGGGGTCCGTCGCAAAAATTGCCGTTTCGTCAATTATATTTCCCGTCGAATCGCTCTGGGCTCCTCCCCGATCGAGGCGAGTCGCGGATCCAATTTTAATCGAAACAATCGGGAGGATCGAAAACAGGTGGCTTCGATCGGTTTACCAGCCAGGAGCCATACGTACGACGTGGCTCTCTCGAAGTAAATCTTATCGGAGATTGTTAAGACGCGGCGTGCAACGTAATGCCTACTGATTAGGTTCCATCTCCGCTTGACTATCGGTTGGATGCGACGTCTCCGATAAAAGGGAGCCTTCTGGACCGATCAAGCCAAGAGGTGGGACGGGCGCGCCGGTTCATGAACCAATAATCCCGCGAAAATCCTCGATCGCTTTCCGAGACGCTGCTATCGAAGATGAAACGAATTCTCCTTGCCTTGCACAGTCGAGGGGCCGCGGGAGGCGGTGGACAGCCCGGGAAAAACAGGGGAAAAAGGAGTTTAATGGAAAAGGGACGCGTTAAAATGTCCCATCGTGGCTGTACGTGCCCATCGAATTGTGTCCGGGCCATCTTTCCTGGATTTCGGAGGCTTAACACCTGCCACGATAAAAACGGTATCGGTAGCGCCTCGAATAAAGAGCGGTTATCGCGAGCATTTTATTAATTAAACGGGGAACGCGATCGAAAAGCGAGACCTATCGAAATGGCGTTTTATCGCGCGATACGTATTTCAGAGGATTTACACCAGCGTCGAATGGAAAATCAGTTCGGTCCCGAGGCTTCGAGGTGAAATAGTTCCTCCCGCGTTGTTCCAAGTTTAATTGCTTAAAGCAGCTCGCGCAGAAAGCGAGAGCCCCGTCCCGAGCTGGCAATCCGATCGTCGATTCTTTTCCACGCCGGGTTAAATGTATAAATCTACGCTCCCGTGGTAGGAGAGTCCGATGGTTTCGTTTCACGCGATTCCCTCGCTCTCTGTCCACGGAAATCCCCAGCTGTACCCGCTCTGAATTAGTCTCTTTGCGCGCGGCCGCGTAAACAGAATTTCTTTTTCCGTTCGAAATTAACCAGGCACCTTTGAGTCGCGTCCAGCGAACCAACATTTTCCTCTTTAAGATTCGTCCGCGCCGGAGGACGCGCGTGTTCCAAGCGCGTTTATAGCTTCGTCGAGCCGCGGCTTATCGTTCGCGAAAACCTGAGCGCAGCCAACGGAACAGCTAGCTGTTATACTTGCTTTCGAAGTTCGCCCGGTGCGGAATACGCGAACAGATAATTCTGACGTTTAACAACGCCGTTGCGCTCGAGCAATACAGGTGCTCGAACTTGGAAATCGCGGCGACCCTCGACCCCTCTCGGAACGCTCGAGCGCCGCGAACTTCTCCGCACACATCCGTTCACCGCGCCTCGAACTTCGCCCGGATCTTCGCCCGGATCCTCACGCGGAAACTTTCGACTCGCTGCGGAAGCCAGCAGCGGTGCGGTGACCGACGACCAACCGGAACCAGCGAGTCGAAGCGATCGGCGCGAGGCGCCTCGCTCGGAAAGGAACGCGTGCCGCGAATAATCGCGATTCACCGCCCATTTTCCGCCGCTGGCCCGCGTGTGTCGGGGCGGTAAGCGCTCGAACTAATTAGCGAACTCCCGGACAAGTTATAATTAATATTTATCGCGCGTCCGTCCTCGGCATCGCGCTGCTATCGTTCAATTTAACACTGATTAATGTCAGTGGGTCGAAGGAGCTGGCTGCGCGGCGAAAATCGCATTAATTAGCGGGAACTTCGGAATTGCCGAGTCGTTAAGCGCGTAGCGCAACCAAGTATTATTCCGCCAAGAGCTCTCCGCGGCAGAACTTCTTAATTCGCCAGTAAAATGAACGGCGCCCGCTTTTTATACGGATCCCTTGGTCGAACACATTCGTTACATATCCCCGTTTAAAATGGAAATAGAACGGGCGAGAGTAAACAGAGTTAAAAAGGCGGAATAATTCCCGCGCTCTGATTATACGAGCTTACATCCGCACCATTGGACGCCTTTGTCTTTTCCCCGTTGTCTTTGACGTTCCAGTGGCTCGTCATTAATGCTGAAATTAATTTATACGGCCCCGTTCCGAGCGCGAAACACCTGTTAAAACAAACGCTTCGGGCTACGTTTTGTCCCCGAGCGATTCAGATTGCGAAGTTCTCGATCGCGGCACTGGCTACGAGGCCAGCGTCGCTTTATGGAACTCGACGAACGATTTAATAACAACCGACGATAATTCCATCGATCCTTTTTCTTTTTCTTTCTCACTTTTTTTTAAGACAACGATGAATATCGATGAACAACCAGCGAGAGCCAACGGTTTCGAAGTGGGCGAACAGAATTTTTCCCTCCGCCCCGTGTCGGACGATGTCAGCCGTGGACGATCGCGGTCAATCCGCGTGGCGGAGATTAAATTAATTCGGTTGATTCAATTGATTCGAGCGACGGAGTTGATTCAGCTGGTTCAACACTTCGAGGAGCATTAACGGAATCGAGAGGACAAACGAGCGTATTTGCCGGCCGAAATTCGGGGATTGATGTTCCCATAATTGTCACAGGACGGATTCCGTAACGTGTTCCGTAATTTCCTCGAAAAATTCCATCTCGACGAGGCGTGGCGCGTTTTAGTCCAGCGTGCGCGTCGATCGCACGAGCGTTCGCGATCGCTCGTTTCGCGTCGATCGGTCATTTTTAAGGAGAAACTGTTGGAAGCTCGGGTAGACGATAGTCTCGTACTCGTAAATCTGCGGAGTCCATTCGCGATGGTTGATTTGTAGTCGATTAGGTGGGCTTAACGGGCCGAGTGGTTACAGAGAGTCCCATCTATCGACATTATCGCAGTATCCATAACTGAAGGGGCTGATTAAACCTGGCCGCCGCCATTTCGCCGGCGTTTCCATTCCGCCAGGACCGCGTCAATTTCATCCAGCTTATTTCCCTTCCGTCGTGGCTAATGATCCGTAAACAGAATCCTTCACAAAGGGGATTTAACCGGCGACCAACCGGCGCGGTTGTTCCCCAAGATCGTCGCGTTCCATCTTGGTGGATTGTTTGACGAATTTCCGGTTTCATTCAGCTACGAGTTAGGGTCGAAGTTCCGTTTTTAATAAGGCCGCGTCTAATCGCTGGCCAATCGTCCAAGTTCGATTCCCGGGGGATCGCGAAAATTTAAATCCGAATTCGATGCTCGTTTCGACTTGCGAACTCGGGGTTCGAACTCGATTTTCCGTCGGGGAAGCATTTAGCTGTACAAGTTTAACTCCAGAGGGTTTTAATAACAGGACCCGAACGTAATTCCGTCGTCAGACGGGCGTGGAAGTTGAGAATTCGGGCCTTTCAAAGTTCTTTCCGCGGAACAGCTGCGACCAATTATCGTTTCGAGCGTAATTATCGCGTCTCGTCTCGCACGGTTCTTGTAACGAGGCGTTACGAATGAATTGCGATAATTAGAGAAAGCGCAGCCACCTCGCGCTGGCTCGTGCACGCCTCCTCGAAACGTGGCTACGCCTGCGGGTCGTCGAAAAATCCGTCGACGACTCCGCTGTTCCTTAAAAAAGGCGGAGGGGAGGGGGGGGGGAGAAACAAACGAGAGGGAACAATAAATTCACTTTCGCCGGTTCCGTTTGTTTAATTAAAAACATATTTCCACCCCCGCCGCGCGCCGCTGGAAATTACTGGATGCAGAACCGGCAGCCGCGGCGTTTAATTTTAATTTACTCGAGTGGGCGTACGCGACGCCTCGTAAGAATTCATTAAACGCCCCGCGGGAATTTTGTTAGCCGCCGCAACAACGGCCAGGCCTCTTAATTTGTGAACCTAATGCAATCCGACTACGGCCCCCGGGTTTAGAATTTAAACAGCCTGATTTGGATCTATTAAACCCACCCCCCCAGCTGCAGACACGCCGCCTTTCTCCCGATCCGTCCGTTCGTTTCGAAACGATCCTGGCACCGAGAGGGAACGCGGCGAATAATCGAAGGAAACCGCTTTTCCGAGCCGCGGATCACGCTACCGCCGCGAATCAGAGCCGAACGCCCAACTCGCGTCCGACTTGATCGCGGATCCGTGTAAAATCGTTTACGCCGCGATGGCCACGCGCGAGGCGATCCTCCTGGTTCTACCCCGTGCGCTCCATGTATCCCTTTCTCACGAGCAATCGCGTTCAACGATCTCTCGTACTTTCGTTTCGCTCGTTCCAGTTCGCGGCACTTTTTTCTGGGATTCCGCAGCGCTTCCGTTGGCGTTCTGAAACTCGAAAACGAGTCGACCGCGTTCTCCGCGACGTCCGCAGTGCGGGAGCCCCTGGAAAAGCTTACGCAGTCGCCGGTTATCGGCTCGATCGTGGTCTCGCGTGCCTGAACGCGGTCGCGCGAAAGTATTTTCTGGAACAACGCGCCGTTTAACCTTTCGATTATGTCCCGGGCTGCGAATTAATCGCAGGCTTCGCGGCGGGTCACCTTCGGGGTCCGACGTCACCGCAATTACCGGCGCAATTTGGCTGCAAATGTCCGCGCGACTCGGCACGACCGCGTGAACGCTTCGCAAAATAGCAGCGAATTATGCGACGCGTTACGGTTGCGTAAAAATTCCCGCCGTTCGCGCGCGTCGCCACTCTGACGAGCTTAAACGGCGCCCGCCGACGCGATGTCCCTCGCGAGCGCTCGCGTCCAAACGGACTCGTGCGCGTTCGTGGGAGGCGATAATAAGATTTCCTCTGATTCCCAGTGGAATTTATACCCACTGGAGGAGATTAATCCAGCGCTTAACCGTTTAACAATTAAATTGGACTCATATTTGACAATTAATTTGGATCTCTCTCTTTCGAGAGAGCCTAGATCGCCGAATATCCCCAAGTTTGCTCGTTACCTCGTCTAAGACCAAGCTTGACTCGCCAGTCGATGATACGCACGTCGGTTCGCGCCTCGACGCACCCTTGGATCAGCCGGTTTCGCGTCGTCCGCGTTTATTAAAGAACTTTTTGCTGGGACCACGGGACGATCGTCCACGCGGTGTCCTCCGCGTGCGATTCCATTCAACGCCCGTCTCCGTTATTGTATCCCCCGTAACATTAATCCGTCGACAAAGGCCGGCTAAGCTCGACGTTAATAATAGCAGAAACATAACTCGGTCGAGCTGCGCGCGACAATGGAGCACCCTTAATCACCGATAAAACGGAGCGACGGTCTCGGAAGCGGCGGATCAACGCGGGCGTCGCTCGAACGGTGAAAACGTAACAGTTCCGAGCGGTCTCGACGCGCTCGACGCACTCGAAACGAACCGGCTGACGACGATTTGTCTCCGTTTTTCACGGTGTACCGGGGCCGGTCGATCGTAGCCCGTTTTTCCGCTCGTTGTCGCCGCATCGCGGGCATCGACGCTCGCTCGAGCGGAAACTGAAAATTTCACGAACGATCGAGCCGGTCCCGCGGCCTCGTCGCAAACCAGAGGGACACTGGTGCCCTACATACGCTGCGAGGAACACGCTGCGGATCGCAACGGCGAAACGTACGGGTAATTAGAAACTGCACATGGAAAGGTACCCGCGCGCTGCCCCGGCATAATTAAGATCCTTAATTATTCAGCCCTCAATCAGCTCTTTATACAGGTCGCGGCGAGGCTCGCGGCTCGCCGATTCGGCAGTGAAATTTCAGCGCGCCGAATTTTCGTCGATCGGTCACTTCTCGCTGAATTTTATACGGGCTCGTTAAATAATCGAGGCGCAGGAGCCCAAGGGAGGCGCCTCCCCAGCGCTGGCTCATTATCGTCATTGAATCGAACCTTGAAACGTGTTTCGATATTATGGGGTTCAATTAGCGGGTGAAACCAATTTTAAATTCGCGCAACCGCGATAAAATTGCGATCGATCGGCGGTCACCAATTTCCCGACGAAGGAATACGCGAGAGTCGCTGCTGAGACTCGCGTCGGGTAAATTCTAAGCGATCCACCGCTCGAATTTTCGAACCGCCGCCGCGGCAACGACACGCAATTCCAAGCATTCCTCAGGAACGACGCAATACCCCCGGTTCCAGCGACATTTTGCGGCCCTGCAGAGGCTGACACGCGCGCGTATCGAGCCGTGCCCGCATATTTATGCGCGTTACTCGTGTAACCTTGCGCGTATCAGTCTTTCGGGGGTGGCGCGCCTTCAGCGCAGCATATTTCCTACGGTTTTTGATTAATGCTCCGCGACTGAACCGGGCCATTAGCAGGGCCGTGGACGCGGTAAAAAGCCTCGTGGCCAACGATAATTATGCGTCCACCATGGCGAAGTTCGGACACGGGGCAGAGACAAGAACCTAGCGACGCGCTGTTACCCCCGCAGCGATTCGTTTTGCGCGCGTAATCCTCGAGCTTTGCACTCGAGAATTCGGACGCCAGCCGAGGATTTCGCTCGCGTGCTGTACTCCTCGATGAACTGCGTCGCTCTCGTCAGGGTTATCTTTTTACGACTTCTCCGTTTCTCATACGGTACCAGCGTTTTTCTGCTGCACTGGAAAAGCACGACCAGGCGAACGTTAAACGCATTCGAAGGACATTTTTTCAGGCTGATACGCCTCGATAAAGCGCGACAGAAATACACCGGGATTATCGTCGAAAGGTTAACCCGAGAACAGCACGCGTACCGTACTTAACGCGAATTAGCGGCGCGGCTGACATTTTGAAGGAATGCCCGCCGCGTATCCACGCACGGGCATTACAATTGTAAATCGAGCTGTGTCAGGGTTGGCGTTAATAACGTCGTATCTTTCCATCAACGATCCTTATCCATCCAGCGTTATTAATGTCCGCGATCCGACTCTCGCTATTATTGTAATCCTACCGGTTCACCTAGGGCCGAGGCTGGTCTATATAAGACGATACGAGGGACTTAGCCGAGAATTAATCGCGCGATCGCCGTCTCCGCTCGCTCGCAGAAGTATGAAGCAATTTATTCGCGGGACGGTCATCGAATCCCGCGATAAATCACACGGTTACCGTTATTTTCCCGACCCGCGCGGCTCGACGAGGACCACGCTTTTAGGAGCCCGCTTATCTGCGCGGCCGTTCCGCGTTTTAACCGAGAGACGAGCGCAGCAATAATTCTTGCCGCGGAATAACACGGAGGAAGATGTCGCGGGCTGAAAGCGACACTGTCCTGCGGGATACGCGATTTGCATGCCGCCTCGTTGAAACGCGAATACATTCCGCGGCGACCTGGCGAATTTTCTGGCTCTCCGCGAGGGAAGCGTCGGAGGGAGGCTGTCGAACGAGTGCGTTTCGCGTCGATTTTTTAATTTTCTGTTCGTTATTGGGTATTTATCGACCGCGTTGATGTTCACCCTTTGCACTGGGATGTTCTCTTTGAGAGGGCATCAGCTTCGATTAGTTATTACGGAGGTTAAACTTGTTATACCGCAGCTTTTTCAGAAATGGAAATTTTCTATAGCTGAGAGACGTTAGCAATATTTCAGTAATATAAAATATTTTAGCGATAGCTTCGATTGGTAACGCTCGAAAAAGAGGCGAGTGCGAAGGGTTAAAGGGCGTCTGTGTTAGGTTCAATAGATACCCTCGTCCAGAAGCGTGTTTGCACGGTGGTGGGTAGCAACAATCGAAGTGGTTTCGATTAAAACTATTATCCGTTGCTATCCCGTCGTGCATTATTGACGGACGTTTAATGGATCGATGAATTGTTCATGGCTGCTGGCCACTTTTCGAGCAGCTCGATTTGTGGTAACCTCTAAGGGACGATTCCCCGAGCGGTCTCTCATTAACCACCCGCACGCAGATGAGTCTCTGAAAACGATCGATGTTTCGTCATAAATACGCCATTCGACGTTCGCGGTCTGGTTCGTTTTTATCGCTTTGAATAATTGAGAATGGTACTCGGCTGGGTCAGAGTTGGATATTAAAAAATTACGCTATTTAAAAACGATCTCGATCGAACGATTAAAATTCGCGTCCCCCTTCAACCTTCAACAGGATGAAACGTTCAACCTTTACCGTTAATCTACCCTCGCGATCGTGGAAACAGGTTTTTCTCCCCCGCAATAACGGGCTGGTCTGCGGCAAAAGGGCAGCCGAGCTGGCAACAATTACGCACACGTCCGTTATGTTAATTTAACGAGCGTTCCTCGAGCGGCTGGAGTCGTATCGGACGTGTGCAGGTCGGTTGCAGGGGCTCAAGGACGCGGCGGATGCGGAACAAGGCCACAAGCGCAATCGTGGCCGACTATTAAACACGTCCGACTGGGCGGACCGTTGCGCATCGCCGTAACCAGCACCCTCGGACGCGTTCCTCGACGACAGGGGAGCGTTCTCCCACCCGTGACGACCATTGCTGAAAGAAGCGACGCGACTCACCCTCTGGTGCTTCCAGCTGATCGCGTCTGGGAGCAACGCGCGCGAGCGAAACGTAAATATTTAAGCGTTACGCTGCACTGTATTCGCAGCTCTATTATGCAGCTCGACAGCGGACAGGGAAAGCAATTACGAGCGCGTTAATAAAATGGAATAGAAACGGGTCGACGTAAATCGTTTTAATAAATTCAGTCGATCCGACGTCGCGCGCGAACCCGTCGTCCGTATTTCCACGGAAAGTACATCCCGCGGCCATTGTGTCGAATTAAGCGCGCGCGCGCGCGGTCCATTTAACGGGGAGAAGACGATTCGCGGCTGGATCCGCGGGAACGGGCAACAATCGCTGACTCGTCGTTGTCCCGGCAAAGCCGCCATTATGAATCTGTCGAGTCGTTGCCGTTTCGAAATGCCCGCGGAACCTTATGTCCGAATTCAATGGGCCCCCCCCCCCCTTTCGGATTGTATCTCTCGCTTCTTGTTTCGCCTCTTGCGAGCGAAATTCTCTTTCTGGTTTGTAAAGATCATAATGCCTGTTGCGGCATTGTTCGAGCGATCCGAGGAAGCTTTCGCTGAATTCACCAGGGTAGTCTTTCGGCTGCTTTTTCGACGTGGTTTCAATTCGATCAACGCTCGAATACGAACAGCTGCTAGATTTCGTCTTATCTTTAATCGCGCATCATTTTACGAGCATGCGGGACCAGTCGATCTCGACAGCCAACCGATTAGAAGCTATCGCAGACCGAGCCGAGCTGTTGCGAAGTTTATCTGGCGTCGACACGAGGCTGGACTGCTCTATGGAGCCGCGACACGCTAACGTCGCCTCGTTTGTCCGCGACGCTTGTCAGAGCCGATACGAGAGCCGCCTGTCACACTTTTTCATTCCCCCTGACTGGTCGGATCTTCATCAGCCGTGCTCGTTTACCTTTCTATCGAAATCTCACGCGGACGTCTCTTTTCCCGTCTCCGTTCCCCCGCTCGACGAATTACGAACGCGAATCGGGGCCAACGTTAGCCTCGCGACGGGTTTCACTTTCCGCCTCGATCGCGGGGAGGATTCGATTGCAAAAGGAAACGAAGCACGCCCGACATTCCCGCGTGTCCCTCGCATTCTGCGCATAAATTGCAATCACTTTTTCTCCGGCGAACTTTCACCACCGATCGATGGACGCTCGTTCCGCGTGCGCTCATCGTGCCACGCAATTCGCTGTCCCGCCTCGATCTTCGTCGAGTACACGAATTTAACTGTTCGATGCGACCATCGCGAGGCGTCTGGTGGCACCGATCTCGAACGAATGCCTGGTTAATTGAACACTCGTTACGCGAGCTGCTCGTCAACTGAGTCTCCGACAAATGGAATTCGAGCGTATTTGGCGCGCTCCTATTAGACTCGCTTCGACGTCGCGCGGCTAATCGAGGCGTTGCAATCCGCTCGTGAAAGTGGCAGCGGATCGCGCTGTACAAACGTGCAGACATCGCAAGCTACATTTTTGAACGGCGAACGGATCCTCCGTGTTCGCCATTGTAATTCTATTATCTCCTGGGATGATCTTGTTGCGATCCGCCAGCAACGGACGAGAGAAATGCGAGGCGGCCGCTTTCTCCGCGCGCAGCTCCAAATTATCGTCTAACCGCGCGCGAGGATCGATCCGAGCGGGGGGAAAAAAGTAGCCGCGAACTCGCGTTATTACCTTTCACTGGAGATGCTCGGTTACATCGCGAGTCGGAGCTTTCGGACGGATCGACACGATAGATCCGTCCTTTCACCGCGGACGAGCCTCCGCGAGCCGATTAACCGTTGCACAATATCGCTGCTGGCGGATTCTGCTCGAGCGGAATCGGTTTCTGGAGCTGGCGAGTGCGCAAGCAGCACGTGCAATTTTCATTTTCAGCGATCCATTGCATGAGGTAACGATAGCAATGGAGAGCGTCGCTTCTGGTCGCTGCGAGTGCGAGTGCGAGAAGGGATAGAAAGAAACGAGAGGGAAGAACGTTTCGTCTTGGGCCTATTAGTGGACTCATCAGTAAAGTAACTGGAGGAATATGTTACTCGAGAGAAATAATTCCCACGTCCACTAGTATGCATGTATATATGGATACTATCTATCCATCTATCGCTAGTCACTTTGCACTCTCTCGCTGCTCGCTTTCAACTGAACCCACTCGCCCCAAAGATCCCAGATGCATCCATTCCTCAAACGTTCGCGGTTACATCCACGCCACCCTTATCATTCTCAGTTACACGATCTTGTCACTCGGTTGTAAACACTCTTCTTTCGCACCTCGATCTCTCGAACTCTGTTTATCTCCTTCCAAACATCCTGCGTCATCCTAAGTTTCCACGCGCACCCAGTCGCGCGTAATAAAACATTCACATTCCGCACTACCTAGCAGACCCTGCCTTAAATGCAGAGATGTAAGGAACAGGTCGGAAAATTCTATATACAGAAATGGAGGCGGAAATGAGCGCTTGCAGGAAATGGCGAGTGCTGCTGTCCCTCCAGTGGCGGGTGTTGGAGGACCGTCACAGTAACAATACGTGTTACTTCGATAGCAAGAGAAGGCAACAGAAATCTCCTTCCAAACATCCTGCGTCATCCTAAGTTTCCACGCGTACCCAGTCGCACGTAATAAAACATTCACATTCCGCACTACCTAGCAGACCCTGCCTTAAATGCAGAGATGTAAGGAACATGTCGGAAAATTCTATATACAGAAATGGAGGCGGAAATGAGCGCTTGCAGGAAATGGCGAGTGCTGCTGTCCCTCCAGTGGCGGGTGTTGGAGGACCGTCACAGTAACAATACGTGTTACTTCGATAGCAAGAGAAGGCAACAGAAATCTCGAGGCACATCTCGAGGTCGAAGGTGAGCTCGAACTTCCATTGGTTCGTCCATGGCGTCGATAACGACGACGTGACGACGCTACCAAACCTTCGTGTCTTCGCTCCTCTTTACAGCATCAGGCCAGCGAATTGATAAAAACTGTTCGCCACTGATAAAAGCAGAAGGAAACAAGGCGGCGGGGACGCGTTTAACGGGGATTGCTAACGAGCTAAGTTGTCGGTATCGCGCGTAGCCAGGTGTTATTCGTAGCGCGCTGATTGATTATGATGTATCGAAAGAGATCGGGGTAATTACGCGGTTGGCTCGGCTGGCGACGGGTTATAAATGAGTTCGTTACGCGCGATAAAGAACGCGGCTGAGAACAGGTCGGAAAAGCCAGCCGGGTAAACGTAATTACCCAGGAACGATTACATCTAAGCGCGACTAATCTCGGGGACTCGGCGCAATGTTTGCCAAAGCGAGCGAGCAGCATTACGGCAATGGGTCGTCGTGGTAATTAACTACGACTTGTTTGCCGAATTACTAGCATTACGACATACTTTTAATAAATCTGCGATCCCATCCTCCTCTGCGCGCCTCATTTTCCGAACGATCGAGTCCGATCGAAACGATCCATCGTATCGCAGCAGCATCTTTCGAAGAACTCCGCACGAGCTGGATACTCGTTCGAGCACTTTCGTCTGCGTTAAACGATCGCAACTGACCTTAATAAAAAAGAAGGAAACGCGCGACGGAGATTTCGGATAGCGTTCGAAAGTAGAGGCAGCCTCTAATGTCGAAAGCAAACAGAAAGCATTCGGAAATCGGAAAGAAAGCGGCGTGGAGCTCCCGGATCCTGCGCTCGGGCAGGGCGATCGCTTCGTGAACTCGTTTCGGAGGCCGCATTCCCGGATTCCATCGCGATTGCAGCGCGATCGGTGTTTCTCGAGCGAGGATGACTCGTGAAAGGTGGTCGTCGATCGGCCCTCCCTGTTCTCTCCTCGGGATTCCTTAACGAGCGCGTTGCGACACACGCGTATCGCAGCCGGACTCTCCGCGCCGTTCACTCTGCCCTCTCGTCTCGAAGGAACATCGTTGAACACCCGGGGTAGGGACGTTTGATCGATAATCCCGCGTTCAGGCTTAACGAGTAGCGGTACGTCTTATCGCCAGTTGTCCGGCACTTCGCTGGCCCAAACGTTAACGATTTACGATTTCCCCGTGAAAGTGGAAGCGCGTGCACTCGCCACCCTGCGAGGCGAGATTAAATAGTAGCTGAATCTCCTGAGAAAGTCCGCGTCGCGGTTCGCGGAGACCAAGGAAGGGATGTGGCTTTAATAAATCGCACAGGTTGTCGAAATTAAAAACAAAGACAGCCGAGTGAAGCTCGTTAACGTACCAATCTGCTTCGTGGCAGTAATATCGTCCTTGTTAAACCAGAATGTAACTCGACGTTTAATTAAACCCTTGAATCTCTGCCGCGTCTTTACGTAGCTACGCGTGTAGCGATCAAGGCTACCGAATTCTTTGCTCAGCAGAGTATTAACCAATTAATTTCAGTAGAGAGAGAGAGAGAGAATTTTGGTGAGAATGCACGTTCGTTCTCGAGGCGCGAGTGGTGATTCGATTAGATGAACATTAACATGGAAAATCAGCCCTGAAACGCGTCCCGGATTTCCTTCGCGGGCGCAATTAACGGCACGAGGCGACTGACGCCTTTCCGTGGCCTCCTGGAACTGATAAGAGGCTCCAGGTGTAAACGTTAAGGGCTCCTGTAAATGTTCGCGGTGATGAAGGTTCTCAGACGTTCTCCCGGAACTCGGTTTTCGAGATCTCGTGCCCCGTCCGTCTCGTCTCGTAACCGCGAATCCGAATTAAATCGCGGCACGTTCCATCTCGACGGAACCAGCGAAAGGAGTTCGAGTGGTACGCGTCCCCTTTTTCTTCCTTCCTTCGCTGCTGCTCCTCAAAGAGCAGCGGACGTAAATTATTTAAACGCGTATCGATTTTTTATTTCCAGTTTGATAAAAGGATTAGGCGATTTTTTTTTCTAAGAGTACCTCTTTCTCTTCGTAGAAAATTATTTAAACGTGATCTGCAGTTTCTACGTCCACCGGAAACCATCTGGACGCGCGCCTCGCTGTTTCTACTATCTTCGAAGTACGCAGTGTCGCGCAGCCTTGGCGTTAAATAATTTGCATGATGCATTACATACGTAAGGATGCGTTCCGCGGGTCGCGTTGATGCATATTACATGCCCTTCTTAGCATTTTATCGCGCCGCCACTTCTGACGGCAATTTACGTTCAAAGGGTGGAACGATAAAAGGACAAACCTGCGCTCCCGTGCTCATTTGCATATCGTCTAATTAAATTTCGCCCGTGTACGAAAAGGAAAAGGTTAAGGGTCGATCGAACTCGTAGGCGAGTGCCTTGCGCCATTGCGCGAAGGAAATTCGAAGGTTCTCAGGGCGAAAGGGATCCTTGGACCATTTTCACGGGGTGCTTGGAAAATTCTAGCAGAGCGCGCAAGGACGATTCTTTCCTCGATAAGGTTAGCTCTCCATTCGCCTTCGCTATCGTTTCGCCGTTCCTCTCCTCGTTCCCCACGTCGAGAGTCAAACGAAGCGTAGTCTATTCCCTAACTTATGAAATATCTGCTGTCCTCCTTTCGCATTTCGTTAAAAGTTTCGCTTTCTTGCACCCTTCGATCGCCTTTATTCACTTCCTCCCCTTTGTTTCCGTGAACTTTCGCCAACTCTTTCGATCGTGTTCGCGAGAACAGCATACAAATGAAGTTGCCATGAGGAAAATATGCCCTTCGTATTTATATTCGTTAATTAATAACCATCGAGCTTCCATCGTACGCGAAACTTTACCTACTTACGTAGGTACTTCGTTTCTAGGGGAATCGTATGAGTTACGTACGGAAGGTTGGAGGAATAAGTAGGGGAAATACGTTTCAGACATGTTAGTTTTGCCTAACGAGAACATACGCTCGGAAAGAGAGCATTTCGCGCACTTATCCTTGCGAAAAACGCGGAAACGATTACCACGTCCGTCCGCGGAAACTCGCAGTGGAAACGGACGGTCGATGCTCAGCCGCAGTGGAATAGGACGATCGCGCGCGCGTTTGCGTTTCGTAACAGTTGACAAATCATTACCAGGCACGATCGCGGTGCTTAGCAGAATTCAGAAGCTAATTGGTCACGATTTCTGGAGTAATAAGTTGGAGCATCGATTGCAATTCCTTAGCAAAACGACGCTCTAAGAAACAGCGAAGGCTGATAAAGAAATGCCCGATTCCGATAAATCAGACGTTGAACGTAATTCCGCTTCGCTTCAACGAGAGATTTCTTCAGGAACGAAGCAGCTCGTAATAGAATCGTAACACTGTCGAACAGCAGATGGAACGGGCAACCGCAATTGTTTGATATCCATGGCGAGATCGGAGCGAGCCGGTTCCGAGCGAAAAGACGATCTCGATGGGACGAGACAAGCGAAGAAGAATACGCTCTGGGGGAAGGGCGCGTGAAAGGAGCCGCTCGAGGAGCCTTGCGGGATCTTTAAATCCAACAACTGGTCCATTTCGTCGCTCGCCGGATGGGATTAAGCGAGCGAAGTGAAAGGACGTCGCGGCCTATTCAACGGCCGTGTCTCGGTATTATTCAACGTTAATTCGTAACCGGTAGCGCGGTGTTGCAAGCTTAATGCACTCCCGGGATCTCCGCTCTTCTTGAATTTAATACGACGAGTTAAGAGCGCCGCGATTCGATACCCGATTGGCTAACGCGCCGCGATTAATCACTGAAGCTTTGATTCCCTGGGAAAGGATCCGAAGCGCGGAGAGTTTCCCTTAGAATTTATTTTCCTCCTCTTTCTCTTTTCCACTTTTTCTTTTTTTTTTTTTCTTCGCCAGACTAACCTCTCTCCTTTTGCTTCCCTTTCACCGAAGCCTCCTCCTCGAGGAGAAAGAAGTTTCCAGCGGCGCGATGGAACGGGCAGATTCGTGATCGGGTTTCGAAAGTTTACCCGCGAGTTTTCGGCAATAAAATCTCACCGTTACGTCACCGACCTCAGCTATCTCTGGTCGTTTCGTCTTCTCGATGTTCCTGCCATTAATTCTTACGCTGTCGGACCATTTTGCAACGATACCACTGGCCTGGCTCGCGCCTCCACTCGCGAGGACGATTTTTGTTCCTCTCGCAGGGGGTCGCGAAATTCCAGGATCGATTCTGACGAGGCCCGCGCGGGGAATCTAAATTACGATGACTCCGCGACGGCTACGAGGACGCATAAATCATCGCCAGCGTCGTCGAGCCATTTACCATTTCCGCGCGGAATTTCGCCAACGTGTTTCCCCACCGCTTCCAGCGAGTATCAGCCTCGCGATTACGGTATGCGCGTTCAGAATTTCATAAACCCGCCGCGAACGCGCGCGGAGATCGATTACGATCTTATTAAACCAGAACGCAACGCCCCTTTATCCTGCCCTCGGTGCGTTCTAATTAAACAAGCTCGAGCACAGTTTTCTCTGCGCGCGAACCACTTGGAAATCTAATCCGCACTTGCGCGACCGTGGATTCGCACGTGTAACAGAAAGCTGGTCGAGGGTGCCACCTTGCTTTCGTCGCCTCAAATCCGAGTGGAAAAGGGGAAACGATAGACGCTAAGGGGTGTCATAAATTAGACCTTTCTCGATGCTTTGTCGTAGAAGAAGGGTTTGATCGCGCGTTCGCGGTGCAAGGACAGCTCGAAGTGGCAACACCAAGACGACTCGAGGACTCTATTCGCGCTTGTATTTTTGCATTTTGCAAAAGTAAACTGAAACTGTTGCTCACGCACGGCAACGTTGCTCGTTTTCAACGAGAAGAGGCTCCAGCGACCGATATTACCAGGTCCGATGTCAACGTTCCGACTGTAATTTACGTCGCCAGGATCGGGCCGCGTTCTTTCTCCCTTCGTCTCGCGACGTTTTATTGCACGCCAGACGCGCTGGCATAATGCAATAGCGCGTTTCACCCGTGGCCCGTCCATCGCGTTGGATTTATAGAGCACCCGCGAAGGAGCTCCGCGGAGAAAGAAATATTCTATTTACCTCGAGCCGTCGCGTTCCCGGCTCAGCCCTGTCGAGTAATTTCCCTCTTCCGTTCGAAAGCAGTCGGGAAAACGACGGCACCAACTTTTCACGGACAGCGACGGACTTTGTCCCGCTGAATCTGTTGGATTATTTCAACGTGTTAACGTAGAAACAGGAACGAATTAAGAAATAGAATCCTGGATATAAAGTTCGGTTCGAGCGAGCGCGCAACTGTTTATGTCTAAGCGAATGAAAGAAAAGCACGCGCAGACTTTGCGTGATCAGTTTCCTTTAAGAGGGAGGTATCCAGATTTTCTATCGAGTGTCCTCGCAATTCCTATACCTCTCGAAGCGTACAGATATCCTTCCCAGTGTTAGAATAAGGAATAATTTGTTCAGAAGAATACGAAGAAACTTTTATTTCACGCGCCCAATTTCCAACAAAATCGAACGGAAATCTACGACTCGTTGAATCTTTGGCGAAATATTTGTATCGCGCTTGTCGAGCGAAGTTCCAGAAAGCGTAATTTAATGCGCTTCCTAATTCGATTCGGACGGTGTCGCGTAAACGCTTCTTTATTCCGTATCGATCAGGCGCCCGATGAATAATGGATGGACGCGTGGGTGGTTGTAGCGTTGGGTTTTCGGTGAAAGGAGTCGAAACAAGCTGCGAAGATAAGGTTGCGACGTTCGACTATACGAGACTCGTGAAATATGGTTACGTAGGTTGGGATGATTTACGTTGAAATAAGCTGGCTTAATACCGGTCGGTGGTTGATGTCGGAAATGTGTGCGCATTGTACGTGCAGCGTGGGGTGTTGCGAGCGCAATTACTCGCGAGCTTTCTCGAGAGTTTCTCGGCCTCTGGTATCTTTTAAATTCCACTCGGTTGAACGACTTTTTCCGCGGTTAATACACCACTTTCGACGCGAAGCCCGCCACTCGGTCGAGACTGAACTCCAGCCTCGTCAGACTTTTCCGACGTCGTGGATTTTTAATAACTCGATTACACACCTGGATCGGCGAATAATCAACCGTTTAGCGAAATAATTAAGCGAGGCACGCGCGATAAATCTCGGTGAAACAACGGCGCAGCTTCTCCAGGCCGGGGGTTTGTAACGTTCATTACCAAACTGCGAAACTATTCGACGCGGTTCGAGTACTTGTCACCCGTGGAACCGCTTGGAACCATCCGAACAATGCCCTGGCTCGGTTTCGACCCTCGTCCCGGGACGCCCCGGAACACGTACCACGTCGCGTGCATCGCGTTTAATGTTCCAGCGGATGCGCACAGTCATTAGGGGCCGTAATCATCGGCGACGTCTAATTGTATCGCGCGATGATCGATGCTGCGTCGTTACGACACTGGCAACTACCCACCCCGAGGGACCTCGCTGAGTTACCCGAACTTGCCAGTTTCGCGAATATCTGGGCGACAATTAGGCCGTCCCTGGATAAAAGTTCGAGAAACGGAACGCACAATTAGCGTTAGAACTGTCAAGAAAATGATTTCGGATAAAACTGATTAAACGCGACGCTTTTATCAAGTTTACGTTCAACTCTCTGTCCATCGCGGTGCAGACTCCGTTCTCCGTTGAAACTTCGCACGATCCATACCCATGGGAATCTGATCGAACATCCTGATAGGCATATCGACGACCATCGACGCGAGTAATCGAGCTACGAAGCGGGAGGATTCAATTAGAACGCGCGATCTTCGAATCGTTCCGTCGAGACACAATGGGCGACTGGCCATTCGTTACGATTGGATATTTAATCAGACACGACGGCAAAGACACGGCTGGCTCGTGTAAAACGTCGAGCGTTCGATCGAATCAGTCAGGCGCGCGGCTAATTAGATTGACTAAATAATAATCGCGCACCCCTCGCTCCGTTATCCCACCGCCCTCGAATCTCCTGGTAATTAATTACTGGATTTTGTATCGCGGCAGATCCACTTACTTTCCAATCTGACGCAATGCGATTTCATCCGGCTGATGGATCCGCGATTAATTAGAGCAGGCTGAGGAATCGCAACGGCGCTTCGCGTTCGCTCCTCGAACCGGTGGTATCGCGGCCGCTGCGAGAAAACGGCGCTCGCAGTTCGGGGCGTTGGACAATTCGCCGTTTTAAATGGACGTTTTAACGGCCCCCGGAGGGATTGGATTCGCTGTAATAAATTGTTTCGCGAAATTAGCAGCGTTTTAATTTCGAGCGTCGACACGGGCTCCGAGTCGCAGAAATTCCCCGGCAATTACTCGAAGAATCCGGCGTCGAAGAATCCAGGCCAAGGAATTCGGTGCCACGAGGGGGACGACGCCACGCTCGAGGCGTTCTGTTTGCTTAGGAACGAGGCGCCGCCCCTCGTCTCGTCGCGTGCGACGAGGAGAAAAATTCGGGTCTCGAAGCGCGCGAATGGCGAGCAGTCGCGGAAGCGGGCCATCCGCGACGGGACGCGGAGGAGTCCCTTCTTTTGGTCCGGATTGAATTTTTAATTAAAGGGCACTGGCATCTTGCGTCACACCCACCCACGGCCTCTGACAATCGGAAAGGTTCCGGGCGCGGTGAAAACACCGAGTCACCGATGTAATTTGATTAAAGTTGGATCCAGAGTTATCCCAGCGTCGAACGCTACCGTTCACATCCGTCGGGGATTCGCCGGGTGTTCAATTAACGGAATTCCAGTCGTTCCCCGCTGGCTGACGCGTTCTTCCGCCTCCGTTCCCTCCGTCTTCGATGTTCTTTGCACTTCCCTCTACTCGAGGCTCCGTTGCTCTACCTGGCTCTTCTACATATTCCGTTCGGTTCTCCACGCGTACGATACAGGTGTGCATCGTATCGAATGGATATCGCGTTCGAATTTTCCGCGCGAAAGTTTTATTCGTCGATGAAGCAACAGCGCGAACTTTTCGCTCACCCGGATAACGGTGGACAAGAACCTTAATTCCTCGTAAATTAGACAACTTCCGCGATCCAAAGAATTTACGCGAACCATCCCGTCGAAACAACGCAGCGCCAGCTCGAAGAAGCGTTGCGCAACTTACCCTGGCTCTTACTCGGCAACTTTTCACGCCTTCGTTGCAAATACTGGCCAATACTGCCAGTCGTTCTTAAATAACGAGAACCAAACAGCGAACCTGCCACGCATCCAGCTCGAAAGGGAACCGCGAGACGAGGACCAAGCGAACGACGAGCTCCGTTTCGCGCCGTTGGCGGTTTTCGCCAAGTTCTCGGCCCCGATCTCTTTTAGAAAAGTTGCCCTTGCGTTAATACAGTCGAGCGGCCGGCTTAACGAAGTTATTCTACCTGGAAGCCCGTCTGCCGTCTCCCTTTCACCTCCACCCCGCCCTTCGTTCGTCCTTCCCAGACCTCTCGCCTTGTTCCCTTCGTTTTTTACCCTCTTTTTCCTTCGCCTCAGTCTAGCGTAACCCCCGACGCGAGACAATGGCGGCGATTAAAGCGAGCGTCGGAACACCGCGAGACGCCGCAACGTCGGAGGTGCGCGCGGAATCGCTAACCCAGCGCTGCGGTGACGAAAGGGCGGATTTTAACGAAGCTAATCGCCTTTGACGGTTTTTGAGAACTGGCGAGTTTCGGAGCTCGCGATTAAACGGCGCGAAATACGAGAGAGGTTTGCTGACAGGTGTACTTTTCCGTTGTTAAGAGAGAAGGAATGGTTGACGCTTGACTTGGGTTTCCGCGGGACGATGAGACCGTAATGGAGAACGGTCGCAATTATGATAAAAGCGCGGGTCACTGTGGCGCTTAACGAGGTTGACGGGGCGGATCGTAGGGGGGAGGACTAAAGAATTTCGTCATCCGAGAAAGAAAACCGCGGAACGCGTTAATTGGACGAGTCGTACCGATTACCGCGTTTCGCAATTCGCGTGCACCTTTTCGCAGCGAAATTTTAATTAGCGCCACGTACTTTCGCCACCGTTTGTGGCTCGAGGACCGTTTCGAGCGCCAAGAAAGCAGGATGCGCGTCGCGGGGAACGTCACCAATTAATATCCACCGATCCGTCACGAGAACGAATGGGAACGAGTAATCAGCGCGATGGGAACGCTCCCGTTGTCGTCGACCGGTAAACAGCATTAGGAACGAACACCGCGCGCATGTATCATTGCCCTGTCATCCTTCTGACCGATTGGATCTGAAATTGGAAGGCAGATGATCCGCGCGCCTGCATGAAACCGATCGAACAAATCCGCGCCGCCGTCAGACCTCGGTCTGTCCCGAATCCCGCGTCGATCCCATTCTGCGTTTGATCTATCTCGATTTGCTTCGACTTGATCGCCGTGCTCGAACGCATTCCACATTTACGAAATCAGATCCTTCGGATGAATTCGAGAACGCCTCGTTTACCTCGCGATCCGTTCTGTCGGCTCTCTTAACCCTTCGTCGAAGAGGAAAGCTAACAATTTTCCTAAAAAATTTGGATATTCAACCGTATGGATCCAAATTTTGATTATCGCGATTTCTTTGTTGAATCGATATAGTATTCGAGCAGAGACTCTCGCATCGAAATCATTGTATTCCAAAGGATTCAGATCCTTCGCAAGCAGACGATCTCGTTCGCAGAGCACAGTGCACGCGCTGTTCGAGTGATTTGGTTGAGGATTATGGAGGCTGTCGATGATCGACGTAATTACAGACGCTGTTTGTATGGACGATCATTTAACGATCGTCTGTAAACTTGTCTATCGTTATTCATGAGTCGCAAACAAACAAGAAACCGCGTCTCCCGCGTGGGTTAGTAATTGATACTTTCACTGTCGTACCTGTTGATCGAAGACGAGTCCTGCGTGCTCCGACCGCGGTGCATCCGGACTCCTGTTCGCCTCTACGACGACAAATTGCCGCGGCTCGAATCCCGCTGCGTTCCCTGCGCCTTTCACCGACGCTTTGCACCGAGGCGATCAATTTTTCCTCATTAAACCCGCTTATCGAACGCGCGGGTTCCGATACGCTCCTCGATATCCATATAAATGTTAATCGTCACGCCTGTTCGAGGCCCCTCGAACTGAGCCGATCGCTCTATCGATCATCGTTGCGCAACGGACGATTGCTCGCTCGAAAGAGCAAGCGTTGAATAGGGGATCGAGAAATTACTTTCCTCGAGGTTTCCCGTGATGCAATATCCGGCGTGTCTCGAGCAAAAACGATTTCATTCAAAGCGGTTGCGATTTTACCGCGCTTGGGAATCGCGAAAGGCACTTTATTCAAAATGCGTTATGTAAATGTTTGTTGCGTCACTCTCCAGTTTACAGTGTACGTAATCTTCAATGGCGGCACGCGTAAATTCATCGTCCAATTACTGCGTTCGATGCTCGAATAACATAACGCACGTTTTCGTTGCGTAAAAAAAAAAAGCTGCAACTTTTCATTCCATCGTAAATTCGACGACAGAAAGAACTAGTTTCGCATTGTTGGAGAGTCGACTGTAAAAACGATCGAAGATAATAACGACAAATCGAGCCGCGTGAATAATCGCCGTGCACGAAAATCCAGCAGCACGGAACCAGCATCCAGCTAGTTTCCGGGCCGCACTTGCCGATGTCAATAACACGCGAGCGGATAAGCCGTTGACATCGCAAACAGGCTGCACCGAGATACACGCGAGCGTGACAGCTCAGTGAAACGGGTTCGATCGTTTGGAAAAATCGATCACGCTGGATCTCTTTTAATTCGTCTAATTAGGATCAACAGAGGATCGAGGACAATTTTAAACGATTCCACGCGGTATTCCCGTGAAACGTTCATCCAGAACTTTATTCGCGAACGGATGCGAACGGATGCGAACGGATGCGAGCTCGTATCTCTTCGAACTTGGAGGAATCTCCGTTCGAATGGCGGCGCTAAATGAAACTTTTCACCGTCCGCTTGGATTTTTCGAAGCATCGACGCGGAGCGTAGGGCAGGAACGGGACAAGGCTCGTCAGAGGGCAGCGACAAAGTCGATCGCGCCGGTGGCGTAATTCGAATTGCCGATTGAACGAGCAACGGCAGCATGTAGGTTAAAAGCGCGCTTCCTCGGTCATCGTTCCCAGCCCTGGCTCCCGTCCGGCGGACAAAAAAGCGCGTGCTCGCCAGCGAAAGGGAAGAAAAAACAAGGGTGGGAAAAAGGGACGCGGCCCGACCTGTCCTGGCCTATTGAAAAGTTTCGCGGAGCGTCGATGCTCGCCCTCGCCCCTTCGTCCCACCCCCTCGTTACACGGCTCCGTTCCCGTTTTTCTTCCGTCGCGACGCGCGCGTCCACCCCGGATTATCCCCTTTCTAGGGGCTCCAGATTCACGAAAAGCCCATCCGCCTGACATTGTCGTAGTTTACTAATCCCCTGGACAACCGGTGGTATTTGCCTTTCTGTTCGCTTGTCCTGGAGGGAAAAATTATAATCGCGTTCTGCTCCTCGCGTCGGTTATTCGGAATTATACAATTATTCAAATGAGGTTGCTCGAAGTGGTGGTGCACGCGCACACGCGCAGCCTCGAAATCACGCGGCACGAGATTAATACGCGCTGGACGTTTCGTGGAATTACCAGCGGAATTGCGTATAATTGTTATTACTTGTTTCAGTTGTCGTTTGATTCCAGCCGGTTCCACGATTTTATTCAGACGTTCGCGAGCGCTGATTTCGCGTGTCGGATTGTTTCTGTTTGTTATCTTGATAGGCGAATTGCGTGAGCAGAGGCTCTAAGTGGAACGAGACACGCGAAACTTGTCTTCCGCGCGGAAGCAAGTAGAACAAGACGCGTATTGTGAGCCCCTTGTCGTTCTCTTACGAAGACAACTGCGGACACTTCGCGTAACGTACGCTTCTACGTTTTCCTTTGCGCAATTTCGATGTCCAATTCATAGCGATGCAAAACAAGAAACACTGTTCAATCGTCATTCTAGAGTCAAAGCGCGATTAGGCCTCTTATCATTTTTCTACGAAGCTGATTGTGGACACTTCGTATAACATACGCTTCTAAGTTTTTCCTTTGCGCAATTTCGATGTCCAATTCATAGCGATGTAAAACAAGAAACACTGTTCAATCGTCATTCTAGAGTCAAAGCGCGATTAGGCCCCTTATCATTTTTCTACGAAACTGATTGTGGACACTTTGTATAACATACGCTTCTACATTTTCCTTTGCGCAATTTCGATCTCCAATTTATCGCGACAAAAAACTGTTCAACCATCGTTCTAGAGTCAACAAGGAAACGCGACCCCAAAATTTTATACAAAGTTACACATCGAAAGCGCAATTGAGCTCCTTATCATTTTTCTAGGAAGATGACTGTGGACGCTTCTACTTTTTCCTTGGTGCAATTTCGATCTCCAATCCATCGCGATGTAAAACAAGAAACACTGTTCAATCGTCATTCTAGAGTCAACAAGGAAACGCGACGAGCCCAAAATTCTATACAAAGTCACGCGTGAAGAACGTAATCAAGCCTTTTATAATTCTCCTACTATGGACACTTCCTAATCTACGCTTCTACATTTTCCTTTGCTCAATTTCGATCTCCAATTCATCGCGACAAAAAACTGTTCAACCATCGTTCCAGAGTCAACAAGAAAACGCGAGCACCCCAAAATTCTATACAAAGTCACGCGTGAAAAGCGTGATTAACCCCTGGGTTGAATAAAACAGCACCGCAAGCGGCGTGTATCCGTTCGTTGTTCGGACACGATGGACAGCCGTTGTCCGTTCCGTCCACCCTTCTGAAACGACAATTCGGGGATCTCGATGGGGTGCGTGTTCGACGCGGCTGGACAGAAGCCTAGGCACGACCGCTAAACGGCGGTGAACCGGGTCTGGCCCCTCGTTCGACATCGTACCGCCGCGACGTCGCGAAGAAGGGTTGAGGCGTGAAAAGTTCCCCGCCTGGATTGACGTGACACGGGGCTTGGACGTGGGCCGCACACACTGGCGGCCTTTAATTAATGGGGGTCGATCGTGGCGTTGGAACGCGTTCAGGGGTGAACGCGCGTCCACTGGGCCTTGTGTGCCTGTCCGCGGAGCTTTTCAATTATCCGGCCATTCGATCGCGGCGATCGCAAATAGCGATCGACTAACATGGAAAAATTAGTGCTCGCAATTTCGAGAACCAGTTTGATCTCGCAAAAAAAATACTCTTTGTCACGGTCGAAGCTTTTTCTGCCGCGGACTCGCCATAGAGCCGATTTTCGCACACTCCCGCGGATAATAGAGCGCCGTTGAATTCGAGGAACGTATTAAAATCGCTACGGTTATTCATTTTGGAACAAAGGGTTGTGACAGGAGGATCTTCAGGGGTGCATTTTAACGATTGTCCCCGCCCATTCCCATCCGACCGCGGCTGCCGTGGAACTCTGCGGAACGCGTGGAGAGGCCCTTGAAAAATTGAATTACGGCGTTCGAAATCGCATCACGTTGGACAAGACGTATAAAAGGGGGCCGCGAGCGGCGTAATGTATTGCCCGGGCAGACATGCTCTAATAAGAATTTCCGTCGTCGCTTCAACGACCTCGTTCGTTCTCCCCTTCTCGGTGAAGTTAAAAATGCGGCAATTCGCGTCGACCAGATTCTTCTCGCCGCCGCAATCACGATCGTCGTACATCTCGCGCTGGAACCCGAATTTATTATTAAAGGTGGATATTATTGGGCCCGCGATTTATGCCTGTCCGCCGCCTCGCGCCGCGATTTTAAAGCTTCCTCGAGCGTGCTCCCATGCGAGTGGAATCGTATTTTCATTAAACGTCGGCGGTGATCGCGGAATCGAATTATTCCTCGCCGAATTCGCTGTATCGTAACGATCATTCGGATCGCGCGATTGAACGAGCCGCCGGTTCCATCAAGCCCAGATTCGCGTTTAATCAAGCCCCAAATGAGGAAATCGTGCCGGGGCGTCGGCGAATGAACCGTCGCGTAATACCTCGTACGTTCCGCGCGCGTATAAATACGACGTTCCGCGCGGACGTGAACACGAGGGCGAAATATTAAGCAACGCGGCCCGTGCGGTTAGCAGCCCTAGCACGCTGCCTCGAAATCGGCTGCGTCTCGTCTGCGCCAGACCGCGTAACTTACCAGACAGCGGCGCACACGTGCTCTCGCGGAGAATGTACGACACGAAGGTAGCGTATCGCGCGATTTTCCCCTTGCTTACCCTCGAAGCACTCGTTCTGCTCGTCTTTGAGGTATCTGTGGCGGTCTTCGCCACTAGGGGGACAGCACACTCGTCAGTTTTCCGCGAGCACTCCATGCTCTACTCCGTTTCTATATAATAGAAATTCGGACCTATTCCTACCATCCCAGTGTCTAAGGTAAGGTCTGCTAGGTAGCCGCACCGATGAGTCCTCTAGCAGGCCCAGGACGAAACGTTCTTCCCTCTCTTTTTCCTTCTTACCCTCTCACACATTCTCTACAGCAACAAACGAAGCGGCACCCCATCGCTATAATTAATATTTCCACTTCAGCAATAGCTAATATTGCCACTGTGGGGGTCCTCGCCACTAGGGGGACAGCACACTCGTCAGTTTTCCGCGAGTACTCTTTCTATATAATAGAAATTCGGACCTATCCCTACCATCTCAGCGTCTAAGGTAAGGTCTGCTAGGTAGCCGCACCGATGAGTCCTTTAGCAGGCCTAAGACGAAACGTTCTTCCCTCTCTTTTTCCTTCCTACCCTCTCTCACGCACACTTTACAGCCCAACTATTGAAGCAAGGCGTTCAGCTCCACCAACACGGTGACGCTTCATATCGTTGAAAAAAAAGCCGGAAAACCAAAAAGAAACACCAATTCGCGGTCTCTCGAACGCGATGGACGCGCGTGCAGTTGCGTACAAATGGCTGCCAGGCGCGCGTACGCAGAGCCAAGTCTCTCCCTCGCGACGAACGCCTCGCGCGAACGACACCCCTTTTTCTGTTGGTATTGTAACAGAGATTAAAGAGGCGGCTTTATATTCCGGGTGAAACGAGCGTAACGGGGCACCGCAAGAAGCAAGGTCGTCCGTTTTTCCGTCCTGTCCCGGCCTCTAAACGGCGAGCATTCCAACGATTAACCACGCTCGCCACGGTGAAGCGAGCTGGTGGCGAATTAGTTAGCGGTAAATCTCTCGCGAGACTTTTTCGAACTTTCTCGCCACTGTCCGCTGGCTGACGACTAGATCCGTCGCTGCCAATCAGCGTCGACCGCGCGTTCCCCCGTCTTTTTACGCGAAACGCGTCGCGTGATAAGAACGCGAGAGTGTTCCCGCGCGAGTGAAAGGAAGGCCAGCAGCGTTTAGAATGCAGAAGCGCAGTTGCGAGTTACGAGTCCGTGTCGCAACATGTAACGTTAATTAAATCAATTAGAGGAAGTTTATGCGGGAGATTAACCGGAGGACTCCTTAATGACTCCTTAATCGGCCGCTGGAACAACCTGGAACCGTTGCGTAAAAGGGAAACGAAGACGTCCCGAAGTAATAAAGTCTAGAGGGCCAATTTCCACTCCCAGTGCTCTTATTTCCTCTACTCGGCTACTTTCGTCGAGCGCAGTCGTTTCTTGTAGTTGCTCGCCACGTCCGCGTTAATCTCGCTCCGGTATATTAATTAAACGGATCTATAGCGCGACCCGCGAACGCAACTGGAAAACGTTAACGTCGGCGCGGACTTTACGAAGGTGAGGGCCTCGATGGGGTGAAGGGTGGAGAGTTTCGCGCGAAAGAAAAGGGGATAATCCAATCGCGCCTGGTGCTTTCGCTGGCGTCGGGGTCGCTTTAAATTTAACAGGCTCGCGATCGTGAACGCCACCAGCGGCGACTTTATCCTGACAGCCAAATCCTATCGGCGATATTTCCGCCAGCGTTTCTTAATCTAAATTTAGAAGGAAGACGGCGAAGGAGAAGGAAATCTTTAGTTTCCCGAGATTCCACGATTCCGACTCGAACCTTTTTTTATCGGGACGAGAGGCGCGGAATGGTCGAGTACCTTGGAATAACTACCGCCTTCGGATTGACTTAGTCCTTGAAAAAGATTCGAAGGTACCGCTGCTCGAGATTCGAGATTCCGTTAGAAAGTGGAGAGAAAAGGTTGTCAAAAATTTCCGCCGTAAAAGATGTAATAAAATTCGAGGAAGCTTGCGGAGGACCAGCTTGCTCGAGTCCTCGAGGTTTTTATTAGCGCGGATCAAGGGTCAAAGGAAGTCGAGGGAGGCGAGTCTCGTGGTCCCGGAAGACGGACGGCCAGGACGAGCTCGCATAAACCTTGAGAAAGCAAAGTCGCCGCGAGTCCGCGGTCCCCGCAGCAATTTGCTGTCGCGGAACCAACGGGAAGTGGTCCTACAACCAGCGTCCGCTTTGGGACGCGCGTTCGCGTCGCGTGCGCGCAAAGGGCACGAAACGGAGCGAGTCAGAGGGCTGCACCCGATGGCGCAGCGTTTAGGGCGTTGGCCTGGCTCCCGCGACTTTTTCTCTTTATTCCCCGCTTCATTTTCGGCGGGCCGCCGCGCTCTTTGAGCCGGTCGAGGCGATGGATGGAAGTCGAAAGAGAAACACGGGGTGGAAGCGAGGCTTCAATGAGCTCGAAGAAAGTCTTTCCGGTCGTAAAATAGCGCAGGCCGTACGTTTTACGATCCAGCGGCGTATTTCTGTTTCTTTCTTCCTCCTTTTTTCTCTTTTATTACGGAGGCTCGATCGTAGCCACGGCTGGAGGAGCTGGATGGTCGTACGGTTGGTTCTTTTCAACTTGCGGAAAAATTAAGCCTGAGAGGCGAGTGAAACGGGAGCAACGTCCTTATCGATCCGCTATCGCGTTCGAGTCGTACTCGCGTTTAAAAAAATTAGTTTTAGCCGTTCGCGCGGCGCGAAATCGAGGATCGGTTCTCGAACTAGACGGCAAGATCGCTTTGCAAATTCTGTCGCGATGTTCGCGGCTCCGCTTGAAAAAGACACGCGAATATTGAATGGTTCGAGGGTCGTTCGCTTTTTAGAGCTCGATAAGAACACGAGGACCGAGATTCAAAGCGAGGACGACAGTCGAGCGGTCTGAAAAAGAGAATCCCCTTTTCGTTTTCTCTCTGGACGCGATCTTCGAGGGGCTGGCTTAAACCGGGGCTTCGATGGCTCGTGGAAAATCTTGGGGCTTCGTTAAGAGCTGAAAGCTCTGCCCTCCTGGCCATCGGTTTCGAATTAGCGAGTATTCTCGGTCGCTGTACGCGATACGAGCGCGCCCGCACGCTGATTACGCGCCGCTATTATTCTTTTCCATCCTCCCTGGCTATTAATCCCGCGCGGAAATTTCTTCTCAACGTAAGGAGAAAGAACGGAATGAATGGCATTCGACGTGGTATAGAGATAGCTCGTAGCGAAGCTACCTCCATAGCTCTTGCACGGTCATTGAGCACGTGGAATTCATTATCGAACGGGGAATGCCTCGTTGCCGCGGATAATTCCGCGAATAATCACGTTTTTGCATTTAAAGCTAAATACTTGATTAAAGTTCCGTCCTCGTTTTGCTCGTTATCAAACCGCGTTTTCTTAGTACCGTGTAAGCGCGAACCGAGGGCCCTTCCCTTTGATTTTCAACCACCCTGGTGTAACCGACAATGGAACTTGAGAGTCCTTTAAAAACAAAAAAAAGGCGGAAAAGCTCGAGGTAAAAAGGCGCAATCTCGAAAAGACGCGGGAAAAAGTGAACTTCGCTTACAGGCGGCGAAGATGTCAACATAATCGAGCCGCGCGGAACGGAATTCCGCGATTAAAAAAGAGTTTAAGAGCGACGCGCGCGCGTATAATTAATTCGATTCGAGTCAAGGACTCGAAGCCTTCCAAAGCGCGCGGCGCGGCACTCGTATTTATTTCCCGTTGTAGAGGCGTCGACAAAAAGCGGTCCGCGTCGAGATGCGAGGAGGGAGGAAAAATTTGTCCCGTCGCTGCGAGCTTTTTAATATCCTTGGAGTAATTATTCCGCGGTGGCGCACAAGGAATTAAGCCACGGACGTTCTCCGAGGTTAATTAAACCCGGCAACTCGGTATTATTGCGCGCGTACACGCGAGAGCCGTGGCGCAGTTCCTCAAATTTGAGGAGCTCCGCGACGCTGCTCGACGTACAGCGGGGTGGGAGTCCGTCTTCTCGTTCTCCAGTTTCGTTTAAACACCCCCGCCGTTGTTCCGCAGCTGAAATCCGTGTTCCACAGTGTTAAGCTCGTGTCGCAAGTTGGGAAACCGGTTCCGCGGCGGGTCCAAAGCCCGGAAGTGAATCATACCAAAACGCGGACACGATTTTGCTGCGGTAATTTCGAGGCGGAGGAGCCGGATTTCCGCGTGCAAACATCGTTGGCGCCACGGGTACGTTGGTTCGACGCTACCAAAAAGTACGTTTACTTTTGGCGACGTAACGGTTGGCATTAGTCGGATCAATATGTTTCCGTATGCAACCAAATTGGAGTGCTGCCAATAATTACAGTAAATCGCACAGACGCTACTGAGATCTTAATTTTTTTTATCCTTTCATTGTCGTATCCGGGTTTGAGCTTAATATGCGCGAAAGTATACGAGAACGTAGCGCCACACTGGCAGAACAACGCATGGCTCTCAGAAAACTTGGCAACGGCGAACTCGAAGGGCTCCCGCGCGAGAAGAAGTCGAAGAAAAAGTATGAAAACATCGAAGGACCGTTCGAAGCTGGAACCGCTCGGCACGCTCCTTTGATAAGGGATGGTTTTATCGTTCGAAGGGCTGGCGCTGATTATCTCCGCGTTTACGCGAGGAAAGTTTCACGGTTCGGGACGGCACAGAAACTTTTCCACGCGAAAGCAACCCCTCGACCTCTCTTAGCTGAATCGCGAAGAAATAACGACGAATCGATTGTTTGTCTCTCGCGGGTAAGCAGAATAGAGCGCGCGCGCGCGCGTTCTCCTCATCTGCGATCCGATCTCTGGCGCTAACACCCCTGGGAATCCCCTGGCTCGTAAGTAACTAATTATCGAGACGCTATCGTCGCTCCGGGGATAAAGGTAGATTCCTAGAGGCGAAGTCAGATAAGAGGGCTGGGCTTCGATTCGACACCTCCTATCCCTTCGAAGATTCCCGAACCGCCGACAACCCCTTCGCGAGCGGGTCGTGCGCCGTTTAATCGGCCATTATCCAAGCGCTCGCCGATAACAGGACCGTGAAACGAAGGTGGGGACGGAAAGATCGAGACGCGGTGTCATCGAGATTTCATAAGTTTCGCCCGAGCGCCGCGCAGTTTCTCGATTCAGAGGGTTAATTAAGCCCTGGGACGATGGAAGAAAGAGAACCGTGGAACTTCCGCTGGGCGATGGGGTGAAACGAGTGAAAGATGGTTCCGCGACCGTCGACGATCCGGCTCGAATAATTAATAATCCTGCCGCGGACTTTCACGTCGGGGCGCGCGCGGTTTTCTCAAGTTACTTCCGTTTTCTGCGGCTCGCGAAGTCGCGACTGTTAGCGAAGGCCATTGAATGGGGAGGACCGCGGGTGCCACCGCGGGGTGGGTCGATCGACGCGCGTACTCGCGTTCTACGCGCCCCCCTAATTGGCCGTAGCCGAACGGAACCGACGCCTGAGGAGATTCGACGACGCCGGGGAAACTTTCCGCGAAGGTAAATGTTGCTTGCCGGCGGCGGCGAGGCAAATATTGGCACGTGATTTACGGATACAAATATTGGCGCTCGTTAGTGTTCGCGACTGAACGAATTATCGAACGCGGACGGGTTCGGGACGTGTCTTAGAAAAGGCCGCGCGCGTTTCCAGGCAAGTTATAAATGGTAAATAATCGAACAACCCCTAACTGCGACTGCGACCAAATAGAATATAACTATGTGACTTCCGAAGGGGGGAAAGGAGGGTCGAAACACGCGGAGCTTGGTCGTTTCGTTGGCGCGGAATTAAGAGGAGCTTACGCGTTTTACCATTAGCAGACGGCGAAGCAACGAGGTACGCGCGTTGGGCTAGGAGGCTCCGCGGCTCGTTCGTCCCGACTAAATCATGCTAAGCCTTGTTTATGCAGCTGCAAATTATGTTATTGCTCGAGGCGGGGAGTCGAGTGGCGCGGGTGCCGCGTTGCAGCGCCGATATTAATGATTAATTAGACGTTTTACGCCGGGTGAAACGACTCGAGCGAGCTCCTCGTAAATTGGCGATCGGGACGCCCGTATTAACTTTTACTCGCCCACCCTCGACCCCGTCGCCCTCCCGCGTGTCTCTCGCGCGGTATTTACGGTTGTTTGAAACGCGGTACATAAGACTTCCGTTTTTTGCGTTCGTTCCCCGCTGACAAAATATGAAACTAACCGCGAGCGCCGTGGTTTGCGCACAGGCGGGGGTAAGCACGATTTACGGGATGGCGGAATGATTTTCTCTGTGTTTGTTCGAAAAATATTTCAACTTGAAAAACAAATTAGCCGTCTGCTTTGCAGTACGAAATTCATTTATTTATTTTAGCCAACAGCTGCGGCTTGTTGCGCGACGTGAAAAAAATACGGGAAGAGAGCAATTAGGGATGCACAAAGGATCGTAAAGCAGAAACTGCAGAACTGATAACTGCAAAGCGGAACACTTTTTCCCGTGAATACAATACGTTTCGTTTACGACGTTTTAATAACAGCTGGTTTACCCCGGATTCGTATAAAATTGTAGCGCGCCGATGTTTAGGACTCGCGACTATAAAGGAAGGGCCAGGTGAAAACGCAGCGCGCAGAGGGGATTTTAATTCCGTTCTAATTTTATTACGCCGTCCGGTCTGGCAAATAATTGCCGCATAAATTCCGTCGCGTGTCCCTGATAAAATGAATCTTAATTCGTCCACGAACGGGGGTGTAATCGCCGAGATTGTGGGAATCCGAAAATTTCATTTCGCTACCCCGGAACTACCCCTTATCTACCCCTTACGCTACCCCTTATCCTTTCCCTCGAACGATCTACAATTATATCGTCAAAGAGGACCGCTGAATTAATCCCATTCAAAATTCGTTTCATCGAATCCATCGCGTTTTCAAAATCGAAACACGATTTCTCCTTCCCTCCGCAGTTGAAGTCCCTCGGAGAAATCAACCAGCCAGCGCATAATACAACCGCCTAACCAAATCAACGAAACGAACTATCTCGGTATTCCCTAAATTCCTACCCCCTCGACGCCAAGAAGCAATCGAACTCCCCTAGCCAAACGTTTCCACGGATCCGATCAAAAGCATCGATTCCCCGCTTCGCCGTCTCGAGGCGAGGATGGCTGCGGCCTCGCGAGCAACTTCGGGGCGCGAGCAAACATCCGTGCTCGGCGTGTATCGCGCGAGGCGTCTTCGTGGTCGAGCGCGTGTACGAAGGAGGGCCGGATTGTCTGGAAGGCATAATGGAACTTCCTGACGTTCAGCCGGGCCGCGGCGCGCTCGTCCTTTGTTCCAGACGTAAGAGAATGTCATCCCATATTGCGACCACCCCCCCGATTCCCGCACGGACGGCGAAGGGGTTGAGGCGAGGGCGCGCGGCGCGCCACGTCCGTTCGATTGGACGACCCAACCCAGCAACCCCGTTCGACCGTTCGTGGAATGCGAGAATTTATTCCCGGACATTCCGCTAGCTGGTAGCCGGGGCATCCCCTCGTCCCCTCGAATGGAGATCGAGGAATACCTGTCCCTGGTACCTTTTTTCCCGACCTTCTCCTCGTCCTTTTGTCGGATAACACCTTCGACATCGCTGATTCATCTTCTCTGTCGAATTCCGCGGCGGTTTTTGCCTGGTGCTTACCAGAGTTCGTGGGATCTTTCAAGATTCTTTTGAGTTTCGTTTCCTGTTCTTCGTTTTGGATCGTCCAGTCACTTTCTTTGCGCGCGCATTAGCGTATTCTGGGGTTCTCGTTCGCTCGTAACGAATTCTTGAACTCACCGCCCACAGGATCGAGCTGTAGGCGGGTTTTTGTCGGCTGGCCGACACGGAATCCGACAATCGAGTGGGACAAGAGAAAAGTGGGCAAAAAGAAAAGCTCGCCTGGCCTGTCTATAGATTTCCACGCTTTTAAGTGTCGCCTCTCCGCGCTGAAAGCGCGCGTGTGTCATCTCAGAATCGATGGCGTCTCTGGCTGAATTTATTCCCGTTATTTCGGCACGAGCTCGCGTTCGATCGTTTAGGGGGTGGGCAAAAATCTTAAGATGTTTCGTCTGGGGGAGACCCGAAAGCTCGCTCCGCGTGTATGGATTCTACTCTAAGCTGTGGAAAGAATGCAAGGAGTATAATTGAATCTTGCTATCCCGCTGGGAAAGGAATTCCCTTTGTAAATTTCCATTTCGCAGGCGCTCCTCCTGAAACGGAACCGTGGCAGTAGCTTCTGCGTCCCGAGGAGTCGCGGTCTCGAGCCAAGAGAGCTCCGGAAATGCGCGTGCTTCTTTCTCATTAACAAAACATACCTTTCCGTCGTCTTGGAAGAAAAATTTCTTTCTTCCGTTGGAACGCGCGCGCGCCGCCCCTCGCAAGCAAGAAACTTTAAATTAACACGTGAAAGTGGGGAATAAAAAATGTAAAACAACAAACTGGCGTTCGCGGGAGGCGCGGGGCGGAGGCAACGAGCGGCAAGGAACATTCGGAGGAGAGAAATAGGACGAAAGACCACGCGAGGTCGGAATTTACTGTCGCGACTTCCTCCTGCGGGAGAAGGCAGCCTATATTTACTGGCGGAAGAGGTAGAACTTCAATTATTTTCCCGTGGCGCAATAGTCGTGCGTCTTGCGGAAATTCCACGCGGAGAAACGCGCCGACTGAGAAGAATTCTTCTGGTCGCGGAGGTGCCGCGTCGCCTCGCCGGAAGAAGAATTACGGTCCCTTCCCACCGCGGTTCGAGCGTCTCTCTGACCATTTTTTCCCATCGCGGAACCGTGAAACGTACCCTCGCGCGTGCACGCGGCCACTTTTCTCCCTCTTCGCCTGGCTTCCTCCGCGCTCGCGAGCAATTTCCGCGCGACGCACCGGTTCGAATTGTTGTTAGCGAAATTGAAGGCTGGAATGGAGTTTCGTTATACAGCCGAGGCTGGATCGGGCTCGAAAGTTTCCGATCTTTGAACAATGGCCCGCATACGTTACGGGATTCAGGAGCCGCAACGGGGAGGGGAATATCTTCGAAGGTGGCGGGCTGAAACTTTGGGGGGTAGTTTAAACTAGTGTCGCGAGGAGGGAGAGTCTCGTCTCTCTTGCGAACCGCCTTGGTCGGATTCGCGGCGGCAGTGGTATAACCCCTGTCGCTGGTTAGACGTATCTACGGGCGAACTGCGGTCTGAACTCGAACGGTGACCTACTAAGCGGACGAATGTTTCTAAGAGTCTCGTTTCAGCTCGAAAATTAATTCTGTAACTCGTTGCACCTTCTACTTTCACCGCGTCGACTGCTGGTCTTCAATCACGAGTCAAATTCTTCGATCAGATCCGTTGGAATGCAACGATGGAGGGTAAAAACCCCAGTCAAGGACCTTTCGCGATAGTTTCTTCCCAAACAGCGCAAGGAGAAAGGACATGGGTCGATTAGCCAGTCGAGAAGCACCAGACGAACTGTCTTTTTATTGTTTTACTATGCGCTACTGTTTATTACAAACAATAAAGTTCTGTTAACGTAACTAAAGAAATTTCTAACAAGATCGATCGCAAGGCCACGAGCGAAGAAAAAAATGGCGGGCACGTTCAAGACCGAAGGGAGGAAGAGAAGAAAGGGACGAAAGCCCGGTGGCGCGGTCTCACGGAGTCGCATATTTACAGGCGGTGCAGTTTCAATTATTCCCTTGGGCGCGTCGCAATACGTCACGCGTCGGTTGTGTATTAAGAAAATACCGGGGCGTGTGGCCCATGAATCGGATCGGGACCTCGTCTGTTCGACCTCTCTGCCCCGCCGCGTGCTGAAAAACGCGCGCGCAGAGGGCCCTGGCGCACGTAGACGCGACCTCGGTGAGGGAGTTTTCGTTTTCGCGGCACCGAATTTATCTTCCCCGAGGAAATTAGAAAAAGGCATCCTTCGCGACGCCTCTCAAGAGCTGTGACCTCCTATTCCTCGATTCATACTCTCGGAACGGTATCCAGAAACGATATATCAGGGACGGGCTCGAAAAGGGACGGGATAAAAATATTACGAGGTAAAGCCAGGAGGGCTTAATATAGCGCTGGAGCGGGTTAATAGCGTTGGATCGGGGCGAGGCGCGGGGACGAAGGTCGAAATATCGGTGGGAAGGTGGCTGGGAATTGATTTCGAACGACTCGACGGCCGCGCGCAAGTGTTCCCTCGCAGACGAAAACTCGAAATGTTCCGCGCAAAAATATTCCCGACTGTCGCGAAGCACGTGATCGCCGTAAATTAAAATGACTTCGGACAGGAAACGCGCCAGATGTTCTCTATGCAGCCCATAAACTTTGTCACTGTCGGGCGTTAACAATACAAAAATAACCAGCGACCGTGTGTCAACGGTCGTCTGGCCATTAATCATGGAACAGCATTAGGCTGGAGAATTAAGGCCGCGCGACAGACCCGTGGCGATCTTCCAAAATCCGTTCGGCGCACGGATTCGTCGGCTCGGTCGAAGACGAATCCACTCGTGCTAACAAATAAGACGTCGAGCGGATGACGCGTCGCGATATTCGTCCTCGTCCGGGAACTTGGAACGAGGAGACGACGGTTTCCGGTTCCAACGTCGACGTTACCTCTCTCCGTCTTCGCAGCGACCCCCATTAGCTGAAGGAATTTCGTCAGGGAAGTTGGCTCGTACCTAGAGACGTCGTGAACGCGTCTTATTTCGCGTCAGATTTGAATTTTGCGTGGACATTGGGGGCACTAAAGATTAAGGGTCGAGTGTAAAGAGTCGGAATTCAGAGATGGTGGATTTGTATTTCCAAAATGGAATTTTTGGAGATACATTGGCTGAACGAGAAGGACAATTGTGAGTAGGTTTGGTGGTTGACTAATTTCGATACGAACCACCGAGTTGCGCTATTTTCCACCGTTCGAATTATTCCCAAAAACTTGGTTCCCGCTCTTCGCTCGAGGTACAGCACTCGCGGTGCATAGTAACTCGACCCAGCCATTTCCAGTGTAGCTAACAAAGACCGGAATGATTTGTAATTGGTTCGATCCGAAAAAAGTTCAGTCCAAAGCGAAACTAAAAGTGCACCAATCGTGCAGCGTTCGAGTTTCATTTAAAGGATGCTAACCAATCTCGCAACACGCGTCACCTCGATAAAAGTATACTCGATCGGGCCCCGTTCGATCGGTTTCGATCGAAACACCTCGAACGCCTCGGAATTTCGATTCGTCGGGCCTCTCTGTCGTTTGTTATCAAAGCGGCTCGACGCGGCTCGTTCCTCTCCTTTGAAAGCCACTCGTGCAGTCGCATCGCGGCAAGTGGCCGGTGGAGGAGAAAGAGAGAGAGAGAGAGGAGGGCGACGATGGGAAGATGGGTGAAAAAAATCAAGCGTCGATATAAATTCCATTGGAAACGGGCGGGCTTCGAGTAGCTCCGGGCGGACGCTACTGATCGAACCCCTCTCCGGAGCGTCATCGGCCGACCTCCGTCGCTTGTTGAATATTTGATAACGTCCTGCATGCCGGAAGTGCACTCCATATCGGCGCACACTGCCAGATACCTATCGGTTGGTGCTGTCTACATCGACCAACGGTGATACGCGTATGCGCCGTGACGCGCATCCGGATGCGGTGGTACGTGTCCCGTAGGGGAAGGCCCCGGCTACGAGGGACAAGACATCTCGACCGAAATCACGCACGATCGGAATACTAATTAAATCACCCCTGCGGCTACCACCGCGTCCTGGACGCCCCTCGACGCCTTCCGCGCGCGACGAATCCGTACGAGCATCGTCGCGGAGAGAAGCGGACCGTGGACGCGAATATCTACGGGGGTGGCAATCATTTTTGGGGATCGCGCGTGACTTCTAATGCGCGTCGTTAGTAGCCTCGACGATTTTGTTAATTATTGTAGGAAAGACGCGCGCGATACGCTTCTCCGATCGAGCGAAAGAAATGAGAACAGACGATGTGGTGCAATTATAAAGGGTTGAAAGGAGAAAAAAATTGTAACACGCACGCGGACGGGTAAAATGGTGGCTTCAAAGCGGAACCTTTGCCAGGCGTAGATAGAAAATAACTCTGCACGATTATTCCCTGTATACTGTTCCCAGGTATTGATCACCTAGTTAATGTAATCAATCAGCCGTAAGTGGAACGGTTGTCCCAGACTCGTTGCAGTAGATATTCACGAGGAATACAGGCAACGGATGATCGGAACATTTATTCCAGTCAGACCCAGCCGTTGTCGCCGTTGCGAGCATTATTCTTATTATTTCTTTGACGCAGCTGCGGTTCGAAAAACCGACTTTCCAGTCGAAGGCACCGGAGCGGTCGCTGCACCCGCTCAGAACCGCGACTATCGACCATTGAAGCATAAAAAAAATTGAATTTTAAATACACACCCGGGAATTCCAAATCCCACCCCTTTCGTCGTCGTAATCGATCGAGAATTCGCCACACTCAAAGGACATCGACGCGCGGTTAAATAAATAACCCAAACGAAAGCCAAACGCCCCGACAGGCTGTATTTAAGAGACGCTCCACGCTCTCCGCCGTTGAAAGCACGCTTTCGCAGTTCTTCGCGGGAACAGATTCTCACGTAGCGAATCAATGTCGCGGAAAGACACCCCCGCGGCCCATTCACGAAAGAACGAGCGGGCCGCAGAACGCGCGACGCGACTCTTCCATCGGGTGCTCGCCCGCTTTGCTCCATTAACCTCCCCTCGTCTCTCTTTCACGGGCGGGCGCGCGCTATCGTGTCGCAGCGATCGCGTGACAGAGTAATTGACACGGGAACAGCCGGCGCTAAACCAGCGCGGGCTGTTTGCGCCAGAAGCCACTCGAGTCCGATTCTCTCTCGACATTCTTCGCGATAACTGAATATTCATCTCCCCGCTCCGATTAGCGCGCGGTAGCCGCCGCCAGCAGCCGCGCTTATTAATGCAACCGACGAGCGACGGATGAAACGACGGGGTAGCGAAAAGGGGCGGCGTCGGCGAACTGGCGAACGGGGACTGGGTTACTGGAATTCATTACGCGGTATCGTACAGAGCGTCGAGCTCGTCACCGTCGCGTCTCGCCTCGAGGAAGCGCGAATCGCGCCCCGCGAGCCACTTGTTATAGCGACCGCTGAATAAAGCGCCTCGACGTAACAATCTCATCCGAGTAATTTATCGCGAGCCGCGATAAAGAACGGAAACTGGTTACCTCGTCCTCCTTTTTCCCCCTCCCCCATCGATCTCGGCTTTTCTTCCGTGGAAAACAGCCTGGCACGAGCGTATGAATCTCCGTCGGCTCGCGTGAATATAACCCCGCAAACACGACAGCCGGCATTTATTCGAGCATGTAGTTTGAAACGATATGGACGACATGGCGGCGGGGCTCGCGGCGGAAGGGTCGTCCAGTCGTTAGTTCCGCGAGGCTCGCGATAGCGGCGGGTTTAGCGTTTCGGATTTAGACCTTGAACCGCGTGGCCATCCGGCAGCACGGCTGTAGAATTCGTGCTGCGGACTTAGGCGGCCATAAATCTTTGCGCGCGACTCTAGAATCCTTGACCTTAAATTCTGCGATCGCAGGGATCCTCGAGTCCCAGAGGACCCGGATCGAGACTCTCTCTACGGCCTGGCATCGTTCTAAAATCTCGGGACGCGGCATACTCTGCGCGCCTCTGAGACTACAGATTTCGTCCCCTGAATTTACGCTTTCCCAACGTCAATATTCTCTGCTGTTTAAAAAGCAACGTCTCGCGATCTGTCTTCATTCCTAGTAGAAGCAGCAACCGAAGTCACTCGTTCGCTAGCCAAAGCAGACTACTTCGCGTCTCCTCGCCACGAAGAATCGCTTAGCGCGTCAACGTCAATTTCTCCAGGATCGATTCGACGTCGAAGCGGCGGTAATCCGGGAAGCGGAGAGCGTGGATGGAGCTCACTCCCGGGAAGATTCTTCCTCCGGGTAACTGATATAAACGACAGCGCTGGGATTCGAGACGACTATAATTCTCGATCAGTCTCGAGTCCTCGTTCGCTCGTCTTAGTTGACCATCCTAGTCTACGATGCGTACGAACGCTTCGAGCTACCAGCGCCAGGATAAAGAGGAAGGAAGAGGAGAAGCCAGATCGCGGGGACGGTTTCTTGTACGTCGACGAATCCGCAAAATGACGTCGAATGCATTTCGTTCGTATTCATTTCGCGGTCGCTTTGAATAAATAACCCTTCCGATGTCCCGTTTGCTGAAGGGGACTGTTGAATGGCGCGGTTTCCCACGCGAACGTCACCGTGGTGAAGTTCGATCTTCTTGGAGCCACGCGAATGTACTTTGATAGAAGTTTGGAATCTTTGCATCTTCGTTTTTCTTAAAATCGTACAAATTATTCCTGAATTCCTCAAATAATGCGTACAGAAAGTGCATCCGAAGTACGACCGTTAGCGGTGGAACTTCATCGAAGAATCTCGCGGCGCATCAATTATACGAAACTCGAGGTTTCGTACTTGCCAGCTTCGACTAACGCCGTTATCTGCGTCAATTCGGATCGAACTGTCTCCGCGAGCGAGAAATAGAATGAATAACTACCGAAATTATTAGCGACAGACCATCCAGCGAGTTTCTCGTAATTGTATGAAAGGATAGCGGGAAGTGGGAAGACGGCTGTACACAAATCCAAGTTAGAAATGTTTGCAGGAAGCGGTCGTAACTTGGAATCAGATCGAAAGTTACAAATCTCCGAGCTCGTTTCTTCGCTCTCTCGTCTCCGTCTTTAACCAGAGACGAGAGTCGCCGCGAAGTGGTCGCGCTTCGTCCGCAGTTTCCATTCGCGGATAGCTGATACCATTTGACGACGAGAAGCATAGTAGATCGCGAGAGTGCGGTGGTTGAAAGTAATGTTCATACTTGACTCTTGTTGCGGCGTTCTATAGTATTTCATCTTTATTTTAAACCGGATTCTTTTGAAAGGGGTGAAAAACACCCTCAAAGGAAGCGTAAAGCGTGGCTGGTCAAGGCGAGCGACCGCTGTCCAGCTGAGAATTATTTAAAAGCAGTTCACGCAGGTAGGACGGGGGTTGTCGCGTATTTATACCCTCAGCTTATAATATCGCTGCCTAAAATAGCGCGTGGAAACGAAAGCTCGTCCATCCGCGGCTATTCTTGCGCGGTCATCGCCGCTCGCCCCTTCGCCGCCCTATAATTACGCATTCCACTAATTAAGGATGCAGGAAATTGCGCCGCTTAATTATTTTCTAATTAACGCCGACAGAGATAGCAGGGCCAACTATGTGACACTTCTGGTAACTTTAAGTGGAGCGCCCCTTCCAGGAGCAACCGACCGCGAGACTCTCTCTTCCGTTCGGGAGCAATTGGACGAAAATGTTCGCCACTTTCGCGACACGGTCCGCAGCGCGCGCTTCCTGCCCTCAAAAACCAGGATCGTTTCCCACTTCGAGTCGAAACGAATGATGCGCGTTAAAAAACTAACAGAGAAACGTTTCTCTTCTACGAGCGATGCTCTGCGAAATAATCACGCGTTTGGAAACATTTAACCCTTTAAACTCCGAGGCGCCCTGAGGCGTCCATCAAAAGTCCGCGTGGACGATGTCAATGGGAAGTGGATCCTGAAATTCGCGCTCGAACTTTGAAACAATTCTATATAAATATCTCTCAGTGTTACGCGACGATAACTAAACTATCGAAGAACTTTTTACAAAACTTTCCAACACAGAATCGCAGTGAACGGGATGCTCCTCCCCCCCAATTGAACGAGAGAGAGTTACCCCAATTGGACTTGATCTTTGGGTCGATAAAGCGGCAAAATTCCATTAAGCCTTGCCGCGATAGTCACGCGATGCGCTTCGAAAATGACAAAACGCGAGGTGCTAGCGATTTGCATTCGAAGGAGAACGAAATATTCCAGGAAGCATCGAATTCTGGAGGAAGAGCGACGGGGACAGCGTCGACGTTCCCCGTCGACGGGTCCCAGAATCGAACCGATGTTACCAGTCACAATGGCGGCTGCTTCCCTTGGGCTTTTCTCCGAACATCGGCCATAGTCTCGCGAGGCGTCGACGAGACAGAGCCTCGCGTAGGTGTCAGCTCGTGAACGACAGTGGCAGGGTCGTCCCGCTGGTTACAATGGGGATCGAGCGGGCTGCGAGGTGCTCGCATGGTCGATCAGTCGAACGATACGCAGTCTGCGACACCTGAGACCAGCGGCCAATTGCTGGGCAGCCGGCTGGTGGCTCTGAACAGCGTCGCCGTTCGGCTCCTTGGAGCCTGATAAATGCACGGATTCGAGGGGAAGGACGAGGAGACGCGTCCGTTCGCCGTATGCGGCGAATGCATAGACGCGAGGTGTCTGGGTTGCGGGAATAGACACACATGGCGGGATGCAGATACCGGGTCCTGGCGGTGATTAAACGTTTCGAGCAATTAGGAGGCGACGCGGCCGGGTTCGTTCGCGTTCAATTGTTCCCTAGATTATATATTATTACCCTTATTTCGCGTACGATTATTCGGAATAAATCGCGGGGAACCGCGAGCGTACACGGGGATGATCCAGCGAGCGTAAGAAATACGCGACGCTCGCACTTTCGATGTAATTTTTAAAAACAATAACAGCGGATTTGAGTCTTTCGCGGAGGAACGGGAATCTATTCTCCTCGCTCTTCGCTTGCCTCCAGTTTCACGGACTCGGAGGATTTCCCCGTCGCGCTCGCGGTACGCTGAATAATTCTGTCTTGTATTCTAACGTCTGACACGTAAAGGGCTTATACTACTTGCCTGCGCTCAGACCGCGGCCACTGTATCACTGGTATAAGCGGCCGCAGTGGAACAACCCGGTGTACGGTCAGACGCAGCGCTCTATCTCGACCGCGTAGTCCTCTCCTTAATTCCCGTGTATCATTCCGCGCCCGTTTCCACGTGTTTTTCTACATAACAGACTCCCCTCTGTCCTCCACCGCGCGAGCAGCTCTGGATTTCGCCGAAGAATTTTATTATACGCGACGTTGTTATCTCGCGTTAACGTTCCGACGAAGGGAACCACCAGTCCGGATTCATCGCCAAGCCCGACCAACCGGGGATTCTAATCCCCCATGAAAATCCTCGCCCGTCGCGCCATTATTTCTCTAATGGAAGGTATTCCCTGGAACGGGCGGCGTAATCGCCGTTCACGTTGTTCGACCTGACACTGTCGAAGCCACTTATCGACTGCGTTTTCTAATTCCGCGCGATCCCGCTTCCGCCAGTACTTAACCGTCCGCGCGACGCGCGGCGTCGTTGGCCCTCGGCAATAATTGCGCGCAACAATCCCCGCGAGTCCCGATGACATTAAGCCGGACGTTATCCGGGGAATTGCGCGCGGAATTCCACCAAATTTTCGTCCCTCCCGTAACGCGTCGCAGCTTTAAAGTCGCGAACTGCCTCCCCGTGGCGTTCTCTGTTCTCTGCTCGAAAACTCTCGCGTATCCCAGCCGCGTTTTTCACCCGCGGAAAGAACCATTCACGGATTTAACGAACGCGAAATCGCGCATCCAGCGGCAACAAAAACGCGGGGGTTCCTACGTAAACAAAGTACCCCAGGCCCCTCTGGTCGCGTTTTCATTATTTAACAACGCGATATGACCGGCCATTTGGTATCGGAAGCGGGTTCGTTCGAGAGTCATCGGGTATTCGTGGCACAAGAGGACGCGCGCGCGTTTCAATGCGTCGCGCGGCGTATTCACGCGCTCGGAAAATGGAGATAAAACGCGCGAAAACGTCGTTGCCACCGATCCGCGCGGCCAACCAGTATGAATCTATTAATGTTTCCCCTCCGTACGGTTTATCTGTCCCGTTTATCCGCGCGCAGCGCCCGCTCCTGGATGACGATTTGTTTTCGACCGGCGGATTTTCGAGGCTGGACTTGGGCTCGAAACGTCCCGTGACACTCGTGTCGATACATCATCGAGAAACCAGAACGGTCAGCGATTCGCGCGGAACTCGATTCCGACGTGTTTCGTGCGCGCACGTTGAAATTCGTGACGTAAAAACTAAATCCTCTCTGTATAATAAATAATGATTCGCGCGGTACGCATTGGAAGTTTGTAGTACGCGATGCCAGACGCGAGAAGAGAGGCCACCATTTTGAAGTTCTGCCTCTTAAAATGAATCTCACGGCAGCCACGGAGGACGCCGCGAGACGTCGAAATTGAAGCGACGCGAGAAGGGATTACCGTTCTCGAAGCTTCCCCCTTTTAAACCTCTCTCGCGTCATCAAGGAATACCGTTACGCCTTTATGGGCATTTCCAGATGAGAATGAATTTTATTTATTAACGCGGAAGCGTCGCGCAACGGCGGACAGTCGCGCGCTAGCCACCAGCAACGAAATTTATGATCGCTTTATGCTCTCGTAAAACGAGCAGGACGAAATTGTAAATTGGGAAAAAACCATTCTGCCCGGCGGCGTATGAACAGCGATACATATCCGCCGCGGCGCGGTGGGGAAAAAAAAGGGGGGAAAAAAACAAAAAGTGCGCGTCGTTCCGTGCACCAGGGAGAGGACCTCGTGGAATTTTCATGGGGGAATATCACCTCCGTCGGAAGTGCGTCGCGATACCGCGATACACCCGCGCGTCGTTCTTTTTCTATTAATTAAAACCGACGTTACTGTCCATCGAGAACGCGTTGGGAATAAAAGCGCAAGAGGACGGCTGGTGGTTCTCGCGTTTCGGAAATGCGCGCGTTCTCTGATGCTCGTCTGCGTTCCATCTTCCCTGTCCGTAACTTAATAAAGAGCGACTCTTTCGTCTCCCTTGAAACCGCTGGGCGTCGGATTTTAATTAAATAAACTAATTTACAAGCTCGCGTATCCCGCGAAATATCGGTTCGAAGGTTCACTTTTACACTGCGAAAGAATTCTAATAAATCTTGATAAGTATTATCTCAAAAAAAAAAAAATAAAATACCATGGAATTTGAAACATGCTGCCTTGATAAAAATCGTCGAATTCTCGGAATTCACACTTCCCCCGAAACATTTTCCGATCCCCGTAATAAATATCCAATATTTCTTCCGGCGCAGTGAAAAAATTCCACCGCAGTTTCGTCCATCGCAAATACCACCGCGTAGTCCGCAATCACGTCCCATAGATCATGTTCTGACGCGTGTAACAGCCCGTGAGCGGGCTGAAATCTCCAATAAAAGCTCCCCGGGACGTTCCTCGGCTATGCACATCTCATTGACCCGGACAGCCCCGCCTCTGATCGGCTCTCTGAAACAGTCGGCGGGCATCTGGCGCGCGGATCATCGGAGGAATTAGAAAAACCGGAGGAGGCGCTCGTGGCAGCGGAACTGAGGCGAGAAGAAACTGTGCTCGCGAGGATCTTCATCCATCAAAATCAATCTATCCTGGAAATGCGGTATCCGCGTTTCACGGACACCGCAGTTTCTCGATACGACGCGATGGAAGATCGAGGAGCGTTGCTCGCGCTGAGGCTTCGTCGTTAAAGTTGCACGGAGGCTGCCAGTGTTGCAGAACGTAGGAAGGTTTCAGCGCCGCGGCGGCTATTATTTCTGATAATCCGACAGTTCGATTAATTCGGGATCCTGGATTAGGCGGATCCGTCGAGTCGTGCCTCCCGCGAGAGTTTCGTCGGCGGTTCTGCCTAGGAGCAGCTTCTTTTTGGGGTGGGTTGTTCTTCTCGAAGTAATTGGAGGATCACCAGATGGAACGGGACGAGGAGTCTTGCGATTTGATATCGGATTACACGCGCGCGTTTATCATTGCAAATGGACGCAACGAAGCAGCGGCGATTTTTTACGCGAGGCGAAACTTTTGCGTCGAAATCGGCTGGGATCCGTGTACGCGTCAAACCTCGTCCCAGCCCCGTCCGCGGGCGGATAGTTTTCCCGTCAACTATCGCGAATTTTTCGCGAATAATCGGATAGAACGGTGAATGCCCGGGACTAGCCGGAACGACGCGGTTTTCCGACCGAAATTGGGTCGGCGCCGGACAAACCGAGCGCGTCGGATGATCCCCCTTTTCTCCCGTGGCGATCGTCGCGAGAAAAAAAAAAATAGCCGCGTTTTTGCGGCGGCGCAGCTGCGACGCGTTTTAATAAAGTCGCTCGTTTAATTGTCAAGCTTTTTTATCGCGTTCGCGGCTCGCATTCGGAACTGAGGGTGGTAGCCGCGGGTGTGGGCGCGGTGCCAAGCGTTCTCGCGGACGTTCACGAAGAAATTTAGCCCTTTAACTCCGAGGCGGCCTGAGGTGTCCCGCAAAAGTCCGCGAAATGGGAAGCGGGTCCCGAAATCCGCGCTCGAACTTTCAAAAAATTCTATTCGAATATCTCTCGACGTTACGCGAGGATAAATAAACTGTTGAAGAAGTTTTAACAAAACGTTCCAACAGAGAAGCCAGCGAACGGGATTCTCCACCCCCTCCGCTTGGACGCGAGAAAGTTGCCCGATTCGGCTTGATCTTTGGGTCGATAAAGAGGCAAAATTCTATTAAACCGCGTTAGTTGCACAATGCGCTTCAACCCCCGTTGAAACTCGAGGCCCACACTGGCACACGTTTTTTAAATGCTGCTCGAGCTTGGCGATCGGAGAACTTTGGAATAACGGCTGGAGAAGATTGTCAACGTTGTAATTAACTAATATCGGTAAATCGTGTACCGTTCGAAAACGGAGCAGAAAGCAGGGAGGAGGAAAGGACGGGAGTCGGGAAGAAAGAAGAGAAAGAAGGGAGAGGGGGTGGGAAAAAGTTCGAAGATCAATTTTAATGGGAAGCTCCCCTCAGATTCGGGGTGGGGGAGTTACAAAAGAAGTTACGTTTGGATAGAAATCGTCTTAAAACCGTCGCAGCTCGAGAAAAATTCGTTCTCCCACGATCCGGACCCACTCGACTTGGCGAGCCCGCGAGAGAGACAGCGATAAAGGTAACGAGCTCGCGAAATGGGTCGAGTACTCGAGAGCGTACCGCTCGGAAGTGGTCCGGTCGTGGTCCCAATCTTATCGATAATCTATAAGGACTAGCGGAGCGAAGAATGTATTATATTCAGCCATATTTTTTCCCCTCGGAGCTGCTCGAGATAGTCGAAGAAATTTCTTCGGAACGACGACGGCTTATATCGTTATATCCGGTTCCGTGATCGTCTATCGCGAAGAATCCGCCGAGAAATTATTATTCCGTTACTAGCGAAGCGTCTCGAGAAATTGTCTCGACGACGCTCGGACGTAAAGCGGAGAACGAACGATACGTCTTCGAGGTAACCGACGTCGATTCGAGGAGCGACTCAAACACGCCACGCCCCTGTAAACCTTATATCCCTTTATTTACACCGTATCACGCTCACTGGACGGTGGCCATCATCGACAGATTCTCTAGCGGAACATCGTTCCGCTGCCACAAAGGGTAGCAGAAGCAGTCGGCTGCATCTGGCCTGAAAACATCTCCCGAAGGGTTCTTTCACGGACTCTGGCCACGACGTCTGATTTCAACGGCAGAGCAATACGTCCCGGTTAGAGGAGGAATGCCTGGAAGCCAGCAGAGGGAGAGAGAGAGAGAGAGTCGAGTCCCTCGGGAGGATCGAACGAGCGTCCGCGGTCCATTGTTGCCGGTTAATTAAGGGAATTGATGAAAGATTAAGGAGTTCCTCCTGGTCGCCGACGTCGTCCGCCATTCGACATACATCCCCTTCGTCTTCCAAGAAGGAGAGTACATGGGACTCAATTGAGGACGTATTGTGCTTCCGACGTAGCGCTTCCGTCTTCCGTTCCTCGCTTTATCTCCCTTGCTTCGTGCACGCATTCATAAATGCATGTGGAAGGAGCAGAAGCGAGAAAGATTGAAAATTCAGGGGATTAGAGGACCGTCGAGGCAACTCTGGGATCTTATCTCGCGATAAAAATTTCATCGCACAGATTCTCGTCTTCGAGAAATTAATTACCAGAGCCCGGGTCGTCTCGAGGAAGATCAGCAAGCGTTGAGGCAAAAAAAAAAAAAAGAAAAAAACTTTCCGCTCCACGCTAGAAAACCGTATTTCGTCCGCCTTGTGATTTCTATCTGTTTTCTTTTTTCGTGCTCCCTTCTCTCCATCTCGCACACCCTCGATTCTCCTCCCCTTCTTTTCCTCCATCGATACGGGTTAATTGAGTCGAGGAAATTAATCTTGTTCAGCTGACTCCGGGGGACGGCTCGGTTACGCTCCATCAAATTTGTATTCTTCTTTCCCAGACGAATCAGGGGTGGGCGTTACTTTCATTCGTAGCATCTTATGCAAGAATCGACCCTCTGTCTCTGCGCTCCGTCAGCCTCTCGGAAACAAATGGACGCTTGCGTCAACATTTACAGAATTTCGCATTCAATTAGGAATTAAATAATTCATCTAATCAAAGTACTTCAAATTGCTGCAACGCTTCTTGCCTCGTACCAGACTCGTAAACTTTGCTACATTCTCGACGAAACACCGCCCTCTAAAACACTTAAACGAGTCTTTGAACGAAACAAACCCATCGAATCGTATGGTGAAACCACCCCCTTCGAATCGATCCGTCCAGGCCGCGAAAACCGCACGCGGCCAGCAATTCTGTCGCAACGATCACGGCAATTACGCTGTTCAGCCCGCGCGAGTGGTCGTGCTCGTCGCGACGCGCGTACACACGCGGCCTGGCAAACCTGAAGCGTGGCTCCGGGATGGATCCGCGTTAGGATGCTAAGTGGATTGCCGTGGAAACATTAAATTACCGAAGAGCCGGGCGCGGCGCACAATCGTTCGAAGCCACCCCCGTTCACCGCAACGATCTTGTGTACAGGAGACCTCGCGACGATCGTGCGCCTCGCGTTGGGCCCATCGAGGGCCCGCGGATCAGCCTGGATTAGCGCTCGCCGATTAATCGTCCCGCGAAACGACAACGGTCGTCGATGCCCCGGTGTCCTGTTTAATTAACCAACGAACGAGGACGATTCCGGTATTGCGAGCTCGATTGTAATTTCGAGCGTTACGCGGGGGTGGGAGATGGGGCGTGTGCCGCGCGTATTTCAGCAGCGTGGATTACTTCAGGTGGGTAATTGGCTGGGCTCGTCATCGGGACGGGAGAGGCGGGTAAAGATTCGTTGGGTCCGCGAAAATATACCATTAATTGCGTCGCGTCCCGTAATACGTACGGGGACCGCGTTAATTACGCGGCGGCGGAATGTAATAAACGTTTCGTTTCGCCATCGGTTATATTCCGCGGGTGTAATTTCACGGTTAATTGGTGGCGCGCGCGCTGATTGCTCGCGCTACCCTCGCGCGACGGTATCGCGCCTCTACGCGGTGATTCGAGCGGACACGCGTGTCGTTCGAAATTGGCAGGCTCCGCCGTGGCGTGGAATTTTTCGCGCCGCTTTTATTCCTGGATCGTCGCCCCGGGCGTACGAAAGTCGACGGGCTCGCGGCTGCTGGTCGTCGAGCACGCGATCTATCTAAATATTGAACGTCGAAGGATTAACGAGGGACGAGAGTTCCTTCGCTACGGACGAACGATGGCCGATGAATCGAACCGGTCGGTTTCTCTGGACCTCTCGAAAAAGAAGAGGGGAAAAAGGAAAATGATAACCGGAGAATAAATCGGGGGTGATTTATTCGAGGGAGTATAAGGCGCTTTCGGCTGAAATTCTCAATTTTCCACGCGCCCTCCGCCAGACGTCGCGTCGATTTTTCGGGATAAGCTTTATGCTGGCTGAAAGCTCTTTACCCCCTGCTTCTGGTATACGTAGCGCGCTTATTTTTCTGCCCGCGGAGTGGAGGGATCCGCCTGGGGGTGGGCGAGCATGTTTCGTATCTGTCCGCCTTAAAATATGCCAGCCTGGACGTACGCTTGATCATCCGGTTCGAGGAATTTCTCCATTTCCGTGGGCCATCGCAGTTAATACATTTTCTGGATAAAAAGGATCCAAATTTCTCCAATGGAATTCCCGTGGAAGTTGCATCGTCCATCGCGTCAGCGACTGCGCGCAAATATAATTCCTTGATCGTTCCTCGCCAGGTTCCACGGTATTGGTACCGTGGCCTAGCAATCAGCAAACGCAAATAAACAAACCGTGCATACGGGTACGCGAGCGAATCGAAGAGCGAGCATAAACAATCGTCGTACGCCGTCGATGTTACCAACACATACGAAATAATATGCAACTCAATGGATACGCATCGACTACAGTGATCGTACGTAATATGGTAACCAAACACGTAAAATGTAAATAAATAAATGTAGCATCGGGACGTTGGTCGTAGTGTGCGTAAGCGAGCGAGGCGAGCGTCGCGAGGCAGCGTTGGCGAAATAAATAAAGTCAGTTCATCTCGAACCGTCGAAAGAATAACACGAACGCTGTCGCGAAATTATAGTAATAGGTATATAGGAACAAAGAACTTAATTAAATACACCGTTGAACGCAACAAGAACTGGCGAGAAAGGCAACGGACAGTCGATCGGGAGGATCGGTCGCGCGCGATCGTCCGCGAATCCTCCGGCGGAAAATTTAATCCGCACGGTACAACGCTGGGAATTTAACTAGTCGGATGTCCAAGTGTCAGCTGTCTACTTTGTCCGTCGAGCGTATCCGGGCAAATCCGCGGCGCCCAGTTTCTATATGCAAATCTACTCATAACTCACCAGGAACGAATCAGACGGACGGTGGCAGCCGTATCTTCCTCCGTCCCTCGGCTTCCGCGCGCCTTCCGCGTCGGTTCGTGTCTCCGGTGGCTCTCCCTAAATGTAAATCGTCCGGGAACGACCGAAGAACCGGGTAGGGTCGGAAAAACAGGGGCTGGAATACATCTCTTGAGCCGCGGTTGGGATTCATAAGATCCCCGTCTGGCGAGATCTTGGCCCGCGCGTGGAAATTTCTATTTCACCGTGGGAAAGGCGAATTTTTCTCCACGCTTTTACTCGAGGCACCGCGATACATCCAGCGCGACAATTTCGATTTCGATATTACGGTTCAACCGACTTGATAGTTTCGCTAATGCGATCACCCCAGCGACGAGATACCTGTAATAGTTCGTCGATTAACTCGATGTCCCGATAATCCCGATTGTCTCGTGATCCGAATCGGCTGATAGCTCTGGTACACTGATTGCGCGGGTAATCTCGAGTTTATTAATCGAGCAGCCTTGACAGTTACGATGATAACTCGATGGCACTGACGATTTAATCGCGGCCTCGATCCGTCGTCCGTGGTAATAAAAAAATAACGCGTCCGATAACGGTCACCGTGGATATTTAACGAGCTCTTTTACGACGGCAAAGTGGAATTCGATTCGAGGAGCGCAGGTTCGGGTACGCGGAGAATCGGCGGATCGTATTAGCGGTCGGAACAATGTACGTGACGATTACGGTTCACCTCGTGACATAACATTTCCAGTGACGGATGCCGGCGTCATCGTAATTTACTCAAGCAAAATGTATCCTCCCGTGGCAATATCGAAACAGGCCAATATCGTTAACTCTAATTCGCTTACGTTCGCGCGCGCATTGTCGAGCGGCAATAACGAGATTAATAATGCGACCCCCGTCGATAATAATCGTGGAATCACGTACCGCGCCAATATCGAGCCGCTCGATTTTGGTTAGCCACGGACGGGCACCAAGAGCTGCGGAATCCGCCGTGGCCGATGCGTTTTCCGCGTCCCATTAATCCCGCGCGCAGTCTTCCTTTTGCTCGCCCATTTTTCTCCGCTTGTTACGCGTTTGTTGCGCGCACGCGTGATTAAACGGAACGATTTTTTACCGAAAACCGAAACCGCGAGCTCTTTACACCGGGTACGCTAATGAACGATGATTAACGACGGCTCGCCACGCGTCCCTTTTCGACGGGACGCGACGGACGTCCCGTCGAACTGGGGTCGCTGGTCGAATCGTCGAGAGGGACAAAGGGACATCAGGTGTTCGAGGACGAGTCAGCGCGCGATCGCGCCACGGTTCCCGTCCAACCAGCGACGCCATTCTTTTCTCCATCCGCGTTTCCGTTTCCGTGGCGGCTGGCTCGTACACGGTCATTGTTCAAGTCTATCGCGATAAACCGCGCGCCGCCGCCTGCGTTTCCGGGCGGGGCTGCTTCGCGCGATCGTTGCCGCACGCGCGATGAATTTTATGACGGATACGTGCGGCGAATTTGTCAACCGAGAAGAGATAATGCGACGAGCCCGGGCCGCGATCCTGCGGATTACGCGACGCGACCGATCGATCCGCGGACACGCGTTTTTCTCGACGAGTTGCGCGAGAGACGCGAGAAGGAACGACTCGTATTTACTCGCGGCGATCGCAGTTGTTTTCCAGTTAAACGTACGAATGGGGCGAATTTTATTGTTCGCCAGGCGCGATAAATTATTCGGGAGCGCGCGATGGCCGATATTCGGCATCGCGGACACGATGGAGCGTTGAATTTCGGGCGACGCGAAGAGGAACGAAGCGCAAGTTGTGTCTTACGGAGTATGTAATTACTGATTTACGATGGGATTCTAGAATTCGTCAGGTTTCATTTCCGCGGCCGGACGTTCGCCCCGACGTCACGTGGTTCGCGAGGGAACCGGATGCAACAGCTTGCCGCGCGGCGGCTAGCAGACTGCACTTCCGGTGTAATGCAGCCCCTGACCCGTGAATTAATATTTCATCGTGGCCACGTTTTGTCGCCTTTTCCTCCTCTCTCTCTCTCTCTTTCTCTTGCAGCTTTCACGGTTCGTTTTCCATCGACTGCTCGACTCGCCCTTTTGTTCCCGTTCGAGTCATTTACCATCTCTCTGCATCTTTGACCGTGAATCCGTCGGCCGCGCCATTTACCACCCTCGTCGAAAGTATCGCTATTTACGGGCTCACCCACCCCCGCCCTCAGGACGCCAGGATTGTTTGCGCCCGCCCCTTTTGTTCCGACGATCGATCAACGATTTCGCGTACCGCGCCGTTCCGTTCCATTCCGATCTTAATGCACCGTGACATTGCTCGATGCGATTCGACGTGGGCCGCCAGGATTTTGCATCCGTCAACGGGAACGGTCGAACCATTGTCGGAGATCCTTCCAACCCCCTGAATGGATCTTAATTGGTTTCGCTTCTGAACGGACGTTTTATTTTCTCTCCCATTTGCGTTTAAATGCGAATCCTATTACGGTATAACGGTATTCCCTATTATTTACGAATTCAATTCGCGCAAGTTATAGCGGAGAAAAATGTCCCGTTGCAATATTCCCGTCGGGCCGCTTAATGGCGCAGGGGGCGAAATAAGAGAGGAGGAAAAGCGAAAAGAAAGGGGCGGTTTCGTCAGGGACCTAATGGACTCATTAGTATCGCGCGGGAGTAGCGCAATTTCTTTTCGTTCAATGGAAACTGCTGCGATGGATTACGCGCGATACGTTATACGTAGTAAACGAAGGATCGCGCGACCCGAGGATTCCCAGCGAATTAATTCCGACTCGACGATTATCGATCGGATTGCCATTCTTGGTAACAGTCCCGTCCTTAATTTCCATCGCTGCACCCGAAATCAACGATAATCGCGGCTCCATTCAGAGCCGACGTCACGTCGATGGCTCGCGTCGACGGACGCACCTGCCAACCGCTGGTCGTTTCGTCGTGACTATCGTGCAGGTGTCCGACGCGGTGCATCCGTGCCAAGCAAACAGACTCTGCCCGAGATGCGGAAGCCGATGAGCAAAATTCGATGACCCATATACGCGGCGCACAATGCATCCTCCCGATCACAAAGGGCGCACGGGGAGATACCAAGTGCCCCGCGACTCTCCGTATCGATTCAAAATCAATACGCCGGTATCTACCGTCCGACGTGGCAGCACAAAGAGAGCCACCGGCAACGCGCTCCCGGTTCCCGCTGGAGCGTCGCAATTAGTTGTCGCGTCGAAGCCAAACGAGGACGAGATCGTCCTCGTCGATACGGTATCCGGTCGCTCGTCGAAACGCTAACGCGCGCCTCAAGAAGGATCTTTGTTTGCTTCCAGAACGAGAACAGAGCGCTGCGACTGAAGGAGCCCGCCTCGTTGGCCCTCTCCGCCGGAAACCCCGGCAACTACGTGGACCCAGATGGCACCGCCATTGTGATGTCGTCCGAGCTGCTGCCCGCGCCCACCCCTGACCCGAGGGTCACGTGGAACTACTTCGACGAGCAGGGGTAAGATCGAGCGATCGTTTTCGACTCGTTACGATTTCCACCCTGCTCTCCTCCTCTGCTGAACCACACCCTTATCTCTTAATTACCTCTCGCGAAAGCTGCGGAAGCATTTCGATCGGTTTAACAGCTCGCACGACCGTCTACGGCGCGACTCGGTGATTTTTCGCGAGCGTTATCGAAACTTCGCGGCGTCGTCGAATGTTTACCAACGGATCGAGGCGAGTCGACTCCCTGGTTCGGGAAAATCGATGAATATTCATTAACCGTCGGCTGCAAAATTCAATTTCACCGGCAGTGCGTGATTCTAATTCACGCTAAGCTACGAGCTCGACGATGCGCCGTAATAGAAAGTATTCGGAAGGCGGTTGGAGCGCAATCTCGGCTGGGAACGCAAGAACTGAATACTAATCGGCCCTCGTGCCAGCCGTATACATTGTTAAACGTTCGAAAAAGCGTAGCAAGATCCACTATTAATGCCGTCCGCCGCTCGGAATCGCGGCCACCCCGATCTCTCGCACCGCGCGCGCGGATATTAATTATTACGCCGCGTTGCGTCATCCGCGACGCAAACTTTCCCGCGATGTCCTTTGTTACGCGATATTTCCGCTCGCTGTTAATAATTTAACGCTCGCTCTTTTCTTCTCGTTCTCAAGGTACGTCTCCAGAGGAGGATTGCGGGCTGGAGAAGATCCATACGCCAGGAACAAATTCAACCAGGAAGCCTCCGATGGACTTCCGAGCAATCGCGACATCCCCGACACGCGCAGCGCAATGTAAGTAAATTCCATCGTCTTATCGTCTTATCGCAGTCCCTTTTTTCCCTAAACTATGGACAAGCTAAAGCGAAATACCTTCGTTTTGTCGCTGACATTTTCATTACTAAAGTTTCAATTCGACGAACGCTTGTTATTTATCGAAACGATAATACGGTCACTTGGCGCTGGCACGAACGGGACTGTATCGCTTTCCCGCGAGCGAAAACATCCGCGAACACGGAGTCGAAACAAAAACAGTCGACGAGAGGGAAGTTGGCTGGCGATGAAATAAAAACGAGGGCGACGAGCAGCGTCGATCGACGCCGATCTTCAAGTCGACGACAGTGACGCGAGGCGCGAGGGGACGTCGATGTCCGCGCGAGCAGGCGAGGGTAAAATTTCACGCTGAACGCCAACGAAAGGGCGACGAGGGTCGTTGGGGATCGACGCGATGCAGTTGACCGAACGGTGGCGGCGGATGGAAGTCGGGAGACGCGATTCACCGACGAGGAAAGACAAGGGGAGGCGGAATCCGCCATGTCGGTCGGTCAATCCGTTCATACATTATTATTGGAGTCTGCGAGACGAGCTCGACGAGGATTACCCGTCCCAGGTGATCGCGAGAATCGCTGCGCAGCGTTGGGAGTGCATGGACTCGGCTGGGAAGCGACCGTACGTTCGCGCGGCCAGCGTTCACCAGAAACGACGTTCGAGGACCCTCTCCAGGAGGAAATAGGTTCAACCGCGGCTTGAAATCTACGCTCGACTCGTTGGTCGAGTTCCTCGAGTTCGAGAAACGCTCGACGATTTTGTAGACGCGAGCTTACTGCTCGAAACACCGCAGCCTCGAGGAATTTGACTAGTGAGAACGAGATTCAATTGCGTTTACTGTTCTAATTGAAGCTGTCGATTTTTGTTCTCTCGCACAGATCGGGAAGAGAGGAGAGCAGCAATTTCTGACCGTGCGAAAGAACTTTCGGTTGGTGCGCGTTAAAGTTTCATTGAACAGCAGAGTTGAGGGAAATCGTCAAAGAAATCATCGATCGAAGGAAGATTTGTATTGTGCCTTTGTATTTTTCTTACACATTTGGACGTTTCGTAAAATGTTTTTTATATACGTCGATTAATTCTGCAAATGATTGTTATTCGTCGCGGGTTTTTGGATTTCATCTACATGCGAGCGCCACGGATTGAATTATTCTTGGTTTCCTCGAAACGATCGAGGCTTTCGATTAAATACAGTCATTTCTGGGCTCCTCGCGTATGATGCAACACTCATGAATTAAAGATACGGAATACTTCGAACGGAAATGAGCGGCATCGCGTTCAAGAACGCTATTCCACGGTAAACTGCTTAAACGCGAACGTTTCCCGATTCCGTGGCCCCGACAAATTCGACCGAGAACCTGCTCGAACGTAGAAAAGCACGCTTCCTTTCCCGTAGGTTCGATCCAGAGCTCGGAGAACAGGCATGGAAATCGCGACGCGCGGCAGGAAACGGGGAATTGAGTTGGCAAAGTTTAGAGATTCACCACCGGTTAATGGTGCTGCTTGCTTTCCACGCCCTGCTCGCCCATCCGCCGTGAAAACGTGGCTCCAAAAAAATTCCCCGCTTCTCTCGTCCACCGAAATCACGATCTAAACGCTCGACGCGCGCCCTCGGGGGTTTTCGGGAAGGTTAAAAGAGCGAGATTGCAAAACGGAGAGGCGAAGGCGGCGTAGGGTCGAGGGGGGATGGAAAGTCGAGATTGACAGACAAAGATACGTTACGAACGAGTGGTCGAAGAGCACGATCGGGAGAAAGAGAGACGTTGCCATTGAGAGAGCTGGCCGCGAGAGGGGGTGGGTAGGGCGCAGAGGTGGTTGGACGTGCGGTGCTCGCGAAATTTCACGCGGAACGGAACGAATTAATTATCGAGCGACGTTGGAAATAAATTTGGAGCCGGGTCGGTGTCCATTCAGCCGCTGGGTAATCAATGGTTAATGGAAGCAATCTAATTTCGGGGCCCCGGCTACTTTTATGGACTCGTAATTTATTCGCTGTTTGCGCGGGAATAAAGCTTCCTTTCCGCCGTGTCCTACCTATAGGGTCCCGGAATTTACGATGCATTTTATTAATTGAAACGCTTTCGGAACGGTTTCGACGGCAGGCTCTCCCGTCGATGAAAGGAACGGTGACAACGCTCGGGAGAGCCTCTTTCGCGTCGGACGTCGCGATCGATACCGCTTTGAAATCGAAAGGCTCTCTCAACCAGCCATCCCCGTTCGCGCGCGTCCCCCTTTAGCGCTTGGAATGCATTTTCCGGTGACGCGCCGCCTTTCCGACTGTCTCTGTCGGAACGGGAGGACCCTTCGATCCTCCGCGCTGATCTAATTTCCTGAACGCTCCACCTACGCTCGGCCGTATCCTGTTTCGCGCGAACAGACGCGCTCAACAAGTACCGCGATCCACCGTCGAGGCGATCCGGGAACAGCTCGAGCCGAAGATCGAGATGAAAAGTTCGCGGACAAATTCGCGGTACGCGCGGATCGATCGCTCGACGATTACGTTACGCACAGCTGATGCAATTAGCTCCGCCCCATCGAACGTCCCCAGTTTCGAGAATAATACAAAAAAAATATTCCGTGTCGTTAAAATTTAATTTCGATGGAAAAAGTACGAATGCGCAGTCAGATTGTGTTAATAGCTTTTCAAAATGGATTACAGGATGGAATATTGGACGTATCGCGGATCAAAGGGAGTTAACGAAAATTGTGCTTTGAAAAGAAAAAAAAAAAAAAAAAAAATGGAAAAAAGAGAGTCGAAGGAATAAACAATGCATGGACACCGGAATTAAAAGTCGATTGGTTTCGCGTGAAAGAGAGATTAACGGCACGTGATTACGATAGAACGCGGCGAAACGCGCGGGGAACGAGCTCGTAAAGAGTGTCCAGCCCCGAAGTGCGAAACTGCGAACTCGTTAATATTCGATGTAACGCGGGGCCGCAAGGTGAATTGTCGCACGGGCCTGATTTGCATCGCGGCGCCGTTTATAACGTTTAGCAAACGTCGATTGCCGAAAATTCGATGGCTCGAATGTTATGTAAATGTTGCGCGGGCTCGATTGAGAGGAATCCATTTGCCGCGGTCTCCGCGGTTTCCGTTATCAAACTCGCGAGCCTGACTTTATAGAATTTTACGGGAAGGGGCCAGTTATCGTATTCCCCGAGCGAACTAGACAACCTGAACGTAATCCCCGCGAATTATAACGATTACTGTGGGCTATTTCGCTAATTAATATGCTTGCGCGAAAGTTTGCCACCCGTCAGATTAAGAGGTGGAAACTTATCCCCGAGTTTCATCGGACGAAGTGGAATATCCCTCGGTTTAATATCGGGATAAAATATATGAGACATCCGAGAGCAAGATTACGATACGATTTTTGGATCCGCCTTCGAGTTCCACCCGCTGCACCCTCTTTCCCCGAGTTAATCGAATTCCTATTGATCTTACCTTCCATCGGGATAATGTCGTCCCCGTAATATCCTCCGCCATCGCCCCCTTGCCTCCGCCACGTTTCCACTGTCTGCTTCTTAATGTTACTTTAACGTCATGATTTTCCGTCCGCTACGTCGATCCTCCTCCGAATATAATTAAAGAAGAAACACCGTTATAAGTAGCATCGCCGCGTTGCGCCCCGAGAAGTTCCACTCGGCCAGCGCTCTCGTGAATTATTCAAACGCGTGCCGTTTCATCCCTCGTGCTCGCGATTCTTGTCCCGATGTTCCTTAGCCCGCGACCGGCTGTTCCCGATAATGGAATAGTTGTATCACTTATGCGCAACGCGCGGGGAGACGGCGGGGGACTGAAATATTTATGCGGCAGCCACGGCTCGGCGTCCGTTGCATTAAACATGTCAACGCGGTCGGAAGTCGAGGAAGTCCGCGTTCGAGCTTGTTCTCGACTTCCAGAGGAGATTCCTTTTGGCAGCCAGCCGTGCGACGTCGCGCGAGCGATTCCGACAAATGGTAAATAATAGCACCGCGATGAGCATGATCTCGCGAGACCCCGCTTCGACGATACTTTCCAACGGACGCGCGCCCCGTTCCTAACGAAATTGGAGCGCTCGTACGTTTCGGAAGTAGTTTCGTCCGAGTTTGGACCGGCGGAGAGGTTCCGGCAATCGGAGAACTCAATTTGTCAGGGCGGAAGGAATTTTTGCAATAAGACAGCGGCGCAACGACGCGAACGGGGACACCGGAAGTAGAGGAAGTAACGCGAGAACGTAATTCTACCGCCGGTTCGAATTCGAGAGCGAATTTCAGCGACCAGAAAACTCGAGTCACTACTCGAGGGAGAAGGGATCGCGGCGATAAACCAGCGCGGCACAGGCACGCGGAAGATGACTCTGGCAGTAAAGTACGCGGCGCAGGGGACGCGTTTCTTTCGCCATTTGAATTCCGAGGGAAATATCAGCGAGTGCAGGACGCGGACAAAGAGGGGTTCCAGTAGTAAAACAACGGTAGAAAGTATCGAAGAAAAAAGGGGGCGAGCGATAAAGAAAGCAACACGCTAGAGGAGTGCCCTTCGCCGCAATGGGACTCGCGAAAGATATCGGCAACCACAGAACTTAACTTCTCGAGGAGAAAGGGATACCAGTAGTAAAACCGTGGCACTAGATCGCCAACCGGAATCCCAGCGATCAACAAACCAACGCGCGGGCATCGAAACGGGAATTTCAACGATAAAAAGAAAGGACCTCGAGGATGCTGAGGAGGAGATACCAACGGTGGAAAAAAAACAACTATGTACGCGGGGGCAATGGAAAAACTGGAGGGAAATTCGATTGAAATCTCAGCGACTCGCGGCGAACGAGTCCCTCCACCCTCCTTGTTTCCGCTCGTTTCCTCTCGTTTGTCTTATCGCCGCGGTAACCCGGTGTAACGCGATGAAATATTCAAGCTTCGATGAAAAGTTGCCTCCCGTGGCAATCCGGAAGTAAGACTCGCGGAACAGTAGACCCGGAATTTTTTTCGCGCGCGGAAAGAACAGAGTTCCGCGTCGTGCTAAATCAATTTTCGTGCCGGGACTATTCGAGTCGCGCCAGACGATGTCTTTTGTTGCATAAAACATCGAAGGAGCGGAATCGTCGTTTCCCTAGGAGCCGCGCGCTCGTTCGTTGATCCTGGGTTCCACGTTCCTCTTTTACGAGGGACGGAAACCTTCTACGTTATCGATCCATCGATCCGTGAAAGCAGCTTGCGTCGATCACTGGCGTTTGCTCGCGCCCGAGCAAACTCGTTTCATACTACTTGCACGTACCAGCGGCCCCGATTATTTACGCTCGTAACTGCGCGACCGATTTTAAAAGTACTCTGCGTTGTAAAACGAACAAAATGTTTCGCGGAAACAGCGGGAGATCTTCCTCTCTCGAGGGGGAAAAAGTGGACCGTGCCAGGTCCTCGAAGTCGCGATCGAGGAGGACATCTTGTCCAGTACGCTCGAGCGAAAGAACCCGCTCGTGATCTCTGCAAACTCTTCAACTCTTATCTACGACAGCTTATGATCTCCAACGCCAACCAAACGAAGAAAATCGAATTTCCACGGGATCCACCATCCGTTATATCCTCGAATACTATCCGAGTGAATTCTTCTTCCAATCCAAACGTTTTTTTTACACGATGATACTTTTCGCCGCCAAACATATATTTATTCGACCCGACAGTTTTCGATTCTACAATCTGCTTCCACAGCTGCCAGGTCACCCAAGAGAGCGCCCATCCCAGCACCCATCCCAGCACCCCTCGCAAGAAAACCTACCACACCCTCTTTCCTCGACAAACTCGTAACGCCAATTACAAAGCGAGGCCAGAGGCTGGCTGGCTGGCAGAAGAAGCCTCGTAAAAGATGGTATCTCGACCGATACTCGCAGCGGTCGCAATAAAGCCGCCTCGCAAGCGGCACTAACCATCGACACACGTATGTACGAGAGACGCCTCCGCAGGCGTCCGCACCCTCCAATAGCGGGCCTCGGAGGAACAGCGCCGCTGTTTCCTTCGGGAACGGAAGGGCGCAGCCTCGATAAGGCCTCGTGATCGCGGTCGAACTGATTTCTCGGTCGAAAAACGCGGGGGACATCGGGAGAAGTAGTCGTTCCGCGATATCAGCCGCGATGGGAATGGCTTCCAATGGCGATTCGCTCGCGACGAGTTTCTCCTGACTTCTGCCTGTTTTGGTGCCATCGTTTTCCCCCCGTCGAACGAGTGAGCGGGTAGAGACGAGGGTGGCTGTGGTGCACAAAAACGCACGATCGCGGATTCGGTGTTGCTGGCGGTTCGAGTGACACGAATTTAGCTCGTCGAGCCGGGGGACGATCGATTGGAGAGCCGGGAGACTCTTAATTAGAGATATTAAGGGGTGGAGTTTCGAAACTTATGGGAAGCTACAAACAGAGCGGCTATTTGAAATCATTCGTTCCAAATTCTAGCTTTTATGAAGCGGATCAACGGATCTGCCCGTTGCTCGTCCGATGGTACAGGATAAAGCGTGCCACTCCAGCGCACCCTCTCGACAAAAGGACCCAGAGCTCGAAAAGACAGCCCCGGGTCCCTGATCCTCTTCCACTGCCTGATCATCGACGCTTCCCATGCGACAAGCGTCGGTGTTATATTTACTCGCGCCTTTTACACCCGATTATGCCTCGCTGTGTCCTCGTCCGTCCTCGTCCGTCCTCCACGGTGCAGCCAAGTGCCGCGGAAGCTGTCCTCCGATAAAATACTCGAACTTGACGAACGGGTAATCGTAAATCTCCCGAATGGAAAACCGACGAAGAGAAGAACAGCAATTTAAAAACCCGCCTCTGGAGGAATAGAACGGGGCGGCTCGTAAAGTTTATTAACCAGCAAAAGTGGATCTCGGTGTACAACGGCCGGGGGCTCTTCGGTTCTTTGCCCGGATTCCTCCTTTTTTTTTTTATCGTTCCACCTGCTGACGCGAAATTGCGCTCTTTCGTCGTGACGGAGGGACTTCTTCCTTCCCGCCGCCGTCCTGCGCGCTGGGAAGTTAATTTCGCTCGCCACGATGAACGATTCCCATTGTTTCGCCTGTCGTTATATTCGTATCGACATCCAGCAAATAAAATTTACGACCGTCCGCGTGATGTTTCGCATCGAGGCTCGTTGAAGCACCAGGAGGATTCGTTGTGGCAAGCTTCGTTCGTTCCCTGCTCTCTTTTGATTTCTGCGCAAAACTGTATTTAGCTGGGGAAGAAACGGATTGGTTTAAACGTTCGATCAAAGACGCGAATGGGTAAAGACGCGGCGAGATACTTTCAGCCGCTCGAATTGTATTCCATAATCGTTTCTTTTGTATTTTCGTTACCGCGAATCGTCGTTTGAATTGTTCGTACACACGGTTAGCTGGCTGGCCAAACTGGCCACGCGCATGCAGCTCAGGGGCTAATACAATTACGAGTTATTTACGACCGTTCATAATCCAGCGGATTCCTCAATTAATGGCGGCGGTTGTCCGTAATTAATAAAACCGTCGCGAGCCGGAATATTGAATCCGCAGTGTTGATTTCCATTTTCGATCCTTCCGTGGCAATTTCGGGGCGACGATTAAGCGACGATATCCAGCAAAAATGGCTACAGACGGAGAAAGAGCCTGGGACGGTTCACGGTCGTTCGAGCTATCCGAACCTCATCGTGCTAAGCCACCGTCATTTCTTCTTTTCTTTTATCTCGTTCGAGGGTCCCTTCCTTGGAAGACTTCCGTGGACGTGGCACTTTCGAGGGGCTCCAGATAAGGCAGGCGGCTGGGTTCTCGCGAATTTCTGCGACGCTAAGCAGCTCGACGATGCGCCGACGAGATAGAAAAAAAGATCTTGCTCGACTTAACCGAAAACGTAACTACAATCGCGAACTTAATTAACCATCGCTTCGAACTGGAGCGTAAAAAGTTGACGAGCGTCTAGCTTCCAGCTAAGTGAAACTCGGTTTCGTCGACGGGAAGCTGAACCTTTTACAGCATTCAACTCGCGGAACCCGCGCCTACGAAGCATTGAAATTAATCGAAAACTCGAAAACCGCCTCATTAGAAAAGACGTAGAGCGAGAGACGACATCGCAAAAGACACAGAACGCGAGAGATTCCGGCGTCGTTCTTACAATCTCCAAGGCCTGGTGAGCGTGGTCTAAGCACGACGGCTCTAAGCACCCTCGTCAGCGATCGCTTTGAAGCCGTCGCGCGAACGCGCTTCCACCAGCGGCTACCTGTTCCGCGTCGAGGCAATAGACGAGCCGACAGAGGCGTTTCTTTCTTCTCGCTTCTCTGCGCGTTTCGACGAGCCTGGCGCAAATTGGAAAATGTCATTCGCCGTGTCGTTCGACGCCTGCTCTGCTGCGAATAATGCGACCAGACGCCGATACAACGCCGCGCACGAGCGTCGTGAATCGAGCCCATTCCTCGCGGCTACGCGACGCTGGTGCACGCGAGCTTCGCGAATCGACGTCGCCACGCACGGTTGGAGAAATACTCAGGCGTGTGCGTAAACAGTCCGTTTTACACCGTGGCTGAACGACGAGGACCGAGGAAAAATATTAACGAGAACGTCGACGCGGTGATGCGCGTATTTACAAAGCGCGAAACGCGACAATTCCTCGCGATGTATAAAAGGCAATTACGCGGCGCGGGCATTGCTGGCGTTCCAGCTGTCCGGTTTCATTTAACGCGCGCTCAAACGGATTCGATGCGAATTTCGGTCGGAGCCGAACTATTGTTGAATATCAGGGACAGGTTTCCAGTCGAGCGAGTCGATCTTTAAGTGCGCCGGGAAATAAATGCACGCGCGTCACGGACGCAGTGGTTTCCATCTGAAAAACTAATCTCCGGCTTAACGGGGACGGTATAATTGTGTTTGCTTTCCATTTAAGTTGTTTGCACTTCTGTTTACCCCGGCGCGTCTTCCGCGAGGCAAGGCGCGTCTGCGGGCTCAACTTTCCGCCGCTTAGTTGCGAGCTGGCTTCTCCATTCTTCGCCGCTCGTCTTCGTCTACCCTCGCCTGCTGCCTCGTTCAACCCTGTTTTTCCATCCGTTCCTCGCGTCGAGAAATATCATGGCTGGAGTTAATTACGTGATCGAGTTCCGTGCACCTGCTTATCGACCTCGTTGCGCGCTTAAACGCTCGCGTACAATTAGCGGGGCAAACGTTTGCGCTGTAATTTACGATATTTTTCGTGCGTCTTGTCGATCCGTGAATCGTCCCGATCGATAACTGCGATCGAGGAGATCGGGTTCAGGCTCCCTCGAGATGCATCCTCGATGCAACGGAGGAGCGTCTCGTGGCACTCGCAGCGTTAATATGCGCGGTGTCTTCCTCCGTTCACCACGATCTAGAAAGGTATTCTCCCGTCGACCCGGATCGTGAAATCTGTTTTCCATTCTCTTCCGCCAAAGCCCCGGCGCAAGTAAATCTCGATACCGCGGGTACATTCTCTATGCATCTCCGAGTGTATGCGCGTAAGTGCATCGCAAACCAGTTTACGGGTGAACTTTCCTCTTCGCTCGGCGATCGCCTTAAACAGTACGATCGACCACTTTCCCCGACGCTGTACCATCACTCGCGGCTGCGGGAAGAGCGCGAGCGTGGTTACAAAACGAGACTTCCTTCTTCTATACGACGGGGCGTGCGATGGTAATTATCGTCGCCGCGGTTTCTCCTCGAGCCGATCGAAATTCTCACGGTGTCGAAGGACGCGAGGAACGTTCCCTCGACTGTTTAGAAGCCACGATAACGTGGCAACTCGACGTGCGCGCGTAAAACGCACGCGGTCGCGGTAATTGGTCGAAAGCGATACGCGTGACGGGTGAATTCGATCGATCCCCGTTAGATTAGATGCACAAATTGTTAGCCGAAAGCAAATTGGGCTGGGAAGCCGTCATCGAGCGTTCCGCCCCGCTACCAGCCGCCGAATATGCAATGGGCGCGATGGAAATTGGAAATAGCGCAAACTGGGTGCCCGTCGTGCGCCGCTCGTATTTCCACGACGATGACACGCGGAAATCGTCTCCTGCGCGGACTATTTAACCGACGAATATATCGCCCGTTTCGATGGGATCCGCTGTTAGGGGCGCATTGTGGTCTCGGGCCAACGACGACGGCCGATCATCGGAAACGGTACCAACTCGCTGCGTCCATTAATCGTGGCTAGCTGCGTCGTATCAACGGTTCAGGATGCAATAGGACACAGTTGCAACGATTCAGGACCGATATTCTCGCTCGCGATTCACTCCACCGTCGAAAAATCAGCCTCGATTATTTCATTCGTGCTCGCGAGGAACCCTTTGATCCCCTCAACGCGAAGTCCAAGGAGCAGTTTAAAAAAAATTAACACTCGTTTGCGCGCCGTAGGTTCCGCGTTGGGAAAAAGGAACAACGTCGAAAAGAGGCGCGTAACAAAGGTTAAACAAACTGCAGAGACGAGGGCGACGTTGAAAATCGGCGGGGCGGTTAGTGGTAATTAATTGTCCGCGCGCAGCGTTCATTTCCCTCTTCGCGGAGCGGGCGAAACACAAGGCCGGCTTTACGCTGAACCTCCCGGCTAATCCACACCGACGGGGACAGTTTTAGTTTTCGCTGAATAATACATAAGCCGCTCTTTTAAAATCAAAAAGTTGCGCGCGCCACCCCGTTCCCTCCCTCGGCTACCGTTTTTCGCCCCCGTACGCGGCTCGCGTGAATACTTAAAACGCGCCCAGCTGCCGCTACCCCGCCGTAACGTCCGCCTCTTCGAGGACATCTCGCGCTTTTTCCACCGCTTTTCACCGCCACTTTCCCGCGACCAGCCGTGTTTCATACTTTTCGCCGTGTTCGCGGCTCAATTGCCGACCGTTTACCCGCCGCGAACATCCTCGTTCGACGACGTCGAGCGTGCCCCCTGGTCGTTTGCTCGTTTCGTCATATCGCGGGGTAATAGTCAATCATTTTCGTGTTACGTTCGCGCGAAAAGCCCGGTAACCTCCGCGACGCAACTCGCCCGCCGCGGATCCATTAGAAAGTGTTTTAATATCGATGGCGCGGCACCGTTTCCCCGATGAAATTTTACATAATCGTATTAGAGACGTCTCGTTTCGGCGGCCATCAATTCCGTTCGCCCATCGTCGAAAATTCACTCGTCCCGGCACGTGAACAGACGCGCTCGGAGATTAGCGCGAGCGTCGACGCCGTTCTCCGCTGGTGGAATCGTTTAGGAGTCGCTCGATATTCATGGAGCGGCAATTTGCGAGCCATGAAAATCACCGAGCGCGCCAGGCTCGTCTCGAGTCATCAACGATGACGAATGGAGAAAGTTCCGAGCCATCGATCGGTAGCTCGCTCGCGTTTCGCAGGCTCGTACGTCAGCGTAACAGCCAGAGGAATCCTCGCGGACCAATTAAGAAACGAGGGATACCGCGAGGATCCACGGGGAAAGTTGCTCGCTCGTTGAGGGTGACGTACGTGTCCGGTTCTCACGCACTCGTTTCTTGCGACGGCTCGTTTATTTCGATCTGCCTTCGCGTTCGAAACGTGATCCAATCTCTTCCTCGTTCGAGAGAGGACGGCCGTCTCCTCTCGTCTTCCATCCCGCCCCCTCGCTTTTTGCGCTCCCCGCTGGTAATTGCAATTTAGTTTTTATCGCCGCGAACCTGATCGACGCGCGGAACGGACATTTATAGATTTCCATGCGTCGGAGGGGAAAAGTGGAAACGATGAAACGGTGCACGCGCTAGCTGGCTTGTTGGCACCACGGTCGAGATCCGCGCGCGTAAATTTAATTACACCTCGCTCGATTGGATTTACAATAGGCAGTTTCATGTTTCCCCCGAGGGCGCGGGACCGGGAAAATTGTTTTAACCAGAGGATATCTCGGATGAAACATAATTTCGATTCATCGAATGGTAATAAAGATAACTATAAAACTGAAACCAGTGATCCCGCATCTCCGCCATTTGTCCTCTCGCTACGAAAATATCTCGATTATTCGCATCGCTGTGTACGCTTCGAAGACACCGATGGCAGCTGCAACAGACTTATCTCCGCGAGTTTATATCGCTACGAGCGTTCCGGCTAAGAAGCTGCACGGGGGTGGAAAAATCGTAGCGAGCGAAGGGTGCAACGACGCCGTGAAGGTACCAGCGAAATGGTGATGAGAGGGTAGAAAGGGAGGCAATTGCGGCAGCGTGCGAGAAATTACAGTCGCCGCCAAAGCGGAGGCGTCGAAGGGTAACGGCGGGGCGGCCTGGCGCGATCGTCTAAAAACTTATGCGAAATTAGATTTTAAATTCCCCGGCAGCCAGCGTTTGCCAAGCATCCGCCGCAGCGGGGGCGGCTCACCCCGAAATTACAGGGAAAATAGAATGGCAGGCCGTGGCGAGCCTTAAGCAGATGCGATTCCACGCGGCGTTATGGCAGCCAGGCGTCGGTCAGGGGGTGAGAAAAGAAAAGGAGCGCGACGAAAACCCGGCCGCGGAAGCGGATCGACCGCGGTGCCCTCGACTTTATTTCAGGGACGCGCCTCGATTCCCGCGCGTTATCCTCCGTAATGCTTGCAAATAGAAATCGGTGGAGGCCTTCGAGTGGTCCCGGTAGCCGACGATCTGACGTATCTCGCGACGTGATCGACATTTCCTCGTCGATCCCGATTTCAATGGTCTCGATCTTCGAATCGATCTCTTCCTGCTCACGGTTGAACAAACGTACGTAAATCACCCTCACTGTCATTCAGAGAGTCAACGCTAAAGAAGAAGGAAAATCTGGGAAGATCTCAGTGACGCGACGATCACGTAAAGCACGGCTGCTCGTTCGAGCATTTCGTGATTACGCAATGAGGGTGCAGAAGGGTGCGGATACATCCATCCGCCCCATCAATGGTCAACCAACCGGTATCTGTAGCTAGCGTTCCAGATGCGAACCTCGACGCTAATGCGTCCAGGCTCGAAATTAGACAGCGGCCCTACCTAACCGCGATCCAATTTGTTTCGCAACGGGCCGGTAATGTCGAGTCCCGCGCAATTCCGCGAATTTTCCGCGTCTCTGTGAATCCGGCTTAACGAGATCGTCGAACGATACGAATTCGCCCGTACAACCGACCGATCCAAAGCGGAACGCGCGTCTGGAAAAACGGGAGTCCCGATTTCCGAGCCGGAAGCGGTCGATTAGCCGTCGTCCGCTCAGTGCGGTGCCGTTCACGTGCGAACGGGCCATAATTGTCGCGGCCAGACGAGGGAACGTTCGTAATGCGCGCGGCCACGAAACCGCGCGCGCGCGCGCGCGCCCTCGTCGAAATCGTTTGCCTCCGATTTGCATAATTTACCGCGAGCGGCGTTCCACGTTGCCCCCAGGCCTGCCATGCGCGGAATTACGCGTGCATCCCCGAGCGTACGCCGGTCGAACCGGAAATAGGTTGAATCGCACGGCTGCCAAGGCATTCGCGAGCCTAAAAGAGGAGGTTCTCGCGGTCGCATGCGAAGGTTGGTCGCAGCTTTTGGGACGGAAAGCGTTTCCTTTCGGCTTTCTTCTCGATCCTCTCTCGCAGGCTTCTTTCTCGCGAGGCGAGGGGAATTCCAGTGGGCACGAAGAGGGTGGCGAAGGGCGATCGTAGGTCAGAGTTATCGTCGGTGTAAATCAAACGGTGCAATAAAAGTTGGGAGGTAAATCTCAGAACTAAGGACGAACGAGGTGTCGGGGATCCTCGAAATTTAGGGAGCCCGCGAAACGGACTCTCCGCTTGGATTGTTAGCGAGGGAGGAATAAAAGGAACGAGGCGGGCGAAGGTGTTTGCTTTAACGGATCGCTCTTTTCCAATCTTTCCGCGCTGTCTCAACGCTGTCCCGCGTTATTCTTCCAGTCGAACGTATCGTAGCTGGTAGCCGTGGTTTATCTACCGCCGTCAAATATTGAACCTCGCCCCCTCCTCGACGGGTGCGCGCTTGTTTCGCGCAAAACTCCCGACAAATTATGCTACTTTCCACGGCCGGACGAGATGGCTGGCGAGCTATCTCGCGTGGACGTTCGCGATAAAACGGAGCCGAAATAGATTGTTCCGGACAAACAAAAGTCCCTGACCTGCCCCTGGCTCGTTCGACGCTGCCAACTCAAATGTTTGCCACCTGGGGCTGGCCGCCGCGAACCAAGGACCATCCCTTGAAACGTTACTCACCCCAGTCACGTCGTAAACCAAACCGCGATCGCTCGCGACGCTGACTACGCGAGACATCGTTTGCTCCCCGGCTCCAGCGATCTATTCGACCCAATTAATTCGATCCCCTGGTAATCAGCTAACCGTATCCCCACGGGCTGCGTCTACCGTCTTCGTTACCGTTGCTCGTCAGCGCGCGATCCTACGATCCGCCCCACGGTTCGATGCGCTGCATCCAGTGAAACGCGCGGGATCGCTGAGCGTCCCGAGGAACGTGAGAATTTTTAAAACTTAGACGAAAATAAAGGAACACGGGGTTTTGGGGTCCACAGAAAGCGGAGAAATTTCTGTGGGTGGTGAAAATACTCTGGCGGAGAAGAGAGAGTAGGAGAGTCACATATTCTAGAAAGCACTTAATTGACCGCAAAATGTCTACCAACTCGCAAAAGGTTAAAGAGCGAAGAGATTGAGAACAGAGATTGGCGAAGGTTCGAGAGTAAAAAGTCGCGGATTGATTAACTTTTAATTAGGATTGTGTCCTTGTTTCTAAACTTCCACCCTCGAATCCCTCAACGCTCCTCGAACAATCTCTACAGAGAGAAATAAAATTTGCGAAATCGAAAAATAGGGTCACCAGAGGGAAAGGATGGTCGTGCGCTACGGTGGATTTATTTACGCGAGCTACTTTCGGTATTTTTATTACCACCGCGACGGATGACCGTATAAGTCAGGCGTTACGAGGCAGCGGCAGCATAATCCGCAGGATGGGACGAATGACGGAACGGCGCGCGTTCGACCATTAACCGTGTAAACGGTCCAGCGAGTGATTAATGAAACGATCAGCGACGGCGGCGACGAAGAACACGGGGAAGAATTTGGGGACCGAGCTGGCAATTAAATATCGGGGACGTAATCGGTCGTAAATTCGGGATCTCGAATGGAGCCCAAGCCACGTCGAGCGGGACTCCTCTTCTTCGTCTTTTCGCTATTATTTATTCCCTTTTGCCTGCATAAATTGCGCGGGTCAGTTGAACGAGGGGGGCCCTCTCTAGTCTTTCGCGTCTTTTTTCATCGAGGCGGTTTTACGACATTCCTGACAAGGTCGTTTACCGAACAGTGGCGAGATTAAATCTCCGACACTCGGGTCCGGGACATTTCCCCTGGAATTCCGATGAAATCGACGCGATATTCGGCCGTTCGCCCAGATTTCGATCCGCATTCCTAGTCACCGACGTAATCAAACTATTTTTGGCACCCCTCGTCTTTTTTTTTTAACCCCGTCTCTCCCGTTCGATTTAGCACGCGGAAGCAGCGTCGAAAAAGACTGCTGCGGGGTTGGGAGTCGCGTGGACACCCCGAATAGCGGTGCTCTATTGTTTCGATAGTGAAATATAGAGACATTTATTTACCATCGAAGCCGTTTTTTTATATTCACTTGTCAGCATAACTTGTCTGCTGCTTTTCTATAAAAAACAAAATTGCTTTCTCCTCGCAAAGGGGGAGAATAACAGTAATAACGATAGCCAAGTATCGGTGGCAGGAATACGCGAGATCGTAGCAATCTTGGCGCGAGACCGTTCAATATTTAAATAGATTCGAGCGTGCATGGAGGAAGAACGTGCGGATGAAAGGAGGCCGAAAGTGCAGAGGAGGAAACGGCCGATTTCGACGATATCCAAGGCCGCGCCATGAATGCGAATCGCTAGTCGGCGAGCATAACTTATAGACGCATTATTTCCGCGACAGAGGCACACCAGGGAGCCAGCCGAGCTCCTTCCATTCGCCGTCGCGTTTCACCCGTTTCCCTCCCTTTATTTCGCGCGTATCTTCCCCGCAGCCGGTCCGAATCTTTTGTTTATCCCCTTCGATCCCCCTTTTCTTCCCGGTCATTTTTCTGCGCGCTGGATCGTAACCACGGCCAGCCTCGGATTGTTTTCCATCCCCGGGATGAGAAATGAGAAACCACGACTCTCTACCCGATGGAAACGTATCCGAGAGTTTCCGCTGCGCGGCGCAGTGACGAAATTAATCAACGGGAAATTTTTATTCAATTTTCTCCCCGTATTTTTCGCGGCGGACGGAGAGTCGCGGCTTCCCTCTCTTCGCGGAGCAAGTTAATTAAACGCGGCTGAAGATCGAGATACTTCCCGCGAGATAGCATCGTTGCTGGAATAAAAGTCGACGCTCCGAGGGGAGCAAAGCCGGATATTTTTCGCAACGATCGAGCAGCAACCGGAATTTCACCGTCGAGTTCAACGCGCGAGCGACTCGCGACGTGGCGCACGGATATCCGAAGTGCACCCTTAGCTGGTCCCATAACCCTCCGCTAACGAAGGAAGACGAGCGCGTCGATGGATGGGAGGAACGCTACCGCGTTACGATCATCTGACAGATGTACACGTACAGACGCGGGGTAAACAGAAACGCTGAGGGCTCGCGAGTTGCCGCTTCGCGGTTCCCCGAGAGGCTCCTACGAATTTGCATAACATCGCGAATATATAGAGGATAATCCGCGATAACTTCGCCCTTAAAGCGACCTGCTTATCGCTGAGCAACAACGCGATAAGACGGCTCGCTCCAGCAGCGCGACTGTTGATGGGAAAACGCAGACCGTTCGCGTCGCTCCTACGAGAATTATAGAAACTTGATGGCGCGCGGTCCATTTTTCTTCGATTCGATGAAAACCGTGAAACGAATCGACCCGAACGAATCGATTAGACTCGCGGCTAAGATTAACGAGGATATTTCTGAAGGTCGGAAGTCGAATGGTGTTCGAAATTAATCGTGGCCAGGATTTATTTGGTTCCTCGCTTAGTCTAGCAAGTGATTTTTATGTATGTGGAGAAGATGCTCGAGATATTGTTGAAGACGCAGTGGGAAGTGAAATGTGGGAATGGTAATTAATAAATTGAACGTTCGATCTGGGATGTGAGAAAGGTGATGTTCAAAGATATTGTTCGAAGCGGGAAATAGGATGTGGAAAGTAGGATATAGGATCTGGAAGGAAGATGTGCGAACTGGAGTGTGAGAAAGTAGATGATAAAGGAACCACGATTCTAGCGTAAGATACGAATTATTAAATATAATGAATCGTATTTTCGATAATGATCTGGCCAACGGAGCCTTACGTTTTCGCAATTGGAGGTTCTACGAGAGGCTCGGAGAAAATGTATCAAAAGGACAGTTCTATTAAGGCATCACATGCATGCGTAAATCCGCAAAGTTTGAGAAAAGGCTGAATTTATCGAGATTACCAAAGTTCCTCTGTTGGAAGCAAAGCAGGAAAGAAAACGCCACAGTAACGAGTGGGGTAACTTTGAAAAAAACTCGCTGAAACTTTCCCCGTGATCCAAATTTCCCGGGCAGAGAAGCGAATAACCAGATAACGGGTCTGTTTTCACCTCGAAGCCGGTGGCTGGCGAACTTTTTCATGGACAGGTGGGAAAGAATGGGACGGGGGTGGCTGTCTCCAGCCCCGCGAATATCTAATTCGATTTCGAACCCCTGGAAGGTGCACTTACCGCGAGCAACTTCTTGTTTCGACGGCGTTTACGTCGCGCGTGTCTGCGCGGAGACACGCTTCCGGTCGGTGCACCGTATGCAGGACGTAAGAGAAAAGTTTTCGTGGCATCGATGCATCCGCGGGGGTTGAACTTTCGGTGAACGAAGGCGGAATGCCGCGAGCTAGTCATTTCCTCGCTCCTGAGGATCGTAGAGAGAGAGAGAGAGAGAGAGAGAGAGAGAGAGAGGCATCAGCGGAGAAGTCGTTCGAGTTTAATAAAATCGTTGCCAGAGGCTTTCTCCAGCGTCTTATTGGAACAAATCGTGAACCATTACGAGCGGTTCGAAGCGATTCGTTCGACTTCCGACACTGATTCGAGAATGGTATTTTAAAAATTGTGTATGTAAGAAACTGATGAAGTAGATTATAAATAGAATAACTAAAACTTGTTTTCAACCCGGTGATTTGTACAAGAATGCCTTCTTAGGCCACTCGTATCAGCCTCGAGGACACCCCAACGCCATGGGCCATCCGAAAATTGACGTCTACAAAATTTCTGTTAAAAGATCGAGAGGAGAAATATTTGGACAACGAAGGGACAATGGGAGGGAAGAAAATGACGGCTGTAAAATGTTTCGCGGCGAACCAAGCCGGTAGGCGGTGAAAAACCGCGCGAGAAGCGTGTGGAATGGTCTGGCACGCGGTATCGACACCGCTTCCGGTCTTCCTTTATGCGTCCGCCGTTTCACCGCAGACGTTCACGGCCAACAATACGGGCCCACCGATCTTTTGTCCGTTCCTCATTATTTTCCTGCACGTACCACGGCCGTAAAACAAAGACGCTTAAAAATAAACACAACGACAGTCGCGTTAATTAATTTCGGAACGCAATTGTTGCATTAATTACGTCGAACGGTCTGATTCGATTACACCGAGCAAACCAAACCGTGCGTTCGTTCCTCGCGTTGCATCGCCACGCATTCTCCCGATAAGTATTCGTCGCCGCGTTAAATGCTGATTAAATTGAGAGACGAGTGAAATTGAATGTGCTGTAAAATATGCAAAATATAAATTATCAGCGGTTTTCCAAAGCGAATCGAACGTGATACGAGAGTGGAAGCGAGTATTAAGCGATGTTAACGTTCATAATTTATACAGAAACTTTCTTTAACGTGTTCATCTCTTTCTAGAAGAGCTGTCTGACTATAACGGTCCGTTTTTACTGCCGAGGACTCCTCGAAGCACGCATTCCTCTAATCCGAAAGCGAGAAGACATCGTTAACATCCAATGTAACCAATAATAATTCAACGTTCCAAGAAATTCCCATTGATCAATCGCGTAATTGAAACGAACCCGCGACATTTATTCGTGTCCCCCCTCTGTACACGTCGACCGACTCCGCTCGATAATTAATCGACACGACGGAGAGGAAATAGCGCCAGTTAGCAGAGGAAACGACGGCGTCGGCTGTCTTATTCGACGATCATCGCGTCGTATCACGCGCAATTACTCATCGCTTTTAACGAGTCGCGTACACTCGCGCCATGTAATTAAAAGAAAACTTTAATCGACGCGGCGACGATCGACGGAATTCCGAAACGGGGCTCTTAATGCCACGTCCGATAGTGAATCACAAAGACACGGCAATTAGGGGCCGACGATGGGAAAGAAGAAGAAGAGAGCGTTCGACGTGTGGAGGAGAAAGGAGTCGAGGTAACGCGGACCCGAGAGAGGCGCCGTTTCTCTGCCAGGAATCGAGCTTAATCCATCGATTCGTCCTGTCGCTAATACCTCGGGTCTCGACTCTCGAGGCTGTGCGGGAAATACGAATGGCGGTTTCTTGACCTTCGAGAGAGGAACGAACCGGCTCCCGGACGAAACGAGACTGCGTCTGCGTCCAGCTATACGTCAACGACCCCGCTTGTTACGTTTCTTCTCCATTTTCCTCCTTTTTTATTACGAATGGACGGACCGTTACGGTCGATCGAGAAGCGATTAGATGGAGCTGACGGAGCACTCGTGGACGCGAGTGCAAATGGATTAAAAGTTACGAACCAGTGACCCAACGTACTCGTTAGAACTTCGGAGTGACGACAAATAACGATGAAGAATTAACCTCGAGCCGGAGTTTTCGCTTAAACGGTGCATCGCGTTCCTCGAAGGTGTTCGTCGAAGTTTCCGCGGGACGAAGGGAACCGACAATGGCCTCCAGAATGGCTACGGTTAAACCAGCTACGGAATGGTTCTCGAATCTTGGAGAGGATTGTCGTATCGACGTGTCGCGATGACGACCGCAAGCTAGGTGGCCGTATAACGCGGCAGAGTATTCAAACCTGTTTGGAAAGTTGGATCGCGGTGATCCTCGAGCGGATCGTCTGCTTGAGCCCCGCGTTAGCTTAAGTGGCTGCCTCGGAGGCAGCCAGAACGAGGAAACTTCCGAGTTCGTTTCGGGAACAAATGCAGAACGCCGTCCAAGAACCGTGCCTTTCTACCCGTCTCCTTCTCTCTCTCTCTCTCTCTCTCTCTCTCAGCCTCTCCCTCTCTTTCTCGCGTTTCTCAGCCTCGCTGCTTCGTTTCCCGTCTGACCTCTCGGCGCTCCTTCCGTCTTTCCGGTTCCGCGAGTTGATCCCTCTAAGACGACAAGTTGAACGCGACTTCTGACTTTATGTTTTCAACTTTCCAGTTTATTTATCACGGACAGATTATGACTCGATTTTTCTGCGAATGTATCTCGCGTCCGCCGCGCGTTTAAAGTAACCCGTTCAAGTTCCACAATTAAGAAACTTCCCTCGCGCGGCGCGTGCAACTGTTAGCGAGCGTTGGGAACGCGCTCCATTAATCTCCACCGATTTAACAACCCGTAGCATTCGATCGGGCCGTTCGTTCCATCAAAATATAAGCCATAATCGGTTCCATCGACGAGCATCAGCGTGGCAAGCTGTTTCACTTTCCCGGCAACGTTTCATCCATCTCCTCGGCTTCATCCCGCAGCCGCTTTCATCCATTTTATTCCCAGCTTCGATATCGTGGGCATCCTCGATTTACTTTCATCGCGGCTAAGCTGCAAACACACACAATACCTTGCACCGCGTAATAAAGATCCATCCATTCCTGTCATTTCTCCTTTCTTTCCACCCTTCCTGTCTCATTTTCATCCCACCGCCACCCTCCGCAGAGGAGGCCGCCCTTCGACCATTTCTCACTGGCTCCTCGGCGCACACGCCCGGGTTCTTCCTTTCGTTGTCCACTCCAATAACACTGGGCTCTCCACCCCTCCCTCTCTCTCTTTCCCCAACACCGCTACCACTCGTCGGATCCTTCGCCCCTAAAGGAAGAGGGCTTGAATAATGATTCCAGAGAGTCGAAACGGACAGCTTTAGAGATGACTCGCGGCACACGGCCAGCCAATTCGAGGAGCTCGACGCGCCTCGCCGCGGGTTCGTTAACCGACCCCGCCGGAAGAGCTCGAACCCCTTCGTTAATTAGTCATCAGCTCGAGCACAATGCTCGTCGAGGCTGTTTTGTGCCGCGGCGCCCGCGCCCTCGAAAGTTGCGCGCTCCTTTTCGGCTCGATACGATCGTTCGAATCGCGACCTGCCATCGTTCGAAACGACCTCCCCGAGCTATAGCTAAAAGCCAGAAAAAAATTGGACAGAAATTAACGGTTTCGCGGTCCACTGGTTTCGATGGACCCCTTCGACCGGAAACCCTGCAGGAACGATTCTAATTTAATCAGGATCCGAGCGGAGCCAGGTTGCAATTTAGTCGAGTCGTGGCTCGACGATGGATTTCGGCGCGAGTCGCTCGGCCGATTCGACGAAATAATTACGGGCTGACCGATGTGAATTGAAATAGTCGCGCCAGTGTCGTTTACGTTCGACCGGCGACGCAAAGGGGGAATTAATTAAAGCACCCCGCGTGTTGCCATCCACCCCCGTCGATCGACACGCGGTCGCCTCTGAATTCGACTGGCCGTCGATTCGCGTTGGCCAAGACTGCGAAAAGATCGATACAGTCGATGAATTTTTGACCACGTCTGAGTGGATTGCGTCCCGAAGGGGTGGAGACCGTGGCGAAGGAGACGTGGCCCCGTTGATTTTTCGTCGACCACTGTAATTCGCCAAGCTGCGTCGCGGGCGTACAACTTCGTACGAAGCTAGCTGTAAACATTCGATCGTACGCGATATTCGTGGCAACTTTATTCGCCGATACAGTTTCTTAAATTATCTCATCGAAGAGGTTGAAACTGTGGATTAAGCGCGTTCGAATGAAAAACAGGATTATCCCACGTCGCAGTCGAACCCTGTTAATGGCGGCTGATAACAAGAACCACGCGGTGTACAGGGAAGTTCGAGCAGTAATTCCATTTGTTAATTGCACGTTCGAGATACGAGGTAAGATACGATTCAGCGTGTTACCAGGACAATAAAATTTCTAAGTAAGATTATATCTGGACGGGGCAGAGGAGGATGTACCAGTTTGGTACGTCGTAAAATCTTCAACTAACGAGAACTACGGCGCTCGTATGTTTTATCTCGTCGTTCGGAATATCCGGAAATATCCATACACATAAACATGCGTCTTCGTTCGACGCGCGGTTTTACGGTGTCTCTAAATTCTCGCCGATAAAATCCGGGAAATTTACCGCCGTCCTGGGGCGAGAGCACCTGCCACGCTCTTATTCCGCGTGTAACCGTCTCACCCTGCTCCGCACCCTGGCCAATGCGCGAACGTTTCTGCCGCCGTGGAATCGATGAAAGCCGTCGAGAGATATGTTCCTCGCGTAAGACATTAGCGGGGACGTTCCAGCGTCGCGAGGTTCCGCTTCAAAATTTCCCATTCCCGTCTCGAAAGCGCGAGCGGATGCGTGAGCGGATGCGCGAGCACGCGAAATCGAAAGGGGAATCCGCGAGGAATGCTCCGGTTTTCGAAACACGCGCGGCAGAAATCGCGATGCGGCCCGTAAATCGTAACGGGGACACGCGAATCGGAAAACGTAACGTACGATTTCGATGGCGTGCATTGTTCCTGATTTTCACAGGTAAAATTGATCCGGTCGGTGCGCCATTTTTGCGCCGCGCAAATTTATATTTCGATGGTCCGCGATTAAACGGACGGCGTACAGTCCGCGCGCGATTTTTCACGTGCGCATCGTCGCTGATTAAATTTCTTGTTCGAAACAGCTCGGGTCAGAATGTAACGCGTCTCGCGATACGTAATTTCCAGCGCGCGTGTGACGCTACGAAAGGCTTCATTCGATATTCGCTCGCGACTAACGGTTAGGTTCGTCGACGCGGAGGACGAACAACGCGTGGTGCGCTTTTTTGTGTTTTTTTTTCTCTCTTTTTTTTATCGGGACCAGAAATAATCATGGAGAGTGGAACGATGTCGGTCACGATATCGAGCTGTTTCGGTATTGTTTGTCGCGCGATTCGACGATGCCCTCATCCAGCACGCGGCGTTATTAAGAAGACATCGATTCCAATCCCTGGGAATTTGTCCCGGATTCTGCCCGCGAGATCCGCGTCCCCGTTTCGCGCCCGTTGTTCGTCGACGCCATACTAATCGCCGTCGAGCATATTTCCGTCCCGCGGATGGGCCGACAAAATGGCTTCGCACCGTTAACGCGGCCCACGGTAATACGCACGATTAATCGGATTTATTCGACGCTTTCGAACGATTGATAATGCTCGCCACGACCATGCGTTATGGAAATGGGAATAGAGAAACTGCCACGCGGTGTTCTTTGTGCGTCGCGAGTCGATCGGTGTTTTTTGGAACGGACGGAACAATCGTCGCGTATCGCTGCAACGCCAGTGTTAACGCGTGTTCAGTCGAGTGACCATTGTTCCCATCGTTGATTGTTTTATTTCGTTAAAGGGTCGAACGGGCTGATAAAATCAGGAAGGAAATTAACTAAGGGCGGCGTTCGAATTCCCGTCGAATCGACTAATGATTGAAATTCGAAACAACGTTGTTCCGCCGGTTTATTCGCCCGCGTGATTGGATTTTTCCGTAATTAGTTAAATAAAGCCGATTAGCCCGCGAATCGGACGATTCACGCTCGCCCGTGTAATTAATTAATCGCTCGTCGGAATCGAACCAATTGTTCGATTTAAGTAACGATATTCCGTAAAACGGCGACTCTCGCGGACCTCGTGAAAAATTCGCGATCACCTTTCGATCGGCTGCTTTCTCGAGTCCCTCGAACGGTGGTATTATTTCGTTTCTCTCGAAAGAAGCATTGTGCCTCGCTGAAATTCTCCCTCTTCCGAGCGAAGACATAGACGATCTACTAGCAATATCGAACTTTCCTACGTTTCAGACGACGGATAACGCTCCATTGAGATCGAAGTCTCCTGGAAGCAGAAGAAACAATAGAAATACAATAAGAATATTCCTTTGTACCGTGCCTTGATCTCTGAATCTGTTCGAACGTAATTGCCTCTGGAGATCTTGCCACGGGACTTTTGAGGTACGATTTCGAAGTGAAAAAGAAGAATCGTCTCCGACAACAGCGAGGACACGATCTCGCAAGCGGATTCCCGGCTGCTCTCGAGTTTCGACGAGGAAGATCGAAGCCAAGACCGGTTTCGAAATCTGTCGGTCTCGTCGGTCCCCAAATTGCAACGATACGTTTTTAACGAGCTTCGATCCCCTCTCCGTGCACGATTCTACGATGGCAAACGCGAAGATGTTCGCGGTCACCGATTTCTGCGTCAGCAGCTGGCAAAAGGACGCCGGATCGTTGACGAGGAACAACGGGGTGCGATTTAAAACAGCGAGGGAACTTTCGTCCCGAGGTACCCAGCGGGAAAATCAATAGGAAGTCTCGCGCGACGGCCTGGATCCTCGATGAAACAGCGCTCGTCCAATGGACTCGAGTTCCAGAGCGTAATTGCGATTATGAAATCGTTAAGGTACTTCGCGAATTAGTTTGTTTGCCGCAATAACCGAGACGGTGTGGACTTTCCAACGGAGCCGAGGATCAAATGAATTTTCGCCGCGAGTCCTGGCCGAGTCTGAAAAATTCACAGCCCCCGGGAATGATAAAGCAAATGGGATTTTAATGAATTTCAAACGGAAAGCAAAGTTTGTCAAAGAACCGAGAGCTGCGACGATTAAAGGATCGAGTTAAGCCCGACTGAATGTTGACGCGTCAATTCCCGTCCAATTAAAGAAAAACAGTCGCTATCTCCGCGCTTAGCGGCCGCGTCCACGGCAAAATGCAAACGTTATGTCCGCTTGTTAGGACGCGGAGAGTGGCCGTGTATATCACGCGAGTCGAGTGGAGCGCGAGTCAGTGTATCCGGGGAGTGTCTTCTTAAGGGTGAACAGGGTGCTGCGAATGGGAGTTCGTAGAGTTTCCAGAGCAAACGGGTCGTGTATCTAAGCAAGTTCAGAGACAGCAAATTTAATACGCGTCGCGTTAAAATCTTCAATCCCCCCCCCTCGAGCCACCGTAACTCTCCATCCCAGCGAGCACCCAACGCCGTGATTCGTGGCGCCAAAAGAATTCCTCGCCCTGTCCCCCTTTCAAAGAATCCCTCTTCCAAAGCTCCGCTGCCGTTGTTTTCGCCCGCTGATCCGTATTGTACGATCCAAATCCGCGTTTACAACGTCACAGAGAGCGTCGAAGTTGCATCAGTCGACGGAAAGCGCATCCACCGGCGGCGGGGGCGGAAGTCCGCGGGAAAATCCAATTCGTCCACGAGCAGGGGTCGGACAAAGAGGTTACGAGATTTTTTGAGCCTCCCAGCGAGGGATCAACCGTCCACGAGGACGCGTAGATCTCATAAAGGGCGCATTTTCGCGGTGCGCGACGCGCGGTCGCCCGCGTAACGGAATGCCTAGCGCGCGTTTCGGATCGCAAGCGACGCGGACGAAATTTCCCGGTGGTTTTTCAATCTTTTTTCTCCGTTTTATTTCTTTTTTTTCGCCCCCCCCCCCTTTTTTTTGTACCTCGCGGCATCTCTCATCCCGTTGACGGAACGCGACGCGTGCTAATACGCTGAAGCGGCGCGCATTAAAACCGGCGGAGCGGAATTATTTTTAACTCCGAACGCGCGGGCTTCCGGTGACGCGTGGCCCACGGACGGATTCGAAAAATCCGCTGAGCTGGGATTTGCCCAGACGACCTCGCACCGCGGTTTCCGAAACGATCCTGCATCGGGAACGCGGAAATTAATGCACGCGAAAGGGCGGAGGGTGTTTCTCTGGAAAATAACGAGCGTCGATGGTATCCTCAATTAGTGCCAATATTGTAGCTTATCGACGGTCGAAAAGATTTCTTCGTATCCACCGTCCGTGCACGTATCTACGAGTGTCTGTCTGGTAATATTATAAAATAGATTCCGTGAAATGTATTATTGGAATTACGATTTAACGCGTAAATCAGGGAAATAAAATTACACGGGTTTCAACGTATAAATAATTACCGTGTAACAAGATTATAACGACAATCGGGGATATTGATTCGCGTGAGCGCGAGGAGGGCCCTTTATTTGTCTGCAAATTTATTTCCCGTGTCACGATTGATCCGGTTCCTCCTGCGCCGCGTTGATCCGTTGTAACCACTTGGCCGTATCCACGATTGCATTTCGATGTGAGATCGGATGCAGCTTCCGCGCGGGATTAATCCGAAACTCGTTCGGATCGCGCGCAGGGTGGGTCCTGTTCATCCCCCGTATTCCCAGCACATGCAAAATCCGCCCGTGCACGCGTAAATTTATACATCGTACCCGAATCCGCTATATTCTCCTTTACTCCCCTCCGCGCACACCCCCTCGACGCGAATTCGCCTGCCCCCGTTTTTCTGCTTTTTCCTTTTTACCACCAAACGCGATACCCCTTTCTGCGGTACGCGATAATTGCGTTACCGCGTGGCAAGTTATTTAATCGGTCGATATTTCGCGCACAGTTTTCGAACAACATTTTACAATTCCCGTATCGGCGGAACGCGCGGAATAATTTCCGGATTCCCGATATAACCAAATATTTTTGCGGATTTAGAGGGATAATCTAGCTGTTTGGAAGGGGGATCCTGTTTTTTTTTTTTTAGCGAAATCGCGAAACAACGAATCGGTTCGTTTACGTTAAAAAGTCTACCTGGGAGGATTATGGGGAGGCATTTAATTTGAAGAGGCATCCGATCTATTAGATCGTCAATTTTACGGGGGCGCAGGTGTTCGCGCGATCTCGATTCGACGATTATCGTTCATCAGGCGATTTCGTGCTGCACACGCGTTGTCGCGACCGTTCCACGCGAGCGTGTCTCGAGAATTCGATCGGCTCGCCGATTCCCGACGCGTTATCCACTTTAACGTCAGGACCAAAGCCCGAATTGCAGTTTCGAATTAAACCGTCCAGATGATCCGTCCCGCCAGAGCCGCTTTAAGGCTCGCTCGCAATTTCGTTGTCGGCAAATGTGTCCCCGACAGCCAGCTTCGCCACGAAATTATACTCCCCCAGATTATACACGATCCTCTCCTTCGGATGTCTAATACAGATTGGAAGCGCGGAAACTGGCCGCAATTCGGAGCTTAACGAGAATACGACGGTTAATTAATTATCAATTCGAAGGTGGGAAACTGCGAGGGATAAAAATTGCAAAAGTCCTCCCGCGAACGGTTGAATTCGCGATAGAAGACTTGGCGTTCTCCCTCGTGATACAGAAATAAATCCAACCCTCTCAATTTGTTCGAGCAAAACGAGCCGCAGCACCCTCGACAAGAAAGCCAACGTCCTACCCACTGCATTAAGCGCACCTCCTCGTCCTCCTCGAAGCGCGGCGGCCGCGTTTTATTGCGTTTCAAAGTAATTTTTCCCCGACCCCGTCCCGCCCCTTGCGCCGCGCTTCGCTCCTTTGTTCCCGGGCATTATTGAGTTAACGTCGCCTCGACGCGACTTTAATTCGGTAATTTCCGTCGATAAAGCGTCATCGAGTCGGCGCGGCGCGGCGCAGTGTGGGAAAAGAGCGGCAACCGACGTCGCGAGGGGGCGAAACGCGGAAACAACCGCATCGCGCGACACCCTTCCTTCGAGAGTGGCTGAATTTTCCGAGCGGCCGCGCTCTCGAGCTTGGTAATAATTCCCGCGATCGATAATCTCATCAGCGAACTTTTACAATCTAGCCGGTGCCGCGGAAAAGAAACGGGTGAGGCCGTGGCGGAGAGGGTGGCGGCGAGCGGTCGCTCGTGGCCGCCACGCGTCCACGGATTCCGTACACGTTCCTCGAGTTTATCTCGGGAAAGTGGAACTGACATATTGCGATCGTTCTGGCCGTCTAGTCGCATTTATGTACCCCTCCGTGTCGGCGTGCCGCGCCAAAATGATCGTCCACCGCCTCCGCCTCCTCTTCTTCTATTTGCTCTGCGCCGCCCACGGCCGAGACTGGCCTCGCTTTTTCATCCCTGAACCGGGAGCCGCGGGAAATACGAATTGGACGGGACTCAAGTGCGTCGCCTTTTTATTTTCAATGAAAGGGGGTGCAAGCCGCGCCGCGCGCGGCTCCAAAGGGTTCTCGAAATCTCTTTTACCGCCGATAGGAGGAACCGTGAATGCGAGCGATAAAAGTAACGCTGGAATAATAACGGGTTAGGGTCAGATGGGACGATTCGACGTATCGGTAGGACGCGTCGATTACCGACCAGGGAATAGCCGGTAATCCAGAGCGCGATGCTTAATCATTAACGGGAGCGACGCTTTACGCGCTGCCGGAACCGAGCTGAGGATCCTCCAGGGATCGACTGATAAGCATATTAACGGACGTTACGACAGATAACGCCGGGAAGAAACTCGGCGAAGCGACTATCGATCCTATCCGCGGCCCGCTGATGACCCAATTATACTGTGCCTAATGTTTCATTGAAAAGCTAATTAAGCGAATCTTCATCTTACCTTCGCTTACCTAATTAACTCAGCGAGCTGCCCGTTCCTTTTATTCGTTCGTTCAAATGTATTGTGCGAATCGTTTTGTTACGCGCTTCCTGGTATGCGTGGCAACTTAGGATGCCAGGATGTTTGGAAGGAAATAGAGTGATAATAGAGTCAAAGAGGATCCATGTATATTTCCTTGCGGCATCACCCCTTTTTAGGGACATGTATGTAGGACTTGTATAGTTCTCGTGACTAATACGAGTGGAGACTAAAACAAGTCTAAATAAAGTGAATATATCAATTTATTGAAGAATTGCCATATCATCTGTCGTTCATATAAATCTATCATTAACAGGAATATTTATACATGTAAAATTAAATTTTATTCATAGATATTTTATAATAATTTAGATCATCAGAATTTTCTTTTTAACTGATGTTATTTATAAAGAATAGATGAGCCATGGAACTTCAACGCAACTCCTGCTCGTGTTTCAGGTGTCGAATGAAGCAATGGAGAAGGGATCTGCCCCCGACGTCGGTGATAATCACTTTCCACAACGAGGCCCGGTCGACGCTGCTCAGGACTGTCGTCAGGTATCATCGGGTCCATTTCCACGTGCCACGCGTCATCCGCGATGAAACGAGAAATAGTTGAAAAAAAGACGAGGTGGGGAGGGGCAGAAATAGGGGGAAGCGATAAAATTCGTTCGCGTCGAATGGAAAAACGTCGAGCGTCGGGAATGCGGGGGTAGAATTCAGCGAAACGAGATTAATATTTCCTCGTTGATCACGAGCGGCTAAATTCCCACGCGTGCTACGATCGGGCGTACGTGCAACGCGATGCACTCCGGTGGAAAACGCGAGAAAGCTCCCGACCCGGATCCAGAGGCGGACGGCCGATGGAATTTTCTAATCGGCGTTCCATTATCCCACGCCAATTACGGCCCACGAGCTATGATAAATTAGGCGCGAAACTCGAATAGCTGATACTCGATTTTAAATTCTTGCGTTCTCAGCCTCGATGGTAGCGCGAATCTCTTTTTCTTCTCCCATTGAAAAAAGGAGGACGCGAGTTCGCGAGTGAAAAGAGCGATCTTCTGCGATAAGCTTCAATGAAGCGTAAATAACAAGACAAGCAGAATTAATTAATTAATTATTAACGGCGTCCACAGATCCACTAGACGGTCTCGGATAATTTATTCGAGGAATTTATTATCGTACTCGAGCGACAAATTTATAAAAACCTCTGACCGCCTCTCGACGAGATCCAACAACTTCGACGACGCGACGGAAAGTGAACCGACGCGTTCGCAGCTTTATACACTGTTCTAAAAGCGTCTAGAGAATATCTCGAAGTCACTTAAAGAATCGTTCCCTCCATTTGCCTGGTCGCGGTCGTCGAGAATCAAAGATTTCCCTCGCGAACGCCTGGGTTAATTGAAACATTTTTCCGCGGCGTAACATCACGTGGCGCGGACGAGATTACTTTTGCCGAGAGAGGAATTTTTTCTTCGCCGAGAGGAGTTCCTCTCCTCGAGAAGGGGCCTCCGTGGAACTTATTTAGAGAAACTTACTTAAAGAGGGGTTCGTTGCCGCATTCAGCCGTTGGATTTCGATGGAATTAGATCCGTTTCATTTCTTTACGCGTCTCGTTACTTCTGACGTTTTTCTGTTGCAGCGTGCTGAACAGAAGCCCCGAGCATCTGATCAAGGAGATCATCTTGGTCGACGACTTTAGCGATCATCGTAAGCAAACCTTTGCACCTTTCGTTAAACCTTCCACGATCTCGTGGAACTCGATATCCATTTCCTTCTTTTCTTTTCGCAGCGGAGGACGGCGAAGAGCTATCGAGGATACACAAGGTGCGAGTGATACGTAACGAAAAGAGGGAGGGTTTGATGAGGTCGAGGGTGCGAGGCGCGGACGCAGCCACGGCCAGCGTGTTAACGTTCCTCGACTCGCATTGCGAGTGCAACGCGGACTGGCTGGAGCCTCTATTGGAGAGGGTCGCTGAGGATCCCACGAGGGTCGTGTGCCCGGTCATCGACGTCATCAGCATGGACACCTTCCAATATATCGGTACCATTATTCATTCCTCGCTTAGTCTCGTGCCGTTCACTTGGAAACGCTACTCGTACGCTCTCGACGAAACGTTTACCTCGACTCGAACCGCATTTGAATCGTCCAGGCGCCTCGGCCGACTTGAGGGGCGGATTCGACTGGAGTCTGGTGTTCAAGTGGGAGTATCTGAGCCAGGTCGAGCGACAGGCGAGGCAGAAGGACCCCACGCAGGCGATCAGGACCCCGATGATAGCCGGCGGCCTTTTCGTGATCAACAAGGCGTACTTCGAGAAACTGGGCAAGTACGACACTCAGATGGACGTGTGGGGCGGCGAGAATCTCGGTGAGAATGCTCGATTCCCGATCTGTTGCCCGCAGAAATATCCGTGAACGAACGTGATTTTCGAGACCCCCACCCACGCGGCTTTCAGAGATTTCGTTCCGGGTGTGGCAGTGCGGCGGCAGCCTGGAGATTATCCCGTGCTCGCGCGTCGGCCACGTGTTCCGGAAACGGCACCCGTACTCGTTCCCCGGTGGCAGCGGGAACGTTTTCGCGCGGAACACCAGACGGGCCGCCGAGGTGTGGATGGACGATTACAAACAGTTCTACTACAACGCGGTGCCTCTGGCGCGTAACATCCCCTACGGAAAGTAAGTACGCCCCGTTCGATTCTTCTCGATCGAGCCACCCTCTCCCAATGTCCACCCTCTCCTGCGAACTGCAGCGCGCGGGAGGACGGATCGTTAACGCATTTCGGATCGGAGACGCGAACAACGGAGGCGATAAAAGTTCGTTATTGCGCTCGGAATATAAATTAGCCCCTCTAACGGCGATCCCACCCCCGAGGGGCAACATCGATACTCGAAACAATCTCGCGACACGCTCCGCGCGCTCGGAATCTATTCATTGGCCGGAGTTTCGCGAGCACGAAGTTTCTTTCGCGCCCAGGCTCCGTGGATCGTTTATCACCGGAGCTAATTTCTGCGCCGTCTCCTCGCGGCGCGGTGGACAAGGAGCGGGGGGCCTCGATTTACGAGCGCGCGAACGGGCCGAAATACCCGATAGTCGATTTCATTAAAACGCGTCAGCGCGCGTGAGCCGTATTAATAAAACGACGCCCGGCCCGCCCCGGCGTTTGCTCCTTGTTTCAGTATTCAGGACAGGATGGAGCTGAAGCGGAAATTGCATTGCAAGCCCTTCAGCTGGTATCTGAAAAACGTGTACCCGGAGCTGGTTATACCGACCAGCGAGGGCGGCCCAGGCGGATCGCTGAAGCAGGGCCCGGCGTGCCTGGACAGCATGGGCAATCTCCTCGACGGGAACGTGGGACTCTATCCGTGCCACGACACCGGCGGCAATCAAGTAACCACAGACACGCTCCGTTTTCAATTCATCGCGCGTCACTTTCGATGCTCCCGTGGAAACAACTCTCAGCCCCACGGCGTCGCCATTGATCCGCGTTCAATTTCGATTACCAAGCCACCGGAGATTTGTTTCCCCGTCAAAGACTTCTGAGAGCGGTTTCTGCTGGCGGACTTTTGCTTATCGTTAGCTTCAGTTTGCATTGGACGCGAGTCTCTCGAGTTCCTTCGAGAGACAAATAGAAACAGATCGAATTCCTTCATCCATTCGCATCATCGAGCGCAATATTCTGCAGTTTTGCGGCTATTAGTTGAGAAGGTCGGATGCAAATGGGTTACGCAAATCGAAATGATTAACCGGTTCGACCAATTCCGTTTCAGGAATGGGGCCTGACGAAGGACGGGCTCATCAAGCACCACGATCTCTGCCTGACTCTGCCCGTGTACGCGAAAGGCACCACGCTGCTGATGCAAATCTGCGACGGTAGCGAGAACCAGAAATGGAGGCACCTGGTGGGCGGCCTGATCCGACACTCGAGGATCCCCGTCTGCGTGGACTCGAGATACCACGCGCAGAGGGGCATCACCGCGGAGAAATGCGACTCGAACGCCGAGACGCAGAGGTGGCACCTGTACAACCACAATCACTAGCTCCCGAAGACGATCGCCGGTTCGTGAAGGTTGCGGTGCCGTCGTCACTCGCGGAGGACCGAGGGTGTGCAGTATCTGATCGGAAGAAGGCGGGTGGACCTGATCAGGGAGAGCGATCTGATCGATCCGAGATCGGGGCTGCTCGATCGCACCCGTCGATGAGTCACGATGCATGGTTTTGTCGTTCCGTCAAAGAAAAGAAAAGAAAACAAAAAGAAAAATAAGACAGAAAAACAGAAAAAAAGAAAGGAAAGGAAGGACCTCGTCAAGGAGAAACGTTCTGATTGGAAGGGTGATACATCGGTCTGAACTACTATTCGTAGGTTTAGTGAGACTGTTTCCGATGGGACGCCGACGGAGAACCTGGAATTGAAGCCCTCTTTGCGGAGTTTCGCAGCGAAACGAAGAGGCGGGCTGTCTTTCTCTTCTAATTTAAGTAGAATCGAAGACGTTCGCGCTTGGTGAACGAACATCGTAGAACAAATCTATGCTTTCTTTTTTTATATCAATCGATCGGTGAGATGTATGCTCGTAAGATCGAAACGTGCGTCGATCTCTCCTAGTCGGCGATGAGTTCGTTTTAAACGGCTCGGTTCGAGACGTTTCCATTCCGGTGCATTTATCGCGTACTTCGATGATCTCAAACGATATCATTTTAAAATTGTCGAACGAGAAGTGCGAAAATACTCTGGCGCGATAATTTTAAGCGACTTCTAGGCTGTTTTACCGTTCGAGTATCGTTCAGCAAGCATCAAACATTAACGAGCAATCGTTTAATCGGGCGCCGCGGGATGCGTTATTAAATGGCGGTCGCTTTGCGAGCATCGAAAGCGAAGTAACGCGTAAAAACGATATCGTTTTATCAATTCCCCTATTTTCACGGCCTTAAACGCGGAATAAAAGAGCACGAAAAAAACGAGAAAAAGAGTAAACGCTAATTCCTGATCGACTATTGTTTCTTAGCCGAACACCGAACGCAAGCACGCGATACAAGTGGCGCGTCGACGCAGATCCGTGTCCCACGATCGCGGCGCGGATCGGTTGCGCCCGCGATTCAAACCGCGTGCGCTAACGATTCTCACAAAGAGATTTATTTTTCTATAAGAAAATTGTACACTTACTTGGTTGTGCGAATAGCTGGGAATTGCGGTGTGCCTCGCCCCTCGAGAGCTCGACGTGTCGTAGAATTGCCGATTACGTTGTTCGTTCCGCTGCTCAACTGTGAGTCACTCTTTCGGTCGTTTCGTATTCCATTGCTGTACGGTCCTCGCCAACGACGTTCGCCGCGTTCGAGGAACCATTTCGCTTGGCGATTTTATAATTAATCGAACAATCGAATCTATGACGCGTCGAGTCGACGGAAGGCGACGAAACGGTGCGACTACTGTAAACACAGCAATACGTAGCGAGAGGTGAACGACCTTTTGTACACTGATACTTTCACGACGACAATGATCTGACTGCCGTCATCTCGCGTTCAAGCTACGATTATACGTATATGTACGTATATGCACGCGTATATGTATGTATATGTATAACAGCTACCGAGTTATTGTAAGCTTTTGTATGATAAGCCCCTAATCGCCTACACAGATTCGTAGCTTTACGGGAAGCTGTGTGTATATCCAGAGGGAGAGGTTGCTTTTACTCTTAAAACACGTTAAGCTAAGTTGTCGGACACTACCATTCGGATTTAGTCGACTTTAAACTGGTGCATTGTACATACATACATACATATGGGTTCGAAGATCTCATTTATCGAGCAGTTCTTATAATATTATACATACTTCGGGCCATCGATTTGGCTGCGCTACGTGAATTACCCATTCCTCTCGACGATGGTTTTTAATTTAAAAACACTTCAATTTTTAACGTTTCATTCGAACGCTAAATTAAACGCTGCGGGCGATAACGTATTTAACACGTAAGCTTTCTCCTAGTCCCTGGCACGGTTCTTTGAAGCTGACAGAGACGGTGTAATCGAACGGAGAAGATATCAAAAGGATGCTAAACGCGTGGAACGAAAGGAGTGGAGGCTTGTCCCTTTAATACTTCCGCTTCCTCCTTCCCCCCCGAGCGACTCGCGAATCGACGCGCTGTAAATACTTGTACGCGATCGATCAATCGTCTGTCTCCCGTCCTGAGGCGTCTCTTAACTCGAAGCGAACACGCGACGCGTTGTTCGCTGAAGCTCTTTCGTCGCGCGTTTCGCGGTTAACCAGGCATAAACCATAGTCGCGTGCTAAACTGTACATAACGTGTCTACGATCTAAGCTAACGAAAACGACGTACTTCCATGAATCAGTAAGCTGTAAGATAAACGAGACCGACTTAACGTTTAAGATTTAAGTACACTAACAATTAGGGATACAGGCTGTACAGTGTGACACGAATACATCTCCGATTTCTCTGCCGTGTGTACGATACGTTGCGAATCCTTTGGCCTCGCGTTTGGCGAGGCCACGTGCTGTTTCAAGGGAACCACTGACCGTTTAAATCTTGTTAAATACCGATTCGGCTTTTTTTAATTACTTCGCGGTACCACGTTTACGGGGATTAACGCGTTGAAGACTTGGTACTAAGGTTTGTACAGTATTTAGAGGTAGCCACGGAAAAGCACGAGTCTTTTTCTCGAGGCAATTTAATTTATGGATGAATGCCAGCCCCTTGATGCACAGGACCTTTAATATATGCGTACATACACGGACGTTCGTTCTCATCGGCGAATGCCTGTCTTCAAGGTGTACACGTTGTATTTCTACGACTCTGTATTTTGCAAGTGTATCATATTAAAACCTGAACGGAATATATATAAATATATACGGCTATGGTATATGCTTATATATATTTGCACTCGTACGTTAAGGGCGCGATATTATAGTACTTATAGGAACAAGGTTTTTTAATAAAACACTGGAGTTACTCCAGAAAACTGTGCGATTGTTTTTCACGCAGAAATTTAATAACAAAGACAATTTGCAAACAGCGCAGTCAAAGAAATTATTATAAAAGTCTGATAATTTCCATACTGTAACTACGATTTTGTCGCACGCTTTTTTTGCAGTCCCTTCTTCACTTTCTTCTTAAATTCGTCCAAATTCAGTTCACCCTTCTCCTCCTTCTTCTTCTTCGATTCCTCTTCAGGCGGTATAAACGCTTGCGCCCTGCGTTCTTGCCTCTTCTTCTCAGCCTCCTGGTGCCTGGCGTCGTGTTCCTTCTTCTTCTTGGCCCTCTTCTGTTCTTCGCTCAAGAAATATTCTCCGGAAGCTATCAGCTTGTCCACCTTGCTCTCCTGTTGAGGCGGTGGGAACGGAGTGTAAGGCTTCTTCTCTTTCTTATTCTTCGGCTGTTTCCTCTTGCTGGTGTTCTTGCTGCTGAATTTAGGCAGAAACCTCTCCCAATTCTCATCCTTCAGCTTTGGATCCTTCGCCAATTCCCTCTTAATCATCAACGCTTTTATATTATAAATCGGATGAATATTTTTCATCGTGTCTTCGACGATGCGTCTGACTTGCTGCAGACCTTTGTAAGGTCCCAGTGCAGCCACTGTCTGCCCTTGCACAAGGACGTAACAATTCGTCAACAGTTCTATGGATTTCAAAGTGCATCCTTTAGGCCCGATTAGCCTCTGACGTCTCTTAACGAACTTCTCTTTGTTATTCATCATAGACGATATCTTTATAATGTCCGAGCCTATGTCGTCTTGGAGCACTCTGACCGCTTGCTCGTAAGGGACAGATCGAGACAGAAGCTTGATCATATCGCGAGCTTTAATTATAATGTAAGGGTCCCATGTTTTCCTTGTGGTTTTCACGGTCATGCTACCTTCGACCAGGTCCAATTCTGCCTTGATTGCATGCTCGTTTAAGGATTTCTGCACCAAAGGCCAGTGTTCCTTTAAATATTTCTCCCTGTATTTTGGGAACAAAGTTGCGAACGAACTTTCTGCGAGCAGTCGATGTGGATTGTGTTCAGGCTTGAAAGCTGGGATTTTTAAGGACCACGCGTTGTCCACTGGCTCTGTTGATGTTAGACCATCCTCTTTTTCAGAATCACTCATTTTTTATACAATATATCCTACTTTTCTAACATCACACACTAAACACTGCGATCTGCAGTATAACCTCGCGTGGAAAAACAATTGATAGGTTATGTTGATTTCATTCGAGTAGAACTCACAGCTTTTGTACGATAATACTGTTGTTTGTTGCTATTTGTAACAAAGTATGTTGCTACCTGTAACGAAATATGTTCTATTTGTTTATAATACGTTACCACATGTGCGTTTTACAGCTGTCGCGTTACAATTGAGGTTATGTTATTGATTTTCACTGACGAATAACTCCAGGAAACGCAAGAGGGAGTCCGATGCCAGGGCATTGAAATCGAATGGTAACCAGAGTGGAGATTTCGTTGTCCCAGGCAAAGTGCTGCGCCAAGCGATGATTTTTAACAAAAGTAGGGATCTACTCCGTTTTATTCTACTCTAGCATAGACAAGAACCAGTGTAGTAGGAATCTACCTTATCTGATCACACTAATGACCAGGTATAGGATAGAAAACTTGTTAGAATGATTCATACAATAAATACATTAAAGTAATAACTTGTTCATTAACTAATAAGTATTCTTTTCTTTCTTTTACAGATGTCACAAGATAGAAGACATAGAAGATCTTCTCAGGTTCAATGAGGATTCAAGGAGGATCTTCTCTTCAATTAAACAGAAAGACAGTAGAAAAGACAATAGTGCATTATACTCTTAATTTCGTATAATTACGTAATATTTTAAAGCTGATTAATACTTTTTCTAGCACAATATGCTAGTACATGTATATTTAATTATAATAGCGGAAATGAAACGTATTATAAGTACACCAATCATTTTAAAATGTAATTGAATTGTAATTTACTATGTATTTCATTAGTTTAATTAAAAAAATTATTTTAAACGAATGCAACAAGTTTCATTATTCGCCTACAATGTTATCCTCTTCCTTAATTATCTCTGAGAATTTCAATTCCTCGACTATCATGTTCTCCTGATACAAAGTCGAAAAATCGGGGTTCACGCTTGAACAAGTCCGAAAACTGAGATTTCCTGGAAAATGACGTCACTTCCAAGAAATGCCAGAATTCCTGGAAATTCGAGGATTCTTGGAAATGACGTCATTTTCCAAGAAGTGGCACTTGGGATACCTCCTCGCATATCATGTTCTCCTAATACAAAGTCCTAAAATCAGGGTGTCACGCTTGAATGAGCACCAACAGCTGGGATTTCCTGAAAAATGACGTCATTTCCAAGAATCGCCGAAATTCCAGGAATTCTCGATGACGTCATATCCAAGAAATGGCACTTGGGATACCTCCTCGCATATCATGTTCTCCTAATACAAAGTCCTAAAATCAGGGTGTCACGATTGAATGAGCACCAAAAGCTGGGATTTCCTGGAAAATGACGTCATTTCCCAGAATCGCCGAAATTCCAGGAATTCTCGATGACGTCATTTCCAAGAAATGGCACTTGGGATACCTCCTCGCATATCATGTTCTCCTAATACAAAGTCCTAAAATCAGGGTGTCACGCTTGAATGAGCCCGAAAAACTGGGATTTCCTGGAAAATGACGTCATTTCTAGGAATTGACGAAATTCTTGGAATTTTGAGGATTCCTGGAAGTGACGTCATTTTCCAAGAAGTGGCACTTGGGATACCTCCTCGCATATCATGTTCTCCTGTTACAAAGTCCAATTTTTCTGTCAAGACACGATTTTTCGACTTTGTATCAGGAGAACATGATATGCGAGGAGGTATCCCAAGTGCCACTTCTTGGAAAATGACGTCATTTCCAAGAATCCCAGAAATTCTGAGAATTTCGGGAGTTCTGGGAAATGACGTCATTTTCCAGGAAATCCCAGTTTTTCGGACTCATTCAAGCGTGAACCCCGATTTTCGGACTTTGTATTAGGAGAACATGATATGTGAGGAGGTATCCCAAGTGCCACTTCTTGGAAAATGACGTCATTTCTAAGAACCCTCGAAATTCCAGGAATTCTGACATTTCTTGGAAGTGACGTCATTTTCCAGGAATTCTTGAAATTCTTCATTTTATCATGACACTGTCCATATTTTACAAGATTCTCTCGTTTAAGGATTGGAATTGGTCATTTTAGGATTGCTGGTCAGGTTGTGGAGTGAGTAAACAATTGTTTAACAATAATTAAACATTTATTTTATTAAATTGCAAATTACAAAAGTGTTCTTACGAGCTAATTGTTGTAAACTATCTTTATAAAACCATGTACAGTACATCTTATATAACTAAAACTTATGTAAATTTATAAGAGATAGACGTAGATTAATCCGTTCCTCAAAGTTCTTCTCTATTCTTGATGTAGAAGCTAATCCCCATTGCTCTAGGAACTGCTAACTCTTCCAGTCTTAATTCCTCTAGGAACTGCTAACTCTTCTCGTCTTAATTCCTTCTTGAATTATGAATTTTGTTCATAGTTCACACTTTATCAATAACCAAAGAATTAATATTCGTTTTCTTCGAAGAAATCCAGTTGCCATGCAAAGTGGCTGCGGATCCACGCAAGTAGGAGGCCCAAGAAATCTGCACACACGATTAAGGGCGTTAGCAATTAATATTTACACTAATGATTACTCGAGGAACAAAATATGCTAGAAAGTTCTCGAAAATTAGTCTCAATAAGTTAATAAAATTCAAAACTTACCATGGATCCCGCTGTTCGATGATTGCGAGGCGGGAAACTGAACACTACTGCCATCGCGTGGCCAGCTACAGATTTATATTCGAATTTACTGGCGGGTTTTTCGAAAACTCGAGTTATGATTCAGTCGACAGAAATTGGAAGAACAACTTCTCTTTTAGACAAGGATGTAACACTGAACGACAGAAGGAACGCGTAAGGTATCTATGACGCAGTTTATTATACAATTACAATACTCTTACTAATCATATTGTGATAATGATCGTAGTAATAGTATACCCTAGATAACATGAACTATTCCAGATTGATATGATTTTATTTATACAGTTCCATTGGCACACACGCACGCACCCGTTCCCTTTCTCTCTCCCTTTCGCTCAAACTTCCGGTCTGGAATCCCTGTTGGGCCAACCCGGAGCATCGAGGGCGGACGTTAGAAATACGCGTCTCAATTAATTCCTAATCGTAGCGCGTTCCGTGTCACGAACGTTCTCACGATCACGGAGACGCGTGAACATCTTAAAAAGATCGCGAGTCTCGCGAGCGCGCCTCTAATTCTCGGTACAAAATATTTTAAACGACTTTGTCAGAGGACGAGGAACCTCGCCACCATCGTGACTCTACTATTATCTCGTTTACTCTTTTAAGAACTGTCATACCGTGCTCTGCTCGTCTCCTCCTCGTTCGCCCTTTAAACTTACGTATCTCCTAAACGCTTACCTTTTGTTTCTCGCCGCTTACAGTGTTTTACCGTTTAATGGTAGTCCGCTCTTATAGCTAAACGTTACTCCTAGGCATCGAATCGAACAACGCGCGCGTCCCAATATTTTACGAGTTTACACATCGAACCGTAATTAGGCTTCTAAATAACGCTAGGCTTCGCTCAGAAGACAATTATACATCGCTACTGATTCAGATTAGCCGACTAGATTTCGGTATACCAACAGGTTTTGGTTTCGTTCACCCGAGGCGGGTGCTGCCATCTACGAAGCGCGCATCCACCGCGTCTCGCTTAAGTCCGCGCGGTAATTTCTTCGCTCGCTCCTTTTATGATATTTGGTACACGTATTTACAAAAGGAACGCGATGGGACGGTAGCAGCAGAATCCTCCGCGGTTTCGCATCAGGTTCGACGAACGCACGTTTCGAAAATATCTGAAATCCGATCGACGCGTCCCATTGCCGCGCGAATGCAATTTCCGGTTGGCATTTTAAAAACGTAGGCTTTACAGAGATTCGTGGTCTACTTGTGAAACATTATCAGATATCAGCGATTCACGTTGCGTTGAATGCGTTAGCTGTAATCGATACTTGTTTCTCGGTAACTCTCGACTGGTAATATTGTGTAAACATATGCTCCGGTATCTTAAAGAATCGATGAAAAAATACATTTAAAAGATAGCCTCGTCAATTGCGCGAGTGCAATTTGCGTCATACTTCGCTGCTAGTTGAGACTAGTTGTACGCGCGCTAAAAGAAATCCTAGGAAAAATCCTTAAAAAATGAAACACAGGAAACGAAAGGTAGAACGAAAGAAATCATAATGACTAAAAATAACTAAAGTCTGTCTAGCACTTTTATTTTCAAATAATAAAAGTTAAAATATAATGAAATAATAATAATAATAATTAATAATAATAATAATAATTAATAATTAATAAAATAATAATAATAATATTAATAATAATAATAATAATAATAATAATCACTGTAATATGTCTATCGCTCGCGGAATGCGCCGGCTCATCGAGGCCCACGAAAAAGAAGAAACCAATGACATGTCGATCAGGGGGGGTTTGCGGAGGGGGTAAGGGGTTCGATTCTAATTCTCTCCCGCCTATCTACAACAAAAAAAAACACTGTACATCTTCTCCAACGAACGAGAAGAACAAGAAGAAAAAGGGAAGAGGGTAAGGAAAACGCAAAAAAGTGTCCCTCTCTCGCACACTCGCTCGCTCTCTCGTTTCTCTTTTACGCTCGCACGCTGCAACATTCGAACCGCGTTCTCCTCGCTGTCTACCGATTTTTCTCCCGTCTCTATCGTTTTCGCACCCGTTCACCGTGTTTAATTTATAAAACGTCTACAATAACGCACTCGAAACGGGCGCACTAGGAACTCTTTTTTTTTTTGTATCTCTCTTCGCGGAATTTCTCTCTCTCTCTCTCTCTCTCTCTCATTCGCACTTTTGTTTCGCTACAGCTTGGTCCACGACTCTGGAAGTTAATGGTTCGAAGTAAAACGAAGGAAAGGATCGACCGAAGGGATGGGAAACTCGTAGTTGCGTGTGGGATTGTAGGGTGGTTACGTGAGAGAGTGGAGGGGATGATTCTGTGTGTCTATGTCTCTGCGCGGGTGTGTGTATGCGTGCGTGTGCTCGCGCGTGAGCGATTTAACTCTTCGAGGCACTTTTGACTCTCTTGTGGTGTTAAAAGTGTCCCACAGTGGACACGTCCCAGCGTGGGATCTTCTTTGCACCACCTTGAAATATTGCAAATGCTGCTCGCAGAAGATGTAATTTTATTTTATCAATGAAAAGAAACGAACTTCGTTCGATTTTTAACGAATCAAATTTCTCCGCAACGTGGGTCCTTGTATTTTCGAAAATTCCGTGCCTCAAAGAGTTAAGAACGAAAGGACGCGCGTGATCGATATGAGATCTCGTCTCGTACGCGTTTACATACATACATACATACACATGATACATTATATTATATATAATCACGCGTCCGCGATATATCGGAATATCGATGAATGTACTCGAGTGTATCGCGTCGCGTGGACACCTGGCATTCCCGTAGAAAATTACATATAATATAATATCAAATATATATATATACATACATCGTGGTAAATGGTGAAACGCATATCACGCTTACCGTGAACGCGCGCTCGACGCCATGCGCGTACATATTATTCATAAAATGAGAACTGTGTTGCAACAAATGTACACGGATTCACTACGGCTGACGTCGACGGTCGTAATAACGAGATATCGTGGGACCGTGTCCACCAAAAATAGTCTTCAATGTCAAGAGTATCGGCGTCCAGTAATTAATATCGTAACGGTGTAACCGTTATCGCGGTTTATCAGTACTTTATGAAAGCAACGGCCGGTTTTCGATCCCTTATCGGCGATACAACTTTGCAATCGTCGTCGTTTCATCATCGACAAATATAGATAGAAATTAATAGGTGAATGGAAAAAAAGGAGAAATATAACGATTTCGCAGCGAATTCAATCATGCTTATCGGAGTCTAGACCTCTCGTAATTACGACCGCGATTACGGCAGCGCTCGCTCGATCGATGATACCCTACAATTAAGGATTACCTATTAATAATCGTCGCAATAATAAGAAACGATAGTCACGGTGAATAAATCCGCCGCGGATCCGCTAATCTAAAACCGTTCTCAGCCGATTCACCTTATTATTTACAACGCGTTTAATCTTTATATATTTATGTATAATATGTATATTTATACATGCATATGTATATTCCCGATGATCGCCCCGTCTGCATCCACACTCTCGCCCATGCACGCGCCCATTCGTACACGCGCGCGCTCTCTCTCGCGCACACCCACACGAATATATATATATAACGTAACATATTTATACGTACATCGACGAATTACGAGTACAAACTTCTAAGTATGCGGTAAACCGTTTCCGTGACACGCTCACCAAACGTGATCGCCGTTCGTTTCTTCCCTCAGTCGCACAAGATCGCCCTTAATTAGTCACCGGGAGTTCACCACTTCGTAGAGTCGATCTCGACGCCACGATGGTAGCAAGAATTCGCGCGTCTCGATTAGAAGACCGATCTCTCAACCCCCGAAACGACGACACCGCGAACTCCTCGACCAAGAGCGCGGCGATCGACCCGTGAAAAAACCGTATACGAGCTACGTGGATTAATTCGCGTGTAACCTGTGTGTGTATATATAACCGTATGTACACGTCTAGACGTATCTACAACTGTGCCGATCCTCGCGTCCATCCGTGAAACCGAGAATACGAGTCGCGCGGTCTCGTTCACCCCCTTGGAACCGCTTCGTTCCCTTCTCCCCTCTACTTTTATTTAGGCGCCACGCGTATTTGGCGATTAGGCGTGACGATACTTTGGCTTGAGTAACTACGATTCGGTGGGAATCGATCGTCCAAGGCGCGGACGAGAGGACCTCGCCGCGGAAGATGAACGAGCCACCCCTCGCATCCTCCTCGATTCCCAAATTCCTCTTTCCAGCTCCCATTGCTTCGCTCGCACGTTCTCCTCCCCCTCCCCTATATGTACAGACTCGGGACGTGGATATGTATGACGACAGACACGCAAACGTATGCGTAATTATTTACAATCGTATTGTCGGACCTCGCCGCGCGATCACCACCTACACGGGAGCTTGGGGCTCGAGCATCGTAAGCTCGTCTGGGTTCTGTGATAACCGTGATTCGATAAACGTAGACGAAATGCGGGTTCCGCGAAGCGCGAATCATCGTTTGCGGTACGCGAAGCGTTCTCCACTCGGGGCTGGTACCGGTTGTCCGTAAAATGCGTGCTATCGTTTGGCGTTTCGGAAGAAATAATCGCTTGTCGGAGTTTAAAGCGCTTCTCTGGTGGCAGTGAATGGTCTCATTGTCAGCAGACAAGCTCTCGATCCTGAAGAAACGACCAGCTCCCTTGTAAGCGGCGCGTAAACCCTGCTTACCAACGAGAGGCGGATACCTCTGAAGAACGTTCGCCATCTTCGAGGGAACCGTCTCGAGTTTATCGTTCCTTCAACGCGCCCTCTCGTCGCTCTGGATCGTGCGTTTCGCCGCGATCGGTTACACGAATGCTACGCGATGAATTTCGAGAGGAATTTCTTTGAAGCTCGTTTCACAATTTCGAGAAGCACCAACGAATTTTCGAGACTGTGAAACAGAGGAAACTGAAAGCGATCGAAGCGACGCTAAAAGAAAAGACTCGAAAGACGGGGAGGGAAACCAGTCGATGATCGCGTGGATCCTCGAACGGTTTTCCCCTTGGAATGACGAGCTGCAGAAACCGATTGCTGATCCGTTTCTTTACGGTTCGCGACTGTTTGCATTCGTGTCGCTAATTGCGCCTTGTATGGATGTTACTATAAATGGCGAGCACGATCTTGCACCGTCTGTTACGCGAGAACGAAGATCCCAAACAGTCTATTCGTCGCTCGCTCCTCGTGGATCGGGTCTTCGAGTAATCGTACGGAATTCTTAAATAAGGCGATGATACAATTCTCTTTCAAGCTGCGAGACCTTCGTTCCAATCGAAGATGAACATAATACTGAGAAGAACGCGAAACGTTTAACGAAACACGGTGTCCGACGAACCTCTGCTCGCTGTCTTTGCGCGACACTGAATTTCCTAACTCGTCTGTGTGCCTCCGCGGTGTCCCTTCGCGATTCGTATACTCTTCAAAGTGATAATTATACCTTGCACCAAATGATACCGAAGAACCCGATTACGCATGCTCCTCCAGTATCCCTCTTATCACCGAGAGGGTGGCTCCGTGTCGAATTCGCTTCCTCGCAGCGGACTCCCTCGACACCAGGATATGTTTCGAATCGTATCGTTCCGTGAACCAGCCGCGCCCTGCTCCACTCCCATGGCCCTGTGCCGTTTCGACTCGTCCGATCTCGCCTGACCAAATTCCCTTTGGCGGCAGGAAGCAGTCGACGAGGCGTCCGCCGAGTCGTCGCGCGATTCGTCGACGGATCGAACGGCGGACTAATGATAGAACTCGGGTAGATTGCACAAACGTCGCTGTTGCGGCTGCTGATGCGGTGGCTGCTGATGGTGCTGATGAAAAATAGCGTCCCCCTGGTGGGTGGGCTGCTGGTGTCACTCGTGCGACTTGCCGCTCAGCGGATGGTAGTTTCCACCTGCGGACGCGACCAACGCCAAGGGCAGGGGCGAGCCTAAGGGCGTCGGATGGGGGTGAGAGTGGGCCATGCCGGAGGAGTGCGTCGTCAGCGCGAGAGGGCTGCCAGACATGGAGCTCGCGAGCGACGCGAATACCGACGGCGCTGGGGACGCCATCGTCGGGCTGCCCATCGCCGCTGTCGGCGGATTGATCCTTTTCTCCTTCTGTCGTCTGAAATCGGAGACGCTGTTAGAGATTTCGTTGAAATGAAAGGGCGTTGTTCGAGGATTCTGGCGCCTTACCTATTGCAAAACCACACCCGAACGACCTCCTTCTCCATGGCCAAGCTGTCCGCTAATACTGTGATCTCCTCCGACGTGGGCTTCGGGTTCTGCATGAAAGCTTTCTCCAGAGCCACCCTCACGCTGGTTTCTATCGAGGTCCTCTTCTTCCGCCGCCTGCCGATGGCTTCCGGTGTGGTGAGCGGGTTCGAAAGGGAGTTAGGGTTGTTCAGGGAGTTGTCCGCGTCCTCCAGCCATTTCTGGAGGAGGGGCTTCAGTTTGCACATGTTTTTGAAGGAAAGATTCAACGCTTCGAACCTGAGGAACGATACGAAACATTCGGTCACAACCATCAGACTGGCGCGTTAAGTTCGCGATGAAATTTTTAATTGTGAAACGAGAAACATACCTGGAGATCGTTGTCTGAGAGAAATCGTTGCCGTACAGTTTGCCCATGGCGAGACCAACGTCGCCCTGCGTGAAACCCAGCTTGATCCGCCTCTGTTTGAAGGTTTTCGCGAACTGTTCCAGTTCCTCGAGGTCCGTCGTTTCCTCGGGGGACGGTTCCAGCCTCGGAGGCGGTGGCTTCACCGCTGGAGGGGTGCCAGGGGGTGGCGGCGACCTCTGCTGCGTCAAGTTTCGACCAACTAGGCCACCGCTACCCTGAAGAGCCTGCTGCTTCTGCAGAGCTTGCAGTTGCTGGGCTGCCTGCGCCACTGCCTGCTGCACCTGATCGCACAGAATCGAATCCTCTTTCGTACATCCCGTGTGATCGTACAGAACACGCGCGATTGCGAGATTTTCGTCTTTAACCCTTTATAACGCTGCGTGGAGTGAAAGTCAAATCTTGCTACTGTTTCATTTGCGATTGGAACGTTTCCTTTCTGACAAGGTAATGAAAAATCGGTTCTAAAGGGTTAATTTGTCATTGGATTTGGAACTTGACGGTCTCTCGTACCTGCACGGACTGTGAGCGCGGATGACTGGGTCTTGAGGAGTAGCCACCGCTCTGCAACAGCCCCTGCAAGACGTTTACGACCATTGATCGAACACATTGCACTGATCCATTCCGCTACTAATAATTACACTAATTATCGGCTAAAACAATCAGCGAGGCCTGTAACTATAAAATATTCCGCTTTCGTTCGTTTCTACATTTCCTGAATCGACGTGACTCACACCCGGAAGCGATAGAGAAAGGGAGAGAGACGGTCCTCGGTGAAAAGAGTAAACAGCTCGATAAGTAAATAAAAAATAGATTTCTCTGGAATTTAAAAATCTTTACGTATCGTTCCACGCGAACCTCGCGTAGATTATCTGAGTGCGGGGATCTTTCAACCCCGAGATAAATGGCACACGTCGAAACCGAGCTGGTTCCGCGCCACGAAGGATTAAGCGGTTTCCATTCGAAAGGCGACACGTGTTGCGCCCGTGGACAGGTACGCGAGGAGTCGCCCGAGGGACGCCAGGACCGATCGATTATCTTCACCCTTTTCTTAACCAGATGCTCGATTACGAGAATAAGGGGCTCGTGCGAAACGCGGCGCCCAGCGAGGCAAAGGGTTCCTGGTCGCGTGTCGGGGCCCCCGTTTATGCTTATTGTCGGCAGCCGCGAAGACACCCTGCGAAGGGACACCGCCACGCGCCCCGCGCACAGGTTGCAATCACCTGCGCGGACTCTCGAAATCGTCGAGACCGATGACTCGAGTTCTCTAAAAACATGAAAACTAGAAAGCATGACTGGCCGTTCGTTACGTTTCCTATGCCTCTCGGGCGCATTGCGGATCGCGATCGCCGGCTTGCGCGGAACGCGATGCTAGTGAAAGTGATACGAGTGAAACAGCGGGAACACTCGCACGATTGCGACCGTCGATAAGCGCGATACGGAATGCAGACCGAACGATTGAAATCCAGGAAACGGTGGTTTTCGATTTTCTCCAATTCTGCGTGAAAGGATGTGTACGCTCGCGCGTTCAACAGGCACCCGAGGCTTCCTCTCCGGAGTTGAGATGTTACGTGTCAGCTGGCCGACCGAGACACGCTCCGAGGGACTCGAACCTCCGTTACGGAGACGACGGTGCTGTTACGCCATGCGTGTAACCCTCGAAAGGGTTTCTCGGGGCAGGTTGCGACCCACTCGAGGAAGGGTTGCGTGATCGCGGAGGAGCTCGTGTGTCCACGCTTCTAATCCCGCGACTGTTCTCAATGGGAATAAAAAACCGAAGGGGGTTGCTCGATTCGATACGAGCGAAGAGAAAGAAAAAGATTCCGAGGAGCGAGCGAGAGACGGGGAGGAGGGGCGAAGGGCGAAGCGGGGCACGCGGAAGGAGAAAAGAAACAGCCTGGCCACGTGTGAGGTAACAAAAGGCACCCCGTGGCAAGGTGCCGAAGGGAACGACGAATCTCTCTCCTTGTTGCACCTTTCAAAGGAGACACGGAAGACCCGGCTTTAATGCTCGCAGCTACGTACCACGGCCATTAAATCTGCTCAAGTTCGAAGTCGTTTTGTTAGTTTTTCCAGGAGGTTACGTGCACGCGCTCCACGTGACGGAATCTATAGAAATTTTTTTCGTAAACGCGCAGACCTCCGAGGCATTCATCGAGCCCAGAGGCTGGCCAGAGGGGGTGGAATCGTCCGGGGTCCAGGAAGGAGGATCGTTTTTCATCGCGTCCCCGGATATATCGATTTTTCTTCCTTCGATCCGGAGAAAGATCCCGCGGGACAAAACGCACGGAAACGAACGACGATATTCAAAGGAAATTCCAAGTGCAAATAGCGTCTATATATTCTGTCTCCTCCTCGCGGATCAACGAATCGGACGTCCCATCTCTTTGCGTCGCGACACTTCCAAAGGACCTTAGCGAATCCGCGCGTTCTCCAACGAATTCTCTCGATATGCCTAAAATTCCCAATGAGACTCTCCTACGTGGCTCGTCGAATTCTAATCGCACGCGATTACCCGACAATGATCGCGAGCTCGAACGGGAGCCTCTCGGTGGAGACGTCGCGGAGCCGAACGAGCAGAAACCCCGTCCCTTTGTGACATCTCCAGCCGGCTATCTCCGCGTCAAATCGAGCGAACCGTCCCCGAAGAATAAGACGTCTACTTCTTTTCGTACGACCGATCAGATACCGCCGGAGAGGAACGTCGTCTTTGGACTCGCGCTCATCTACCTCCTCTCAGCCGTTCCCGGGTCTGGCCGCGATTCGAATCAAATTCGCATCGAGTAGGTAATTCGCTGGAGTACCCCAGTGCCGGGAGAACAATGCCGCCGGAATTCGAGTGCATTTGTTCGCGCTCCAAGCGTAATTCCCCCAGCCGGAGATTGAAGTTCGACAACTTTTGTGTCCCGCGAGGGAGAAGAGGAGTCTGTCGCTGGACGCGAGAAGATCGATAATTTGAGGAACGGCTTTTCCGAATCACGATATCGCGACCAGCGACAGGATCCCCTTTGCGTTCCTCGAGAAGCTGCTCGAAAGCAATCTCGAACAGTGGACGAACCTGGTTCTGCAGGAAGAACTGCGCCTGTGCCGGAAGCTGGCCCGCCGCCGCGGAGTTGGCTTGCTGGAACATCGCTAGCTGCTGCAACTGTTGCTGCAGCGACTGTTGCTGTTGCTGGAAGGTCGAGGCCAGCGCCTGGATCTCCTGCGGGCCAAGAGCGCCGAGGGACCCGTGCATCAGCAACTGTTGGCTGACCAGCTGAGCTGCCAGCGCCGCCTGCGAGTTTCCGCTGTTCTGCTGGCTGGCCGTGTGTTGCTGCTGCTGGTGGCTTCCGGTTATCTGACTGCTGACCCCGGAACTGGGCGACGAGGCGCTGCCGCTGGTACCGCTGCTGCTGTTGCGGTGCGACACGTCCGTGACCTGGAGAACACGTTCCTCGTAATAAAATTCTCTTTCCGTTCAGCCTGATAATTAGTCGAACGAAGGAAACATGTCTCGCGACTGATTTGAAACGCAGCGATTGTGTCGCAGAAGAAAAATCGATTTCCACGGAATCTCGTGGGAGCAGGAATCGGAGAAATCGCGCGAGAGCCACCCTCCCTAATATTACAGAGTAAACGGGCGTCGAACAAAGCCGTGTTTACACTCGACCAGGTCAGGATATTGGTCACTACGGTCCATCCTGTGCTTTTGTATTTTATAAAACCTCCCAGCCCCCTGTCTCCCCCCCCTTCCTGTCCCGTCGTCCATCTCCTAGTGGCTTCCTTTATTTATTTGCCAAATATTGAACGGGAACAGTTTTTGCGCTCTTCGCGAGAGACTGTAAAAAATCGAACCCTCCCTCGTCGCTTGGAGACAAAAGGAGGTTCCTTTCAGGAAACGAAAACGTCGTCGGAAGTCGTGATCTTCGACGTAACCGGTGTACTTTGAAGTACCTTCTCCGCGTCAAATAGCGACGAATGGAAACGAAGGGACGGAACGCGCGATTTACTAACCAGATTAAGGGCTTCCCTATCCGAGTCCATGGAATCATGGTCGAGGTTCGCCTCGGTGACATCCTGGATGTCACTGGTGATACTTCTGTCATCGCCGCTGAGCTCTGGCCCGTCCACCTCGCCGTGGAGATCCGCATCTGAAACAGAGGAAAGAGTTCGCCGTCGATTAGCGCTTCTTCCATCGCGCGGTCTGACCTAACACGGAACCACGCGCGAAAGTACTCGAAGCGCGAGAGGAATTCGTCTCGAGCCCTCGATTTTCTAGTCAGCATTGAACGAAACCGATAGACCGTACAGTTGTTGTTGTTCTGCGGCCTGTACTTTTGGTGATGGTAACGCGTGGGAGTGGAAGTCGGCGTGCTGGTCGCATGTAGCCGCATATCCGCAAAGATCATCCTCGGGTCTTCCAGGAAGACCATCTTAGCCGCGTCTGCCCTCGAGGATACCCGTGGCACGTAGCTCGCGGTCACATCGGGGTTGTTTCCAAGATCCAGCACGACGGTCGATGACCGTGATCCTCAGTCGCGAATCGACTCCCCGACGATCAACTATCCTCGTCTCGCATCGCGACGGAAGGTCACCCTCACTTTTCAGGGGAGATCGATGAAATCGATCGATACGATGAATACCGCAAGGATATGTCTATCTTAATCTTCGAATTAATTAATACTCGACGAATCTAATGTTGTACTAACGAAACGAATCGACACTTAGGATGAATAATTAGCACCCTTCACTCTCAGCACCGATCGAACCGAATATTCTACCAGCGTCCAAGGACAGCCACGAAGGACTCCGAAGGTCGCGACGAAACCGACCGGTCCTCGTCGAAGGACCGATACAGAACGAATGTCAGAATGACGCAACGAAATCGTGCCCCTAAGGACGAACCAACCCTCCCCACCACCACGTGCTCGTAAGGGCCCTGCATACGATTGGTCGTAGGCATCCGGGGTTCTCGCGCGATTGGCTACCCCGCTCGAACCCTTTGGCCCTTCGCGCTCCCTCTACGCGCGCGAAACAACCCCTCGCGCATCCATCATCGTATCTTATGACTGGCCTCCCTCGCCACCCTTTCCTCCGTCTTTCGGTAGCTACGCGCCCCCCGTGAAAAAAAAAGGGGTACGCGACGGATAATGGCACGGAACCGATCCGTTCGGTTCGAGAAAACGAGCTTACGCGCCGCCATTGGTCCCGCGCGCGGCACTAACGGTTTTTAATAATAATTACTTCGACACGCCAGGGTACGAAGGCAGTTTCGCTCGTCTACGAGGGGGGATTTTGCGGCATGGTCGAAAATACGTGGAGCTTTTTATGGATCGAGATTCATCGTTCGATAGTGATTCGAAATTTTTCATCCCTCGCCTCTTGGTTGACGATGACGGAAAAAACCGAGCAGTCGTTTCAGTACGGACGTATTTGGATGTACTTTTATGGGTTGCGCGGGTGAAAATTGATGGGCTATCCGGAGTACGAGAGGCTCAGAGGTCAGTGAACGAAGGTATTGTTGAGGAGAAGTCGCTTAGCCACTTGGACCGTCGAACTTTCCCATCGGTGGCGGGACAGAGGCCGAGAATAGAGATAAACGCTCGCGAAACGCTCGTAAAAAGAGCGCGGTCGCAGGTGGGGATGCTCGCTACTGTGGGATACACGAAAATCTGGCTCTGGTAGCCCGGGAGAGGCAGAAAAAAATTTCAAAATCCTGTGAATCCCGTGTATTTCGACGCAAAAGTTTCACCGGGTTGGCCCCGATTTTCGCTCCTTCGCATCTGTGCCTCCCCTTCATACCTGACGTGGATTCCCCCGAAACGGTGGAAAAAAAGGAGGAAAAAACGGCGGAGAAGAGAGACGACAGGTCAGGTAGGACAGCCTCAGACAGCGATCGAAGCCGCTGTATTGGTGGATTCCCTATAAAATTTCAGTTACTCGTCCTCGTCCTTCTCGCGCGACCGATTACACCCTGGCCTTCCATCTTTCCACCCCTCGAGCGAACGCGTACGAGACGCAAAAAGCAGGTACGCGCCGCGTCCACGCACACAGACGCGCCGGTTTCCCTTTTCACCCCTGAATTTGCATCGTCGATTCCCCTCTTTTCATCGAAAATTACGCTTTTTTCGCCCGTGAGAAGCTCCCGCGGTCTTCCAATATCCGACGAAAGTAAGAGGAGGTAGGGGAGAAAGGATTTTTGGGGTGAATTCCGTCAGTTCCCATTTTTCTACCCTTTTTTAAGGTTTACTCTCGTGAACGTCTCGTTCGAAAAAAAGTAACGTTTATCGACGACGTCTACCAAGCTGCCAGGTGCGAACTCATCCACCAACGGACGCTTAGATAAGCTAACCGACGTTTCTTTTTTCCCTTTTTTTAACCATCACGACTCTCCTCCCCGCTATCGTGACTTCGGCTACGCCATTGGTGTTTCTCCAGAGATGGATTCCGCAGGTCTGCAGGTTTGAAAAAAAGTACAACGAACGTTTCGCGATGCTTCTAATGGGGCAGATCGAGATGACGCAGTCGTGAAAAGAAGGAGAGGTGATACTACCTCTCGAAAATCGTTGGAAGCAACGGTTTTTTAACGGATCCTCGTAAAGAACATTCGCGAACGTAGCGCGAAGAACTGCTTCCACCGACTACTCGTTATCGAATAACAAATTAACGACCTCCCAGCTGCGTTTTGCTGGGAAACTCGAATTCTGGAATCGAGATCCCACCTCGGATTGCATCCTCGTCGCCTCTTTGTCCCGCATCTGCATACACGAGGAGGCAGTTGTAGGAATGGGACCAACGACAATGCCAGTGCCCATGCAATTTCCAGCTATTGAGGCTCGTTTAACGTTCGCACGAGTGACACGGTGACCGTCTATCCATCACCCACCCACGTTTTCCACGCGGATCGACCAACAGGCACACGCGGCAGGCACAGAATCCATTCTGGCGAGGGTTCTGCAGCTGGACGCAACAACGACCTTCGCCGTGTCGCGTCGTTTCCCTGTTTCGTTCTCTCCCGTTTCAACCAGCGGAGGGAAAAACCGGCCATGCGACCTGACCTTCGCCTCGCAAAGTCCAGAGCCGGGGAAACGTCGGACGTGTCACGTACGTCAGGTGATAAAACGGCACAATGAGACACCTGAGCTGGACGATTCGGATACCGTGCGCTGTTTGGACATCTCGAGGGCCCTCGATTCCGGGAAACGCGGTTGGTCCTTGATCGACGGCCCACTTCTGGGCCGTCTCTACGGGATAATTAGAGATGATTCCGAGAAATAGTAATAAAAAGCAGCTCTGTGGGCACAGCAGCGGGGAATATTGAATTTTTTTCTGTCCCTGTTTCGCGGTTGGCGTTGATGATTCCGTGATTACCTTTCCAACCCTCTATAATTGAAATCGTATTTGCTTATCAGGAAAAAGGACTGTACAATTGGTGATAACAATAGTAAAAAGAAAATCAAATCAAGGAATGAGAGTATATCGAACACATTGATTAATGATTCAACCCTTTCGATCCTCCATTTGCCGCGATTTAAATTCCAATAACGATCCCGATAATTCAGCGTAACGAGGACGCGAAACAACAATGCAGAGTTCCATTCGAGCAGCACGGTAGCGCGTTGAATATTTCTATCTAATTCAACGGAATGCACCTTCGTATGAATAGCCCCAGCTTTCTCCACCCGCGACGCAACAATCGCCACGAAGGAGAAGTTCCATTTTCTCGATGAATTCCGTTGTGCAACAAAGCGTTCGCCATCCCCGTCTCGCCGAGTTCTCCCTCTCCGTTCCGCTCTCGCGTGGGATCAGCCGATGTTTTTGTTCGCCCAGGCGAGAATAGCCACCGACGACGAAGGGCAACGTTGCCCTTTCCGCGCGATCTACATAAAATATCGATCCTTTCGCCGTTCGGGAAAAATATCGACGAGTCACGAACACCCATGCACGAACCTCCCTTTCACCGTCCTCCTCGCGCCACCGTGGCCCCTCTCCGCCACTGTCTCTTCCTCCAGTCCCCGTAGACGTTCGTGAAACCAGCTCTCCTCGGTTTAACGAACGGCACCACAAAGGAGAAATCGTTATTTTCACGGCTCTGGCCGATTTCGCGGTTCCATCCCTTGTTCCCCGTGCGAGCACCGCTCCCCGTTCCCCTCCCGCCTCGCGCTACCCCGCCCTCGAATTGGCCCTCCTTTCGCTCAATTTACTCGAAACTCGCGTTCCTTTTTACCTTCCACGCTGGTCCTTCTGTTTCGCCGCTTTGTAACGCGTTCGCGCCGCGATCGATCCGCGCCGTCGCGATTCGCAACAGCCTTCCGGATGGGCGCTACGCAACACTGTCGCGATTCGCAACAGCCTCCTCGATGGCCGCCGCGCAACACTGTCGCGACCTCCGTGACCCTCTCCGCTTCTGGAATCTTTCGAATCACCCTCTCGGAGGAATAAAAAAGAATAAAAAGTAATTCATGGGACGCGAAGACGCTCGTCGACCTTCTCGCTGCACATCCGAGTGAAACGTCTCGAAAGAGATCCTCGATTTACCTGGCTGCGTCGCAGGGAACGCCGTGAGATCGCGTTAAGTCCGACTCCATCGTCGACCCGCGTATCACACGGGGCAACGTCTGAACAGCATCTGCCGCAGCGTCGTGTTCTTCGCCGCCATTCTTACGTAAGGGAGCGGTACGACGGCGACAATGCCCGACAACCACCCCGGTTCGACGGGGGAGGAATGTCTGGCCCATTATTCCGCGCTACGCGCACCGCCTGTCAACCGACTTACGATTTTATTAGGCCCTCGCGTCATTCGATTATGCCTGCCTGGCCCGTTTTCATGCTCGACGAACTCGACGGGCGCGGTCGTGGAAAACTGGCGACAGATCCCAGACGAATCTCTCGAGCCACTTTTACTTTCGTTCCATTCGCGTCGCTCCGCATTTATCGGGGGATGAAGATCGAAGATCGTTCGCGATCTGTTTAATCCGTAATCTCAGATGCAAACTGATGAACTGGTGTGTCGCGTGATTTCTTTTCCCACGAATTACAGACTTTTCTAATTTTAAAAATTAATGAAAGTATAGGGATGAATTTGAACGTTCCATCTCGAATTTCCGTCTCTTCTTGGATAGCATCGAAAGTGTTGTCGCGGAGCCAGAAATCGAGGCAGTAGAGGCGAATCTGTTTAAAAAAAAAAAAAGATGGGGGGAAAGGCACGAGGGGGCTAGATCCACGAGCCAATGGAATAACAGTTTCCTCCGGCGTGTTTTGAACCAGCGGTGCCGGCGGTTCGGCAAGGGTGACGAGAGAAGGGGTGGACTGGTTTTCGAGCGGCGTGTGGGGTGAGTCTAAAACCGTTAGGTTGGTCGCGTGCTACCAGAGGCACGTGGCCTTCCTCTCCTCTTCCTCTCTCTCTCTCTCTCTCTCTCTCTCCTGCTCTCTCTTTTTGTCTCGTCTACGCACGCGCACGCACACGCGTGAACCTCGCTCCGAATTTCCGTACGCATGGTCCTCGACGCTTTTGTGCAACATCCGTAAAGCCTGCGATTCATCCAAAACCTGACTAATTACCAAAAACACGAAGCCCTCGAAGAAACAAAATCGAACGAGAAATCCTTAAAAAAAAAAAACTTTGAAACGCTCAAACTTCGGATATCGTTCGCGTAGCTAATAAACGAGGACGCTTCCACGTGCCTGATTAAGAGCCACGGCGCGTCGAATTTATTCCGCCCCGAAACCACACAGGAAACTCGAGCCAGAGGCTATCGATCTCGGAAATTCGACGATCGGAGCAAAATCGAGCGGCAGGTATAAGCAACGAGAGAGATTCTCGGACACACATGGCGCCATTAGCCGCGGTGTAAACGAGATGTTCGAACGTGGGTCGGGACAGATGCAGGATCGGTAAATAGTCGAGTGGGATAGCAGGCCGTCGATGTCGATCGTCGTCATCGACAGCTACCGTTATAATGAAACCGAGACGGATACCCGTTGGCACGTGCTCCTGAAACGAACGCGAGCCACTCTGCTCTGCTCGATCCATCGCGTGTACGTCTGCTATGGCGCGTAACGGTGCAACGACGCGCGATCCGCGGTTGCAGATGGCCGAAGGCGCGATGAAAAAACAGTATCGACCTGGAAGGAGCGAATAGAGAACAGTGGTCTCCGAAGATGGTGACTGGGACGAATACATGGAAATGCAGAAACGGGAGGACTGGACGCGAGCGAAACGGTAGACCGGGAGATGCAATTACGAGAGGAGCGGCGAGTGGCAATTAAGGGGTTGAGGAGTCCATCGCGTTCGACGGCGCGATAAGAAAAATGGTCGGCGAGCGGAGAAGGCGGCCGCGTTCACCGTAAATTTCCGATAAGGAAATGAGACTATGCATATAAAACAGGGGGTTTCCGCGAGGGAGTTCCACGTTGCCACTTCGAGTCCATTTGCTTCGGGCACCCCCGCTGCTGGCTGGCAGTGATGTATGGTACAGCAGGCCTTCGCGCTGACCACTATCGGCGATCTCCTCCGTTTCCTCATCTCCGACTTCGCGGAACTCCATTTTCGAACGCTCTTTCCGCTCGTCCATTTCGCGCGATTCGCTAACCGCGCGTTCCGCTAACGAGAAAATTAACCCCTGAAACCGCGCGAAAGAGAGGCGTCGTTTCTGCGTGAGGCAATCTCGTCGCGAGAATATCGCATCCTGGAGGAAAATCGACGTCTTACTCCGCGCGCCAGCTCGTCACGAACTGGAAAACCGCACCGAGAGGGGTTTCGAGGGGAGAAAACGGACGGCCGAGGCGAAGGGAAAGTGTGGCGAGATTATTTGAATATCCCGTATTTAAGATTCGTCCGGCGTAGTACCGGGCAGTGATTGCCGAGTTGGCAGCCTGGTCACGTGGCCAGCACGTCATACACGTCAAACCGAACCCCGATGGAAGCCACCCCTATTGCGCCCAAGGCTGCCGCGGCGGCCAGCGCCGGCGAACACTTTACATTCTATTTTCACGCTGTACTGACCCCGATCTATGCGACTTTCTCAACATATTCGCCAGATATTGCCTGCCCGGCACGTGCTCGCGTCTGCTCGCGATCGATATTCATCCTCCGCGCGGCAATGATTTCTCGATGGCACTTAAAGCGGCACCGATCGCGCCGCGCCGCGTGGAAACCGCATAAACAGCGGGCAAATTTGTTACAAGCAACAATTCCCCGTTGCTTTCTCGCAGAATTTAAGTTTGCGCGCGTGTATTTGATGAAGTTCTTCCGATGGAATTTAAAAATCCGACTCTCGGTTCGATTAAGTTGAAAATCGTGGTTTCACAGAGGTTTCACGAATGACAGGAGGGTGAACGGGCTGATTGCAGCTCGACGCGGCCCCTGAAAAAGATGACGAGCACCTGACGTTCTAAATGGGGTTTGCCCGCTATTTTATGCGTGTCACCGCCCCCGCAGTGAGTTTCACGGGACGGCGAGCACCCCCGGATCTTCCCTGGGGCTGCTCGCGAGGCTATCCGCCCGTGGGGAGGACACCTAACCGAGTTAAATAACGCTACATTAGCGTCCTCCGACGATACAAGGGCTGTCCGAGTGTGAAATACCCTCAAGCTTATCAGGTCGCCGCAGAGCTTTTTTTATTAGCCCCCGAGCTGATCGCGTCGCAGCCATCGATGCTCGCCCCGACGAATTTTTGCGTCGGAAGTAAATTCTGCGGGATACTAGCCGCCATAGTTTCACGCCGCGATGCGTTCAATCGAGCTTGGAATTCGTCCTGTAACGAGGAAACCATGGTGGGTGTGTACAGTCTTATCAAATCCCCATTTTTCATTTTCGCGAGTTTAAACGAAGAGACAGAAGGACGCGGACAGGACGCGTCAAGGCGTAATGGCGATCGCCAGCTGTTTTACGAGCGAGATCTCGCGCGGCAGGCGAAATTAATGGCGAACTTTAACGCGCCTCGCAACGATCCAGGTGGAGCCCGATAATACGTTTAATTACTCCCTTCGGAGGACCGACCTGTTCAGAGAGATAGCGGAGCCTCGCGCGGCGATGCTCCCGCGTTATGGCGCCGTCTACCTGCCCGCGCCGTCCTTTGTCCTTTTGCCACAATTACCGTCGTCTAGACGCGGCCTCGGTTTCCACCGCGAAATGACAATTACATACCGCCAGGATCGTAGACCGTTTCGAGGGAAGAAATGCATCCGTTCGACCTCGCGGTTGCCCCATGAAGAAACGTCCTCGCTGAAAGTTTACGCTTCGAGCGTGAAGAGTTTCATTTTAGAAAAGTGAGAATGTCGGACTTTTATCCAGAGTACTCAATATTGCTCAGCGATTTAGAAAAATATCTTTTCACCCTTCTTCGTTTGCATTATTCGTGACAGCACCCTGTACGCGTGAGCAACTGTCTCCATTATTATCATCCCCTTTACAATTCTGACTTAATGGTCGACGTGGCTATCGGGTTTCTGCAGAAGCGTAAAAGATGTTCGGGGAAAGCCACGCGAAAGGGCGACGCGACTAACGTTCTCCACCGGTTCGCCCCTTTTTTGACTGTGTAAATGGAACGGATATCGTAAAAAAAAAACGATGCTCGCTACAGAATCGAATATTGAATTCGAAAGGAGCAAAGACGGGAAGAAAAAAGAACGACGAAACACGCAGAAAAAATCGTGGAACGTTTACAGAAGGCAACGACAGGGGTGGAGGGATAGAAAAAAAGGCGACGGTAGGATCCGGCTACTCATCAGCCTGTTGCGGAGCCACCCCCTCGATGCTGTTATAGGCTGGTGTATAAAAAATCAGGAGGGTTGCACCCCTGGAGTACGCCGTTTCGTGCAGTCGATGGCAGATAGCCGGTCGCTAATTGATTATAATAAGCGATCAGGAAGCGAAACCGGAAACGGGGCTGCAGGGGCTGTCGAATGGCAACGATTCGAACGATACTTTCCTAATGGGGCCGTAAAAAGAGAAGGAAAAGAAAAAAAAAGAAAGGAAAGTAGGAAGAAACAGCATCGTAACTTATTTCGTCAACGGAACGATCGAATTGATCTTAATTAAAAGCGATTGAGTAATTAAACTAATTAGAGCGGTGTACTAAAATTCCAACCACCTTTTGCATCGCGGCTGTGCGCGAGGCGAAAAAAGAGGAGAGGAACGAACGAGAATTAAGCGATTTTTAAGCAGCCTTCCAGACGTCAGCGGCGATCGTTTACGGCGGTGGAAAAAAGGCAGAAAATGAAGGGGGAAGGGGAAGAGAAAGGTGAGGAGGGGACGCGGGAGGCAGCGCGGTATACCGACAGCGGGGGCGTTCGACAATTTATCGTCTTCATTTGGCCACGTCCATATTTATTGCGTCGTCGGGAACAATATGGCGCCTATTAAGCGAAATACGGGCCCCACCGTGGACGCGGGATCGAATTAATACCGTGGTTGCGCCGCCGTGTCCTGTAATAAGCTTAATAAATATTGATTATTTAATTAATGTAGAAACGACGCGTGGGACATCGCTTAGTATCGGCAGTCCATCGGGTCGCCCACTCGGTGCCCGCGAATTTATTAAACGCTCGCTTCCAATGCTCACCGACCGCTTCCACCCAAGATGCAACGCGCGTTTAATCGCTTTCTTTTTTTCCACGTAACGATCCACGGTTTTTCGAATACCTACCGGGTGTTTTTCCGTCGTTTATCAGCCAACAAATAGACCCGGCGTAAATTGTTCGCTCTAATTCACGGTTTCTCGGTAAACGCTATCGTGTCAAGGGATCGGAAAGAAGCGGAGGAGGCACAGAGAAGGGGGGGGGGCAGATGGGGAGGAAGCTTGTTCTACGTCTACTAATTATACGTTCTCGAAGCAATTGAGGATCATGGCGCGCGAGGAACTGTCGACAGAGAGACGAACGGCGAAAAACGGTGTTCGCCTTCTGTGGGAACGTCCGTCCCATTAATGGAATCACCAATTGCACACTTATTGGTTTAATTGCTAATTGCTAGTCTCGTTCGTCGCGGGCCGAGCAACAATGGCGCCGACACCCACCACTCGATGGGCACACCATTTTCATAAACAGTCCCGCCGCGCGACGTTTTACGCGAGCGGCGGGCAAATTAAATTTCCGCGATCGAACCCGTCCAAGACGCGGTCTTCGACGATCCCCGTCGTCTTTTTCCGCGTTATAACGGAGAGGGCGGAAGGCTCGCGCCACGGATGAAAGAAAGAGCCACGGAAGTTGTCCACGAGCCCGTGAGAAATATGCCGGCGAAAGAAAACCGTCTCTTCGAGCTCGTCCCGAGTCGGTCCGTTCTCCCTTGGTGCTCCTCGTTTTCTTTGCCGCCGCTCGTTCCCTCCGACATTCCGAGAAATGCCCGCTATACTCGTTTTCATTTCCCCTTACGCGATTTGCCGAGCCCGTGGCTCCGCGTCTTCTGCGTGCGCCACTCCGCTCGCGTGCAGGCTAGACGAGCGCAGTTTCGACGTCTCTTCCCTCGTTTCCGATATGCGCGGGGAAATGCATCTCGTATGGGGGGATACGGGTCGACCGCACGGTCATTACACGAACGAGCCGCGGTATTATTAAAGAAATTCGAGCCATCGTTTAATTTGACTCCCCGTATTCCAGGACGTGCATCGACTCGTAGCATTGATAAGTCGTTGCTTGGATCACCGCTGCGGAGGAAAGTTTCGCTGCTGACTGTCGAGGGGAAAAAAAGGAAGTCAACGCCCTTTATCCATTCGCCAAGAGAGCTAGGTAGAAGGGGTAAAAGTCCGCGGTCAGCAGTCGGTCGGATCAGCATATTCCGTTTACGGGACGTTCCGTGGACCGTGGAAACGTGAAAATCCCTGGGAAAAGCCGCGAGCACGGAATTTGAATTCGCCACCACGGGGACACCCACGGGGACACCCACGGGGCTACGTGGACGGGTGGCGCTCGTCGAGATTCGAGGCGGGTCCGCGGAGCTCACCCTCGAATAACAAAGCGGCGGCCCGGTTCTTGGCGGAAACGCTCGTTAACGGGCTGCGAACGTTCCCGTTCACGTACCTCGCTTTTTGCCGTCGAATCGCTCCGGATCGGCCCGATCGGACTTCTCGGAATGACGCGTAGTGGAACGACCGTCCCGTTGATAATTGAGTAAAATGGAGACGTTCGACTTCTTTCCGTGCCGCGGGACGGTCGACGATTTCGTGCGTAACGTTCAAAAAGTTTGATTTATTACTGGAGAAACGCGCGAGGACGCCTCGCGAAAAGCGGACGAGCCTCTTCCATCACGCGTCGCACGTGAAGAATCCTCGCCGCGAACCGTCGACCCTAACGAACGATGCGAGCGTGGATTAAACGGCACCCTCTCGACGATATTCGCCACGATCGCGAGGGAATCGATGGGACGGTTCTCGCTCGAAGCAGTCGCGAGTCCCGATTGATCGACGGGAGATCTGGCGCGTCGGGGGCAAGAGCTTAACGGGAATCGGCCGATACGCGGTAAAGCTTTTTGCTAGGTAAGCGAGCGGCTTTTCCAGGGACGCAAGAACCGGACGTTCTGGATTGGCGGGCGTGAATGGAAGGCTCTCTCGAGCGGGAGGGTCTCGAAGCGCAGGGGAGCCAGCCGTTTCGGCATTCAATAGCGGTTTTCCACGGTGACCGTGGCTCCACGCCGGCCGATTTGAATAACAAAATCACCAGGAAGACGTATTATCGTTGCTCGCGGGCCGTGCGACCGTCGTCCCCGCTCCTCCTCCACCGTGCGTCGCCAGTTTTATCGCCGTGGCTCGTTTGCATTCAGAAGCGAGAGCGACCCCAGCCGTATCGCGAACCGGCCGCGCTCGATCCGTTTCCATCCTCGTCGATCCTGTCGCGGCGATTCCGCCGCGGCGGAAAAACGCGCGCGTTGCTCCGATTCCGGGAATAGAGCCGCCGCTTGACGTAATTTGCATGCCCGTTCCGGGGAGCCTCGATTCGAAGCGAACAGGCCTTCGAGCTTGGGTCGCGCGCGGCTACGGTTCGGATTTGAGGACGGCTGACGGTGTGCGATCGATCGGTCTGCGAATGGACGCATTAGCATTCCGTGGAATCCGACGTCAGTATGTGGCACGGTTCGAAACACGTAGGGGTCGAAGTAGGCAGATTATTAGAGAGCCTGGTGAGACAATCAGCTCTCGCCAAGGTGTGCGCGGGGGGAAACAATAGTTATATCGAGCCACTGGGATAAGGATCGACAGGTGCGAAAGAATCGAGCCATAAATTACGGCTAGAACCCGTGGACTAGACCGAAAGAGTTCTCCGATAAGCATCTACGGTACCACCGACACCCGTGCGTTCGTTCAACCTCGGCTTTTTGTATTCCAAATGGACAGGCGGCGTAGGTGCGATGATTTTTCGATAACCGCGAGACGTAACGCGATTAAACTACGTCGAGAGAGGGACGGGAGTGGGGGCTACGGTAGGGGTGAACGGAGGAGCAAAAAAAAAAAAAGAAAAAACAGACAAAGGCACGGTGAATATGTCTGACATGAGAGTTGTCTTCGCGTATCGTCAAATTACAAAGTATGATGAGGGACTTGGCCGTTCTCCGTTCGAGAGATCTCCATGAAGCCCGCGAAGTTAAAAGAATCTCTGGTCTGACCATATCGGTCGAACAGGTGTGCCTGTACGACGCAGGAATAAACGATTAGCGATTCGATTAGCATCCGTGGATCATATCGATCGCGGCTACTTGCATTCCGAATGATACCCCCGGTTCTTTCGCACGCCGGTTGCGAAATCGGCCTGCGAATCCCGTCCCCCCTCGGCGCGCGCTGGACGTGTCCCCTCGTTCGTCGCACAGCTTGATCTCCACGGCCGAGTTAATTATCGACAATTCGTTACCGAGGACAGCCGGGACACGTTAATTAACGACTCGCGCATGCGTCACTCGCGGCGCGACGCAAAAAACGCATCGATTGAAAATTGTGAACCGCGTCACGTGGCCTTCCGCTCCAGCGCTATGGTGATGTTGTAAATCACATTTTCCATACTTGGAACTCGTCTAGTGCCACCGTACCGGGGAGACCCGTCTTAAACTAGAGAGACCCCCGTGCATCCCGCCTCTCGATTCTTCTACGGTCGTTTCCTTCCGCGCAGTCCACTTTGCATGAGCGGCCCACTTAAGAAATGGAGCGAAAGACGCGATCGTACTCGCAACGAGTGGGACGAACGAGCCGCAAGAACGAAGGGCTTGGGGGGGCAATGGATGAACGGAAAATGGACAGGTTTAAGTAGAAGAGGGAAGGGAGAAAAAAATGGAGCGGGTGGCGTTGGGGGCGCTAGGCGATCGGAAGTGTGTCAAATTACAGAGGTCCGTGATATTAATGACTCCTAATGACATGCCCCCACCCCCGACCTGCTGGGCCCTTCTCCCACCAGACCGTACCAATCCCCTCCAACGCATCTGATTTACTCCTACCAATCCCCCTCGAGTCGTCAAGATTGGCTGGGACCGCTCCTCGCGGTCGAAGTCGATTCACGGAATCGACATTAAAAAATACAATTGCTAATTGACGGTGGCTAATAGCAATAAGACAAACAATGGAGGCTAAATGCTATAAAGTAAAACACAGGTTGCCAGCGGCGCTGCCCTCTCAGCCCCCCCCCCCTCGCGCCGCGACCGCGAGCCCCGACGATCGCCCCGCATTTTTTCTCGCCTTTCACCCCACGGTAGACGAATTGCGGGGAACTCGTGGCACTCTTCTCTCGGTCGCTCCCTCGGTAACGACCGGTTCAGCGTTTCCGAGAGTCCGGGCCAACCAGCCCGATTTTTTGCCACTCTTCCAAAGCTTTGTTAGCGTCGAACGTGTTTATTTTTCGACGCGAACCGAGCGCTTTCGACCGTGCGCTCCGAAGACACCGTCTTCCAGCTCCGTCTTCCAGTGGACACGTTCAAGGGCGACACCTCGCTCCGTCCATGTATTTTTTTTTTTTCTTTTTTTTTATTGCAACGCGTTTACAATAAACGCAATCTGTCGAGCGTTTAATTCGCATCCTAATGGTCGAAGGTGAACGAAGGAGAGCCGCGAGGCGGATTTACAGCCGGGCACAAAGTCATCGGTTCCGTTGACGTCCCGAAGACAGGTCAATTGTAATGTGCATCCGGAGGGACGCGAAACGTGCCGCTGATCCGGCTCGTTAGAGATCCTGTCCCGTCATTATCGGCCCGGTGGAAGGCGCGATCCCTCGACGTGTTACGTACCGCGACACGTGACAGCCCTCGAGTAGCCGCGTTTTCCAGACGAGCACGACGGTCAGCAGAATCGCAGACACGCAGAAAACGGCTCTCACGCGAGCCTAAATTATCCGATGGAATCCCACCCCGTCTCCCCGTCGCGGCGCTGTGTCGCGTGAGAAGAAACGCCGACCGAGGCGCGTCCGTCTCCCTTCGACGAGGCGATAAAATCCGCCGACGAATTCCTGGGAACGCGCGCCCCTCGAGTTTTTCGGAAAAAATTTCGTTCCAGCCCCCGAGGGTTCGACGCGACGTCTTCGTCTCGCGGGGAGGATTCCTCCCCCTCGTCCCCGTCCCTTTTTCTCTCCTCTTTTCTTTTACGACCCGAAACAAGAGACTTGGCCCGGAATGGGCCAAGGACGGCGGATAATGCCCCGAGTTAAAAGGCCGCGAAACGAATTCTTCGAGGCAAATGACAAACTGCCGAGGCGAGCTCCGGTAGGCGGTCGAGCGAGCGCGCTCCGAGTAATTGCTTTTACGACATGCTTTTACGTGGAAAAGGATTAGCCTTAGGATGCAGCGGGGACACGCGGTTCTATTTTGATGGACGCCGTTTACGAGGGGATATTCGGGAGTCCAGCCACGCGATTGCTCCGCGAAACGTTTCGCCTCTGTTGAATTCGGAATTCTTCGTCTAGAATCGCGGCGGTTACGAATAAAGTATTGCGACATACGCGAAACGCTGTCGCCGTTTATGCGAGTACGAGTATGTAAGGTTTCTTGCGTTGAAAAAAAAAAAAAAAAGAGGAAACGAAGCATTGGTCGAATGGTTTTCCGACGGATAAAAAGCGCGGAGCACTCCGATTATAAACGGAACACGAGGAAAAAAGCGACGAAAGAAACCGGGGGACGTAGGAGACGCGGCGAGGAGGATGCGGGATCCTTCGAGCGACAGGTTTCGCGATTGGGCCCGAACCCGTTCCACGTACGGCCGATTAATAAAATCTCCTCGTCCGATTTCTTTGTCGTCTCTGAAAATTTCTCAATCAACGTGCCCGCGGTTTCCTTTCCCGCGGTGGGATTTT